>OZ014510.1:22017681-23425181 GCA_963966075.1 Aphodius sticticus
CCAGTATTGTATGTGCACGATACCTTGTTTACCGAATATAAGCATGCACATTGCCAGCTATAGTATATCTAAAATTTTGGGGGTTTCATAGTTTATATAACGTATGTTTACAGTAACATTTTGGATAGAATTCTGGACGAGCAAATAAAAATACCATATTCTTTTGTGTACGTCGCTTCTCGCTTAGTCTTAGTGCTAGTGGTGTGCAACTTATTCGTGTTTTCTCCATCGTATGTAATTTTACTAAGTATGCTTTATTCTCATCAACTACTTCACCCAATTTAGAATTTGGCTTCAATTATGTGTGCGTGTTAACTTGTACAACCATCAACATATGTCTACCTAGTTGTAACTGATACCGCTATTAAACATTAACCATTATGATCGTAGTTGGCAACCCCGTTCATTATTTATAAAAAAAAACTTGTAGGTAAAATTAGAACGAAATTTATTAGAATAAGGTTTTATCCGAACCTTACTACGTTGACAGCTACTACAATAATTTAACGCAATATAGTACCCACAATTTCTAAACTTAATGATATAAAATTAATGAGGGAAAGTAGAAAAGTAGTATATTACTCTCGTTTTATACTCGTTCATTGCGACAATTTTACATCTTATATAACAACTTATACACTGTGCGTAAAAAAACGGTACAAATTTTTAATCACTCATATTTCCAATAATATTTAGTCAATTCAAATATTTCTTTAAAAACTGAATTGCTTTTAGTGTGAAGATTAAAACCATAGCATATTCGCAATAACAGAACGTTTTAACCCAAAGTTATGTTCCTTTAGGTTTGGCTATGCAACATTTCTAATAATATAGGGTCAATTTAATGTGAAATAAAAGGTTTATTACAATCATTGGGTAATGGCATTTGTCTTGTTTTGGTGAAAAATGGCACTAGAGATGTTATAGCATCGTACAAAGGATAGTTTTTTTCTTACAGGATGACGTTTGTAACAAAAACATTGCAACCGCAAGAGAAATTTACTATGTACGTGAATTATCTTTAAAGAAACAATAGGTGTTGTTATGGGCAGTAGGTTTGAAATTATCATTTTAGGTGGTCTTTTCGTCAGTTTCATTTATGATGTATCACACTTGTTGTTTAGATGTGACTTTTAGACGTATGTTACTTGTTCTTGTTCTTTTGTTTGTTTTTGCTAAGATTGAATCAGAGCTGGAATCAACGTTCTTTTGAGTATGTCACGTCACTTCAAACCAAGTCTTTTTTATTTTTATGTCATGTTAAAATAAAGGGCACTTCCAACATCAGCATGAAGCCAGCCTGCATACATTGTGTTGTAGGTTTTATTTAGATATTTGTTATTTGAAGATGTAACTTTTACGTGAAAAACGAACAGCAAAGACCTGACCGTCAGACAAGTGAAAGCAAAGTGCCATAATTTTAGTTCAATAAAAAACTATGTTTATTTTAATTCCAAATAACTGCAAAAGCAAAATTTTATGTTTATGTTGCAAAAACATTAAAAAAAATCTGATGTGGCTAGGCACATGACTTTATCATACTATATATAAAATTAATAGTTTAGCTGCATGATATTCTATTTGATCGAGATCGGCTATGTCTGCATTAAAATAAAACTAGTAGAACTAGACAGATATGTCGATTAAAGCTGCGTTCGGATATTGTACCCCGTCCAAATGACACGTGTTATTGGGTGTAGAAAGTGTGAAGGTGCGTTCCGAATACTGGCAATGGTTGGTAATGGCGGTGGTAGCAGACGAAATTATAGTGTTTCTCACATGTCGTGATGGTGACACATATTAGTTTGCATGTACATAAACTTGAGGCACTAGCAAATTCTATTAGAAATACTATAATGGCGTCTACTACCACTGCCATTAGCACTAATGAAAACGCACCTTAACGGTGTACAATATCCGAACGCAGCTTGTATTGACAGTAGTATTGTCAAAGCATTAGCGTTTGACACTATCTACACCGTCATTAAAATCACATCTGACATTTAATCTGACATATCCTGGCTACTAGTTTTAATGCAGTACGACCGATCTCGATGAAATAGAATTTGCTCATGCAGCTAAACTATTGATTGTACCAAAAAATGTCATAGTCATAAATTATTCAGAAATTCCTCTAGTTTAAAACTAAACCTCCAGTTCCTTTGGACCTTTTTTAACAGAAAGCTTTTCAGCTCTAAGTTTGGCCATGAAACTTCTAAATATGAAGTTTCGTCCCGATACCGTTAGTAGCTTCTCCGGTATCGTCGCCACAAAAAACGGGTACACACACACACACACACACCCACATCCACACACACATACACACACACAGACATTTTTTTGTACCTTGGTCAAAAATGTTCAGGGGACCCAAAAAGACATAATTCCGTTAAAATCTCAAAAAATTTTTTTGGCACGATTACAATACTTTACATACTACGTATGATAAAGTAAAAATGCCATACATAAAGCAACATTACATTGGATTAAAACGTTCAATTATTGCAAATATGGTATGTTTTCAATCTTCACAATATAAGCAATTAGTTTATCAAAGAAATGCTTGAATTTACTTAATATCTTTGGAAATATGAGCAATTGAAAATTTGGCTCTTTTGGCCCACAGTGTGTATATATAATAATATACTATTACGGTTTTGTATCGCATCGCACGTACATCCATAATTGACCTATATATTGTATGTACACGATTTCATAGACATGTGCGCAATAGAACATTTTCGCGTATAATGTATCCAATGGATTAGAACACCTTCAACAAGTATCGATATTGAATATTGGGGAATGATATAAATTATGCTCTATTGTTTGTTGTACGTGACAAATTTGCAAACCAGGGGTGGAAAGCCGGCGCGACCAACTCTGAATAAATAATCTAGTCGAATTAGCCAGTTTCCCGTTTGTCGGGGATTACTAAACGCATAATCCGATTTTGACTTTTTTATTAGCCGTTCGCATCGAAATTTAGGCGGAGTGGTTGATTGATTTCAGCCGCATACCGATTTATTTAAACTAATTTACAGTTTTAATTATAAATCCCCTTTCCGCGCGAGTTGTTTTCTGCGGCTAGATTACACCCACATACAGAAACAACAATAGAAACAACAATAGTGGATATTCATCGGATTTAGAAGGTTAATTGAACTATGACATTTCTGCTGTACATTTGATATACAGCTCTAAGAATAGACGCAAGTCGAGACATTATTGAAAAGTAATTACATATTGAATTAAAACTACAATATCTGAAAAAGAAGATCAAAGGAATGACAACAGGAAGAGGACGTTATCGGGCATATCAAGCGAATGAGTTATGATATTGAATGACATTGAGTTATGATAGGAGATTGAACAGATGCTAACCAACAGACCGTTTGTGCTCCAAAGGGTACAGAAACATTATTTCGCTTGAAAATGAGATATTATTACAGGGATTTCATCGGTCAAATGTATGCTTACTTCAATAACATACAGTTACCTAAATATACTGCTTGAATTTAAAATCGGAATAATTGCAACTCGCACCGAGGAAAAGAACTTTATAACCGACCGATCCGTGATAAGCCCCGTTCAAAGTAATGCCTTTTCCAATCCAATTTACATCGCGACGTAAAAGGAATTTAACGTTATCACGACGCAGACGTGTTATAGCAGCCGAATGCGCTCCTTTTATAAACTAAAATATTTAGGAAGAAACCGTTGCTTCTTTCACAAGACGAATATAGATAAATAGGAAACTAACGTTGTCAAAAAGTATGACAGGTGATTTAATTCTTCCACACACTCTTCCTTGTAACCAAATGTTTCCAATGTAAAGAAACACGTATTTAATTTGAAATGGCATAAAAATTACAAAAGTCACGATACCCTTGTGTTGAATAATCCTACACGATAGAAATGTGTAAGTAGATTTAAATGATAGATTGAACATTTAACTTTAAAGTTATGCATCATATGAAAAAGTGGCAAATAGTGCGACAATTTCACCGACCGCAATTCATTTCAAGTGTAAAAGGTAGCTTCTGTTGTCGATGTCTGTTTGTGTGTGTGCTGTGAACGAATTTCTGGAAAACTGCCTGCAACTTGTGATGTACCCTTTTCCAAGGTTATCTACCATATTTCGCATCAACTTTTAGCCAAAATCGTTTTTCTTTCTTCTACTATTAACCCTTCAAAATCCAATATTTATTTCTTTGTTTTGTTTATTGCTGTGATGTTTTTAACGTTGATGAAAATGAAAAAGTTTTATCTTTAGGCCAATCACCGACGCCAACGGCAGGCTACACCCAACTCGGCTTTACTACCTCATCCGATGGAAAACGGCATGCAAAGAAATCAATCTTAAATTGCGCTTTAGCTGAATATTGATATACTGTGACCAATGCATATGCACATTAGAAACACATATGGTTTTAAAACTCATATTTTGAAAAAGTGTAAGTGTAAACTACTTTACATTTAAGTGAGTACGTGGGCTTTCACTGCCAGAATCATTTAGAAAATAAATTGCTTCCGGGTTATGCCGTGTGTCAAGATTCGTAAATGCTGACGTTTCGCGAACCATCTTGCTCGCTTCTTCAGAGCTAACTGAACACTGAAGACCTACCAAAGTTATCTCCCTTGTATACCTAAATTTACACCTCACTGCACACATCTGGAGCTACCGCTCCCATGTGTTTTTCCACCTGACCGCGTTAGGATCGATTTTGCAGACCCTACTAATGTCAGCATTTCTTACTCACCATTGCCAACATCATAACGTCATCGAAATCCATTTTGTGTCCCGACTCATGCCACTGTTGAGCAACAGCGGACTGTTGAATCTAACCTAGTGGGGCGTCTCTACTGTGCTCCTTGAGTCGACATTCATAAAAGATGTGACAAGTGCTCTTGATAATATAATGCAGCATCTGACCACGTCCCCCAACTTATCATAACTGGTTCTGATGGTAGGAGCATTACCGACTGGCGAGTTTAAAAAGCATCGGTGCTAGCACCCCTTAGGTACTCCAAAGGATGCTTTACCAAATAACCTTTCCTGTTTGGAACCAACTTGTTGACAAGTGGAAACTGGACAGTTATTGTTTTATCATCACGTAGTACGCCAAAAGTGGTAAAAACAGTTTGAAGTTTGATATCTCTGTTTTGAAAACTCATTTTTACCCCTTCTCCAAAACCTACATCTTTCAATATTTTTAAGGAATTCTTTTTTTGGGTATAAAACCCAAATCCTTTGTCTTTAATATGGTGTATATACTATTGTTTTTTTCGTACAGATATTTAGGGTTAGACATTACACATCAAAAAGGTAAATATATGTGGAGATTCTGAAGCATTTTAAGCTCAGAATAAAATACTATAAGCAAATTTCTTAGAATCGGCTGTCTAGCTATCAGATTCGTTTTCTTGGCCTAATAAAACACATCGAGATAAACCCTATGTTCTGCAACGCGAAAACGTTGGACAGACTGCCATTTAATGAATGCTAATTTCCAAAATTCCTAATGGAATTTTCAAGAATTGAGACCTGTTGCTGGATTTTATAACTGTGAATTTACGGCCGAAAACTTCACTTTACCCACACACAGAAAAGTGATCTCTCGAACGAAGAGAGAATTACTTGGCTGAAGTAGTTGGTAGGTTCGTATATACGTTCATATATAATAATCACTAGATTTAAGAAAGCGGTTACTCTGGTGAAGTAAGTAAACAGTCTTCAATGAAGTGTATATTTTTATTCCCGCTAAATATTTTTAGCTACTTGATGTAAGAATTTTAATGATTTGGCACAAATACGTTTTCTATTGCTAATTAACAAGATAGGTATGTTATATTTACTTACTCGTTCTAAACTATTGCGTGCGTTACATCAAACTATTCCGTCTTGAAACGTTTATTGTACACTATAAATCACAATACACATCCCCAGTAAATCACAAGGCACATACTTCGTTGTTGTTTTGCGTACTAGGTTAGGCCAGGCTCCTTTACGGGCGCCAACACCACGCGCGGGCGCGCAAGCCTTGACAAAATCACGGTGCGCATATTTATTCCAGAGAAAGGGATTACTTGAAAGAAGTGTGAATCACTTCAGTTAAATAATTGGTGGGATTCTATTCAGTAAACAATACTTACTTATATTAAATGTCTTATATTTTCTTGGATCACGTAACTACGCACTTGGATGGATTTACTAATACTTCGTTTGAGGAATTAACATTTTTGGGACGAAAAATTCAATTACTTCTTTCAATACAATATTGGTTCTTATAAAGAAAGAATTTATTTGTTGACAGCATTTATCTGAGAAATAATTTTACTTATATTGAGTATGTGGCATTTCTTGTATATACCTAACTTTCTACATCCAAGTAAATATGCATTTGAATCTAGTAAATAAATTCAAGAAATTATGTTTTCTCGTTCCAAATAATCACTTTTCTGTGTGCACCCATTTCTATTCGTACGTGTATCTATTTTCTGTACATTTATATGGATCGCGGTCAGGTGTCCTTCTTGGTTCTGGACTTCAGTAAGGCGTTGGACTGCCTTAACCATGACCTCCTCATGGCAAAGTTAAGGTATTTTCGGCTTGGTGGGGTTGTGCGCGAGTGGTTCGCGGACTATCTCGGTGCCCGCTCTCAGTGCGTGATGGTTGACAACAATTGTTCCAGTGAATCGTGCGTACTGGGTGGTGTCCGACAGGGAAGCATTCTCGGTCCCACGTTGTTCAATTTATATACTTTTGATTTACCATATTATGTAACAAAAGGCGTAAATTTGCATTTATATGCGGATGATCCGCATGTGTATACTTTCTGTACCCCTGAACATGTCAATGAGCAAATATTACTTTTAAACCACACGTTAGATAATATATATACTTGGTCTATTTCCTATGGTTTAAAAAGTAATACAAATAAGACGGAATGTATCTGTATCGGAACAAGACAAAAGTCTGAGCTGGCAATAAGGACTAAATCGGTGCCGATTGTTATTAATGGGGTAGAAATCGGTCCGGGAACTAAGGTGAAGAGTTTAGGTATAATTATAAACTCAAACCTATCGTTTGATGACTATGTCCGTCATATCCTTTCTCTGTCTTACGCAAAATTCTCTTCGCTTTATAATTTTAAGTCCGAATTGTTAGTTTTAAGTCGTGTGGATTTTCTTTCTTGTTTTTTATCCTCACTTGTCCTTGAGGAATAAACGTAGGCTTCAGGTACTCCAAAACAATTGTTTGAGATACGCTTACGATATTCAAAGGCGAGAACACATTACGCCGTATTATAATAGATTTGGCATTTTAAAGCTTGAAAACCGATTTACGCTACTTTTGTGTTCTATGTTATTTAACGTGTTTAACAACTTGTCTACCACCGTATCTATATGTAACGCTGCGATTTATCAACCACTACACGATACCTAGTTTCAGGAGTAATAAATTTATGGATTCTTTTGCCTATGTAGCCGCTAAAGTTTTGAATCAATACTTATCCATTTTTGATAGTGTAAATAATGTAATTAGCTTGAAGTCTTCTGCCAGGAAATTGTTGATTACAAGACAGCGACTATAGGTTAAGTAGTTTTAAGTTTTGTTCCGGGAATGTTGGAAACCGGCTTCGCCACTACATTGCCGTTTAGATGGGCTCAATTAATGTTTCTTCAGTTGTAATTATTTATTTTGAGATGCCTTTTTTAATAAAACTCATTTTATTTTTTTTATTTTATATGGTACAATAGAAATTAGTGGGGAGAATGTAAATTTTCTGAGGTAAATTTACCATTACTAAATCCACCCACTGATACCACTTTTTATGACTAGTTTGAAGGTTGAACAGTGTATATCGCAATAACGACAATTTTCTTCCGATCGTGTCACAATGATAGGGTTCTGTGGTCCAGACATGAGTATCTCCACACTTACAGTAACACACGAGAATGTTAGGGAGCAGTGATATACAAAGGGATTGTATAATCGCTTAGCGAAATATTCAAACAGCAGCCAAGGTAGCTGCTGCCGGAATTTATGACATAAAATTTCACAATGTAGAAGTACTGGATGGTCATAAATACTTAATTAATTCCACATAGATACTACCACCAAGTGCTAGGATGACGTAGTTTCTTAGCACACTGCTTGAATTTGCTAGTTGTCGTGAAGCGGCCATAACTTTAGTGTGGATAATAACTCTACTGCTCGGTTTATGGACGTTTTTAGGCAGTGAATAAAAAGCCCCATTAAAAATTACGGTCGGTTTTATTAACACTTTGGTCGTTTTTGCTTCGCACACACATAGTTTGCGCCCAGGTTGACCCGTCGTAAATTTAACTGTTACAGCAAAGCCTTAATCACACAAAGCGTTAAAATGAAGTGGACTTCGATAAGAGCCCAAAAATCGCTTCTATAAGTTAGAAAATGGACATTTTCATATTGGTGGCGGAGCCGGAATTTGTCATTCAGTCGAATATTAATATCAAAAATTTCTATAGACGTAGAATATATTGCTCAACAACTTAACATAACAATAAAAATAATTTCACATCATTCTAAGACTGAAACCATACAATCTAACAACAATCTTTACAGCCTGATTTACAGTGTCAGGATTTAACTATGCTGGAAATTTAATCAATTTTTAAACAGTTACTTCGTACCTAATGACTAGACAATTCCTACACCTTACAGAACATTTTGTACATAGAAACGAAGAAAAATATACCATAACCGTATCATAATACAACCATAAAAAAGAGCGGTTGAAAACTGCGATTGAATACGGCGAAACGCAGAAACTTAAAATGAAGACGTTTTATTTTTTCAGGTTTGGCATAATTATTTCGCCGGAGACGCGTTGCTAAGAACCTTTTGTTGTTTTATGGTCGCGAGTCCGTTTAATGAAAAGGATAAATTAGAGAGGAGGCATGAACTCGGTCTTGATTAAAAACATCTCATAATCCCCAACCCTCCAATGCCGAATCAACCCTTCCTAACCCTTCAATATTTGTCATTCACATCTGGTCCTCGGCGTTTACATATTAATTCACCGCCAATGCTTGTATTAGGTGTTCATTAACTCATAGCTAGTAACTAGGAACCGTTTTATCTAGTGTTACTCATCGTAATTTGTAGTGACACTATCGTGAAATGGCGGTAGAATCTTACATTCAAAAAATCTGATGTGGCCAGGCACATGACTTTATCATACTATATATAAAATTAATAGTTTAGCTGCATGAGATTCTATTTGATCGAGATCGGCTATGTCTGCATTAAAATAAACCTAGTAGAACTAGACAGATATCTCGATTAAAGACACCGGGTACACGGTCCAAATGACACTTACGTGTTATTGGGTGTAAAAAGTGTAACGGTGTTCAATATCCGAACGCAGCCTATATTGACAGTAGTATTTTCAAAACATTAGCGTTTGACACTAGCTACTGTCATTAGAATCTAAAAATCTGACATATCCTGGCTACTAATTTTAAAGCAGTACGACCGATCTCGATGAAATAGAATTTGCTCATGCAGCTAAACTATAAATTCTCCCAAAAAATGTCATATACATAAATTATAGAAAATTTCCTCTCCTTTAATTTATTATTTAACTATTTTGACGACATTACACAAATAGCGGGTCATTTGCAAAATCTTCGAAAAATGCTATGAGTAAACCATCCGTTCCTTTGGACCTTTTTCAACAGAAAGCTTTTCAGCTCTAAGTTTGGTTATGAAACTTCTAAATATGAAGGAAAGCTTGTTATTCGACGGTAAGATATAAAGGAGAGAGGTATTTGTCGGGCAATTCCGTCATACGAAGATCGAAGATCGAAGAAGCAACCGTATACACGTGTTTCGGACTATTAGTCCTCATCAGTACGGTATAGCCAAGGAGCAAGATGGACACTCAATGGAAAACACTCAAATGGTTCCCTACAGAGGCAAATGGATGTGGTCACCCTCTGTAGGGAACCATTTGAGTGTTTTCCATTGAGTGTCCATCTTGCTCCTTGGCTATACCGTACTGATGAGGACTAATAGTCCGAAACACGTGTATACGGTTGCTTCTTCGATCTTCGATCTTCGTATGACGGAATTGCCCGACAAATACCTCTCTTCTAAATATGAAGTTTCGTCCCGATACCTTTAGTAGTTTCTCCAGAATCGTCGCCACAAAAACGGGTACACACACACACACACACACACACACACACACATACACACACACACACACACACACACACACACACACACACACACACAGAGACATTTTTTGTACCTTGGTCAAAAATGTTCAGGGGACCCAAAAAGACATATTTCCGCTAAAATCTCAAAAAATTTTTTTGGCATGATTACAATACTTTACATACTGCGTATGATAAAGTAAAAAGACATGTGAAAAGACAAGTAGTGGTAAGGAAAATGCGGCTTAAAGTATTATACTTCCATTGGATTCTACATATACTTTTCGTTTCAAATCTCTAGCATGATTAACAACGTTATGGCTTGGTCAGTTTTTTCAATGTATGCTTTCTTTTAATTTAAGCGCAAACTAAAGTCGGAAATTGATTTTTGCCCTAAGCTAGTATTCTGCAGTTTGTGCGCCACTGGAAAATAAATGCTTTAGAGGAAGAAAGATAGCAAGATGGATCAATGATAGTTGAAAGGTCACCGGTACCCATCACATACATGAGACAGGCACATAAATCGAGTGACATAGAAAACCATCCTGCAAAAGACCGGGTGATATTCATTTAGATGTTGTACTTTATTGTATTGTATTTGTGTTGTAAAGTAAATGTATTATTATTAGTCGATATATACAGGCTGATTTTAACTAGGGTTAAAAAATCATTTAGTTAAAAAGTTAATATGGAAGAACGACAATTTTTCAAACTTTGCTTTGCTTCCGACTTATTTCAACTAAAAGTTTGACAAGAAGAGCATAAATAGAATGTAATGAAAACAGAAATGTTATAATAGACAGGCTTAAGTACTTTTTATGTAGATAAAATGCGCCGATTCTTGAGAAAACAGCTGTGAAACTTTTCTGTAAAACAGAAAGTATAACTCAAACTGAAAATAATTATAAACTCAAAATGTCGGCTTGAATTTTTAAAGACGTATTTTTTAGAAAATCTTCACTCAATATAAAATTTGCACATTGCGTAGGTTGCTACATTATTACTGATTGTGTTGATTCTTGTAAGTCATTGAATCTAAAATAGCACTTTATTATATGAGCAGTTTTTTAAAACAAATGGCTGAAACATATATACCCATCTTATACCCATATACCCATATATACATGATTATGTATAAGATAAAATTACCTCAAAATTACTTGTCAATCGGTTGTGAATTGTGACATGATATCCTCCCTCCTACAATTTTCAGACCAGTGGTTCAAGAAAAACGCGCCTTGATCAAGCTACTTTTGAGCAGGTACTTAGTAAACTATTATATTTAAAATATATCCATATTCCAAGAAGCCAACTCTATACAATTGCTCTTTGTCTGACAAACTAGATTTATTAGCAATGCGGGTTTCCGCTTTAGGTAATAACAAATTATTAGTTTTCAAAATGTCTACAAATATGAAAAAACATATTTACAATTTTTAAAAATAAGCGGTTCCTTGATAAATATGATCTTTCAGCAAAAGTATTAAAAGACACATTTTCGTTGCGTACATAGTTGACAGGTAGTCAGTTAATGGCCTTTAGACGAGTGTCTACATCAAAAATAATTTGCAAAGTCTTGTGATCTATGACAGTGCATATTAGGACCCATGTTAAGTTTAGTTGTTCTAGGTTGGTCCCCAACCTTTTTGTTCCTTAGAGCATATTCTAGAATAGGGATAGGGTTGCCAGCACCAACATTTTTTTCAATACAAAATAAGGTCATATAATAAGGTCATTGCATATGCATTAGCGCGTATCAAAAAAATTTCGTAATTCAAAATTTCAAGTTGATAAGAAGTGGTCCCTATGGACCTACATATACTACAAACAAATTGGCGCAATTGAAAAACATTTAGGTTTCCCGCAGAAGGCCTACAGTTTATAATTTTCTTTAAGAATTAGAACTTTTGATAAAAGATTACGTGATTTTTCTTCTTCAAATACAAAAAGTTTAACAATAAGGTGAGAAGTTACCGTATACAAAAATATATTATTCTAAGGCAACATTTAGATCGCCTGCAGTTTATTTAGATTCGCAACAATTTTTAGAAAAATGACCATTTTCGTATAATTTAAAAATCTGACGTGGCCAGGCACATGACTTTATCATACTATATATAAAATAAATAATTTAGCTGCATGAGATTCTATTTGATCGAGATCGCCTATGTCTGCATTAAAATAAAACTAGTAGAACTAGACAGATATTATGTCGATTAAGCTGCGTTCGGATATTGTACACCGTTGACACCGGGTACACCGTTCAAATGACACTTACGTGTTATTGGGTGTAAAAAGTGACGGTGTACAATATCGGAACGCACATTATATTGACAGTAGGTGTTGTCAAAATCATGTCAAAACATTAGCCTGACATTACCTACTGTCATTAGAATCATAATTTCTGACATATCCTGGCTGCTAGTTTAAATGCAGTACGACCGATCTCGATGAAATAGAATTTGCTCATGCAACTATACTATTGATTGTACCAAAAAATGTCATAGTCATAAATTATTCAGAATTTCCTCATCTTTAATTTATTATTTAACTATTTCGACGAAATTCCAGAAATGGCGGCTTATTTGCAAAATCTTTCAAATGTGCTAAGACTAAACCTCCAGTTCCTTTGGACCCTTTTCAACGGAAAGCTTTTCAGCTATAAGTTTGGTTATGAAACTTCTAAATATGAAGTTTTGTCCCGATACCTTTAGTAGTTTCTCCGGAATCGTCGTCACAAAAAACGGGTACACACACACACAGACACACACACACACACACACACACACACACACACACACACACACACACACACACACACACACACACACACACACACACACACACACACACACACACACACAACACACACAGAAATTTGTTTGTACCTTGGTCAAAAATGTTCAGGGGACCCAAAAAGACATATTTCCGCTAAAATCTCAAAATTTCTTTTTGGCACGATTACAATACTTTACATACTGCGTATGATAAAGTAAAAAATGTGCTTTAATGTTGATAAAAGTTTATTTGTCATTAATTTTTTTATTGTGTGCGGACATTTGGTCTTTGAAAAAGAAAAGCACTTAATCTTTCATTTAAAAAAATATGAAAAAAATTGAATTTTTAAAGAAAATTATAAACTTTAGGTCTCTTGCGCGAGACCAAAATATTATTCAATTGGGCCATTTTTTTGGTATGCATACGTATCTATGATTATATAATCCCCATCATGATACACGCCAATGATTATAATGACACTAGCATTGTATAATAGTGACAATTCGTTCAAATAATGACTTCACTATTTGAACGAACTCTCATCATTATACAACGCTAGTGTCAAAGTCTGTCAAAGCCTACGTTGATGACAGTTATGTGACAGTTCGCCTGGCCATCAGTGACAGATATATTTAAAATATTTGATATAAAATGGAATTTATGCGTCGTAGATAAAACGTCGTATTCGACTCGCACACAACGGATATAAGTCGCTGGCATGTTTACACGCCCGCCTACGGCTCGCGTATAAACTTCATACTTGCCCTTAGTTATGTGCTCGTCAAATAATATACTATTATCTACTACTCACAAGTTAAATGCATAGGTATCTATGACTGTATAATTATACAGTGATACACACCGATAATTATAATCACAGTAGACACGCGATTTATATTCTTAATTATATAAGAAGCTCGTCATATAATATGCTATTACAAAGCTTGATACAATGTCATCTTTGTTGTGGACTTGTGGTATTTCGTTAATCGGCTAAGATCACCAAGATGCTCATTTGTAAGGCGTGATTTGTACTTCAATTTTATTCATGGTTGAATACAATAGTTGGAACAAGTATGTTGAACCGAAAATCAATTTTATTCGTTCTTTCTACTCTTGCAAGTTGCTGTTTTTATGGAAAGCTTTTTTTCTACATGCATATATAATGTACTGTATTGTAATTAGTACAATATCTTCGAGAAGATACACAATTTCTAGTTTTAGTTATTCTCACCTTACTTGAATACGCTGTGCAATATATCTAGCTATTTCTGACATATTTATTTGTCGAGTAAAAGGATTAATAAAATAAATTTATAAAATAAAAAATACATTTTTTAGAACTTTATAAAACAAAAAGTCAGAACATGTTCATAATTCACTTTCACGCATTTTGTACTGTATATTCGAGCATTTTGTCGTCTTACACGAAAATATTTTGAATTTGGAAACCACGATTACAAATGTGTTAAATAAAATAAAGTGAGATTTGTTTTATCTTTAACTTTTTCAGGAAGTATTCTTTTACCAAGGCATGCTCTGTTTCATCGGTCCCATTGACGTCAAGAATCTACGTTTAATCGGGTTCTTATTACTTTCCGGACACTCCGTACAATCTTACATTATACATACTGTCATCATCAGTATAACTTCTAACTAAGCAAAACCTCCTCAAGGTCACTATTCAATCAAATTTTGATTTCACTCTATATGAATTCCAATAAAGCTTGTTGGCCTCACCGTGGCGTCGCAGGACATCGTGTATTAAAAACTGAGCGAGTCGCTCACTCACGTTGGGCAACCTGCGGAAATTAAATTCCTTCGGGGGAAGTATTTTTCATGGCGAAGACACGGAGCTCAACTACTGCGAAATGTGGTCCGCGCCAGACGAGCTTGTCCCCGCTTGCAGCGACGACAGCGGCGAAAATCGGAACGTGACATTTTCCGGCGCCTCCGCCGCAAATTGAAATACGTCCGGACGTCATAATCCGCTTGAAATGGGAATTCACCGTGTACGAAAAAAATTATTACTCAATTTCGTTTAGGAATTAGATCTAAGCGATGCAGATATCTAGTGTGTTTTTAATATTGGTATGTGGCGTAACAATTATTAAATGTGCAGCCACAAAGATTTAATTTAATTTGAGATTATGCTTATGGGAATAGCATTTTTTTTAAATAATTTGGCATTGATGATGGCCTGTTTTTGGTCTCAGAAGTAGATTAATTTTGAATCTTTATTTACCTAAATACAATATGCATGATGGATAGTCAACGATTAACAAATTATTTTGACTTGAACCTGAACTGATAATATAATGTGTATTTCTACAATTTTGCCCATTGGCGCAAGTTGTTTTAAACACTTTCTACTACCTACCTACCGCCTAGTTGATGGCAGGCATTTTTACTTCCATATTGTTTTACATACACTTACACGTGTATATGTCGTAGGCAAATGGTTATTTTAGGCAAAAGCTATTTGTCTGGGCAGATAGATATGAAACCTTCATTACTTTTAAAGCTATTTGCCTAAACAAATGTATTTGCCAATACTGTTGTTAGACAAATAGCATTTTGTTTTCAATCGCGTTTGTATTAAAATTATGTGAGGTAATGTGCAATCCGTGAATGTCTGTTCTCAAATATGTCATAATTAATATTTTGTCGTTGATTACTTCTGAGTAATATCGTATTCTAATCATCATGGTTCTAATGAAGTTACGCCTGATTTTTTTTGACAAGCGTCAATACTCATGAGTGCAGAGGTACGATTTTATATGGATCAATAGGGATTTTATTCCAGTAAAACAAGACTTTTAGATTAGGAATGTTTAGTTTTCATTTTACAAGGAAAAAGGTTATACTAGACCAAAAAACAGTAAATTTCTGGACTCTTATCGACTGGGCGATTTAACGCATCAATATTTTGCACACAGAAAACCATGCGGGACAAATCTATAACTCTGAACATTTGGTGTGTTGAAATGTTTTGCTTGTCTTCATAATGGTTCACTGATATGCTGGGGAGGTTACTGTGATATTCCAAACACACAGCCGAACCAAGTACGTATTGTTGTGATAAGGAACGGAGATGAAGTTAATACGCTGTCAACCACAGACTGTCAACAGTCACATAACCTCACATAATTTAAAAAAATCATATCTTTATTCGATAAACCAAAAAGTATAGACACGTAAAAAAACCAAAAAAATTCTTTACAACTTAATACATACACAATATGCAAGACACATAGAAAAATTACAAAAACAAGTGACATTCAAAATAATCTTTCACCCAGTAGAAGCAGTTCGTGAGCAAATGGTCATTAACATATTTTTTAAACACTTTAAAATTCAGCTTTCTATATCCTAAAGATGAAGATGATTGAATATTCTTACAGCTTGGATAACCACTCCCTTCTGAATAGTGGTATACGTTGTTTGTGGCACTGTCAACATCACATCCTCACGACCCCTTGTATCATGAACGTGGTTTGTCTCAAACATGCAGAAGAATTCACTGTAGTACGTCTGCACAAAACAAACATTTTCCATGATGTAAATACATGGGAAAGTAAGTATTTTATTGGTTTTAAAAGACGTAAAATAAGATTCTCTTCTCCTCAGGTGATAAACAATTCTTATACATGACTTTTGCAATTTAAAAATTCGAGGACTGAATGTTGAGTTTCCCCAAAAGATTACACCATACCGAATTCTTGCCTCAACATAGGCACGATAGCTCATGAGTGCAGATGCTTCACTTACAACAGTTGTTATTCTTCGTAGTGCATAAATATAACTGGCGATTTTACTGGGCAGATCATCGACATGTGGTTTCCAAGTTAATTGAGAGTCGAGGGCAATACCCAGAAATTTTGCATGAGATGATGAGCCAAGCACGTCATTGCCCATTCTAACGCTCATACATTCCTCCCTCCTAAATCCAAAAGTTAATATCTTTGTCTTTCCAATGTTTAGATGCAGATTATTTGAGTAATACCAGTTTTCCCATTGTATAATGTTTTTTTTTTTGTTTTCTGGAACAATATCTCTAGATTCCTGTCCTTCAACACTGCAGCTGTGTCATCAACAAACATAGTTATTTTGTGTGGTGAAGTATGTGGAAAATCATTTGTATAAAGAATGTATAGTATTGGTCCCAAAATGGAACCTTGTGGAACACCCATTCTTGTTTCTACCCATTCCGACGCTATCAAATCACCAGTTTCTTCGTCGGTGTAGACAACTCGCCTTCTGCCGGATAAATATGATTACAAATGAAAATCTAACACTATGCTGACTATGCGCACTGCCGTCTCCAGGTCGGCTAAACGCGGTCACTTGCATTAGGGTTACACTCTGTTCACTAAAACCAGTCGCTAACGTCATCAACTTTTTCCGTATGAATATAATTTTTTAATAATTTTTCCGAATCAAATTGGCACAGGAGAATAAAAATTTATTGCTTCCAAGTGTAGGCAATGCTGTATGGCAATGCTTGTCATGTATTGGGGGCTTTGCCTAGGCAAAAGCCTTTTATCTAGGCAAAAGCCTTTTGCCAGAAATAATCTGCCTACGACAAATACTCTGCGATTGCTTTGCTTTTGATCACTCCTGCACTAGTTCGAATGGTTTAGTTCTTTTCAGCCGACACATTATAGCACTTTTGTCTAACAGCTGAATGGCTTCAAAGTTGTCGTGGTGGAGTAGACGATCCTCGTGCTTCTTAGCAAATTTTGATATTTTGCTAGTTACCATCTCCATACGAAGATGCCGATGACGATTAGACTTTTTGATGAATTTCCATACCTCTATTCCATACACCCACACTGGCATAAATAATTGCTTGTATAATACCAGACAACCAGTTTTCTGCTTGATTTCTCCCGTAAGCCTGCTAGGTTTCTATACAATATTGTTTCGTTCTGTTAACTATGGAGTCTCTAATGGTTTGCCAATATTTGCGAACTTTTGTCATGTTTGCTATCAATTCTCTTACTTTTAAGGAATACATACTGCTATTCTTGATTTAATCAATTATTGGGGGTGTAGCTAACCACGCAACTTCCTGTATATCGCTGTGGAATTTCTGCACCACTTCTTCCAATTCTCTTTGAATGAAAGTTGAATGTTGATGTTCACCAGTTTGTAGCCTTGTAAGTTGTAAGAGTTGATCTTCTACCTTTTCCAATCACGTTGATTCTTAGTGTTAAGATAAAATCGGTGTATTGTCAGCGTAAAGATCTAGTTTTTCTATGATGTCAATGAACCTGGATGCCAGATCTTTATTACCAAAGAAAATCTGTTAGATCCAGAATCTTGTTTCTGTGAGAAGGCCAATAAGTTGGTTTTGTTGTTAAATGGACTGTAACTTCGGATTGCATCTTACAATTCCCCTCCCTTTGTTGTAGTTAGTCGTAAACTCCAGTTAGTCTTCTTGGAATTAAAGTCCCCTCCAAGTATGAACTTCCCAGAAAAAGTGTACAAAAATTCGAGTGTACTTTTAGTCCATAAAAATGTGCTTGATGCTGTATCTAAACGTAGCGTATTTTTGAATCGTTATTAATAAAAATGGTCATGGTAAACTAAAATTAAAATTGAACAATCTGTTACTCCCATAGCTTCAAATTCACTATCATTAAAAATAATGAACATTTTTAGAATTTTTTATGTAATAACTGTTTTTTATTGCAGCCATGAATCTGATAAATATGGACGCCGAAAACCGAGTAGTACTTAACGTCGGGGGGATCAGGCATGAAACTTACAAGGCCACACTCAAGAAAATTCCTGCCACGAGACTATCGAGGCTAACTGAAGCTTTAGCTAACTATGATCCAATATTGAACGAATACTTCTTCGACAGGCATCCAGGAGTATTCGCTCAAGTATTAAATTATTATAGGTAAGTAGATTTAGTATTAAATGTCATTTCCAGTTCACCCTAGTCACTTCAAATTAAATTATTCCTTTCTAATTTGAACATTATGGAAAAGGCAGTAAAACAAATAACCCTACTAACATTTTATGTTCACAAACCATTGCCCTATCCCAACAAAATCATAAATCATTTGTTTGGTATTTGTTTACCACATTGTATGGTAGCTTTCTTCACCCTAGTATGGAACATGTTCCAGGGCTCAGAGACGCTTTCTGGACCCGTGTTTGCAAATTTATATAAGAGTAATAAGAATGAATTTAAAAATAAAATATTTGTTTCATAAATAATTACTGTGCGACAAATTTTGATCAACTTTCTTCCTCCCGGGAAATTTTAGCTAATATTGATTCTATATGACCCCCTGAACACATCCCCCAAGGCGTTTTTCTCGGTTAGCTCGAATAAGCGGATAAGAAAGCAAAATAGTCAGTGAAATCATTTCCGACGGTGCCTGTTTCAGGAAAAGAATATAGAAGTTTCATTCAAAAATAAAGTACATTAAATTTCCTATGAGCACTCCTGAAATGCCGTTTTGGTTGAACGGTTTGGCCGCTAGAGCGCGCTGAATGAAGGGCAAATTTTCCTACTTTATGTAAAACCCAGTTTTCGAGTTCGTTAAAAAGGCTAAAATTGTGCTAAAACTACATTAATTTCCTTACAAATTGCACATCTTACTCACTTATTTTGGTCAAACCGTAGGTAAGCGAAAGCCTAAGCGAAGCCGCTAAGTCAAGAGCCCGAATGTTTATTAAAAAAATAAAAAACTAAGTATTAAAACAGAAACGGTGTGCTTTTTGGGTAGTCAAGGCTGGGTGCTCGATTGAAACGCACAACGTAGTTTGTTTGACTTTTTATTAGGTTCGATATTTCGCTGGCTGATTCTCAGCTTCTTCAGGAACTAAAAACACAGGAAAAAATAAAGGAGAGACTATATAAACACTATTAGTAACATGCTGTTAAGTTACCTCTAACAATAGTCGTAATTACATACTAAATTTCATGGTATTTAACGACATGTGGAGTGAGGTTAAGGACAATTCGTCAAACAATTCGTCAAACAACAGAACAAATAATTCGCCCAAACAACTTTCCAAATCCAAAATATAACGACAGCGACACCGGCACACTACAAAGAGAAACGGCATTTAACAAATATAACAATAAACGAGCTAAAGATGTCACCAATTACCTGAGATAAACAACAAGAGGACTCGCAATAAAACATTTGTTTCGACACACCGTTTCGGATTTAGTAGAATAAACTAGGCAAAAAATCAACACAATTTAAGTTATTAATTAAGTATTAATTCAAAAGAGCAAATATATAGTTTTTAATAAATACATAGTAATAATATAGGTCTCTACTGGACTTTTCGTAAAGGCCTCTTGTTATCGCGGTGTCGCGTAATTTGACAAAATTTCAACGCGCTCTAGCGGCTACACAGTTTGGCCACATTAACTGATGAAGTTATGCAATTTGTAGAGAATTTAATGTAGTTTTATCAGAATCTAAGCTTTTTTGTAATTACACGCACATCACATAAAGTAGGAAAATTTGGAATTCTTTCAGCGCGCTCGAGCGGCCAAACCAAACAACCAAAAAATTCACTTGAGGGTGATTTTTATAGAAAATTTAGTGTACTTTATTTTTGTATATAGTGTTCTACATCGAAAAGTGCATAGTTTTATGATTTTTTGGCATTAAACTGAAGAAAAGTAGAAAATTTTGAGTTATTTGCGATTTTCGTTGTAAAGAACATTTGTAGGGATTTACTCAATTATCTCGTATACAAAAGGGTAACTAAAGTAAAAGTATTTCAAACTTCAAATTAATCATTTTTAATATTCAAAAAAGTATGTTGGGGCTTTCAAACTAGTATTCCCATGGTCCTGCAAACCGCCAGTAGGTCCTGCTGCCTGCATTAGCCTGAATGAAAAAAGATACTGTACCTGTAACTGTAACGAGCTATTTATACGCAAGCTTTCTAGTTAGTTGATTCCGTGTTCCGTGATAAAACGCGTACCTACGTAAAATTCAGATTTAAATAAACCACCGCGAAACAATAGACTCAGCACAATAGCCGTATTGTGCTCAAATGTATTCAAAATTGTCTCACTACGGTTGCACAATGTGCGCATATTTCTCCTGTCGTGGAAGATGTTCCGCAGAGCGTGCAGACAAAATACACGGGATTTCCGGATTGATATTATAAATTCAAATCGATATGAAGCATATGGAGCCTGTGTGCATTGTATCAACTGCCTGCGGATCTCTAGGGCACTGTAGGAAAGTGTACTCATCCGTGCTATACGATTTCTCTGCAATATGGTTCTATTCCAATTTCAGTACATACCTCAATTTTGGTCTCATCTACGATAATACATCCTACACTAACCCGATTTGAACAGGGACGTGTTTGTTAAAATTTTGTAAAGGCTCAAGCTTTTCTAACTGCTTACCGCTACAATATTTTGAATTTTTCACGGAAGATACTTACTACAAACACATTCTAGCATGATACATGTCATTTTATTTACTCAACATACAGGGTGTTACATTTCGCGCTGTCATATCGATACGTTCGTGGTGGAAGAATGTGCGAAGTATCATCAATAGGAAACATTACTTTGAACTTTGATCTGAACAGGAAAAACGAAACTAAAAAATGTTTCAGTAAGATTATTGAGCACGGTTCAAAGATAAAAGGTATTGTCCCATCAAGTTATCTTTTTTCAGCCTATGATTTTACTTTTATAAATAAGAAAAATATTGACGTATATCTGTATTTTTGATGGTGAGCATGTAAATAAAGTAAGAAAAATTGCTATTTCTTTTAATGTTGTAAACAAAAGCTAAAACGTGACAAATATGTTTAGGAATAAAATGTATTTTTGGCAATTCTTCTGCAATGTTTTTCATTTGTTTATAACTTCCATAATTTGTTATAGCAACGAACTTTGGGTTTTTTAATAGATCTTTATTAGAAATACAGTAGAAAATCGTATTATATTAGTGACTCTGATGGATTATGTGAATATAAATTGAATAATTGCTTTTGGTAGATTTATTATGAATTCAAATTGATAGATATGCAAATCATTGACGTTTTTGTTTTAAATACAAATATTTTTGTTCTATCACGAAACATATAATAACGTAAATAAATAAGATTTAAACCACACTAAATTTTATTATTTTTTTAAATTCATTTATGTTTAAATTCAACTGTTTTCTTTTAAAAGCATTTATGGTGGATTAAAGTTCTGCATAAAGAGCTTTAGCCCCTGCATGGGGATCGGAAACTGCTGATGTCCCTTAAATGGGATAAAGTTGCGTAAATGTTGACCCTTCTTAGATGAGCTTTTTAAACATTTTGTATGGATTACTACATATTAGGAAAAAAGTAAAAACTGCCAATTTCTTTCTTCTTGAATAACTTCGCGATTATGATAAATAGAAAGTCAAAATTTTGTAGACCTTACTCTGAAGTCATTTTTGTCCACCAGCTTTGACTGGACGACATTCTACGCCATATTGAATTTTTACAGATTTAAATAGAACATTGCAAATCCTTTACAACCGTGTATAATAGCACGTTTATGTATTTATCACACAAAATGCCATTAGGTGGCCTGACAGGTCACCTGAATTAACGCCATGATTTTTTTTAATAGGGCGTTCTGTAAGCCAACTTTTATCTATAGATCCAGGATACAGTGCAGAGACTTCAGTAAGTAACAAATGGGGGTTTTAGGGGTACCTAGGAGAACTAATAATGACTAGATACTAAAATAACGACCAAATTTAAAATGTATATCAAATACTTTCTGTTACACATTTTAAATAATATGTAATGCTATTTTTGTAAAATTAGGTTAGTATCTATGAGAAATAGTTCGTTACTTTTCACGTAAAATTTTTTGATCATGCTATTCTGTCATGAACGTATGATATATGCGGTTGTAAATAAATGTCGATATTCTATTTAAATCTGTAAATATGGAATGGAACCTTACATAGTTGACCTATAGTTGACATAGTTGTTTTAAAAGAATTAACAATTAGTGATAGATAAGCTCAAGCTATCCCTAATAGCTTTCTCCACTGCCGCCTGGCTCTCCTATACGGTATCACAGTTCATTGCATGGACGCAAATTTTCATGTAGCCCCATAGAAAAAAAAATCCATGGAGGCTGTCGGGCGATCTGGTGGGCCACCTAATGGGACCTTAAATGTATTTTGTGATAATTTCATACACATGTATAATATTTTACAATCGGTAATCTTAAAATATAACCGGAAATATGGTTCATGTAAATCAGACAGTGTTCTTTTCGCATTTTTGGTTGCCATGTTTGTTCCGAAATTTTACATTTGCATTTGTTACACATTTGGAGTTAAGAGTCATGCAAATCAGTATTGGATCCGCCATTTTTATTTTTTAGTGCTTGCCTAGTCTTTTACCTATATCAGGTTAAAAGTCTCGGATAAGTCGTTTTATACCCAGTTTATACTCTAGTTACTAGTACACAGAATGTGTACTGGATAATTTTTTTTTCGAAAAAACGTCGTTTGGAACTACAGAGATTTCATGACAATTGTTAATGATAACTCTTTGAAAACTAAATAGGTTTTGTCGCAAACGTATTCGGTATATTTGTACATTACGAAAATATTGAAACACAAACGTAAATATAGGTACCTCATGAACAAACGGTTTCTATATTTACATTTGAGTTTGAATATTTTCGCAAATGCAGATAGAAATTTTATTTGTACAAATGTGCCTCACCGTACCCTACCCAACGCAAATTATTAGAAATTTCAGTAAAAAAGTCATATAATTACTTACTAGGCCAACTTTAGTTATGATGTATCTATAGCAGCGTTTCCCAACCATTTTACTCTTGCCGAACCCTTTAAATTGAGTTTGAACCTGGCGGAACCCCAACAAAAAAATATACAATGTCTTTTCCAAGCCATTTCGAGTATTTTTTTGCGAAGATAAAAACATATAACGCAGTTTTTCAAGTAACCAGATACAAGTCAGTAAAGAAACACAGTAAATGATTGAATATTACTTACTAGTCTTACTAATATGAAATTAAAGTACTTTTCCGGTAAAATTTTAACAATGCCATGTAAAATTACGGTGGTCATGTTGTAATTTCACAGGAAAATGTATGTGGAATATGTTAATTCTGTAAAAACAATACAGAAATATCGCTGGTATTAAATAAGCAGCGATGTTACAGTTAATTCTTCTTTTACAGCTTTTCTGGTAGTTTATTACATTCATTTTCTGTACATTATAGATATTTCTTTCTAAGTATAAACCTATTTGTTGCTTTCTGTTCCTTCAAGTATTACTAAACGAAGGAATAAGAAAATACAAATCAAACAAATAATTAAATAAATAAAATCATCAAAAAATTTTAAAAAAATCATTGGCCAAAATACAAAAATTAAGAAACATTTATTCTGAGTAAAAAGTTTCATATGGACCTATTGATAACGAGTTAATATTCCTTAAGAAGTTAGAGTCACTTAAAATACTGTTTTATTAATATTTTGTTATTTTTAAAAGGTATTGAAATAATAAATAAGTCCTGATGTGAAACATTTTAGTAAGAACAATAATTACGTTCTGAGAAAAAAATGTGGAAATGAACACCCAACTAGAAGATATTTGTACACACTAATTTCATTTATAACAGATGATCTCTATATTTTCTCTTAAAGTTTGTTAAATAAGAAAAAGCTTGCTCATACATACACAATGTTGAAAACTGAACTGATACAAGGTAATTTGTAACTCGAGGTGAAAATTAAATGCAAAAACTTACCAAATTATATTTAAAAATATGTGAAGAACCTTTAAATTTATTTCATTGTCAAAATTAGTACTAACTGCAATTTAATTTAATTATTTTTTGTTTAATTAAATGTCACGAAATTTGAAAATACACTTTAGTTTCCTGTCCGCAATTTTCGTCTAGAATTGCAAATCACTCTGTATATTTATTGATTTTCTATGAATGCGACCGCCATAATTTTCGTCATAGAAGCTCAGAACTGTCTGGTAATAGATTAGTTATCTTATCTGTAATGTAAGATCACATTGAAATCCACCACCTACAACTCTCTTCTTCTCCTAGACTAAAGTACTATTATGAGCAGCAGATTCAAATTATAGGGTTATTTTGTCACAAATTTTGAATAGCAAAAATATTGAAAACAAATAATGTTAAAGTTTGACCAATAACTCACAGATTAACAGATTGTTTTCTAGAGGTTATTTTGTTTATATGTAACAGATAATTGTAAGTAATATTGTCAATTGAAGTTAATGAGTAATCTAGAATGTCCGTTTGATGCAATATCAAAATAACAGTGGTTTATTGGGTCATAAGAGCTCCAAATCAAAATTATTCATGGATTGCCTTTGTTTAGTAATCCAATATTTAAAATAACAATCTCATGCTAAAATAGTACATAAAAATAACACTGAATAATGTGCCCATTAACCGGCGACCGCCACCGCTATTTGTTACTATTTTCCGCGGAACCCCTGACGACATCTCGCGGAACCCCCGTTGGGAAACGCTGATCTTTAGTATCTGCAGCTTCCGGTCGGTGTTTTTCCGGACGTTTTCTTCTTGTCTAAGAGTTGGTAGAGAGCGAAAGTTGTAGTTTGTGCTGGTTATACATTTTTTAATTCTATACATAATTCTGTAACATGTGAAACACATAAAATTGTATAACTTCATAATAAAATAGTTTAAATATAATCCTGGAGCACGACTCACTACTAAAACTCCGTAATGCATAAACTTTTGGCTCTACGGGAATTTAATTATTCGTAGGGAAATAAAATGATATTTTATACTCTCGTAATGGAGTTTTGCCAACCGCATTTCAGGTTACAGTCTGGGTTTCCTGTATGGTATCTGTTAAATAAGGCAACTTGGGCTATAATATAACCAGAAAGAACACACATTCTCAAGCAATACTTTTTTATGTATCTACACAGAACACAATTTATTTTTTTAGGTGTTTATAAAATATCGATCGGTGTAGGTACCTATATATTGTAACAGTACCAATATGAGGTAAATTTACTGGAAGTTAAACTCGATTTAAGTTAGTTTGCTCAATTACGAGTTGACAAAGTTTGTTTTGCAACAGGACTGGTAAACTGCATTATCCTTCGGACGTCTGCGGGCCGCTGTTTGAAGAGGAGCTCGAATTTTGGGGTCTGGATGCCAATCAGGTCGAACCCTGCTGCTGGATGACATA
Organism: Aphodius sticticus; assembly: GCA_963966075.1. Classification (NCBI taxonomy): domain Eukaryota; kingdom Metazoa; phylum Arthropoda; class Insecta; order Coleoptera; family Scarabaeidae; genus Aphodius; species Aphodius sticticus. The sequence continues at coordinate 22,043,916 of OZ014510.1, forward strand.
TACTCAGGTAACTAACTAACTTTTGCTTATCTTAAACCCATTTTCATTTTCATCTAACCATTTAGATCGGTCTAATAAAACCATACAAACCTCTATGGTGCATCCACAACAAACATTTTTCTAGGTGTGGACGCACCTTACAACTGGAATGCATCTTAAAACAAAACCTTAAATAATGATTAGGTCAAGCTTTAAACCAGTGTAGATATACAGAATCTCCCACGACGAGCTGGCATGAGAAGTATATGGAGAGATTGAAAATTTGTGGACTTATATTGTTGGACACGATCGTCTCAACTAAAATATTTTGAGTTTTCGGTTACGTCCGGTTACACCGGAAATATTGTTAACTTTTATATTTCAAATGGAACACCCCATATTTTATCGCATTTTTTAAATCTTTAAATTTTAGATCAATTTTATGTTACATTCCCTATATCTAACATGTGACATTTTTGAGATATTCATTTTTTCATTAAAAAATGACAGCTATACGGTTACTTTCAATTACTTACAAATTATGCCCTGTGACCGTTGGTAAAAAGTTGTCTGCCAAAATTGTAAATATTGCAAAATTGTAGATAACATATTATCGACACGTCGGTAAAATTCTTCTTAAAGTTATACAGGCTGCTCAAATTATAAGATCAAAGTTGAATTCGAGAAAAGTATTAACAGTCGATTATTTCAAATGGCAACCCTAACATATGAATACATTTCTCAATTCTATGGAAGATTGTAGATCAACTTTGTGTACAATGTCCTATACCTATAATGTACTTGTACTCACTGAAATCGATTTTTAAACATGGCAGTAGAAATTGCAAACATTGCCAAATCTAGATTGCATTTTTTTTACTTGTTTATTTTACGTCGGTCTATTTCCGCAACTGAGGCCAATCACCGACGCTGAGGGCAGGCTACACACACCCAGGAATTTTGTCGAACGGAAGGAATTCCAACCTCCAGGTATTTGTTCCCTGTCTAAAATACCAGGACAGTCGATTTTAGCCCGAGACGAGATTCGAACTCGAGCCTCCAGCGTAGATAGCAGCCGCTCTATCCTATACGCCATCTATCCTATACGCCCCCCCCCCTCTAGATTGCATTTGAAAACAACTGAACAATTCGGAATAAACAGAACTTTATTAAACAAGTATTTTTAGGTCATTTTCATTATCATTAATTTAGTATTTATAAAATTATAAGCCTACAATAAAACACAATATTAAAAATAAAACAAAATCGTAAAGTAAATTTAAAAAAACTTCTTAATTGTATTTCAGCAACTGTTCAAAAACGTTGCCATTTTCCGGCCAAACATGCTTCAATTCTTTTTAACATATTATTGTTGGTGGCATCCCTGATTGAGTTAGCACATAACCCATTGAAAACAGCTCGAACTCTCTCTTTCATGTTCTCCTTATCAATGATTGGGTACTCATAAACTACGTCTTTAATAGCTCCCCAGATAAAAAAATCCATTGGCGTCAAGTCGGGGAAACGCGGTGGATATTTGTATGGCCCATTAAGCGCAATCCACCGATCGTCGAACATCTCGTTAAGCAAGCCTCTTACTGCAACAGTTGTGTGCGCTGGAGCACCGTCCATTTGAATTCACCCAGTTATTGAGGACCCAATAACTGATAAGGAGAACATGAAAGATAGAGGTCGAGCTGCTTTCAATAGGTTATGTGCTAACTCTATCAGGGACGCCACCAATAATAGTATGTTAAAAAGAATTGAAGCATGTTTAGCGGGAAACGGCAACGTTTTTAAACAGTTACTTAAATAGAATTAAGCAATTTTTTTTTTAATTTACTTTACGATTTTGTTTTATTTTTAATATTGTACTATTGTAGGCTTATAATTTTATAAATACTAAATTAATTATAATGAAAAGAGTGATCTAAAAAAAAAGTGTTTAATAAAGTTCTGTTTATTTCATTGGGTACAAGTATATTTTAGGTATAGGACATTGTACACAAAGTTGATATAAAATTTTGCATAGAATTGAGAAATTTATTCATATGTTAGGGTTGCCATTTGAAAAAATCGACTTTTAGTACTTTCTCAAGTTCAACTTTGATCTTATAATTTGAACACCCTATATAACTTTTAGAATAATTCCACCGATGTGTCGATAATACCTTACCTTCACAACAATTTTGCCGGTCAACTTTTGGCCAACGGTCACAGGGGATAATTTATAAGTAATTAACAGTAACCATGCGTTAATGAAAAACTGAATAACTCAAAAATGACACATGTTAGATATAGGGAATGTAACATAACATTGATCTAAAATTTAATGAAGTTTAAAAAAATGCGATAAAATACAGGGTGTTCCATTTGAAATATAAAAGTTGACATCATTTCCGGTGTAACCGGAAGTATCAGAAAACTGAAAATAATTTAGGTAAGACGATCGTGTCCAACAATATAAGTTCACATATTTTCAATCTCTCATTTCATTTGGATCTCCATATACTTCTAATGGCAGCTCGTCGTGGGAGGCCCTGTAGAATATTACATGAAGGATTGTCAGGAAATACGAAGGAATAAGAATTTAAACAAACGACCCGTACGTACACGTTACTGCCCTCTGGAGGATAAAAAGCGCAGTGCACGATTTAACATACGGAGCGGAAAGTATACGGACGAGGACAGTAGCATATGCCTCTAGGGTGGTGATAAATGTTTTAGTATTGCACTTGTAGATTTCGTTAGAACGTTAAGGAACACCATTTCCTATTTTATTACTGGCTTAATACATCTAGCCTTAAGTTTTGCTGGCTTCTAGCCACAATTATCCTGCAAAATCTTCATTATTTTAATCATTATTTTAAAATAATATAAAGTAGGATTCAAATATTGCATTACGTGGAAAATTAATTACAACGTCCACATGGTCCAAAGAACTATCTATGTACCAAATTGAATTGAGTTTAAGACATGAGGAATATAAATATGTAAAGCTGTATTATGTGGGTCGGGGAAAATGAGGAATTACGCGTAACTGTCGTTTTATGTTTAGTACTGACCCCAGGAACCAGGTATTTGGACCATGGCCGAAAGTTGTTACTGACCTTCGCCATCGGCTATATGAAAATGTGTGTGTTTCGCAGTGTGTTGCCGTTTCGTTCTACAGCCAATAAATTTGAATTATATGCATACAGGTATCTGGCAATTTGTTGGTTGCCAGTATTCACTTTTGCCAATAAAATCTTAAGATGAAATGATTTTTGTTGGCCATCGTAAAAACAATCGTACTTCATACCAACGTAATTGATCTTTTTAAGGTCTGCTCTTGACGTTTGCATTATGCAAACGAGGAAAATAAATGTTTGCTAGGTTCATTTAAAATAGTCAGGCATAAATAACTGTTCCTAGTTTATTTAGAAACATTTTATAAGCGGTAGATTTGCGCCAAACCGTTTCATATAACTTTGGCCCTTGTACATACAACAGTTGCATGGTAAAGTTACCTGCAGTTCGTGCTATTGAAAAAGTTATTCCAAGTTGCCTCCTAACAGTATACTGTAATATTTTTTTGTAGTTCAGACTTTGTATAGCCTAACCAGTACTTATTTTGCACGATTTCTTTTTTCGTCGACGTTCAAATATAAATAACGTAGTAACAAAACAGGGAAACTATTTATTCTTATTTGTCTATTTTGTTATTAGTAAACTATTATAATATTGACAAAATATGAATTTCTTAAAATTTCCCGCAGATCTGTTGGAAGCTGTAACCAATGACAACACAAATAAAAATATCATTGGCTACGCATGGGTTATCTCCATATAAACCAAGTCGTCACATGTTGCTCATTGTTAAAAAGGTATTTTTGTTACAAGAATTACTTAGCGCGATCCTGAGTAGTAGGTAACTGATAACTGTAACCGCAAGTAAGTGGTTCCAACATGAAAAACTATTCGTTACCTTTATTTTATCTGCAAACATAGTTAAATTCTCGAAAAAGATTTCATTGTGGTTGTATCAAAGATTCCAAGCAGTTTTTTATGGATTTATTTACAACTTTTTGTTATTTAATAAGAGCATTACAATCTAGTCATAATTGACTAATGAGTAACTTAATTCTAACTTATTTTACTAGTATTTACAACTGATGACTTGGTTCGACCGGAAATTGGTGTTAATTGATATGATGCGAAGTAACAAAAATGTACATCACTAGTGTATAGTTACTGTGGCCCACTACAATTTCCGCATAGCTAAAACAATAGAATTCAAGACCCTCCAGCAACATAGCTGTATCTGTATATTGACATAATTTGTGTGTTATCGCTTTTGTACACTCCTTACTTATTACTATATATTTCAAGATTCTATACATATAGGAGAGTGTTTGATATGAGGTTAAAGTAGTTTGTGCTCAAGTAGTTGTACTGAAAAAACAAACAAGTGCAGGCATAGTAATTAATAGCGTCGTCGTTTATAACATCCAGTCGCTTATAGCGGCAGACTCTTATTCTTTTGACCGATTTGATTGATTGATCTCTTTTATGCCCGGGCTACACTAACGCTTACCGCCTGTATGCGTTAACTAACGCGTCATCATTTGCCGTCCTTCTGATTGGCCAGTTAATGCGTTAAATCGTTTTGGGATCGGCGGTGGCGATCTGTTGAACTCAGGACAGTCCCGACCAAATAGGGGCGTCTGGCAAACCTGTCTGGTTCTCAAGTAGTCTGTTACTATTATTATACCTGGCAAACAAGAAAGGTGTCCTGGTTGTCCACCTTTGAGGCATCCTGTGGAGAAATTAAAAATGTTGGTGAGTTTCTCGAAAACTCTATGCAAGACCATATAAATTGATTGTTTTGTCTCAATGTGTCAAATTTAGCATCTTTTCCCAAATTGTGCAACATATTTGATTTAAATTTATTTTATTAAAAGGTCACCACCTACAACATCTTTCTTGACTTACCTTGGTCACACACCAGCCCTGAAGAAGCCGAAGATTGCAACGGCGAAACGTAGGCAAATGTGAAAGTTCCAAGAATTATACTCTCAAAGACTGATAAGCGTTTCTATTCTCTCCTTCCGACTTTATTAAATGATTTTAGAGATTTTAGGAATGAGGCAATGGAAGTGTTATTGGATTCTGATTCCAAACAAATGTAATAGAAACAGCAAAACTATAAGCCATGTATTTTATGTGATTTCCGTAATAATACATATACCACAATGATGAATCCGTTAATTCACGTAGATGAATATTTTATTAGAGAAGACTATAACTACACTATCAAAGTATAGGCAATCTTCTCTTGTTTTTTCTTTGTTCGGAAATTGGGTTTTATCATATGCAATCAATTAATCACGCAACACACATACAAACACCATCGTATTTATTATTTATATTAATATTTTCTTTATATACCATAGGAAATGCTTTAAAGAAAAGATGTTCCTTATGAGAAAGTAAGCACTTTTTTATTGTTATGGCGCTTCCAGGCCATATATTCATAGTTATTTAAACAACAAGTATATTAAAAAGAGCGATTAATGATCGAGACTGTTTAACGGACGAGCGATTAGCGAGTGCGTTAATTGTCGAGATCATTAATCGCCGCTTAATATTCGAGTTCGCTTAATATTCGCTTAATATTCGTCGAAATTGTTCGTTTGAGGTTATATGACCTATGACCATTTATGTAATTTGACACTGACAGTTCTGGACAGTGTGCCTGGATAACGGAATGTTTTGACTGGGTGGTATTATTTTACGTATGTTCGATTGGCTATAATGAAGGCGTTTGATTCGCTATTACAAACCATGCGTTATTAGAAATCGTGCATTTATAGAGCTTTTTAATAAATGATTTAAACAATATTATTCATACTACATACTCTTTTTGACGCACTGTATTACGTCGATGCAAGAATCACTAAAAACTTTTTCTTCCCGAAAAATACTAATTGCACTAAGTGCTTCCTGCAATTAACTAACTAACAATGAAACAACGATTTTCCCGAGTGTTCGCAATAACAGTATTGCGGGAGGCTCTTGCGAACAGGAGGTGTAACCATAACAGTAACTGTTTGGGTCTGCGGTCAATATCTAAAATGGTGACAGCAGGAGCAGCTATTAAGCGCCAACGGATAGGCAGCGGGCCCTAGGCGAAGTAATTTAACAATTAAGGTATCTCTGATTAGATTATTAACTGTGTTGCGCGATAATTGGGTCGGCGATGGCAGGCAGATCCTGGCTACGCGCTCTATTAAAACGCCCGGAATCGTTATCTCCATCCCGGTGTACTTTCAGAACGTTGTCACTTTAAATAAATCCTAAAACGCACGAATTATGTTAATATTATCGCAAACATCGATTATGGAAGGCTTACCGACGAACAATTTGGATCCAAGCACGTTTTGATAACACAATCATTATAGTCGAGTACATATTTTGATTGTGTAACAGTAATGATACAATTCAACTGTGTGCTTTCCGATCATTAAATTTGTTAGTTCATTAATGAAATGCCAATATGCAAAATGTAATATAACCAGAGTACTGTGGATGAACGTGTTGATAGGTTTTCATTGTTGACAGTCAAAACAAAGGTACGTCCGTAATGAATTAGGTAAAGGGACGGGCTTAGGGTGTGATAGCAGGAGCATATTATTGTTCATGTAATTTCCTATTTGAAAAAAAATAGTCTAGGTATGTAAAATCATCAACGTTACAATCGTTCTGTCTGAAGTGTGTAGAACATTTAACAATGTTTGTTAAATGTGTCACAGTAACTATTTTTTGCTTACTTAAAAATAACGTTTTAGATATTAGATACGTTTTTTCAAATATCATTAGGGGTATAGGTTAACATTACCGCGAAATATTTTATTATTATTATTATTATTATTATTATATTTATAAAGCCAGATATTTAGGAACACAAATGGCTTTGAATACGGGCATTTGAAAGAGCTCTTCTTAAGAAACCAGGGCTGAGGAGTCGGAGTCGGAATCGGAGTTCAGACAAATTTCAGAGGAGTCGTAGTCGGAAAAAATGTACCGACTCCGAGTCAATGTGTAAATAATGTAGAAAAAGACACGCGAGATAGCCGTTGCCTCAATATATAGTAAAAATTAACTAAACATATTATTAGGTCTTCTTCAAAGCACCTACCCACATATATGTTAATATAATTAAACTACAAAACACACAGGTCAATGGTGAATGATGATTAGCAACTGATTATTGTGAGACGCAGCTTATATTGACAGTAGGTATTGTCAAAACATTAGCGTTTGACACTACCTGCTGTCATTAGAATCAAAACATCTGACACATCCTGGCTACTAGTTTTAATACAGTACAACCGATCTCGATGAAATAGAATGTGCTCATGCAGCTAAACTATTGATTGTACCAAGAAATGTCATAGTCATAGTCATAGTCAACTCTTAACTTTTCTTTTATTTTTATTCGCCCCAATATCTGAATGTTTGTAAAAGATACACCCTTACTAGTAAAACTTTGCAATTTTAGCTTTAATATTTGATAAGTTTAAACCTTTAACCGAAATTGATTCTTGTTTTCAACACATGAACAAATTTATTAAAAGTATCACATCCCTTTGTATTTAACAAAATATGTAGAGATTTTAAATGGTTACTCTGTGAAATAGGACCGTTTATTTAAGTTGAATATAGGAATATCCATGTATGCAACTCATACTCGTTGCAGCCAGAATTGTGACGTCATTGCCACTAACAGCAGTAAGAGTTGAGATTATTTTCAGCTTATTTTGCACTTAATTTTGTATTCATTGGAATCAATTTTAGTTGGAATGAGTTGCTTTGTACTATACAGTGGATTGTCATTACTTTTGTTATTATTAAATATAGCAAATCGGTTAAATTGACAAGCTAGTTCAGAATTATGTGCTGTTTACTCAGAAAACAGTTGAATCTATAATTATTTCAGAAAAAAATGAAAAAATAAAAAAGCGACATTTTTAAACATGGTCATAACTTTGTGGTCCGATCAACAGGTCTTTTTGATTTTATTTATAATTACTTTATGTCAGTTTATTTTTTTTTCCAACAAATTCGCTGGAAACAAAGAAAATTTTGCCGGAGTCGGAGTCGGACTACTAATTATCTGGAAAATTATCTGGAATATCTGGAGTCGGAGTCGAAAGTTTTTTTACCGACTCCACAGCCCTGTAAAAATCTCAAAAACACTATATTTTTCTTAATTTTTCAGTAGGTATAAATTTTTCAAAATTTTCCCAAAAACTCACACAGCGTTTGGAGTTTAGATTACAAGTTTGACCACCGATATGATTTTGGAGTTCGGACCATTGTCAAAAAGTAGTCGGATTGCGAGATAATACAGAGTAGGGCCGTATTCGGATTAGCGAAAGTAAACTGTATACGTAAACTTTACAGCAAAACTATTAGGATGTATCCAATAGTTTTCAAGAAATTAAAAATGTAATCAAATCGCGTTAAGCATTTACGTCATTTTTATGTAAAAGTTTACATTTCTATTACCTTAATGATTGATAATTCTATGACAGTCTATAAGTTATACAATAGTTCATCAATAGAGGTTGCCAAAACTATGGAGGTATACTCAGTCTACTGTACGTCACGGCGCTGCAACTGGTACGTCACCGGCTTCAGAAAAATTGAATGTTTGAACCAACTTTTTTGTGTAAAAATAAATAATTTTTTCGTATCACTTTAAAAAAAAAATTTTAATTCGGTAATTTTCAATATTTTTCAGTAATTTTGGCTTCGCAATAATGGATTTACAAATATAATGCAGCAAGAATTTTTCAAGTCAATCGGTTAGCATTTCTTTCAAATCGTGTCAACTATCCATCTAAACAACGTTTCAAGAAAGACGCTTTAGAATATTAGTGTAACGACTGTCCCGAACTGTTAATCTTTTAATCTATGTCTCCAAAACTATTACGCTTCGCACAATATTTGGTACAATATTAATGGTACAATATTTTCAAGAGGAGCACTGTGGGTACCAAAAAAATACTTTAAAATGAAAGTTGTAGATATGGAAGTAGGTTGAAAAAATCCCAAATTCAAATTATTATTTGGCCCGACTTGGCCAAATTATAGGCTGTGGAATCATTAGGTAACTCTTCGAATTTCTTTCTGAACTTTTTACGGTGTATTCTTTAAATGTGGTGCAATCAAAATACATAATTATAATAATTTATAATAACAATGTATTTCTGTTTAAGAAAACTAGGAACTTTAAACATCTTGTGGGGGACCTAAACATTTTTTTTAATTGAGCCAATTTCTTTTTGTGATATCTGTGAGTGTACAGAGAAAACTTTCAATCAACTTGAAATTTTAATTTCCAAAAAATCCGTTATTATACAGTTTATCCCACTTATTTCCTACAAAAGTTCTTGTTTAGACTATAAATATAATATTGAGTAACAAAATCAGTTGGACTTTTTTAACTCCTTAAAAAATTACCTACAGCTGTTTGAATAAAATTATCAACAAGAGCTTTTTATAAATTCCTTCTTACGGAATCGAAAAAAAAAACACTGAGTCCATCCGAATATTTTACTCAGAATGACATTTACTTTCAAAAGAAACATTTTTATATTAATTAATTTATTTCTTCATTTGTTTATTCAAATTACTTGTTTTATCAATAATTTTTTTTTAATTTTTTTAGTCGCGGCCGGAATCACAAGTAATAAACACAAGTAATACACTCTCTCTAGATTGAAGATACTTTTTCACTAAGTGCATCATATAGCATGCTAATTAGCTCTATTTGTAAACTTGATGAGCCCGTCTCATCATGACAGCACAGAGTATTCAGTAGAACAATCAACGCAGCCGTTTATGTATTCCATACGTATGTATGGTAATTATCGAATTTATTTAGTACTGTTCGGTTTAACTAAGCTAGGGAGGAATATCAATTTTGAATAACTAACCAGCGATCGCAGGAATGTTACATATATGCTAATAGTACCCTGGGGGATTGACATTTACGCCATGAAGGATTAAAATCACACGACTAAGCTATCTTTGTGTTACAGCGTCATATCACAAAGCGGTTACCACACCACTTTATATGCAAAATATAAACCTAACTGTAGTTGTTTCGCGATTTTGCAACACGTCAAATTACGGTTATAATTACAAACTTTAATAATATGCATAATCGAATTTGGATCAATAACTGAACTAGGCACTTTGCTGCATTACATCCACCATTATGTAATGTTCATGTTAGGGTAATTTTAGGAAACTATATTTTCGAAGTTGGTAGCTGCACCGACGACAGTGACCTTGATACGATGTTCGCCATTTTTAAGCGGTTATTGGAATCTTATTTATAATATTATTTATTATTCTTATACCAGCCGTATCGAGCCTAGCGCTCAGCGTCGCTGCCCTCTATTCTATATGACTCCCCATCGTGTACGGAGTCTTAGCCCCCTCAACCCTCTCCTCAAAAATAAGCGGTTGCCATTAAAAAAATATCAATCACGACATAAGTCTGTAACAATTTACGGTCGGAAATTAATTTTTTCATAAAAATTTATATTTTCATAATTGATATTCGACTCGTTCCAGAAAATTCTTAAAATAACAAACGTCTCACAGATGTTCTTATATTTACATAGTTTTCGCGCGCACTGTATGCATTCACGGCAACTGGCGGAGAGACTATAATCCTCCAAATTTTGTGTCGATATAATGGAAAATATATTCAACGAAATATGATCGGGTTTTCTCTAAATTATTTTTTGTATTATGAACTGGTTGCGTGTGATAGTACGATAATAATTCAATGAATACTTTTTACTTTATCATACGCAGTATGATAAAGTATTGTAAACGTGCAAAAAAATATCGGGACGAAACTATATATTTAGAAGTTTCATGACCAAACTTAGAGCTGAAAAGCTTTTTGTTCAAAAGGGTCCAAAGCAACTGTAAACCTCCAGTCTTAGGATTTTTGAAAGATTTTGTAAATAAGCCGCCATTTCTGGAATTTCGTCGGAATAGTTAAATAATAAACTAAAGTAGAGGAAATTCTGAATAATTTATGACTATGACTTTTTTAATAGTTTAGCTGCATGAGCAAATTCTATTTCATCGAGATCGGTCGTACTGCATTAAAACTAGTAGCCAGGATTTGTCCGATTTTTTGATTCTAATGGCAGTAGGTAGTGTCAAACGCTAATGTTTTGACAATACCTACTGTTAATATAAGCTGCGTTCGGATATTGTACACCGTTATACTTTTTACACCCAATAACACGTAAGTGTCATTTGGACGGTGTACGCGGTGTCAACGGAGTACAATATCGAACGCCGCTTTAATCGACATATCTGTCTAGTTCTACAAGTTTTATTTTAATGCAGACATGGCCGATCTCAATCCAATGGAATCTCATGCAGCTAAACTATTAATTTTATATATATAGTATGATGAAGTCATGTGCCTGGCCACATCAGATTTTTTAGATATATCGCCAAGAATATCTTAGAGTTTCATTTCACGAGTCAGGAGATCTTCACTGATTCTGTTTGTTCGTTAATACGAAGAAGAAAGTAAAGTATAGAAAACTTGTTTTAGTATTTTTGTAGCTGTTTTTTTCTTCGGTTTCATGGTATAGTCTTTGAAAAGTTTGAACTTAGGTTAGACATATTAACAAATTAACTGCTCAAAGTACATCCTGATTGATACACTTCTGGTGCGCTCAAGCATACTTCAAAATGTCCCCTAGCAATATCAGAAAACATCAGAAAAGCAATAAAATAGGTACCTGTAGGTACCTGAAAGTGGGTATTATTTGAAGTGGGTGGCAAAAAGGAGATCAGCAGTATGTGCGAGACGCATGCGCATGAAGCGCGAACTCCTTTTGCCAATCCCCACAACCATTCTTGTCTCTCTTTTTCGATTCGCAAAGTATGTTAAAACTATAGAAAATATAGTGAAATAAATACAAGATATGTCTCACCTACGCCACATATTTCTTTAGACCGAACCACAAAAAGTATTAAAAATGTCAGAACAGTGTGGAATTACAGATAATTACGAATATACGTACATGATACCGATTATCATAAAAGGATTAATGATTCCCACGGCTCACTGTTCGACTTTTAATTTACATATTCTGAATGCGTATAGTATCGCAAAATATTATATGTAGGAACGAATAATAATATTGGTTATATGACCTTTTACAAAGGATCTTAGTCATAGTCATAGTCTATCTTTCGGAAATTTGTGAAATGACTTCACTACCTATTATATGAAAAATACAGCAAACAAAACCGTAATTGTTTTTAGTCGCCTTTTTATTTTTTATTCAATATAATGTATCTCGCAACTACTCCGTATCCCGCATCCGACAAATTACATTTTTACCACCAGGCGGCTACTCTTTCGTTCGTTGACATTAATTGTTAAGTTATTCATATCTCTTTTTGTCTAAAGAAATATAGGTATGTTATTATCAATCAAACATTCTTTCATATTCATAGGTACACTCAATAGTGGTTTATTTGGTTTTATTATGTGGGACCAGGAATGCCAGTGATAAATAATGTCCATTTTGAAAGTTGACGGAATCAGATAGTTTTCTTTTCTAGTCTACCTAGTGACTTTAGTGATTCCGCCCCATGTACGGGAATTTGAAAAAAAAAGTTATAAAAGTAACATTAACCAATTTACAAAATAACTATAAAAATAACTACAAAATAAACAAATTGCCTGTTAAGAAGAACACCGATCGCACTGACTGAGTTACACTTAAACTTTTTGTTTGTTCAAATCAATCAATCAATCAATCAATACATTTATTTCCCAAAAATAACAATACAGTGTTATTACAGAAAGTCAAAAACCAAAAACACACACGAAAACGCAATATAATTAAACAAAAGAACAACTAAATTAATTCACAGAGGCTAAAAATTCAGCAATGGAGTAAAACGCTTCACTTAACACATTCTTTATGTACTTTTTGACCCACACAAAGGCAACGATCGCACTTCGACGTGCAGTGCGTTAAAGAGCTTCACACCCTGATACATAACATGGCGCTGTGAAATGTCCAGCCTATGAAGAGGAATATCCTAGTTTTGGCCGGTTCTTGTGTCATGCTTGTGGATATCTTTCCTACGCTGCATGTTATTTGTATTTATGTATAGTTTATTTGTGTAAAGCATCAAAATACATACACGCGTCAAAAAACATACCATATATTATACATAATGGACAATCTAAATAATTATCAAATTCGACTAAAATAATAATAATAACAGAAAGTCTACTTTACATCTCACATAAATATAATATAATATATATGCGTCGCATCGTAGCTTGTGGATTTCCTCCCTCTTCTTCACCGCAGGGTTGATGTCCCTGCTCACGCTGGTCCTCCACCTCTCGTCCTCCTCTAATTTGAAAAATAAACAAGCGAAACAACGTCACCACGCATGAACTAAACCCAGTCAGCTCAACCTCGTCCTCCAAGAACTTGAGTTTTAATGTCTTGCTTATGCTTTTGATATTATCATGAGCGAACCAACAAACGATTATCATAGAAGCAAACGGTTAAAGTTAATTTACTCCCCGTTCTTACTTCATAGGTTGGCTGCGCGATATTTTGACACTTGTTTTGAGTTTTATTTGTGTTGTTTTGTTTTGACTTCGTATAGCTGAATGTAAGCTTAGTTTTTGAGCCATACGCATTAGATAGACAATTTTTCGATAAAATATTTAACGTACAGCGATTTTTAGGCCAGCTGAGTTGGCGAAGATCATCTTTCTGCTGGTAATTTTGACAATTTGATATTAGGACTGCGGTCGCAGCTAGGCAACGCATTGTGTTGAATTGAGGCACTTTCACACCATACTCCGGTTATGTGACAAAATATGGCGAATTATTAAATTAAAATAAAAATCATAATAATTATCAATAGGACACTTTATCGCGTTTTGCCTCCCTAAAAATGCTATCTTTTGTTTATAAGCTATTGACATTGCCGATTTACTATAATTACATAGTGCTATACTTCACCAAAATTAGTGTATCCCTAACCCAAAAAACTAAAATGACATTAAATAAAGAAAGAAGCAAAGCAACAGCCCCTTCTTAAATGATCTTGGTAAGGAAAATGTCTAAAGCAATTCATAGATTATTAAATTATTAATATTATTAAATTATTAAAATTATTAAAACGTACGCTTATTAAGAGACTATAATAGCCAATTTATGCTATGATGAGCAATTCTTAAGTTGTCGGAATTTCCAGGTACAAGAAGCAATTTCCGCGTCGTCCTACCTACAGGACATACCCTAATCAATTCCCGGGTCTGGAGTAATAACCACGGAAGGGCCTTATGTATTCAATTAATTGCATTTCAACGGCCCGTCTTACCAGTACCGTCAGACTCCGAGGCATTCCCAGAGCGCTGCGTGTTCCGCTGATGATTAATTGCTCAACTAAAACTGAACGCTGTCAGGCCTGATTGTCGTACACTAAATTGCCTCCAATCTTTCCCAACACGCCAAGCCCAGCGATACATTTTTAATATACAGTGTGATTTCCTTACGATTTTAGAAACATTTACCCAAAAAAATATAAACTCGCAGAATGCATATATATTAGATTAGTAGTCTTACTTCAACTTAAGGGGGCAGATAGATTTAACCTCCATAGACATTTCCTGAAAAGTATTCAAAGCAAAAGTGTTACAACATTCCGTTGTATTGTCTTATTGTGTATATCATAACTGGCGCAGTCATTAGGATACCCATCAGTTGATCGAATACAGCGGTAGATAAAGTTTTGTGAATGTGGACCAATGTTTCATAGAGCAAGTATGAAAAATGCATTTAATTCGATAATATGTATCATGAAGGATAGTATTCAGGAATAATTTTAGGTGAAAAATTAAGCGAGCAAAATGAGCTATCAGGGCTTTTTTAATTAAGCGTATGTAGGTACATATTATGTCCCCAGAGAAGAATCATCCAGCTCACATAACTTTTTTATTGCGTATATGTTTACTGAATAACCAAATATGACTACTAAAGCGGCGCTAGGCCTCTTTTTAGTTTATTCGATGTGGAAAGTAATTTCTAAATTAATAGTGTGTTAAAATCAAATTATACTTAAACGTCGGACATTTTCAACTTAAATACATATTTTAATATTTATTTAGTAGACGTTAAGTGAATTGCTTCTAAACAGTACCTTTGCTAGGCAAAAAATCATGTCACAATAGTACCATATCGAAAAAGTCTGTGTTAAATTATATTAAAAAATTTATAATAATACTACTGTGTAAAAAAACTCCTCTTCTAAAGATACCCAACTTTTCGTGAAAATTGTGGGTCACTAAATGTAATCAATCACTAGGATAAGTGGGCAATGCAGTCAGCTTCATACTCCGCTTCGGAGACTCGAGACCATTGTGATTGGGTGAAAAGTTAAAAGTATGTTTACAAATGTCTTTGGTGTCATACTAATCTCACCCATTGGTCCATTTTGAAACTATGTTTTTTATAGATAAACTTGTAATAGCGGAGACATAGAGACAATATTTTGGCAATATGTTCATTCAGGATGTTTTGAGGGGTTTGAATCATTTATTCCTGCAAATACAGGACAGGTAGTACGGAAAGGACCTATGGGTGGTTTTAAAATGAACCACGAACCCTCCGAACTTCCGGTCGGGTGCTCTCCCAGTTGAGAAGAAATTGGCAGATTTCCTTGTCTATATTAAGTAAACGCAATTGAACGATTTTAAATTGGTGTTTCACCTGCCAAAAAATCCATTCTTGATTGCTTATGGAAAAAATGGGGAGGGCATTTCAGTCGCGCGGAGCGCGACTGTCCCCCTAAATGGACCATTCTACGTTGCGTGAGTTTTCGAAATCGACGAAAAACGACCTCTCGGGCGTTTTTGCTTCAAAATTTTCCGAAACGCGAGCGATTTTGGTGAAAGGACCTCAATATTTCAGTAGCTGTTTATTCCGCGTCGTCATGGCTGCGAGCTAGAAACGTCAAAAACGCAACCACCATAACCTCATCATAACATAACCTATTCACATTGCAGTGGGTATCTATACAAAGCTAAGCAATTTGTATACGTACTTAATACCGGTATACCCTTAATACCTATACATACAAGCATAATTGGAATGATCTGGTAAAATTTGACAAATAGCGAATGTCACCGCGCAGTTAATCTGCTACGAAAACACAGTAAGTAAATGAATAGAGATGATTAGCTTTTCGTTTAAATTTGGCCGCCTACTTTACCTCTAATTGATTACAGTTTGAGACATAGCTTAGATGGCACCCATGTACACCAGTCGGGTCTGCGGACAGCGCCAATGTGAAGAGCCACCACCTATTACCTAACGTCCTAACCTAATATTTTGATGGTGAAATTTCACAAACAACCGCACGCATAGCATAAGGTGAGTTTATTACAGATTATTTGTAGAACACATTTACTTATTTATTAATAATTTCAGAATGTAAACAAACTGTCGTACAGTAATAAATTGTAAGTATTTAGCCCCACATACAAAACATCTTCCAGGTCAAAGTATATCGAAAGACACAGATGGCATATAACTCAGTTCTACCATACCATAGCCCCTACAAACTACAAGAACGCAGAAATTAAAATAGTGTGCGAATTGACAGAGCGCAAGAAAGAAGCCTAGAACGTGAACATCAGCTCATTATGCCAGAAATGAGGATGACTCGAAAGAAAATAAACAAGAACTTTTCCTCTAATCAAACATTTAGTACAAGAATTTTAAGGAATTAAACTATTACATATTATTTTGAGGTTAGATTAATTTTTGTATATTTAGTTGAATTTATTTTAATTTGATTTTTGCGGATAACATCTGCGATGTGAAAAATAGCCTGGAGGAACAAGGAATCTAATTTTGGTTTAAAGAAAGTTATATCAACATTTGTGATTCGGCTAATCGTAAGTCTCGGTCACCCGTAATGTGATTTTCAATTTCATATACATACGCACCAATCATATTAAAAAAGTAAACAATTTCCAATCAAGGTCTGTATTGCTATAACTATAAATGTGGACAAACTTTGGATTTAGTTGGAATGTATTTACTTCAACCCCTTTTTGCACACGGCCAGCTAAATGTGGCATTTTCTACGACTAAAAGGTGGGATTCTACGTAGGTACGTGTAAATTGACAAAACGTTTTCTCAGGGGCGATTATGGAAAAAGAGTCTATTCAAATTAACAGGTACATGTTACGAAGAAATATTTAAATTTGTAAATACTTCATTTTTTTGCTTATTTTATTGATTTCTGTAATATATACATATGTATACACATGTATAGAATGATGTGCAATCGTTCTACAAATATATGTTAATATGCACAGTCTCTGTAAAGGAACTAATTTAATTTTTAACCTCAATCATATGTTTTACATACTTATTTATCATTGCTTATTTGTTATTTAAAAATACTAATCTTAAAAATACTAATGTTATTACTCTACAATACCAATCTGTATGAGTAGTGACCAATCAAGCAGTACAGTGTATAAAAAAAACTTTTTGGAAAATCAAAGTTTTAAGTTGATTTAAGTTGTCTATGAACCCATATATAACATCAAGATTGACACAATTAAGAAAAAAATAGGTCTCCCACAAGAAGCCTAAAGTTTATATTTTGTTTCAATTGTTTTTTTTTTAGTAAGGGTAAAGTATTTTTCAAGTTGAAAATTTTTAACTATATATAGATTTTGAAATAATAGTATAAAAATATTACTCTACTGCAAGATTTAGGTCTCCTGCACTTGGCATAAAATTGAGTAATTTTAACAATTAAAGCTTTTTTTGTATTCCATGTAAATTAACTGGGAACGAAATCTAACAATTATATTTTTTTTTCAAGTAACAAACATCTTTAACTTAAAAAAAAAAAATCAAAAATATTTTTTTTCAATAAAGCTTATATTGTAGATTGTAGTTGCTTACCCAACAACCTGCCAGTATATAAAAAATAACTTAATGTTAAATTTGACAAATATACAATTGACATTATATAAGTTGATAAAAAGTTGTTTCTATGGACCCATGTATACTATCAAGAAATTTTGCCCAATTGAAAGCAATCTAGGTCTTCAGCAAGGAACCTAAATTTTTTTTTACATTTTTATTAAGATCATGTTTGTCACTTGAAAAAAAAACAATACCAACATGTTACGAAGAAATATTTAAATTTGTAAATATTCCATTTATTACTTATTTTATTGTTTTCTGTAATATATACATATTTATACACTGATGTAATTGTTGTACAAATATATATTATATGAACATTCTCTGTAAAGTAACTAATTTAATTTTTAGTCTCAATCATATGTTTTACATACTTATTTCATTATCACTTTACTGGTAATTTTTGCTTTTGTTTGTACAAATGAAGTTACAATAAAGTATGTCTATAATTTAATAGAGGTTTGTTTATTTATTTGTTTTACCAGTTATCATACCAATGTAACTAAATAGTAGGAGAAAAAGGTATTTAAAAATACTTATTATACAGATTCTCCAATATATCTACAATGTTATTAATCTACAATACCAATCTGTATAAGTAGTGACCAACCAAGCTGTAGGGTGTATAAAAACAACTTTTTGGAAAATCAGTTTTAAGTTGTCTCTATGAACCCACATATAACGTCAACAAGATTGACCCAATTAAGAAAAAAAGTAGGTCTCCCACCAGAGGCCTAATGTTTTTAATTTTTTTGAATTGTTTTTTTTGTAGTTAGCTTAAAGTATTTATCAAGTTGAAAATTTTTAACTATAGGTTGTGAAATAATAGTATAAAAATATTACTTTACTGCAAGATTTAGGTTTTAAAATTGAGTAATTTTAACAATTAAAGCTTTTTTTTGTATTCCATGTAAATTAACTGGGAACAAAATCTAACAATTGTTTTTTTTTTCAAGTGGCAAACATCTTTATTTAAATCTAAAATAAAAAAACAAATCAAAAAATTTTTTTTTGCGATGAAGCTCTATATAAGAGTAGATTGTAATTGCTGGGCCAAAAACATGCCATTATATGAAAAATAACTTAGTGTTTAATTTGACAAATTGACAATTTACATTATATGTCGATAAAAAGTTATCTCTACGGACCCACGTATACCACCACCAAATTTTGCCCAATTGAAAGCTATCTGGGTCTTCCGCAAGGAGTCTAAAACTTTCTAACATTTTTATTAAAATCATTTTTGCCACATGAAAAAAACAATTGTTAGATTTGTCGTTGTAATTTGTATTGATAATAAAAGTCAGCTAAATTTGTTGAAATTACTAAATTTTAGGCCATTTTATGCAATTTAAGTACGTTGCATTAGAATACTATATTTTTTATACTTTTGTTTCACACCATACGTATTGTTAAAATTATACAACTTGAAAAGAAAAAGCAACCTTCAAAAGGAAAATCAAATTTATTGCGACAAATTATATTTTCTTTTCACTTGCGGGAGAGATAATTTTTTTAATTGAGCCATTTTTGTTGTTGTATATATGAGTCCATAGAAACAACTTAAAATTTTGATTTTGCAAAAAAGTCTTATTTTAAGACAGCCAGTGTATATGCGGTCTATCGATTCTTGCGATGTACCTATTCACTGATCTACCTATTTAGACGGTCACAGGTCCACTAGTCTATATTAAGTAAACGCAATTGAACGATTTTAAATCGGTGTTTCACCTGCCAAAAGATCCATTCTTAATTGCTTATGGAAAAAATGGGGAAGGTATCTCAGTCGCGCGGAGCGCGACTGTCCCCCCGCATGGACCATTCTACGTTGCGTGAGTTTTCGAAATCGACGAAAAACGACCTCTCGGGCGTTTTTGCTTCAAAATTTTCCGAAACGCGAGCGATTTTGGTGAAAGGACCTCAACATTTCAGTAGCTGTTTATTCCGCGTCGTCATGGCTGCGAGCTAGAAACGTCAAAAACGCAACCATAACCTATTCACATTGGTATGTACAAAGCTAAGCGATTTCATTATCTGCGGGGGCCTAAAGCACAAACTCCGTAGTCCGTACCCACAAATAATGTTTGAGAAACCTATAACAATGTTGTACGTATAATAATAATTATTAATTCGTGATTATTTGCCTTTGCGTTAATATTTGTTCGAAGAATGTGTATCGATCCAATGAATGTTATTTGTGAAAAGTTCGCGTCTCAAACCCAACGTGAAAGCACCGCTCAGAACCTATTTTAACCGAATACGAATACAACTCTTGAGAGATTACATATTAGATGGCACCACAAGATATTTCTGCTACTAGCGCCCCTAGCGGGCGTGAAATATCGTTATATAACCTATAATTATACATAAGTTTGGATGAACACATGGAGGAAGGGATGAACACTATACAAAATTTAGCTGCAAGAGCAAGAAGTAGTAGAAGATCAATAGGGTGTGGAATTGATAGAGGCGCCTGAAAAAAGCCTCCAATGGCTCGGAATATGGTCCCCAGCAAAATTTTGTTGCAAAGGCTGATCACCCACTTCAAACTACTTTGAACTGCCCGTTGTTCTTTCTAATGGTTTCTCCAGATTAAACTAAAATACAGTAAGAGAATTACATGGAATTCATCAATTTGTTGGCAACATTGAGGTTAGTTTTGAGTTTAGAATGCGTAGCTTTTGTTAATTTAATATTTTTGCAGGTAACGTGATATGATGAAAAGAGTACACACGCAGTGGAAATGGTTCGAGGTCTTTCCGAATAACAGCAACTTGCTTTGCGTAGACAAGCTACCATAACAAAGTGGCAAACAATTATTTATTTAAGAAAAAACTTGACCCAAAAGATATTGGGCGTACTAAGGGAGTACCGGAGAGACCAAGGGGCCGCAGTCGATAATAATCATTGTTGACAGTAAAGGGATATATTTTGCCTACCTGTACTTTAGATTTGGCTATGACGCAAGGTTACTAAAAATAGATAGGTCTGTCTGGTAACTTATAGCATACGTCACTCAGTTTACCACATGAAGTTAACTGGTATGGAATTTAATGTTTACGTGAGCGTATAAAAAAATACTAATAATTTTAGTTCATTGTTTTCTGAATGATTTATTAGAGATGGGTGATAAAGCCCTCTAAGCTGCAAGCCTTCTAATACCTATGAATTCAAATAAATTTGAATGGGCATATCAAGTGGTATGCAAATTTTGATATCTTTCGGTATGACGTTAAATTTTTGTAAATATGTAATAATTTAGTTCATGTGGTCACGGCAACCAAATGAATTTTTGTCAGTGAGGTGCAGGCGATAAATCTTAAACAATTAAATGGGTTAAATCATCTCAAGATTAGATAATATTAATTTTAGGTATTAGTTTTGGGTATTATATATATATATATATATATAATATATTATATATATTAGTATTATATATATATATATTGTATTATTACTAGATCTATCATTAAGATTTCTATCAATTTCATTTGTTAACTAAATTGAAAATTATGCATTGAATCCAACTTTGTTCTAAAATTCAAATATGAATATTGTGTTGTAAATAATACTATTTAGTTATAAAATAATTAATTAGGGTTCTTCAATGATTACTTTAAATGTTGATACTTATTCTTGAGTTTTTGGTTTATAGTAGACATAAATAAATTTTAAATTAAATATTTTCACATTATTTTATTATGTGCTCTTGCTTGACGAGGGTACTCTAACATACTTTCCGTTTCTTTTACGAAGGAGGAAAGGTAGACACTGGTATACAAATTTAACATTTTATGTTTTATTTTTATTTAAAAATTGAGCATCTGGCTGTATAGTTTTTGTCCAATATCAAAACAAAAACCAGAACTATAAAGTATCAAAAATTTTATGCTATTGCAACGTTTAGGTCTTCCGCACTTCATAAAATTGAGTAATTTGAACAAATTTAGCTTATTTTTGTAGTTCATTTAAGTCAAGGTTCACGGTATTGGGAAAAATAAATCTAACATTTTTTTTTCTTCAAATGACAAGCATCTTTCATATGAACTGAAAGAAAAAAAACAACAAATCTTTTAATAATTTTTTCAATAATGTTATCTATATACGGTATACTGTAGTTGCTTGGCCAACCACATGCGTTTATATAAAAAAGCAGTGCACTGTTGCCAGATTGGGGGATTTTCTCTCACATTTGGGCGGTTTCCCTCCAAAAATAGTATCTTTACCTTAGGGATAAAGGAAAGTTTTGAGGGTAAACTAAAGATTGTAGTTGTTAGGCTGACACATGGGACAAATGTTTATCACAATTTATTTTGACGACAAACTCGCCAAATAGTGAGAAATTGGTACCTCATGGCAGGTTATGTACCCAATTTTCAACATTTATTAAGCCTAATTTTATTGGCGGTGGCAACTGTGTTTTTTTGAGACATCCTTCTACATATGCTGTCAATTGATTCCTGCGATCTACCCAATTAACTGATCTACCTAAATAGGCGGTCTACAGGTCCACTAGTCTATATTAAGTAAACGCAATTGAACGATTTTAAATCGGTGTTTCACAAGCCAAAATGTCCATTCTTAATTGCTTATGGAAAATATGGGGAACCTTTTCCGGGCGCGCGAAACGCGACCGTCACCCTAAACGGACCATTCTACGTTGCGTGAGTTTTCTAAATCGACGAAAAACGGCCTCTCGGGCGATTTTGCTTCTAAATTTTCCGAAACGCGAGCGATTTTGGTGAAAGGACCTCAACATTTCAGTAGCTGTTTATGTCGCGTCGTCATGGCTGCGAGCTAGAAACGTCAAAAACACAACCATAACCTATTCACATTGGTTATGGTTGTACAAAGCTAAGCGATTTCATTATCTGTGGGGGCCTAAAAGCACAAACTCCGTAGTCCGTACCCACAAATAATCTTTGACAAACCTATAACCATGTCGAACCTATAATAATAATTATTAATTCGTGATTATTTGCCTTTGCGTTAATATTTGTTCGAAGAATGTGTATCGATCCAATGAATGTTATTTGTGAAAAGTTCGCGTCTCAAACCCAACGTGAAAGCACCGCTCAGAACCTATTTTAACCTAATACGAATACAACTCTTGAGAGGTTACATATTAGATGGCACCACAAGATATTTCTGCTACTAGCGCCCCTAGCGGGCGTGAAATATCGTCACATAACCTATAATTATACATAAGTTTGAATGAACACTATACAAAATTTAGCTGCAAGAGCAAGAAGTAGTAGAAGATCAATAGGGTGTGGAATTGATAAAGGCGCCTGAAAAAAGCCTCCAATGGCTCGGAATATAGTCCCCAGCAAACTTTTGTTGCAAAGGCTGATCACCCACTTCAAACTACTTTGAACTGCCTGTGGTTCTTTCGAATGGTTTCTCCAGATTAAATTAAAATACAGTAAGAGAATTATATGGAATTCATCAATTTGTTGGCAACATTGAGGTTAGTTTTGAGTTTAGAATGCGTAGCTTTTGTTAATTTAATATTTTTGCAGGTAACGTGGTATGATGAAAAGAGTACACACGCAGTGGAAATGGTTCAAGGTCTTTCCGAATAACAGCAACTTGCTTTGCGTAGACAAGCTACCATAACAAAGTGGCAAACAATTATTTATTTAAGAAAAAACTTGACCCAAAAGATATTGGGCGTACCAAGGGAGTACCGGAAAGACCAAGGGGCAACAGTCGATAATAATCATTGTTGACAGTAAAGGGATATATTTTTATATTGCAGTTTAAAGTGCCTACCTGTGCTTTAGATTTGGCTATGACGCAAGGTTACTAAAAATAGATAGGTCTGTCTGGTAACTTATAGCATACGTCACTCAGTTTACCACATGAAGTTAACTGGTATGGAATTTAATGTTTACGTGAGCGTATAAAAAATACTAATAATTTTAGTTCATTGTTTTCTGAATGATTTATTGGAGATAGGTGATAAAGCCCTCTAAGCTGCAAGCCTTCTAATACCTATGAATTCAAATGAATTTGAATGGGCATATCAAGTGGTATGCAAATTTTGGTATCTTTGGGTATGACGTTAAATTTTTGTAAATAATAATTTAGTTCATGTGGTCACGACAACCAAATGCATTTTTTGTCAGTGAGGTGCAGGCAATAAATCTTAAACAATTAAATGGGTTAAATCATCTCAAGATTAGATAATATTAATTTTAGGTATTAGTTTTGGGTATTATATACCTATTGTATTATTACTAGATCTATCATTAAGATTTCTATCAATTTCATTTGTTAACTAAATTGTTTTTTGTTTATAGTAGACATTAATAAATTTTAAATTAAATATTTTCACATTATTTTATTATGTGTGTTTTATCTTGCTTGACGAGGGTACTCTAACATATTTCCCGTTTGTTTTTACGAAGGAGGAAAGGTAGATACTGGTATACAAATTTATAAATTTATTTTATATTTTACGTTTTATTTTATTTAAAAAGTGAGCATCAGGCTGTATAGTGTTTGTCCAATATCAAAACAAAAACCAGAACTATAAAGTATCAAAAATATTATGCTAATGCAATGTTTAGGTCTTCCGCACTTGGCATAAAATTGAGTCATTTGAACAACTTTAGCTTATTTTTGTAATCCATTTAAGTCGGTATTGGGAAAAATAAATCTAACATTTTTTTTTTCAAGTGACAAACATCTTTCATATTAACTGAAAGAAAAAAACTGACAAATCAATTTTAATTTTTTCAATAATGTTATCTATATACGGTATACTGTAGTTGCTTAGCCAACCACATGCTATTATATAAAAAAGCAGTGCACTGTTACCAGATTGGGGGATTTTCTCTCACATTTGGGCGGTTTCCCTCCAAAAGTAGTATCTTTACCTTAGGGATAAAAGAAAGTTTTGAGGGTAAACTAAAGATTGTAGTTGTAATTGTAATTTATTTTGACAGCAGACTCGCCAAATATTGAGTAACAGAGAAATATGTACCTCATGGCTGGTTATGTACCCAATTTTCAACATTTATTAAGCCTAATTTTATTGGCGGTGACAACTGTGTTTTTTTGACTTTACCGAATTCACTGATCTACCTAAATAGGCGATATACAGGTCCACTAGTCTATATTAAGTAAACGCAATTGAACGATTTTAAATCGGTGTTTCACCTGCCAAAAAATCCATTCTTAATTGCTTATGGAAAAAATGGGGAAGGTATTTCAGTCGCGCGGAGCGCGACTGTCCCCCTAAATAGACCATTCTACGTTGCGTGAGTTTTCGAAATCGACGAAAAACGACCTCTCGGGCGTTTTTGCTTCAAAATTGTCGGAAACGCGAGCGATTTTGGTGAAAGAGCCTCAACATTCCAACAGCTGCTTATTTCACGTCGTCATGGCTGCGAGCTAGAAACGTCAAAAACGCAACCACCATAACGGATAACCTCATCATAACATAACCTATTCACATTGCAGTGGGTATCTATACAGTGTCTATACAGAGCTAAGCAATTTGTATACGTACTTAATACCTTCAATACATACAAGCATAATTGGAATGATCTGGTAAAATTTGACAAATAGCGAATGTCACCGCGCAGTTAATCTGCTACGAAAACACAGTAAGTAAATTAATAGAGATGATTAGCTTTTCGTTTAAATTTGGCCGCCTACTTTACCTCTAATTGATTACAGTTTGAGACATAGCTTAGATGGCACCCATGTACACCAGTCGGGTCTGCGGACAGCGCCAATGTGAAGAGCCACCACCTATTACCTAACGTCCTAACCTAATATTTTGATGGTGAAATTTCACAAACAACCGCACGCATAGCATAAGGTGAGTTTATTACAGATTATTTGTAGAACACATTTACTTATTTACTAATAATTTCAGGATGTAAACAAACTGTCGTACAGTAATAAATTGTACGTATTTAGCCCCACATACAAAAGATCTTCCAGGTCAAAGTATTTCGAAAGACACAGATGGCTTATAACTCAGTTCTACCATACCATAGCCCCTACAAACTACAAGAACGCAGAAATTAAAGTAGTGTGCGAATTGACAGAGCGCAAGAAAGAAGCCTAGAACGTGAACGTCAGCTCATTATGCCAGAAATGAGGATGACTCCAAAGAAAATAAACAAGAACTTTTCCTCTAATCAAACATTTAGTACAAGAATTTGAAGGAATTAAACTATTTTATATTATTTTGGGGTTAGATTAATTTCTGTATATTTAGTTGAATTTAATTTAATTTGATTTTTGCGGATAACATCTACGATGTGAAAAATAGCATGGAGGAACAAGGAATCTAATTTTGGTTTAAAGAAAGTTATATCAAAATTTGTGATTCGGCCAATCGTAAGTCTCGGTCACCCGTAATGTGATTTTCAATTTCATATACATACGCACCAATCATATTACAAAGAATACAATTTCCAATCAAGGTCTGTATTGCTATAACCATAAATATGGACAAACTTTGGATTTAGTTGGAATGTATTTACTTCAACCCCCTTTGCACCCGGCCAGCTAAATGTGGCATTTTCTACGACTAAAAGGTGGGATGCTACGTAGGTACGTGTAAATTGACAAAACGTTTTCTCAGGGGCGATTATGGAAAAAGAGTATTCAAATTAACAGGTATATGTTACGAAGAAATATTTAAATTTGTAAATACTCCATTTTTTTGCTTATTTTATTGTTTTCTGTAATATATACATATGTATACACATGTATAGAATGATGTGCAATCGTTCTACAAATATATGTTAATATGCACAGTCTCTGTAAAGGAACTAATTTAATTTTTAACCTCAATCATATGTTTTACATACTTATTTATCATTGCTTATTTGTTATTTAAAAATACTAATCTTAAAAATACTAATGTTATTAATCTACAATACCAATCTGTATGAGTAGTGACCAACCAAGCAGTACAGTGTATAAAAAAAAACTTTTTGGAAAATCAAAGTTTTAAGTTGATTTAAGTTGTCTATGAACCCACATATAACATCAACAAGATTGACACAATTAAGAAAAAAATAGGTCTCCCACAAGAAGCCTAAAGTTTATATTTTGTTTCAAATGTTTTTTTTTGTAGTAAGGGTAAAGTATTTTTCAAGTTGAAAATTTTTAACTATAGATTGTGAAATAATAGTATAAAAATATTACTCTACTGCAAGATTTAGGTCTCCTGCACTTGGCATAAAATTGAGTAATTTTAACAATTAAAGCTTTTTTTTGTATTCCATGTAAATTAACTGGGAACAAAATCTAACAATTATATTTTTTTTTCAAGTAACAAACATCTTTAATTTAAAAAAAAATAAATCAAAAATATTTTTTTTTCAATAAAGCTTATAAGTGTAGATTGTAGTTGCTGAACCAACAACATGCCAGTATATAAAAAATAACTTAATGTTAAATTTGACAAATGTACAATTGACATTATATAAGTTGATAAAAAGTTGCTTCTATGGACCCATGTATACTATCAACAAATTTTGCCCAATTGAAAGCAATCTAGGTCTTCAGCAAGGGATCTAAATTTTTTTTACATTTTTATTAAGATCATGTTTGTCACTTGAAAAAAAAAAACAATACCAACATATTACGAAGAAATATTTAAATTTGTAAATATTCCATTTATTACTTATTTTATTGTTTTCTGTAATATATACATATTTATACAATGATGTAATTTTTTTGGTTGGTAAAGGTCCATAATGCAAAAATTATTTGATAAGGAAAGGAGTTAATTAAACCTCTTAATTTTGCACATATAAATAAATTTACTTCGGTACTAGTTTCGATCCTGAGATCATCATCAGCCAAAAGCTATAAAAACACAAAATAATCAAGATAACGCAACAATTGTACCACAAAAAACGAACAATGTGATTTAAAATTAAATAAAAATAAAATGGTAAATTGTAAAACAGCAATACTCACAGTCAAATTCAATTAGGTAAAGCGGTACAAGACATCAGAATAAATTAACAAGTAACACCAAAAACACGACCACAACCATTTCAAAAAGCACACACTGCAGCGGAGACAAGGTCAGTACTGAGAACGAGTAAATCTAGTATGAAACCTGATGATAACGGAGCCAGTGCTAACAACCAAAGAAAACAATATTTAAAGGCGGCGATAAAATTGAATGAAATATAAATATGAAAGAGAATATGTAACTATAAACAGTCAATCAGAATAAAATGAAAAAATTTAAAAAAATGAAAAGACAAAATAAAAATAAAAATAAAAATATAAATATATGTGGGCCAAATAGGCAGAAAATACTGACTCTTTTAAATTAAAGGTAGGAGAATAGTGGCTTGTAAAAGAATTCCACTTGATCATTTAAAAGGTTACAATTTTTCTTTTTAAGATGTTCAATATGATATTGTTCAAACAAATCAAGTTTGTAACCCTTATCGCATTTTTGGAGTAACTTAACGCTGTCAAAATTAATTTTATGTCCGGTAGCAATTCTATGTTTATAAATGTTAGAAGTGGATGTGTTGTTATGTTCATTAAGTCGAATAGATAGTTTTCTGCCCGTCTGTCCCACGTAATAGCTATCACAATTATTACATCCTAGGAGGTAAACACCACTACTTTGAAGTACTGAGTCCGTAACTTGATGCTGTCTTGACAGAATGTTGATGAGCTTTGTAGTAGTTTTAAAAGCAGGGACTATATTGTAAGGTTTTAGAATTTTTGGTAGTTTGGATGTAATAGTATTGAAGGTAAAAGGTCTGTATAAGGGAGGGGGGTTATCCATAGGGGCGCGGGTATATAGGGGGTCAAGGGAAATGTAGGTAGTGTGCAGAAGTTTGTCAATGAGAACCAAAGGAAAGCCATTTTTTAGAGCGAGATCGCGGATGAAATTAATTTCAATCAATTTATGTTCGTGGCTAAGTGGGTAAGTCAAAGCTCTACGGAAAAAATAACGGAGGGAGGCAAAGCGGTGA
This sequence comes from Aphodius sticticus, assembly GCA_963966075.1. Taxonomy (NCBI): domain Eukaryota; kingdom Metazoa; phylum Arthropoda; class Insecta; order Coleoptera; family Scarabaeidae; genus Aphodius; species Aphodius sticticus. The sequence continues at coordinate 22,072,964 of OZ014510.1, forward strand.
GACACAGGGTGGGCAGAGTCATATGGTATGATCGTGGGAATTGAAGTAGGCTTTCTAAAAACATTAAAGGACAAATGGCCGTCATGCCTCGCAATTGTCACATCAAGAAAATTCAACTGGTGTAGAGATTCAACCTCAAGAGTAAAATTCAGCCTTTGATGTAAATTATTAATGTAATCAAGCATCCCGTCGAGGTCATCAAGGTTGCCGGACCATAAGACAAAAACGTCATCAACATAACGATACCATTTCTTGATGTGACAACCGTAGGGGTTGACGGGATGGATGATGAATTTGTTCTCAATATGGTCGAGGAACAAATCGGAGAGAAAACCGGATAGGGGCATGCCCATGGGGAGACCACAGGCGATTTTATAAAATTTACCATCAAAAGTGCAAAAATTCTGTGAAATAACGTGTTTTAATAAAGAATTAAAATGTGAAACATGGTTAGTATTAGGGAAATGGGTTTTAAAAAGTTTATGAGCAAGGTCAAGGGTAATATCCAGGGGGACATTAGAATACAAATTAGACACATCCAAAGAAATAAGAATACAGCCTGAAGGGTCACAGTCTTTTATATTGTTGATAAACTCCAGAGAATTTTTCACTGTATAGGTAGGTGAAAAATCAGTGGATTGAAAAATATTGAGCATAAACTTGGATAAGTGGATGGTAGGGGAGTTATAAAACGCGGTTATTGGACGTATTGGATGGTTCTGTTTATGGAGTTTAGGGAGGGAATATAAGTGGGGGATAGAAGGGTTCATTGGTATAAAGCAGGAAGTGTTAAAAAATCTTTTATGACGCGAGTAGTTCATAAGAGTGTCTTTACAGAGCTTTACGATATGCCTGGTCTCAGCGACAATTTTAGTTAAAGGGTCTTTTTTAACCTCAATGTAATTGTTAGCACGGAAAAATTCAATAGTTTTTTCAACATAGATGTGGTGGTACATAATAACAACTCCGGCGTTTTTGTCCGCCTGAACAAGCACAGCATCAGCATCTTTAAGCTTGGATTTAAGATTTTTTGTGGTCTTCCAAAGTGGGGAGGGCTGGGGATGATTAAGCATTTTATAGTGAGGGTTAGCTGATTTCTCTTTTTTAATGAAAGGTATAAGGTTGTTGCGGATGGTGGTGTGTTCGGGAAGGGAGTGAATAGCAGAGTCAAGTTCAATAGAGGTAACGAGCAGGTTATTTTTGGGAGGTAGTGCAAATTTATGACCCTTATTCAACAATTCCGTTTCGTCAGCGTCAAGTACAATATTGGTAAGATTAGTAAATTGAGTAAATTGAGATTGGTGTTTACCTCCCGTTGAGCGAATTCCATTAGAACGATTCCCTGCTAAACGTTTTCTAGTTCGGAGGGTATTAAGCTTTATATTCTTCTTCCGCATGTCCTCCATCGCCTGCAGTGCAGCCTCATCATGTGCACGCGTGATAATGTCTTCGAGTTGTAGATGGTGGAAATGTTCTCTAAGGTGTCGATGTGTAAAAGCAAGCTTTTCCATGTCGGTGTCAATTTTTCCGTGGTGCATGTGTTTGGATTTCTTCATGTATCTCCTCTCTAGCCTTTCCCTCGTTGTTGCGTTCAGCATAGTTGATTTAATTTTCGCAAAATTAGGTGTGAGGTATTCGTTTAAACAAGTGTTTATAAATGAAATGTGGTTCTTAGTTATCTTGAGTCTTGTGCATAGCCTTTTAAAATTGTGGACCATCGACGAGGCTTTATCGAAATTACGTTGGTAAAGGTCCATAATGCAAAAATTATTTGATAAGGAAAGGAGTTAATTAAACCTCTTAATTTTGCACATATAAATAAATTTACTTCGGTACTAGTTTCGATCCTGAGATCATCATCAGCCAAAAGCTATAAAAACACAAAATAATCAAGATAACGCAACAATTGTACCACAAAAAACGAACAATGTGATTTAAAATTAAATAAAAATAAAATGGTAAATTGTAAAACAGCAATACTCACAGTCAAATTCAATTAGGTAAAGCGGTACAAGACATCAGAATAAATTAACAAGTAACACCAAAAACACGACCACAACCATTTCAAAAAGCACACACTGCAGCGGAGACAAGGTCAGTACTGAGAACGAGTAAATCTAGTATGAAACCTGATGATAACGGAGCCAGTGCTAACAACCAAAGAAAACAATATTTAAAGGCGGCGATAAAATTGAATGAAATATAAATATGAAAGAGAATATGTAACTATAAACAGTCAATCAGAATAAAATGAAAAAATTTAAAAAAATGAAAAGACAAAATAAAAATAAAAATAAAAATATAAATATATGTGGGCCAAATAGGCAGAAAATACTGACTCTTTTAAATTAAAGGTAGGAGAATAGTGGCTTGTAAAAGAATTCCACTTGATCATTTAAAAGGTTACAATTTTTCTTTTTAAGATGTTCAATATGATATTGTTCAAACAAATCAAGTTTGTAACCCTTATCGCATTTTTGGAGTAACTTAACGCTGTCAAAATTAATTTTATGTCCGGTAGCAATTCTATGTTTATAAATGTTAGAAGTGGATGTGTTGTTATGTTCATTAAGTCGAATAGATAGTTTTCTGCCCGTCTGTCCCACGTAATAGCTATCACAATTATTACATCCTAGGAGGTAAACACCACTACTTTGAAGTACTGAGTCCGTAACTTGATGCTGTCTTGACAGAATGTTGATGAGCTTTGTAGTAGTTTTAAAAGCAGGGACTATATTGTAAGGTTTTAGAATTTTTGGTAGTTTGGATGTAATAGTATTGAAGGTAAAAGGTCTGTATAAGGGAGGGGGGTTATCCATAGGGGCGCGGGTATATAGGGGGTCAAGGGAAATGTAGGTAGTGTGCAGAAGTTTGTCAATGAGAACCAAAGGAAAGCCATTTTTTAGAGCGAGATCGCGGATGAAATTAATTTCAATCAATTTATGTTCGTGGCTAAGTGGGTAAGTCAAAGCTCTACGGAAAAAATAACGGAGGGAGGCAAAGCGGTGAGACACAGGGTGGGCAGAGTCATATGGTATGATCGTGGGAATTGAAGTAGGCTTTCTAAAAACATTAAAGGACAAATGGCCGTCATGCCTCGCAATTGTCACATCAAGAAAATTCAACTGGTGTAGAGATTCAACCTCAAGAGTAAAATTCAGCCTTTGATGTAAATTATTAATGTAATCAAGCATCCCGTCGAGGTCATCAAGGTTGCCGGACCATAAGACAAAAACGTCATCAACATAACGATACCATTTCTTGATGTGACAACCGTAGGGGTTGACGGGATGGATGATGAATTTGTTCTCAATATGGTCGAGGAACAAATCGGAGAGAAAACCGGATAGGGGCATGCCCATGGGGAGACCACAGGCGATTTTATAAAATTTACCATCAAAAGTGCAAAAATTCTGTGAAATAACGTGTTTTAATAAAGAATTAAAATGTGAAACATGGTTAGTATTAGGGAAATGGGTTTTAAAAAGTTTATGAGCAAGGTCAAGGGTAATATCCAGGGGGACATTAGAATACAAATTAGACACATCCAAAGAAATAAGAATACAGCCTGAAGGGTCACAGTCTTTTATATTGTTGATAAACTCCAGAGAATTTTTCACTGTATAGGTAGGTGAAAAATCAGTGGATTGAAAAATATTGAGCATAAACTTGGATAAGTGGATGGTAGGGGAGTTATAAAACGCGGTTATTGGACGTATTGGATGGTTCTGTTTATGGAGTTTAGGGAGGGAATATAAGTGGGGGATAGAAGGGTTCATTGGTATAAAGCAGGAAGTGTTAAAAAATCTTTTATGACGCGAGTAGTTCATAAGAGTGTCTTTACAGAGCTTTACGATATGCCTGGTCTCAGCGACAATTTTAGTTAAAGGGTCTTTTTTAACCTCAATGTAATTGTTAGCACGGAAAAATTCAATAGTTTTTTCAACATAGATGTGGTGGTACATAATAACAACTCCGGCGTTTTTGTCCGCCTGAACAAGCACAGCATCAGCATCTTTAAGCTTGGATTTAAGATTTTTTGTGGTCTTCCAAAGTGGGGAGGGCTGGGGATGATTAAGCATTTTATAGTGAGGGTTAGCTGATTTCTCTTTTTTAATGAAAGGTATAAGGTTGTTGCGGATGGTGGTGTGTTCGGGAAGGGAGTGAATAGCAGAGTCAAGTTCAATAGAGGTAACGAGGTAATTAAGAGGTTTAATTAACTCCTTTCCTTATCAAATAATTTTTGCATTATGGACCTTTACCAACGTAATTTCGATAAAGCCTCGTCGATGGTCCACAATTTTAAAAGGCTATGCACAAGACTCAAGATAACTAAGAACCACATTTCATTTATAAACACTTGTTTAAACGAATACCTCACACCTAATTTTGCGAAAATTAAATCAACTATGCTGAACGCAACAACGAGGGAAAGGCTAGAGAGGAGATACATGAAGAAATCCAAACACATGCACCACGGAAAAATTGACACCGACATGGAAAAGCTTGCTTTTACACATCGACACCTTAGAGAACATTTCCACCATCTACAACTCGAAGACATTATCACGCGTGCACATGATGAGGCTGCACTGCAGGCGATGGAGGACATGCGGAAGAAGAATATAAAGCTTAATACCCTCCGAACTAGAAAACGTTTAGCAGGGAATCGTTCTAATGGAATTCGCTCAACGGGAGGTAAACACCAATCTCAATTTACTCAATTTACTAATCTTACCAATATTGTACTTGACGCTGACGAAACGGAATTGTTGAATAAGGGTCATAAATTTGCACTACCTCCCAAAAATAACCTGCTCGTTACCTCTATTGAACTTGACTCTGCTATTCACTCCCTTCCCGAACACACCACCATCCGCAACAACCTTATACCTTTCATTAAAAAAGAGAAATCAGCTAACCCTCACTATAAAATGCTTAATCATCCCCAGCCCTCCCCACTTTGGAAGACCACAAAAAATCTTAAATCCAAGCTTAAAGATGCTGATGCTGTGCTTGTTCAGGCGGACAAAAACGCCGGAGTTGTTATTATGTACCACCACATCTATGTTGAAAAAACTATTGAATTTTTCCGTGCTAACAATTACATTGAGGTTAAAAAAGACCCTTTAACTAAAATTGTCGCTGAGACCAGGCATATCGTAAAGCTCTGTAAAGACACTCTTATGAACTACTCGCGTCATAAAAGATTTTTTAACACTTCCTGCTTTATACCAATGAACCCTTCTATCCCCCACTTATATTCCCTCCCTAAACTCCATAAACAGAACCATCCAATACGTCCAATAACCGCGTTTTATAACTCCCCTACCATCCACTTATCCAAGTTTATGCTCAATATTTTTCAATCCACTGATTTTTCACCTACCTATACAGTGAAAAATTCTCTGGAGTTTATCAACAATATAAAAGACTGTGACCCTTCAGGCTGTATTCTTATTTCTTTGGATGTGTCTAATTTGTATTCTAATGTCCCCCTGGATATTACCCTTGACCTTGCTCATAAACTTTTTAAAACCCATTTCCCTAATACTAACCATGTTTCACATTTTAATTCTTTATTAAAACACGTTATTTCACAGAATTTTTGCACTTTTGATGGTAAATTTTATAAAATCGCCTGTGGTCTCCCCATGGGCATGCCCCTATCCGGTTTTCTCTCCGATTTGTTCCTCGACCATATTGAGAACAAATTCATCATCCATCCCGTCAACCCCTACGGTTGTCACATCAAGAAATGGTATCGTTATGTTGATGACGTTTTTGTCTTATGGTCCGGCAACCTTGATGACCTCGACGGGATGCTTGATTACATTAATAATTTACATCAAAGGCTGAATTTTACTCTTGAGGTTGAATCTCTACACCAGTTGAATTTTCTTGATGTGACAATTGCGAGGCATGACGGCCATTTGTCCTTTAATGTTTTTAGAAAGCCTACTTCAATTCCCACGATCATACCATATGACTCTGCCCACCCTGTGTCTCACCGCTTTGCCTCCCTCCGTTATTTTTTCCGTAGAGCTTTGACTTACCCACTTAGCCACGAACATAAATTGATTGAAATTAATTTCATCCGCGATCTCGCTCTAAAAAATGGCTTTCCTTTGGTTCTCATTGACAAACTTCTGCACACTACCTACATTTCCCTTGACCCCCTATATACCCGCGCCCCTATGGATAACCCCCCTCCCTTATACAGACCTTTTACCTTCAATACTATTACATCCAAACTACCAAAAATTCTAAAACCTTACAATATAGTCCCTGCTTTTAAAACTACTACAAAGCTCATCAACATTCTGTCAAGACAGCATCAAGTTACGGACTCAGTACTTCAAAGTAGTGGTGTTTACCTCCTAGGATGTAATAATTGTGATAGCTATTACGTGGGACAGACGGGCAGAAAACTATCTATTCGACTTAATGAACATAACAACACATCCACTTCTAACATTTATAAACATAGAATTGCTACCGGACATAAAATTAATTTTGACAGCGTTAAGTTACTCCAAAAATGCGATAAGGGTTACAAACTTGATTTGTTTGAACAATATCATATTGAACATCTTAAAAAGAAAAATTGTAACCTTTTAAATGATCAAGTGGAATTCTTTTACAAGCCACTATTCTCCTACCTTTAATTTAAAAGAGTCAGTATTTTCTGCCTATTTGGCCCACATATATTTATATTTTTATTTTTATTTTTATTTTGTCTTTTCATTTTTTTAAATTTTTTCATTTTATTCTGATTGACTGTTTATAGTTACATATTCTCTTTCATATTTATATTTCATTCAATTTTATCGCCGCCTTTAAATATTGTTTTCTTTGGTTGTTAGCACTGGCTCCGTTATCATCAGGTTTCATACTAGATTTACTCGTTCTCAGTACTGACCTTGTCTCCGCTGCAGTGTGTGCTTTTTGAAATGGTTGTGGTCGTGTTTTTGGTGTTACTTGTTAATTTATTCTGATGTCTTGTACCGCTTTACCTAATTGAATTTGACTGTGAGTATTGCTGTTTTACAATTTACCATTTTATTTTTATTTAATTTTAAATCACATTGTTCGTTTTTTGTGGTACAATTGTTGCGTTATCTTGATTATTTTGTGTTTTTATAGCTTTTGGCTGATGATGATCTCAGGATCGAAACTAGTACCGAAGTAAATTTATTTATATGTGCAAAATTAAGAGGTTTAATTAACTCCTTTCCTTATCAAATAATTTTTGCATTATGGACCTTTACCAACGTAATTTCGATAAAGCCTCGTCGATGGTCCACAATTTTAAAAGGCTATGCACAAGACTCAAGATAACTAAGAACCACATTTCATTTATAAACACTTGTTTAAACGAATACCTCACACCTAATTTTGCGAAAATTAAATCAACTATGCTGAACGCAACAACGAGGGAAAGGCTAGAGAGGAGATACATGAAGAAATCCAAACACATGCACCACGGAAAAATTGACACCGACATGGAAAAGCTTGCTTTTACACATCGACACCTTAGAGAACATTTCCACCATCTACAACTCGAAGACATTATCACGCGTGCACATGATGAGGCTGCACTGCAGGCGATGGAGGACATGCGGAAGAAGAATATAAAGCTTAATACCCTCCGAACTAGAAAACGTTTAGCAGGGAATCGTTCTAATGGAATTCGCTCAACGGGAGGTAAACACCAATCTCAATTTACTCAATTTACTAATCTTACCAATATTGTACTTGACGCTGACGAAACGGAATTGTTGAATAAGGGTCATAAATTTGCACTACCTCCCAAAAATAACCTGCTCGTTACCTCTATTGAACTTGACTCTGCTATTCACTCCCTTCCCGAACACACCACCATCCGCAACAACCTTATACCTTTCATTAAAAAAGAGAAATCAGCTAACCCTCACTATAAAATGCTTAATCATCCCCAGCCCTCCCCACTTTGGAAGACCACAAAAAATCTTAAATCCAAGCTTAAAGATGCTGATGCTGTGCTTGTTCAGGCGGACAAAAACGCCGGAGTTGTTATTATGTACCACCACATCTATGTTGAAAAAACTATTGAATTTTTCCGTGCTAACAATTACATTGAGGTTAAAAAAGACCCTTTAACTAAAATTGTCGCTGAGACCAGGCATATCGTAAAGCTCTGTAAAGACACTCTTATGAACTACTCGCGTCATAAAAGATTTTTTAACACTTCCTGCTTTATACCAATGAACCCTTCTATCCCCCACTTATATTCCCTCCCTAAACTCCATAAACAGAACCATCCAATACGTCCAATAACCGCGTTTTATAACTCCCCTACCATCCACTTATCCAAGTTTATGCTCAATATTTTTCAATCCACTGATTTTTCACCTACCTATACAGTGAAAAATTCTCTGGAGTTTATCAACAATATAAAAGACTGTGACCCTTCAGGCTGTATTCTTATTTCTTTGGATGTGTCTAATTTGTATTCTAATGTCCCCCTGGATATTACCCTTGACCTTGCTCATAAACTTTTTAAAACCCATTTCCCTAATACTAACCATGTTTCACATTTTAATTCTTTATTAAAACACGTTATTTCACAGAATTTTTGCACTTTTGATGGTAAATTTTATAAAATCGCCTGTGGTCTCCCCATGGGCATACCCCTATCCGGTTTTCTCTCCGATTTGTTCCTCGACCATATTGAGAACAAATTCATCATCCATCCCGTCAACCCCTACGGTTGTCACATCAAGAAATGGTATCGTTATGTTGATGACGTTTTTGTCTTATGGTCCGGCAACCTTGATGACCTCGACGGGATGCTTGATTACATTAATAATTTACATCAAAGGCTGAATTTTACTCTTGAGGTTGAATCTCTACACCAGTTGAATTTTCTTGATGTGACAATTGCGAGGCATGACGGCCATTTGTCCTTTAATGTTTTTAGAAAGCCTACTTCAATTCCCACGATCATACCATATGACTCTGCCCACCCTGTGTCTCACCGCTTTGCCTCCCTCCGTTATTTTTTCCGTAGAGCTTTGACTTACCCACTTAGCCACGAACATAAATTGATTGAAATTAATTTCATCCGCGATCTCGCTCTAAAAAATGGCTTTCCTTTGGTTCTCATTGACAAACTTCTGCACACTACCTACATTTCCCTTGACCCCCTATATACCCGCGCCCCTATGGATAACCCCCCTCCCTTATACAGACCTTTTACCTTCAATACTATTACATCCAAACTACCAAAAATTCTAAAACCTTACAATATAGTCCCTGCTTTTAAAACTACTACAAAGCTCATCAACATTCTGTCAAGACAGCATCAAGTTACGGACTCAGTACTTCAAAGTAGTGGTGTTTACCTCCTAGGATGTAATAATTGTGATAGCTATTACGTGGGACAGACGGGCAGAAAACTATCTATTCGACTTAATGAACATAACAACACATCCACTTCTAACATTTATAAACATAGAATTGCTACCGGACATAAAATTAATTTTGACAGCGTTAAGTTACTCCAAAAATGCGATAAGGGTTACAAACTTGATTTGTTTGAACAATATCATATTGAACATCTTAAAAAGAAAAATTGTAACCTTTTAAATGATCAAGTGGAATTCTTTTACAAGCCACTATTCTCCTACCTTTAATTTAAAAGAGTCAGTATTTTCTGCCTATTTGGCCCACATATATTTATATTTTTATTTTTATTTTTATTTTGTCTTTTCATTTTTTTAAATTTTTTCATTTTATTCTGATTGACTGTTTATAGTTACATATTCTCTTTCATATTTATATTTCATTCAATTTTATCGCCGCCTTTAAATATTGTTTTCTTTGGTTGTTAGCACTGGCTCCGTTATCATCAGGTTTCATACTAGATTTACTCGTTCTCAGTACTGACCTTGTCTCCGCTGCAGTGTGTGCTTTTTGAAATGGTTGTGGTCGTGTTTTTGGTGTTACTTGTTAATTTATTCTGATGTCTTGTACCGCTTTACCTAATTGAATTTGACTGTGAGTATTGCTGTTTTACAATTTACCATTTTATTTTTATTTAATTTTAAATCACATTGTTCGTTTTTTGTGGTACAATTGTTGCGTTATCTTGATTATTTTGTGTTTTTATAGCTTTTGGCTGATGATGATCTCAGGATCGAAACTAGTACCGAAGTAAATTTATTTATATGTGCAAAATTAAGAGGTTTAATTAACTCCTTTCCTTATCAATGATGTAATTGTTGTACAAATATATATTATATGAACATTCTCTGTAAAGTAACTAATTTCATTTTTAGCCTCAATCATATGTTTTACATACTTATTTCATTATCACTTTACTGGTAATTTTTGCTTTTGTGTGTACAATAATGAAGTTACAATAAAGTATGTCTATAATTTAATAGAGGTTTGTTTATTTATTTGTTTTACCAGTTATCATACCAATGTAACTAAATAGTAAGAGAAAAAGGTATTTAAAAATACTTATTAGGTATACATGTATTACAGATTCTCCCAACCAAGTGACCAACCAAGCTGTAGGGTGTATAAAAACAACTTTTTGGAAAATCACTTTTAAGTTGATTTAAGTTGTCTCTATGTACCCACATATAACATCAACAAGATTGACCCAATTAAGAAAAAAGTAGGCCTCCCACCAGAGGCCTAATGTTTAAAAATTTTTTGAATTGTTTTTTTTTGTAGTTAGCTTAAAGTGTTTATCAAGTTGAAAATTTTTAACTATAGGTTGTGAAATAATAGTATAAAAATATTACTTTACTGCAAGATTTAGGTTTTAAAATTGAGTAATTTTAACAATTAAAGCTTTTTTTGTATTCCATGTAAATTAACTGGGAACAAAATCTAACAATTGTTTTTTTTTTTCAAGTGGCAAACATCTTTATTTAAATCTAAAATAAAAAAACAAATCAAAAATATTTTTTTTTGCAATAAGCTCTCTATAACAGTAGATTGTAGTTGCTGGGCCAAAAACATGCCATTATATGAAAAATAACTTAGTGTGTAATTTGACAAATTGACAATTTACATTATATGTTGATAAAAAGTTATCTCTACGGACCCACGTACACCACCACCAAATTTTGCCCAATTGAAAGCTATCTGGGTCTTCCGCAAGGAGTCTAAAACTTATTTAAATTTTTATTAAAATCATTTTTGCCACTTGAAAAAGACAATTGTTAGATTTGTCGTTGTAATTTGTATTGATAATGAAAGTTAGCTAAATTTGTTAAAATTACTAAATTTTATGCCATTTTATGCAATTTAAGTACGTTGCATTAGAATACTATATTTTTATACTTTTGTTTCACACCATACGTATTGTTAAAATTATACAACTTGAAAAGAAAATGCAACCTTCAAAAAGAAAATCAAATTTATTGCGACAAATTATATTTTTTTTCACTTGCGGGAGAGATTATGTTTTTAATTGAGCCACTTTTGTTGTTGTATATATGAGTCCATAGGAACAACTTTATATCAACTTAAAAGTTTGATTTTGCAAAAAAGTCTTATTTTAAGACAGCCAGTGTAAATGCGGTCTATCGATTCCTGCGATGTACCTATTCACTGATCTACCCAATAGGCGGTCACAGGTCCACTAGTTTATATTATATTCCATTGCTGATAACAGTGATAACACTGATAACTTATCGATCGTTATTCCAAACTACGTCCTATCCCCAAAAGGTGTTATCTGTTTATTATCCACAATTATCCCAATAGGTGTTATCTGTTTATTATCCACTGATTCGGTAGCTCAACTGGCAGAGCTCACAACCGGAAATTGGGAGGTTCCTGATTCAACTCCAGGCCGCGGTTATTTTCCGACAAATTGCCTTCACCTGGATTAGTTATATTCCTCATCCTAACTAATGATGCTAATTTTGTGGCTAGTTTTAAGTAAGAATTACATCCCTGCAATACTCAAAAATTAGTAAAAAAAAACACTTCATGAGTCTGATTTAGTCCCGATTTCACTAATAAAAGAAAAAGTTGTTGGTATACAATATTTTTAGCATTATCTGTATATTAAGAATTATAATTATAGAAAATGCAAATAATTCGATAACAAAAATAGCACAAAACTTCTGGTTTTCTGAACAAACCAGCACCAAACTTTGGCGTCAGATAAAGTTCGAAATTCGGCACAAAACAGCACAAAACCATAATGATTTAGGAACCGCATAGCTTAGAAGCAATTTTTTCGATCAAAAGTTGTAACACCCTAAAAATGTCGATACAATAATAATGGCTATTTATGTACCAAGGGATGTTTATGTACCGGGGCATAAACGGATGTTTATGCCCCGATGGTGACTCTCGGGCGTATCGGCCCTCGCGCTTTTAAAGTCGCCGAGGGTATAAACATCAAATAATGCCCGTGGTACATACAAAATTTTATTTTATCCTACAATGGTTTTCTTCCTCCGTTTGAATAATATTAATACATATTTTGACCTTATCAAGTGACAATACAGACAATTAATTGTCAAACTTATAAATTTAATCGCCAATAATTGACATTGACGATTTAAAATTTACATTTTGACAACCTTTAATGCCCGCGCGGGCGTTAAGAAGCAGCTTTTGCCCCGGTATCTAAGATGTAAAATGTCACTTTATTATCATTTAGGACATTAAATTAATTTATAAACTTCATTGTATGGTCGTAGAAAAAGTATAGTATTCCATTCGCAAGTAATGGCAATTACTCACTCGAATGTTTTACAGCACTTGCCTGCGGCTCGAGCAAATTGGCCGAGTAATAATACACAATACACACAAAAACAAAAATAATTAATTAATTAAGAGTTATTCCAAAAGTAGTACCGTTATATAAAACCATCCTGAATATTACGTTAATCATGTATGTATACCTCAAAAGCTGATTAAACATTTTTTCAATAAAATCCTTTCATATAATGTGTCTGAAGATAGGGTTTGCCATTTGAAATTACAAAGTAGCTGAACGCACCCCATAACTTCTCCAAACTAAACCACGTTTTTATCATAATAAAATATGTTAACCTCCCTGATACGAGTTTTTATTAAATGTTAATAAATTTAATCTTTTTATAGACGTATTATACTTTAAAAAATCGTCGAAATTCAACAGCAAACAGGATACCAACTGTAAGTTTAGTTCTAAAGCAAGTAGCGTTCGAATATTCTGAATGCAGCTCGACAAAGAACATTCTTCAGATCTGTTAATTAAATTCTATTATAATGCACTGCAGTATTGACTTTCTTCTATTCACATAGACAATTCAAAATACCGAACGCATGAGCATGGACAAATTTTAGATCTTTTAGATGCATAAAAAGCAATATAGATCAGGAAATTGTTATTGGTTTTTAATAGAACTTTTTGGTAGATTATCGAATTTTGCATGACGTGAGGAGATAACATTTCATCCGAAACATAAGCCCGGCGATTTATAAAAATAATCACCGGAGGATGAAAAAAGAAGTAGTAATGAATTAAGATTCCGGTGGATGGTATTTTTCAACGGTTACACCTGCAAATTAGCGGAGTAATTAAAAGAAATATCCTGACCATTAACCGAGGGGAAAATGCTTCCCTTATAACGTTTTACCCCCGCTAAATCCAAATCCTAAATTAACACGAATTAAACACATTAATTACGTTGTTTTTTTATTATTCAGGATAATTAATTATCAAGATTATCCTTTCCTTGTGAATAGAAGAAAGTTCAGTTGTAAGTATGTAGACATTGGTGTGTCTGCTGCGTATAAGATAGATAACACAAGGGGCAAATTCTCCGATAATGATTTTCCGATATCGGGTCAAAGTATAAAGGACCAATTTCGGGAAACTTACCCGACAAGCTATAAGGACGCACCCCAACCCCTAAATTATGATAAAATAATGTAAATTTCCTTTAAGCGGCCATTTCTGACACTAACGCAGTTTATTTTACATTTTATAGATTTTAATGCCCCATAAATTTCGTATTAGGCCCTGCTATCCTATCATATTCGAACATTGGATCGGCTGTTGTAAGAAAAAGTGTGAGATATATCACCTCAAATTTCTCCAGATTTTTTCTAGACATCACCCGAACATTTTACCTATAAAGATGCATATACAGTGCGTTATTACTTTTGTCATAATGACGTCACAATATTGAGCAAAAACACGTCAAATTTTACCTAAAGGGGGAACTATAAAACTAGTTCTAATCTAATCATAGGTCCCACCCCTTCACCCCCATCCACCCGTACTTTCGATTTTTAAATGGGACTAAAAATGTCTATTCACTAATAAAAAAATAAATTAAATCAGTTTATTCATTTCCGAGATAGAGTTAAAAGCGTATCATTTAGTTTTACCGAGTTAGCCTAGCTCTCACAGACATACGACAGATAGTTTATTGTGTAAATTACCATGGTTACTATTATGACATTTCCTAGATTCCTAGATTTCGAGCTTGATCGAGCTATATTCGATTGCTAAAATTTAGTATTTAGTATTTAGATCACTTTATGAAGACGGTTTATATCTTAGAAGAAAGAATAGATATAATTCTTATTTACGCCTGTGAAAGTCGTTGTGCTCGTCGGGCTGCAAGAGTTTTCAACGGTAAGTATCCCGAAAAATGTAAGCCGAATTTCTTGAAACTCGTTCAGTAGAAAATAAGAAGAACAAGAAACCGAGAGTTAAGGTAGAAGGAGCACAAATAGAAGTTGTTGGTCATTTTGCAACGGATCCAAAAATATCTATAAGAAAGGTTGCTGCGCAAACCCAAATATCTCTTGGTTCCGTACATAAAACATTAAAATTAAATAAATTCTTTCCTTTCAAGATGCAAATACATCAACGGCTCGCTGAAGACAATTTTGATAGAAGTATTGAATTTTGTGAGCAGATTACTATTTGAACAGGTTTGTCAACAAAAATAATTTTAGATACTCGAGCACTGAAAATCCACATGTGTTTCGGGAAGACCATACACAATACCCTCAGAAGGTCAATGTGTGGGCTGGTATTCTAGGGGATGAAATAATCGGTCCTTCTTTTATTGAAGAAAATCTCACAGGCCAGCTTTATCTGGAGCTCTTGAAGAATGTGATAACTCCAATTATAATTCGATCTTTGGAGAACCAATTTGATGAAGAAGGACGCCAAATCCTCAATGCACTTCCTGTGGTTAAATGAAAGGTTTTATGGGAAGTGGATAGGAAGATGAGGGGCCGGGCCCTAGAATGGCCAGCAAGATCCCCGGACTTAACGCCACTTGATTTTTTTCTCTGAGGTCATTTAAAAACTCAAGTTTTCAAAACTGAAGATTTACATGATCTTAAAGTTCGGATTACTCGAGAGTGCCGGCAGATATCCCGCGAAACATTTAGAAAAGTGCGACGTGCCTTCGAGAGTAGACTTTATTTATGCTTAGAAAAAAATTGAGTACATTTTAAACAGTTTATAAAGTAATTGATAAAAATCAAATCGTTGTTATTAGTTATTTTTACAAAATAAACAGTATCCGAATTATGACGTGAATAATAATTTCACGATTCTGCTTCTTCTAAGGTAATAAAAATAATAAAAATGAAATGATTGTTTCATCCCCTCTACATGATGGTACTTTCATTTGTAAATCAAAAGTAGGGTTGGCTAGCTGTGAAGAGGTTAGAAACAAAACTCTATTAAATATAATTAATTAAAATTACCCTTCAGGACAGGGGTTTTGAAGTTTCCATTTTAACTTCTAGAAAATTCTGTTTTTTCGGTTTATGAAAAAATGCTGTACATTTTGACAATTCGTGCTATTTTGTTTTAAGAAACCGTGTTATGGGTTTTTAGCAGGGTAAACTGAAAGCGTGGACCTAAACTTTAAAACTTTTAAGAGAAAAGCATGCAAAAATTCTGCAAAGTGGCATTTCCTCTCTGTCAAAAATAGAACATTAACTCTTACTTTATTTGTTCTATCTCAGAAACGAATAAACCGATTTAATTTATTTTCTTATGACTGAATAGACATTTTTACCCCCTTTAAAATGAGGTATATGAAGATAGGTAGTCCCATTTGAAAATCGAAAGTAGGGGTGGCTGGGGGTGAAGAGGTGGGACCTATGATTAGATTAGAACTAGTTTTAAAGTTCCCCCTTTAAATAAAAATTGACGTGTTTTTGCTAAATGTCGTGGCGTCATTATGTCAAAAGTTATTCCGGGTGGGAAGTTTTGAAATGAACGCACTGTATACATAGATATCAACACGTTGTATTATATTGTTATGAAGTAAATTAAAATAAAGTTATTATTATGTTCGAATAGGTTTTATAAAATAATAATGTCGACGACCTGAATTGCTCAATGCTTGCAGTTTCAAAGTATGGATTTCAGACGCCGAGTTTGCACAAAAGTCAAGTGAACAACCTCGACGTTTGATAACCTAATTAATAGTAATGACGTATTTGGACAATTGATATAAGTAGCCACATAGCGGAGTATCGGTAGATGGTATTTTGTCTGTATTGACGAGTGTGACATACGACAGTGGCTGGCATTCGACAGTGGCCTGCCTTCTCAGCTGTTTCCTTAGACAGTCTTGAAAAAATATACAGTATGTAAAACACCAGTGAGAGTTTTATTTTACATCCACCCTGGCCTGGACCATCCCAATAACGAGCTACGTAACATGGTGGAGGCGCAAAATGGTCCCAAGGAAGATCGGGAACGGCTCATTTTGGTCAGGGTGAAAACATCTGAAATAATCCAGCGCGACGAAGAGGAAGCATGGCTGAAGCGACGCGGAGACAAGACGAATTGGGTTGGCGGTCAATCTGCAGGGAGGTTTAGTAAAATTTCTCACTCCCCCAACGAGAAATATGACAGCTACTAACAACCGCATGGATGGATAGCGTTAGAGTCAAACAACGCTCAACTCTTCGTCTTAGAAATAAGTTAGTACCTAGTGTGTTTATTTGTGTAGTTTAATTGTTGAAGGTTGATGCCCTCACTGTAAGGAAGAATATGCATTTGCCCGTTCTCACTTCGATGGATGCAGCTGGCTGGTCCGGGATCACGAAGAGAGAAATACACGGATGGTGGTCATCTACAAGAAGCAGTCGACACATGACGAAACGGGGTACCATACCGGCATAATTGAGTTATATGCGAGTTTTAGGGTTGCCGATACCGCCAGAGGAAGCTGGCGATGTAGACTGGAGGGGATTTGGCGCTACGGATTCTACGGAACCACCCCGCACGGGACAAGGGATGTCTCGACCAGTCTGAGAAAAAAACAAACAAATCGACTAGAGAGGAACGGTCCTATGGATTCTACCAAACCACCTCGCACGGGACAAGGGGTCCCGACTAGTCCAAGTAGAAGTAGAAGGAGAAGAAGAATTAGGAGAATTCTGAGAGGCAACAGGAGATGATTCTGAAACACGAATCTGGGTACACGGTCAAAGCCGACCGTAATGGTATCTCTCACGTAGATGATCATCGCAATCCTAGAAGAAAAAGGTTAGCAGGAGGACCCAAGAACCAGACGGAGACGGATGAGAACGGAGCAAATCGCATACGATACTGGCACGACGACATTGAACTTTTTTCTATGGGTGTTTTTTTTGTATTGTTATTTCTTATGTTAGGCAAATAAAATTATAAGTGGCGCGTTCTTTCCTATCCCGCTCCGTGGCTGTACAATTTCTTTTCATTGCTCTGGGTCGAGCAATTGTTTGCGAGGAGGGTTGTTACGAAGTATAGTTTAATTGCATTGTACAATTGAGGTCAGGTCATCCAACCCAACCTGCAGACAGTTGCTTGTCCAGAAATGCAGACGTCAGGCTTTTCATATCGGAACAAAGACATTCCTTTGTGGCAAGCGTGCAAATTAACTATGATTTATATCAAAGGCCGTGTGCAACCAAAAATCCTAACTCAGGATTTCTCGCCAATAATTGCTCGTCCACCCAGAGCAATGCCATAATTTGAACAAAATCTACAGCCACAAAGCGGGGCAGCAAAACGCCAACCAAAATATATTTTTATTGTACAGACAAAATAATTCAAGAAACAAGAAAAAATACATAGACAAAAATTTCAAAAACTGTTTTACATACCAAAAAGAGAAATTCACCCTATAAAACACAAACAAATAAAATCAACACGCACAAAATTACAAATTTGTCGTGGTGGTATCGTATGCGGTTGCCACACTCTCATCACCGGACTGATTATTGGATCCTCCCACCATCTGCCTTCTTCTAGGACTGCGATGATCATCTACCTAAGGGACATCTTTAAAGACGACTTCGACCGTGTACCCAGACTCTCCTATGCTTGTACAGCGGTGCGTCACGTGTCGGCAGCGTTTTGCAGACGACCATCCATCCGTATTTGAGATCCAATTTTTTCGCCATTGTATGTAACTTGTTCCATTCTTATACATCTGCCCTGGTTGTCGGATCCTCCCACCATCTTCCTTCTTCTAGGATAGCGATGGTCATCTACCTAAGGGACATCTTTAAAGACGACTTCGACCGTGTACACAGATTCTCCTATGCTTGTACAGCGGTGCGTCACGTGTCGGCAGCTTTTTGTAGATGACCATCCATCCGCTTTGTTTGTGGGATCTATTTTCATTCCTCCTCTCTTCGAGAACCAGGGACGGAACACTGCTTCCATCGTAATGAGAATGGGCAATTTCTGCTTCTTTTTTTCCAATCGGCATCTGCGAATGTCCGTCTACTTGAGCGGGAAATTCCAGAGAATGTCTCCTTGGGGGCGGGGTGGAGAAATTTTACTGGAGTCTGCAGCTGGACCCATCATAATCTTCTTCTTACTCAATTCTACGCTCGCTTCATTGTGATTATTCCTCTTCCTTCGTTTCTTCTCTTACTGGTCTTGTTGCTTGCCACCCTGACCTGAATGAGCCGTTGTTGTTCTCCCTTGGGATCATTTTACACCTCCACCATGTTACGTAGCTCGTTATTGGGATGATCCAGGCCAGGGTGGATGTAAAATAAAACTCTCACTGGTGTTTTACATACTGTATATTTCTTCAAGACTGTCTAAGGAAACAGCTGAGAAGGCATGCCACTGCCTTCTCGTATGGGTGTCGAATGTCACACTCGTCAATACAGACAAAATAGAATCTACCGATACTCCGCTATGTGGCTACTTATATCAATTGTCCAAATACGTCATTACTATTAATTAGGTTATCAAACGTCGAGGTTGTTCACTTGACTTTTATGCAAACTCGGCGTCTGAAACCCATACTTTGAAACTGCAAGCATTGAGCAATTCAGGTCGTCGACATTATTATTTTATAAAACCTATTCGAACATAATAATAACTTTATTTTAATTTACTTCGTAACAATATCATATACAAAAGTGCAGTATTTTTTTTATTTAATGTCTCCAATTCCTTTGCCTTAGCAGGCTAACCAGCTAAATATAAGTGTTTTAATTATACTTTATGGACATGCATTCGTATCATATAGGCATTTTCCACATTATTTTCATTCGTCTTTATCGCCCGTTTGAATATCGCTGTTGGCGTTGTTTCGTCACCAGTAGCAGCACAACAGCGGTAAGATGTTGACGATTGTCTTGCGCTGAACAGAGCCGTACTCCGTTTTCTTTCTAAAATTTCTCAAGAATGGCCTCAGTTAGATCGTACGTTGTTTGACGAAACTTGTTTACTACATGCATGGGCATATGCTCTTCAAAGTTAGCCGTTACTTCCGAAACATTCTGTATGTGACCTGGACTACGGAAAGGAGGTTCATGAGAGAAAATACGTTTTCGAGATAAAATCGGTTGAAGTTTGTAGCAACTGCGCGCTCAGTTTCTTCACTACACACAATATCAGATTTGTTTAATTTTATGAATTGATGATGTTTGTTCGATTTGTGCCTGAAGTAGAGTTTAAATAAAAATCGAACGTAACAATAAAATAAAGGGAGTTATTCTTTGATTAATCGATCCCTACGAGTTTTCCTATTTCGGTATTTTGAATATGACTCAGAGAAACAGTGAAATGATGATTAATTGTTGCAATTATTTACTCCCGCGGAGCCACTTTTGAATCAGTGACGGCAAAGAAAATGCTGATATTTCTACCATTAGCGACACATTTATATATATATATATATATATATATATATATATATATATATATATATATATATATATATATATATATATATTTATATATATACGTTAACAGTGTAATGTTTACAATCAAGAAGTAAGAGTGTTAGAGAAAAGTTTTTGTCCAGAAGCCCACCATCCTATCATTTCTCAGAAAAACAAAATACTAGATACACCAATTTTCAGTGGATTTTCCTATACAGGACCACTACAGATAACTGTAACATACCAGGTGACCCATGGCATGTACCGTTTATTTCCCCGTTTATCTCCCGTTTATTTTTTTTGTTTATAAAGCTGGACGAATAAAATTTGGGAAAGTGTTAATAGACAAAAAATGCCATTCTTTGGGATACTCTTGAGATTAATATGACTTCCGGTTTTTCCGTCATCATAAAACGTCATCATTGACATTTTAAATGGCACCCTATATTCTTTGTGTGATATTTTCAATCAGGATGACATTCTGAACACAAAAGCATATCGATCGTCAATTTTTATCACCAAGGCAACGAAAAAATATTTTTTTTTGTATTAATCTAGGTGGCTTGAATTTGTGAAAATAGTCGAAAATTGTCAAATAAACACTAACTAAATCGATTTTGGCCGACATTACTGGCGCCCTCTAGCGTGATTTAATTGGCTTTTGGCCAGTGAGTATTTTTTTCACGGGTACCCAATGGCCACACCGTGATTATTCGATAGAAAATATCTATCCGATTACAATGATACCAAATACTTGATATTTGGTTGAAATTCCTAGCGTACAAATATTGTTAGAAGCAAGGAAATCGAAAAAAACTATTGAGCTAACTATCAAAGTCAGCGTACAAGTCAAAGTCACTCAATGGACTACTCCAACGAAGTACCCTGATTATTCGAGGAAAAACAATTTTCCGACACAATGATACCAAATTCTTGATATTTTGCTGATAATCGTAGCGTGAAAATGACGTTTAAGGTTACTTCCCTTGATTAGTCCATTGAGCGACTTTGACTTTGATCATTAGTTCAATAGCTTTTTCGATTTCCTTGCTTCTAACAACATTTGTACGCCAAGAATTTCAACAAAATATGAAGTATTTGGTATCATTGCAATCGGAAAGATGTTTTCTATCGAATAACCAGGGTGTGGCTATTGGGTGTGACCGACCGGCCAAAAACCAATTAAATCACGCTAGCGGGCGCCAGTAATGCAATGTCGGCCAAAATCGATTTAGTTAGTGTTTATTTGACATTTCTCGACCATTTGCACCAATTCCTAGCTACCTAGATTTATACACAAAAACGGTATTTTTGCGTTGCCTTGGTGATAAAAATTGACGATCGCTATGTTTTTGTATTTAGAATGTCATCCTGACTGAAAATATCACACAAAGAATATAAGATGCCATATAAAATTTCAATGATGACGTCATTTCCGGAAATCTGGAAGTAATATTAACCTCAAAAGTATCCGAAAGAAACATTTTTTGTCTATTAACACTTTCCCAAATTTCATTCGTCCAGCTTTATAAACAAAAAAGAATAAACGGGGGTACCTATGGCGTGGGTCACCCGGTATTGCTGCGAGCTGCTCCATTTACGCGTTATGGACATAGTACCCGCCTACCCCGGTAGAGGCGCTTGCATCACACAACCGGCCAATAGAGAAATTCAAAATCATTCAAGAAACTCGATTACCTCAATGCGGATTAATATCTACAGCCCTGCCATTATCCCCAATAATAATCCCGTCGCGTTTAAAATATCCAAATACTAAATAATAATAAATAAAATTGTCATTGGTATTATGTGTGAGTCAACTACGACGTTTTATCTACGACACATTTCCTGAAAAGATATTAATATTAAGAGTATCAACCGTACCACTCAATATTATAAAACTTTAAATTTGGTTAGGATATTATTAATATTGACAATCTTTTACATCTAAAACGTGCTCATTTAGTAGATACAATGTAATATAACCTACAAATATATTTATAAATACTGTCCTCCAACTAATGCTGTTTCATCTTCTTTCAGCATAGGGATACACAGGAGACATTGGCGGTACTAGATAGGTTAGACTTAGATACTGACAAGCCGAGCGACGAGGAGGTAGCTAGGAAATTCGGTTTCGAGGAGGATTACTACAAGGGGACATTGTCGTGGTGGCAGCTGACGAAACCGAAAATATGGTCGCTATTCGACGAGCCATATTCGTCGACGGCCGCCAAGGTAGGTTAGCGCTCTCCGCAGCGTGCAAGTTGTAAAAGGCTTTAGATTAGGTCTTTTGATTTAACATTTCTTTCTCTTTTCTCGCCGGTTCGCCCTTTCTAAAGGGTTGACAAAGTTCGCTTACCGGTTTACTGTTTGCCCAGGGCAATCTCCATTCAATGGCCTTCTAAAAATAGCCCAACGTTTATGGACGTCTCTTAAAAATTCCGTTTGGGACGACGGTCTTGGGTTAAATGTAAAGTGGAAGGGGTGGGATTAGATATGTATGCAGGACGCGAAGATGGATTATACAATTCTGAACAAATATTGCCAGAAAAGAGGAAATGCATTGTGCGCTATGTGTAGTTGTAATTGGTATTTGAAGACAGAATTTGAAATTTGTGTGGCTAGAAACTATGTTTATTCAGGGCAGCATCCAAATCAATATAGAAAGTATTCTTGCAACTAACACAACTGTAGAAAGTACCTATCTAACATGGGCACTGGGTACTTATGTCCATCTGGCAAAAAGGGGATACTATAAACGGGTAGGCATAAGTAATTAGAAATGAGTAGGGAATACAAGAATGGATTGGACAATGGACATGTAGCTGGCCAAGACCATAACAACTGGAACACAACCATCGTTTCATAAATTGCTGGATGAGGAGTCTGTTTTTGAAGGGCCACACAAAAGCGATTATTACTGTGGCCCCATAACGAAGGATAAACGTGTGATAAAGCGATGAAAGGATCAATATATCTTGAATGGTGGCTGGAATATGTGATAAGGTAAAAGAAGATACCTTAAAAGAGGTCACGGGTACTGTGTGGATATTGCAATACTAGCAATGCAAAGAGGATATGTTTACATACAGAAATATGTAAATACTTGGAAGCAGTATGGGGGCAAAAATCGGTTTTCAGTTGCTTGCAAATGAACAGGCAAGCAGAAGAACATAAGCGAGGTTGTAGCAGGCATGGACAGGGTAAGTAAGAAGATTTGGCAAGGAAGCTCAATGTACTCAGCTTGTTGATTGATGTGAAGAGGGAAAATGATGCGTATAAAAGACAATTGTGAGTACTGGAGAATCATTTGCAAAACAAGCCATATCAATCCAAATAATATACATATTAATTAGGTAACATAATTTGAAGAAGAATAACCTCTACTTAAATTTGAACCATAAACGTTCCAATTTCCAGTCGTCAACTCCATCCAATTGAACTACCGACGCCAGTGGTAACCTACAACCAAATTAATTTTCCAATTTATTGACGAGTTACACCTACAAACTAGTTCCTTTGAATATTGTCTACATCGGGAGTGGTCAACAAGTCGATCGCAATCGACCGGTCGATCGCGAAGCTAATTTTGGTCGATCGTTCGCGATGTCTTGACTTCATGTGTGATGGTGGGTTTAGTCACCTTTACATAGTAAATAAAATACGCGTGACTATAACCCTATTAAAAAAAAACGCTTAGTAACTAATTGCCCAATATACTACTTGAACAGTGAAGAACCTTTGATTTTCTCCTACGCATATAACCCTATTGTTAGCGAATGTGGACGATGAAAGATAATTTCGAATCAAGAATCAAGTTTGGATCTCACAGAATTGTCCGTTTACCGATAGGAGTTTTTTGCTTATTGCATTGTAAAAAATACCGTTAACACTAAAAAGTGAGTCTAGTTACTCATTTATTTACAAATAAGCGTTTTATAATCTTCTATCACTGGCCCAATATCTGAATTAATCCAACAAATAAAATAATTCCTAACACGGCTAATCCTGACTATAGCTTTGCTCTCAAAGCCAGTCTCAAGAACTATTGTTCGCAATGATAAACTTGGCCTCAGTAACTCATTCAAACTTCCATTCGACAATTTATAATTTGCCGAAATTCAAAGCTGTTACTCATTCAACAATAATCAAGTTGCCAACATGTATTTCTTTTCCTTTTGCGTTCAAAATGCTAAAATTTTTAACTCAAAACATAGTCAAATAATTGCAAAAAGCAAACCACCTTTCAGCTCAGCTACATATATTAGCATGTTAAGCTATAACCTTTCAGCCCAACAAAATAAGCAAATATTCGCAAGGGGCATCCTTTCAGCTCATGAACATAAACAAATAAGCAAAGGACTAATCTTTCAGTTTAACAAGATAAACAAATATTAGCGGACCTGTTATCTCCAACAATATAAAAAACTATTATCAAATTGATAACTTTTCTACTCAACACGATAAACAAATATTAGCAAAGGGCTCATCTTTCATCTCAAAAATTAAACAAATATTATCAAAGGGACAACTATTCATCCCAAAAAGATAAACAAATTTTAGCAAAGGGCTAACCTTTGACCTCAAAACCATTCAGATATTAGCAAAGGGCTAGCCTTTCAGCTCAACAAAATAAATTACCTACCACACCAGTAAAGAGTTGACACAAATATGTATTCGCAAAAAGCTAACCTTCCAGCTCAACAAAATAAATACATTTTAGAAAACAACTAACCTTGCAGCCAAATAAAATAAATTAACATTTGAGTAAAGAGCTGACCTTCAGCTCGACAAGATAAATAAATATTCGCAAAGGACTAACCTTTCAACTCAACAAGATAGAAATATTAGCGAAGGGCTATCCTTAATATTACTCGTAGATAAACAACGTAGATAGACAAACAAGTTGTTTCAGTGCGAGATGAACTCCCACGATCTATTGATAAAAGTCTAAATTTTTTAGAAAATAAGTCTAAAGATCTTCGTGTTAATTTTCCTGGCAAAAAAAAGTGGCGCGAAATCTTAAAATCAAATTTTCAGCCATACTGTGCATTTTTATAATGAACTCTGCAAATATAAAGGTTGAGTCCGGAAATTTATTGTCTTTATGCCTTTATGCCTTTATATCGAAAACTTAATAGGTGATATAAAAAATAAAAAAAAATAGTTTTTAACTGTTACTTTGCGTATCTACTACCCATAGCTCGCAGGTGTGCTACCCCTATGACAACATGTCGATCACGGCATTTTTTAAAGATAAAAGGTAGATCTTAAGTAGACAAAAGTTGGCCAACCCTGGTCTACATCATATAGTATCACAGACATTAGAAATGTTTTCATGATCCTGGTTCGATTGGTTTGCTGTCAGGTATACAACATATACTTTGTCTATATGTAAGCTGGGGTCGGCGCAGGTAATTTAAAGGATTTATTTTGACGCTTTGCCTTCCTTTGGACCTCTTGAAGACTCATGATGATAACGAAGTATACAACTTCTTGATCTTGTAAGCCACACTAGATTTCCCTTGGCTATTAAGCTTTTCAGCCACCTAACGTAACATTAGCATAACATTAGTAAAATTGTGGACACTGTATCTACTTTCTATTTTCAGGTGATAGGAGTTATATCAGTATTCTTCATTTGCGTCTCCATCCTTTCGTTCTGCCTGAAGACGCATCCGGACATGAAGGTTCCCGTAATCAAACAGATCGTGGTCCGTACGGCGGCAAATGGGACGGACTTCACGATAGACAAGACGGAGACGGACGCTCACGTCGCATTCTTCTACATCGAATGCATCTGCAACGCGTGGTTCACCTTCGAGATCCTGGTGCGGTTTATCGCATCGCCCAACAAGTGTGAGTTCGTCAATGCCTCAGTGAACATCATAGACTACGTAGCCACGTCTAGTTTCTACATAGACTTATTGCTGCGAAAGTTCGCCTCGCACCTGGAGAACGCCGACATCATGGAGTTCTTCTCCATCATTCGCATCATGAGATTGTTCAAGCTGACGAGACACTCGTCCGGTTTGAAGATCTTGATACAGACCTTTAGGGCGTCCGCGAAGGAACTGACTCTACTGGTGTTTTTTCTAGTTCTTGGTATAGTTATTTTCGCTAGTTTAGTTTATTACGCGGAGAGGATACAGATCAATCCGCACAACGACTTCAAGAGCATTCCTCTGGGACTGTGGTGGGCTCTGGTCACGATGACCACCGTCGGGTACGGAGACATGGTGCCCAAGACGTATATAGGAATGTTCGTCGGTGCCCTGTGCGCTTTAGCGGGTGTCTTGACCATCGCTTTACCAGTGCCTGTCATAGTTTCCAACTTCGCTATGTACTACAGCCACACGCAGGTAAGAGGTTCTGTAGAATGCATAAAAAGAGTTGACCTACCAAGCAATGAAACTCCTATAATCCTACTTTCCAGAGATCCATCCTCCTTTTATTATTGATCTCTAAATGTCCTTCTTAATTGGAGAATGTTACCCTTGTTCTTGTTATAAAAGTTTTACTATATTTACCATATCACGGGGCGAATAGCTCTAGTGGTAGAGCGTTGGCCAATTGACTAGGAGGTCCGGGGTTCACACCCAGGACCAGCCGAAAATTCGTCCGCCGTCTTTCGGAAGAGACGAAAAACAGTGGAGCCCGGCAACCAGTTGAACATCACTGGATGTCGATATGACGTATAGTAGTGAAGGGAAAGCTCAAAGGGCCAATTGTGGCTTAGGAGCTGCGCGGAAAAAAACGCACCCCCTACCATACATTTACATTTTACCATATCACTTACCACTTATTTACCATATTTACAATATGTTAAAATGAAATCCAATGAAATCTTGCTATGATTCTTGTTGCCGGGCAACCTGAAATGTGCCAAACTTTGATGATTCATAATATTTGTAATCTTTTACAGATTTTCAGGTTCTCCAGTACGAAGCAGTACAAATCCAAGCAATACAATTTGCTACTTGCTTAATCCCAATATCTGAATGTTACTAGAGGATACAGAGTTACTATTATTATTATTATTATCAGAGAGGTGGTCCCTGGCACGGTACCCGCACTGCGGTCAGTAGTCCTTTTGTGCCCTCAAGAGTTTTAGCTCAGAAGTCCTGTCCTTTTGATTAAGTCCAGGATTTTTCTGGGGTCAGTTCCTCGTATCTCATCTGGGTTCACCTTCTGTTCCCCCAGATATGTACGTCTGTCATTAACGAAGGCCTCGCAGAGGCATAGAAGGTGTATCGGAGTTTCTTCCTCCTCTCCGCAGCCCCTGCATAAAGGGTCTTCGGTCAGTCCCATCCTGTGGAGGTGTCGGTTAACTGGGCAGTGTCCTGTTGCCACTCCCGTCCACAGTCTGATGTCAGCTTTGCTCATCAGAGTTACTAACAAAACTTTGCAATTATTGTAATATGTTATACCGGAAGAACCAAAATGGTGTTTTGGGGGTTAAAGTTTGAGAGAACCTGTGGAGTAATTATGGAATGTGGACAATTCTTTTTGTTTTCCACTTTATATTCATATCAATTCCCAAAATTCAGTTTTTGATTTATCCCAATTTATGTATCTTAGCGTTAATACAAACAACATCTTTAATTGAGCCCTGATTGCAAATAATTTAATTAGCAATACGTCACAAATCAACGGGCTAAAAGTTCTACACTGGCTTAACTTTAAAGTTCAATAACTTTTATCGATTTTAATTATTTATCTACGACTCACATATAATAAGTTCATTGCATACGTATCTATGACTATAAATAACCCCCATCATGATACGCGCCAATTATTATAATGACGCTAGCGTTGTGTAATAATGACAGTTCGTTCAAATAATGACTTCATTCAAAGTCAGTCTAAACCTACGTGGATGACAGTTATTTGACATTTCGCCTCGCCACCATTGACAAAAACATTTAAAAGATTTGATATAAAATGGAATTTATGAGTCGTAGATAAAACGTTATTCGACTCGCACAAAACTGATATAAATCGCTCGCCCGTTTATACGCTCGCCTACGGCTCGCGTATAAACTTCATGCTCGCGATTTATATTCTTAGTTATGTGCTCGTCAAATAATATATATACTATTTTCCCCACATTGTAAACAAATTCATCAAAATTATTACCCACCTTATTACCCAAAAATACAAAAAAGATATAAACAAATATGATATCCTTGCGGTAATTTAGAGTTCTGTTTTAACTAATACATAACCGTGGTAATAACTGCAATAGCAGCAAGCAGTGGACATGGCATTGGGTTAATAAGGGTGTTTTCAGTAGGTACTTAAATTCCATGTTGCCAGATTTGTAATTTTCCGAAAAGAAAAACATGAGAGCTATAGACCAGGCAATAGAGACTTTTTCGTGACAAAAATAGTATCAGCAAGCCGCCGGTCCCAGGTCGCGTGGAACAGTCCGTAGATGTACTGTGATGTATTTTCGACTAGCAAATATCATTACTTAATTTGTTATAAACAAAAAACCTAAAAAAATCGTGCTTTTTTTCGTCGTTCGCTTGTAAAAGCTGAACCGATGGAGCAATCTTGATACTGTAGAGAATGAAAAGACGAAAAAAATGAACCCTACACGGACCTGATCGGATTAATATCAACGGCGGAAATTCGGAAGAACCGGAGAAATCTGCGTTTTTTCAAAATTTCATAACTCCGCTATTTTCAAAATTGTAACGCAGGCTTTTCGCGAGAAAGTAGCGATTGATGGGTACTTTAAGTGTGCACAACCCAGGCGTTGTCCGATGATTAGTTTTTGCACAATTGCGATTTGATTTTTTTTATGCAATATGGTTCGGCGAGCCTGGATGCTTCGGAGGTGGTCCGATTTTAATTTTGTAGTTAGTATTGTGCTACAAAACGCCGATTCTGATTTTGCGTTAAAATGTTGCGAAATAGGCGAAAAATGCTTGCAAACTTGACCGAAATCTGCGGCGCGGTCCAAACCAGTCGAGTAGTGGGGGTAGGCGGCCGACGCGGGGAAGCGCGTATCTATAGTAATCCCAACGCGCTGCGCGCTTCCCCGAGTCGGCCGCCTACCCCACTACTCGACAGCGTTTGAGCGCGCGGCAGATTTCGGTCAAGTTTGCAAGCATTTTTCGCCTATTTCGCAACATTTTAACGCAAAATCAGAGTAGACGTTTTGTATCACAATAAAAAAAAATAAAATACAAAATAAATCGGATCACCTCCGACGCATCCAGGCCGAACCAAATTGCTTAAAAAAAAATTCAAATCGGAATTGTTCAAAAACTAATCATCGGACAACGCCTGGCTTGTGCACACTTAAAGTACCCATCAATCGCTACCCTGCGTTACAACTTTGAAAATGGCGGAGTTATGAATTTTTGAAAAAGTGCAGATTTCTTCGGTTCTTCCGAATTTCCTTCGTTAATATTAATCCGATCGGGTCCGTGTAGGGTTCATTTTTTTCGTCTTTTCATTCTCTACAATCGTCTGTTGACAGTATCAAGATTGCTCCATCGGTTCAGCTTTTACAAGCGAACGACGAAAAAAATAACGATATTTTTAGGTTTTTTGTTTATAACAAATTAAGTAATTATATTTGCTAGTTGAAAACACATCACAATACATCTACGGACTGTTCCACGTGACCTGGGACCGGCGGCTTGCTGATACTATTTTTGTCACGAAAAAGTCTCTATTGCCTGGTCTACTAATCATCTGCCGTATTGCTCGATAAGCGGGAATCCACAAAGAAACAAATTGGAAAAATTGCAAAGTTGACTTGAAACTGTGTATCTTCTAAAGAAATGCACATATTTGGCCAAATCAAACGGTAAAAAGTATGTGACAATTTTGATGATTTGTTTAAAAGGTGCTGAAATAGTAAATAAAATCGGTAAAAGATAAGAAAAGTTTTATACCATCAAAATTTAGCTATATTTTAGGGGGCCCGGCTTTTTTGCCGGTGAGTATAGTTGAGATAGGTAGTTTACTGTTTCTTAGATCGTCATTTCTACGATAATAACATAAATTTGTAAACAATACAGGCAAATCATAGATTTTATTAAATAGAATATGAATTTGATGTAGTACCAAGTAGTACTACGTCAATAGTAGTACAAGTAGTAGTACATCAATAGTAGTTAGGTACCAAGTATTCAAATAACGAAAAATGGAAATTTTGTTTATAACTCGAAAACAGAAGAATATATAGTAACAATAATTTCACCATTTACCTCGTTAACTCAGAAGGTGAAAGTTTAAAGTCGCTCGGACAATATTATGTGCGCGAAATCTTCCTCAAAGATTCGTTTACAATTTTCGTTATAATCTCAGCAAATTAACTTTTCTTCTTAAAGGGTCGTTTAGAAGTATAAAAAATAGTATAAAAATATCGCTATTGTTGGTGTGTCACATTAAAAACAAAATTAAAATATTCGTTTTATGATCTCAACTGAATGTTAAAATGTTAAAAGTGTTGTTTTCTCATCGTCAATCTGTAATGGGTTACCGGAAGTGTTTTGAGTAACGCCTAAATTAAAAACTACGAAGAAGTGCTTATTAAAGCATATGGATCTGTTTGATTTCCCAAGATAATTTGTTCAATAAAGTAAGTAATGTTCAATTCTCTATAGGCTAGAGCAAAACTCCCCAAGAAAAGAAGAAGAGTTCTGCCAGTTGAACCAACGAGAGGCCCTCGATTGCCTGGCCAAGGCCCCCCAGGAGGTACACCAGGTTGTCCAGGTGGTGCTCCTGCTTGCGGTGGCCCGCAGAATGCACAGAACAGGAGGATGAACGCTATCAAGTCCAACCATCCCAAGGACATTCTGGCAAGTCCTGGCCAGAAAATCGGTAAATATCACAGTAGGCAATCTCCATACGCATATATTCAAATATCTTCGCCCAGAATCAATATAATCAGTTCATTGTTAAAGGCATACATGACTGTTCCATTAGCAACAATCATTTTTAGTTAGGTCACTCTACAGATGAATTAATACTTTGTTTTTTTCACGATGTGACCTCAAGTCACGCAAATGGTCGTCTCAGGTATGGTGTTCATAGAAATTACTATTATTATTGACACGGTGTACAAAGATCACCCAGCTGTAGGATTTTAGGAACGGTAGAATTTGGTGCTTGGTCACCAATCAGAACACTGACAATCTCATAACTCATTATGACGACGGTTGAAAACGTAGTTGGACACTGTAGTCACAGCAGAAAATTCCCACTTCAGCACTGTAAAGGGTAATGTAGAATATATTTGACGTCACCGCTTCAATTTTTAAGTATAAGAGTAATTTGTTGCACATGATCGAATTTAAAGTTTTCAGTTATGAACAACGAGACACTACGAGAAAACTACAACCTGTCATCAATATTCATCAAAAAAGCTGTTTGAGACTGGTTGAGACTCGCGGTAAAAAGGTGTCTACATCCTGTTTTTTTTGCGGCGATAACTCAAAAACTATTCAATACATTCTAATCTACCTTTTCTAGAATATTTCCTAAGTTACTACGGATCTGTAGGTGAAAGTCTGATTAATATCTGTCAAGTAGTTTCTGAGATATATCGAAACAAACAGTTATTTTTTGAAATGACTATATATATAATAAAACTATTGTATTGTAATGCATATATGTGATGGGGCGGACACCCTTCTCAATATTTACTATTATACTTTAATCAACTCTAAACTGAAGGGGGCCCCTGTTAGGACTTTGCTCAACTACCTAACCTTAACCCCACATGTTGAAGGTGGTAACTCGCCCCAAGCGACGCTTGGTCCGCCATCTTCAATCACAGGTACTAACTGACTTAAACAATTAATTAATTAATCTTACGGTAGCGTGAATTAATTATCTCTCTTACGGAGGCTTCAAAACTGAGTTCTTTCTCTGAGACTTTGTCAGAGACGTTTGAACTCACTAATTAGTAATCACTATATGCAAGGCTAAATACTTTACTATAAAAGGGACAGGGTTATATTATTCTAAAATGAATATGCCGAAGAAAACCACAATAAAATCTATTAACAAAAATATATACAACAATGCAGAACTGCTTACATGAAATATGAATTTTAATCCCTATTAACAAAGATACTTTGGCAGAGATGGATAAATCAGCAAGTACAGACAACAAATAAATACCTTAATATTTCGGTTGAGCACAAGAAACACGAGACAGCACAGTTTCTATAACCTGGCCCCCATTGGGGCCCTACGCTTGGGCGCACGGTCACGCACGACCGTCTACTTTCAAAGCCCGATGCCAAAGAGAACCTTTTCTTGTCCGTTTACTAGTTCCTCGACTTTTCGCGCCAAAAGCATTATATCCTTGCGCGGTAATCCTGACGCGACTGCAGCGCCACTCCGAGCGTCTGTTAAATACCAACTTAACACAAAACATGCCAACGTTTGAATTCAAACATGCATCCAAACCCGCGCGCAAAATCTCGACTTATCACATATACAGCATTTTTTTTATATTATTTTTCTTCAGTATCATGCAAAGTCTAAACAGTTACGATTTTGTTTTTCACATGTTTTTAAATAACGTTTTAAATAGCGTAGTCGTCATGGACTACGCTGCGCACATTCCTCTACACTTGACTAAACATAATGTATGCCATTTTGGAGCATTTGCAATGAATTTGCAGCCACTTCTCGAATTTCTTGCTTTACATCCAGCATCGTCCCCGATTCATTATTCTCAAACAATTTTGCCTTGAGGTAGGTGCTCCCATAGGAAAAAGTGACAAAAGGGGAAACGACGCAAGGAAACCATTACTCATTTCCTAAAAAGAAAGATAAAACATCTTACACTTCGTGGCATAGCGCTCCTGTCTATCAAACGTTTTGTCACACAAAAAAAAACAAACCTACTGTTTTTTAATGTTTAAGAAAAATACTTTTAAATTTAAAAACACTGATAACGTTGGTTTGCAAATGAGAACGTTTTAGATAGGTTTTTGAGCTGAATTGAGTTTTTGGTTCGCTTTTGTCGCATTTTATTTAAAAAGGTCCGTGTGCAAAGGTCAAGGCTTTGCTAGAAAACGTGGTTTCCAAGGCAAGTGAACTGACATGAATAAATTTTTAAAAATGCCAAGTTTTTTTTTTCATTTTGACCACGCTTGTTCCGAAATCCATGCGTAATAGCATTTTTTTTCTTTTTTTAGAATTTACACTTTTGATTTTTCTCCAATTTTTTGTATTCAAGGCATTTTTGTGATTCCATAGAGACAAAATCAGTAATGGAATTTCCATGCTAACATTGATGTCATACTATTCCTTCATATTCATACATTTTACTATTCAATTGTTTTTCCTGGATTTTTAGCATTTGTCCTCTTTTTTTAATCCGCCGTCCTACGACCTCAATTCTTGAACCAGAAACTCCTCTGTATACTGTCTCCTCTGAAAAAGCAAAAAAAAAAATTTTTGCGAGACCGCAGCGATTCGTGACCACAGAAGCAATAGGGTTCTAACTGACATTTTGTACAAAGGTGAAACTTTTTATGAAATTCATTTTCAAACAACCCAATATTATTTTCATTTACATGTGATGCTGAATTTAGGCGTGATGATTCATCGCGCCGTGATGGTGTATGGGAAAAATGTTTTCTTTCGAAATTCAAAATTTCAAGTTGATAAAAAGTTGTCGCTGTCGACCCACCTATCCCACAAAAAATAGGCCTAATTGAAAGGTAAGGCTTAAAGATTCGAATTTTTTCATATTTTTTTTTTAATGAAAGATTATGTGATTTATCTTTTTCAAAGCCCAAATGGTCGCACATAATAAAATATTTAATGACAAATAAACTTTATCAACATTTAAGCACATTTTTGAAATTATATGGAAATGGTCATTTGCCCAAAAGTTCTATCGAATCTAAATAAACTGCAGGCGATCTAAATGTTGCATTAAAGTAATATATTTTTGTATACGTTAATTTCGTACCTTATTGTTAAACCTTTTCTATTTGATATAGAAAAATCATTTAATTGTTTATTAAACAAAAAATTCTAATTTTTAAAGAAAATTATAAACTTTAGGGCTCCTGTAGGAGATCTAAATATTTTTCAATTAGGCCAATTTTTGTTGTGGTATATGTGGGTCCATAGGGACAACTTTTCATTAACTTGAAATTTGGAATTTCGTAAAAAACGTTTTTTCGATACACCCTGGTGATGAATAAGAAACATTGAGGTTGTATCTGTGGAAAGGTATTCAATTGTTTCTTAATAAAGTGGCATTTGGTGTATGTTAAAAAGATATTTAAAACTACATTTTGCACCTATTGGTTTAACCAACATTAGCATCAAACTCCCAAATAGTCTGCTTGCCGAATAAAATTAAGATTACAGGTTAGAACACTTCAGTTTTAATTCCAAGTATCACAGAAACCAGTCAACATAGTTTCCATAATATAAATTGATAACAGAGGAATTTTATGACAGGAAGTAATATAAAGGATGTTCATACAAAAAAAACTCATCTATCTTATTTGATGCGTGCGAGGTAACTCTGTAACTGTGTATGTACATCGTATCTAATTTCTTCGGAAATCAACATCTACCTAAAGACTTTGTTTATTGCGCGACAAAGTTATAAGACAATATACGAAAAAATATCGTTTACAAGTATTTAAAATGAAAACCGCCCCAACCACAATTTCTTAAAAATTAATGCATATATCTCAGAAACTGTTTGCCAGGTTCCACCGGATACAGTTGGAAAGAGATCTTTTTCAGTATTCGTAATGTGTTAAAATATACAGGGTGTTCTATTAAATAATGGTATAATTTTCCACTACGATAAAATACTACAGCCTGTATAAACGGAATATTTTTTGGTTGTGAAAAAATGATTGGTCACAACTTTTGTATAAAGTATTTTTATCTTTCTCTCAAGACAACGGAAGCCGCCGTACACACAGAAAAGTGATTATTTGGAACGAGAAAACAGAATTTCTTGAATTTATTTACTAGATTCAAATGCATATTTACTTGGATGTAGAAAGTTAGGTATATACAAGAAATGCCACGTCATACTTAATATAAGTAAAATAATTTCTCAGATAAATGCTGTCAACAAATAAATTCTTTCTTTATAAGAACCAATATTGTATTGAAGGAAGTAATTGAACTTTTCGTCCCAAAAATGTTAATTTCTGCAACGAAGTAATAGTAAATCCATCCAAGTGCGTAGTTACTTGATCCATGAAAATATAAGACATTTAATATAAGTAAGTATTGTTTACTGAATAAAAACCCACCAATTATTTAACTGAAGTGATTCTAACTTCTTTCAAGTAATCCCTTTCTCTGGAATAAATATGCGCACCGTGATTTTGACAAGGCTCGCGCGCCCGCGCCTGTGCGTGGTGCTGGCGCCGTAAAGGAGCCTAACCTAGTACGAAAACAACAACGAAGTACCCGTAGGGGATGTGCCTTGTGATTAGTGTACAATAAACGTTTCAACACGGAATAGTTTGATGTAACGCACGCAACAGTTCAGAACGAGTAAGTAAATATAACATACCTATCTTGTTAATTAGCAATAGAAAACGTATTTGTGCCAAATCTTTAAAATTCTTACATTAAGTAGCTAAAAATATTTACAGGGAATAAAAATATACACTTCATTGAAGACTGTTTACTTACTTCACCAGAGACAACCACTTTCTTAAATCTAGTAATTATTCCAAGAAATAAAATTTCTTGGTTGAAGTCAATAATCTCTCGCGTATATACGAACCTACCAACTACTTCAGCCAAGTAATTCTCTCTTCGTTCGAGAGATCACTTTTCTGTGTGTAAGCGGCATTAATGAATCATCCCTGTATAATCTGCCGGACGACCGATGTTGCCGTTTCCTTCATTCTCCTTCAATCCTGATTCCAAATTTTCAGATGTTCAGATAATCCAACATCTCCTTAAAAAAATTAAAAAATCCTATATGTTTCTCCGTTACAGAGTCGTCGTGTTCTAAGTGCAAGCGATAGGTTCAGGTGAAATATAAACGTTTCCAAACTGTTTTAAGTTTTGATCCACGACAAAACTATTTATTTTTCAAGCACACCCGTAAAAGCAGCCATTTGGGCCTACTTTGTAAAACCAATACTGGTCAGTGTTACTGACACCGTGAATAAGTTTACCCGTTTCCAGAGATCACAACGTGTAACTATTTGCCCGGAATTTTCCAATACTGTCGGAGAAAAGAAAACAGTTTTAAGTGGGTTGGCGAGAGCGTTTCAATTATTTCCTAATTGTGTCCTCAGTGACAGAGCACTTCGGTGGAATTCAAGCAATTCGGAAGCCTGCGTGTGCCGGTCGCCATAAAGAGAGTAGGAAACCGAGTAGTGGGGTTTCCTTGACAAATTAACTTATTTCCTCGGTTCTCCCACGCTGACTGGTCACGTCGATCTGGGGACACTTTTGATTAATCGGTGCTTTTTCCTTTTCCGTAGTTGCTACCCCAAAAATCCACAGAGCGCAAACATAAATACCGCTTTCGGCCCATATCGCTTTTTTTTCGTTTTCTTTCTAACGATCTGGCCCTTTCCTCGTTTTGTTTGCACAACCCTCTGCCCGCACTGTCAACGAAGCGAATTGATCGGTTAAAGTTCCAGTCTTCGATAAGCGATCACGAATTCCAGCTGTTGTGGGTGAGGAAAGTTTGGGACCGGCTAAACTTTTATTGGGCAATAACTTTGCTCAACATGATGTCGCCTTTAATTGCCGATTTACCCCTCGAAACATTCGCCACACGCGTCAAACTTCAATTTCATTACATTACCGTTTTACTTAATATTGTTCACTGGTTCGGTTTCACTCGGATGATCAATTTTAGATCAAATAAAATTGTTATCATGCAAACTGTCCTGCCATGTAGGTAATGCAAGTCAGCGGCGCAATTTTTGCAAAATGAAAATCATTACTATTGCTATTTTTAACCAAAACTAATTTTTGTGTTTGCTAGTTTTCGAGATAACGTGCTGCTGATGTGCCGGAACTCATGGGTGTAATCTACAAAAACAAATGGCCAGCCAGTATTTTTATTGCTAATTTTTTACAACGAAAAAGTAAACGAGGTGTTCCACGGCAGATGCAAAGTACTATAATGGCCTTAAGAAGTAAAAATACACGATTCTTCGATATATGAATGTTGTTGATAACCATTCGCTCTATAAACAGAAACAACGGCCTACCAACACAAACTTATGTTTTTTTTTTATTGGATTACCTACATATATATCACTGCAGTTTTCGTTTCTTGCATTTTGATCTGAACAACTTTTTTTTAGGGTATTATCAACTCTTTCTGAGAGATTATGAAATGAATGAAAAAAAATCTGATGTGGCCAGGCACATGACTTTATCATACTATATATAAAATTAATACTTTAGCTGTATGAGATTCTATAGATCGAGATCGCTCGTGGGTGCATTAAAATAAAAGTGGTTAGCCAGGATTTGACAGCTATTTTGATTATATTGTAAGTAGGTATTGTCAAAACCATCAGCGTTTGACACTGCCTACTGTCAATAGAATGGAAATATTTGTCAAATCCTGGCTAACTAGTTTTATATGAATGCAAACACAACCGAT
Source organism: Aphodius sticticus (assembly GCA_963966075.1). NCBI lineage: Eukaryota > Metazoa > Arthropoda > Insecta > Coleoptera > Scarabaeidae > Aphodius > Aphodius sticticus. The sequence continues at coordinate 22,110,747 of OZ014510.1, forward strand.
AGACATAAATTATACAAAATTTCCTCTACATTAATTTATTATTTAACTATTTTGACGAAATTACAGAAATACTCTTTTGGACAAAGAGTTTTTCAGCTCTATGTTTGGTCAAGAAACTTCTAAATATGAAATTTCGTCCCGATACCTTTAGCAGTTTCTCCGGAATCGTCGCCACAAAATGGGTATACGCACACACACACGCACACACACACACACACAGACATTTTTTTTCAAAAATGGCTCAGTTCATTGGTCAAAAATGTTCAGGGGACCCAAAAGGACATATTTCCGCAAATCTCAAATTTTTTTTTAAACCATTACAATACTTTTGTTACCGGTTGTTGTGGATGTGATATCCTATATGCATGAACATATTTTCTGTGTGTAAAGCTAAAGGTTATCTACGACTTTTAAGAATCGTATATTTCGATTTCTTAAGGCCATTAATGTTCTTTGCACCTAACGTGGAACACCCTGTATATCTCTGAAACTAACAAATCAACACATTCTTTTTTGGTAAAAAAAAAATAACCAATAAATGGTAAAAAATACCAAAAATATAGTAACAATGGTTGTCATCCGACCTCTGCCGTGTCCCAGTGTTGTGAATGTCTACTTTACGTGTTTGTTGTTCACTTCATCGGTAATCACTTAACGCATTTTATATCAGTGACTGTATGGATCTCTATATCTTCCCGTAATTTAGTTACAGCAAATGAATTTAATTTAATTTACACCAAATGGTGTTCCGCCCATTACATAATCTGGAGTCGAGCTAATTCACAGCATTTCTGACCATATATTTCAATCCAAATTACTCGCATAAAAACGATTCAATTCCCCAATTTTTCAAATTTGGGTAACGATGTTGATGACCAGGTTGCCTTTTTAAACAATCATATATTTGCTCTATTCGAGTGTCATACTCCGGAATGAACTTTAACCAAACGCAGCAATTATCGTCCGGGGATCACAAATGATATTCAAGTTATCATGACACACTACTTCCGTAAAAGTAACAGAAAAATACTTATGTCGAAACTTGTATCAAGGAGTGAGTAGTTTGAAGATCTTCTTTAAATAAACTGAAAAGATTGCCCCGGAAAGAATCTACAGTCTGTTTCAAATTGAATTGCGGGCGCCGACTTTTCCAACTTCCACGCTATTCCCTGGACGGCCATATGTTGGCCGAGGTGGATGACTTCGTCGAAGTTGTTGAGTGAGATTGGCATTCTGTGGAGAAATGATATGATTAAAATATGGGACCCAAAGATCGGTGGTCAGAATATTACTGAAAGTTATTTAAATTATAATTGTGATATGATTTTTACGGTTCCATAGGTACTTCAAAACAAAAAGAACAGAATAAAAAAACAGAATAAAAACACGTAAAAAGTTTTTGCCACTAAATTTATAGGGGTCAAAGTTTGACACCACAAAAATGTAGGATATCGTTTGAAATGGCTCTCCTTAATCATTTTAAAAAATATATTTTCTTGAATTGATGTTATGTACTTTTCAACCCGTCCTCTATTTCCAAAGTAACTACTACAGGAGCTTTAAAGAATATATATGCTATTTTGCCGGGACTACACTAACGTTTAACGTCAAAACTAACGCTAACGCATGAGCATTTTGTTATTAACATCCTTGTTATCATTATTTGCTTTAAAGGAAACAATGTGGATTAAAAAAATAGAGAAAATATCGACATGCATGCGCGTGGTTGTGGATAGTTCATCTCATAGAGGCCTTTAAATTTTAACACAACAATATCATCCACTTTAACGCACCTGATATATAATCAAACCTAAAATTTGAATAAACATTTCTACCACAACAAGGCCACATAAAGATATGAAAGCTGTTTCTGTATTAGCTTTATTTACATGTTATAATCAATATGTCGTACCCACCGATAAGACTGCTGCAAGTTTATCTTGCAGAATATGATGGTTATCATACAAATTGAAATTTCAGATATATCAAACGTCCTAATCAATTCTACCACAACAACAAAAGATATGATGTAGTAAATGGGACAAAATTTATTTTGATTATCTTTGAAGTATTTTGGCATGTGATTGTATACAATAGGCAAGTTAGATTTTGACGTCTGGAAATTAGTAATAAACTGACGTTTTTAACAATATATCAAAAGTCTCCATCAATACCACCCGCAGTACCAGCCAAACATTTCAATAGCGGTTGATCGGCAGTACTTTGCAAATAATTCGTTATTCATCAGTTTTGCACTAGAAGTTACAACTTTTAGTGACCTTTCAAACCCTATATTATTTGTATCTAATACATAATAGAAAACTCTGGATTCCATGAAATCAAAATTTATTGATTTCTTGCAATATTCGAATTTCGAGCACAGCTCTTTATCAGTTGCATACGTCAAATAAATGCAGTTAATAATACAGATAAAGGAAAGGAGTTAATTAAAACCTCTTAATTTTGCACGAATAACTTAATAAACTTTGGTACTAGTTTCGATCCCTAGATCATCATCAGCCATGAGCTAGAAAAAACACAACATAATCAAAAGATCACGCAACAAATGTAACACATAAACGAACAAATATGATTTGAAAAGTAAACTGTTAAATAGTAAACTAACAATACTCACAGTCAAAATCAATTATAAGAGGTACAAGACATCAGAATAAATTAACAAGTTAACAAGTAAAACTAAATACACGACAACAAACATGTCAAACAGTACACACTGCAGCGGAGACAAGGACAGTACTGAGAACGAGTGAGTCTAGTACGAAACCTGATAAAAACTGAGCCAACCAACAAATAACAAAGCCAAATTTAAAATTTAAAGGTGGGGATAAAAGTTTGAATAAAATACATAATGTGAAAATGAAAAGATAACCAGAAACAGCCAAATAGACTAAAATGAAAAACCAAAACGAAATGAAAATATGTGGGACACGTGGGCAGAAAACTACTCAGAAAAACTTAATTTAAGGGTAAGAGAAAAGTGGCTTGTAAAGAAATTCCACTTGACCATTTAAAAGGTTGTAATTTCTCTTTTTAAGATATTCAATATCGTATTGTTCAAACAAATCAAGTTTGCTACATTTATCACATTTTTGGAATAATTTAAAGTTGTCAAAATTAATTTTATGTCCTGTAGCGATTCTATGTTTATAAATGTTATAAATGGTTTCCTTTATCCATATTTTTTTGCATTATGGACCTTTACCAACCAAAATTAATAATACATTTGGCGTACAGCTTTACTAACCAAATTATTCAAACATACATTAAACAACTTAAAATCAAAAACATTTACGGCAGTGTGGAATCTCAGAGCCATTGACTATCGGCAAGCACCGGAAAATGTAGTAAAAACAAATATCTACTGTTATGACCATAATTTTTCCTTAGAGTGACCACCTCTTCTCAAGAATTCAGCGATTGTCCCCTCTCACATTTAAGTACAGCAGATAAATAGTCGGTGGTTAGTGCTAAAATGCTCAAGAGCTGGTCTCGCCAAACTTTAATAGGTTTTAAATAGATCGCCTTACTCGACTCGCGAATTCTTATCAGGGAAGTCGATTGAGTTAATTTACGGGCATCGTAAAGTATCATTAACGGTTTTGTTCGGCTACAGAGGCAATTAAAACCCACCTTAAAGTATCGGATCCGTGCAGCAATTACAATCGCCTATTCACAGACAAGACTACGATCAACATAAAGGAGGCATTATAATATTTTACGCTAATTGGGTAAGGTTTTAACTTATGCTAAGGAAGCGAGGTGAATCATGAGACTTTAAAAATGGGGATTTCTGGCAGAATTGAATATTATGTAGTTTTATAAAATTTAAACCACATGATTGATAAACTAGAAGACTGGACTACAACTTTTCATAGTAACTTTTTACTGTATCTTCATTTCGAAACAAATTACCTAAAAATAAAGGACAGTAAGGGTTTTTATTGTTTTTTAATTACATTGTTCAACAATGTATGTACCAGGTAATCTATGCCATAGGGAAGGGTGACTATTTTTTTATTTATGTAGATACGAGCATGAATGGGGAGATAATATTGTGGTTAGTAATATTGTTCTATTTTCATATTTTTACAATTTTATTTTTTTCGTTATTTTCACGATACTAAACTTAAAATAAACACGTATCCATCATTAATTCTGATCCCAATATTTTATTCATTAATTTACATGGTAGTGCAGGCAAATTAAGTTGAGAATGGGTATTAATTGTAGACAGGAGTTTTATCATTGGAAATGGCAAAGGGGCTCATAGTGAACGTAGAAAAAATAAATGCAGGTCATGGGGTGGTATAATGTTTATTTGGGGGGGTTGAAAACGGGTGCAAAGTATATTATTGCGTTTTCCGACGAAACTTGATGTTTTATCCAAAAACGTCCTATACTAAGGTGTAAATTATAAAACAATCTACAACATTCATATGGGTCACTTTTTAGTATGCCCTCTAAATTTCCGAGGAAAATGCGAATGCCAATGTCAAAACGAATTCTCTGTTTTTTACTTTTTGTTGTCTCAACAATAATTCAATTTTAATCAAATTTTGTGAAACCGTACCTTTTTATACCTTAAATAAGTATACATTTTTTTATAACACAAAAAACAAAAAGTTTTTGAGATATTTAGTTCTTTCCGGCAAAATCAGACGTTTTTTAAAAAGAAATTCTGTGGTGAAAAATTATCGTACAGAGTTCTACTGGGACTCACTTTTGTTGTTTTTACATGTAGTTATTGATACAATAATAAAAATAATAGTTCCTATTTAACAACATGCTCAAAAATTGAAAAAACTCATAAACGACTTTTGCAACAGTGAATTTTTCAGTAATTGTTCATTATTTGTTTAAATTTTTAAGAAAATTGCAATACTCGTTACGACAGTAAATTGTACGGAAAAAGATACAAAGGAAACTGTCTCTCATTTCTACACTAATGCTATAACCATTAAATTAGAATAAGAAATCTTCAGATAAGTCAGTTTTTGTCTTAGAATCAAAAAGTATCCAATACAAAAGTTGTAGGTCAAGAAAAAATCTACAAATTTTGTAGAGGTTACTATGCATATAACATAACCTCAAAACTTTCCAGAAAAATTGCGAATAAGGCAAAGATTGGCATAGTTATTTATTTTTCATTTTTTAATTGTAAATCTGTAAATATATATTGACGGGGTGGGGTCGTTTGGAACGAGATTTCGACTATCGAAGCCTGTTTCTCCGACTGGATTACACGTTGTCAGCAACGCCCTACGAGGCGCCAAGTTAATAGTTTCCTCCAGTCCGCTGAGCGAACTCATGTGCCAGGGTTGCGTACCGTCTTTTATGCTGCTAGGTGCAGGTCGTGTGTCGACACGTAGTGGAAGGGGGCTCCTACGCCCTCGCTGGTCATGGTGCCATGGTGGCGACGTCGAAAGCGCTATTACGGAGCGCACTGGTGTTAGGGGCGTGTTACAATATTAACTTTTGTAATTTATTATTATCAATTATTAAACTACTGTTTCTACTGTATTGACGTTCATCCATTTTTAACTACTTTAGTAGATTTTTTCATAAACAGTTTGTGATTTTTTAAGACATAAATAATTTATTTTCAGAAGTTTCGTCAAAACTAAATTAAAATTATAAATTCTAAGAAAAATGAATTTTTCGCACTTTTCTCGGAAGTTTTGAGGTTATGTTATATAGTAACCTGTACAAAAGTTGTAGATTTTTTCTTCACCTACAACTTTTGTATTGGATACTTTTTGATTCTAAGACAAAAGCTGACTATTTCGCTTACTTATCTGAAGATTTCTTATTCTAATTTAATGGTTATAGCATTAGTGTAGAAATGAGAGACAGTTTCCATTGTATTATTTTCCGTACAATTGAATGTCGTAACCAGTATTGCAATTTTCCTAAAAATTTAAACAAATAATGAACCATTACTGAAAAATTCACTATTACAAAAGTCGCTTTTGAGTTTGTTCAATTTTTGAGCATGTTGTGAAATAGGGACTATTATTTTTATTATTGTATCAATAAGTACATGTAAAACCAACAAAAATGAGTCCCAGAAGAACTCTGTACGATGATTTTTCACCACAGAATTTCTATTTAAAAATAGTCTGATTTTGACGGAAAAACTAAATATCTCAAAAACTTCTAGGTTTTGTGTAATAAAAAAAAATTATGCTTATTTAAGGTATAAAAGGGCACGCTTTCACAAAATTACATTAAAATACAATTATTGTTGCGACAACGAAAAATAAAAAACAGAAAATTCGTTTTGACATTGGCATTCGCATTTTTCTCGGAAATTTTGAGGTCATACTAAAAAGTGACCCACATGAATGTTGTAGATTTTTTTATGATCTACAACTTAGTATAGGACGTTTTTGGATAAAACGTCAAGTTTCGCCGGAAAACGCAATAATATGCTTTGCACCCGCTTTCAACCCTCCTAAATAAACACTATGCCACCCCATGACCTGCATTAATTTTTTTTACGTTCACTATGAGCCCCTTTACCATTTCCAATGATAAAACTTCTGTCTACAATTAATACCGGTTTTGGCTTATAATCAGTTAATTTGCCTGCACTATGGCCATAAATTTGATAAATTAGTCCACATAAGAATACAATACCATATTTACTATAGACAGGGCCGCCGAGAAAAATGTTCGGGCCCGTGACATGTCTGTGGTCCGGACCCACCTCCCCACAAAAAGAAAACGGGTATAAAACATTTATGTCAAAAGTTTACAATAAGTTTGCACCATGCAAAATATTACATCACATTTACACTAATAAAAATTTTCAATATTTACAAACTGAACCAACAATTTAACTTATTTTGAGAAATTTTTTTAACATATTTTAAGAATTTGACGGGCAGTCCATTGATCTAATATTATGATTCTGGCACATACAGTGATACGGAAATTAACCCACTTTACAATATAAAATGATTTCATATCTTTAAATTCTTTCGACAATACAGAATATTATCAATTTTCAAGAACTTGCAGTGTCGAGGTGTTGGTGTGCCTTTTAGATGCCTCATGTCTGTTTTATTTTGCTCTTTTGTGATTTTGCCCAGGCTTTTTGTTTCATTACTATTTCTCCATATCTAATTTGAAATAATTTTATGTAAACATTACATAATCACAAAATTTTAATTTTAAAGCAGTTTTCAGAAACAATAGAGTCATTTTAATACCAATAAACGCGAAATCGGAGTCCCTGTCTTACCAATGATCGACTATCTAATTTATAACCTACAAAAACGCAGTACAAAAACTGTTTGGATTTTTTAAATATAATTTGGACGAGAGCAAAATTAAAATAGCATGCGAGAAAATATCGAAGTTTTATGATATAGATATGCATGGGGACGAACTGAATTTGGAATGTCAACATTTCAACTCATATCTAATCATTTATGGCGAAAAACTGACGAAAGGCAAAGAGAAGACATAAAAAAGTGAAGAGTCATAAGAAATATAATTTTACTAATGCCGATGACTATGAAGAACAGTTATTGCATGAAGAGATTGGGGTTGGTATCAACACACTCTATACATACATGTATAACGAAAGAGGATTCAGTGTTCCCAAATATTGAAATAGTAATGAGAATTTTCTTGTCGATGATGATGACACGAGTTGTTAGCGTTCATTTTCAAAACTCAAACTGGTCAAAAATGAATTGAGAAATCGTATGACTCAATCTCGTTTGAATAATTTAGCTTTAATGAGTATTGAGATAATCTATTATTAACAGGTGATTTTGAAGAGGTAAAAAATGATTTTGCGAATTTAAATATGTAGCAGAAAACTAGTTTTCTAATAAAACTTCATTTCATTATGAATTGCTTTTATTAAAAGTTACATTTGATTAATAAATAATAATAATAACGGACGCAGGTGGGGCCTATTTTCGCATAGGGGCACAGGGCCTCAAGAAGCCTTCAGATGTCCCTGCATGAAGACACTTTCCTATGCTGACAAAATTATTATAATACAATTTTTAAATTTTAGTCTAGTTTATGGGTGGTGTCTTGGAAAATCAGGACAATACAATTTTCAAAAAGCGGGAGACTCAGCATGGGAAGCTCGCTTATTAGTGGAGATAGAGCCTATGTTTAAATTTGGTTTAAGTTTCTGAAAAGAAATTTTAGCTGTCATTTTTCATTTTAAAGATATCCGCAAAAAGCTGAAATGTTAAGGCTCCGTTTTAAAAACATCGCAACTTCCAAACGAAATATTTCGTTGCGATGTTTTTTTTTGCTGGGAGTGGTCTGCCTGGCCCCCACCAACGTCAACCAGGCCACAGTTTTATGATAAGGGGAAGTTGGGGGGTTTGGAGGAAGCAGGCAAAGGCGGAGCATAGTCGACGCGAATACATTCGAAGGGGAAGTACTCAGCCAGTTTGTCGCCGCGCGTCGGCGCTTTCGCTTTCGCTCATGTTACAATGTATTAGTGTTCTCACTCATCACGGACGCATATGCATCCCGGACTGCATACAGCTGGCTGGCGGCCACCAGGCGGTAAAAGAAAATATATTGATTTAATTTAGAGAGAGCGCGCTTGCTATTATAATATTTAATCTTTTTAACAGGGTGACATACATACAGTATAGTAAATTGACAAAAATGTATTAACTCATGATAACTCATCGCAGAATTATGGACTTCAATTTAGAAAGGAATTAATTAAAATCGAGCAATGAGGACCTAATACATCTACTTATAAACATGCTGGATATCGAACGAACGCACGGCAGTGACACACGAAGACAAAAATAAAAAAAAATAATCTGATGCGTTCAGGCACATTACTTTATCATACCATATATAAAATTAATAGTTTAGCTGCATGAGATTCTATTTGATCGAGATCGGCCATGTCTGCATCTTATAATAAAGCTACTGGAACTAGACGGATATTTTGATTATATTGACAGTAGGTATTGTCAAAACATCAGCGTTTGACACTACCTACTGTCATTAGAATCACAATATCTGACAAATCCTGGCTAACTAGTTTTAATGCAGCGATCTCGATAAAATAGAATTTCATCATGCAGCTAAACTATTTATTTTACCAAAAAAATGCCATAGTCATAAATTGTTCAGAATTTCTTGTACTTTAATTTATTATTTAACTATTTCGACAAATTTCCAGAAATGGCGGCTTATTTGCAAAATCTTTCAAAAATGCTATAAGACTAAACCTCCAGTTCCTTTGGATCCTTTTCAACAGAAAGCTTTTCAGCTCTAAGTTTGGTTATGAAACTTCTAAATATGAAGTTTCGTCCCGATACCTTAGTAGTTTCTCCGGAATCGTCGCCACAAAAAAACACACACACACACACATACACAGAATTTTTTTTTTACCTGGGTCAAAAATGTTCAAGGGATCCAAAAAGACATTTCCGCTAAAACCTCAAAAATTTTGTTTGGCACGATTACAATACTTTACATACTACGTATGATAAAGTAAAATCATAATATACATAGTGCAAAGTTCCCCAAACCATTTATATAAATCCCAAATATTTTGTCACCTACAAGTTCGCTATATTTTATAACGTTTTGGGCGTCATGAATGCAAGATTCATGAATAAAAACAAATTCAGGCATTAGCTATATCCAATTCTCGCTGTAACACTGCCCAATACAGTCGCTGAACTAATATCCATTAGAGCCGACCCAAGTTCGTCACTGCTAATTGTCTCTTCCTGTCCACAAAACCGACATTTTAAATAAAATGTTTATTTGAGTCCTGTTCTGGTCTCTTTGTCTCATTTGTAATTAAATAATTACAATATTGTTCTTTTAGATTATCTATACATATATTTTAACTTAGGTGGTACGTAGTCGTCTTTTACTAATTCGTCTAGAGGGCAGATGCGGATGTTTAGGTATTTTGCCACGACTTCTACCCATTATTAAACAAATGTACCTAACACCTAGCGGGTATAACTACACTAAGTATAATATCATACAGTATATGACTTTTATCGTGTGTTAAATTTGTAAACCGTGCGTATAAATGTGAAATGCGAGAACTCGGTTCTCCTGATTCAATATACGGTCGTAACTTGTGAACAGTCTAATTTAAAAATAGCAGTAGGCGTGGCGTAGTTATAGGCGGTGTTTAAAACTGCTAACGTCTGCTGTCTACACCGGGCCCGTAATATAGGCAAATTACATACATTTCTGGCAATTACGCTTTGTTATCGCAATTATAATGTTTAGATTAAAATTGTACTTAAATAAAAAATCTATTTTTGTATCATGAGTTGGGCTAAATGTTTTATATTTGAAAAAAACCAAAGACGTAGAAGTAAAATTGATTTTTATCTTTAAAAAAATTTTTTTTTCATCCAGCCCAACTCGTTATTTATCTAGGAAGTTACATAAAAAATTTCATAAACTTTGAACAATAAATAACGCTTTTATTTGCAAACGCGTTTTAGGAGAGGTAGAACTGGGTCTTAAGATATCGTTTTTAATTTTTTATTCAAAACCGAACGTAGCTAGACATTTGAAACAAAAACATTCTACAGCGACGTTTCAACAAGGATACAGTGATATTTTTTAATTTGAAATAACATCAAAGATGGCGGCGTAACCACTGCCAACTTTTGTTTTTCTTATGGGCGCCATGTTGAATTTTGGCTTTTTCCGATAGTCGTGTTTCTTCTCATTTCCGCAATGTGTAACATGTTGGCATTATTTTTTAAAACTGGTTTAGTAATAAAAAAAACTTTCTTCCATTTCTCGTTGTTTGTCGTGCTTATCAGGTACCCAACTGGTGCTTGGTTACAGACCGCCGGCGCCGGCGTCGGGCTGACGAGGATGCTTTGGATTAAAATCATTCAGATTGTAAAAGAAGCAACTTTATACAACAAAAAGCTTATTTTTTAAGTAAATGTCTAAATTGGTCGCCATGTTCTTGAAGGCATAAAACCGAGCCAGCTTTTCTACATGTTGTTATGCTCTTCGAACTGTTCTTCCCGGAATAGCATTGACCGCATTTGTTATTCGATCCCGCAGATCCAGGATATTTCTGCGAGTATCGTGATAAATTTCGTCGTTTAGAGTTCCCCATAAAAAATAACCCAGAGTACTTAAATCAGGTGATTAAGCAGGACATTCCACCACTCCACCATTTCCAATTCAGCGATTCGGAAATTGTTGATTCAAATAAATTCGTACAACTGCAAAGTTTGAATTGTGTGGGGTTTGTACGGTTTCAATTTCTTTGTTCGTAATTCTCTCCACGTGTTTGCGGCAATTCAAAATTAGAGGCTACTTCCCGCGTAGAAATCCGAGAATCGTCATTTATCCAAAAACCAGTAGTTGAAGCATTGCAAATTATGGTAATCTAACGTTTACGATTTCCAAAATATCTCTTTGATCGTTTTCAATATTTCCATGAGGATTATTTATAAGACTTGCGGGGTTTACTAAACGATCCATGGTCCGCTAAATTTCTGTCCAATGTTAGGAATATTGTACGATGGGGCATTTCTATGAGAACGATAATAAACCCTTATCATATCACGCTTTTCGTTATTGGTAAACGGCATTTTACATCCACAATCAACCACAATTAAGGTTTATTTGGTTAAATGGCAAACCCAACGCTGAGCGCGCCGATTGATCCAAGTGCAATTTGTTGACGTTGCTTGGCAACGAGTCCGGCGGTCTGTAACCCAGCTCCAGTTAGGTACCTGAAGGTTTATTGATTATTACACCATTATTTTAAAAAATAATGCTAACATGTTATACATTGCGGAAATGAGAAAAGATACGTCTATCGGAAAATGCCAAAATGCAACCTGGCGCCCATAAGAAAAACAAAACTTGGCCATGGTTACGCCGCCATCTTTGATGTTATTTCAAATTAAAAAATGACACTGCAAATGACACTGACATTTTTTCCTTGTTAAATAGGTTATGTTTTTGTTTCAAATGTCTAGGTACATTTGGTTTTGGATAAAAAATTAAAAACGATACCTTAACATTTCAGTTTTTTGCAGATATCTTCAAACTGAAAATGATACCTTAACTATCTTTTCATATAATTGACCAACACAAAAATATGAAACTTTGCCAATTTAAGAATAGGCTCTACCTCCACTAATAAGCGAGATCCCCATGGTGAGCATCGAAATTGAATCACCCGGTATATATAGCAATTCACGCCGACATTGTCACTTATCTTCCTGAAGCTCGCGGTGTGTGAAATGATAGTTGGGCCCTTTTTGCTACCGGGCCCTTTTCAATGCCGGGCCCGTGACAACAGTCACAAGCTTCTCTCGGCGGCCCTGACTATAGACCCCTTTTCACATTTTCTTACTTTTATACATGGTCAGTTTTTTTTCTTTCTCCTAAAAAACGAGATCCCCATGCATTCGCACGAAAATACTCATATCAATACTCACTTCAAATTCAAAACCCCAGGGATATAATCAAGAAGTTAAGAAATCACATAAAGATTTCTCTTATCTAAAATGTTTACTAGTAATCGTCGTTCACTATTGTACAGCAACCTTAAGTGGGTAAAATTTTATGAAAATTAAAAAATATTGAGGTTGTCAGTTTCGAATCTTTCTACTTCCAAATGCAGCAAAATTACGTGCAAACTTCACAACACTTTCACAGTTCATGATTTATTCAAACAATTATCCGTGTACGCTTTTCAAATGTAAAAAATTTATTCAAATGATATTTTTTTAAAAAATGTTTAATGAAATTTTCAATATTTTCATTAATTAAAATGTTCATTAAACTATGGTAAAGGAAAATATATGAATTAAATAGAATTAGAATGAATTTTGTTGTTTTTAATGAATTTTATGTCGGTTTAACCCAAATACAAAATTATTAGAAGTAATTATATCGTCGGTGAAACAATACTTCCAAACAGAATTTCTCCCTCCGCATATCTACACGATAACTAATTAATCATCTAACAACATATGCAGGTTATTGTGTATACGTATAACCGATAATGGTAATCCGGGCTTTGCTATGTATCGACGTCCGTTTACAATGGTTAATAAATAATTAAATGCAAATTGATGCGAGATCTACCGAAGTGAAAGTAAATTAGTTTCGGGTTTGCCATCGCAAGCACGCCTCGAAATTGAAGTTTTGATTAATTGCTTTATGCGTATGTGAACAATTATCCCCCACAAAACAAAATTAGCCCGTGGTTGTAATCCAATAATGGTGTTTCTGCACTTTGCTAAAGCGGGAGTATAAGCTGCAAAATAAACCAGCCTTCCATGTATTATGAAAAAGAAAACTTACCTACATATCCGTGGATTGGAAAAGAAATAAAATTCAGTGTTTTAAAATAATTGCTGGTTATACAAAGACCAATAAACCTTTAACTGCCGATTACCACCAAAACATTGATTAAATTGTATACTACTATTTTGTATTATTTTACCAATGCTTTAAAGTTAATGCTTTAAGGTCTTTCTACAACCGACCAAATGTATGCCAAATGGCGGAAAATTTTCAAACTGGTATGAAGAAATGGTGGACGCGATGGTGTAATAATCCTGTTTACTAAAAAAAACTACTAAAATGGTAAATTTTAAAGTGTTGATTAACCTAATATCGTTTATGTGCTCTGAAATATAAAAATATGACATTCTCTGACATTAATTACACTAGTTAACAGTCAACATGTACATTGGATGCGGCTATTTTTTTCTTATGTACTTAGGTCCGCACTCAAAAATCGCATTTAACATTTTAGAATGGATATGTTTTCGAATTATGATTTTTTTGTTTTTTTCGGATGTAGTTCATTATTTGGTGCAAATCTCGAGTTAGGAACGTCCAATGTGGTCACTCGGCACATCAAATTAAAGCTAATCGTATCACGAACAAATGTTACTAATTAATTAATATTACATAGTTTTTCAGTCGCTTCAGTAGTTTCAACGCAATGGGCCACAATATGATAAAAATATGGCCAACATGAAAATCAAACATTACTCTATCACCGGTCGAAAGTGGAAATCGTGCAAATATTGTCAGTTTCTTATTTTTTACGTAGAGTATACACTTTTACGAAGACCACAATGAATTTACGATAAAAATCTACGCAAAAATACCGAGGTTATAAGCAATTATGATTGATGGGTACGAAACTACCAAAAATCAACTTTTTCTCTACTTTCTCTATTGGATTCATTTCGTTTATTTTTATTTTATGTTTGCAATATATAATGACATCAGAAGTGATTCTGGCTCCTGCTTTGCCTTCTGATCTTATCAGTATCTGATTCTCTTAATAGGAACCAGATATAATCCCCCATCATCCTTTCATTCCAAAATCCCTGGTAGCGCCTTTCAATGGTCTTCATCTCCTGGTGGAACCTCTCACCATGCTCGTCACTAACGTTGCCAAGATTCTCTGGAAAAAAATCCAGGTGGGAATGTAAAAAATGAATTTTCAGAGACATGTTGACGCCTGTTGGAAAAATAAAGAAAATTAAAAGTATATAACAGAAAAGGCATACAATAACAGTATTCTATACCTTTTATTGCTTTTAAGGAAATCAGAAACAATTAGCTAAAAAGAATTCCAGGCTGCTGCCTCATCCGATGACAAATACGTTTGGAATTTTTCATCTTTTAACGGCTTCCTTATTTGTGGACTGTCAAAAACCCCTTCCTTGATTTTCCCAAAAGAAAGAGTTTTAAAAAGGGTCTGAAATAAAACGCTTGGCCTTCTTTATTCAATGCTTAATTTCTGAGTCCAAGTTGAATATGTAGTGGTGGAAGAATGATGTTTTCTTTTTTGATGAATGGGAGATATTTAATGTTGTCTTCGCCCACTGCGGTTTCTTTTTCTTTCCGGCCATTGTTTTCTCTGATAATGATGTTCTCGAGCACGGCTGTCCCAGAGGCATAGGAAACAACAATATTTTGTGTAGTCACCTTGCATTCCACATAGCATGCCCACCACTTTCAAAACGGCACAAACTTTCCAGTCGTGTTCTTCATACTTGATCAATTTCAACAATTTGACCATAGTCTCGTATGATACCTTAGTATTGACTGCATGTGCGATGGGAATCGATGCTTTCTCGTTTCCGTTATGCAAAATTACTGCTTTCAAAATTTCTGTACTAACGTCAATAAATAGCCACCACTCGTTGTAACGCATTGTAAGGCTGTCCAAGCTCCTCGAACAAACCAGGAATGTCGTTGCAAAAGCATATGTTATCTTCTGTCGCTGGTTAGTGCTAATTTCGTTTTCAACTCTACTGGTGCAATGGTGGATAAACGCAAACGAACAATACATTTTAAAAATGAAGAAATTTAATTGATATGATTGACAAAAATAAAGAAATGTTTGAAAAGAAGAAAATCGACTGTATAATCTTAAAATTTTCAGAACTAGGCTGCAACCTACAAATTTGCCAAATGGTTTGATGATGAGTTGATCCGGGCCATCTGGCAACAATGTCCAAAATTCACAAATTGGTATCGGAAAATGTTTAAACATTAAGAGATATCTCAATATTCCTTACTGTTCCTAATATCTTCCGCAATATCACCGCCTTAAAAAAGTTTTACTTTTACAGACCTAATAATAAATCATGTGTGTTTATCATTCAGTCTCCAGGTAATAAAAAAATTTCTTCAAAAGATCTTCACGATCTATAGAACAGTTTTAATAGATCCAATCACCATCGTTAGAAATTGTATTGCCCGTAGACTGAATCCTAATGGGTGTACAGTCTGTAGCTCTACCAACTGATGAAAAATAAGCTAATCCTGTAAAACTCCAGTTGTTTTTTTTTCTTATATCATCCCCTTCTGGTGTTTTGCAATATCGTGGTCGTAAGTTAGTAATTGCAAAGTTTACTATTTTATTTATTTAAGGACCAAGTGTAGTGCCGCAAAAACGCAATCCGTAACGTGCCGTACCGCATGCCGTTCGGGACGACAAAATTAGTATTTATGGTACCGAAATGATATCAAACAAATTGAGCGCCATCTAGCGGAGAAGTATATACACAACAGCACATAACCTCTCATGTCAGTGTTATGGTTGATTGTATTAAGCAGTGGTAGATCGTGGTAGATATAATAAATTATGGACGAAGGGTTTGTTCCAGAAACAATTCATTCTGAAGTCGTTCTCGTTCTGTGTTCTCGTTGCCACAAACTATCAAAATGCTATCAGGTAACCTACAACTTACTGGAAACCGCTATACACTCGCCGGAACACGAACAGATGGCGCCATGCGCGCGCATACGCCGGAAAACGTAAGTCATAAGGGACCAAGTATAGTGCCACAAAAACGCAATCCGTAACGTGCCGTACTGCATGCCGTTCCGGACGACGAAATTAGTATTTAAAGTGCTGCAAGGATCTCAAACAAATTGAGCGCCATCTAGCAGAGAAGTATATACACAACGGCACATAACCTCACATGTCAGTGTTATTGTTGATTGTGTTAAGCAGTGGTAGATCGTGGTAGATATAATAAATTATGGACGAAGGGTTTCTTGCAGCAACAATTCATTCTGAAGTCATTCTCGTTGCGTGTTCTCGTTGTCACAAACTATCAAAATGCTATCAGTTAACCTACAACTTACTGGGAAACTGCTATTCACTCGCCGGTACACGTACAGATGGCGCCACACGCGCGCATACGCCGGAAAACGTAAGACATAACACGCAGGAGATGAAATTCGTTGCGGTCGAGAACGAACTTTACGGTTTACGGAGCGTCACTATAATCGCAGAGTGGCAATTATGTACATTGATCTTTTTACGCTACGTTATTACGGTGCGGTCACGTCACTTTACACACAGGAGATAAAATTCGTTGCGGTCGAGAACGAACTTTACGGGTTACGGAGACTCAGTATAACCGCGGAGTGGAAATTATGTACATTGATCTTTTTACGCTACGTTATTACGGCGCGGCCACGTTACTATAATTGGTCCTTTAAGTGATGCTGACGATGGGATGATGGCACAAAAGTTGGCTACTGCCAACAACTTATTTCCCGCAGCAAGAAAAACGATATATTTAGTGGTATAGCTGAACTCATGTAAAATGTTTTGCAAGAGAGCCAAATTGAACTATTCAACAAATATGCAAATATGCCATGACCTGCTTTAAGCCCAAAAGTTCTGAGCTAGGAATTTTGGTTGCTAACGGTCTTTTGATATTTAGTATAGTCAGTTTTCTTATCCCATACCTTCTCATGTATTATGAGTACCGAAATAACGCCATAATGGAATGTGCTGTGGCCGCTGAGATCACGACATATGCACTTCTGAGGAAGCAATTGTTAGTCGAGTCGGGTTTGCGGACCTGACTTCAATTATCCAATGTAAATAAATAAATAAATAAAGCCTTTATTAACTTCACCACATTACAAATCATACCTCCATAAATATTAATAATATTGTACCAACTAGGTGAAGTTAAAAGGAGGGGGTTCGCATCCTTACAAAGAGTATCCGTTCTTCCACCAATTATTATTATTGTAATTATGTATTATTATTATTATTATTATTATTAATAGTTATTAAAATCAGCTTCGCAACAATATCTATTTTCCCACATAAATGACGCTGAAAATTATTGATCCTGAAGATATTTGAATATATTAACAATCTATTAAAATAATTAAAATTTTCACAGTTTTAATGAAATATGAACCCTATTGTTTACAAAATATAGCAATTCTTTTTTCTTTAAAGCTGTGAAAATTTGATCGTCTGTGACCAATAAAATTACTGTACTAGGACACAATTTAAATTCTTTAGGTGAAATCACAGACGATGAAATATTGCCAATGTTGGACAGGAACCATCGCAATAAAATCCAGATGTTTTAGTAAGACAAATTAGTTTCAATTATGAGTGTCTTTCTGTCACGTTTGTGTTCCTTTTTACACGCTGCTTTATAAATACAAAGATTGCAAATATCTATATGTATAACACTGATTATACCTGATAGTTTATAATGATGCCCACAAGTTTGCAAATGGAAATATAAAATAGCAGACCCGTTTCAGATGACGATGGAAGGGATTCAAACATAAGATCCAACGGGACAAAAACGGCAGACATTGACAGGAACTAATGTAATTCGGTATTTAGCTCTTTCTAAGTGTTTTTCTTGTTCCCGAATGACGCTGCTAGACTCCGGACAGTATTAGAATCCTTTGATGTTGAGCATGTCCCCCTACTAAGATAGTCATTGTGTTAGAAATGCTCTTGACATGTACTCTTGCATCGATGTAATCTGATTTCTTGGATTTCCTCTTCTTTGGAAGTTTTTGAACCATAAGAGAAACTTTTATTTTTTCCCCTAAAGAATGGAACGAAAACTTGATTTCTTCTGCAATATTAGTGTATTAATATATTGTTTAAGAGAAATGCATAGTTACAGCACGGTATTAGTACGGAAAATCACAAATTTTGAATGTTTTCCACTTTGTGACGCATTCTATTGATATCTAGGTTATGTTATGCATTTTTTTGTTGATGTGTTATTTTTTGCACGATCTTTTATTGCTTTCACATAAAAAATTTTCCTAGGTTTGTCATATCACATATGTATTAGCTGCATTCCTATGTTATACACCAATGCTTATTTTGCACAATACATAGATCATAATCAATAGAGAATCATGCTCTTGTTGAAATTTCAGGAAAGTATCCGTTTTCATCAATTTCTTCGAAAATATATAGAGACTACTTAATAATTTAGGAAAACAGGCCGGAGCCTATTTGTGAATTCCTGAAACACCTCAAGACGTGATACATAGTTTGTCTTTCACAACTTTGTAGGTAGTAAGGCGAGAAGTCGAAAGATATGCTTGTGGTAACAAAAGTTGTGTATTGGACTAATAATATAATAATGTCAACTAATTTTAACCCTGTGACGTAGAAAACTACAAAGTAAGGAGGGATAGTTCATAATATAGTACTCAGATCGGAGTAACGTACCTGTATTTTCTGTATTTTTGAAAAAGGGTATTTTGAAAGGTTGTTTAGAGCAAAATATTACTACATTCACAGTTAAAGCACAACCACCTATCTTGAAAAAAGTTATTTTGCTATTCTCTCAGATCTTTAAATTACCACTCAAGAAATTTTGAGAAGGATCAGTTACTTAGGATATTCATAGTATTTTTATTGTAGAAATTGTCTTCCAGTCTTGCCCTCAAGCCATATGGTAAAGTCATTCTTGACATGAGGAGAATTACCCAAGAGATAAAACAAGTGAATAATTTATAATTTTATCTACGACTCACATATAATAAGTTCGTTGCTTACGTATCTATGACTATATAATCCCGACCATGATACACATCGATGATTATAATGACAGTAGCTTTGTATAATAATGACAGTTCTTTAAATAATGACTTCATTATTCTAAGAAACTGTCATCAGTATACGAAAGTAGTGTCAATCAAGTCTGTCAAAACCTATGTGGTTGATTTTTATTTGCCAGGTCACATCATCACAATTGACCAACAAATTTAAAATATTTGATAAGCAATGGAATTTATGAGTCGTAGATAAAGCGTCGTATTTAACTCGCACGTAACGGATATAAATCCCGAGCCGCAGGCGAGCGTGTAAACATGCTAGTAAACATGTGATATCCAAATGTGCTCGTCCAATAATATACTATAATAGTATGTTTTGTTAATATTTTTCTGAAAATTAATTATAATTTATTTTTATTATGAATTCATAATCACCAATACTAAACGAATAAAATGTTAATAACACCCTAGCATTAATAATTCTATGATTTAATTATCTACAAGCTGATGTATTAACTTCGTATCTAGAAAATTAACAATGTTGCAATACTACGAATTAACATCAGCAACAATATCAAAATCGCGAATGGCCTATAAAATTAACAAAATTTTCGCACAATATATTAAAAAGAATCCGTAGAATAAATGGTAACTAGAGTTGTTTCAAAATAAGAAGACGGTATCACGTGGTGTCCAGTGTATTCTAGATATTCCGATGTTTTTCTTCTGAAATATCTCTACTTATATTTATTACATGAGTTGTGATTCAAATCAGCATAACAAAATACGTAGTGGTGCTTTCAAATTTTTCTAAACCAGCTTTCCAAATAAAATGTATTGCATAAACTGTACATGGAAACATGTGGGTGAGATATCTAGGAAGGAAATATGCTCTTATAGACAAGGACAAGTCAACTACCTCATAGTAGGCACTAAGGTAGTGAATATACTGATTTAAGTGCTGTCATTCAGGTGTCCCTCAAGAAAAAAAATTTTGGATCGATCCTATATAACGCAAATAGGACATCCCATACAGATCCTGAATTGGCTTTCAGGAACCAGCAGATGAACCTCAGCAAGATCCAATATTGGCTAAAGCATGGCCGCCAAAGCCAATGATTGAAAATCCATCCATGTGACATTTGCACTGCACAAGGAAATATATCCACCTGTGAAAACTAGTATCTGTTAGCTGTAATCTCGGAAATTCAAACTCTTCTTGGACAATGATGTGCTGCTGTAACAAAACCACATTGAGGACCATTTGGACCTATGGAACTCAACTGTGCGGTACGGCCAGCTGAGGTTTGAAGACAAGGTATTACATGCCATAGTCCAGTAATAACTCCGAAACTACTGGTCGAACAATCTCTAACCAATTGTAGGACCAACTATGTACATCATTTCTCAATCATTCAAAAGGTCTACCTTTTTTTCTTTCGTGTTTATTGACGTCAATACACAACTTTTGTCGGTTCTACATTTCGATCACACTTTTGCCTTTTTGTGCTAGCCTACTAGGTAGGTACCTAAACTAACTCTTTCCAACTAACCATAACTGCAAATTCATACTAGTATGTTTTGTTTTGTGCAGGAGCTATGGGTTTCGGACTGACGGCATCTCTAAATCCCAATGGGGTTGGCCTGGAGACCAACCCCGCTCTCGCGCTGGCCAAACCGAAGATAGAATTTGCTTCGTCACAGGTCACCCTCTCCCAGGACTCAGGACAATGTCACACCACCCTCAAATCACCAACAAAAACATAATCGTTGCAGACTCCTTTTCTAAAAAATTTCTTTGTCACAATATTGTAACTATGACAAAACTATTATTTAACTTGTTAACTTTAGCCTTTGTGCAGAGTGTTAAATTTGTTCTTCTGACAACATAAGATTTTCTCATCATTCTGTATAGTTCGTAATACTGCTTTTATGTTTTAAGTATTGCTTTCTAATGTATACTTGTAGCGCGCGATTTTGTGTTTTACCCATCAAAATGTTAATCCAGAGAGGTACAGATGGGAACAAATTAATCCTGAATCTAAAATAGAATCTACACAATGAATGAAGGCGTAAATTTCCCCTTTTAAAGAGGGGGAAATGTACACAATCTGCCCTGTTGGGTATTTATAGGGATTTCCGTGTTATTTGGCTTTAGTTAGACTACAATTATATTTACAAAGGGTTCCAGAGAAAAGCCCTTTTGTTATGAAAGAGGGTAACGTCGTTCCAACTAAATCCTGAGATGTTTTAGTTATTGATTAGAAGGCAATACTGCGTATCGTTTTGTTTTATTACAGACATAATGTAGCATAATGATGTGGTATAAATGTTAATCCTGAAGAATTCTATTTTAAAATTTGTAAAATTTACAGTTTAAATACTTTCAAGAGATCTTCGATTGTACGATAAAAGACGATAATTTTGTATGGGATCTCGGAGGTTGACTTGTTTCGTTATATGAAGATCTAAAGTTGTTTTGAATTGATTGGGATTCGATTAAACTATCAAATTCAGTCAAACGATTTGAAATGGCATGGGTTAGGGCACCTGCATTGCTCAGAAATATTAGCGGAACAATGTGTAAGTAGATATCTATTTGAATTTTATTTGTACATACATATGTTCTTGGTAGAAAATGTTGATGATTTGTTGAACATACGGTAGGCCTTTTTGATCAGTTTGACCAATTAATTTACCATTATTTTAGTACGTGCCCCTTGATGATGCATTAAACCTTGTCGTTAATGTGTAATGACGCTGCCAGCTCCAGTCGTGAAATTTCTAGTTTTTTTGATATGATACAAGAGGTATATAATTAATTTTCTGTGTCCCCATATCGATGGGATTTACTAAAAAAACACGTGAAAGGTCTAACTTTAAAACCGTTAAGTGAAAGAAGGCAGGAAAGTCGTATCAATGCTAGGTACTATAACTCTAAAACAAGACCTAAAAAACATTATTCCCGCATTAAATGCCTTAATTGATGACACCACCAGAGACACGAAAACAGGAAGGGGTACTGAATCAATAACTAAAAGACTTGAAACATTTAAATTTTTGTGTTCAATTTTAATTTGGCATGATGTATTATCATCAAGGATTGATGTATTGAGTAAAATGTTTCAAAATCCTAACTTAAACATCGCGAAGTGCATTGAAGGCTTAGATAATCTTAAAAAAATAATTAGATTCCCAAAGATCTGACGACAATATTAAAATATTTGTCGATTTAGCAACAACACTCGCCAGGGTTGTTATGTTTGTTTTAAAACAGTTTTAAATATGCTTTAAAATAAATATTCTGTTTTAAACATATTTAAATCATTTGTTGTTTCTTGTTGTCTTTCATAAAATATAGTAATACAATATCAGTGGTAGCAAGTAAAATAAGGAATGAAAGGACGCCGATTAAAATGCTTAGAAATAAAATAATTGCATAATTTAAAACATATTTAAACCCAGTTTTATTCCTTGTTTGAAACATGTTTTATTTCACGTTTAAAACATGTTTTTGCGAAGTGTTTAAAAACATTGTATCGTTAAAAAAATTTATTGTTTTGTTTAAAATAAAAACAGTTTTTTATAACACCCCTCACACTTGCTAGAGATTTATGTATTGATCCCGAATTTCCCATCTCTAAGCTCAGGAAAAAGGTCCGTTTATGTGATTACGAGGGCAGTGATAAAACAGTTTCAGACCCTTTCAGCAATTCAAGATTGTTTTTTTATTTTGCAATTCTTGATCGCGCGATCTCTGCGGTAAATTAAAGATTTACCTATTCAATATTCTGCTTTCTGTATGAGTTTCACAACATATCTAATGGAGATCTCATGAAAGCCTGCATAGACTTAGATATTAAGTTACTGGTACAGGAGCAAGAAAGTATTGTGAAAGATATAGACGCCAGATGGTAGACAACTCTTCAATCTTTAAATCAAAGATATTTTACCAATTAAAGACAGTCAATTGAGATATTAGAAATTATAGTAAAAAATGATCTCATCCCCTGTTTCCAAAATTTTGCTCTAGCAATAAGAATATTTTAACCTTGCCTGATTCTGTGGCTTCAGGTGAATGAGGTTTCAGTAAATTAAAAATTATTAAAAATTACTTGAGAAATAGTATGACAAAAGGAAGGCGTTCAGATTTGACTATCATCTCATTGAAACCCAAATCTCTGAAAAAAATTGATTTTGACGAAATTATTGACAAATTGAGTTCTCAAAAAGCCAGAAAAGTTATTTTTTGGTTAATTATTAGGTGGTATTTGTAGGACTGATTTATATACTTTCGGTTTCACGAGATTTATGCTTTAGTACCTTTTTTATTGTTTATTTTCAGGGTAAATTTTGTTGTTTTGCATTTCATCTTATAAAAATCTGATGTGGCCAGGCACATGACTTTATCATACTATATATAAAATTAATAGTTTAGCTGCATGAGATTCTATTTGATCGAGATCGGCTATGTCTGCATTAAAATAAAACTAGTAGAACTAGATAGATATCTCGATTAAAGCTGCGTTCGGATATTGTACTCCGTTGACCGTCCAAATGACACTTACGTGTCATTGGGTGTAAAAAGTGTAACGGTGTTCAATATCCGAACGCAGCCTATATTGACAGTAGTATTTACAAAACATTAGCGTTTGACACTAGCTACTGTCATTAGAATAAAAAAATCTGACATATCCTGGCTACTAGTTTTAATGCAGTGCGACCGATCTCGATGAAATAGAATTTGCTCATGCAGCTAAACTATAAATTCTACCAAAAAATGTCATATACATAAATTATAGAGAATTTCCACTCCTTTAATTTATTATTTCACTATTTTGACGACATTACACAAATAGCGGCT
Organism: Aphodius sticticus; assembly: GCA_963966075.1. Taxonomy (NCBI): domain Eukaryota; kingdom Metazoa; phylum Arthropoda; class Insecta; order Coleoptera; family Scarabaeidae; genus Aphodius; species Aphodius sticticus. The sequence continues at coordinate 22,134,976 of OZ014510.1, forward strand.
CATACCACCAGTTCCTTTGGACCCTTTTCAACAGAATAGTTTCTCCGGAATCGTCGCCACAAAAACGGGTACACACACACACATCCACACACACAGACATTTTTTTGTACCTTGGTCAAAAATGTTCAGGGGACCCAAAAAGACATATTTCCGCTAAAATCTCAAAAAAAATTTTTGGCACGGTTACAATACTTTACATACTGCGTATGATAAAGTAAAAATAACGTGTATTTTTTATTTCAAAGGTAATATTTTTGTTTGTTTATTATTTTGTTAAAGTATTTTGTCGCTATTATACTCTATTAGCTACCCAAAATAATAAAGTTTTGCATTTATATTAATGTTTTACCTTTTACTCTTATACCGGTAGATGAATTTATAACGTCAACGCTAAGTATTAGTCAAAACATAGAAAATTCTCTAGAGGGCGGCACATTAGGCCTTTGCACGCAGGTGGCTCACACCCTAGAATCGGCCCTGCTTGGGTTTATATCCTTCAAATTGTTCTACAATTTGTGTACCCACAGCTATCGTAGTACATGTACTATTGTGAGCATAAAAAAAAAACGGGGACACTCAAATTTGCACTAATTAAACTGGGCTTCGTAATGTCATGTCAGTACGTTTGTCATGTCATATTAATGTCATCTTGAATATTAACGTAAGAAATAAGAATGCCGCAATTGAATTTCAGAAGGCAATAATTCAAATTCTACCGCATGATGGAATCAGCATTCGAGATATTGCTACTGAATTAAGTGTAGGCAAGAATACCGCGAAGAATATAATTAATTGTTGAAAACGGAACAAAATTGTAGGTTGACAGATATTGTCAAAGTTAAGACTTCACACGGTCAAAGTAAATATTACACAACTAAAATTGTTGAGAATATAAGCGCCTAATTTCACTTTGCTGTCCCCGTTTTTTCTTTTTGCTCACGATAGTACATCATAACCATAATTGTATTCATAACTAAGAGCTCAAAATCTATCTAAAATGAAAATTATCACAAACATGAGTTGATTTGAAAATACATGCTAAGATATATGACATTCATATAAATGGGTACATTCTTGATTAGTATTGCGCATTTGATTTTTCTATCGTATTGAGTTGAGAATTAGGTGCAAAAGTAATGGTGGTGGTATATATTCGTATATCTGCCAAATATCAAATATTTGGCAAGTGTCAAATATGAGTGAAGAAAAATGTTCAGCTCTATTCAACCTGTAGCGAGTTCACCTGAAATAGTATATTACAATACAAGAGTTATAACTAGCATATTACGTATGAGTGGAAAGTTAACATACGAGCCGCGAACGTTTTTGTTGTTTTTCACGAGCGCGTAATATGCGTTACAGCTCGAGTATTGTACATCATTTTAGCTACGACCGACAATAACAGATCCAATCAATTACTTTAAATAAAGGAGAAATATTGCGACAGAAGGAGATGTTTTAGGTTAGGTTAGTATATTTGACAATTCAACAAAAATGTATTTTATCTATTGCTAGTTATTCGCGTGACATCTATTTCAACTGTGGGGAACTGCAATTGAACTGTTGTGACAAGAGGGAAATTATAATGTAAGGTCAACAAATACTGGATGCATTCATTCTTTATCATACGTAGTATGTAAAGTATTGTAATCGTGCCAAAAAAAAATTTTGAGATTTTCGCAGAAATACGTCTTTTTGAGTCCCCTGAACATTTTTGACCAAGGTACAAAAAAATGTCTGTGTGTGTGTGTGTGTGTGTGTGTGTGTGTGTACCCGTTTTTTTGTGACGACGGTTCCGGAGAAACTACTAAATGTATCGGGTCGAAACTTCATATTTAGAAGTTTCATGACCAAACTTAGAGCTGAAAAGCTTTCTGTTGAAAAGGGTCCAAAGGAACTGGAGGTTTAGTCTTAGCATTTTTGAAAGATTTTGCAAATAACCGCCATTTCTGAAATTTCGTCGAAATAGTTAAATAATAAATTAAACTAGAGGATATTCTGAATAATTTGTGACTATGACATTTTTTGGTACATTCAATAGTTTAGCTGCATGAGCTAATTCTATTTCATCGAGATCGGTCTTACTGCATTAAAACTAGTAGCCAGGATGTGTCAGATATTTTGATTCTAATGACAGTAGGTAGTGTCAAAAGCTAATGTTTTGACAATACCTACTATCAATATCGACATATCTGACTAGTGCTACTAGTTTTATTTTAATGCAGACGTGGCCGATCTCGAGCAAATAGAATCTCATGCAGCTAAACTATTAATTTTATTAAAACTGAAACGTTGTTTTTTTGGGTTATCAAGGCTAGGTGCTACGATTGAGAAGCACAAACAGTGGTTTGTTTGACTTTTTTTATTAAGTTCTATATTTCGCTGTATATTCTCAGCTTCTACGGGAACTAAAACACAGATAAGAAAAAGAGAGCATGTAGCAACAAAACATTATTAGCAACCTGCCACTGTTGTTAAACACCTAGCCTTGATAACCCAAAAGAACAACGTTTCAGTTTTAGTAAAATAACTAGGCAATAAAAATTCAACAATTTAATTATTTATTTTATGATAAAGTCATGTGCCTGGCCACATCAGATTTTTTATTTTGTGTTGTTTGGAGTATGTCGTGTGCGAAGATTAATAAATGAAGTTACAACTTCATTGTTTTATTCCATAATGTCGGGAATTAATACCGATACAACTTTTTGTAAATTATCATCTCCCAAAGAACCGACATATTTGAACGTTTTCGACAGAAATTGTAAAAAAAATCCTGTTTCGTTTCCTTCACATAAATGAGATAGATGTCAAACCCTATATATGAGGAATTAGTAAACAAAATTTTCAACCGCTTGAGTGGCATAATCCCATAAAGTTAAGCAGATAATGTCAAGAGAGGTACAAAGATAAGATCCATTCATACATGGTTTACAGGAGTCCATTAAAAACTGCTGAGATATACAGGAGAATATTAATAAAGATTATAAAAATTTTAAAAACTGATGACTGGGTAGAGCCCGGAGAAACTGGAGTACTGTAAATTCCAGCCCAAATGCATCCGAATGCATACGTATACGCAGTGAACGACAGTCCGTTTTGGAGTAAGAAAATCTCTAAATAAAGAAAATGTCTACCCACGTCACCACTACGTAAGGAAGATGGTCAAAATATCGTCAAAATTCATTTTTCACCGAATTTGTACCGAACTCAATTTGAGTTAATCAGGATTTTTGTAAATATACGGCTGACATTCGGATATTCTTTCGTAGAATTTTAAGATTAAGTTGTCATTCCATCCGTCAAACATAAATTTTGATATAAAAAAAGTGTCAGGCGAAATGTATTTAGTTTTAAGATCATTAGTTTTTGTATACCTTTGCTAGCAAATTGTTATTATTTTATATGAACCTAAACACATTAAGTTAATATATGGTATAATACAAAAACACACATTAGTTTATAATTTTGAATCAAAGATATTGTTCTTTGATAATTATCCGCTAATGTTACTGAGCAGTGTAGTGTAACGAAATCAAAATAATAAATTTGGGCCAGGTGTAGTTTTGCTACGGAATTAAAAATAATACTTGTATTTTTATAATGGATTTATAGAATGTTGGCCACATGTGGAGCTAATTTTGAAAGTGAATGATGTGTTTATTAAGCCACCCATTAGGCTTTGATCCGGTAGGATTAAGTCGGATGACGTCATGTTCATCTGTGTACGCCTATTAAGAGGTACAGTCTAAATACAACAAACATGCTAGTTCAGAGTGGGTTATGACTATTTTTAATAAGCTCCACACAAGCATTAACAAACTATAAATTCATTTACAAAACATTGATTCTAATTATATTCTTCAGAATTTATAAACCAATGCGAAAAATGAAATTTTTTACTAGTTATAACAAGTATTTTGTAGAATTGGAGAAAGCAGAACAAACTTCTAAAACTGTTATTGTTATTTTTATTTAAAATTTATAGTAGCACTGTATATATTAATGTTTACTAGCAAGTTAATTTAATTCTTATTCCTGAAGACATTTCCACAGTAACGACGTGCATTGCAGGCACCACGAGTTGTCACTGTATTCCAGAATGATATTAACACTAATTGTACATATTGTAGGTGCATTCCGGACATTAAATAACCAAACGTGAACATCAGGGACCAAAAGTGGCATAAACTATCAGGCTGGAAGAGATTAAACATCAATTTATTAACACAAACATATCTAACGGCAAGAAAACGAATATGTATCATTAAAAATCAATACTAAACTCAAGGAATGCACCTGCACGTACACTACGTACAGTTACATAATTTGTTTACTTACAACCTGTGGATCTATCATGTACATATTGCTTTCAGTTCTTGTTTCAATAACGTATTGCTTCATGGATATGTTATAAGGCCCGATGTCACCAACAAGAGCTAATTAATCTAATGTGTAGTTCTTTCACATTTTTATTAAAAGGTTTTTACCACAGCTTTAAGTGCTGGAATCCAAAATTATTGTTATTTTTGGTGCAAAGCTTTTGCCTTCCGATTGTCAATGAGTCGTTGATTTCACACAGCACCATTCAACTGAATGACAACAGAATGAGCACAATGAATGAAGATATAAACTGTGGGCCAAAAAAATGTACAAATTTTCAATTGCTCATATTTCCAAAGATATTAAGTAAATTCAAGCATTTCTTTGATAAACTAATTGCTTATATTGTGAAGATTGAAAACATACCATATTTGTAATAATTCAACGTTTTAATCCAGTGTAATGTTGCTTTATGTATGGCTATGCAACATTTCAATTTAATGTGACATGAAAGGTGTAATGAAATTAGTAGGTAATGACATTTGCTTTCTTTTGGTCAAAAGGAACAGTAGAGATTTTATAGCATCATATACCGGGTGATTTTTTTAGTATACAGGGTGATATTTTGAAACATCGTCTTTTTGCTGTTTTTACTCAAAATAGCAGTTGCATTTGGACGTTTGCATAGATAAAGAAAGCGATGCCATTGCATACGCACGAAAAGTCCAATTGCAAACTTGAGTTATCTTGAAAGATGGTGTAGACACTACGGTCAACGTTTAGTTTTCTTATGGGCCGTTTGATTTTGAATATTTTAAAGGATTTTTCTCACCTGCTTTCCCTATTGGACTACAATTGAACGTGTGAGTGGAAGAACAGTAATATTCCAAAAATATAAAAAAAAAGTTGAGATAGCCATTTTGTGGTTTAAATGTAGGTCTATCGTTTAGTGGATCAAGAGTAATATTCCCTTCTATCCTGTCTGTGAAATAATGCTTAGTAGTTTGCAATGAGTGGAAGAAAGATAACATTCCAGGAATGTTACTGCTTTTCCGTTCAGACGTCGTGCTCGCGTATTACTCTCGTCTGCCACAGTGCTCGCATGTTAGTTTTGACGTTACTCGTTTGTTGATTGAGGTTAGGTCGTGGTCAAAAGTTGTGTTTAACAACAAGTGCTTAAAGTGAAGTTTTATCCGGATACTAATAAAATAAAACGGCCACTAATCGACGTCGCGTCGGAAGCGGTTCTGCCCGATTTTCCTAGCGCAAAGGGGTTTTCCCCACTTTTGGATTATGGATTTTGACCGGCTGCGACCGATCGCCCTACCTTCTGTTAACTAAAGCCGCGGTTTGAGTCGAGATCAAGTTTTTCATCTCCATAAAACTCCATGATTTTTTGGTAGTGTACTAACTATTCTTTTGCGAGGACGGCGGTTGCTACGCAACGACCACAAAGTCCGGTCGAACAACTGTGCTAGTTGTAGTAATATATTGTACTTAATAGTAATAATAGTGTTCTCTATTACGTGAGTTTTAGTTCATAAAGTTTTGTGTAGTCATTTGAGCTTATCAGCAAGTGCTAAGTTTAGATTAAACTATGTCATCTGACTCTGAATCTGACACAGAACAGCCTAAAAGAAAGAGGGGCAAGGCAAATAAACAATGCCATTTAAAAGAGATGGAAAACGTAAGTAGGGCAAAGGGATAGGAGTTTGTTACCCACAAAGGATATTTTCTAGTATAAGCTAGAAAAACGGGTCCAGACTAGGGCTGGGCAAAAAAATCCATCGATCGATCTGATCGATCAGATCAATCGTTTGATCATCTTATTTGAAAGATCGATCTGATCGATGTGATCGATCTGATCTTTTGATGATACGTACGTTGCCGGACACGTGTCGTGCGTATATGGAAGAACTAAAACATCGATCGATCGATCGATCATGATTGATCAGATCGAGCTGATCGATCGATCGGATCGAGGCGATCGATCAGATTGATCGGCAAAAAAATCGATCGATAGATCATCTTATTTAAAAGATCGATCTGATCGATCATCATACAATCGTACATCGATCTTTCAAATAAGATCATCTTATTTGAAAGATCGATCGATCGATTTTTTCCCAGCCCATCATGATCTATCGCTCGATTATGATCGATCTGAGCGATCCGATCGATCTGATCGATGCGATCGATCTGATCGAATCGATCGATCTGATCGATCTGATCGATCACAATCGATCAGATCGAGCGATCAGATAGATCTCAAATAGTGATCGAAATCGATCACAAATTTCCAAGAGCGCCAACCTCTAGGCCAGACTGTGGTTGCAAAAAACAGTGTATGGGAGGTTCAACTTCGATCTTTCAAATAAGATGATCGAACGATCGATCTGATCGATCGATCGTTTTTTTCTTTTGCCCAGCCCATCATGATCTATCGCTCGATCATGATCGATCAGATCAAAAGATCCAAAAAATTTCCAAGAGCGCCCACCCCTAGGCCAGACTGTGGTTGCAAAAAACAACAAAATAAGAGGTTTAACTGGTGAGGAGAAGGAGGCTATAATAAACGCGTGTGGTTCGGCGGCTAGACCGCATTTACATACCTAAATAGTATGAAGCGCCGACATCTTTCAAATAAGATGATCGAACAATCGATCAGATCGATCGATCGATTGTTTTGCCCAGCCCATCATGATCTATCGCTCGATCATGATCGATCCGATCGATCAGATGGATCTCAAATAGTGATCGAAATCGATCACAAATTTCCAAGAGCGCCCACCCCTAGGCCAGACTGTGGTTGCAAAAAACAGTGTATGGGAGGTTTAACTGGTGAAGAGAAGGAAATAAAAGCGTGTGGTTCGGCGGCTAGACCGCATTTACATACCTAAAGAGTATGAAGACATCATCGCAAACGCTAAACCAAAGTTTGAAGTGAAGGAAGTAAAAAATGAGCAAGACAGCTTTCATTGAGTGGAAGAAAGATAATATTCCATGACACATTATAGTAAATATCTACAAAACTAATAATGCGTGTCATTTCCCATTTTGAGATAATATTTAGGGCCCATAGCCCTACACATTTACAATAGTTCGTTTTTTTGTAAAACTTCAAGTTTCTTAGGTATACAGTTTTTTCTTATTTACCGTAAAAGATGTTTTTGGAATATTACTGTTCTTCTTCTCATACGTTCAATTATTGAGCTGTAAATTGATGCAATTTTTTATGTTTTTGCAACAAAAACATAAAATTTTGCTTTTGCAGTGATTTGGACGTAAAATCAACATTTTGTTTACTTGTTTATTTTACGTCGGTCTATTTCTGCAACTTAGGCCAATCACCGACGCTGAGGGCAGGCTACACACACCCAGGAATATTGTCGAACTGAAGGAATTCCAACCTCCAGTAACAGTTCTTTGACGTGAAAATCAACATCGTTTTCAATTGAACTAAAATTATGGCAGTTTGCTTTCACTTGTCTGACGGTCAGGTCTTTGCTGTTCGGTTTTCACGTAAAAGTTACATCTTCAAATAAAAAATATCTAAAAAAAAACGAACAACACAATGTATTCAGGCTGGCTTCAGGCTGATGACATAACAAAAAAAGAAGACTTGGTTTGAAGCGATGTGACATAATCAAAAAACGTTGTATCCAGCTCCGATTAATCTTAGCAAAAGCAAACAAAAGAACAAGAACAAGTATCATAAGTCTAAAATTTACATCTAAACAACAAGTGTGATACATCATGAATGAAACTGACGAAAAGACCACCTAAAATGATAAATTCAAACATGCCGCCCATAACAACACCAATGGTTTCTCCACGATCTTTAAAGATAACTCAAGTACACAGTTATATTTCTCTTGCCGTTGCAATGTTTTTGTTACAAACGTCATATTCCACTGGTTTTTACTAAAAACAATAAAAAAACATTGTTTAAATATTTCACTCTGTATAAGAAAAAAATACCCTGTATACTATGCTATAACATCTATGGTACCCTTTTTTTTACCAAAACAAGACAAATGTCATTACCCATTGATTTTAATACACCTTTCACTTTACATTAAATTGACCCGATATTATCAGAAATGTTGCATAGCCAAACAAAGCTTTGGATTGAAACGTTTTGTTATTGCGAATATGGTATGGTTTCAATCTTCACACTACAAGCAATTCGTTTTTTAAAGAAATATTTGAATTGACTAAATATTATTGGAAATACGAGTGATTAAAAATTTGTACCGTTTTTTTGGCCCACAGTGTTAAGGATATTTTACACCCCACTATTTTCGTCTTTTTCTAAACTTTTCATTTTAGTAACAAGAAAAAAGTTTCAAAGTAACAAGAGAAGGGTATACTACTAAGTACTAACACACTTTTTATCTATATCAGAATAGCCAACCTGGTGCAACCAAAAGCATTTAATGTTATGCTGTTTGTTTATATTATGTCGGCTTATTACTGCAGTATTTTGCTGTAAACATGTCAGTGCAAATTAATTTAGATCAATTAAACCAATTGTACAATACGTAGGAGTCACTGTGAGGTTAAACGTATACGTTACTGCGGTACGTCAAACCAAAACAAAATGTCTCACGTTGGCACTGTTGGCAGACCGTACAAATTTGGCTGCGCATCCGCATATGCTGAAAAAAGTTAAGAAATATAATTGCACGGCATTTCCAACTATACTATTATTTAGAACATGCTTCTATTTACTAAAGGGAAGTTTAGAAAAAGACGAAAGTAGGTAGTGTAAAATAACCTTTAATGACAAATAATTCAATAGTATGTATAACTTGGCTACTTGTAACTACTTTACACTAAATTCTACCACAACTGACTTGCGTAATGTTGTGGTAATGGTCTTTTAATTATACATGTATAATGGCCTGTAAATATAAAGCAGAAAGCAATACGTTAGCGAAATAATACACTGAAGATGTTTAGACGTCAGAGCATACAAAATTGCTAAAATACTAACAATTCCAAATACTCGTTTTTTGGACCAAACAGAAAGTATAAACTGTAATATAATATATATAAATATACAAGAAATTATGTGATACACACTTAGATTTTAATATACAAAGATACAAAGTTGTTATTATTAGGTGTTTGAGAGGACGCTGTAAAAAATTAAATAAGTATTTCTAAGTAAGAATTAATTCGCTTCTTTGACAACTTCGCTAAATTAATTAATTAATTAATTGTAGAGCGCGTCGAGCCTGGTTTCTTTTCAATGTGTACCACGTCAGCGAAATTAATGACACTGCCTGAAATGCATAAGCGCATTAAATTATATAGAAGGAACCAAGTTCAATGCAACGTTAAGTAACAGCCCTATCCGCTCTTCACGTGAATCAAAAGTTTGTATAGACCGCCGCTGAAAAGAAAAACGGATAACTAATTAACTATATCATACAGACGGTTATTTTTAGATTTTAAAAGAAATTTAAACAGAGTAGTAGGACATATCTGATTTGTTTCTCTATTAGGTCAACTAAGACACTCTCATTTTAAATTTATGTGTACAACGGTGAACCGCAAGGCGAACCATCGGAGACAAGTATTGTATAAGACGTTTGTTATACACTTTAACTAACTAATTAATTAATTAACTAATAATGAACTACACGCAGAGAAATTTTCACCTATAAATAAATAAACAATGAGACACTTAAATAAAATTCTATGAGTTAAGCCGTTGAAATCTTCCTGAAGCGAAAAATGAGTTGAAAAGATGAAATGAATCATACAACAATTATACAATGTGAATGATATTTCGAATAAAGTAAAAATTAAAAATATTTGTGTTTTGTAGTTTTTATCCATTCCTTTATATTATAATCCTTCCAAAAACACTCAGTTCAAACCAATTACCTACACAAATAAAAATACGAAATTGGATTTAACACTGATTTAACTCCGCTATACAGGGTGTCTCACGGAACTGGTATATTAGAAGTTTCGCATGTACCACTATTTCTGGAAACTTGAAATTTTGAAGCTGGAATTTACTCAATCTGAGCTCTTCAGCTAAAATATTCTCAAGTTAACTGTCACGTCCGGTCACCGGAAGTCTGTATCAAGTTTGTTATTTTAAATGGAATGATATAATTTTTATTTTATTTTTCTTTTCTAGGTATCAAGATACGTCATTTTTGATAAGGTTTCCCTATACCTAAATATTACCATTTTTGAATTTTTTTATTTTACTGATTTTTGGTGATTTTCGCGGTTACGTTTAAAATGGAGTATCTCGATTATTCATGAAAGTAGAAGTTTTATGATAGGTGGTCTAAAACTAGAAACATAACCAAATAAGACGACGTTTAGGTCGTCATGATATCTTATACAGGGTGTTCAAAATTTACAACACAATAATTGAATTTTGAAACGTAAAGAACTCATTTTTTTCAAATGGAACAGCCTACATAACGATACGCCATTCGATAGGAAATCTTATTCCCTATCAATCAATATTAGGGTTCCCTATATCTATCTTAAATAGTTTTTGAAATATTGTCACTTTTTCTTTAAATCGATTTTGAATACTCCTGGGTTGTATAAGGACGCCTTCATATATTGGCAGATAAAGTATTTCATTATCCACGACCTTTCACAACATAATTTTTATAAATTGGCATTTCAAAGTGCAGTATTTAAATAAAAAATGTATTTGAATACAGATATTTTCATACGTGTCATTTCATTTTTAGCACATTTGCAGTACTCGGGATTTATCGTGTACGCCCGATGGTGGTCGCTGATAATGCACTACCTTAATTTTGATAGATCTTTACATTTGACAGATGTTTGTTTGTATTGTTGGTCATCTATCGCTAATAATTGTGTATACTGTAGAGGCGTTTGCATCGCGCACCTGGCCAATACCAAACGGTAAAAATATTATGGGGGCCAGCAAAAATCAAAAGCATTATGTCAAATATTGCCAATTAATAAGTTTTCTGTGTTATGGACACTAGTCAATAAGTAACAACTGTTTAATGAGTTTTTTACTGACAGCGATAATAACACAGAAAAGTTATTATTTTACATAATATATTTGATTATGTATATACATAACATATATAACTTAGATATCAATCCTCTTTTGGTTCAGTATCATAAACATCTCTTACTTAGATGTGTCATATTAATTGCGACAAAATCTAAACTTTCGTTTATAATTCTCATCCATTTTTTTGTGTTGTTGCCAAGTCGTCAATTTTTTACTTTACGGAATAAATCATACCAATTTGGAAATGATACACTCCAACACAGAGCAGGGAGACCAGCACGTATCAACACAAAAAATATATTTTTTCTCAATTTGTCAGTTATTTGATATTTGAACACCTTGCAATTTTCATTTCACAACGCCTCTGAACATTTTTACCGTTTTGGGTATCAACTATTTGCAACTACCTGCTACGTAATTCAATTGACTCCAATATTATATATAGATACAATTTGTTGCAACAATCAACTGATTTTCGGAGAAAAATTCACTCCTTTTTGTGTATGACTTAACTATGTGCAAATACTCTCCAAAATTGTTATGTGTCTATGAGCAAAAATAATAAACAATGAGGATTAGATAACATGATTTCTCTAATAAAGTATGGTCTAACTTAACGCATTCTTGCGAAAAGTAATAATGAAACACGGAGTGGGACCGTGTTCAGCGCAAGAAAATCGTCAACATCCTACTGCAGTTGTACTGGACCAACTTCAGATAATTGTAGTCAGCTGTTCGTTGGTTTATCTACAATAAGAATCTTTGTATTGTGGAATCTTAATGTGGGTAGTCTGTGTAGTAATTTGTGTAGTAGCAGAGACGGACGGATGGTAGTTGTACGTGACCGATGACTCGTATGCGAAACAACATTGATCGACCGCGGCGCGGAGTTGCGGCATTATGTCTCTTTGTTATTTTTTTCAACTGAAATCACTTTGCAATCACAATAGGGTATTTGACTATTTTTGGAAAACCATCTTAATAAACCTTCACTCCACATTGTAAATGCATTATTTTTTGTAATTATTTCCTCAATATTTCATAAAAATCAGCGTTAAAAATTGAATCACAAAAAGTCCCGCCAAAACGATACTTTCTGTTGTGTGACGTCACCGGTTAGTGATGTCAAGATGTCAAGATTATGTGATGTCAAGATGTCAAATCGGCCCATATGGTCTGTCAGCATCGGCATCGTCGCCGTTTGGTAATTGTGTTGTATGATGTGTTGTTTTCACAATTTCTACATCAAAATGGGTTATAAATTGTGTATAAATCCACAATGCAGAGATACGTCAAGAAAAACTCCGGATAAACTATTTGTAGCTGTTCCGCAAGATTTGAAACTGCGAAGAAAGTGGTTGGCTCGTAGAAATCCAAATGATATAAATAGCCGCCAATACAAGTGTTTTCTGTTGTGAAGATTACTTCAACATAAGTAAAACTGACTAGAATAAGTTATCTATCGTATTTTCGAACCAGATATTATCTGATCTGACAGCTGAAGGTTAGGGCTATCCTAACCTACAAAGGTATGCTTACATGACGCTTTCGTGCTATTAAATTCAAACGGGAGAAGCATAAAAGCGCGTTCGGATAACCCTGTATTTTACGGTGAGAGTGACGCGCTGCTTAATAGGCGGACTAACGTCATACGGCGTTTATCTGCATATAAGAGAGAGACAGCCGACCCAAGTTATCTGAGCATTGCTCTCCCCATACCATACCCTGACACACCGAACGCGCTCTAAGGCGGACTAACGAATGACATCACTGGAGACTGACCCAATTACAGAGCGTTTTCAATCACGTGATAGGACGTGAATAAAATTCAATTTTAATTTTGATTTTTCATAGAAATAAAGCATTTTTTTTTTGAAAAGTAATAACAAATAGTTTTCTTAAACTGTAATCTATTAAGATGACTATAATACATGCCATATTTTTAATACAGTCAAATACCCTATTTTGGTAACCCGCATAACATTTCTAGATTAGGCACGTACCAATCTTTCTAATTTACCAATTGATAAATATTCGTCACATAACATAAAAGTTCGCAATCGTCATTCGGTCATGCGCGATCGGTTATTCACCAGGGCAGGCCTTAGATGATTTCTTCTTGGATACAACAGGACCGACCGACACACAAAACGTGCATTTCTGTGGAAAAAATTGAGGTAGGTTGTACTTTTATTTACTAAAGCCGATACATTAACAAATTCATCAAATTTGTCACATCCTTTTAGAATTTTTTAAAGAGAAATGGTTAAAGTATATTATACGGAGTAAACCAATATAATGCTTTTGTGGTCTAGTTTTGTCACATCCTGTGGAGTAGTTAAGGAACTTCGACAGATTCCCAAGGACCCTGTCATAAGACAATATCGATTCCCAATATTCTGTTTTTTAAATCATGATAATATGTAATATCATAATATTTGTAAAATATACTAATATTAAATTTATATTAAATTGAACTTATTCTTGATTTTGAGCTCCTGGTGGCACGAGTCAATACGTTTTGATCGATATCAAATTCCACAGGAATATGGAAAGTATGTATACAAAAGCACAAATTAAGAGGGCTTCGCAGAAAATAAAAGATGTAAAAAGTTATATTTTTTTTACATAACTAATGACCACCCTAATACATAATACTAATAATACTTTTTGGACCACACACTACACAGCCATTTAGAAAATAAAACGTTCCATCAACGTTGTTTTAAGTACACGCAATAATGGATTGACGATTGTTAATTGACATCATTATCATCTGTGCATCAACCACAATTATTTTTTTTATTTTTATGTTTTATTTATTTTACAATAACAGTTAACGATACAGAAATAAATAAATAAATAAATAAATAAATAGACAATGACTAGCGCATCTAACCTACAACGTTATGAGATATACCTGAACAAGAATTGGTACACTAAATGATTCGTGACTAGTTAACAAAGGATTCCACTGGCTATATTATTCGTTACTAATACCATTCCCTACAAAAGAAATCTGCCTTCCGTTTTTCTAAATGTTACAAGGCACTTGCTTGTAGACCAAACACATGCCCAGATTCTCATCTGGGGGTGAATTACTTCTTGAAGATGGTCCGAAATGCACGCCAATCGAAAAAGGAGTCACGCTACTCTCAATCCTACAAGGTGATTCACCATCTGGGCATAGCGAACTTCCACATCGAGCTATGGAACAAAACTCCGGGGATGTATCACCAGGCTGAAAGAAAAATAATTAGAATAAATAGTATAATAAAGTACAAGTGAAGAAACCACGTGTTTACACTCACGCGAGTGTGGAAAGACATACAGGTGAGTGAAGTGGTTTCTCACGTGTGCTGTATAACGTTATCTTCAATCCTGCCACTAAATTTAAAGAAATATAATTCTTAAAATTAGTTAATTTTGATATCTGTCGATGCAGTTGATAGTTTATGACATTGTCATCCGGTTAATATAAACAAACTACGTGTGTCAAATTGTTTATACTGACGTTCATCGTTTGTGCAAAGATTTATATCTGTAAATATGGAGCTTATAGACTATATTTTAGAAGAGGCCATATATAATTTACTTCCTGTAAAATAAGACAAGCTATCAGTAGTGCTACGCTATACGCTCGATGTGTGTCCGTGCCCTTAAGCGGTGAGCGGTGAGCTGAGAGCGTGAAAAAAATATTTTTAACATACGGATTATGTGTTTGTGTGCACATCAACAGAGCGGTGCGCAGTAGCGGCGAGCTGTGCTGCTCAAGCTTCAGGTTTGCTTGAATTGCAACGCTCACTGCTCAGTTGCTATTGGTTGGTGTAAGGGAAGCACAGTAAAATATGAACATATGTTCGAAAAGTACGGAATATGTTATTAAGTGACCATTATTATTTCGTTGAAAAGAAGGGCATTTAAGAAGGCCCCCGAAACAACACCAAAAATATTCCAAAGCTCCAAAGTACAACCGATACCTTTCCCTGTGGAATGGTAAGGATGGACATTATTAAATAGGGACGATACTGCCAATCTATGGTATTTGTTAGAGATTTCAGGCTAAAATAAGATCAAATAAGTTTATTCTTTTATTTAATTTATGTTATGCTTACTAAATATTTAGATGTACTGTTGCGACATGTGTTTAGAATTTTAAAAAGTAATTTGCAAATTCTTTACGGATTTGTTCTGCTTGATTTGTGACACTTTTGTGATATGCATGAACTACCCTTTGTGGAATAGCATTTGGATCGTCCAAATTCTGGATTGCGATCACTTGATTCAGTGTTCTCACGGAACGGTTAGAAGTTATTGATGTTCCACAATTTCTATATATTTGAAAGTTTGGAATCAGGATATATCCGATCCAAAATTGTAAATTAAAATACTCTAAAGATGACTGCCAAGCGTTCTACCGGAAGATCATGTTTTGTTATTTTAAATAGAAACGTATACTTTTTATTACATGTTTTGTTTCCACGCATCAAAAATCGACATTTATCGGATTTTCCCTCACGTTAATGCCACATTGTTTGAGTTATGTTGACTGTAATAAATATGATCAAACCAAATAATGTTTAGTACATCCCTATGTCAGACTTTGTATACCTACTGCGCCGTAGTCCGTAAAATAAGTGATGAAATTCAACATATGTGAGGCGAACTTGGTTTAATTCATAAACAGCGTGTCTTCTCTTTTACCCTCTTTTCAAAATTAATTTAATTAATCGTGGATTTTCCCTTAATATACACTTCTATGAACCGATGAACATCCTCGTTGTCGACCCCAAACTTACAAATTACCGCTTACCAATTTGCACAAAACACCGCGAGCGTTGCAACGCTCACCGCTGTTCGCCCACCGCTCACCGCTTAACGCTCGCCAACGTGCACGAGCACTGAGGCTGGGGCCACGGACCGAGCGACAGCGGGGCGGTGGCGTCGGTATGTATATAGGTATATTCACAACGGTCGCCGACGCCAACGCCCCGCTGTCGCTCGGATCGTGGCCCCAGCCTGAGTGTCTGAATTAAAACGTTGAAAACTAGTGGGCTGATTGTCATGGAAACGCGCGAGTGAAAAAAATTTTCACTCACGCGTTTCTATGACTGAGTGACGTAAACAACCACTTTCAGCTCTCATAGCCAAGTTAGAAACTAACAATTTTAGTGGTAGGATTGAACAAACAAATTTTACAAGCTTTTAAGCATAATACCATGACAAAGTCTTCTGAATCACAAGGCATCACTATTCTATCTGCGCACACTTCCACACTTCTTCCTTCTTCAGCTATGGGTTCACCTGAACCTTCAATTGTGTTAGTGTCAGATGATTCTGGATCGTTAACAACAGTTTGTTCGTTGTTTGCTCCTTGGTCATTGGGTGCTCCACTTGTTGGTGGAGCAGATGAGGTTTGAGCATTTGGATTTTGGAGAATCATCTGCATTTGAATGACAGCCCCTTGTGGGTCATCCACTACGGCATTGGAAGCAATCCGAAAAGAATTTTCATCACATGGTTCGTAAGCAATGCTGCACATGCCCCTCTCTTGTCTCATACAGATGTTGTAGTCCTGATTAGCTAAGTGACGACCATTCTCGGCAAAATTCATGGTTTGGACAACGCCTGATTTTCCTGTGTGGTACTGAAGGCATCCGACCGGAGCTCTTTGCGAAAACGGTATTTGGGTGACTCGGATTTCCCAAAATCGCTTCGCTGTCTTCTTGCTTAGGTTCATGTAGATGTTAATTGCCTCATCTACGTTTTCGACGTCGTAGTATACTGGAATTAATGCATTTAATAAACGTTGTGGAAAATAAAATTTACTATGAAGAGGAATATACGTGTATTGGCTATGAAGAAGAATATTTTTATTAGGGGAATACATATCGGCCCGACAAATTAGGTATTCTCAACGATAAATTGTGCACGACAAATTAGGGATTCGCCACGACAGTTAAATTGACCAGCACGACAGATGTTGTAATTTTACTTTTCACTTTATCATACGTAGTATGTAAAGTATTGTAATCGTGCCAAAAATTTTTTGAGATTTTAGCGTAAATACGTCTTTTTGGGTCCCCTGAAAATTTTTGACCAAGGTACAAAAAATGTCTGTAGGTGTGTGTGTATGTCTGTGTGTGTGTGTACCAGTTTTTTGTGGCGTCGGGACGAAACTTCATATTTAGAAGTTTTATAACCAAACTTAGAGCTGAAAAGCTTTCTGTTGAAAAGGGTCCAAAGGAACTGGATGTTTAGTCTCAGCATTTTTTAAAGATTTTGCAATTAAGCCGCCATTTATGGAATTTCGTCGAAATAGTTAAATAATAAATTAAAGTGGAGGAAATTCTGAATAATTTAGGGCGAGATCATTCATCTGAATAATTCATCGAGATCGCTCGTACTGCATTAAAACTAGTAGCCAGGATGTGTCAGATATTTTGACTGTAATAACAGTAGGTAGTGTCAAACGCTAATATTTTCACAATACCTACTGTCAATATAAGCTGCGTTCGGATATTGTACACCGTTACACTTTTTGCACCCAATATCACGTAAGTGTTACTTGGACGGTGTACCCGGTGTCAACGGAGTACAATATCCGAACGCAGCTTTAATCGACATATCTATCTAGTTCTACTGGTTTTATTTTAATGCAGACATAGCCAATCTCGATCAAATAGAATCTCATGCAGCTAAACTATTAATTTTATATACCTATAGTATGATAAAGTCATGTGCCTGGCCACATCAGATTCTTTAAGCTGTTTGCGGAAGGTAATGGTTATTTAGATTTAATTTTTGAGTTTTACTTATTTAATTTGTCTTTTATGAAACTTAATTAATAGCTGTAGTGTAGGGTGTGCAAAAATATAAAGGCACTTATTATTTTAAAATATTGTAATTATAAATAATTGGGTATCCATGTATACAAAAATAGTTCCTTGTGCTACAGCACAATTATGTTTTACGACAATCGTGCATTATATCTTGATTGCATAAAATATTAAGTAATAATATAGGACATTCATGACGACCTTCTATTAAAACTATATGGAGAGCCAAATGAAATGAAAAAATTAAAATGTCTTGACTACTAATGTTGCATACGAGCTTTTTAGCTAATGGAACATCCTGTATTTGATTGAATTTTTAGTATCGTCCTTTAATATTATGTCAATTATATAGGACCTGTAGCATTTTTTAACTATAAGGAAATCAAAAAATATACATGTGTCATTTTTTAGATGTTGGTTTACATAAAAATGGACAGCTGCAGTGTTTATTACTTTATCATACGCAGTATGTAAAGTATTGTAATCGTGCCAAAAAAATTTTTTGAGATTTTAGCGGAAATATGTCTTTTTGGGTCCCCTGAGCATTTTTGACCAAGGTACAAAAAAATGTCTGTGTGTGTGTGTGTGTGTGTGTATGTGTGTGTACCCGTTTTTGTGGCGACGATTCCGGAGAAACTACTAAAGATATCGGGACGAAACTTCATATTTAGAAGTTTCATAACCAAACTTAGAGCTGAAAAGCTTTCTGTTGAAAAGGGTCCCAAGGAACTGGAGGTTTACTCATAGCATTTTTCGAAGATTTTGCAAATGAGCCTCTATTTGTGTAATGTCGTCAAAATAGTTAAATAATAAATTAAAGGAGAAGAAATTTTCTATAGTTTATGTATATGACATTTTTTGGTAGAATTTATAGTTTAGCTGCATGAGCAAATTCTATTTCAGCGAGATCGGTCGTACTGCTTTAAAACTAGTAGCCAGGATATGTCAGATTTTTTGATTCTAATGACAGTAGCTAGTGTCAAACGCTAATGTTTTGTAAATACTACTGTCAATATAGGCTGCGTTCGGATATTGAACACCGTTACACTTTTTACACCCAATGACACGTAAGTGTCATTTGGACGGTGTACCCGGTATCAACGGAGTACAATATCCGAATGCAGCTTTAATCGAGATATCTGTCTAGTTCTACTAGTTTTATTTTAATGCAGACATAGCCGATCTCGATCAAATAGAATCTCATGCAGATAAACTATTAATTTTATATATAGTATGATAAAGTCATGCGCCTGGCCACATCAGATTTTTTTTTATTGAAGTAAAGCAAATAAAAATTCCAACGTATTTATTTTTTTGGATTCATGGTTACATATGTACGTTGGAATTTTTATTTGCTTTACTTCAACATATTCACATTCCAATGACCACGGAGACATTCATCCCATTAATTTATTTTTTGTATTGAGTAAATTATCAAATTTGATTGATGTAAGGAAAGTGGTTTACATGGATTCATGCCTAGGTGACGTATTACCCACATTAGGGTGATCCTCATTCTTGAACTTTTCAATTTATTTATTTCGCTACTTTAGCAGCCAATAGCGATCCCATAATATACAGGGTTATTGGTGAAAGTTTGATGATCGAATAGATCGCGAAGAAGTTGAAAACTATGAAGTTTTTAGGAAATTTTGATTTATCAATAATTGGGCCGAAAAGACACCATTGACATAGAAAAAAAAACTAAAAATATTAATTAGTTTTGGTGTGTCCGATTATGACTTATCTCGTTTTCTTAAAAAATCGTCAGAATTCAAATATCTCGAAAACTGTTAACTTTTGGATTATTGCATTTGGGGTGAATTATCTTACAATTTACACAGAATAAACGTCCTTCTGCAAACTTAAAAACTAACTACTAACATAACCACACTTTAGGAGGTAGCACACTTCTGGGTCAAAGTTTTGCACGATTAGGCCTTACGCCTAGCGGTGCCTTGTCATATTGCTGTCATTTATGGTTTTTGGGGTTAAATCATTTTGTTGATTTTAGCGTTGAAATACAAATATTGCCGTTTTTGTCGTTAAAACACTTATCATGTCGAATTATATTTCTTCTCGTTCAGTTACCTAAATTTGTCGTTTTATTATAATTACCTACCGTGTTGCCCACTGTTAAATCCACACATGCTCAAATCTTTGGCACTTCCTCCAGTAATTGCAAGAACGTCGTCTTCGCAAATGCCAGTCTTTCGATTGGGCTGTCCAAGTTGAAAGTGGATAAAGTCCAACCTAATCTGAGAAATCTCTTCATCTATTTTTCTTACTTTTATATTACACCCAGTCATATGCTCATCTAAGTCAGGAAAATGTGGATTGATAAAGTGCGTGATGTTGTTGTAGATGTCTTGATCGCACGTCGCTGTAACTGTATGAAGGGCTTCATAAGCATTTAAATAAATTAGTTTATTAAAACCTACAGACACAGCAGACGCCAAAGCCCATCGCGCAGAAACCATGGGACGAACCTCCTTGAATCCGACATTCATACGTGTTCATGCATATTCCTGGAAAGCTATATCTTAGTAATTTCGTACTAGAAATGGTCGTGTCAGAATATTTTACCTTTTCTTCTGCCATCCGTGGATAAGCATTCTTCTTCGACTGGTATTGGGAAGAAGTTCAATACTGAAAATCAATTAGCTTGATGTAAGACAAATCTATGGACAACAGTTTCTGGACAGTTAGTTTGCACTACTTTTTGTAAAGACAGTTTGTAAAGTAAAACATAGAAATTATGATTTGCTATTGTCATGTTTGAAAACGAAAATGTGACAGCTTGTTATAAGGGAGAACCGCAGATTTGTGGTCTAACATAATGTATGTTATATGGGAAAAATTCGCAACTATTTACTTTGTGTTATCTTTTTGTTACTTTCTGTAAGTAAAGTTTTCGGTTTTTGGCCACACAGCTTTTGCTTCAATTAAAAAAATGAGTTCAACTTTGTTAGAATATCTACTTTTATAACGTTTACACTCCTTTAAATAAAGTGAGTAACGTTATTTCGAGTATTAAGTTTACTTGCAAAATAAAACGCAATATTTTGTATTATTGAATTTCTTGAAAAAGCACAATACAGAAATTCTGCTTTCAGACACAAATTAAAGAAAAAGAACCCAAAAACAGTTTTCACGTGTTCGATATTGTTGATTATTGGCCACGATAATATTGGAAATATATGGAATACACTGGTATTTAGACTCAAAAGTTACTTGATTATTTAAAAGTTAATAACTGCGGTATATAAAAAAAATATGTTATTTTCTTTAATTTACAGTACAACCTCTCTTAACCGGATATCAATTTGGCCGGTTAATCCGACCGATACGTAAATGACGACTTTAATCATATCATCTATAGGTACTACCGGGCTGTAATGTAACATTACAGTACATTAAATAAAACAAAACCTGATGTGGCCAGGTATATGACTTAATCATATCTATAGGTACTACCGGGCTGTAACGTATACATTACAGTACATTAAATAAAACAAAACCTGATGTGGCCAGGCATATGACTTAATCATACTATTTAGCAATGTTTCCCAACGCAAATGCACGCAAACGCTGATGATGTGACAATACTGTGAATAGTATCAATATAAGTCTGTTCGCGGTAACAAAATGTACCATTTGGAAACCGTTGGTTATGATGGCCCAATATAACCTCTCGCAATAATTGCCCTATCCACACTGATACATCTACTTTATGGTAACCAACGGTTTTCAAATGGTAGTGTCCGTTACCGCGAACAGCCCTATGAACCCTGAAGCTGAACTTGCATTCCAAAAAGAAAAGTTTTTGTGGTAGTCTCTTGAAATTTAGTAAACTTGATCGGGAGGAGTTCATCTGTACTTATAATCTTTTCTTTTTGGTCACAAACTCCCTTGCTGCAGGAGCATTTACTGACATTTTCTCTCCACGAATGTTAGACAAAATTGATTCCTTGTCTCTTCTTCCATCTTTCTAACAACCCAGCATTAGCTGCAATGTCATTGTTTTCTTCAAACTCTGCGTGCAAAATTATTGCTTTTTCTTTAAAAATAGGTCCGGAAATCGGAGTGCTTTTTCTTCGCCCTTGTAAAACCATTTCGTTTGTAGGTTTTTCAAAGTTCGCCGCTCTGTCAAAACTTTTTCCGTGTCTATTTTAGTGCAAAAGTCTTCAATAGATTTTCAATTACGACGCCAATCGTTAACTAACGGCAAAAAAAAACAAGCATGCATTTTTACTCAAAAATTAGACTTAATTTGGAATTTCTGCTTTCTGATTTAGATTGTACGGAAAAACAGCATACCAGAAACAGTGTTCACTGATCGGATTTTGTTCTTTGTTTCTCAGCATAGTTAGCTTAGATTCTCTGATTCTAGACTCAGAGGTTAATAGATTATTTTTTTTATATTAATTTTATTTATTTTTTTTTAATATTTATTAAGTTCAACTTATACTCCATTTTGAGGCCCTTGGAAGACGAGTTAATAAGTTTTGATTTATCTCAAGTTCACGGGAATTAAGTATCGATATAAAAGAACATACTGAGATAAGTTATTTGTTCTAAATAAAGAACGATCACTCTAGACTCTAGATCTAGAGCAGTCTCGAATATGAAATACCTACATACAAGAAAGAAAATTAATTCACACAACAAACCGAATATATTGGGCATATTATACCAAAACCCCATATATGATATGATATATGAAAAAAAAGAAGAAAAACTTAAAAATAATCTACCATTTTTCCCCTCTCGATCAACGGCAAAAAAGTGCTTATAACAACTTTATGTCTATTAAAATACAATCAATAACAATATAATTTATTTAATTACCTTTTGGTTTTCTATCCGATAGGGTAATATTTGCCTCGAAGCTCTCTGTCGAAATGCTGTTGTTATCGGACCAAATATCGAATTCGGCAACTGGTGCCAGTCTTGCACAAATAGGAAAATTCAAGAATACACAGACCGCGCTGCACAGAACGCACCTCAACATATCCATCGTTCTTTGGCGTACCCTCGACCTTTGCATAGGGAATTACATCATTGGCGACCACGAAGATGGCAACCTTGAACTGCCGCGGCCCTCGACACCATGAAGACTACTGCTACGTACAAAGAACAGTCGATGAAAGTGTGCCAGAAACTGAAGAGTAGGTCGACTAGTTTTGCTCTCTTAATCGAGTCAGACAGCCGTGCTGCTATAATTTTACTTTTGCGGAAACGAATGATTTCCTATTTCGATTTTTTCCTATCGTGGTAGGGTTAGATGCACTATTAAATTAGATAATGTCAGGTAATGTTATGTTATACGAAGAATAACCTAATTTCTTTACATATATTATTACTTTTTATGTTATTGATAGCTATACTCCGGGCACAAAATATGGGTTGAGATGAATTTGTTTCAACATATTGTAAACTATTCATCAAGATTATTACATGCATTACACAAGTTTGAAACGGAAATTCTTTTGGTCAAATAACCATGATGTTTTGAGGGTCTATGTTTGAGACATCCTATGGAGTAATTAAACAACTCGGTCAGATTTTCAAGTAGTATGCAACAAAGCCGTATCAATTTCTAATATTTTGGTTTTTATTCATCCCAGTATGTGAATGATTGTAAAAGATGCATATTTACAATTAAAACTTTGCAGTATTAGATTAAGAATCAACTAAAGAAGCGAATGATAATTAATCCAGGAGAGGATAATTTTTGGAAAAAACACCTCCGTTAATTCGAAACTCGAATTGCAAATCCTGAAGTGACAAATAAAACCTATAAATTTCCACTGCCTCTGTAGCTCAAATGGGAGAGCTGTCAACCGGAACTTGGAGGGTTCCTGGTTCAAATCCAGGCGGAGGCGTTTTTTCCAAAAATTATCCTCCCCTGGATTAATTATCATTCGCTTCTTTAGTATATTCTACTTCACTGACGAGTTTACGTAATAACCATTTTCCCTTGAATTTATTCATCTGTATGAGCTGGTAGCAATAAACATGTAACAATTCCTAGTTACCAAACTTCCATCTTTCCCCAATAGGTGTAACGGCGGGTTTGTTTAATTCGAAACTCGGATTGCAAATCCTGAAGTGACAAATAAAACCTATAAATTTCCACTGCCTCTGTAGCTCAAATGGGAGAGCTGTCAACCGGAAATTGGAGGGTTCCTGGTTCAAATCCAGGCGGAGGTGCTTTTTCCAAAAATTATCTTCTCCTGGATTGATTATCATTCGCTTCTTTAGTTGATTCTACATTACTGACGAGTTTGCGTAATAACCATTTTCCCTTGAATTTATTCATCTGTATGAGCTGGTAGCAATAAACATGTAACAATTCCTAGTTACCAAACTTCCATCTTTCCCCAATAGGTGTAACGGCGGGTTTGTTTAAATCGAAACTCGGATTGCAAATCCTGAAGTGACAAATAAAACCTATAAATTTCCACTGCCTCTGTAGCTCAAATGGGAGAGCTGTCAACCGGAAATTGGAGGGTTCCTGGTTCAAATCCAGGCGGAGGTGTTTTTTCCAAAAATTATCCTCTCCTGGATTAATTATCATTCGCTTCTTTAGTTGATTCTACATTACTGACGAGTTTACGTAATAACCATTTTCCCTTGAATTAGCTTTAAGGTTCAGTAGCATTTGTGAACTTAACAAATTTTCTTTTCTTGTATTAGATTTAGGCTGATAAGTTGGATAAAACCGGTACCTCAGAACTAAACACTGAGCTCAGGAAAATATTCTGTATCTTTTATTTAATTTAACATATTTTGATTGGTTTTTCAGCACAAAAAATTCTTCAATCTTAAATCTTCAAAATCATTCAGATACTGGCATACTTTGCACCAGAGCATTTGAGACCTGTCCAAGCTCGTTAATTTCTCCACAGGGTATCTCAAACATAGACTATCGTTGTCATACGCTGCAAATTTTTGCTGCAAAAGAAAAGTACCTGGCAGAATTTGAACTGGTATTCTGGAAGACTATGTGTTTTTGACAAGCATCGACATTTAAAAGCAAATGTGGACGATAATTTCTACTTACTCGAACTTTGAATTTTTATTTATGTAGGACTTATTTGAGGATTCAGAAAGTATATAACTTGGATATGAATAATTTAAACAGTAGCAAACATATTTCTTGTTTGTTTAGTAGTAGGTCAGTACCCACGCCGTACCAGCATAATGGTGAAATGCAAAACCACCAAAATACAGCAAATTGACCCAGTTATTGACCCAGTTTTTTTATTGGAAATGATAGTAAACGTTACAAATAGATTTTGTTTTTTAGTTCAAGCACAGGATGACTAATATGAACTATACATTAGTGTACAATTGAAATTTGGTTCGTAAGAAATATAGGCAAAGTATACTGTTGTAGGCAGTATCATAACAGGTCCTGCGTTTTTTTTTTTTATTTTAAAGTCATTATAAAAGTGTAATTATTTAAAAGTTTCACTACAGGTTTAACCTCCAAAATAAAAGTACTTTCTTTAAGTTGAAAAAGATTCCGTCAATTTGAAAGATCGTGTTTCGAAGTTCTACAAGAAAATGTAGAAGAATTGTACTTTTTAACTTTATTATTCTATACGATTCATCAGCAGTAGCCACCGCAGCTAAGTGAATCTACGGATTAGAAAAAGACAGTTAACGGAATGTAATGCACTCCTTCATTTTCTAATCCGTATAGCTGCGGTCGCCTTGCTGATCACCTTTAAAAGCGTTACCAAACATCATCAATTTGAAGAATAGATATATTTGCGCCGGTTTATTGTAGGATATTTTGACGTACAAAAAAAAATGCAACCGATTTCCGATATGTATGTTAAATATACTCCAATAAAAATTATGTCAAGGTGCTTAATTTTTATGAATGTTAAACGAAGAGTTATGTGCAAGATGTTAAATATGTTTTTTCCGAACACTCAATTTTCATGGTATATCATAAAATGAGATGACGATCAAGGAAAACCTGTAAAGACAGTACGGATGATATACTGCCTGCAAGGGGATGAGGAAGAAATAATAAATAAATGAATAAATAAGGAAGAAAGCATTCAATAGCCATATGGTTTGAGAGGTCAACGTAGGTATTCGAGTAAATGTGTTAAACAAAAATGGTTTCAATAAATAATCACCACTTAATGGAAGAATAAGGGACGCTGCCAAAACAATAAATTAGCAGCTAATGGAATGAATGAAGGATGCTGCCAATACCTATCCCAGAGGGTTACCAAGATGGATTCGAGGAAGGGCATGTTTCTACCATGAATACCTACATCGGGACATTTTGAACATAACCCGAAAACTCAAAATAAAATATTCGTTTAGTCACACGTTTTCGATGAAATAATGCTATCAATTTTGAAGACATGGGAAAGTGATTACATTCACGTTTCAGCTATATTCAATTAAAAATAAACTGTCTGCAAAATTTTAAATATTAAAGAATCAAATCAAGACCGACACTTTTTGAGAGAATCAGTGTGATTCCAACTATTGGCTGGTTTGGAGAATATATACAAATAACGAAAGATATTGATTTTGGTCATGCCGTTGGAGGGGAGGTGAAAGCGGGTATGGATCCGCACTCGATGGGGATTCATACGGTATAGGGGTCTCGGGACTGCGGTCAAGTCTCTTCGCAAGGGAACCTCAACAGACATAAACTACGTTTATTATAGAGTAATATTATTATTCTCGCTAGGGCTCAATATAAATAAACTATTAAGTATTTTTATTATATTAGCCAGGCACCACATGACACCCTATTCTTTGTTTAAAACATCTATAACAACATTTATGCTGAATATTTATTATTTTAATGGTCAAATTATTAGTTTTAGGCCACAATACATGTACTTACTTTATTATAGAGTATATTTTTCTATTAACATTAATATTTACTTAATACTCAATATTTATTATTTTAATGGCATTATCGATTAAAATAATGCTCGCTAAATAGTAATCAGATAATTGTGTATTAGCATAGAGCAAGCGAATTCAATTCCCTTGCTCTATGGTATTAGCCAACCTTTCCGGGTAGTATCGCCATCTATTGGTGAGCGGCTTAATACCAGGAAATATAGATCTCTGTTTACGTCCTTACAGAGTCCGATATTAAAGTGCATATTTGGTTGTATACTATCGCAGACTTCTAGGCGCAATAACAAATGATTTTTAGGGAATTTTATAGTCTGTTTCTTGTTATTTTTTTAATTGTAATGGTTTACTAGTCCGCCATTAAGCTCAGATATAAAAGAGACAAAAAGAGCTTTGATTTTTAGTATTTGATTTAAGTAAGTACGGAGGCTTTCAAGGCGAGTATCATTTAGAAAATAAACTGTGTTAAGATTTATAAATGCTGACGTTTCGCGAACCATGTTGCTAGCTTCTTCAGAGCTAACTGAATACTGAATGCTTCAGCTTTTTGCTGTTTTGCTTCTGTATTGTTGTTTTTTTTTTCGGTAGGATAATAAAACATTTTTTCTACTCCTATGAATGAATGCATACATTACCATGGAAATTTGTGACAAGTAATACTAACTATTCCCTACACACATGGCAAATATTTCATTCCTGGCTCCTCATACTCCGCGAGTCATGAGAAATATTTCATTTCTCACGACTTTAGAGCCAATCACAGGATTTTCATTTCTATCGTGTTTTGATACACTGCTTAGCGACATCGTCAAGGCATTGACAACGTCGCTAAGTGACAAGCACAACAAACAATTTTAATCTGTCAAAATCCTGTAAACAGTCATGGTGACATACAACCGTCCATATATGCAATATAGTTATTTATGTACCAAGGGCATTAAACGGATATTTATGCCCCGTGGGTGACAGTTTAAAAAGCGCGAAGGCCGATAGGCCCGAGAGCTTGTTAAGTCGCCCGAGGGTATATACATCAAGTAATGCCCGAAGTACATACAAAATTTTGTGTCCTACAATGGTTTTGTTCCTCCGTTTGAATAATATTAATAATATTTTGACGGTGTCATGTGACATGCGTATCTACGGAGTTGAAGAATAATACAAACAAATTGGAGTTGAGTGACAATACAGACAATTAATTGTCAAACTTATAACCTTGATCGCCAATAATTGACATTTATGAGTGACAATACAGACAACAATTGACATTGACAAATTAAAAATTAAAATTTGAATGACACATATTTGATATATTTGACATATAACCATGGCAACCCTTATTGCCCGCGCGGGCAATTAAGAATCCTTATTGCCCTAGGGCGCAATAAGAAGCTGTTTTGGTCCCTGAATCTAAGATGTAAAATGTCACTTATGATCATTTAGGACATAAAATTAATTTATAAAATTTCATTGCATGGTCGTAGAAAAAGTATAGTATTCGATTCGCAAGTAATGGCAATTACTCTCATGAACGTTTTACAGCCCTCGCCTGCGGCTCGTGCAACGTGGCCGAGTGTCAAGACGTTTGCTTTGCACTCGACAGGTCCTGAGTTCATATTCCAAGGTAGGCATTCGGATTTTTCATTCCACCACCGTGCTTCGGCAGGCACGTTAAACCGGTGGTATAGTGTCACGTGATAATGTGCCTCACAAAACATAGACGGGCATTGGCTTGGAAGGGCATTGGCACCCACGTGAGAAGCCAGCCCTCTGTGTTCAGCAAACCTAGTCTGGATAGAGGCTGGTATGCGAGGCGTGGTAGATATATGCTACATATTCGCCCATGACCATACTGCGTGCTCGTGACAACCATCTTGGGGAATCAAAAGGGGTCAACGCATTATTGGAGTACTAAATGCCAGTATAATTGAGAAAAAAACCTTGCCTAGACCCAGCAGCCATTTCCTACTCACCACACAATTTTATTTAAAATTTTTTATTTTGACACATAAAAATTAGTACTGATGTTTTGCGATGGTAAAATTTTTCTATTCTCTCAGTATATAATTTTGCGGGTCAACAGATTTGTTATTACACGGAGTGGTTTTTCACAACAGCTTCATGGCAATATACTAATTTGGAAAATATGCCAACAAGTTGTTTATATTCTAATTGACACACACGCTTATCATAAACTCTCATTAATTATTAATAATCGGTATAATAAACTATACATATACTAATTTAAAAGTTCTGTTCGCATAACTTTCTTTACCCACGGTCCGACACGTGCAGTGATGTCGCGTTATTGTGAAATACTTGTAATCACATCGTGTTTGTTTTCGCGTATACGAAATTAGGTGCGCGTGATCCGGGAGCAAGGTATATAAAAAGCACGGTCGATTACCCATTCAATTATGAATAGCTATTTTTGAAGACAAATTTGCAAGCATAGGTACATAATACTTGTAATCTAATGATCACAGGTAACGTAGCAATGCTAAATGCGTAGGTATTCGTAAATCGTAATAAATGAATACTTAATTAAGTGTTATGGTCTTATACGATCACAAGTTATTTTAAGGAAGACGAAATAATGCCTATGATTTGTGCTCTAAACAATAAGTGTTGCTAGAAGATTATTTTTTATTTATTGATTATTTGGGTCTCATATGTTTTACGAGGATCTTATTACCTCATGATGAGTAACCAAAATGTCATATATATATATATATATATATATATATATATATATATATATATATATATATTTAAAGGCACCTTCTTAAACCCTCCATAAACTTTCCCAAAAGGTCTTAACCTATAGCCTTAACCTTGTATGTTGCTCTTCAAAATATGAGGCCACTTCAGACCACTTCAGTTCAATGTACTATGATACAAACTTCGCATACCGATACTTGAAAAAAGGATACTTGATAAGAATGAGTAATCATTGAGAAATTGGCAGAAACAAAACTACTTTATGTTGAAATATATAAATCAAGTGTTGTTAAAGATCACCCTTAAAAATAACTTACCTTAAGCATTTTATTAGATTTGCAATAAAATATGAAATGATCTTCAGTAAACATAAATCGGTGTTCCTGAAGTTTGGAAATTCCTATAATTTCCCTTGTTAGGGAATGAATGAATTGGACTTATATAGCTTTTAAACCATTCCTTCGTATAATGAATTGGGCAGCCTAGGATTAAAATAGTCTAATTAAAATTTTTGCCAGTGGTTTTCGTGTTACATAATTCGAAACAAATTTTCCATCGATTAAAACACGTAGAATTATAATAATATTATCATAATAACTTATAGTAAAAATCTTTGAATCCCCAATAAATAACGCAGCTCTTTTCCATCTGGGTTTATAGAAATTTAAACAGTTTTTTGTCCAACTGTAAAGTTTATTATTATTAGTTATTAATTTGTATATTTATTGTATGTATCCAGAGAGCGCCAAAGTACGGAAACATGACAAAATGTCGGAGAAGGTTTGTTATTTCACAAAATAAATCGTTTTTTTTACTCAATAATTTTTATAACTCTGGGCATCACGGATGTTCTGATTGGAATATGAAAATGTGTTGGATAGAATTAGTGGCCCTGAATACGAATACGGAGTCTCGCAAAATGTTTTCGAAAAATCAGTTGAAAATGTCAAAAAGTTAAACGCATTGTCCTAGAAACCTCGAAATGTTCTCATAGCAAACCTTAACCTATGTACCTACTAATCACTGAAATCGTGAAAGTTCACAAATATTTATCATTAACAGCAATTATTTAGATAGGGTGCAAGCCCTGCAATTAAAGAACAATGAAAACATGACGTGATATGAAGCTTTTAAGCCCGGATCCATAATTTTCTCGCCATTTTCTCGAAAATTTTCTGATGTAACGATGAAGAAAAGTCACAAATCTATAATAATCAACAAGAAAAATATGTGGTTGCCATTTAAAAAAGAGTATCGACAACATATTAAGTCGAAGACAATTCAAAGGAGGAAATTTGTTGTAAATATGATAATTAAAAGTCAATCTGTCCAATGATTTTTATAAATTACAAACAGTTTCCGAGGTTTTGTCCATATTTCCAAACTTTGCGTGTTCACTATATATTTCTTAAGAAATAGCCAAAAAAATCAAGACGCGAGACCAAACCAAAAATTAATTGGCTATAAGTGTTGCTTAAATTAGGAATATTGAATAATTACTTTGCTATGGGAAAAAATCAATCTCGTTTCTATAATCTTTTTCTGTGGTAAGAAATTTGTTGTTGTTCCATACAGCAAAGAAAGAGAAAGGTTCAACAAATAACTAACAAGAAATAACAAAGAACAATTACTACCGACAAATAACAAAGGAAACAAACTAACTTTTTTGTTGATTACTAACATTCCACGAAACAATAAATAAGCAATAACAAACGACAAAGCTTTTACCGGAAAATAACAAATAACGATCATAATAGGCACCTATGTATAAACAATAAACTAACAGCAAACAATCGCTTAGCGATGTTTTTGTTTTGACCGACATTTTCACAAAATTATTTTCTTAAAAAAATTACCTAGTAACATTTGTTAATGAAACATAGATTAGTCCTTTAGTACTTAAATTAAACTAATTTACTTACTACATTTATACTACGAATTCTTCTCATGTATTGTTTGAACAGTTAGTTAAATTTTATTTGCAATTTGCTACTTTTATATTATTTTTCCTAATTTTAATTCGGAACAATAGCAGAATTATTCATTTCCTCAGGTATAACTTTTCCATGTGATTTGAGGTAACGTTGAAACTTTACGCTGGAAATGAAGACTTTTTTAATTAATAAATAATGCCAATTGACAGGTAACCGAGTACTTGAGAATCCAACCAAGGTCCTACAGTACTCCGAGTGTCTCTAAGTTAGATCACAATGCACAGTTTAGGTTATCCCATTATAATACGTTTTATTTTTACTTTATCATGTATGACAAAGTATTTTAATCGTGCCGAAAAATTTTTTTGAGATATTAACTCTGAGCATTTTTTACCAAGGTACAAAAAATGTCTGTGTGTGTACCCCTTTTTGTGGCGATGATTCCGTAGAAACTACTAAAGGTATCGGGACGAAACTTTAGAAGTTTCATGACCAAACTTAGAGCTGAAAAGGCTTTTGTTCAAAAGAGTTCAAAGGAACTAGATGTTTCCTCTCAGCATTTTTCAAGGATTTATTGTAATAAATGTATTGTAAATGAGCCATAATTTCTGTAATTTCGTCAAAATAGTTAAATAATAAATTAAAGTATAGAGGAAATTTTGTATAATTTATATCTATGACATTTTTTGGTAAAATTAATAGTTTAGCTGCATGAGCAAATTCTATTCGATCGAGATCGGTCATGTGTGGATTAAAACTAGTTAGCCAGGATTTAACAGATATTTTCATTCTAATAACAGTAGGTAGGTCAAACGCTGATCTTTTGACAATCCTGGCTAACTAGTTTTATTTTAATGGAGACACGACCGATCTCAATCAAACAGAATCTCATGGAGCTAAACTATTAATTTGATATATGGTATGATAAAGTCATGTGCCTGGCCACGTCAGATTTTTTTTTATTGTAACAGCGTATAAAAATCTAGATCATTTTAAGGATGGATGTTTCCTGAAAACATCAAAATCGGTAAAGTAGTTCAAATGTTATTGGTAAACTGCTCGAGTAACAAACCGTATGCTACTACCGTCTCAAAGATTTTCTCATATATCCGCGCGTACTGTCAAAATTTCAAAATTTATTAGGTACGTTTGTTAGTTCTGTTTGTTCGTTATTATGAAGAACAAAGTAAGGACTCAATATTTCTGTAACTGTTTATTTCTTGCCTTTCGTGGTAAAGTGTCAATATACGTTTGTTGTTGTTATTTGGCGAAAATATATACTTTTTCATTGATGTTTGTACTTAGATTGGAAAATATACATCAACATACATTCTGATTGATGAAACCTATAATATACTAATATACTTAAAAATCTGATGTGGCCAGGCACATGACTTTATCATACTATATATAAAATTAATAGTTTAGGTGCATCCGTGCATGAGATATTATTTGATCGAGATCGGCTATGTCTGCATTAAAATAAAACTAGTAGACCTAGACAGATAAATCGATTAAAGCCGCGTTCGGATATTGTACTCCGTTGACACTGGGTACACCGTCCAAATGACACGTGATATTGGGTGTAGAAAGTGTGAAGGTGCGTTCCGATTGGTGGCAATGGTAGGTAATGGCGGTGGTAGCAGACGAAATTATAGTGTTTCTCACATGTCGTGATGAAATTCTATTAGAAATACTATAATGGCGTCTACTACCACTGCCATTAGCACTAATGAAAGCGCACCTTAACGGTGTTCAATATCCGAACGCAGCTTGTATTGACAGTAGTATTGTCAAAGCATTTGCGTTTGACACTGTCTACCGTCATTATAATCACATCTGACATCTAATCTGACATATCCTGGCTACTAGTTTTAATGCAGTACGACCGATCTCGATGAAATAGAATTTGCTCACGCAGCTAAACTAATTGTACCAAAAAATGTCATAGTCATAAATTATTCAGAATTTCCTCTAGTTTAATTTATTATTTAACTATTTCGACGAAATTCCAGAAATGCCGGCTTATTTACAAAATCTTTCAAAAATGCTAAGACTAAACCTCCAGTTCCTTTGAACCGTTTTTAACAGAAAGCTTTTCAGCTCTAAGTTTTGCCATGAAACTTCTATATATGAAGTTTCGTCCCGATATCTTTAGTAGTTTCTTGTACCTTGGTCAAAAATATTCAGGGGGCCCAAAAAGACATATTTCCGGTAAAATCTCAAATTTTTTTTTTTGCCACGATTACAATACTTTACATACTACGTATGATAAAGTAAAAATTACCCTCGGTTTTACAGCTAATAGAAAACAATAGAAAAATAAGTGTAGATCATATTCACTAGACTCCAGTGGCAATAAAATAAGCTATGTACCTGAAAATAACCATCTTTTTATTTTCCGGATTTTCTCAGAAATGAGAACAGGAAAAATTTCTATGCCTGTTTCCATAATATGCTCTTACATAGCCACCAATCAAAAAATACAGTGTCATTAATGTTACCAAAATGTTGTCGACCAGAGTAATCAATCCAACTAACTTTGCATCAAGAAAATTGACAATTTCAAATAAAGATGCTACTATCAAAATCACGATTGGCATATAAATAGCCCAAATTTGTAAAAAGTTGATTTTTACGAATCCGTAGAAACAATGGTAGCGACTAATATTTATTACAAGAGTGGAATACCAAAAAGATGACAGTTGAAAAAATCGTCTTGATATGGATTTGAACCAAGGACTCCGTGTATCGCACCCGACGTGTTTCCATCAACTACAACACATTGAATTAGCCTAAAGAAATACCTTTCAGCCAGATATGGTCAGACGCACCAGGTATTTCTATCTTTCCACATTAATTTATATCACATATGCATAAAAATTTCGTAGTGGTGTTTTTTGGGGTAAAATCTGTTGCGGGTTTCAGTATATAATCAATATAACCAAACATAGCTAGTTCCATCAAACTTGCACATACTTCAAAGAAATTTGACATTCGCTCCAATCTCAGGGCTATAGCGGAAATCATGTTTCTCAATTGTTCCAAAAATATCTATTTATCATTATTTTAATACAAGTTTTTAAGGTTAACTGCGAATATGAATCAGTCCTACTCGGTATCTGAAAAATAGGTGGCGCATAATTTATGATCGTGCGTGTTAAAAACAACACTTTGAGCAGTTGACTATTTTCAACGTTCATTCACGAAACTATCAACCCATTACGCACCAGGCGGCACGGTGTCAAAAATAATCGAATATGCAAAGAATGTGTACGAAGCAATCACCATCAAGGTCTGAAAAACAACATGTATATTTATTGCAATGAGGAGTATTTTTAGCGAGCGGTCTGATAAAATTTTGCGATAACAACGACGAAAAAACAGTGCAAAGTTCATCAGAAATTAGTGTGCGGCTTGAGGCACCTTACGGACCTGTTCGGCAGCGATGTCCAGCCGACGAATTTAACGACACTAGTAAACATTATTATTTATAGGGAATGGCCCCATCGTGCGGCATTTTAATGAACCGGATGTAGAGAAACGTAAACAGGAAGCAGCGATTTTGGTAATGCCTCCTCCAAGTGATTATGCTATCGCCGTAGAAGCGTCGAACAAATTTTAAAAGTGCGATTACTTATATTTTGATGCGCACACTTCTGTTCGACCACCCACGTAAAAATATGGTAGCCTCAACAACGTTACTACGACTCGCGTCATCGGTGACGTTCATTGTTTGTTTGACTGCCTATTTGTATGGAGACTACAAAAATACATGATGATTTTATTATGTCACGGCTTTTTATTCAATATTTACGTTCGATTCAATGTATTATATATTAATGAAGTTCGTAACCTCTACGCATTCAACCAACTGAATTATTTAATCATAACAAAATAATGAGGTTGAAGTTTGAGAACTTTACAAAATGTGTGCCTCTTTTCGTCATGACAAATTTATGTAACTCGACTATAAAATATGTATGTAGTTTAACGGCAAAATGTTTGTTTTTACGCCATAAAATGAAGGCGAACGATAGAATATTCTTCTTAACGAAAAAAATCTGTTAATGAAGGACAAAATACTAACTACGAACGCAAAAATTCAACAGCAAAATATGATTTATGTGCATAATGTCCTATTTAATGTAAGTAATAATACAAATCGACGAAAAGAGAAATAAATCTATTGAACAAGATATACGAAGCTTAAAGTCGCAATTCCACGGACAAATTATAAGTAAGTGAAAAGAGAAGAACTAGTATTTTAATGAAATTGTAAAAAAAAAACTTGAAACCCATTATCAACAAATTATAAAAATGTTAATAAAAATTACTTAAAGTAAAAAATTTCTTTAAAAACCTGTACCATGCTTCAATTAAATCAAATGTTGTACTAAAAACGAATGAATGCTACATGTCAACTCATGTGTAAACATAACAATTTCTCAGAAGAATTAGAAAACAAATTGGGTTTTCCCTAACATTAAATCATAGTTCAAATATTTTCTATTTATGCAACCGACTAGATGTTCAGATTTTAACACTTTCGTAGAATCAATACTTGCTTATAATAATAATAATAATCCACGCCTTAACATCTCAAATAGCTTTCGCCACTAAGGGGATATGTATGTAGGGGGAAGGAGGCTGGGCACAGGACCCATGGTACCTAGGCCTCAGTAGGCCCTTTGTACAGACCCCCCCCTGCTCACTCTGGTCTCGTAAGCCAGTCCAGGCCCTGGACAAAGGCAACGAGACATGGTAGAGGAGCGTTCCTGATTCTGTCCATGGTTGGCCAGGGTTCCCCAAGAGCACTTACCCTCTGGTCTTCTAGGGCGGGGCATTCACGCAGGATGTGTCTTACCGTCTCATCGTCCTGCTCGCAAGCACGGCAGGTGGGAGATACTGACAGATGCAGATTGAACATATGCTTCCGTAGTCTGCAGTGATCAGTAAGGAACCCCGTAATAAGACGAAGTTTTCTACTGGTTAGCTGCTTGTATTTCCTGGCTTCTTTAATAGAGGGATACTTGATCGTCTTCTTGGCCAGCAAACAGCCTTGTGTGTTGTCCCAGCAGTGAAGGAATTCGCTATGGGTGATGTCCCTCACCATGTTTCGTAGGCGGTGTTGGAAGGCAGGATGAAAGGTTCAGGGGCGATGGCTGCATGCCCTGTGGCTCTGCGTGCAAGTCTATCGGCATGTTGATTACCTTTGTTCTAGGAGTGCCCTTTGATCCAGGTGAGGGTGATTATGTTATTCCTAGCTGCCTTTACTAGGGATTTGTGGCATTCCAATGCTAGCCCTGAGGTGAAACGACACCTTTCTAGAGTAGGGATGGATTGCCTACTGTCAGTGATAATCACCATGTTTCTGCCTGACTTATTAGGGGATATCACTACGGGGATGTCGGCAGGCTCAAATTATCACAATTATGGCCCGTATATGAGCCATATCTTCAGTTGTTTGGTTTTCAGCATTGCACCGTGGAATAAACAAAACCACAGGAAAACTTTAACTCTGGCAGCAGATCGTGAGATTCGAACTGATAAACTTTCAGACTGATAACTGCGCGCTTTACCGCTAGGCCAAAGTCTGACTAGATCCACAATAAGCAAAACAAACTGTTTTCTGATCTTAAGTTACAGCCAGGCAACAATAAGCAACATGTGTGTAGCTTTCTAAACATACATTGTTTAGCTGGAATAAAAATATTATTGAAGAGTGGTAATTCCAAATGGCCCGAATGTGGGATTTTCCAGGGTTATGCAGTAGACATGCCATCGCCAATATTAAAACATCGTAGAAGTGCAAGCCCAACATTTAAAATATGTACATATAAACTAAAATGTTTGGTCCGATTCATCAACTACCAGCCCACGCCGCTCAGTATAAGAATTTCAAAATTTGGAAGATGCAGTGGTGATTTTTGAGCACGTAACAAACGTGAACATAGGTGATGACAGTTTCCTCATTTTATCATGTACCCACGTCGTCTTTAATGCGATGTATAATTTGTTTTGCTAAGCTGAATACTTTCGAAGATATTGATGCAAACATTTCAAGACGAATTTTTTAGCCATTAATAGTTCTTTCCGTCGATTGTTTATTTATGATCGCTTATTAAACAGCTCTAGAAATGCACGTTTTTTATTAATGCATGATTTGTTATAGCCAATCAAACAACGTCATTATAGCCAATCGAACACACGTAAACTAAAACCATCCAATCAAAAGTTTCCGTTATCGAAGCACACAGTCCAGAACTGTCAGTGTCAAATTACATAAATGGTCATATTATAGCCTCAAACAATACCGACGGATAAAATCTATATAGACGCCGCCAAAAGAATACGATCGACGAAAAAATTTTGTAACCAACTCGAATATTAAACGGCGATTAATGATCTCGACAATTAACGCACTCGCTGATCGCTCGTGCGTTAAACAGTCTCGATCATTAATCGCTCTTTTTAATATACTTGTTGGTTAAATAACTATTAATTAATTTCAATACTTAATAATATCATCAAACAGTTTTCTCAATGTATTATTTTCATTGGCTGACATTCATGTTCAATGATTTTGCATCTCAAATGACTAGACTAATTTCAAAATCCTGTTTTCGGAATGTCCACACGCAATCTCAGTTATTGTTTAAAAGAATCCTGAAATCTTTTCTTTACAATGTCATCCTAATTGAAAATATCAAAGAAATAATATACATTTAACATTTAAAAGATTCCGGACAAAAGCAGAAATTATACTAAAATTAGTAATATTCAACTAATGAATGTTGAATATTACTCATTTCCATTTTTCAAAAATGTAGTTACGCGGCGTGAAAAAATAGGGATTGCTGTTCTATTATTGTAGTTTTTATTAGAATCGAATTAAAACTAAACGCACTACTTTAAAAAAAGTGGAGTGAAAAGTTGAATGCTGATTTGCTACTTATGACAGTATGAATATCTCAGAAACAAAAGATATTGCTGACCTAAACTTGATACTTCCACTCACCTTTCGAACCATGTGTTTTACCGGTAATCCAGTTAAAACACCAAACTTAAAAGTATCAAAAAGTAGCTACAAACGTGCAAATTAGTTTTTTGATTTTCATATCGAACCATGAATGATGACAGCGCTTCAAAATATTTCAAAAATCCAGTAATGAGTAAAGGTAAAGGTCGTATTAATTATTAAAGGCAACAAGGTAATAACCCTTGTTTAAACTCAACTACGAAAGGTAAATAAAAGACTGAGAGGAGTGGGGGAGGGAAAGGTCGAGACGGAATGAGATGGAAAGGAAAAGGAAATTATGAGTAAGATAATTAGATATACATACTCTATATAATTTGAATATATTACTAAGTTCTATCACTATTCTCGTAGGCATCATTGTCGTTCAAACATGTCTGTAAATAAGCAATATAAAATAAATACTGAATAACAACTACAGATCTCGACATTCCAGAGAATTTATTTTCTGACTAACTTTATACATATGTATGCATGGTCTACATTATATCCGCATATTTGTCATACCGTTGTAAAATAATAGCATTGCGATGAAGTGATATATGTAGGATAGCACATATTGTTTATAGTTATTTGACAGCATGATATATTTGCTTCTCACAACCTAGACCCGTAGCAGTAATCACCAGTTATACCAAAAGTTAAAAAAAAATCGCTGTTAGGATACCCTCTAATCAAATCGCTTTCTCATGTTGTCTAAACCTTGTCACTGCAAATTAGTAGTTAATACTCCAATTGTGGCCTGTTTAAGTGACAAAAACACTCCGAGTGTGTTGTTTGCGTCTTCACATTTAATTAAATCCATAAACTATGAACGTATCACTTGACCATTGACGTCATGGCACAGCCATATGACTAGACCGCTGCTGGCCTTTAAATTGTTGAAACCGATTGATTAATCAGATGTGAAACAAACAATTCGAAGAATGAAATTGGGATAGACGATTCTATGCCTAATCAGCCTAATCACTTTTCAATTTGTGGTGTTTGTGGGCGAACGTGGCCTGAGGCTCGGTGCCACAGGGTTCTCACGTCAAAATAACGTGACCTGTGTAAATCACCGTGGAAATAACAAACGCGGTGGTTATCCAAGACAAACAACAATAAACATGTAAATATACTGATAAAATTATTACTCCCGTCTATATATTTACTGGCTTTAAAACTCACAAGGGTAATGATGACGAATACAATAGGACTTTTACATTTTTGAAAATATCTCGAATATCAGATCGTAACCTTATTTATACTTAACTCAAGTTTGAAGTGGGTATTTTGACCTTTTTGAGACCTCATTTATGTCGTCCAAAAACATTATCAAGCGACCAGCGAAAAACTTATTAGGAA
Source organism: Aphodius sticticus (assembly GCA_963966075.1). Lineage (NCBI taxonomy): Eukaryota > Metazoa > Arthropoda > Insecta > Coleoptera > Scarabaeidae > Aphodius > Aphodius sticticus. Next base: position 22,175,125 of record OZ014510.1, read on the forward strand.
GGCTGAAATAGAACCGAGGAGAAAATAGTGACAATTTTGTGAAATGGAATTTCATTACTGTCCAACCTCTGACAAAATTGACACGCGTCTGGATCATAATAAGCCTGTTTTACAGGACTTCACAAATGTCACTTGCATTTCCGCAGTATATTGCCTTCAAGTACAAGGTTTTATAAAAGCATTATTTTGTCAGAGCATAAAAAATACAAGATTGTTTGATGTTTTGTGGACACAAATTAAAACAAAGCTTAAAATGCGGTACAAGCTCAAAAAATGTATCTGCATCAGTCACAAAAATACTGGCTTTTAAGATCTTTTGCCCGGCACCAATATAACAATCCAATATACCAAAACCACAGCACACCTGCAAAGGTGGCAGTTATTAGTATTTTATTATAAAGTTAAAATTGATCAAAGTACAAAAAAAAGCGTCAACGCCACAAGATTTTAAATCGATACTCTCAGAAATAACAACTGTATCGGGTTGAGTCCATTTTATCCTCTATAAATTTGTTTTCGGGTGTGGTATAATTTGTCCGGTCTGGAATCTGATCATGAAAAAATAATGGTCAAACGAAATTGCTTTTTTGAGTTACCACCAATTTAGTTACCTATTTATACCATCAACACGACATGATGTCGGTGTCGATGTTTTATTTTTTTAACTCCAAAACTAAAATGTTTTTACTGATTTTCTTAATTACATTCAAATCTTTCCCCAGGAATTACATTAATTGTAAAGACATAATGAAGTAGGGACAGGGTTTTATGTTCCATCGCTTACCCCTAGCCCCAACATAAGAATCGTAGAATAATGAAATAACTCAAATAACAATAATTGAGTACTACAATAATATTTACAGCAGGAAGACCATGTGTGACATATCTTCTGTTGTTATGTGTTTGTCGGAAAAGTGTTGTTTAATGCGTGGTTATAACGTCAACATATTTGTATGGAAAATCTCAGTAATTGTAAAAAATATAATGCGATGTCATATTTTATTAATATGTACTTCTTTATTTGTGTCAATAAACAGCTTGGAAAACAACCTAGTCACCCTTTTAATAATTTTTTTTTGTTGAAGGCGCAGTTAACGAAAATGCAACAAATGGCCATCTGAAGTTGGAAATAGACATCATGAGGCTAATGAGAAATTTTGTTGGGTCTTTTACAACTTGGAGCCTCTCTCTACCCAACGATATGCATAAGATGGTCGTACCAACGTTTGTCAAAAGTTACAAAATGTTAGTTTAAGAATGTGTTATAATATGCTTTTTAAATTATTTGTCATGTTCCTGTATTTGTTTACTTTGACTGAACAAGATAAGATCATATGCTGAACACAGCAGTATAATTGGTTTGAAATTAATTGAAGCTATTTGTCCAATCCAAAAGTTTGTACTTCAAAATCCCCTTATTGTCGATGTTTGCAAAGCATTGATATTAACATGGATGTTTCATAATATAAACATGCATGAAAGAAATATAGACCATCGAAACATATCCTTCTTCAGGAGAAATTAAGAATAAACGTTTATAACAAATTAAATGTCCGATCCTCAATATGTTGTTTTATGATGTGTTTATGTAATCCTCTATTATGTTCTATACATTTTTGGGAAAAACGAAAAACATTTACAAGGAAAAGTCAATTGAAAATGAGGATTTTATGACACATAGATTAGACAAACATAGATTTTGTGAACAGAATTGAATGACCAGGCGTTTTTGTTTGGTTCTTTTTGAGCAGAATACGAATCAGTAAATTAGTAACAAGAAAAGTTTCCACAGTTTCCAAGATCAAGCTTCTCAAAGGAAACTTTTTCTCCAAGCTTCTAGGACCATCTGCTATACATTTTACCGGAAAACTAGCAACTTTCCTAAGTCTAAAAGAAGGAAACCAAAAACCTAATTTTTGGAAATAAGAACATTATGAAATTGATTAATTAGTTAGTGCATTACATTGTTTGCATACGAAGAAATAAATACATATTTATAAAACCCGGTTTACTACAGAAATATGAGATTCCCACTGCACAATATCAAAGTTTCTGTGCACATTTTGTTTCAATTCACATGATAGAACAGCGTTTCTCAACCTTTTTACTCTTGCGGAACCCTTTAAATAGGGTTGGAACCTGGCGAAACACCAACAAAAAAATATACAATGTCCTTTCATTTCGAGTATTTTTTGCGTCTAGAAAAGCGTGTAACGTATTTCAAGTCACCAGATACAAGTCTGTAAAGAAACGCAGAATATTACTTACTAGTGTGAACTTAAAGTATTTATCCTGTAAAATTAAAAAAATGCCCTCTCAAATTAAGGTGATACTGTGCTATTTTCACAGGAATATGTTTGTGGAATATGTTAATTCTGTAAGAAGAATACAGAAATTTAGCTGGTATCCAATAACCAGCGATGTTACAGTTAATTCTTCTGTTACAATTTTTTTGGTAGATTATAACATTCATTTTCTGTAACATTGCAGATATTTCTCTCTAGGTACAAACTTATTTGTTCTTTTTAGATCCTTCAAGTATTACCAAAGGAAGGAAGAAGAAAATACAAATCAAACAATGCGAAAACGAAGATTACAAAAAGTACCATTTTACAAATAATCAAATAAATAAATTCAGTATAAATTTTAAAAAAAATCTCTGGTGAAAATACAAAAATTAAGAAACATTTATTCTGAGTAAAAAGTTTCACATGGGCCTATTGACAAGAAGTTAAGAAGTTCCTCAAGAAGTTAGAGCCATTTAAAATACTGTTTTATTAATATTTTAGTATTTTTAAGGTATTGAAAAAATAAACAAGTCCTTATGAAACATTTTAGTCAGAACAATAATTACGTTCTGAGAAAGAAGATATTTATACACACTAATTGTATCTATAACAGATGATCTCTGTATTTTCTCTTAAAGTTTGTTAAATAAGAAAAAGTTTGCTCATACATACACAATGTTGAAAATTAGACTGATATAATTTATAACTCGAGGTGAAAATTAAATGCAAAAACATACCAAATTATAAATAAAAATATGTGAAGCACTTTTAAATTTGTTTCATTGTCAAAATTAGTACTTACTTTAATTTAATTATTTTTTGTTTAATTAAATGCAGTCACGAAATTTGAAATTACACTTTAGTTTCCTGTCCGCATAAGTTTTCGTCTATAATTGCAACTCACGCTGTATATTTATTGATTTTCTATGATGAGGACCGACATAATTTTTGTCATCGAAGCTCAGAACTTGTCTGGTGATATGTTAGTTATCTTATCTGGAATGTAAGATCATATTGAAATCCATCACCTACAACTCGGTTCTTCTCCTAAAGTACCTACCATTATGAGCAGCAGATTCAAATTATAGGTTTATTGTGTCACACATTTGGAAAGGCAAAAATATTGAAAACAAATAATGTTAGAGTTTGACCAATAACTCTGCCAGATTGTTGTTTCCTAGAGGTTATTTTGTTCTTATGTAACAGATAATTGTAAGTAATATTGTCAATTGAAGTTAATGAATAGTCTATAATGTTGCCCGTTGGATGTAATATCGAAATAACAGTGGTTTATTGGGTTAGAAAGGCTCCAAATCAAAATTATTCATGGATTGACCTTGTTTATTAATCCAATATTTCAAATAATAATCCCATGCTAAAATAATACATAAAAATAAAACTCAATAATGTGCCCATGAACCGGCGATCGCCACCGCTATTTAGTTACTATTTTTCCGCGGAACCCGTGACGACATCACATGGAACACCAGGGTTCCGCGGAACTCCGGTTGAGAAGCGCTATAGATAGAATAATGCATTGAATGTACAATGTTAATCAAATTAATTGTCTACCCACGTCAAATATGAGCAGTCCGTACATCATCCAAAAAGAGGAAGTTAATAGTAGAGTATAATAATGTTTGCGTTTCTAACATATCGATTCAGTAACTATGGCTATTCTTGTTTCATTTGACATGATTTGTTTTATAAACAAACAAGACTACCGGAAGAAAATAAGAAAAATCAGCACCTCACAACACCGTATTACGTCGCGTTCTATAAAAACCAGTTGCTAATTGAGATGCCAACAGAATAATATTGTGGCAATGTACGGTTGTTTAGGTACGGTTCTAAATTTTGTTTAGAAATAAAACGACTACACATTGTAGCTTTCCCTATTTCTTTGTAATTAGCGGGATTACTATTGTTGTTGTTTATGGCTGTTAAAAAGCCATTTTCAAAGCGTTCCTGCCTCGTCTTAATTAGGTGTGAATTGTATAATAGCTGCTCAGGTAGTCGTGGATAGATAAATGTGCCTTCGGCACTCTTATAAAGCATTATGAAAGAAACATTTTCTTAATCTTTCGATAGGTAATCGTTATTAAAATGCTCAGTAACTGGAACTGGGTTGTTTTCCTTATAATTATCGCTTATTGCCACATAAGGAGAATTACATATTAATATATTGCTTCGCATTGTATTCCATATAATTACTGATATTTTCCACACAAATATGTTGACGTTTTAGCCACGCATTGAGCCGCACTTTTCCGACAAACACATTACAAGAAGATATGTCATAAATCGTCCTCCTCCTGTAAATATTATTGTAGACTTTATTATTGTCATTTGGGTTATTTTATTATTCCACGTTTGTAATTTAATAAATTCTTTTCGCGTGAAGTAACTGATATTTCAACAAGTAGGTAATTTTTTTTAAAGAATTTTCTTGGGAATTCAGATTTTACGTTAGAAGTGATTCTTTTGAGTCTTTTCAGCGTCCACGAAAACAAATTTGCACGTTAATATTGCTGAGGAAACGACATACAATGCAACAAAGAAATAATCAATGTTCCATAATTCTTTTGAAAAATGTATTTCCAAAGACACTAGGTGCCAAGCGATTCGTCGTACATCATACGATTCTGTATCATTTGGTCATGTAATGGACATTTATATTAATAACATTAAAAAAATCAAATATATTCTTTCGATGGAATCCATTTTTATGTGTTTGTTCATTACAGCATATCAGCCCGACAAAATATATGCGAAAGGAAATGATGAAATAGAGGCGTCCACTACAGAATGTGTACTCGTCACGACAAATTACGGATTGGTAGCTACAATTGAGGCCAACAGCACAGATATTTTGTATTTTCACATTTACAAACTAAAATTTATTTTTTTTATTTATTTATGACTGAATTAATTTGTGTTTGATTGTGAATTGATTTATACAACGCTTAAAAACATATTAAATATGCTTGGTTGGTAAAATTATAATACAGGGTCTCCCACGACGAGTTGCCATTAGAAGTATATGGAGAACCAAATAAAATGAGAGATTGAGAATTTGTGGACTTATAGGTATTGTTGGACACGATCGTATCAACTAAAATATTTTTTCAATTTTATGTTACATTCCCTATACCTAACATGTGTCATATTTGCGATATTTATTTTTTTCATTAAAAAATGACAGCTGCACGGTTACTTTCAATTACTTATAAATTATCCCCCGTTACCGTTGGAAAAAAGTTGTCCGGCAAAATTGTTGTGAATTATCAACACTTCGGTAGGATTCTTCTGCGTTTGAAAACAACTCAACCATTTGGAATAAACAGAACTTTATTAAACAAGTTTCTTTAGGTCATCTTTCATTATAATTAATATAGTACTTATGAAATTATAAGCCAACAGTAAAACAATATTAAAAATAAAACAAAATAGTAACGTAAATTAAAAAAACTGCTTAATTCTATTTCAGTAACACTTCAAAGACATTGCCATTTTCCGCTAATCATGCTTCAATTCTTTTTAACATATTATTGTTGTGGCGCCCTTGATTGAGTTAGCACATAACCCATTGAAAGCAGCTCGACCTCTTTCATGTTCTCCTTATCAATTATTGGGTCCTCGTGAACTACGCCTTTAATAGCTCCCCAAATGAAAAAATTCAGTGGCGTCAAGTCGGGGGGGCGCGGTGTATGGCCCATTAAGCGCAATCCACCGATCGTCGAACATCTCGTTAAGCAAGCCTCTCACTGCAACAGTTGTGTGCGCTGGAGCACCATCCATTTGAAACCACCCAATTATTGAGGCAATCTTACAGCAATCTAGATTTGTCAATGTTTGCAATTTCTTCTGTGATGTTTAAAAATCGATTTCAGTAGGTACAAGTACATAGAATTGAGAAATGTATTCATATGTTAAGGTTGCCATTTGAAAAATTCGGCTTTTAGTACTTTTCTCGAATTCAACTTTGATCTTATAATTTGAACAGCCTGTATAACTTATAGAAGGATTCTAACGATGTATCGATAATATATTACCTTCACAACAATTTTGCAGGACAACTTTTTTCAACGCTCGCAGGGGATAATTTATAAGTAATTGAAAGTAACCGTTCAGACCGGAAGTAACCGAAAACTCAAAATATCGTCATGGGAGCCCCTGTATAGATAAAATTAATTAAAAACATTGTATTTAATTGCATCAATTAATTGTCACAAATTTGCGACATACCGGTAGCAGTTCTTAAATCATTTACATATTCAATATGTTTTATTTTCTATTTAACGGCTTGTATACAGGTCTAGCTGAAATAATCTTTATAATTGCAGTAAAAAATCCAATATATTTATTATGTAAATCGCACTTTGGTTTTTATTACTCTAATTTGACGATTTATTTGAAACAGTATTAAAACATGGCTAACAATTAAATTTTCAACTGCAAGATACTAAAATATTTTTTGTTCCTCGAATTGAGTAATATTTCGCCTTAAAATTAATGCACTGATTTCGCATATTATGCAGTCGAATTAATCATAAATTTTGTTGCTCAGTATTTGTCGTTCAAATACATTTTGCTTTTCATTTCGTATTTTTGTTTTTCTTACTATTATAATTTTTTTTTCGATATTCTTATCTGTCATCATATAGCCCGTCATCATATATATAAAAATACCATATGTCGGGAAATTTTATTTTCGTTCTTTTTTTAGTTTGCTATTCTCTAGATCAGTGGTTTTCAACCGGTGCTCCGCGGAACACTGGTGCTCCGCAAGCTTGTTGCAAGTGCTTCGCAAAATTAGGAAAGCCGAAATTGTTGATTCATTTACCGTTTGTGATTGAAATAATAATATTTGTATATTATTAACGTACAAAACATTCTAACTTCAACAAAAGTAACAAACAATTAACATATTTACAATTTTCAAATAGTAATAAATATGAATAAAATAAATAAAGAATTCTGAACATAATACTATTAAAATACAAATGAGTATAGCTCTGCTACACATGTCACATAAAAAGTTCGGAAAATATGCAAATATTTTGAAATATATTTCCTAAAGTAAACATAATAAATATGATGTTTTGATCATATATATTTTTGCCCTCATCTACATATCATCCACATGAAGTATTATGTTAGTATAAAGCTGTATCAAAAATGAGCTTATCAAAACTACTTGAGTAGGTGGTACATAACTGCTAATATAAAGAATCCAGCCAAAGTAGCTAAATATTTGACAAATTAGAAAGGTTTTGAAAGTTTTATTATATTTAGATTTATATTACCGCGAACAATTATTATGCAGATACTTGGAGGAGCTATCACAATATACCAAATAGGTGGTGGCATTTATAACTGATGATTCACCACCAAAATTTTGTGAGCCCAGAAAATCAAAACATACACACACACACACACACAAAATGTGGGAAATATTTTGATGCGGGCAAAAAGAAAACTTTGGAAGCAATTCAGTATATCGAGAGCGCTTTTCCCCTCAAACATATTTAAGAGTCCAAAATTCCGGAATATTTTCGGAATTTTTACACAAATATATCTTTTTCTTTTCTGTATCATGTATGATTTACGCCGCAAATAAATTTCATTCGAGTATTCGTTTTTCAACTCGGTAAAAAGTTAGATAGGGCTGATGAAAATATCCGATGAAAATAAAGCCGTATTTAAAACGGCTACAATTTCTTAAGGAATTGGTAAAACCAGTCCATATGAGCCTTTTTACTCGGAATGACATTTAGTTTCTAGAAGAAAATCGGTAAAAAGTTTTATATGGATTTTATTACGTTATTTTTAATATTATTACTTATATTTATTTAGTTTTTACTGTTGTAATGGATAGTGATTCCGTTAACTTTTCGTTTTCGCATTGTTTGATATGTATTTTATCTTCTATTTTTCTTTGTTTTTTAATATTTATATTTTTTCTAATTAATGTTATTTTTGAAGTGTTATGTAATAATCGTTTTAATTTTTAATAAAACTTATGTCTATGTTTTTGGTGCTCCGGGAATTTCTCTTATGATCAAAAGTGCTCCCTGACTTCAAAAAGCTTAAGAACCACTGCTCTAGATTGCACTATAGAGAGCACAAGGTACAAAAATAAACAAAAACAAATTTTCAAGCAACCTCATGTCCCACATGTGTCCGACTTTTTAAGCTCTATAGTACCTACGGTGCACGTGGAACATTTATAATGCTGATAAAATCTAAAAATCGACAATTTTGAATAGAAACTTTTCTTGCTCTAGCGCAAAATTTTCTTTTCAGGTACCTTGTCCCAGATCGCATCATAAATAGTAAAAAATCTAGTGGAGGTTGTTGGTTACAGAAACTAATTCATATCATACTGAAAGGTTACAGTTACAATTATTCAATTTTTAATATGCATCACCAGGCAAATCATAAATGCTAAGAGGACTGTAGGCTTAGCAGCACAAATTAACGCATGAGGCATAAATATTATTCATAACAAAGTCAATGGAAAATTTCTGCACGTTTTCTGTATTTTTGCAGTACCATGTTGCTACGCAATCATCCAAGGTAGTAAATTGCTTACTGTTTATTGTTTACCCATTACTAAAGGTACTGGGAGTTCACCGATCGATGGATTTTTTTTGCCCGTTGTACAAATGCAGTTTGCGGAAAATATAGAGCACAATACAAACAAAAAGTAATGCCAATACGTACACCATTTTGTGTACGAGGAATGCATTCGGTATTTTTGCGTTAAACGATTGGCTGCTATTTTCTCGTCATCGTGCATGACCTGCGTCACTAGAGTTGCTTATGTGCTTCAGTTGATCGCTTCGAACGTGTTGCAAAGTAATTGAAAATGAACACACCTGAGAATTTTTTTTATGTTAATAAATAGGAATAATAAGTATATTAACTGACCAGCAGCAATATTGAAAATGTTAATAGCATCGACGTACTTTTCCATCATTTTGTATCACGCCAGTATCATCGTTTCAATTTATTTTGAACGGTCAATTCATTTTATAAATTTACAATTAAATAATAAACAGGTTACCTGTACCTGAAGGGACAAATTACTTGAATCAATTACACTAAATTATATTATATAATTGTTCGATGTTTTTTTTTTAATTATAAACTTTTCTATTAACTATGATTCTAAACATTTCAATATGTTACTATGGCAACTATAAGTTATCGATTAATATCAGTTTAATCGACTGCATTTGATCTTAATATACACTGTGGATCAAAAATTTAGAATGACTAAACTGTTATTTTAATAGAACTCATTAAATCATATAATTTGATAATAATCTCAATATTTTATATATTTTTTTAAATTATTTAAATAATTCAACTACTAGTTTTCTAGGTGAGTTTTATTTCTATCATGTTTTCAAGTGTCACCGTTTTGAGTAATTTTTTTGTTTGTAAAATTGGTGGCATTGAAGTCAAATGTGCATACGAGGAATGCGTTCGGTATTTTTGTGTTAATATATTGACTGCTATTTTTTGTCAACATGCACGACCTGCGTCAAAATACCAAAACATAAAAGCGCATACATAACCGATTTTTTGTGGAGATTACAAGGAGACAGTGACTGGGCATACCAGCATGATCGATCCCATTTCCATCGTTTTTTTAAAGAAGAAGAATGTAGCCATTTTTTTGTATTGTGTTATCGTGACAGCATTAAAAGAAGAACACGTTAATACATCAGGATGAGTTTTATAAGTCAATAACAAAAACTTTATTGAACATTAAGTGAGCTCCAAATGGATGACAATAATTCATTAAAATTTAAACTATTGCTATTTGCAAAAATCTGCGGCTACAATCTATGTCAATGACAAAAACAAATAAATTGTTCATGAATGATCAACATTTTTCAATGGGAATCCTTCCTTTTCTGATAGTTTTTGGTTGATGTTGATTCTTTAATTGTCTTAATGGCAGAATAAATAATTTATTACCTTACATCAGAGCATTTTCGACGAAACGCGAATTGAAAATTAGAAACATTTTGATGACTCCTGGGATTATGAGTTTTGTGAATGGAAAGTTAATTTGAGCTTTTGATAGAGCTTTGCTATTAAATGAATCTGAGTGAGATAGTGTCCTCACAACTGCTTTATGCCATTTTTTTTCTTTACGGGCGCACCCTATAAAGAAACGGTGGCATTGCATCAAGGTCATTTGTGAACAAAGTTACACAATTTTAGGTGAAAGTACAAAATTTAAAGTTTATCTGGAAACCTTATAAATTGGCCAACCATAGTTGAAAGTAACCTAATTTATTATAATCTTGACTTGATGTGTCTTCGATTTATATTTTCTTAGAGGTTCGGATATAACATATGATTTGATTTTTCCACGACCATTGCAAACCATAGTTTGTCCACAATCATAACGCCAGTCATACAGAGTTTTCTACATTCCTCCGTTGTGTTATTTTAACCGATTTCTATGGTTATGTGTAAAATACATGATATAATTCACCCTATTTTAATCTGAACTTGAAATTATTTAGTTCTCATTGAAATATAATAATACATCCATTAAGTTCGAACAATTATTTATAGGAGACCAGAATACTTTTAGTCAATAGAAACCTTCGAACAATTGTTCTGATTATCCAGTTAGTAAACGAGGTCACTAATTATGACATACTAATACCCAATTATGTTTAGTTTTACCTACAATCGTCATGAATAAATACTGCCAATCAAAAGCTTGCCAAATGGCATATTTTTTACGTGACCCTGCGTCTAGAGTCTAGACAGTTCGCCGATAATTCTAATCAATGCATTGATTATCGCAAAAAAATACTCTGTACGGACATTTTTAACAGTGATTTAATTATTTCATTAACACCACGGAATGCACCTACCAAAATTCTGCGCTGCGATACCGCTGTATACAAAACAAGGTGTTGTTAACACCAAGGTCTAGACACACTGATAAATATAACCATAACAAACGGACGTTTATCGACAGAAAAACAAATTTGGCGCCACTGGATGGTAATTACATGGGCTATCCATTTCACCAAAGGAAGGTCAGTTACTCGTTAGCTGAGATCGAGGCATGCACAAACTGTCCAGAATGTGCAATGCACATGGTTTATTTTATTAATAAAGCAGGCGCTACACTATTTTACTTAGACGTTTCAACTTCGAACGTTTGATAGTTCGTGACAACGTGTGGCCGACGTTCAAGCCTCGAGCTAACAATACCAAGCGCCCAACATTTAGTTTGCTACTGCTCATAATGTAAACTTAACTTTAGGAGAAGAGTAGAATTGAAGTTTCAATTTGATTTACATTCGAGATAAGATTACTAACCTATCGCCACGCAAGTTCTGTGTTCAGAAATTGTGTAGGTACTATTCATACAAAAAAACGGACTGGACTTAGTCGGTCTGGAACTTGAACAGCATTAGACCAGTGAGCACGTCACTTCTTTCAATGATTATAATTGACATTTGAATATCAAAACAATAAACTTAAAATAACTCATTCAAACTTCCCGCCCGAAAGCTCAACCAAATTAAAGGGACAACAGTTCAAGGTCCCTGAGCGGCAGGTCATAAAGATCAAAGGACTTGCGCGGCGTGGCCAGTCTTATATGTTTAGTCTGTGGTTATACTATATAATATATAATCTAAAAGCTTTTCTAAGTGTTCGCTTGTCATTTTGATAAACTGTCATAAAAAATGAGAGATGTTTTTGTAAATTGTAATTATTTAGCTGCATCAACAATCCAACAATCCAGACATTATATTGAGGAAGCTGTAAAGTAGATCAAAAATTACAAAACACCGTATCATGATGGAGTGACTAATGACATGACAAAATAGATAGGCGACAACGGAGTTACGTACATTATATGCAAGAAAGCTTGGAAAGAAGAATGAGTACTAAAGAATTGTCGCTAATTGGTGTTTATATTGTGTAAACTACTTTCGTTGCTAGCCAATTGCCAATTGTCCTTCTTCTAGTCATTTTTTGTCCTTGACGTCGCTTTCTTTGTTTCCGTTGTATTATTTCTATCCTTTTCGTCGCTTCTGTACTTTTGCTCTTTTCATCAGCTTCGTAGTTTTTGAACTGTAATAATTGTTCTCCTTTCTATCCATTTATCTTTTTTCTCCTTTTCGTGCCTTCCTCCTTGTTGAGCTTTTTATGTGCGCACTTTATGCAACTCGTTAAAAATCGAGTAGTCCTTAGTCCTTAGATTTAGGCTCATTTATACAAACAAGAAAACTTCCCGGTATACCGATATGAAAATAACAACTAATATCGAAGTAATGAAAATGTTCTTTCCACCTTTTACCTTTCGCAAATAATCGTGATTAATACAGATGTCGTACGTTAATAAATACACACAAAACGTTTACTTACGATAAAGTATGTTTTGTGAATGAGGCAACAACATTGGCCTATTTCCCAATGCCATATTTAGAAATGTTTACAGTTTTCAGAAATTGTTGAAATAAACAGAGTAAACATTTTAAATAAGGAAAAACATACTGCATTGGAAATAAACATCTTAATTCGTGTCCGTACGTATGTGGTATGTATGTACCGGACGGTAAGGTTAACTTGGCTGCTCCTAGGCCACCTTCAGAAACTTTCTTTCGAAATCTTAGTCCCTTCCATAATAGCTCCGGCATCTTTGTTTAAAATCCCAGATTCTGTTTCTAGTGACACCTGACACAAGACACCCGTGAAAATCGCATTGTTACTTAGTTGTTTTGAGTTTACAGCTTTAAGTGCATTTTACTTCTTCGCGCCCAGTGGTGCGTTATCCCATGGGCAAAATGGGAATTTGCCCAGGGCCCCCAATAACAGGGGGCCCCCAAAGCAGTAGTTTTGGAAACTTATTTCCGTTATAGACTACCACACCATGCCAGTCTTCATTAACGTTGGAAGCAGATTTAAGCTCCTCTCAGCGATGCCCCAACTAATCTTTAACTAATTTATTACCGTCTCAAGAACAGTGAATTTTATATTTGCGCTCCTGTTGGGAACCAAAATCAATCTTTTATAAACTATAAATTAATTAAGTAAATAATTAACTACCGTAGTAAGAATATGAAATTGAACTTTAGAGTAGTCTTGCTTATGGGGAGGCCCAAAGTGCGTGGAGGGAGTTTTAACAGTTAAACTCATGTTTTTTTAGCAATTAAATAAACTATAGCTAATACTGTACGAGACTAACGAGAAACCCTTGACTAAACTGTATGAATTCTTCGTAGATTTTCTGTCAACACTTTTCCTATTTTTGAATTCTATTCTATAAAGATGAACGCTCTAAAAGTCTGTAAAACAAAAATTCCGATCTGCAAAATGCTGTAAATCTTTCAAAGTTCTTATTATTACACAGTGTGTATAAAAAGAAACGTAACCACTCAATATATTTCTTTCTAAAAAAATTTACAAGAAAAAGATTCCAATAAAAGCTTTAGGAAATTGCTTAAGCTACAAAATTTAAATGCTAAGAAATGAAACTAACTTTATATTTAAAAGTATTTCGTATTTACAACTTGTCATTTTCAAAAACGACCAGCTATTGACATAGTAGAAATCCTTTTAACATTGTTTAATTGGTTTCTGTTAATATTTAATCGTCTTGTTACATTTACACCACTGACCTCAGGGACATGCGGTTTTCACTGTTGAATTTGTAATTCAAAAGAGTCAAAAAAAAACAGGAAAAATATACAGGATGCTATATTTAAAAAAATGGTATTTGGTCTGCTTCTTACAAATACGTATATTCAAGTCATTCAAGTTTCTAGGTTAATTCTTTTCCTAAACCTTTTATTTGGTTACTTTCTTCTAAACTTTGAGGACCAGATATTGACACGTTACGTTTCTTCTTGTTAAAACTGATATAGCAGACGGGATTCGGAATAATTGTACTTTTTTGATGATATGAAATCGGAATCTTAGGTAATGTTAGAAAAAGAAATAGGAAATTACATTTTATTAAAAGTAACAGATCAGAGAAACTATAAAACTGCATCACAAATTTAATAAGTACATATTCAGAGGACATATGTATGAAGAATGAATGATGATGAAGAATGAACTGTCGCAGTTTTTGAAATATGTATTTAAAACATTAAAAATATATTTATTTGATAATAATACCCTTTATTTATTAAGACAATATATTTTGCTTGCTACGAAATTTGATTTTTAAATTATTAAGCTATTTATTAGTTATTTTGTAATTCTTAAGAATAATCTGTTGTTACTTTAAATAATTATGTAGGTACTGATATAAACCTTACCTATTATATTTATTTATGATTTTTGTTAATTGTTCCCAAATGTTAAATCAGTATTATTGGTATATATTATTTTTGTATAAAAGAGTAATTTTTGTTAATTCAGCATTGTATTGGGGGGCCCCCAAATTCGAAATTGCCCAGGGCCCCATGATGGCATAACGCGCCGCTGTTCGCGCCTATGCAAGATCTCAGCACTGTTGTATAGTTTTATTCATATTTTAATTATTGCATTATATTTCATCTTCAGCTTCTTTGCGAATCCCAACAATCTAAACATCTCCTCCCAGCTTATCTTCATGAATAGGTTCTTAATATCGCCAATAGTAGTCCAAAGTTTTCCCAGAATGGTTCGTCCCTGTTGTTGATAAAACAGCTGTGTTGAATTGTTTAATATTTTTGATCACCTTCCCTGCAGAGCAAAGCCTACATACTCACTTGTTGTAGATGATTTAATGAGAATGTGCTGTGAAGAAACCAGTCACATGGTCTAGTTTTCTTAAAGACATTCCCAGGTATGTCTGAGTTGTCTTTCGTCAGGGTGTGGCATCAGTTAGTCAGCAAGATAATCGCTAATTGTATGTTCTGATAATGCATGTATTCTAGTGTTATTAAATTCCATAATGAATGCTCTATTATTGAAAGTGTGCCTGCACCACAAGAAACTAGATTTTGTTGATTTAAGTTTTGAAATATTACAGTGAACTCAAGGGTTGTCATTGGAACGCCCAAGGGTCGTCATTGGTAAGCTTTTTTATTAAGCAAATAAGTTTCGTCTGCCTCTAAATTTGGAGGTTGTTTTGTTTTTAAGTTTTACTTTACGTAGTTTTTGCGACTTTCCCAAAAGCGCATCTAAGAAACCAATCGCACTCAATTTTCGATTTGATTTCCGACAGATTTCCTTATTATATTATTTATTTTTATTTATTATTTATGATGTTACGAGTCCTTCGCGCTTCGTCCGGATTTTTTTATGTAACATCAGTGAAGGAAGTTTAAAAGAATCTGCTCATTCTACACTTACTACAAATATCACCAATCTAACGTTCTCTTTAACTGTTACTTGAATCTTATTTAGTCTTATTTGGCTTTAAAAGAGCTATTCAGTGAAACCTCACAAAATTTGTTAGAGTTGTTTTGTAAATTGTCTCAAGATGCCCAAAATGTAACTTAGAACCTTTTAATAATAAGCGATTCATAAACAAATAATATCAATGATATCAAGCAATAATATCAAAAGAAGTTATTTTCTTTTAAGACGTCCGTTTGTGTTATCAATGCATGAAAATAGATGTTTGAAGATTGTATTTGTATAGCTGCGTTTAATTTGGAATTTAGATATTCGGTTTAATTCACCTTTGTGGGTCCGAACGTTGTGCTACAGGTAGCAATCATTGATTGATGTCAAACGGCGTTATGCCTCCAAAGAGCACACTTATCATTGCACCATAACGTGGATGCATATACGCACGAATAAACAATTCAACGGAAGACATGCGTCATGCAGTAAATATTAGTTTTCATCGTCAATATGGTTTGCTGTGGGGCCGGGTATCTACAGAGTATCGGCATTTCCCATGAATGAACAAATCAATGTTTACAGAGATAAGTGTAAGACGCGCACATTCCAATATCGCGCGAAACCGCCTGTGAGGCCACGGCAGTCTTTTAAAAGGACAATGTTGGCAGTCGGCGCAATGACTCTCGAGTCTCTTCCTCAGAAGATGTTTACTTAGGCGGTCCTCTCGAATCGGAATGGGGTATTGAACTTGGGTGTATCGCGAATTAGCTTGAGCAAGTGTAGGATAGGATAGTGAACTCGGTGCGGAATCGGGGTCGTCGCTTTTGGAAATCCGCTGCGCAGTATTCCCTTTCCACCGGGTCGCTATCCTCGGTCAGACGTCTGCACGGGGTCCTGCCAAAACCAACAAAAATATTGCACAACGAAAGCCCGCCCGATCATCCAACGAAGGGGACTTTACTAGAACGTCACAATGCGCAGATGCCGTAGTATTTTACTCGCCTGGTGCTGCCATCACGTCAACCTGGACAGGTTGATTTTGGTCCCACGGTTTCCTTCGGCGTACGTGTGCGCTGCCCTGGCTGTGTGTGCGTGCGGTGTGTCTGAGCCACGCGGGGTCTCGCCGTTCCCGCGCTTTTGGTAGGGCGGGAAGGGGAGGCACAGGGGGCCTGCTTGCCCGTAGAGCGTCTGCAATGGGGCCATCGCCCTACCCAGGTCATTCATTCCGTTGGAGAGCAGCTACGGAGGTAGCCAGCGACCGTGACTGTTTTACTATGAGCCGCACTACGGCGTAGTTTCCTAAAGGTGCAAGGATCCTTCCCCTCAAGGACGAGACACATTCACGACCAACCTCGGTCCCCACAAAATCCACACCACTTCGCGCCCAGACATATTTCAAACCGTCGATCTAATATCTTCAGACCTGACCAACCGTGACATCTAACCGATGCGACGCTCACCTTCGAAAATAATTATCGAATAATTTTATTAAGACACTAATGGTCTCAGGATTTCCATAAGTAAACAAACATCAAATAAACTTAACATATTTGAAATTTGAAACATTTGAGCAATTATTACCAGACCATTATGATTAAAGTCGTAATGTTTTGTATAATTTTGAATGCGTGAAATTGATAATAGGTAGCGAGCTTTAATTACCCAGCAGGCGTCCATGTAATATAGTTATCAAATCCATATTTTGGGCATTAATGTACATACATCTACCATTGCTTTCTGCTACCTTATCGCTATCGAGGATCAAATCATAGAGTATTGTAATGAGTTATTGTAAAATAATGGAACAACCCATAAAATTATGCGAGAAAAGAGTAACACTACCAGCCTATATGAGCGAAAATAATTAAAATTATTCATGATTGTAAATATAAACTATCTCTTCTAGTTCTGGACCCCACCATTTATTGTCGACATTACTAGGCTGGTGGAAACATATATAGGTTTCCAACATGGTTTGCCAAAGTGTCTCCGTGGTAAGATGACACTATGGAACATACCTATCCCTACTGATAGAATTTCTGATGCTAATAAGCCAGATATCGTACACATCTTCATAAAGAGGTCGATACCGGTTGATGCTAACATTGTAAGGAGGAAGCTTGAATATGTATGTTTGTTATGAGACAATAGTTGAAAGCTTGACATATTTTGAGAAGCATTTGGTACGTGGAAACATGCTTCCACCAGCAATATTGGACAGCCCAAAATATTATGATTTTAAAACAATGTTGTATAGGCTAAATATCATGAATTTCGAGCAAGCAGGATAAACAGGAATCTGGCAAAAATTCAGATACTTCAGACCACATACCGCAGATTGTCTCAATGGCCAAGTGATGAGCGAGTGGTTTGAATGAGTTGCTCTCCGTTTACGTCAGTGATATGATCAGATATTTGGCAGCGTCGAGAGTCATATAGTCATATATTCTCCAGCCTGCGTTTGAACAAAACATCTCAAAGAAGTCTACGTAAGCCCAGAGTATTACAGGAGAATCCCGTCATCAAGTAATCCACAAACAGTATTAAAACTAGAGGTCCAATGTTGGAACCTACGGGACACCGGACATAGACATGTTTGTTTTACTATGTTGATTTAAATCTGTTATGGAACTGTTATGGTCCTTTCTATATCTATCCATCTAGCAAATTGCTGAAGGTATAACGGCCAGGAGATAATTCGTGAAAGAACCCAAAACGCTTACATGAAAAGCGTTGATAAAATCCCTAGGAGAATATATCAATGGCTACGAAAACAGCTTTTCTAATCAAGTTTGGAACCTGGAATGTCCAAGAACTCAACAGGAAACCAGAAGGGATACCGACCACATTGGACAAGCTTGGCATGGGTGTTCAGTGACACTAAAAATAAATATACCAGACGGAGACTACTACAAGCCTTGGAAGTTAGACATCGGACAACGTTGAAAGATGTTTTGGCCTTCAATCATATAATCCATTGCTCAGACCACAAGAGTCCCCCATAACGAGTTGCAATTCTATTCCACACAAACTACTGTGACTGATGTAATATCTGCATATACAGGATGTGCCATAAAGATTGCGACAAACTTAACTTATGTTTGGCATGGTCATTTATGTTCGGACAGCATTAATAATATCAGGAGCACAGGCAGCCATCACTCTTGCAAGCATTTGTTGACCAGAAATTTTTCGTTCACCCAGAAAAAAGTAAAGTGGATTTAGCACAGGGGATCAATCGGGCCAATGAAAAGCACCACCCGCATCAATCCATCGGTTAGGAAAATGTTTATTTAAGAACTGCCACACACAGACATTTCTTCTTTAGGTGTCCCCTATAAACCCTTTGAGTTTGTCGCAATCTTTATAGGACACTCTGTATGGGTACTTGGATATACTCACACCACTAAATACCATACACTCCTACATATCTAGAATCATGCCACAGTCCACACTGTCAAATGCCATTGACAAATCGATGAATAGATGAACTATTTTAGATACCTTGTTCAGATGAAGATAATTGTCAAGTACCTAAATATATAAAAGGAGTATACACAACCTATTTAAATCAATCATTAGCACCGTATCTTGGGTAGAGTTGGCAAGTTCGAGCAAGCATAACAATACCGTACCCAAACGAGGCCAATCCAATTCACAAGAGGCCTTAATTCGAGTTCAAACCGAATACAACCTCCGCTATCGATCCGGAAATAATTAGTATCTAAAAATAAGCGGAATTATCCGATTCAGCCAAGTGCGAAGAGATGTTATAGAAGGTTCATCATCATCGTAAGACAGCACGCGCCGTATGGACGTGATGGGAGCGAGCCTTTGCGAGTGCAGTCTTCTGCTGAAAACACAACACGGGTGAAGCCGGTGGGTCGCAAACACAAGGTGGCTGGCCTGCTGTGACGGCGTGGATGCCCGCCAAAGACCATTCCCCTCGCGGAATGCCTTCGGAACAGTTCTTTAAACTGGCCGAGTCCAGTGGAGACGAAAAAAGACCGCATAGCGATGTCTGGGTGGCAGGACAGCGCAGACAGTCTACCCACCGGCATAAAGCGTGCGAAACTGGAGTGGGGTCTGCTATACGTGCTGCTATTTCGGTCCCGTAGAAGTGAAATGGGCACAGGACGCCGTGATTTTATTGTTTCAAAAAACGTAAACAAGAAACGCGAGACAGACTATTAGGTATTACTCATAATGCTGGAGATTGATCGTTTCAATTTTCTGATATCACGGGAGCGTGCGAAATTATCATTCTGCAGATCTGATACCTAGACATGCATCATTACTACGAAAATTCAAATCAAAATGGTCATTTCATATCTGTCGATGATCCAATGTTTTATTGTTGTTCATTCTATTAGCTGAACGCTACGAATTTTGGAAAAAAAAACAATTCCTTTGGAAATCCTTAATTGGGCTGGATGGCTATGAGTCGTTTGTAGACTGTACACCAAACCGAAAAGAAGAACTGGGATCAGCAGCCTTGTTTGCCAGAGACAACGATACGTTTGTTTTCACATTTTAGATTTTATTCCGAAAAAAGAAAAATATTGTATAATGGTGGATACTTTCTATTTAGTGTCCTCAACAACATAATGAAAATCCTAAAGCCTCCCCTGCCTGCGTTATATGTTTTTTGCTTCTTAATGACGTCTGACTGAAGTCAGATTTTGTGCTCATAACTCTTTTAAACATTGCATTCATGGTTTCTATGACATTCATGGTTTCTATGGATGCTGAATCCAAACTTGGCATTTAATATGCAAAATTTATAATGGCGGATTAGAAAATGATAACAATTAAAATTTAAATTCCAAACTTAGTCCAAATTTCGATGAACCTAATAACTGCAAGTTTAGTCATATAATTGCAAATAACTCATTGTTGTTATATGGTGTAATTATATCGTTCTGTTAACAAATTCCCTAGACGCAAGAAATTATGAATCGATTAATGATAATGAGAACGTGCTACCCCTAAAATAAACTACGGTCATACGTTTCTAAACTTCTTAATGTTGTTTAGTCGTACTTATTCTATGCATTGGTTTATCTGAAGATGCAAGGTTAAATGGGATGAGGTAATAACACCAAGTTTTGCAGATATTTCCATTTATTATTTTGGTTCCAGTATTTTGAATTTTGCAATTTCGGCGAAGGCGATTCAACGCTTTCAACGTCCCTTAAAAGAACATATAAGCCAAAATATATGTAACATATAAGCTGAAACTTCAGCCACGTTAAAACCATAACCAATGGTATTCCCACCTAAGTCTAGTTCAAACAAGATGCGATGGTTACGGGACAAGTTAAAAACATAACTCAGACGTAGGAGCCTTTAGATCTTTTATCTACGACGCACATATAAGTTCATTGCATACGATTGCATACTATGACTATATAATCCCCATCATTATTACTCGCCAATGATTATAATGACACTAGCGTTGTATATTAATGACAGCTCGTTAAAATAATGACTTCATTATTTGAACGAACTGTCATCATTATACAACGATAGTGTCAAAGTCTGTCAAAACCTACGTAGATGACAGTTATGTGACAGTTCGCTACGCCATCATTGACAAATACCTTTAAAATATTTGATATAAAATGGATTTTATGAGTCGTAGGTAAAACGTCGTATTCGACTCGCACACAACGGATATAAATCGCTCGCATGTTTACACGCTCGCCTACGGCTCGCGTATAAACTTCATGCTCGCGATTTATATCCTTAGTTATGTGCTCGTCAAATAATATACTATGACTTTGTCATTCAGGACACTACGCAGATTTACATTGTTTTTCCGGGTTTATCTATGTATGTAAATCATATATTTTCATTTCTAAGTAATCGTGGAAATAGGGGTCTTGCACTAAGTCTCAAAATTAAAAATTAATACGAGCTATTAGTGCCAAACTTATACCAGAATCGGTTCGTACAGAATTAATAATAGTTTATGGAATTAATACAGTTCAAACAGAATTTCTCTCGTAATATTGTACCGTTTTTCCATATTGTATTTCGTTTTTTCCCGCTGATACATTTGTCTGCTATGTTAATTGTATTGTTTGTTATCTCTTCACAAAATATTGAGAGGAAGCTACTCACTCTTCAGAAAGTTTGCATATGCTAAAGCCTACGAAGAATCTATCCCACCTACATGTTAGTCTGATGATGCCTTGTAGGCGAAACGCGTAACTAACGAATATACAAAATAAAAAGAACTGCGAAGAACATACAGGAGTTTCTTTTATTAGAATTAATAATATTAAAATCGGTCTCGTCTCTTTAAATATCAGTCAGACCAGAACGCACAGCGCGTTCCAATCACAGCGATTGCTGTGACGTAGCAAGATTGGTCGAAGGCCACGTGACATGAGCTAGTTACGATGCAATTGTCATGCCTTCACTCCGTCTACAACATGTGAAAAGATTGACATTAACGTTGGATCTTCTCAGACGTCACTTTTGACAACACGCAAAGATCCCTTGACCAAACTATACTTATTCGTTAACACAACGCACACAACGTCCTCCAGATACTATACAGTTAAGTCGATGCCGTTCTCTAGGGCATAGGCTCGCTGAACTTCACCAACGGTATGACGTCACGGAGCGTTTTGGCGCGCTCTTGGTCGTGTTTAAACTTTGAAACGTCGTTTAAACGTTCAATAACAATTGAGTACAACAATATTAAGCGGAAAAATTTTACAAACGGTTTTCTTACCACCTAAGGATTTTATTTGGTAAGTTAGGTAAATTCATGCAATACCCCTTTTGGCTGACATTTGCGGTTAATTTGAGAACGATCTTATGATGTATTGGTACTAAAATGCATGCAAAGAATCCTCAATATTGTGGACGAGAACGATCGTCATCTCTCGAAGAGAAGCGAGAGAGAGAGAGAGAGGAACACAAGAATCAAAATGATGATTTTTTCTGATTTTTTATGAATTTTCCTTTCCAATTGTCATATATTAGTATGAATCCTCATCTCTAGTGTACAAATTATCTCAGTTCCTGGATCTTTATGAACCTCTCTATTTTCCAATACATATTTATATTGTATTATGTACTGTATTTATGTAAGCAATCTGATCGATTCAGTAATCCAGCTGTGGATTTTCTGCTTAAGACCACAGTTTCCATCCATGATTGTTATAGTCTTTTCTAGACTATCTTTTCTAGAATTTTGATTTCATCGTTTAACTTTTTCCATATTTCCAGCTGGTGTGTTTGTTTTTACTACTTTTAGCAATACCTGACCAGCGGCATATAATAGATCATCCGTACACTAGTTGTAGTCTTTCTTAAATGCCTTGTTCGTCCATTTTCCAAATTCAGAACTATCATCCCACACCCGAGACAATAAAAGTTCATATAAAGTTTGAAACCTTAATTAATTTTCTGTGGAATAAAACTTGTAGTAATAATAGTTAGTCGTTATTATTTCTCGTAAAGCAATACGTCCCTGAACAATATTTAGGAGCAGACCAGTCAAGCACAGCGTGGATAAAATTTTTCTATTCATTTGTTTTGATTAATATAACATGATTGTTGACGAGACGTTTAACGATGTGAAAAAATACGAGCAAAACAAATGAACAATCAATGACAACATAAATTACTGTGTGATATCTGGTAAGATATTTGTTTGGTATCGTTCGGCGTGTTTAGCATTTAAAATAGGTGGCCAAGTGCTTTAGCACCAAACTGTGAAGTGCGACAACCGCCTTACTCATTGTTCTTCAATCTGTTCCTAAATATTCATAACCCTTCTAATCCGTCTTAAGCAGAAAATCCGCGAAAGGTACACATAATATTAATATTACGATGCATTAATGCAGATTTTGCTATTTATTTTTAGTTAACTTTCAGTTTTTTAACGATATGCTTAATGTCATAACGTCGGAGAACGTTTTCATGTTGATTGGAGCTGTTTCTTCCAATTTTGGGATTCTAAACTCTGTACTTATCTCAATAATAAACTTGAGCGACTTGCTATTACTGTTCTGGTTGTATGTCCCTCAGAATGGCACAACAAATTATCTTCGTTCTTGCACCTAGTATTGCTGCCGGTAAAAGTTTGTAGTAAGAGTTGCATCTATACAATTACTAGAGTGGAAATGAACCCCAGGGCTCCGAGGGATCCCGGTTGAGAAACGCTGCTCTAATGGTCTGGCCGCACAGGCAGCTACGTACGCTATCTCCACTACGTTGCTATGGATGGCGTGCGTAACACGTTACCACATCGGCTGTCATGCTTGCGTACGCAGCGGCCTGTCTTACTGCACCATTCAATCGTTATTATTTTGTTCTTTGGCAATTCTTTTCCCGACTTCTGTACGGTTATCATGGTTGGCAAGTGGTTTAACAGCTTTTAGCACCAGAAAGCACAATAAGAACATACTCAACATGCTAATGGAATTGTCATGATATAGGGCGGCCAATCAGTTGATTTATTTTTGAAATTACAATTAAAGTT
This sequence comes from Aphodius sticticus, assembly GCA_963966075.1. Classification (NCBI taxonomy): domain Eukaryota; kingdom Metazoa; phylum Arthropoda; class Insecta; order Coleoptera; family Scarabaeidae; genus Aphodius; species Aphodius sticticus. Next base: position 22,199,254 of record OZ014510.1, read on the forward strand.
ACACCGCCCAATATTTTTAAATGATCTTACTTTATTAAGGAAAGCATATACATCCCGATTATTTATGGAAAATATCAGTTATCTCTATTTCGCGATTAGCTAAATGGATGTTTGCCTTTATAGGATTAAATGTTTCAAGGTTGGTGTGGCTAGTCCAAATCCAAATTTTCCAATTGCGATCACAAAAATTCAGTTATCATGTCTCTATAGCGCACAGAGTTCAGTGTAACGCTGCTTCTATCTTTATTTTCTTTCATTTACTATTCTTGATTTATGAATTTCCTTACACCATCCGCCGAAAAGGCTTATATTTTCTTTTCTTTCTTTTGTTCATACTTGAAACGGCTGTAACTTTTGGGGGAATTGAAAAATAAATAAGTTTATACACAGAGAAAAGTTCCTGTAGCGTTACAGATAATGAAAGGAATAAACTACAAAAGAAAATTAAATTAAATTAAATTGCTTGAAAAGAAGAGTATGCCCTTATTCGTTTACGCATTGTTTGATATGCGTTTCCTTTTCCTTTCTTTTAGTAATATTCGAAATTGTTGTAACTTTTAAAGAAACTGAAAAACAAATAAGTTTTTTCACTGAGTAAAATTAAACAGAAAATGCATGTAAAACAATCGTAATTACAATACAAATGCTGCAAAACAAAATACCGGAGCATTCTGAATGCATACACTTTGGAATTCTACCATGTTATTAAATTGTATTATCTAACAAAAGTGAAGCATCGACTGACGATATTTATAAACACTGATTTGGTTGGTATTCCGTTGTGGATAGAGTCTAGCACGATTTGTTGAATTAACGTAGCAGATTTTCGCATTCTACTTGAAGTTTTATTAAATAAAATAATAAATAAATAAAATTGTCAAGACATTTTAATTTTGCACTGACACAGCTGAAAACTGACAGAATCATATGGAAACGCAAAACTGGTACCTACCAGAAATGTAGCGCCGTTTTGTATTGCGTGTGAAAATTTACTTTTTGGGAGGATGCATGTAGTTGCTAGGTGTGACGAAATAAACAAACGCCGGTTATAAAGGTCTGAAAACATAACCTGAAAACGCACTAAGTTCACCGTACATCCCACGAAACAGATAGGACTCAATGATGAAATCACAAGTGCAAACACCACTATAATGGCTTTAAATGAAGACAATTAAAGAGAATTTGAGTTTTTTTTGTACTGATATTGATAGATCTGTTAATTGTCTGAAAGTAAATTCACGAAATTTACCGCCTTACATAAGAAAAGTTTCGAGAAAATACAGTTGCAAATTGGGGTAATATCGATAACTTATGCCTGTTTATGGAAAGCAATTAGCGTTTTCGATTGATTTATTTGCGCTGAATACAAATCTGAGCTCAAAAGTTGCATATCACGTCAGGTTATTGCGTTTTTTACGTTTCTTTAATGGACCCATCCGCACCCCACGCAAGGAGTCGCTGTAAATGCTCCAAAAAGCATTCGTTTTCAGAGCAATTAACTCTACCCAAAACGCAATTTCATATTGACAAAAGCTATATCCACTAAAATTTCCAAATATTTTACAATTTTGAATTGTCTCTGTTTCGAAAATTTTCTTATGTAATGCCATAAAATATTTCCGATGCCATTTAGACAATTAAATGGTCAATCAAAATCGGTAAGAAAAAATGGGTTGCCATTTAAACTGTCGATGACGTCATAACTCAGTAACAATTGATGGTCGGAAGTTGAGCTTCTCACAGAAATGTGTTTTTTAATAATTAAAAATCGACGTGTTCGAGGATTTTTTGAAATAACAAACCGTCTCAGAGATTTTCTTATGTTTCCATACTTTACGCGCTCACAGTATATGTTAAAAATTATTGTTGTTAAATAAAATAATAATAATTTCTTGAGTGATTTCGTAACAATATTTAGAAGTTGTGTTCTTCTGGTGCAGCCAAATTGAGGAGACGGTGCATTGTGTAAACATTGGCGGAAGGTCGTTTTGCTTCTGTACTGGTATCCAGGACGCTTTGGATTCCAATCGAACGAGAATGCCTTCTTCTTTTACTCTTTGGGTCGCTCTCCTCGCCAATACTATTCTGAACGACGACGGTTCCCATAGACGTGCATATTTTCTCGAGACCGAGGATCGTCCCTCGTCCGGCAAAACAAGCGGCCTTTCTTTTTATCTTGTTTAAATTGCTTCGAAACTTGGCGGGAAAGATTAAATGGGCGTACAGTCCATCGAACCAATTAAAATTACTCAACGTCAGAAGAGATCAGATAGCCAACAACCGGCGTGGCACTTCGAGCTTTTCATGTTGCTAACGAAACACATTCACAAATAGACGAACATTATCAGTCAAACATTATGTATCTACTAAAATAACTGAAAAGTGTAATTTTACAACAACAAAAAAAAACAGAAACCTAAAAGGTAGTTGAATTGGCAGGTTTTTTGTTGTTGTTTGGCGGGTGCTAGGCAAAGGGTTATAAAAGCCGCGTTTTTTGCGAAATGGTTTGTTTGTCGTGCCGGAAATTTGCAAAATAGTCAGTCAGGTTTATTTTGTAGCCATTTTTAAGTTAGGGCATTGGACCATGATATTGGGTTGAGCCGCTATACATTTTCTAAAATGAATACACCTTTAAAAATATTTCCTAAAAATATGAGTGACTTAGCTGGAATTTCACCAAACGACAAAATACAAAAGACTTTGAATCATCGGCCACTGGTAAACAGAAGTAAAGATTTCCCCGGAACTAAGATAACTCCGGGTATAGACAAAGTTTTACAGTAAGCACAAGTAAAAGTTATATTAAAATGTCCAAGTAAATAAATAAGTTTATTGGCGTGGGTTCGGAAAATGTCAAGAAAAGGTTGAATTGAAACAATATATACTATTTTAAACCATTCATTGTTATTGTTTATTCCAAAGTTTTTCGCATTTAGGAGATGAATAAACACGAACAAGCATCACAACACTTGGCACCACGAGATGGCGCAAAGTGTCAACACGCATGATTACACTACATTACTTAAGTGATTAATGTACTAGGCACGTTAATTACAAGTTATTTTAATGTGGTTGTATATACAATTCGGATCAGAAGGACACGGTGGTTTCTATCTCCATTTTATTTACTTTGCATCTATTTTATACGGTTATATGATACTAAATAAATATATGTAAAAAATAATTTTTTTAAAATATGCAGAGACCACTCGTAACCTGAAAACTTCTACATCTTACAATGCACCGAAGCTCTGCCAAACGCCTGAAAACACAAACAACACTCTAGCTCAGTGTTTCTCAACCTTTTTACTCTTGCGGAACCCTTTAAATGGGGTTGGAACATGGCGGAACCCCAACAAAAAAAAATATACAAATTCCTTTCCATGGCATTTCGAGAATTTTTTTGCGTACAGAAAAAACGTGTTACGTATTTCAAGTAACCAGATACAAGACTATAAAGAAACGCAGTTCAATGATTGAATGTTACTTACTACTGTGAAATTAAAGTATTTTTCCTGTAAAAGTAAAAAAATGCCCCGCAAAATTAAGGAGATACTGTTCTAATTTCTGGAATATGTGAATTATGTAAAAACAATACAGAAATTTAGCTGGCATCCAATAACCGGCGATGTTACAGTTAATTCTTCTTTTACAGCTTTTTTGGTAGTTTATTACATTCATTTTCTGTAACATTGCAGATATTTCTCTCTAGGTATAAACTTAATTCTTCTTTTTAGTTCCTTCAAGTATTACCAAAGGAAGAAAGAAGAGAATACAAATCAAACAATGCGAATATTAAAGAAGAATATTAAAAGTACCTTTTACAAATAATTAAATAAATAAATTCATTAAAAAATTTAAAAGAAAATCATTGGTCAAAATTCAAAAATTGAGAAGTATTTATTCTGAGTAAAAAGTTTCATATGGACCTATTGATAACAAGTTAATATTCCTTAAGAAGTTAGAGTCATTTAAAATACTGTTTTAAATATATAAAAATATTAATATTTTGTTATTTTTAAGGTATTGAACAAATAAATAGGTCCTTATGAAACATTTTAGTCAGAACAATAATTACGTTCTGAGAACAAAATTGTGGGAATGAACACCCAAGAATATTTGAAACTAATTTTATTTATAACATATGATCTCTATATTTTTTCTTAAAGTTTGTTAAATAAGAAAAAGCTTGCTCATACACAATGTTGAAAACTGAGGTAATTTATAACTTGAGGTGAAAATTAAATGCAAAAACATACCGAATTATAATTAAAAATATGTGAAGCACTTTTAAATTTGTTTCATTGTCGAAATTAGTACTTACTTCAATTTAATTTAATTATTTTTTGTTCAGTTAAATGCAGTCACGAAATTTGGAATTACACTTTAGTTTCCTGTCCGCATAAATGTTCGTTTATAATTGCAAATCACTCTGTATATTTATTGATTTTCTATGAATCGGGCCGACATAATTTTCGTCATATAAGTTCTCAACTTGTCTGGTGATAGGTTAGTTGTCATATCTGGAATGTAAGAGCATATTAAATTATTAACATTAACATTATATTAAATCCATCACCTACAACTCTGTTCTTCTTCTAAAGTACCATTATGAGCAGTAGAATCAAATTATAGGTTTATTTTGTTGTTTTCTAGAGGTTATTTTGTTTATATGTAACAGTAAATAATATTGTCAATTGAAGTTAATGAATAATCTAGAATGTTGCCGGTTGGATGTAATATCGAAATAACAGTGGTTTAGCAGAGCTGCAAATCAACATTATTCATAGACTGACCTTGCTTATTAATCCAATATTTCAAATAATAATCCCATGCTAAAATAATAGATAAAAATTAAACTGAATAATGTGCCCATGAACCGGCGACCGCCACCGCCATTTGTTACTATTTTTCCGCGGAACCCCTGACGACATCTCGCGGAACCCAAGGGTTCCGCGGAACCCCGGTTGAGAAACGGTGCTCTAGCTAGACATTGGTCAAAAAGGCACGGTCGTCACAGCACAGCACAGCAAAAGAAACAAAAAGGATACAGTATAGTAATGTTTTGTCTAAAAGTAAGAAATAATCCAGTAGTAGCAGATCTAAAATTCATACAATTCTCACACGATCATGTGATAAAAACACACGATCTGCTCGAGTTGAGCCTTACTGTCAAGAACAGCGCTAAAGACTTATTATAACTCTTATTGTGATAGTACTGTAAAACATATTTCTACCGTGTCCCCTTAACATACAATTCATAATGGATCAATTCTATTCCACTCCAAAGGCACAGCGCTTCATCATTGTGGCTCTTGGGCATTCTGGAGCACCAAAGGTTTTGCTTTTCCGGGTTTGTGATATTACGAAACCCATGGTTTTTCTAGAATGTTGATATAGTAGAAAGATGCCTATACTAATGCTGGTCTATCGCAGAATGAGTCTTACATAACAAATCTCCACACACAAATATTTTGATGCCAACAATGTTCTAAAAACACTATTATGGACTACGCTTGTTTTAAAAATAAACAACGCAGTTTACCTAAACTTTGGTGCCAAAAATATGCTAATAGAGTAAAGCCATCTGACAAGTGGCGTATTCAGGCAGAGTTTTTGTTGGGTACCCAAATAAGATGCTTAATATAAATATTAATCAGCACCCATTAAGAAATTTATTTCCAGAACTAGGTACTTTAACCCCACAACTCCGTTGTAAGTTAAATAATTGTATTGTACGTACTTAATTATTATATATAATAATAATTAATAACGTTTATTGATCGCCAAACTCTAACTACACTGGAAATGGATTGTTTGAAATGGACAAGAGTGTACAGATGAGACATGGTCAGAAATGAAGAGGAAAGTAGTGTGGCCATGGTGTGCATGAATGAGCAATATAGATTGTACAGGGTGTTCCACGCTATAAAGGAAGAAATCGAAATCGAAACCTTAAGAAATCGAAATACAGGTTTATTCCATATATAAAAGTTGTAGATAATCATTCGTTCTACAGCCAGAAAATATTTTTATTCTTACACTGTATCCTACAACATAAAACTTATGTTTTTTTCTTAATGGAATACTAGGTATATTCTGGCAGTTTTTGATTAAGATTTTTACCCTAATTATTGTGACATCAACTTCTATTAAGTTATTATCAACTATTTTTGAAATATTGTGAAATTAATGTAAATAACGGGCATTTATAAAAAATCATTCTGAGGTAACAAAAAGGCAAAGAAACAAGTGAACGCGTTTAGAAAAGTAAAATGATCACACTTTTCGATAGTTATTGTTAATTTGAGATTCTAATGTGATTTATCCGGAATAAATGAAGGTCTGCTATATGTCACACACCCTGTATAGCTTGAAATACTTTGAAAGAACAGCAAACCAGCTTTCCGAAAATGATTAACCCGGTAGGTCTATCGTAAACAGCTAGAATGTTATTAAGCATCTAGGTTAACATTTATAACTCATGCACAATAATTCATAAATTAAAATAAAACATCTAGTTGCCACGACAAAATTCAACAATCGCACAATGTAATGATTCTTCTGTTCATGCAGCAACGTTGTTTTTTCCAACTGCTATTATGAATTACACAAACGAACAATTTATGAGTCCTTGGTTTGGTTGTAGTGGTCTAATGCCTCAACCAGCTAAATCACCAGTTCTATTTATTTATTCAAGACATGGTAAGAAAGAAGTTTATGGGGAGGGTCCAACTAATACACATAACAAAAACAAGGGACGCTTTGGTAAAAATGTGTTGTTCTGTAGAACTCCTAACATTTCTGTATACATAACAATGTCAGTACTACTCTCATACGGATAAATAATTAAATAAATGGATAATTGTAAAGTGAACAAATAATAATTATTTCAGAACGTTTTTCATGAGAGCACATATTTCCTTCGCAAGTCAATTAGACCAGGCAATAGAGATTTTTTCGTGACCAAAATAGTATCAGCAAGCCGACGGTCCCAGATCACGTGGAACACTCCGTAGATGAATTGTGATCTGTTTTCGACTCGCAAATATCATTACTTAATTTGTTATAAACAAAAAAACACAAAAAAAGTGCTTTTTTTCGTTTATCGCTTGTAAAAGCCGAACCGATGTTGCAACCTTGATGCTTTCATTACTATAGATCCGCGCTTCCCCGCGTCGACCGCCTCTCGACAGGTTTGGAGCGCACGGCAGTTTTCGGTCATGTTTGCAAGCATTTTTCGCCTATGTCGCAACATTTTAACGAAAAATCAGAATAGACGTTTTATAGCACAATACTTTTACTTTTGAAATACGTTAAAAAAATTAAAATCGGACCACCTCCAACGCATCCAGGCAGGCCGAACCAAATTGCATAAAAAAATTCCAATCGCAATTGTGCAAAAACTAATCGTCGGACAAAGCCTGGGTTGTGCACACTCAAAGTACCCACCAATCGCTACTTTGTCGCGAAAAGCCTGCGCTACTACTTTGAAAATGGCGGAGTTATGAATTTTTGAAGAAGCGCAGATCTTTCCGCTTTTTTCCGAATTTACTCCGTTAATTTTAATGCGATCGAGTCCGTGTATAGTTTATCTTTTTCATCTTTTCATTCTCTACAATTCGTCTGTTGAAAGCATCAAGATTGCTCCATTGGTTCAGCCTTTACAAGCGATAAACGAAAAAGAACACTTTTTTTGTGGTTTTTTGTTTATAACAAATTAAGTAATGATATTTGCGAGTCGAAAACATATCACAATTCATCTACAGAGTGTTCCACGTGACCTGGGACCGTCGGCTTGCTGATACTATTTTTGTCACGAAAAAATCTCTATTGCCTGGTCTAAATGCGTTTAATTCAGAAATCAATGAGTCTAACTTATCGGTGGAAGTATTACATTTTCCATGGTAACAACAAAAATATTTTGAAAACGCCTCTTTATTCTATTCTTCATGTTCATATTCTTCATATTCTAGTTTTAATATTCCCATAAAGGTCTTCCTCAATATATCTCCAGAGTAACAGAACAAACAGGGTTAAATCAGGTGATCTAGTTTTCCAAAGCGCTGGACCTCCAGCATTGACAATTTACTGTCTTTGATAAATATTATTTAAAATTTTTTTAGAGTAGCACTAAATGTAATTTGAACAAAATCAATATCACAAGTTATACGTTTGTGTCCTTCAAAAATTGCAGAATGCTATTACTATACGCTGCTGCATGCAAAGAAGCATTATTATATTTGTGAGATTGTTGAATTTCGTGGAACCATCTGGTTATTTAATATTTTTTTAAGAATATATGTGTTCAATAACATTTTAGCTGATGACGATAGACCTACTGAGCTAGGCATTTTACGAATGTTGATTTACCGATCTTTTGAAGTATGTCAAGATATATAGGATGTTCTATTTAAAATTATTATTGCGTTAAATTTGACATTTAGCAAATCTCCAGTTATTCCGGAGAAGTCATATTCGAATCGCAAATCATAGTAACTGTCAAAGAGTGCGATACTTTTACTATCCAAAATAAGTTCTTCTGTTTCTTTATCTTTTTTTTAGACTGCACGTTTTTGACATATACGTTCACAATGTTTCAGAAACATTTGATAATAGCCTAATACAAGTTGATGTCAAAACAGCTAGGGTAAAAATCTTAATCAAAAACTACAATCACATACCCAGTGTTTAATTTCAAAGAAAAGCATGTTTGTCTTAGTACGTTGTTGTGAGACTGGACGCATGAAAATATTTTCTGGTTGTAGAGCAAATGATTATCCACACCCTGTACATAGATGGGCTTATAAAATATTTAAATTGGTTCCTCCGAGCAGAAGAGAAGGACAATATCTTCAAAAACATGACTTGATGAAAGAAGTAAAGCATTTATGGGCTTTCTTCTTCCTTTTGAACGGTATTTCGAGGAGGAGGATGCAACAACCAGAACCGTTTTCGAGTCTTTCTTAGAACACGGAAACTTTTCCGTACACCAATTACCGAAAACAACTTTCAACAAGTCATAATTAACGTATATACAGAATCAGTGATCAGAACACAGATAGCGCTGACCTACATTTAATGTGACTTTGAAGGAATTTTTAACATTTGTTATTGTCAGTCTACATTGTTAGCTACATACACTGTTTAGGGTGACAAACGCGATGCATGCCAAAGTTTTAATAATCATCGAAATTTGCCTAAAACAACTGAGAATTTCAAATTTTCTCACGTTTTATTACATTTTACGGAATTCATGGGGAAACTTTATCAGTGAAGAGCAAAGTGTCACAAACATAAAGCATAATGCTTTGTGGCACTGCGTTTTGTAACGCATTCTCGGAAGATTACGGAGTTCCTGAGTAACCTGGAGAAGGTAAGTGGTTTTGGCAGTTAGCGTCTCTATTTGTACTACATAATCATGTAATTGATGTTTATTAATTAAATAAAATTCATTAGGGGTACCTGAAATTTATTAAAAAAAAATAAAATTTATTATTTACAGGTAGTGGAATAATGCAATTGATTTATTTATTTAATTTTATTTTATTGTGGTAGCGGTTTCATAAAAATTTTCTTATCTTATTATTTTTTTCTTATCCTCCTAATAGAATATGATTTAGGGTTAATAAAAAACAAAACTATATAATCCGATAAACATTACTAGCTATTACAAACTGCTTATTTAGGCTTGGTATATTTGTTAGTTAACATTTGACATTTGACAACTTACTAATCCAAATGATGATCAATATAGTTAACCGTATAGATCCATAAACAAAGTAATAAATACTAGTAAAATATTTGTAAATACATATATCTACGAAATTGACATAAGAGGCCACACATATATCGGTATCACATTGTGTATTAAAATATTTTAGAATAAATATTAATGAGAGTACCAGAAATTGTAATGGCATATCAATGTTTTAGAATATTAACGCATTCCTTTAGAGTAGGTACTAAACGACGATTACACAAATACTCAAACTCAAATTAAAACAATATTAAAAAATGTACATTTGTCACGATTCCACGATATAAAGAAAAATAGTTTCTACACTTGTAGACAAGCTCCGTTACACAACTTTTACAGTTTTGTAGTTGTAATAGTGATTAGCATAATTGTACCATTTCCTATAAAAACTCTACTACTAGATCTGTCTATACCTAACCTATGAGCGTAAAACTCTCATAAGAAGAAGATGTGCTCCTTTTCAATACAATTTAGGGATGGAAGTGCATGGAACTAATTTCAATGAAAAGAAAATGTCGGTAGTACTCCAAGAGCACCCGTAAACAAAATTTCTGAGTAAGAGTACCAATTCTGAGCTTTAAATTGTTATTTTGTACTTTAGTTTCTTTCTAGAATATCGGACTCATCGGCTAGAACTATAATTACAAAAAGATGTTTTTTCTCACAATTTTATTTGCTTCTATTTCGTGGATTACATCCTGGATTACACTACTTTTATCTGCTACGAATACAAATGAACAACAAGCGAATGGTTAATGAGTTCTTTAAAAATAAATTGAACCATATAGGAGTCATCGCAATGACTTTTTTTCGCAATGACACATTTTAATTAATGTCTTATAGGTACCTTTTAGCTGACGAACTAATCTTAAACATAATTTAGATGTGTCACAAACTCTATAGTTGCGCAATACTAGTTTATCACTACTAGTATAACAATATTATAGAAAATAACTCTTTTGTTAATTTATTTTTATCCCTTTTGCAATTTCGCCACAAAGTGTTTCTTGATACCTAGGTAGGTACCTACAATTCTGGTTGGACACTAAACAAATTATTTGTGCTATCACCGGTAGGTTTTTTTTTATAAATACTCCAAGATCCTTGTATTTGTTAATTAACATCGAGAAATGCTTCACGCAGAAGTTGATGGCTAGCAGACAATGCAGTTTACAGAGCTTACACAATTTACTTTAAACAACTGTTACTAAGCGTTAATTTGATACAACGGTTCTAAAGAAAACATAATGTACATACATATCTAAATATTTGTTGTGTTAAGGACATTGCAGCTATAGACGAATTCCTAGTCATTTAGTGGAATTGTCACAAGTGTTCTGGCCACAAATTTCATAAATTCTCGAAAAACTATGAAACCTCGAAATCTCTCTGCAATTAGGACTGCGAACTTGTAGTACATATTACTTACGAAATCATTGCAAGTATAGCATTTTTACCCACAATGTAGGTCTTGTAGTGTTTGCATGTAGGTGATTCAGATATATAATTTTACGAGCATTTCAAAATCCAATGTGGGTATTGCTGGGAAAGTTTGAAAGTGCCCTTCAAAACCTACATCGATTAGATTTTGATATTTTAATATTTTATTTTATACGTACCTAAGAGATAAGAATCGTAGGCATTTGTTAAAATCATAAATTCCCGGGAAAAAGCTAATTAGATTCATGGACATAGGACTCGCCATGATATCCAATTCTGGCTAATTAATTCAAGATATTCCGGCCATATGCGACCCAAGCTAGCATACCGAAATTTTCAGATAACTCTGCGATCATGGCAGAAGACAACGACATGAAAGAAGCAACAAAGTAACAAAGACAAGTGAAGTCAAAAATTCTTGGAGAACAATACCATCAAATAGGAATGGACTAGGAAAACTAAAAAGGTCTGGTGGGCCACCCTACAGATTATTGTTAACTCGCCTTCAATGTTGACCTGGGTTTTAGTGGAATCTACCACATAAAGAGAAAATTAAACAAACATATTGAACTGCGTCAATCTCAAGTGCGTCATTACAGAATCTGCAATTACCATTATTTACCTGCCGAATTTTATGCCAGTTGACTCTTTTTAGCACATGTGGACCTTTCTCTTGAAGTGGCATGAGCCACTGGCATAGCACTTAACTGCTTAGGGAGATGGCCCAATGAGGTGGCGATGGCGTAGTAGTTTTCGGCCATCTGAGCAAGTGTACGCCCAACCACAGCGCTTGCGCATATGGCCGAAAACCGCCACGCCATCGTCACACTTCCACCCGGCCACCTCAGTGGGCGATCTCCGTTTAAGGCCCATGAAGGGAGTTTTAGATCCTTGCTTTGCACGACCGGTAATTACCTTGATTTCTTTGTGCCTTTCTGTTCTAAGCCTGTCTAGGACGTAGATATATGTGATTTAATAGCTCTAAAGGCTGCCTAGCTAAAATCTGACGATACGCATATGTTGATCCTTCTGAAGGTTTTCTTATTGCATTAAATTCCTTGCTGTTTAATACTATATTTTTTACAATTTGATTGATTACTATGCTAATGGAACAGACTCACTGTTCAAGTAGATTATCTTATGCAGGCGAAATCACAAAAATTATAATAATATAGCCACCATTCTTTTATGTATAATATTTCGTTGATAAAAAGAACCGTACAAATTGTATCATATTTTATATATTGTCGCTGTCGGATTGTGACGAACGTCGTTGTAAGTTTGAATACGTGTCCATTGACATATACAAATGCTGTATTGTATGTAAATGCTATTACACAAAAATGGTTGTCTAATGACAAGAAAATTACGTTCTCAACACAATTTGTATTATTTAAGACAACCCGTATAAAATAAGAATACCTTTCATACAATATAACCTAAATATTTGCATAATAAAATTCTTCTTTTGTGATTACTTATTTTATTTTGTTTTTGCCAAACCATACCAGATATCAAGAATTGCAAAGTGACAAGGATTTCACAGATGAATTCTATATCCTGAAGGAAAAAAATTAAATATAGTCTAGCTTGCTATAAAAAACTTTAATTTCAAATATGTACAATATCAGTTCAGCTGCATTATAACCAAATAGCGCTTTTTAAAACAACTTTAGAGGAGTATAACAAAGAAATGAAAATAAACAACAAATACGAGATATTCTGTATACATTGTCTTCATTTCAATGCACCCTAACCTAAATAATATTTGAAGTGATGATTGTTGACAAAAAAATATGTCGATTTAGTTACTCATGGAGAATTTAGGGGGAAACCCACTGCCGACTTTTTTTTTGCGACAAAATAGAATTCACAAAAAAGTCGGCTGAAATGAAAGAAATTTGTTTTGAACATTAAAGCTAAGAAGGGCAGTAAAGGAATTCTTTCAGGTCGCGTAGCTTGTTTTGGGCACATGATGTATTTTAACAGGTTGTGACTTTTTTATATAAGTTGGTAAAATGTATTAAAAAAATTCTTGAACATTGAAAACTAAATTTTGGGTATGTTAGCTCAATGGTTTTCTCTTCAAAGCTTTGAAGTTCCAAATTCAAGCTTTTCATTTCAGCGGACTTTGTGTTTTCATGATCTTTTAAGTTTGTCACATTTTTATAAAAAAATTTGCACGAATTCTTCAAATGAAACCATAATCCTTAAATATATCATGTGAAGATTCCATGATGTGATGTAGTGCAGGATTTTTCTAAAGCGCATGAGAATGTTGGTTCTGCTTTGGTAATGAATTACTACTTTACAAAGTCATTGGGTTTTATCTTTATATGTAGTTTTGAAGTTTTAAGGTTTAACATTCATTTCAGTCTACAGTCTAAAAAATACCCTGTATTTTACCATTTTTGTTTGTTTCCTTTTTTGATGTAGATAATAGATATTTGAGTAGGTTTGATAGTTGAGCATTGAGCATTGAGTATAGTTTTGGCAAATGAATAGATAGATGTTTCCATGTCTTATCTCCTTCAAAATGATGTACCAAAATTGAAAGTAGGATGGCTAGTAGTGAAGGGGTGTTACCAAAAATTCTACCAGCACTGGTTTTGAAGTTTCCTCTCAAAACTAGGTAGATGGTTTTTTTTTAAAGATCGTGACGTCATCACATTGCTTTAATAATGCGTGACAACATTAAGAATTAAAATGTTCTAAAACGTAGATTAATGATTAATTCAGAAATATTTCATGTTTAATCCGAATAATAATGTAACATTTGACTTAAAATATCAAATTCTTAAGTTATACATGTCATAAACTTTAAGTAATACGTTTATAATAGTGCTAATTTAAAATGATAATATCTTAAAGTAGACATGATTTTTACAAGAAATGTCGCCTTCCCAATTTAAGTTAAATAATTTCTCAGTGTTTTCAAGTAAGTACTTTCAACAACTAAATTCTTTCTTCATAATAACTAATATGGTATTGAAAGGAGTAATTCAATTTATCATTCTAAAAATGTCATCTTTAACGATGTTAGTACTTTAAAATACAACTTGCAAGGTTGTATTGTATTGTAGGTACTCGAATTCAAAAAATAAAACATTTAACATAACCAAGTATTGTTTATTCTATGAAGTACATCTATTTACCTTAACAAAGTAGATTAAATCAAGTAGTTATTCCAAAAGCAAAAATATTATTGATTGAAAATATGCATTACTGAATGTGCGTATGACCGACACTATATACGAGAGTGTATTTACAATGATATTGCAATAATTATTTGCTTTGAAGAAAATCGTTTGTTTGCTACATCTATAAAACACTTGCATCAAACATCAGGTTATGTAACTTCTTAATAAAATAAACCTTTTATTCGATATGCTAAAAATACCTACCGCGACTAAAAATAAACACTTCTTTGAAGACAATTTACTGAATAAAAACCTTAAATAGTAAACCCTTATAAGCATTAATTATTCCAAGATGTCAAATTTCTTAATTGACGTCAATAATCTTTCGGGTATATGCAAACCTACCAATATTTCAATCAAGTGGCCTTTCTTCATTAAAGAGATCACTTTTCTGTGCAATGAAAAATTATGCAAGTACATTAAAAGAAAAGTGGTGCAAAGCATATAGTAATAACACTGAAACATAGGGCAACGGCCTAAATACCACAAGAAGAGACGGAGCTAGAACTGGCGCGGTAACCCATGAGAACTGAAGACTTTCGTGATTGACAGTTGAAGCGAAGAATGCTCGTTCGATGTCTTCAAACGCTTCGAGATGACCGACGAGATAATGGAACCGTGCATGGCGAAGCGATGCATTTTCGGCAACTTGGGTTTTAATCATGCCTTGTACGGCCGGAACAGGTACACAAATTGAATAAATACATCACGAGATGTTTATGGAACGAGATAAATAAAGATAAACACATTTGAGGTTATAAAATTTAATTATATATCAATTATTATATAATAAAATGTGTGGTTGATGAACCAATAGAATGACTTGTTTGTAATGATGCGCGCCGTAGGAAAGAACAATGAGGTGTAGGAAAGCCGTTTGAAATATTGGATTTTTCGAACTATAATTATAGGTTATGTCCGTACCCACGCGATAACAATTAGTAGTAGTATAGTAGTAGGATGCACGTTGGCCTAGTGTAACCCCGCCGACATCGGTTCATTCAATGAAATTGCATCATTTCGCGCCCGTTCGCGTTTTTTAAAGGACGGGCGGGTCTGTTTAGGACCGGCTCCAGGTCAGACGCCCACATTAAAAAATATTATGTACTATTTTTACGCCAACATCAAACTGTATTTCTTTTATCTTTTATATTCATGTAAATTCTCTACATACATTTAGTGTATATTACATTGTATATTACATTCAGTATATTATTATCAGTAGAGTGCGGAATTATAAGCATTTATTTTTGGAAAATAAGCGCTTAAAATAATCACGAAAAATGAGAAAAAAAAAATGAATAGTCTTATAACACAAAAAAGTATTATAAGACTACGTATACCTTGTATTATTTTTGAATAAATGTATTTATTAGCACGCACACACATCATACAAAAAATTGGTATAACTGAGGAAATTGATACTTAACAATAGAAATAAACTATACGCAATAAGTAAACGCTTTATATTTTATTAAAACAAATGTATTCGCTTATTATACGCAGAGATAAATTGAACACCTCAGAGGTATATTGTGTTTAGTACATAGGATGTCAATGTAAATAAACACTGTTTGCTTCTGAGGGACTTAATTGAACTAAGAAGCATGCTTTTTAAACTGCGTAAACGCACTCGCACTCTAATAATCAGTAACAGCATTTTGCTGCATTTTTCGTGAGCAGTATATTCAGAAAAATGAATGACCACTGTCATTCATTTATCTGAAGTACATTATTCATTAATAATGTACTTCAAGTAATGATGAATTGTGCGTTTGAGGAACACAAAGTTTTTAGGAACCATAAACAAAATGTCAAGTATAACGATAATAGAAAACACCCATCTGACATGACACGTGGAAGGCGTGGAAGCAACAGGCTGTTTAACCGGAGCATGACAATTTTCTGGCAGCGGTTGACAGATAAAAAAACTCTTCACAGAGCTGTCAATTTATGTGAGCATTCAATTTTAACTATGTATATACCTTCGAAGCTAACAGTTTGAACTTTTATTTCACTACCTAGAAAATTTTGTTAATTAGCGTATTTTTTTAATCAAAGTGTCCTTTTATGACAACTTTCGATGGAATCCTTTGAATAGGAAATAAGGAATTAATTAAAGGCAATACAATTCGTTAATGGAACACCTTGTAAGTTTTCACATATTTTTACAGAATAATGTAGTCTGAAAAGTTAAACAAAAGTTAACAAAAAATTATTAGTTCTTCTGTGCACGTGCTAGTAATTATTTTTCCACTGTTGATTTGTTAAATAGGGGTTTTCTTAATAAAATAGCGATGGATTTAACTCTAGTTTTTATCTTAGGGCATGCGGGAAAGAGCGTACATTACAAATACATTAATACATCGATGAAAGAACTCGATGAATCGATGAAAATGTACATCAGAATAAATAATTGTGCATTTATATTCTTGAATGTTCCCTTCATAATATATTTGTACACTTAAATAAATAAATGTGCAATACAATCGTTACCTCTGTAAAAATATAATGAACAACTTAAGAAATACTTGTTCATTGAAAAAAATATATTTCCAATGGTTTAAATAACTCAGCATTTGAAAATATTATAAGCGCATTCAATAATCTAAATTGTACCATGAGAAAATTGTAATGCGCCCTACAAAGAATATAATGTGCATTAAGTTCGGCAACCTGTAGCGCACATATAGTAAGCGCGTACAAAGTTATCGAAAAAAGAAAATTTAAAAAACGCGATTACGGTAATTTTTACAAATTTATACCACCTAAACCCATTGTTCTAGAAAACTCAAAATACCTTCATTAGAAACCTCAATCTGAATCCTGAATCCTAAAATGTTGGTCATAAATGTTGAAACATGTAGATCGATTCGTTAAGTGATGTGCGGACACCTCCGGAAGAAATATAAAAAGCGCAATCATCTGACGTGATATGCAAGTTTTAAGCTCAGATTCGTATTCAGCGCAAATAAATCAATTCAAAACGCCTATGTGTATTCTATAAACAAATGTAACAAATACAACCCCAATTTTCAACTTCTTCTCGAAAATATCTTTCGAACAAGTAACAGATTTATCAATATCAGTACACAATTGGGGTTGCCAAAAGTGTCGATGACGTCATAAGTCGAAAACAATTGAATTTTTATTTGGTATGGTATACTACATAATATTACCCATTTGACCCATTTGAATTACATAATTAATAAGATCGTATATTATTGAAAGTCTATAGTAGTGCTCAATATTTATTATTTTAATGCAAAAGCATTTAGGACACAATATGAATACAATATTGTTCATTATAACATTTTTCATGTAACATTGATATTTATTGAATGCTCAATATGTATTATTTTAATGCACAAGTTATCCATTCTAGGGCACAATATGTAATTTTTTATGTAACATATTTATATTTATTTATCTACGACTCACATATAATAAGTTCATTGCATACGTATCTATGACTATATAATCCCCATCATTATACGCGCAAATGATTATAGTGACACTAGCGTTGTATAATAATGACAGTTCGTTCAAATAATGACTTCATTATTTGAAGGAACTGTCATCATTATACGAACGTACTGTCAAAGTCAGTCTAAACCTACGTGGATGACACTTATTTGACATTTCGCCTCGCCACCATTGACAAATACATTTAAAAGATTTGATATAAAATGGAATTTATGAGTCGTAGATGAAACGTCGTATTCGACTCGCACACAACTGATATAAATCGCTCGCATGTTTCTACGCTCGCCTACGGCTCGCGTATAAACTTCATGCTCGCGATTTGTATCCTTAGTTATGTGCTCGTCAAATAATATACTATTAATGCACAATATTTAATATTTTAATGCTCAAAGTATTTATTTTAATGCACATATCTATTTAAACAATGCACGCTTAAATCGCACCCATTATTTATTATACGAGCTTTATAAGAATTTCATAACTAGCGCATGTGTGGTTTTAGTGTGTTTCTTTCTCCCCAAATGAACGAATCTGACAAAACGAAAAATATAAATAGAACATTATGTATTGAGTATTGTTCTATTATTTCTGAATGCTGAAACAGTGAAACTTTATGTTGGTATCACAAGTCATCCTTTCTTGTTTAGTTTTTAAGTCAGTGGAATAAGACATAACTTTTTTGGTCAGAAACTAAATTTTACGCCATTTCCACCTCCCCTCGTTTCGATGTTCAATCTCCACTTTTTAGTCAATTAATGGTGTCTCTTCGAGTCTCTCTTAGTAGTAGTTTCATCTTTATTTTGAGTGTTCACTATTCTAATTTAATAATTGTGCCAAGCCATGTTTTATTTGTAGCTCTTATCTTTTGTCATCAGCGTAGGTGACTCATAAGAGAAGCGGTAAATCAAACTGTCATAAAATGTCTCGTATTATTTCATTATTTTGAAGATTTTTCTTCATTTTAAATTGAACATTGAATTAAATAACAATCACGTATCTTTAATTTAAACTTAAAACGTTTCATACTAGCATAATTTGTCACCAATGTTCATTAATATATGCAAGTTTAACTTGCTGAAACTTTCTAGTTTATATGTTTAGGTTAAAGGTTTAGTAAGAAAATATATTTCTTTAGGTGTTCTCTTGCTATTGCTTCAATCTCCTTCATTCGTTTGAGTCCTGCATGGCGATGCTTACATGATGGTATGATGTAGATGTCTACATCATGTACACAGTTTCCTGTAGACTCATTTTATGGTCGGCATATCCAGTATTAGTCCAGTCACATTGCTAGGTATGATAGGGTGGGAAGACATATACATCATAAAATAATTTCCAAAAGTTTCCAACTTAGTTTAGTACCGTCTTCTATCATGAGCAATGATCATATTATTACCACATTATGCAACTATTGCTACTTCCCTTCAAATCCCAAACGTGTGGAGCTAATAAACTTTATTCAAGCTGCTGTGTTCTGTTAACAATGGAAGCACTGGCCCATTGTATTGTCATTCAAAGATGAACGTTAAAGAACTTGTTCTGGGCTACCCTAGTTAGACACCATCCCTGGTTACATCCTGTTTCCGGCCACCCCTGTATCTGAACTAGGCGTTATTGTTGATAAATGATATTTGATCAAACAATAGTCAAATACCACTCACCATGTAATTACAAAGTTCGTCCCAAATGAACAAAGTTGGTATTGTGATAGTAGCGTTTTTCTTGCAGGGAAAATATGATATTTGAATAAATTAGCTGTAACATAATGTTAGATCCACTATTATTTTGATTTTCTATGTTTTCTGGTTTTTGCGAATACATTAATAACGGCAAACAAACACAATTTAAAAACAAGAGATAGCAGATTATTATTGTGAAATATTTGATTATACTTGGATCGCATTGCATAAACATAGAAAGAACCGACCAATTTAAGTTGTAAAGTTAGCTGCGCTTTACGGTGATTATAATACTAATTGTTTTGTTGACGTTGAATTCCTTCCAAACACTTCCACTGCACTCAGGAACACACGCCGATTAAGAAAGATAATGAATGAAATGAATTGGAAAACAACAACTCGATAAGTTAAATATAATTTAATATAATTGCAGCAAATCAATAGGAATCTTGAATGAAGTTTGTTACATGAATCAATCAAACAGCAAAATATTATACTTTGAGGACAAAATTAGTACTGTTTTAAAACCCCATTAGTAATAATTTGTTTTATATTGGGTTGAGGAATGATAATTAAAATGAGGTAATCCAAATTAATTAGGTTAAATTTGGTATTAGTTAAATAGCTCTTTTCATATATTATAAAAGGTGGCTATATTCATCGACGTAACATTTGATATATCAATTTATTTTTTTTGAATAACATTATTTTAATGGCGTTGCAAAATTTGCTTTTCTACTCCTAATACATAAGCTAGAAACGTAAAATTTGTAATAAAGCTCCTAATTAAAATCATAGTCGAGTCATTCTAGATTTTTTATATATGTACGTTGTATTCGGAAGATTAGTTGCACTTGATGATGATCGATAGCTTATGGTATCAGTAGTAACATATTTATTTTGTAAATGTTTAGTGTCATAGTTAATATGAAAATATGTTATTAATTAGAAACCATTGAAAAATTTAGCCTGTCAGATTTTAAACCTTCATTCCTCGAATCACACTCACGTAATCGCAAAACAAAAAATACCACATTGTAGCGGACAAAATTTACTATCAAAATGATTCTGGAACCTATAAGATAAAATGAACGGTAAAGTTAGTATAATCAATTATAATTCATTCAACTAATTTTTGGCGATTGCACGTCAACCGATTGTTTGACATTTGAGGGGCTTGGAAGTAAAAGGGTTTAAGTGCACAAACAAGATCTTGTACACAAAGTACACAAACAAGATCTTGTTTTGTTAGCGATGTGCGTGCATGTACAATTGAAAGGTTTTTGTATTTTGTCAAAGTTTCAGCTTCTTGTACGTTCGCAAGTGCGTTTTTATTAAATTAGATTACCTACTTGATGTTATATATATGTTTTTATTTACAATTAGGATATTTTTGACAAGTAGTCTGAGGATGCTGTAACAGCGAAAATATCACTACGAATCACTACGAAAATAAAGATTACAAACAGTGAAGAACGACTTTCTTTTACTCAACTTAATCTTAAATGTCAGCAAATATTTCGCTAAATATAAACCAATAGGCCGATTTAAACTATGAATACAGAGCTATGTGTAAAGCTAGCATAAACCAACAGAAAATAAACCGATTCTAATTGCAGAAATCTCTATAACAAACATTCTACGTTTCAGGGTGGCGTGCGGGATAAATGAAACTTTGAGGCGGATGTAAATGTGGGCTCGGAAAATGTACGTTTCGGCCCTGCCCTGGCAGTTGCGCGCTGCAGAAAAAGTCCATCGTTCCTCCCACCATAGCTCTAGGTCACTAGCGCTATCTCGCTCGGCGGAGGGCCTCTGTCTAATCTTTCACCGCTATCCGGGGGCATTTATCGAGCCGCGCCTGCGTGCGAGTTGTTTACAACTGTTGGTCGCGCCGTTCAGCTACACGACATAGCCAACTCGATACGTCGCTCCCGTTTGCAGCGCGCCAAAGGGAGATAGAATAATATTCGCAGTCCGTGCGCCAGACAGAAAACTGAGTGGATGTCTACAAATGCGACCTCGTCAAAATGGTCGAAATCAAAATAGTAGTAGTACGCAGCGAGCCCACGGCGTGGATGTGTTGGTGAACGTATCCAAGCTTCTGGCGACGCTCTGATCGCATAGGGATAAATACAGTGATATTTGCAGTGTATATGCCTACAAGTGATAGCATTCTACCGTTTTTCGTGAGGAAGTGCCATGACAGTTATCGGTGCTATGTTCGCGGTATAAAATTTTCCGCCATAATGTCCGTGAAAAGCACGAGCATAGTCGGCGACGCTAACGGCGTCGTTCGCACCGGGTACCTCAAAAAGCTAAAGACATACAAGAAGAAGTTTTTCGTGCTACGCGCGGACACCAAGGACAGTGCCGCCCGCTTAGAATACTACGACTCTGAGAAGAAATTCCTCGCGGAGCAACCACCCAAGAGGACCATCACCCTCAAGTCGTGCTTCAACATCAACAAGCACGGCGACGGCAAGCACAAGCATGTCATCGCCCTGTACACCAAAGACGACAGATTCTGTCTTGTATTCGACAACGACGACGAACTTGAGTCCTGGCTCAGGATTCTCCTTTCCCTGCAGCAAGGGGACGAGATCGCTGACGGTGTTCCGCCCAGACCGACATTCGGTGAGTTTTTACTACTTGTTTACCAACACGGCACCATTGATGCTCCCAATTCCTTCTACGCATGCCGAAATTCACCCAAATTCAACATTTACACCGGGTACTACGCTGCAGCCACTACGCAGCAAAAAAACGACACGCGAGATTCTCTCGACTAGTCTCATGGCGGGAAACTATTCCTTCCAGATTATTCCCCAAGTATAACGCATGCCACCGCATTAAACATTTCCTTCTTCCAAAAACGCCCTACTTACCCAACCCTTCCATCCCACGCATGAGACACACCAAATCAAATACATAATTAACCAACAACCCTTCATGTCAAACCATAATTAAAGAGATAAGACAGATCCGGCAAATATAATGTCTGGCAAATAATGCTGTCATCAGTATTTTATCGAATAATAACACTATAAATTATAATTAGATGATTTCGTAAATAGCAACAAACTCAAAGAATATTTGTCTATATGAAATTTATATTACGCAATGGAGAAAGAATTAAACACCACAACAAACCCAATGCTTACTTAAACTATCATTTCACATAATATAATGAACAACGCTATTAATCTTTCATTTCTTGAAATAATCTTGAAGATGCTTTCAGCGTATCTGCAAGGTTATGCAAAGTTTCGCTTCACTGCATTAATAAGAAATTGCTGAGCATCCAAAACTATCTCGCCAACCACAATGTTGTAGTATCTATGTAGTAACATTAATGAAAGTGTTATCTATATCGATATGGCCGGACGTACGTAAATTTGTTCATGAATGAGAGCCGCTAGTGAAATTCGCAGAACTAGCAGCAGATAAGACTGTTTTGATAGTCCATAAATAACCTTATCAGACTCTTCGAGATGAACATCCACCGGTATAAAGGACAATGCGACACGGGACGAGCAAAACACCGAAACAGGATTCGGCCAATCGGAATTAGACATGCCGTTTGCGTCGACCGTCTACTGGTTGTCTCCATGCGTTCCTCTGGCCAAGGACGGCTCAAAATAAAGCGTCGAGACGCTACGTCGCTGTTGTCATTCTAAATACCTGCCTTACCAGGTCTACCTTTTCGGCGCTCTCAGATCCACCTTGGTCTGGTTTCATTACAATAAAAGTAGGACAACGTTTTGCGCACCAAAAATCTTCCTCCGCAAGAAGAAATTCCATCAAGTAATCTAACATCCTATTTGGTATGCGTGCGCATATAAGAAGCCACGAGCATCTGTGTGCGAGTACATCGAGTGCTCGTGGTCGTTGAACGGACCCAACTCATGTACACAACGGACATACCAGGAATACCAGGTTTTTGAATCATTGTCAATAACAGTATTTGCGACCGCCGCACCGTCAGGTTTTTCCGTAAGGTGTTACGATCTGGCATTCCGAGCCTCCGAGCGTTCGATTCACACGCTTACCACTACACGAGCCTTGTCCTAAAATAACGCCTGACCAACCAAACAAATAATAATTAATATTGAAGGAGATTTTGTTTAGTGTTGTTGTCACAACTTGGATTCGCAGAAACATACCAGTGACCGTAACAGGACAGACAAACCTACAAAGGGTGTCATAAATATTAGGAGTCACAAAAGGGCTTGAAAGTAAAGATAACTTAACTTTTCAATGATGGTAACGTCATCGGCAGGAGAAAGCTACCTGAAGGATTATTGTTATCCATAGCTAGCTTACTGTTCATGCGATCTGAGAACTGATGGAATTATGAGGTTGATAAAGGTCTCCATACTCGCCATTGTATATATTGGGGTGTTCTTAAGTCCCTTTAATTAGACGTGTAGAAATTTTGTTACAAGTTATTTGCTATCGATTTCGATCGCAGTGGGGATTATCATCTGGCAAGGCTGGAAAAGTGACTGCTGATTTTTTTTTCATTTTATTGACTGTTATATCTTTTCCAGCCTTGCCAGATGATCCCCACTGGGATCGAAATCGGTAGCAAATAACTTGTAACAAAGTTTCTACACGTGTAATTAAAGGGACTTAAGAACATCCAGACCTTTTATTTCACCCAATAAGATGAAATTATCATCTGTAATTGAGAGTGCATCTCTTCATCGTTCATGTTCTCAAAACATTGCCAAAACTGTCAAGCGAATTAGAATGTGTAACACAAGGCTTGAGTCGTGTGTAGAAGGTAGATGAGGATAGAGTTTGTTTTTGTTGGTGATCAAAACAATGACAAGCGGAAAGGAGTTGTTCATAGATGTTATGGTGGCATTTATAAGTTCTGTGCTAGTATGGTAATGCATTCAGCATGACGGGCTGGTCCAAAATCGCATATCGCCTATACGCCGAGCGTGGACAACGTGTGGGACGAGTCAGGCAGCACCGAGCAGTTTATGAATGAGTGAATATGCCTCCAGAGTACGGGCGTCAAGTATCGTGCGGCTGTGGCCGGTATTACGTGTTTGCTGCCCGAAAACAATTACAGTTGTCACTTGGGTGTACATGTGAGCGGTCCACGCACACAGACATGCCCGCCACACTTACACCAACACACCGGCCGACATCCGGTACAACATGAGCTTCATGAATGTAACTGCCGGCAACTGATGGGAGCCCATTAGAGATGAAAAATCGCGAGCATTGTTCTCCTTCCTTCATACGGATATAGAGACAGGGGCCCCACGTGGCCGCCGTGACGTCAGGGCCGTGTAAAAATGGAAACCGAAAAGTGATTCAGAGGATGTCAGCGTGTTTCCTAAATCGTACTCCGTTCCCACACCGCATAACTGCGTTTCCTTTTAATTTATGCGGCAAACGGATATAATTGAACTACCTTCACAAGGTAATAGGAAGTTGGCAGCACACTGAACCTTGAGGCTGACGTTTCTTTCGCAATCTGATCTCCTTTGATGCGCATCGTCTTATTTATGACCCTTCTAACACACTCTTCAGTAAATTGCAATGAGCATTATTCCAAGATGCGCGTCGTAAAATAGACCATTAAATTCTAAGAATGTCTAATGAAGTACGCAGTCCCAGAATAGTCGATTATCCTATTTAGAAGAGTAACGCCCATTGGCAATTACATAATCAGTACTTCTAAATATTGTACATAGTATGCTGGCGGTATTGGGAATGTGTATACTAATTTGTAGGTATTGTGAGAAGGAATTGAAGGGTCTGAAGCTGAAAAGCTGTATGTAATCGTACCTACAGCACATAATAGGGGTCCACGTTGGATTATACCGCTTGTTTGAATGTCGAGGGCTTGACTCTTGTGCCAATACTGTTTTTGATATTCTATCATAAAGTGGTGGCTATCGGGGCTGTATCGTTGTTTTTGTAGTAGCATTCCATATTAGCATGACCAATTATCGATGCGGAAAATATTTTGACGTTTGGAAGCATATGTGCCCAATTATTTTGTTGTTTATCACGAATACTCATTATGGTGGATGATAAATACTTTCCTCATGAGAGAATCCTAGAAACTTGTAAATATTTTTTCTCGGTATGTTTATTGGGCGTTTATAGATTAGATTAAACCTTTGTTATGTATATAGGTGGTTGTGCAATAAATAGATCAATATTGGAATAATGAAAAATTAAACTAAACCTATACTACATATTTTTCGCACAACGCATTTTATAGTGCGCGTTCATAATGCTAACATTGGCGTTTTCCGTTTAGGTTATCGTGTTTTTCATAGATTATCATAGTTCATATTCAAAATACAGATAACACGTCATCAAGGATCAATAACACTTAACAAAGTTTGCGCCGCGAATTAGCCAATTAAGTGTTACAAATTATTATAAGAAAGCTTGGATTGTGTTAATTAGCTTGAATTGACAATTCAAAAAACTGTACGATCTACAATACAGGAGCTAATAAACTAATAGCCACAACAAACTTTGCGAGGTTTATAAATTTTACTACCAAATGTCAATACTAAACCAGTTTTCGTCGTATTCAATAGCTATTCGCGATTCCTGGAAATAATTAACACAGAATGTTGTCGTCAGACCCATTAGCATATATTAAAAATTAAAAACAGTGTCATCGGTGGAAAGGCAGAACGCCGAGAATGGTAAACAGGCGAGCGCGAATAACAGGAACTCTTGCAAAATACTGACTGAGACTGGGCTGCGTGGAACATGACAATTTTGTTGTTGTCAATGCCGTATTTACCAAGAAGAGTATTTTTAGCTTCGGCAAAACAGTTGACAGCTGTACCCGAACGATTTGAACGACCGCTTGAAAGTCCGCGATAACGCAATAGTTTGTAATTCCCAAGCCTCGACGTCACAGCACTCATCACCAATTGTTAATTCAGTGGACAAACAATAATTTTAGGAATAGGCCCACGCGCGTTTTTTTTTTAGTTCTAACAATGCTCGGACTCTTAGGGGTAGAGAGATCTTTTTGAGATGACTACCTGCTCCAGTTCTTTACAAAACGTTTGTTTTTCGGCGATCTTCGTTCCAGGAAGGTCCAGTGTGCCTTTTTCAATAGATCACTTTAGTGCGGCTCGTCTTTCAAACGAATTTGGCATATAGTTCCAAAGGGCCCACCTAAGAACAGGTAAAATTCTGTTGCCCGCAGGTCGGCGCTACCATGAATTGCCGCGAACAATAGCTTGCACGTCACAGTAGATGTTTTGCGTAGCATTAGCACCATTACAAGTGATTATTTGTGCAGCAAAAACTCGGGCCAAAGTCCAACAAAACAAACCGCCTCACCAATATTTGAGCGCCGCACGATATACAAAGCGCGTTTACGTACAG
This sequence comes from Aphodius sticticus, assembly GCA_963966075.1. Lineage (NCBI taxonomy): Eukaryota > Metazoa > Arthropoda > Insecta > Coleoptera > Scarabaeidae > Aphodius > Aphodius sticticus. The sequence continues at coordinate 22,226,205 of OZ014510.1, forward strand.
GTGCTATCAATTTTTGCTAATTTGTTGATAAACCGAGCGCTCGCAAAAAACAGGACGACAACTCTGATAATTAGCGATAACCACGATTCCACTGGATGATGTTTACTAATAAGAATATTTTCTCGAAAATTCTTCAGCAAACGCTTCTACCTTTCACTAATATTCGATCGGCCATCAATCCTGTTCACAGGATGTCGAAAATCCGATATCATGTGAAATAATGAACTGACTACGGCTGTTTTTCCACGAAGGATATTGGTCTGAGTAACGATACGCAAACATGTTTACAGCGTTTGAAAGAGGATATTCCGTGAATTGAATTCACTTGTGCAGTTGAAAAACAACTCCGGCTGCGGAGGACTTTGGAATAGTGAACAAGGACGCATTGTTCATGGTTGCGGGGAATTCTGTTTTGCAATAGGGGAAAGTGGTTTGTTATTGCGGCAAACAACCACCGGTTAAACAGCAAGTAATCTGTTAAGGATGCAGAAAGTATTCAGATAAGAACTTAAAAAAAATGGAGGACTGGGATTATTTTGCGTGGAAGTAGTACAATGCTTTTATACCTGAGGTCCTAGACATGTGAAATAACAACTTATGGAAGGAACTTTACAAATTTATTGTTGACGACCTTGCCGGTGTAATAGTGGTTCCCATACAATTACAGCTGTACCTTATCGCTCAAAAACCACGTAAAACTCAAACTGAATATCTAAGATATTTCCCAAGATAAACACTGGAACTATTGCGTGAAATGCGCAAATAGATAATGCGACAAACACGTTTATAGTGCCCTTTTATTTTTTATCTATTTCTCTCGTACCTGAGAGGATGAGGCAAGGCACAGTTACGTGAAATGTGGGACAAGGTCCTATCATGTAAACAAACAACCATACGTGGCGTTGCGGAGCGAGTACACCTAAATCGCTTTTAAATTGTAGACAAACATATCTCGCAGGCAATTAGTGATCACCACCCAAACAAACGAGCAAGAGATTCAAAATATGAGGAGTCGACTGCGTCGTTTCGTCAGTTTTTTCACCAAGAACGGCGCGCGGTTTGTTTACAAACTACGCAGTGGTGTATCTAGAACGGAACCTTGCCCAATCAACTGTGTGGTTACACTCTTTAAGAGTGTGCCGACCACCTACTATAGCGCACTTACTGCGTAGTTGAAACGTAATAGAAATTTTTAAGGAGAAAACCAGCGACCAGTGAAAGTAACAGCGGCGAGCTAACTCGGCTGTGCCCATTACTGGCCTGAAAGTCTGCCTCATTCATTCGAGCAACCGACCGACCTTCCCAACGCTCAACTGTTTCCGCCATCACAACAACAACAACAAACAACAAAACAATGGCGCAGATCGATTTCGCACCAAAACGATATAACCCCCTCCACAATCGGTATGCTCAAGATGGTAATTTCTTCATATCCATTGTGTGTTATCCGTTACGACACATAACCTATAACCGCAATTATCACCGATCTGTGCTCTTAACGACGCAATATGACTTAATATTGTGCAAATTGGAAGTGGTCCATGAAACACCGTTTCCATTTGTAATGATTCGTACTTGGTTCTATACACCATGTTTGTTTCAATAATCTAAGCTAAACAATGGTCTTTAACTTAAACACCTGGTATTTTACTTCAGACTTTATGATCTGCAAGATTTTGAATAGTAGTAATTACCTTGCAAGACATAATCTGAAGCTGATCTTATATTATGAGATCACACGCATTCCAATGTTGTAAATAAATACTGAACTGGAGAGTTTTCTGTGAAAATGTTGAAATTGCAGTCCGTGGGTGTGTCGGATATCATCCCTCGGTTTCGAGAATGTCTGTTTTCGATGTACGGTGAATATCGAATAGCCGACATAACGGTCACTTGCCAAATAATTAATGCTAAAGAATGCCGCGGAATGCAGATGGCTGGCTGTGTCCTGGAGAAAGGCACACACGGGTATATAACGAGGTGGTAAAGGGTGACCTGGCATTGGCAAGAAAGTGGGTCCAAAACCTTTCCAAAGTTCACATGGCCTGATAACTGTAACTTGTACAAAAAGTTGATGGTACCAAAGCTTCGGCGGTCGTGGTTGTTGACCTTCCGACGAAAAAGCCAGTCACCCGGCCACATCAATGCTGCTGGGGCTTTTCTAACGAGTCATCGCGACGCAGGAATCTATTTTAATTATTTTTCAGAGGCCCCCGACAAAAAGATGATGTATTACGCAGTTGCCTATCGATTTTTCGATGGGGGAAAGCGTGGTTGTAACTTCGTCGTAGTTTCTGCAAGGCGCGCACACGTCACTGGTTTGCCGAACTCGGCACAATACATAAAATCGCATTTCTACAGCGGCGGCGACCTTTACTCGGCCTGCAATAGGAAATCGAATCGCTTTTGTGTAACTTGTGGAGTTATTCACGTTTTTGCCAATCGCAAAAAGGTCTAGGCCGTTCACTTCACACAAACTGTTAATCATGAGGAAGTTTTATATGCCGCGTAATGTACATTTGCCACATATTCCGCTTACCCAATCGCATTATTCATGTATGTGCGGGAAATTGTTGGTAAAAACTACTTTTACATTTTGCTGTCTACATTTATGCACGCAACTTTTGTCGCATTCCATCCATACCGCGGTGCGCTAGTACAGTGCCAACCCATCATCTCTTGATTACTGTTGATTTACCACAACTCTAATATCCATTGATGTCTATCGTTTTGAGCCCTATTCACCATGTGTAAATTCGCATTTCAATCAGAGCGAATTTATTTGGGTATCTATCTTTTCAACCATGGCACATTTTGAATGAATATAAATGCGTATAACAATTTGCCTGTTTTCGATAAAACAGACTGTGGACCAAATCTTCAGTCTGGAGATTGCACAGGAAAGAAGGGGAACATAAAACACACCGGAATAGGAAGATTATGCTTGACAACCTGATAGCATTGGAAATCCCCAAATGCTTGGTGCAGATTGCTAATAAATGTTACAGTTATCTGTAGTGTATAAAGTGGCCCGATCAAATTTATATTAGTTATTTGTTAATATTTCTTCCTGTATTATTACAGTTGAGACCGCAACACTTATTGTGTCCCATTATGATTATGTATGCCAACGATATGTTATTAGTTCTGACAGATTGGTACACAACATAATGCGCCGTGAACTACTGCGCATAGTGTAGGTAGGTATTTCTCCGCTGCGGGTGCTTAGATCGTTTTGCAACTCCCCTCCACGGTGTATGCACAGGGCGAATAGCTGGCTCCAGGACAGCAGTGAGGGTTGATAACTAGGAGAGAAAAAGGAAGAACGGACAGTAACAGAATTTCCAATGCATTTTCTTTTCAATGGTTTGTTGTTGCTAAAGAACCTTGATAAATTGGAGCATGATTGTTAATACTTCGTCCTCAATAATATCATCTCTTCTTGGAACGATTTATAAATCTGAGGCTTGAAGTTAAAGCGGTCCACTCACATCGACAGACAAAGACTTCGATATTGACTCCGTGGCTGGTCGGAATGCGTTGGCGGGAGTATTTTGCATTCAGTGAGAAAGTTTGTTTATTAGATCAGTTGTTTATTAGACTGGGTGGCCTCCAGTTTTCGCTTGGGTCTATTTTAAAAGCCGCACAATGCTGTTGCCCGCTTCGGCTTGTCCAGTAATCGAAAGTAAGATTTCCTACCGGACCTGCCTGGAGAGATTTCGCAATGTTTCACCATTCGACTCAACAGCAAAACAGTATGTTTATTTGCTGCTCTCTCCGCTCTTCTCTCAATGTCTCTCGATTCTGATGACTGTATCGTCAAGATTGTCTATTTGTTCGTTCTAGTAATAGAAATAGAAGACGAACGCCACATCGTATTGTCGTTTATGGACCTTAGTTATTGTGCGATTTACGTTTATCTCTCATTTGCGTCGAGTGGTCCAGGCGGCGAGGGCCGAGCGGCGCGCGGGGCAAATTGTTGTTTTCATCGCACGAAAATAGATTCGGCAACAGCCACGGGTTTTAAAAACAAGCCTCGGGACTTGTGAGCCTGGCCTACACATTCGATTTCCAAATGGAATTCTGTTGTATTTGGACACTGACATTCTTTTCCAAAATTAATTTATTATTCACACAAACTAACCGTTTGTCAACACTATTCGCTGACGCATATATATCTGTGGCCTTTTTTTAGTGATAAATAATTACCCGGACGCTTAAGGAGTTTTTTAATGTTACTAATTAATGATTAACTTTATTGATTTTTTTTTTCTAATTTATTACAAATTATTACTAATATGTAAAACACGAAATTAAAATTTGTGTCAATAAAATTTTAGAAAAAGAAATCTATTTATTGATCAAATTCGGCCTGTGACGGTATTTTATACGACCCGATTAATTAGAATTATGTATATTAATATACATAGTTACGAAATAAAATTATACAAAGTTGAATACTAAAAACTGCTATCATGTTCACATCATTACTATGATGTGAACATGATAATTCTAAGTACGCCTGTGCGGTATTGTTAAGAGTGTTTTAAGTGTTAAATCATATTTTATTGATTTACATAAAAAGTACACGTGGCAATCGTAAAGATCGTAATACGTGTCAATACAGCGTAAACCATTACTTGTCGATTCATTTTTTCTATAACTAATGCAAACTTTAACAAGTTCCTTGAATTAATACCTGTTAGTATCCTAAACCCTTTTAATAAATAAGCTAATATATACATGTTGTATGATTTATTAACGTTGTTTTTTTTTAATTTCAGGTAAGTGAAATCTTCTGTCTCCTTCCAGAGTGGTAAGGATCATTTCGGTAAAATGTTAATGCTGATTTAATATCATAATTATACTTATATATTAATATCGAGCGAACGGTTTGCAACTGTTGATAATTACAACATAATCTCGACCGCTTAAAAATAAATTTGAGGCAGATTAACTAAGTGAAAATAACACTGATAACATGGTGCATTTCAATAAACAAAATACCTCCTTATCAGTACCATGAATATTTGGTGAACATTATCAGATGTACACTAATATTATTCACTTGTTTTTTTCCTTCGGTAATATAATTATCCGTGTGAACTTTGGCCGCGTCATTGAGCGGATGAAAATTATTGTTTACCCGGCGGAATAACAATCGAAGAACGTTAAAATGACTAGATTCATGACTAAAGATTTATGCCGATGGATTAGATCTCTGTACGAGATACACTCATCGATTGTTCGTGATCTCAATAACCTCGAGGATGCCTCTCTGCATTGGAAACCACCACCATTTCATAGTCATATGTATTTATAATACCAAGAAGAATATTATTTGTCGAACATTTCTTCAATGGGACCGGTAGACGCGATTCGCTGTTGTTTCTCCTACGGCCGCTGCTAGTCGGACGACTTTGCTGAATCGCATAAATAAATATCTATGAATAAATTAGAGGATCGCCTAGCAGTATGGAAATTTTGCTCACATGGGCAAACTTTCTGATTCAATTCATTTTAGCACGCGCAAGCCGCATGCTGATCTTGACATTTCTAGTATACTTATCGACTGATCGACTGTCTGACCGCCTGCCTACCACCGCAAAAGAAATGTAAAAGCCATACCGACCAATCGCCACCATTTGATTTAATTTGAATTCATCAAGAGACTACAACAAATTTATTGCCGCGACACACCCAGCTTGTACTAATTGTTGAATTAGTTCAAAATTGTTACATCAGTTTAATCTTTTTTTGTTTTGGCATTATTATATTTCAGGAACATTTGCATATTCGATACTGGTAAGATATGGCAAAATCCTTTTAATGTGGGTGATTCAAAAAATGATACTTTCGATATAATCACACAAAAAGGCTAAATTCTTACCCCTTGTCGATTCTGAAAATTGAAAATCAAAAAGTACCGCATCCCGCAGTTTTTTCATATTTTATTGTTGAAAAAGGTTATATCAAAAAAGCTAAAGCAAATGTCACTTACTCCTTTCAACAGTAAGCGTTTTCCTTGAAAATTCCCTCTTTAGTTTTGATGCATGCGCATTTTAGGGCCTAAGATAAGAAAAAATCTTTGAAAAAGAACACATTTAAAAATTAGAGTTTTTGATTAATAGCTTTGCGATCAAAATGAAGAAACTTTCAGAATTTCTGGTAAAACTATAATGTTTAAGGTTTGAACTTTTTGAGAGGTTTCTAAGACATATTGAGTTCAGGTGATATGAATTTACAAAAATTTATAAAATCACTTTTTCGGAAAACCTTACGTGATTACGATGAAAATTTTGAATCCGGATTCATATTCCATGTTTCCCAAAGTTTCAATATGTTGCTTTGTTTTTGTTAGGCCATAAATTTTTTTGCTACCATTAGGACAATTAAAAAAATTAAAATCTACGTGTTCTCGGATTTTTTACTTTATCATACACAGTATGTAAAGTATTGTAATCGTGCCAAAAAAAATTTTTGAGATTTTAGCGGAAATATGTCTTTTTGGGTCCCCTGAACATTTTTGACCAAGGTACAAAAAATGTCTGTGTGTGTGTGTGTGTGTGTGTGTGTGTATGTGTGTGTGTGTGTACCCGTTTTTGTGGAGACGATTCCGGAGAAACTACTAAAGGTATCGGGACGAAACTTCATATTTAGAAGTTTCATAACCAAACTTAGAGCTGAAAAGCTTTCTGTTGAAAAGGGTCCAAAGGAACTGGTGGTTTACTTATAGCATTTCTCGAAGATTTTGCAAATGAGCCGCTATTTGTGTAATGTCGTCAAAATAGTTAAATAATAAATTAAAGGAGAGGAAATTTTCTATAATTTATGTATATGACATTTTTTGATAGAATTTATAGTTTAGCTGCATGAGCAAATTCTATTTCATCGAGATCGGTCGTACTGCTTTAAAACTAGTAGCCAGGATATGTCAGATTTTTTGATTCTAATGACAGTAGCTAGTGTCAAACGCTAATGCTTTAAAAATACTACTGCCAATATAGGCTGCGTTCGGATATTGAACACCGTTACACTTTTTACACCCAATAACACGTAAGTGTCATTTGGACGGTGTACCCGGTGTCAACGGAGTACGATATCCGAAGGCAGCTTTAATCGAGATATCTGTCTAGTTCTACTAGTTTTATTTTAATGCAGACAGCCGATCTCGACCAAATAGAATCTCATGCAGCTAAACTATTAATTTTACATATAGTATGATAAAGTCATGTGCCTGGCCACATCAGATTTTTTTTAAGTAATCTCATGTATCCATACCACGTTTTTATTATTTTTTTATTTTCTCGATTTGCGAGATGAACTTTGAGTGAAATATCCATTTACCTATTACTTTTTGAGATCTTATAGAAAATCCCTTTAAGATCATATGCTACAGGATTGTAAAACCAAGCCAAATTTCAACTTTTGTCTGTATCCCGTTGAATCCAGTTTATTAAAATTCCAAATATTTTATTCAGCTTTTGCTTGGGAGGTTTCCAAAATAAGTTCAAAGATTTACGATAGTTTAATATACGACAACAGTTGTCACATGCAGTTTTTGATGAAATTAAGTAATGCACAATTATGTACACTAATAAAACTTCTCTTGAAATTGGTAGCACCATTAGTGTCAACAGTCTGACAACTTTTTCTCAAACATACTTTAGGACTAATAAAATTTTGCACATAACAAGCACATAAAATAAAGGTTTTACTGTCGACTTGACTTCTATCGCTGGATAAAATTATATGTAGGAGAAGCCATTAGTATCTTTCCTGAATTAGACAATTTCCGGCATACGATCGTTTTTGGAAGTGGAAGCGCATTGACCCTGCTGCATTTAGGGAGTTGTCTGCGTCTTCCGTTTCCTCACAAATTACGAGAGTATATCCGTAATTATACCCAATTTTATCAAACACTGTCCCATGCAATACATTACAATTAACTCAACAGTTTATTATGCAGTTTGTAACCATTAAGACAAATTAAAAGTATATATAAACAAATCATTTACATACTACTAGCTTTCCTGTCAATAGTATCTGTTTTGGTATCTATTTTTCTTAACAATTTATTACCTATAAATACATTTGTTTGATAGAATTTTATTCCAGAATTATTTGCATGTTATTTTCGCTTCCTTTTGCCAGCATACCTTTTAAATTCACAGGACATGTTCCTAATGGAGAATTTCCGCGTTGACGATGTCAATGACACTTTATCCCCGGAATCGTTCACCCCAGAAATTATTATTAGCCACATCGCACCCCTCTTTAACAGAGGGGAGCGAGTTTTTCCCCTGCCAACCAAGAAAGGTTCATGTAGGTATATATCATGCTGCCACACGTGCCAGACAAGTAAATACTATATTTGATGGAACCACTTGGCCAAAGGGTGGTATATTTTCAACCCCCCATCAGGTGTTCCGAAACCCAAACCGGTTATTTAAATAGGTTATCGTTTTATTTTAGGGTGGCTGAAATATACTGGGTACTTTGTTTCCGGTTTGCATCCTTGATGATGTAATGCTGGGCAGTTTAAAAATGATAGAAGTGGTAGAAGAATTTAATATGTTGTAGAATATATCATTTTATAGTGCGTAATGGTAGGACATAGGTCGTGTGCGTCATTTTGAGGGTAGCATATTAAATAGTTACCGAAAAGAAAAATGTGGAATTCCCGTTATATTAAATTTCTCGTTGGCGATTTACGCTTAGCGTTTCGTATTTATTATGCTTAGATAAAGGAGATAAATAAAAATAATTTCAATGCCACTCAAAACACAACTTATCACGCCTTATCTCACAATGTTTAACTTTATTTTTTCGTATCGCCAAACACTTCTCGCTATTTTTGTACGTACACACTACATTTAAAACAAGTATGAATAATGACAAGCGACAACTTAAAATAAGTTCTAATTCTTGAAATACGTACACTAATCCTCACGATAATATGCACGTATAGCTCAGTATTAACTTGGGGTTACACATTTCAGAGAAATCTGGCGTATCATGGCATTTAGTAGTTATTATATTATTTATATTGTATTGGTCTTAGGTATCATTTGGTGTTTTTTAATATCAAATGAGTTTCATCTGAAACTTTGATTTTTATTTATTTATTTATCAAAATAATCTTGAAATGTGCACAGTTTTTCCAAGATGACGGGGTTTTGTCACTTAAATTTTCCAGGACTTGCGGTTCCAAGGTCAACCAAACATCTGCGCCAAGATTTAAAACTTTTTCTGTTATTTTCGTTTCGTTTCATGGGCTATACGTAAGTTTACCGGTTCATTGTCATATAATATCCAAAATAAGTCGTTTTATTTTAGATCGCTTGTAATGTAGTGGCAGTAAAGACGAAAACCTTATAAATAGCCATTGCCATTGAAAATCTACAGCCAATGATGTGATACTTTCGCGAAAACAAGTTTCAAAAACAAAAACATGAAGCTGTACTGCCACGTGCCACTAAACTGTTATTGAGGAACGTTTATAGAATTAAAATTTCTGCTTATTGGTTCTGTTTTTGTTCAGCTTTCGTAGTTGATTGAAAACATAGGCCCGGAAAATAAATATTTATTCTGAAAAATAAATTTTAATATCGCACTGTTTTTTTTTTGGTGGGATGTTTATAACAACAATTTTCATGTGGTGTACTTACATACTTTGCGTTATATACACATGGGTCGTTACTAATTCAAGCAATTGTATATTTATAACCGGCTAACGAGTTCGAATTCATAGCTTGATGATAAACAGCGCGTAGACGTGTAATTACTAATATTTCGTTAATTATTTTCCGAGCTAATGGGGGCCCAATTACAGTTTTCTTTGTCCTTACGTTCATTTTATGCATGCGCTGCCTACTCGCCAAGACTAGCAATTTTGACGTGAATACCAGCCATAGCAAGAGACAAATTTAATTAGTCCATTTTGCTCCTTTAATGTCTACATTAATCCGTATGGGAAAAGCTAATCATCCCCAAAGAAGAAAACTGCAATTACAATGATCTTCTTTATTGGTTACCGGCGGTATAAGTCGGCAGATTTTAGACCCAGGCACAATTATTTTTTATGGCATCGCTGTTGATTGTTGGGTTCTTGCTGGAAAATTCAGACTTGCTATTTAACAGCAACCGTTTATATTTATGATATCGCCCATGATTATACACCTTCCGGTATGACCTGGCAGTTTAGTCTCTGAAGTAGTTTTAGCCAAAATTGGCGATTGTAAATAACGCGGTGGAGATTATGGGAAAGTATTCTGCCTGCAGTCGTTTACAGCAGCCATCTTACCTTACATGAGTCTCCGAGAAATGACTTGACTAGGGTATGATTAGGCACTTTTGATTGATTTTCTTCGGCTTCAAAATAGCCAAAAATACAAGTGGTTCTGACACTAGGGTAGTACGAGCGCGGGATGACAACTACATAGAGAGAAAAAACCGCGTTGAATCAAAGAATCCATTTCTTAAACAAATATATTGGCCCTGAAGAGATATTTTATTGACGTGAATAGATTTTTATTTATAAGAAAGAATTCAGTTTCTTACATGTTTTGAGTCAAATAAACACATTGTTTGATGATTTGCTAACAACAAAATGTTTGTTTGTTTGAAACTTTATTTGGTATTTCTTTAATGAAGAACAACCTAAATATTTGCTTTAATCAAACGATTGTTTTGATTTAAGTAAGTAGTTGTTTTGAAAATAATGTGAAGGATGTCGATAGATGGCGCTTTAGTTTTTCGTCGTAAGAGAGGTCTCCTAGAGCAGCGTTCTTCAACCTTTTTACGCCTGCGGACCGGCAAAAGTAGGGGAAATATTTCGCGGACCGGCTGACGATTAAGGGGTAATACCATCCCTGGAGGTAGAAAAATGATACCTAAGTTGTACCTAGTAGTAGTGTAAAAATCAATTTTATTCAAAAATCAAATATTCTGCTATACTATTCTGTTTGACAGTCTTTTGCTTTATTTAATCATTTGCATTTCAAAAACGGTCGGATATCACAACCAATTCACACCTGATTGATTTAAAATTATTACATAGACAGATTTTATGTATTCTCTGATACAAAACCCCGTCCAGTACGTAGGATTTAGCAAATAGTATTTTTTCTGCAGTTCGGCATGTTATTGAACACAAATTGAACACTCTTTATTCGACAATTTTATAACCAAATAGCTCTAACCAAAAAGAAGTTTTGAAAATTTCATCAAAAAAATTTGCTGGAGTGGTATATGTATCGGAAAAGATTGTCTCAACTTCAAGTCAATCGGTTATGAATTGGCTGAGATACCCGACTCAACGTATTTGATGATTTTAAAACGATTTTTGAAGAGAAATGCCGGCACGCCGCCATTTTAATTTTTTTGTTAATGTTTTTTAAGTACGTGATTTTAAAGACTTGTGTAAATTATAGAACTTCTGAATAAAATTGATTTTTACACTGTACATGCTTAAACTTGTTTCGAATTAAAAAAGTGGACACTTATACACACACTAAAACTTGTATTTCAATGTCGGTGGCCATGTCATTAATTCTTCTCTGAGTTGTGGTATCCGATAGTGGTACAACCTCTAATTTTGTAACCACTTGAGGACTCAAAATTTCTTGAACGACATCTAAGACGCAACTCTTTATTAACTCTTCACCAATAGTGAATGGTTTTTTTGGTTTAGCTATACGAAGAGCTACGAAATAATACTCTTGAAGCAGTGACTTGTGATATGGTGATATGGTACACAGATGGTGTAATCTATCAAAGAAGTCCAGTGGCTTATCATTAAAATGTTTATGCTTTGAATGCAAATGACGAGCTAGTTTTGAAGGCTTCATAGCTTCATTTGAAAGAATTTCTGAACATACTACACATAAAGGCAGTGGCGATAGTTCGCTGCCAGGGGTACAATAAACCGAACTTTATATACTCCTTATCATATTGCCTTATAAAATTACCATTTCTCTTTTTTGTTTGTATTGTATATTCAGAAGTATCGACCCATTTCTTTTTCTGTGGTCCTTCTACACTTGAAGCACTGGTATAATTTCGATACCATCAGTACTTTTCTCCTGAATATTGTCCTTGCTTCTACCAAAGAAAGTTAGAAGGTTTTGCTGTTTGACTTTTTAGGTACCATTTTGTACGGCTTCAAGTTTTACGAAAGAAAATTTATTTTCCAAAATACCACACAACACTATAACGCACAATATTCAAAAACAATAAGCTCGAGCGCGATAAAATAAAAGACAAACGATCTGACACAATACTGGGGTGGAGCATACACGAATCGTTGTAAATTATGTTGTATGTATAGGTGGGCAATGTTGCCACCACCAAACTAATTATCGTACAATATGTAGTTCAGAATAATAGAAGATGATATGTATTTGGAATATACTTTTTGTGCATGTTTTACACGCATTTCTGTGACTGGTATTAGTGCCATCTAGTGAAAGCTATAGCTAGTGTTATAAAGTATAGAAAAATACTTGAGCCGCCTTGATAAGGGCGAAATTTTTCGCGGACCGGTAACATATTTCTGCGGACCGGCACCGGTCCGCGGACCGGCGGTTGGGAAACGCTGTCCTAGAGGGTATATAAATACATGTCTATGCAGCATCAGTGGTTGTGCCATTATATCATCAATGTACCTGACGTAGAAATGTCCAACAGCTCTAATATTGTTGGAAAGAAATTTATTAGAACGCTTGTTTAAATTATAGCGTATATTTATTTAAATTGAGTATCATATTTAATAAAGTCAACAACATTATTAAATATGACTAATTCTTTCTATGTATGTAATCAATTTCTATGTATGTGAATATAAATTTTTGCATTTGAAACTTAAATTTTTAAATTTAACAAATGTATGAAAACATTAAGTATATAAACAATTAATTTAATCATTTCTAATTTCACTTACAGTGGATTATTTCTTTAGAGTAGAACAATATATGTTAGTAACGAATGAATAGTTTGCTGTATCAAACGAATTGGAACTTTGATACAACTAACTAATTTTACATACAATATAATATTTCTTTATCCTAAAACAATATATGTTTATAACAAATAAATATTTTGCTGTATCAAGCAAATTCCTGCTTTGATATAACTAACCAAAAATGTTTACTTCAAACTAACGTTTCTTTGCTGATATTCAACAGTCATGTATATTTGACTTAAATCAAGTTTCTTACTGTCAAAGAAATGTTTTCCTCTGTGTAGAGGTCGTGTGAGACGGAGTTGCGACAACACTGTTAGAAACGTATTCTGTGGACTGTGGGCTACTTTTCATTTGCTGCCCATAAAGTGCGCGTGATATTGAGCTTGATACCCGCAAATTTTAATACAGTATCAGTACATCTTCATTGTATAACTAGTCTTTAAATACCCCTTAGAGCGAATATCAGTGAAAAAAAACGTTTCATCTTGCAAACTATTAAAGTAGGTAAAACGTGCTGCAGCGTGAACAATTAAAAATTAATATAGCGAGCAAGAGTGCTGTAAATTCACGTAAGGCGGTCGTAAATGTCCGAATTATGTCCAGAGGACGCGGTAGACGTGGTTGCGCGTGTGACATAATGGCGGTTTTCTTTTCGGTTGCGGTATATAGGTGGCGGTAGTAGCGCGAGCGCTCACTGTTCTATGCTGGTCCGGTCAGGAAAAAACCGCTAATAACAAACAACTTTTAACATCCGGATTCTAAAAATAGAAACACCGCGACTGTTTTTCGCGGCATCCATCTCTCTCGCCATTACTCACGCGGTTCGTAGGCCCTCCACAGCCACTGTTATGTAGTCAAACTCTACTTTTGCCAACGGTATCTTCGGGCAACTTTCAAAAACTGAATCAACATCGAATTCCGCTAATATTTTTCTTGCGGTCGCTATTTTTAACTCCCAACAAGAGTAAAAAAATTATGTCGAATCTAGCGCAAGATTCCATTCATCTCTTCACGGAGCACCTGTCAATTATGACCACTCTTTCACAAGTACCGCAAATTTTTAAGTACTGCTTGCATCTTTAGGACAACGAAAAACTTGATTGTGTGACTACAAAATGTTTATTTATTAATATCTGATATTCTCATTTCCTGAAAATTTCATATTTCCTGAAAATTTCAACCAAACCCATAAACAAAAAAAAGTTTTAAACTTTTTATTGGTTTTTTTTTTATTTTTAGAATGTAAATTAAATTCTGAGGAAAAAGCTTTATATAAAAGCTTTTAGAACTGTTTAAAATACCGTTCTGTTAATATTTCAAGCGGCTGTAACTTTCTAGGGAATTGAAAAAACGGGTGATCTCCTGGTAGAGTACACTCTCTGTTGAATGAGTAATGTCCGATCTCATTCTGACACTTTTTTGCCATTTTTTGACGTATTTTATGATAACTTTTCTCTCCGTTGACATGTAGGTATAAAAAACGGTACAATATTTATACTTCCACTAGATTCGTGCCAGAGAGCAAATATTTTTCAAATGTTTCTCCTAATGCAACTTTTTAAAGTTGCATCACTATTATTGCAAACCGCCGATATGAGAGATAAAAACTAATATAATTATTATCAGAGAAATACTCATGGAAAAGTCAAAAGTAATAGAAAATTTTAAAACAGAATGATATTATTTTCTGAATAATAAATTATTATAATATGAGCAGTGGGGGTGACGTCTGGTTTCGTTTAGCGCCATTCGTATGCAAACTACCTAATTTACCATATACAGATAATTAGCATTAGCGATAAACGTTGCGTTTTGACGTAAAACGGCGACCGATATCAGGCAACTTAGCTACAATTAGGTAACTCGACCGTAGAGAAAAAAAAAACAAAACCGTAAAAACAGTGACATCAGACTGCGTAGGTGCTCACATTAAAAGAAAATAGAATACCTCGAAAGAAAAATGATTGGTGCTGTTTGTCTATAATAAAACATTTGTGGGATATATTTGCGCGTTCCTGTATAAACTATAAGACGTCCTAAAATAGAGATTTCGACGAAATTCTGGACGAAAAGGTTAACCGTTTCTAACTTTTACTACTACCTACTACGGAAAACGTTTATTTTTAGGCGCGTAGTAAAACAATGTAACCAACAAACTGCTAGAAGTTATTTTTAAAGCAACCTCCTCCTCCTCTTTGGTATGCCACTGTAAATGGATTCTCGAGGAAGACTTCTTCGCTACGTGCCATTCCGCACGCGAAGAACCTCCTAGAAAAACAAGATTGACGCGTGGTGAATGCAAAGGAGGCCGGAAGGATGAGGAATGTTGTAAAGGCGTTAGTTGTGAAATTGATCCATTCAAATAGTCAGCCACTGAATAGAATGTGGATAAGGTGACTAAAAAGCTGCATAACATGATCGACAAATATCGTATTTGTATTTAACGACTTGATATAACGAGTTTTATGTTTCAAATCAATCCACGTGTGTTAAAATATGAAGGAATGTAATAAATTGCATTAAATTATGTTCATTTATGATTCGTGTATAATTTAGTGTTGTTTTTTGGTTTTTATTATTGTAATTCTGGTGGTAAGCAATGACATAAGAAACTTTAAGAAAAATATACAATTAGAAGGGAATATGGATTTAGTGAAGTGGTTTTTCAATTTATAGATTACCTATGCCGTTTTTTATTTTCCTATTTTCCAATCAGATGCATAAATTCATTGTAAATTAGTATTTTTTGAGAAGCTCAATTGTATGGCTACCATGTTAAATAGAAACTGTTAAACAATGTGTGTGCTATCTACCCATATGTCAACTGACGAAGTAATTTTGTAGAACTTTATTATTTCTAGTGGTGTTAAGGAAGCGTATTTTTCTTGGAATGTGTTCTCCTTCTAATTCGTAAAAATCATAGGTGCCCATGAAATAAATATTATTATGGCGAAATAATAAATAAAAAAATATTAAATTGACATAAATATAAAAGAAGTACCTGTAAGATGTCAAAACAGCATCCTAATCGCACTACAAATAAAAAAGTTAACACCATATATTATTTTTAAAAAATTTGTATTATTTTTTTCTCTTTCTAATATTCTTGAAGCCATTAGGAACCCAACTATTTGTTCAACGGATTATTAGAGACCACACAAAATGAAGTCCTATTTTTTGGTGCATATTTAAACAGATTGGACATCACATGTTGCTGTTGTTTTTTGCCGAGGTCTTGTATCGCAAGAACAAATCTAAAGCAAATTCAAAAATTCGTAGAAGGGGCTAAGTGCCATAATATTTATTTATACATATTTTAAGCTAAGTTGATATTTTTTATACTAGAAAGTAAAACTTAATAAAAATAAGTTGCTTGACCAAGTATACTTCATACAGAGTGTCCGTTGTTCGAAAAAATACATGGAGACCTCGTTTACTGAAAGTCATGCAAAATTTGATAGTTCTGCTTAATTTTATAGTCATTAATTTTCTTTAAAAATGCGTTTATTTGTTATTTTGCAAATGTACTGAAAAACTGTTGTTTTTTGTGCAATCTTTCTAATCTAAAGGTGCTTATATAAAGTTTACATTGAAAATGACTTATTTTAGTAACTTCCTTCAGAAAAAGTAAGGACCAGAAATCAAAATCCACTCAACGTTTTCCTTTTATTTTGAATTATTATTTTAGAAAAAACAAAAACAAGCTTTAATATTTTTTTTCACAAACTACTCAAGGTATCACACAGTATTGATACTAACAATATCGTAATTTTCTTTTTATTAAAAATCAAAATAAAATGTAATTCTAAAATAAAAAACAGAAATAACGTGAACTTTTTTGTAATAATAAAATTACCAGAACACGCAAATAAATCGCCAGCCGTGAAAAATTAAAATAAAATCAGACAAAACTTTTTTTTGGCTTTAGACAAACAAAAATATATTGTATTATGGAAATTTGGTAACTTTTTTCAAATATGTTAATATATTTTTACATTTTTTAATTCTAAGATTAATTCTAAGAATAGTTTATAGGAATCATTTTTTTTTATAAAATCCACCGTTTTTGAGTTGATACAAAGTTACCGGAACACCTAAATAATTTCCCAACCGTAAATAGTTTCAAAAAATGCTTCAAATAAAAGTTTTTTGGGTTTAAACAAGCTCTTGTTTAATATATTATTCATTTTATTATGGAAGTTTGCAAACCTTTTCGTTTTCTAATAGATCATCCTGTATATCTTTTTTTATTCTAAGAGCTTTTTGTAGGAATCATTTTTTTTATAAAATGCATAAAATATTAATTATAAGCAACTACACTGAAAGTTAACTCATGCGAGATCGATCGGTCAAGTTTGTTAGGCATTTCACGACATATTTTTACGTAGCCCGTTATTTACATTAAAGCCAGTGATATTTTATCCAGCCCACTTTCATGTAATAAAACCAATTTTTCAATTTTTGGCACTTAGTTCATTATTTACTTCAACTCTTCAAATATAATAGAGAATATTCCAGAAACTGCAGATTGGTCTAAAGATTGTACTTTTACCTGAATTCAGAAAACGTCTGTGAGTGTTCCCGAAGCACTCTAACAAAAAAAAAATCTTATATAAGACAATTGGGCTTAGGCTATACATTTTTACGCTGTCAGTATCAATATGAAAACTAGTCCGTTGCCATTTATCTGCTATTTAAAATAAAAACAAACTTGATCATGGATTAATAGGGTGAGTCGAAATATTTTGTTTGGGAACGCTTTTTTTCGACCCACCATATTGAATAAGTCAATGTTAAATATCTAGCTGTCAGACAGATTGCATCCAGTCAGTTTTGCCATAGTAGTTAGAGTTTTCTTATTTCCTCTTGTGTACTGTTGCAATTTTGATGTACCCTCTGAAAAGAATTTCACAAAAAAATTTTCCATTGCGAACAAATTACGCTTTGACCATCGAATACGCACATGTCCTGGCATCCATTGACGATAATAAGAAGGCATGAATTTATTAAAGTTTAGCAATGTTGTCACGACGCTACGGCCAGAAAACCAAATTGATATTGAGCATTGTTAATCGTTGCGAAGGTGAATGTTTCCCAGTGTAAATATATACCGGGCGGTGGCATCTGACGTCAGTAAACTTTAAAGTATTCTCGCCAGCAAGTGAGCCGACAATCGTATCGCGGTGCAACGGCCAATTTGGAGTCGGTTTCATAAGTTCTTTAATGAATTCGGGCGGCCGAAAAAGCGTCTTAACGGTTGGCCGCTCAGCGGTCACCTTTTATCTTCTTGCGGGATCATCCTGCAACGGACAGGACCTGCCCCGCAGACGCCGCAGGAATAATTGTGATTTCTTAATAGGCGCTCGCTTGTTTGCCAGGATTAATTAGGAATCAAACATGCCCGCCCAATTAAACCTACCACATTTTAAAATACAATTAAGGCCTAATTGTTCTGCATCGCTTACCGTTCAACATTTATAACAACGCCACTATAACGACGATTTTAGCCAACGTATTCCTTACCGCAACTTTACCGGTGTACGTCTAGACTTTTCGGTCCCCGGTGCATTGACGATTACATAAATGACAAATTCTTTATTTAGTAATATTTGTATCATAGTAAGCAAATAGTAAGGTCAGTGGACAAACAGTGTCTATTACATCAACTAAACTGCTTCGGTTGCGAAAATATTGTTTTGAACCCGCGATATTTGACGATGTAGTATGTCGTAACGTCATTATCATGTATCCACAACGCCATACTTAAACGAATTCTATTTATTTTATAGTCTGGAGACAATAATCATAAATCTCATCCAGTCTGAAAAGACCTCTGCTGAACATAGGCCGCCCTTGTTTGCTTCCATCGTCTAGTATCCTCCTCTCCTTAGACTTGTGTGTCATCATCAATTTTTTTTAAATTTTCCAGCCAAGTTTCACTTTGGAAGTCCTATTTTGTCCAGCAAAGTTTGTGACAACAGCCTGTAAGCATAGAATTGAGTTCTCATGCATGGTCAGGTATCATTATAATTCCTGATTGTTTAATAATGTATTGAAACTTCACAAAAAACGATATCGATTTCTATCATCGCCAATCTTCTGTTAATCTTCTACCAAATAAAGAATATTTTTAAAAAAAAATCAAAACTCTCGTATGCACAGTGCACACACTTACATTATGCACAAATAATGCAAATAAATAAGCAAACTTAACATAAATGAGTAACTGTACATTATGAACTACAAATAATGAGTTATTTCCACACAATTGAAATAAATTTGGACTGAACCAACTAACCTGACAAAATTATTTCTGCATGGAATAGATGTAATGTCCATCCCAGCCATAATGAGCATTCAAAAAGTGGTTAGTATAAGCTGTTTATTGGCGTTGGTTCTGAAAATGTTTTTCTAAAAATGTTTGAATTGAAACAATATTTACTATTTTTAACCGTTCATTGTTATTGTTTAATTTTAAATCTTTTGCATTCGCGAGCTGAAACAAAAACGAACAAAGATCACAACAGATGGAGCCTATCTAAACTGTTAATACAGACCAACTTTGTAGGGAAAATTTGGATTAAGAGATTATTTAAGTTAATTTTTTAATTAATTTAATTAATTAATTTACAAGACGAATATAGGAAAACATTCCAAACATTTTACAATTTATTAATTTTGTAAATAATAGTAATTTTCTTTAAGAATAATGTTTTTTTGATTTATGCATTGTCAGCGGAAATCTGTTCACATGCAAAATTTCAACACGATTAGACATTGAGAAGTATGTAAAATATTATATATTACATGTTTTGAACGAAACAAACAAGAAGTGAAGTTAAGATAAGCGTAGTAAAAATGATCAATAAATAGAGATTAAATTAAATGAGATGGTCATTAATAGTCTTGCCATTTCATATATTAATTTAATTGTCTCTAACAATCGCCTTGTACTTTTTGATTTTATATGTAGTAAAAGTAAAAAAAATAATAATAAAGTAAAATAAAATAATAATATTAATAATAGAATACAATTTTGTTGCAATAATGTACCCACGTATAATAATAATTTTTGTAATTTGTTTTAAATTCAACTAATTTTTCTTTATATTGCACAAAGTAATAAACAAAACGCACAGTTTGTTGTTTTAACGTATGTACGTATTGTACATAAACGTATGTGTATCTTGTTGCGACAAAATAATATTAATAAATGAGTAAAAGTTGTACTTGTGGAATATTATCACTTCTACCATCATATAATTGAATCGGCCAAATCGGCCAATTAATCAAAACTCCTGGACAAATTAACAATATTTTCCCACATACATTCACATTTCTTTTAATTTGGCAGGTTGAATATTTAATTTAATTCTATTTCATAGTTTAGTTATTTCTTCTTAATTTTTTTATTTGTTATCCGTTAATGATCGATTAATTGCTCAACTCAAAGATGATGCATTTTATCAAAAAATTGTTTCTATAAAAACCTCTAAGAATTAACCTTAGGATTAAAAAATGTAAAATATACAGCGTGTTCTATTTCAAAAAGAAAAGTTTACTAAATTTCCAGAATAAAATAACCATCCCGTATATTGAAAATATATTTAGACGATAGCTTGGTTAAAACCAGAAAACGTTTGTTTGAATTTTTCTTTGAAATTCTTTACGGTTGAAGAATTACTAAGGTAATTTTGACTAACCATGTATAATCCACCATTTTGAATTTATTTTGGAAATCTAACATGCCATTTTTAATTATCAATCTTCAAATATTACAGGAAATAAGTTTCATGCAAATCCAAGATTTTTTACATTTTCGGGCGCCATTTTGAATTTTGAAACTTGGACATTGGATTTGGAGTCTAGGATCTTCAAATATGACAGCAAATAAGTTACAGAAGCACCCGACATCTTTCTAAATTTTCTAGTCGCCATATTGAATCCGCTACTTTGAGTTTGAAAAATATGACATCGGGTTTGGAATCAGAATAGCTAACAGCTATACTTTTCAAGATATTGCACTGATAAAATTATTTTGTTAATTTTCTCAGAACTCACTTTCTGGACTTGTAGTGTTTTCGAACCGACCGATTCAATTGTTGATACAGGTCACTATTTACTATGTTGTGCATCAGATTCACAATAGATGCTAACAAAAATAAGAAAATATCCCAGTTATTTTGTCATTTATTAAAAACGAAAATTTATTGAAACACCCTTACAGACTTTCTAGTGGAGAAATGTCATTTTCTACCATCATGATCACGATTAGCGGTTATGTTTATATGAAACTTACATATCGCAATGAAAAAAATCGCAAACAGGTGCTAAAACCGTCAAAACATTTGGCAACCTGTTCCCTTCCTCTATATCACAAAATATTTTCACAAAATCTGTCCGGGCTTTTCTCGTCGCGTCTCCGCCGCAAGCTATTTTCAAATTGCCGCGAGGACCTATTATCTCGTCTCTCGGATGCCTATAAATCAGTGCCTGATATAAATTAGATTTCGGCTTAGATAACCGGCCGTATATCGTTGGCGTAATTTGTAACAGTCACGGGACAAATTCAACGTATTTGTCTCTTTGCGGTCCCCCGGTAACCTTTCGAAAAAAGCAGGGGCGGCGCGGGAGCGGCAATTGGCACCGATATGGAATAGTTTTACTGCAAATCGCTCTTCCCATACAACTGCGACGCTTTATAACTGTCCCACGATCTATTAATGCCCCATTCGCACTGCCAAGTATTATTGTACTGACCTAACAATAGAAGAATATACAGCGGGAAGAGCATTGGAACATATCATACCATGACTGTTGATGACTATCTTCATATACCAATAAACAAAGCTGGCCAAAGTTAATCAGACAGTTAAATTTAATCATTAATCCGTTAACGAAAAAGTTAAGTTCGTTAACCGATAGTCCGTTAATTTGTTACAAATATAACGGAAGTTAACGTTAACAGTTAATCGTTAACTTTTTATGAAAAAAAAATATAGGTTATGTTGAGTGCCGATCTACCGGTGAGTATGCAACCCAAATAACTGCGGACCTTTCTTGCAGTTGCATATGTAAAAATTGCCTCAGAAACTTTTCAAACTAGGTACAATGGTAACTAAAAGAACTACATTGCGATTTATATCTATGCAGTTCAAACCTGCACTTTCAACAATGCTGTTTTGAAAAATCGTAAAATTTTTTTTTATTAAATCAAATCATTTGATCACATCTACAATTTAATTATAATTTGAAATAAAATTTTACTTATACCCTGTAGGCTATGAAAAACTGTGCTAAACAAGTTATTAAGGTATCTGTCAGTGGTGGTGATATTGTTAGGTTAGATTTGCATAATTTTTGGAAATATAGCAATATTTTCTCAGAAGGAACTAATTGACATGGTGTGGGTTCTTGGCGAATGCAACAAAAATGCGTTCTGCTCAAAAAGTAATAGCACACACTAGTGCTAAAATAATCCGTTACAGAAATAACTTGTCTTCGTACAAATTTACATAAAATTACCGTTTAAATTTCTATTTCTTGCAAAACAATATTAAGTATTATTTCTTTGTGGAAAAATAAATGTACAATGCTTGATATTGAGTTGCGTTGTGAACAGTTTTTCATAGCCTACGGGGTATAAGTAAAATTTTATATCAAATTATAATATTAATATTGCAGATGTGATCAAAAATTTTGATTCATTAAATGAAGATGAAATCATGCGAGAAAACTAATTTAGGTAAATACTTAGGGTGTTTAATGGTTAATGTAGGTGTACTTATTGATAGAAAAAATCGATTTATTTATGAAGAATCTCTGCAATTGTTTATTTTAGCAATGGTGTGTGTTAGTACTTTTTTGAGCAGAACGATGAGTAGAATACAAAAAATTAATTAGTCACATGGTGTTCCATTTAAAAAATTACTTTCTTGTGGAAAACTGTTTGCTATATTTTGTTGCAGATTATGATCAAAATCCAAACGACAACACTTGGCTGTTTAAACTATGATTAATCAATTAAATAGATATACCTTCATACTCGTTTGACATAAACAAAAAATTTCCAAAAATTGAAACACTTTTAACGTAGTACACGTGATGTAACGAAAGAATATATAATTTGTACTCTCTTTTTATCGTCAACGGTTAATTATTTCTTACCTGGGGAATGAAGCATTGGCAATTTTCAAGAACACGAGCATCGTTTATGTATGTTTTACAATATATTCAAATTCATCACATTCATCTAAAACTGTTTTTTAATTTAATTTGAATGAACGTTGATTTAAAGCACTGACACGATTAAAAGACAAATAAATACTAGAGTCCAATAGACGGAATGTCTAACTTTAAATAATATAAAAAGCTTTGTTGGCTTTATTAAATTCCATGCAACAAACATCCTTCCAACATTTCTCAATATTCCCGGAAAATGTTCATTCAATGAAGAACAACAATTACACTCAGGGATCATTCTAAGTTCAGTAACTATTTAAACTACTGCACGGAGCAACATAACAACACTTAAGTTTATTATCACCTATAAAAGACGGTCATAATTTCCGATGACAAGGTTTAGTGCACGTAATTCAGCCATAATGCGGACGATAATTTGGACTTGAACTTACACTTGAACTTGCTAGACTGAACAAACTAGAGACCGGTTTGTTGACACACTGGCAAACTTTTTCTACTTGTCGGACAGGTTTGCGCCACGAATTCAACTTGTACTTAAAGTAAACGAAATTCGCAAGATTAAATCAAATATTTACAATTTCGTGATAACCTATTGGACTTGCTGTGACGTATCATCTGCCTGGATACTCGCTTCAGGAGACATTTTCAAATTTCACCGGCGATTTTAAAGATTTTTACGACCAATTCCATAACCCCTCGAGTGGGAGAGAGACGAAGAGCTACCATTTTAATTCTTGTTTACGTCGCGCGCTGCAAGTAAACAACATAATCAAATATAATAAAAACATCCTGCAGCACTCGGGCAAGAATTCCTTGGAGACCTCGGTTTCACTGTTATTTTCCTTCCAGCGAGCAAAACAACGGATAAAAACAATTTATTTACTAATCGCTACTGTAACAAGAGCCCGGCGCCATGTTGTTTTCTAAGCATCGCTAAGAGCCATATCATCGATAAACAGCCGGTGACTTTGTTCGTAATGTCAATAATAACACTCCAGTAACGCAATACATTCATCCTACGATGATATTTTCCAACGCTCTTTCATATTTCTTCATCGATCCAATTATACAACATGATACCAACAGAGCTATACACACAGTTGTCTATGTGCACAGTGCACATAGTTAAATTTGAGCTGATGTTGTCACTACAAATACGAACGCAAAACGTGTTTTTATTTTCTATGTCATAAATTACATACATAGAAGTGAATTACTAAAAGATGGCTTTATTACAAAATAGTTTTGTACTTTGTATTATCAAAGTTTCCACTCACAACAATTTCCCTGAAAGGTGTGTTTTTTAAACCTAATAAACCCAAGAACCATGAGAGTAACCATTGCAGAAAAAAAGATGCAAATATTATTATAAGAATGACTGAATACCTAGAATTTTAATTTCCTGAAATCTGAAGGGGTGTTTGTGCAAACGATCAATGAAGATAACAGCGAACCGTTTACGCCTACATGATTCCCGACGTTCCTAGAAGGTGGCATGTATTCCCGGAAAATGATTTTAATGGGAGAGAATGCTTAAAAATGAAAAATTCCATCATTATTATTTTTGTCTCCATCTCGAGTTGGTCGAAAACACGGTATAGTGTGACGCATGCACAATAGTGCCTTAGCAACAACCAGAAAACGAGAACCAACTTTTCCAGGCGATAATTTCATGTCACATAAACAAATAATTAAGAGATTTTTGCACTCAAAACGGCGACCGTGTTTCATATATCTCGTAATGGATACTCGGACGAGTCAGCGTTTTCCCGTTGAACGCTATAGAAGAGATCTATGAACTTTTTATAACAAAGAAAGCACACAACGTGCAATATGTTCGACGCACGTGTAAGTAATTCTTTAACATCGACTAGACGCGAAAAAATTTGCATGTCGACTACTGTGCGTATAAATGGAGGGCACAGACACCATTAGTTAAAATTTTTCGTCAACTGCCGGAGCGAACGGGGCATTATTAATAGTTTTCTGAAATAATGGAGATGATTAACTTTCTGAGTGACACTTCCTATGTTTTTAAAACAAACGACTCATTGGGGAACACCAGAAGACCGGAGCCTGTTATTTAGGGACACTCGCTTCTTTCGTCAAATCGTAAACTGTGGCAAAAATACTTATTAAACAAACATTAAACATCGAAACCGCAACCGATGTGTTACTAAACCGACCAGATTAGATTAATAACTACGATAGAATGATACTTTTATGCACTTTCTATGTAACCAGGATATAGCCGTATGTTTGCGGTGGACATGTTTACGTGGAACTACATTTATTATTCATGACATCATAATTAAATTGATGCTTTTGTCATTTGTTTTTGCCTCTAGTTATTTTTAGGCTGGAGGTAGCGTCAACTAAATAACTGCCTCGCTTTGACAATATGACGAAATGCTTCCTAATGAAAACAAAATTCCTGATCTCATGTGGATCGATCCCACTTCTGATCTCACAATTCAGTACTGATTATCCTGATCTTAAGATGTATGAAGCTGGTATCCAAACAAAACCGAATTCTGGTGATTCGAATGCTGCTCTAACGGGTTAGAATCGGTACCAATTCAGAGCAATTACGGCTCAATTAGAAGCGGACCATCTGAGCCTGTGCTGCCGCCGACGAAAACAATATTTATAGAAATCGCTTCGTATTAATAGCGTCAGAGGTGGAGGACGCGTCGATATTATTCCGCACACAAAAACAAACCACTTAACGCAACAGCAGCGTTACGTACAGGTTGACGAACAAACAGAACTCCAACAAACAGCCCATCTGTTTGCGGACGATATGCCACCGATAAATGGAGCAACTCGTTGGACACGCGTTTGCTGCACCAGGCTCTAAAGTCTCCGTTGCGTCACACTTGTTTGTGCGTGTGTTTGTGTCCTGTTTTTTTGTTTCTCGCTGGTACTCCATACACGTAGATTAGACAAATTTATGAGTTTCTACACTTGCCGCTGGGAGAGAATCGCGGGCAATGTAACAGATGGCTATCTAAACAAATCCGGGTCGATCCTCTGCGAAATGTGTTCACAAAATATTTGCATTCTTGAAACGGGGTATGAATGTACACACACGTGTACAGGATTCGTTTACTCGCTTAGTAAGATCCTGCGTGCCCTTGCCCTTGATCAGAAACTGTTTACCACAAATGTTGATTTACCTACTAAAAAAACGGTTTGTTGATATTAGATTAGTTTGGCATTGGTAGATGTAGTTATTCATATTTCTGTCCGTTGGTTGGTTCTCTTGCATATATACGTTTAACCATTTGACACGACGATAAGACTAGATCAAATCGCAAATCAGTATGGCATTTGGCAACACCACACAAACGTATCTGTCAAAATTTGCCAACACGTGCCAGCATCATATCTCGTCAATCATCACATTCACGATACTAAAAACGTTAGATCAAAAACGTTCTGCAGACAGTATGTCTGCTGAATTTATACCTACTTGGTCTACAAGTAACGTTTTGTCTTCAGATTTGTTTATGATGAAGGCTCTATTATTAAGATCGTATTATATTTTTCCTATACTGGCGTTTGGGAAGTCTGAAGTATTGTTTTGCTTCTATTTTATTGAACATAGTTTACTCATTCTTCTCATATTATCCATATATTATCCAAATATGCCTATTAGAATACGTTTTTATTTGATTGATGCGTTAAGCAGAGAAAATATACTCAAATGATGTATCATGGTATCCTCAACACACAAGAAAACTGATCATTAGGAAGATGATAATGTTTCTTATTTTTGAAATCTTTGGCTACCACTAAGTGTAAGTACGTTCTTATTTCTCTTCCTGTTGCTTTGATGAGAAGGTCATGAGGTCCGAATATCTGCTACTTTGTGTGTTGTAATTTGAGTTATGTTGGCAGCCTGAAAATGAGCAAAGATCGTGCATGTGTGTCTTTAAATATGCCAACCAGATACAAATAAATACACTGTAGTTGTGAGTGAGGGTTTTGGTAAAAATATCTGGAATAGCACACCGTGGTAAACAACAAGCCTGGTGGGTAAAATGAAATCACGCGGCCTTGTGTCATTTTCGAGCGCACGTTTTGCAAGGTTCCAATTACATGGTTGTGAATGCAGCCGAGGACTATTTTCGAATAAACACTCGAACAGGCATCGATTTTGTACATAGACGTACTCAAACAATCGGGAATCTTAAGGAGTAAGGAACGATGCGTGACCCCAGAGGTTACAAATGTCAATGACGAGCATTTTTTTCCCTACCATTCGTGGATTTCGGTTAGTCATTTGTAAACATGTTGTTTTCCAGTGGGTGTGCGTCATTTTTTCCTTGTCTGACAAACGGCCGCCCATGATAGCTTCGTTAGCCTTAGTCCGACATGTTGCATACAAAGTTGTTTTCTCGCGGTATCTAGTTTTATAACAATAGCTGATGGCGTAAACAAGTTGTTTACTAGTTCCGATACTCGTTCGACGGCGTCAAGTGCACGCCTATTGAAGGTTCGAATGCCGAAGGATCGTCCTCCCTTCCAACCGTACAGAAATAACTAATTTCAGCCATTTGAAATAGCTCGGAAATGATAGCGGCTTTAATTGAGTCGATTCATGCACGTGTCGTGGCATGTCTAGGCCACAACATTCACGGCGTAGTACTCTAGTTTGTGTGGAAATGGGGCCGTATCGACCGTGCCCTGCTCCAAATATCAGTTTGGACCGGCACAGTGGCCCAATTTATAGCCAGGTTGTATTGATTTTCTCCCTTTTTCCGTCGTTTTGTGTCTAGCTTTGCTCGACCCACACCCTTAGCCGCCCAACTACCCACTCCGCAGACGCTACACAACGTCGTCGCCGTCGTCCAATAACATCCGTGGACCGTAATATAAATCTCCCACTCCACATTTAATGCGACGCAGCAGAAGGGTGAGACTCTTAATATCACATATAAACAGACCCAAAAACAAATTTCATCCCCTTTTCATTTATACCGCATCATCAAGGGTTATATTTTATCGTATGCATTATGATGATGATTACTTTGGTAGGAAGCTTAAAGAAGCCATTACAACATGGTGTTGGTCAAAACTTTGCTAAAGAAGTGATGTTTCAGTCGCTTAAAAAAGAGACCCAGTTTCTCCCATGAAGAATACAAGATAACTCTCACTGTTGGATGATACGCTTATGCTTTTACATTTGAGACACGTATGTTGCTTCTATATTTGACTCAACTGCAGAAGTTTGTGCTCAACTCAAACTTCTTGTTTTCTTCCAATATGCTTCTACTTCCATTAATGAACCAAATGTGTCATTGAACCAATTGTGTGTGACATAATTGATGAATTGGTCAGTGACAGCTTCAAGAAACTAGATATCATTTCAATAGGTTTTTCCTCGTCGATTACAAATCTGGTAACCAATATTCTCATTTTGGTGGCTCAAGCCCTCATTTCAGCCTACTTCGAGAATCCTACCGTGTGGAGCACACAAAAGTGCAAAACGGAACTTTTTGACATGCTGAACACCCTTATGAAAAATCCTACCATTTGCAACTCCATGATACAACAATACTTGATTGATAACTAACAAAATTTGTTAATCTATATCTATTTACAGACATACTTACTGACAGAAACAAATTTCATCCCCTTTTCATTTATACCGCATCATCAAGGGTTATATTTTATCGTATGCATTATGATGATGATTACTTTGGTAGGAAGCTTAAAGAAGACATTACAACATGGTTTTGGTCAAAACTTTGGTAAAGAAATGATGTTTCAGTCGCTTAAAAAAGGGAAGAAACCCACTTTCTCCAATGAAGAATACAAAATAATTCTCACTGTTAGCTGATACGCTTATGCTTCCACATTTGAGACACATATGTTACTTCTTGTCAACTGCAGAAGTTTGTTCTCAACTCAAACTTCTTGTTTTCTTCCAATATGCTTCTACTCCCATTAATGAACCAGATGTGTCATTGCTTCCATGTTTGACTTAACTAGACCGCAGAGTGTGTGACATAATTGATGAATTGGTCAGAGACCATTTGCAACTCCATGATACAACAATAGTTGATTGACAACTAACAAATTTGTTATTCTAGATCTATCTACTGACATACGTTGTATTATTTAATTTACATTAGCCAACGTAAGCGTTTTAAATAGCATATTTCTGATTCTATTTGCTGTGGATTCCCAATCTCAACCGATATTGCTTCACATCAATATTGGCTCGTAACTGTATTTTTGTCGGTTTTATCTGCATCGCGTGTATCGCAAACAGTTCATTTTCACACACCTGTAAACCGTTGCTCTCGGTTAGAAAAGGAGAGCCGGCTCCGTCCACAAAACAAATTCATTCATAATATTGACTGATGTGGAGTGCGTTACATGACTTCATGGCCGGCAATCTCGACTGCGTATCTATGAAATCTGTGGCACGTGGCGTGCGTGCACGCGCGACAACCTGCATAGTTACAAAACATGACGACGACACGTAGCGCCTGTTATTGCGTTTGCACGTTTTAAAATGGCTTGTTTTGCGCTCTGGTAATCGATGTATATTGGGTGGTTATTCGCGCTTCGTCGTCATGTGGATTTTCTGTCGACTCTGTCTGGAAGGTTGTCATGGTAATGCTGCCAACGCCGATCTCACAGTCGGCCCCTTCTGTATCACTGGAGGCGCTTTACTGGAATCGCAAATGGGAATTAGAAGTCTAGACATTTTTATCCAATATTTATGACATGACATATAGTTCAACCTTCAGACGATAATGCGTCTTTTCTCGTCATGTATTGAAGAGTAAACCGAAGAGATAACGTTCTGCAGATGCCGATTCGTGAAAACTGAATATTTAACGTATCCAAAGGCTTTTAACGGCATGCTTTTTTGAATAATAATGCGAACGATAAATCCCCAGATGAATGGGGATGCCAGTCATAAATATCCTTGTCAACGAGAACAGTATGAGGGAAGCCAAAGTTTGGTTCATATCTGCTTGATTAAATTTGTAGAAAACTGTAGAACAGTTGTTTTTTTAATAGTATCTGTTCTTTAAATTCAACAATTAGACGATGCCTCAAGCATACAGATAACAGATGACACCCAGATGATCGGTTTCCAACATTGTAAACCAACCTCACTGAATAGCGAAGTAATAGACCAGCGAAGTCAGTAGACCAGCAAAGTTGGTAGAACAATGTTTTTGACGCAGTTACGGTATCTAATTTTCGGTCTCTGGCCTAAAATAACAAGATTTGAGCTTTCTTTTGTCGTATGTAGAAAATTTCTACTTGCGCATTTAGGCATTTATTACATTTAGTAAAAAGTTTCAATTACTAATAATAACTTACAATATAGTAGGTATATTATAATACAAGTTTTATAAGACAAAAATTGGCGCATGACTTGTTTTGGGCACGACGAGCGTAGCGTGGAGTGCCCAAATGGAACGAGTGCGCCAATACGTCTTATAAAACGAGTGTTATATACTATTTTTTCTACTTCGCCACATTAATTTTATCATCTTACTTTTTGTCATCTTACAATCTAGAGTAGTTTTATATTCAAAAGTTGGGAGTTGTGGTAAAACTGCGAAATATGATTGAGGCGAGCCAATCGCGATTGGCTTATAACGAACGCAAAGTAGAAAAAATCATATTTTGTTGGCGTGTGTAGATCGCCGATGCGGATAGATCGCCGTACTGAGTAGGTCACCGTACCGCGTAGATCGCCGATCCGTGCATCGGAAATAAAATCCAATAATACTTTTCTTTTTTTTTCTTCCTAGAATTAGTCTGGTAACTTTTGCAGTCGATTGATGAATTCTCATATCTATTCATTTAAAGCATTTCAAATCTAGGATTATTCAGACGCTAGACGTCGCAACATCTTGCTTATATTAGAAATTGTTGCATAAGAGATAGTTGGCAATGCACTCCACCTTTTCTCCACTAAAGTTATTTTATTACTCAGTGTTATTTAATAAATAATTTTACCCGCACTAAATTAGATATTTTATCTAGTAAATTCTAATAGTGTTGTCTTCTTTTTTTCAGAGCATGTTTGGCAAGTGACACTCCTGAAGAGGGGCCTAGGAAACAATTACTGCAAAGAGTCCGGAACAGCGGTGTACAGGCTCTGCCTGACCGATAAAATCCTAAGTTTGATAACGAAGGATTCCCTAGAGGTCACGATAGAGCTTACACTTAGCAGTATTAGAAGTTGCGGCAATTTGAAAGGCTATTTTTTCCTAGAGGTAAGTGTTTAAATCGCCAGCGAGAAAAACGTGCGTATGTAACTCAATGCGCGAAACGTGAATTTATGAGTAAACGAAAAAATGAATAATAAATATTTAAAACTACCTAGTTATTTGCACGAAAACGCTTCTGTATTTGTATAGGTAATTTGAGGAGATTGTTATCGCTTCAAGTGAATTTAGTGCAGTTGGGTAACGCTATTTTACAGTTTACACTCCGAACGCCACGTGAATCCATTAAACTCACACATGATACCCATTTTTAAATAATCCATTTGTTTGTTAATTAGCGAGCGCTCGGAACGAAAACAACGAAGTGTCGTTCGCGTATGGCCATACCTTTCGAAAATTCCTTCACAACATTATTGTCTCTAAATAGCGCGGTGCGTGTAACTTCTCAAAGGTCGTTGGTATATTAATTAAATGATTTTTTGCGTTAATATTTGGCGGCAATGACCTTACGATGAAAGACATTTCGCTTTTTACCCAAGTTAAAAGGCAAAACACTCGCCAACCATTCTCATACCTCCCTGGCGATATGACCATGAAGTTTTACCAGAATACAACTTCTAATAACAATCAGTTGAATTGTGTTGAACATTTGAGCCCGGATTCGGATTCAGCGCAAATAAATCTATTTTGGATTTATCATTTTTTTTTCAATTTTCGTTGGCCCTTTGAAAAGTGTCTCGTGTAAAACCAATAAATATTTTTGATTTAGTTAAGTAGGTAAATTTAGTAATTACTGGTAGTAAAAAATTAACACTTAACTCATAGACATATTGGATTCGTCATTATGAATTTGGCAATTCTGATGACAAATTTGGTTCCTGGACTATTAGTAGAGGAATTAATTATTTCCAACGCTGTTTTATATTCCGTAACAGGTAATTAATTTAAAGTCAACGACATTAAGTCCAACTTAAACCCCCAGAAACTAGAACGAAATGCGATTTATCATGCACAGTTCAAAATCTCATATATTTTAAGCAAAACAGTTCTTTTGTAAAGACTTTTGAAATCTGGCAGCTCGCTATATACGTACTTTAACCATAACTTCCTCTATTACTTATTTTAGCCATAGCAGATAAAAAAGGTATCTTATTTGTATTCGAACGAAAGATTACTAAGAATCACGCAAAATATTTGTATTATTTTCAAACAAACCGCAGATTATGCAAATATTAAACAGGATTTATTTTTATCTCAACTACTTTCTCGAGAGCTATTTATCAAGATCTGGTTAGCCGTGACAATGTTTCTCCATTGTTTATCTATACAACTATGTATAATAGCATAATATAACCTTTGAATGATATAAATGAGTATTTGAAAACAATTATACTGACAGTAATAAAATAACAAAAACGATAGTCATGTAATACCATTCTACAAATCATGGTGAAGTCAAACATTACTTGAGAAATGGTGACATTTGAAAATATTTGAGACAAATGTGTTGAATACATAAATGACACATAGGACAGGTAAATTATACATTATTCGGCATTTAGTTGTTGCGAATCCCAAGCCTTGAACTTTAAATATTTATAAAAAGCACCTAAATCATTAAAATTCGCTAATCTAGAGTAACACTGGCCCATAACATATCAAAAACTCTCCAAATACCGAAAAGAAAAACAAATCATTATTACGTCTTTAAGTTAATATATTCATATCTGCCAGCGTTAGTAACCAAAGTTTCATTATTTGCAGTAGCGTGCAGGAATTCTGTTTTGGTTGCAAAATAGACCACAGAAACCGTTTGTTTATAAAGCAATTATAATGCCATGGCAAACACGGAAAAAATTGAAATGCGTTTTTAATTAATATGTTGTTACCACCTCGTGGCAAATAGCTTCGAGTCATAATATAGAATGCGTTTTTTCACAACTTCTAGACAGGTTTTGATTCATTTTTATTTATCTCCGCTCAATATGGACAGGAATAATAAACTTGTAAATGTTAACGTTCTTCTAGTTCTTTAACATTTACATTGCAAAGTAACTCGTGTAATTTTTGTTTTTTTGTTTTGTTTTTAGCTTGGTCGATCGAGTTCCATTGGTGCAGGTGAGCTCTGGATGGAAACGGAGGATGCAAATATTGCCCAAAATGTCCACTACACCGTTTACCAGTGAGTATATATTTTTTGTTGTACACCCCAGTGTAGCATAATTAGCTTTAAAGAACAGATTTTATTTCAACATTAAAATTCATTTTGAAGTTTGTGCAGAATTTGTGTACTACGGTGCAGAAATGTTGAAAGCAGTTTCTGAAATGTCAACTGAAAATATTATTTAAACAGTACGACACTGAGTATTTTTAGATCAAGATTTCATCACAAATAAATACAAACATGCTTATAGCAATCCCGGAAATATTTTATCGAAGTTTATTATTTTTTTTATTTATCTCTTTTTTTATTAAAAAAATAAATACATCGCGTTTCATCATCAAGTTTTATTAAAACCGATAATGGTGATCAATAGTACATCAATAGTGGAAAAACTCACTTTTAAAACAAGTGTTTGATAGCAGATATCACAGGGTTTCCTAATGTTACCTTCCCTTCCAGTTTCTGTTGTTTTTTTTTTTTAACTTTAGTTAATACCTGGGAATAGAATAGGAATAGTCTCTAGGAAACGTCAATAAACTTAGAAATTGATATTTTAAAATATGATATGAGTATAATCCGGAAAAGCATCCAAGTAAATAACAGTTCATGACATAACCTACTTAACCTGTAAATTGACAGAAGACACGGATTATGTCAGCTGTTGGCATGTCGCCATGTTCTACTTTTTTTTGTATATTGATCTTACTGTAGGCCTAATATATTGACCAATAGATCTTTCAACTTCTTTTGTCGCCGGTCTTCAAAAGTTATTATTTAGGAGGAAAGTTATTTGTTGGTCATTTTCATTGTTATTTGCGACTATCTGCGATGACAAATTGCTCAATCAATTTTATAACATCGTAAATATAAATCATGTAAAATGGAAGCGAATGTTCGTTACGGATTCGGTTATTTTCGTCCGATGCTGTCCCCTATAAAAGGGGGGAATTGGAAGTGGTTAAAAAATAACTGACGTCAGCACGAAAATAGACGTTTTTATACGACATTGTTTACAAATGGAGTATTCATTCACGTTTTACGAGGTTTTTACGCGTTTACGTAACCTCTTTGGGGGGTCGAGGGGGAGGGGTAATCGCATATTGTCCTAAATTGGTTGCGCGTCACCAAACAGCGTTTTGTTTGCCCGAGGAAGTGCGTAATCGTATTGTTTTCTCTCCACGGGAAATTGCCATTTTCACCTTATCGCGGACGTCACCGCTCGCCCACTGTTCAATGAATCTTTCTTTAGCATTTTTTTCCCCAGCAAAATGCCAGTCCATTTATTAAGCTCTCATTTCGAGGATAAAATAATATATCTCGACTTGTTTTCGAACTCGAGCAGGGTAAAAATAGACCTATTGTCCGTGACATCAGAAATCCATATTCCGTATAATAAACAACAGATAAGGCGATAAAAGTAAATAACAACACTTGGTCATGTTATACATACAACCAGATAATGACAGTTCCACTAAAAACGCAATTGAAAATCATATTACCCAGAATTTTTTTTCCTATCGAGGATGTCGCCATGTTAATTTCTCTTTGAGACGGGATAAAAAAATTTACGGAGATGCGATGACAATTGAAATTCGTGCTATTGCGTGAACAACGGTGTGTGGTTTTATCTTTGTTATCAGAACGCCGTGGCGCCCGAAAACTGATGTTTTCCCACTGATAACCGCGTGAGCGTTTGTCGTAAACAACTTAATTCTTAGAAAAAAAATGTCACCGTCATCAGCATCATTGTATAACGTATTATCTGCCCTGGTATATTTAGCTGCGTGAACGACACGAATCGTCATCGACGCTATCGCATTTTTATTATATTTATTGTTTGGCGCATATTTTCGTTATTTATGTTTATTTGATAGGAATTTGTTCTAGTTTTCTCGATTTTCTAGGAAAATAACAAATGCTATACATAATTTAAATACTTAACTGCATAATCCCAATAATGTATCTACATGTCATTAATGATTAAAAACAATTTTTTTTTCAGTGCCATGGCGGAGGATAAGAATAAAAATCACGAGCTCGAACCAAAATGTAGAAATCGGTCGAGTTCAGCAACCGAATCGTCAAAACCAGGAAATTCCATACACCATCCGGCGTTACTCTCAGGGTGCAAAGCTCCCTTTCAGCAAGGTAAGGAGAATAACTCTAAATCCTTCTGCGATTGAGATTTTCTTAGATGCACAACATAGCTCAACTTTCCATGCATCGTAGCGATTGGTTTATTTTTATCTAATTCTATATTAAGTCTTCCTCACTAGTGATGATTAATACCACGAGAAGTGAATTTTGCTTTCAATGTAACGATTGTGTTTATCTAACAGTCTCATTTCATTTCACGTAATAACAATCAGTTTACTATATTAACACGTTTTTAGGGCATGTCTCCTTTCCTAATTCCTTCATAAAATGACATCGTCATAAACCTTTTTTTACCAAAATCCAAAGAAAAGAGACATGGCCTAAATTCACCAATCGAATGACTAGATAAAAATGACCTGGATAGAATGAATTTAGAGTAGATTAGTTCAGTAGAACCCTTCCTTGCAGATACCCTCCCCACTAGTCAAGAAGAGGCACCTGTTCAGGCGACACCAGGCCAATCAACTGGTATGATTATTCTTCCTTTGGTAGAATCAAATCAGTTTGTGGTATTTTGATCTGTTGAGATGGGTCTGAACGTTAACTGTTTAAATGTTGCTCCAACCCCATCTTTCATCCCACTTTGGCTGCTTCACCTGTTATGTTCTGTTTTGTGTGCTTGTTTATTGTTTGTTTTGTTAATCATGCTTTACCAGGAAATCATAACATATTTGCAGTTAACGAGACCGTGACGTGTATGATGTGCCATCTAGCCTGCTCGATCAAAAGCTTTGCGAGACGTCATTCTGTGTCAGGTGTGTTACCCATTACGAAGAAGAGAAACGATTGCACCATTCTTCCATAGCAACCATTTCTTTGTCTTTTTGCTCTTTTCGCTTAACAAAAAAAAATATGAATGTAGCTTAACTTCTTGTACATATTTCATCTGGGATGCTTTGAGAGGTTGTACTAAACGCATGCAGATTGGCAGTATCTTCATTTGACAGTTTAGGTTATATTCTCGATAATACATTTTGAGAGCTGTCAAGTGAAGATTGGTGTATCATCGTTTTGTCAATGTGTGTCACTTGAACGGAAAACCTGCTCAAACATGTCTCTTTGTTATCCTTTTCATGTGCATACCTAACAATCTTGTAAATGTTTACTGGGCTATGTCTTTAGGGAGCCGTACCTTCTCGCAGGGTATGTTTGAGCTGGTTTTTTGTTTCTAGTGGTCTTTGTAATCACGTATCGTGATGCGGACGATAGAGAGAGAGTCAGAATTTGCAGTTGTCACACGGGTGGTTTGTTTTGTCGTACAGCAGGGGGCACTCTATGGCCAGCAACAGTGAACCACCAGCGCACTAGGTCACTGCCTGTAGCTCAACCGGCAACCACAGATCAAATCATCCAACCTCACCGAACTGCCAAGAGCATCAATCAGTCCAAGTGTATGTATCACAACCACCAATCATGGTCCCTTACCACATGTACGGGAACCATCTACAGTTCCATCACTCACAATGCTTATCATTGATCATGCTTTCACTGGAGTTCATATCTATCATGGTTTATGCATCATAAATGTTGTTTGTGTGACTAGTCTATATAGTTGCATGTCTTAGGATAAGTATTTTGGGGGGTACAACCGCCTCTTTGTACATTGAAGCACACCATTTTCTCACTAAATTGGTATGTATATGCCATCGTCATCTGCAGTTGCGACAAAAACTATAATATGAGCAAGTTCATCGAAAGTACTTTCAATCAAACCAAATGTAATGAATTTATTATTATGTTTTTCGTGATCATGATTGACGGTGGCATTACAGTTATATGTTATCGGTGTCAGGTGAAGAACAAATATTCCATTACAAATAACTCTTGGTCTTTATTATGGCTACTGAATTCTCAACATATTTATGTTCTTGGTCTGAAACGGTAGTATAGCTAGTTCTATTCAATTCATCTAAAATATAATTCGACAAGCTGAGATTGTGAAGATCAATACTAAGGGCGTTCGTTCATCTTGTAGGTTTTACTGGATCGGCAGGTCGGGAAAGGTGTGACAGCATGCCAAGTAGACCTAGGACGACAAGCGAGGGAGCGCATAATAACGGTTGCTACCGGACATGCCTTCAGCGCCCACAGTCATTCTACAATCGTGAGTTTTCGCTATCTGGCAGTCCGAAAACTCCACCATCAGCAGCTGGGTCCACGGATTCGGCTGGATCCTCAACCAGTATAGACGAGTGCACGCATGATGACATGCAGAGGTGTGGGTACACTCACTCCCTAACTCCGGATGAGCCCATAGCAGAAGAAGATATTATCGACGACTTGTATTGTGGCGATAGGATCAAGTGTTCTCAGAGGATCCGTCTGAACTCGGAGGAAGGATACGTCAATATGAGCGGACCGATCCGCAACGTAACATCGCCCACCACCAGTCAGTCGAGCATCACGTCAGGAACGCCGTCCAATGACTGTAGATTTCAGGAATATAACCTGGAGAAGCCCTTCCCTTGCATATTCAAGACGGACGACGATGACTTGAGACACGAGAGAACGAA
Source organism: Aphodius sticticus (assembly GCA_963966075.1). Lineage (NCBI taxonomy): Eukaryota > Metazoa > Arthropoda > Insecta > Coleoptera > Scarabaeidae > Aphodius > Aphodius sticticus. The sequence continues at coordinate 22,264,419 of OZ014510.1, forward strand.
GTCTGTTGGTTCTAGGCCAGAAACAAAGTACCAGAATCATCTTCAGTCCGCTAGGGAGCGCGCCTTCAGTTGCGGTGCAAAGACTAAGAGGATGGGACCGGAACGTATCTTTGTTGCACACCACCCCACCCCAAAATCCTCTTCCGCACCACTCCTGCCAGCTTCCATGGATCCATCGAGTGATCTGATGCTGTTGGACTTCTCCACCGCAAGCAAAACTCCTTCAGGCTATATGTCGATGACACCAGGCAGCAAAACCTCTTCGTCATCAGGATACGTTCCCATGAAGCCAGGAGTTATTCCTGATGTGAACCATAACCATGACAGGCACCGCCAAAGGAGTCATCAATCAACCGAGTCTTCGAGGAGCAATAGAGGCATCATCAAAGGCCATGAAATTCGGTCCAACCCTGATACAAACAAGAACAAAGATTACGTTGATATGCGACCGGGGACCTCACCAAAGGTTCAACCTACCATACCAGAGGTTGCTACATCAAATAGTTACATGATGATGAGTTTGGGCAAGAATAAAAAAGATAAGAAAGACTCTCCGCGATCTAGATCGCCGATATCGCCTAGCACGTCATCAGGTGACTATATGGACATGAATTATAACCGGAATAAGGCTTACAATTTTGAAGCAGCTTCCATTTCACCTGTGAAATCATCAATTTCCCCGAATATGTTTGAAGGGTCTCCATCCTCGATAGAGTACATCGACGTGGACCCGAAAGAGGTCTCGACTGAAGGCTATGTGGAAATGACACCTGGTGTAGGTATTTCGCATCAGAGGCAATCGAGCATCGAAAGCAATGATGCCGAAGGCGGAGACTACGCGAACATGTCATTCCAAATTCGCGAGAGGAAGAACAGTAAGAAAGAGAGAAGATCGCAACCAATTCAAATCCAATCGAACCAATCAAAAACCAGTGGTACATCTCCATCCTATTACCACTGGGGTGGAGTAGGAGAACCTCAAGCAATGGCGCTACCGATATCTTCACACTCCAACACCTCCAGTTTACCCAGACAGCAAAGATCGAGGAACAATTCAAGGAGGGAATCTAGAGACAGTTCAAGTTCAAGTGTTACCACACCCTCAAGCTGCTCGACTATGTTGTTCCCCTTTAGTTTGAACAGTCCGAGCTCACCGACACCAAGCACACCTCAAGAAAGTGACTACCTTCGCATGGATTACACTCCGAAAAGTAAAGAGGGTGATTACACGGTGATGACCCCTGGTGCAAAGAAAGAAAACGAAATGTGTTTTCGTCCGATAATGGATAACACAATACTAAGAAGTGATTCTATTGCTGAGGAATCGCCAAAATCTCGACCGGGATCCACGTCCAGTGAGGTTGGATCGACAACGTCGACTTTGGTGAATTCGCGGCCGCCGTCTGTGAATAGCGACAGGCCAAGATCGGGATCAGAAGGGTTGTTGTACGCAAAGTTGAAATTGACAACTGAGGAAGATGGGAATAGGAGTCCGAGAACTGTCAAACCTGAAGGAGATAAACCGGTTGAAACGGCGTTTGGTTACGCAAAGATCGATTTTATAAAGAGTGATGGTTTCAAGCACAGCCAACCGATCTTAAGCAACACTAAAGTGAAGCATTAGAGAGATGTTTATTAGGAAGAATGACACCGCGGCATATCTGATGTATTGTGTGAAAATATATATATATAGGTAATTGTTGTTCGTACATATTATATAGTAATTGTTAAAATTGTACATAATTATGTTTACGGTTAAGTAATAACTTTCGTTCTCGCGTAATTTAAACAAATATTTTTAGTAAATTATTGTTAAACTACGGACATATCAATGCAAGAAAACAATAGATTAAGTTTAATTTAACTAATTTAATGATTAATATAACGCGAACGAACTACATGAAGATTCACAGTTCCTGTATTTTAAGTCACGCTGTACATGTACTTTTAATTTTATTTTTTCTTCCGATTTATTATTGCGCGGATTATACCGATTATTATTGCTAATCAATGATATATTCCTATTCGATCATACCTAATTTAATTATTGTATAGGGAATATTTATTAATAATCGCTAAGAGTGTCTGTGTGTACACATATACATTATAATACATATATTTTTGGTTTGATTCCTATTACAGATAAGAGAGAAACTAGTTCATTAAGATCCCTTAGCTTAAATTATCTACCTATACTAAAACTGCCGTATGGTATAGTAACTTTTGTTTCTGTAAGCAGGTGCTACCAACTAAAAATAAACTAACGAAAGTATACGTTGTTGTGAAGTTAAAAATTACATTACAGGAATCCTATTCAGATGGTTAGATTTGCAGAAATAAATACATAAATATTTACAAGAGAAGTGCCTTTTTAAATCGCGCATTTTAAAAGAAATATTGAAAGATGAATTAATATTGGCATTAGAGCATTTTTCCACTCGGAACCTCTTGTGAAAAGTGCACTGACTGAGAATGGAATTGCATACCAATTAACTAACTCAATTTATCGCTTTTGACAAGAGGATTTCCTGGCCAACTTTTACAGCGAAATTTTACTCTCGTAAGGTCCTTTTTAAATTTTACCATATACAGGGTAACTCGTAACTCTAGTCTAAGAAGACAAAAACTGAAAAAAGTTCGCTTCGTTTTATTTGACGCTCAAAAAAAAAACAATATTCCTATTAGTACTTATGTTCATCGTCTTTTGGCCACCCTGTATATAAAGAAAATTCTGTCTTACTATACATGGCAAACTTTTTGAAACTATTTCTCGGAAATGGCTTTACATAATTTTGTTATCAACTTCAATTTGTCGGCATTTTTTCAGCGTTTAAACTAGACAAATTTACGCGATAAACAATTAAATATTTGCAGAATAAACAACAACTTGCAATTGCACACACATTGTCACGTTTCTACAAACTGACAATATGCCGACGAGTTTGAAGTGTCTAAATAAATGCGTTATAATATGTATAAGTATTGGAATAAGAAATTGTTAAATAAATTATATAAATATACGAAACTATATGGGCCTTCAAAAAATATCACTATTTGTCTATATATACATAATTATTATATGGAAATTACTGTAGCGTAGATAAATTATTGAGTGTATATATGAATATTATATTTAAACAGAAAAAAGTGTAGCTGAATTATATAAAACATCATGTTTTTAAGTGTACTCGTAATGTTTACTAAGGTTATGAAATGCGTACAAAATCTGTTTTTGGACGCTGTTACTACACCGAGGTTTAATTCATCTTTATTTATTGCATTTAAAATTATTACCTTAAGGATAAAATAAACGTTATCGGCATTTTAAAATTTTTCGTTTTGATGGTTGAGCATGAGATAGCTAAATTTATTGTTACTATTAATTTCTTAACGTTAGCATTGTGTGGATGCTGTCTTATCGTAACTGTTATTGTAACCTTTTATCACGTGTATCATTATTGCATGTAATGGCATGTCAACATAAGCCTACTATTAAAGAAACCAGGAGATCTGTGTCCCGGCACACGTTATGGCATCTGTAAATAATTAAATTAATTGAAAACTATGTTACATTCATTTCTTTGCAAATTGCATAATAAATATGGTATTGAAATCGATCTGTCTCATCTTTTCTTAACCTAAACACTATGCACGTCAAAATGAAGTTGAAGGTAAGTAGTTGAAGACATCGAAGTAAGTATTTTGAATTATTTGTGGCTTAGGTTATGATATATTTCATTTATAACGAATATTTCATTCTTTATTATATTTCATTTAGTTTTTGTGCAAGAGAAAATTGCATAGTGAAAAGTAAAGTAAGTAAAAGTAAAAAATATTTGAATTTGCCGACCTCCCCACATTTCCTCCAGAAATCTCGACTTAAGAGGAATCACTACTGCTGGTACGTCATATAAAATAAGCATCCATAGTCAGCTTAATGTTGTATCAATTCTCTCATGTTATACATCAAATTATAGATAAAGATGTATTACTTGCTGTGGTAATGTATAAGTATTCTTTGTTGTTGTTGTACTCACGCTACGTGATAAAATATAACTTATTCAGGAACTTGAAGAAGTAAAGTTTTGACTGAAAAAAGCATGTAAGATATTGATATTTTTACGTGAAATTTTGTACACTTATAGAGGAAGGTGTAACTTACACCTATTATGTGATACTTTTTTCAATTTTAACCTGAGTTCTTCGTAAAATAATTCCAAAATCAGCCAATTTTATGTCATATTCAGAAATAGATTTGTCAAAAACGAACAGAACTATCAAAAATCTACCACTAGACGCAAAATTATATATCTTTTATCTTTAATTTCGTATATTTCTTTTACGATTGTGTGAACTAATTGCTGAGAAAAAGCCTCAGAACTTTTGCGTGTTTTGCAAGTAAAACGTAGGGGGTATGGATTCCCCTTAAGGATTTGGAAGGTTTTAAAAAAATTTAAAGTCAAAACAAAATTAGTTATTTATATTTTTGCAGTTGTCTCAGAATTTATAGCGGCTGAACGTAATGCCCTGGAAACTTAAACTAAACTAAAGGGTGACAAAGGACAACCAACTAGACATCGTACTTTTCGACATTTGAAAATTTGTTTGTTGTTAGATAACACAAAAAGCAAAAACGTGATAGGCAATTTTGGAGTCCTGGTACGTAATCAGTCTAAACCTAAACGCCATACAATTTTAAAAAACAAAGGCCACTTGAAAGACATTGTTGGTTTGTATTGTAACAAACCCCACTAAAGTTATAAGCAAAACAGAAGAAATGCCACTACTTGCAACAGAATTTTACTCACAATATTTTAAACAATTTTAAACAAAACAACAATTAAAAAGCATATATACTTCTCCTTACTTTGTTACACATTGAAAACAATGGTTTGCTCGATATAGACACTGTGCTGATCTGTTATTTTGTAAATCTGGCAACCGTCACTATAGCTATAATGTAAAAAATTGCATAAAACCACAATTTCTGCACATTTTAACATCGTTTTTTTTTTAAAACCTGACGTGAGTCGAAACTTTTTAGTCCGAATTCGTATTCAGCGCATATAAATCTACCGAAAACATTTACAAAATCAAGTTATGGAAGACCAGTATATCTGGGGAAAAGTAGATTTTAATTATCATTAACTAGTTGACATTTAGACCGAATAGATAGGAAGGAAAGCGAAATCGGTAGCAAATTTGTTAGATAAATGAAACCAGTGGATTAATAAAACTGGTAGATTAGTATGAGCGTTGTTTTCGCAATTTGTTTACCCCTCTTGGTAAGAGGCGCAAACTCGACTTTGCGATAGGGTAGATTGCTTATCTGGTAGATCGCTTTTTGAGTAAATCCTCTAGTTATGTAGACCCCCATGGATAAATCGCGTTTGAAATATATTTGCCTTACAGGTGCATTGTTCAGTGATTACTAAATTTACTCCTCGGTTTCAAAATCGCTCCTCGGTCTGCTTGTACGTTCTGACATTGTATTATTGCATATGATGCATATATGATGATTATATTATTGTCAATTGTCAATAGCTTTTAATGTCTATTTTGTAAAATCGTAGTACCTATCAAAACAAAGCCTTTAATTTGGACACGTTTGTTGAGAAATCGAAAGCTTCTACTAACCCTACATCACTACATCCACATAGCTTAAAATTGGATTGGATATCGATGTTAGTGGCAGTGGGGTGTAAAGATCTTAGATATAAAGTTGATGCGCAAAAGATATTGCTGCTTAGCCAATAGATCAACATTTCAAATGGAGGTTTTCAAGACGAAGATGCCCAAATTTTTAAAAGTTTAGATCTTTTGACTTGTCACCGTGTTGAGAATTGAAATAGAAAAAACGTGTTTGTTTTATGATGCCTTGAACCGTGAGAAATAACTCACGTTTTTTCGAAGAAGCCGTGCGATTACCGATAGTTTTTCAAAAAGAACACTGGCTTTACACCTCTTCAGCAGCCGAAATTATTATAATGTACTGGAGTATACCAGGGGTCATGGTAGAACATCTCGACCGAGCAGAATGACGGCTACATCGCTTAAATTTCCATACTCTAAACATTTAAGATATGTACAAGAAAAAATCAAAAAAATACCTTGATTGGTTGAAATTACTGAAAGCTCCGAACAGATCAGATTTTAACATCTTTGCCACCACTGGGAGTAGTTTTTCAGAAATCGGAAACTTTTATGGAATTTATATGTGGGGTTTTCTTTAAATTGTATATGACCGCAATGAAGATTGACAAATGAAATCTCTGTTCATTGCCTACTTTACGTAAAAGCTTGTCTGTACGCAAGAAGGCCTGTTTCTAGACGCTGGAAAAATTCCCCGCGCCTCGTTATCCGATTGAGGCGATACATTCACCCGTAAACGTCAGGTAACCTATAAAATGCACTACATACACGTATGAACGCAAAGATGCAACTGTCAGTTTTGACAAATTAATTTGACGTTTCTCGGTGCCTCAGACTCTGACGTCAGACGATCGTCCGCCATTTTTGCTATATGGGATCTGCACGACCCCAGTCGGGGGCGTTTTTGGGGCACACGCACGTCGATGAGCGTTTCCAAAATACATTCATGTGAAGCTAAAAAATGGATTTGGGGAGGTCTCGTTTCGTCGTGCGTGATGCCAGTTCGGAGGAGATAGCTCATAATGTTTGTCTGGCGACGCCACTTCGCAATTATAACATATGATGATGATGATAACGTATTGCATTTTTGTTTATTTGTTTAATTTCCGGTTGTTCTATTTTTTATATGAAAAGTTATGTTTATTAATTTCGAACGTATGGCAACCCTATCATTGAGGAAATTTTCATTTTAAATTTCAAACGCCGGTTTTCCTAATTCAGATTTTATTAGCAAAATATAATGCGTGGCTTATGTAAAAAAATAGATCGAAAAACGCAGTAATATGCTACCATCTATGAGATGTTGTTGGCTCGATGAGACATGAAAGATGCCACAGTGCTATTAACTGGTAGAAAGTGTGCCTCGACGCAGCTAAGCTGTAATTGATAACTGTTGAAATTGCATAACAAATTTTGGTCTAGTCCAGGGGTTCTAAACTACACGCCGTGGATCAAATCAGGATCGCATATGGTTTTAACCAGGGCTGCGGAGTCGGTAAAAAAGTTCTCGACTCCGAATTCGACTCCGACTCCAGATACTTTTCGTGGTCCGACTCCGACTCCAGGAAAATTGCATACAAACATATTTTCAAATAATATTGACACAGAATAATACAACCGAGCAATATTAAATTTGCTATGAAAACAAAAATACTACTAGTAAAAAAAGAAACAAATTTAATTAATTAAATTTCTATTCGAGTATTGTGATTGTATTAAACATATGGCTTGTGCGTATTAAATAACTCACAAAGAAGTGATGCACACATAGGAAAAACAGAAGTTTTATTTGTGTCCAGCGAATTTGTTGGCAAAAATATTTAAACTGACAATCTAAATGTTAATAAAAACGACCTATAAGATATCAAAAAGACGTATTGATTGGAGCACAAATAGAAAAGTTATGTAAAAACACAAATAAACAAACCACAAATAAAATAGTTATTTATAAAATATAATTTCTTTGAATATTCAAAATATCTGTATTAAACGTTTTCTTAGTAGAGAACATACAAACCGTCACGAGTTTGTCCATTTAACCGACTTTGTATCTCTAATAATAACAAAAGCACCCATAAGACACAGTGTATAATATGAAATAAAATACATTCGAATAAAAAGAAAATTAAGTACAATATATATTTATAACTGCCCTTAAATCGTTTTTAATTACTGTGAAAGCCGAAAATAATCATAATTATGGCTACAGGTATAACTTCTGATAAATGATACTACATTGAACTACGGGCCTACTTTTCTCAATCTCATTTTAACACTCTCGTTCAAATTTCTTTTTCCAATTTCTGACAGATTACTTTTGTTAATCGTTTTCACTTTCGTTTGGAAAATGTGTTTTGTAATTTGATTCTTTACATATGTGTATGTAGGTAGGTTCTTTGTAAGAGACCTAATAGAATATTTGGTTTTATTTGACTATCTACTGAGGCAACGTCCATCTCGCATGTTTTTTTCTACAGTAATTAAACCTGGACTCGGAGTCGGTACATTTTTTCCGACTCCGACTCCTCTGAAATTTGTCTGAACGACTCCACAGCCCTGGTTTTAACATTGATATTATAATAACGTAAGTAATCTTGTGTTGGCATAATCTTGTGTTCTTTATGTGTTCTTCTATCACTTGAAATCTTGCGATTATCTTAGCAGCTGAAACTTGTTCGAAAAAAATTTTTCGCTTCAAAATTATAGCTCGTAATACTTTCTATAAAATTAAATTTGCTGAGGGTTGACTTGATTTGTTTTAAAGAAACGGACTACTGTTTGACTCCAATTGATTCATGTGGTTGTTGCTAGTGCAAACCACAGAATGCTACGCATTTCGACCAAAAACTTTATTCATTCACCTCATTCTTGCAGATTGCAAATTATATGCTCCAAACTAAAAATTGAATAAAAATATCTAGCACAGTATCGTTAGTGAAGAATCAACTTACAGTAAACAAAACAAAATCATAAGAAAATGCAGAGACTCTTGAGACAAACGCAAGTTTTAAATTGTGATAAAGTTGTAGTGGTGGGTTAATGTTGAATTAATTTTTTTTATTTTATTTTTTTCATACAAGAAGCACTCCTTATTGTACTATAGTACTAATTTTAATAATATAACTATGTTTTTAAAACTAACGAACCCTTAAATCCAACTCACTGTTGATATAAATTCCGGCCAGCCTCTTAAAAAGTTGGTGTCTTTCAGCTTTTAAAGTTATACGTTCTGAGACAAATTATCAGTGATTACTGATTAGTGATAACGCAAAACTACTTTATGTAGGTTTATGTTTCAGAACAAATGATGGTCCTAATAACAGGAAAAATTAGAATCAATAGTGGATGATCTGTGTACAACAACTTAAACGACAACATTACAAAAGCCGTATGAGTTATCATTAGAGACAGCTTGTCAAATAATATCAGTTCTAAAACCTTATTTTTTATTCAACGTAGCTTAAGAGAGCTAAAGTTTATTATTTTGGTACCGACTTTTAAAATATCATGTTTAGTAGTTTAGTCTTCCACTTAGGTAATTTTATTGGATAATGCTATTTACCATTTAACTACAAACTTAATTTACATTCTCTGGTATGCAAATCGACAAAAATTAAGGTCTATAGTCCTTGTGGTAGGTAATTCCGATTATTTATCATAACAAACAGTATCCGGCACGTTGGTTGTACGTGGGTACTCCCAAGCATTTTCCTAGAAATTATAATTCGGCGTAATCTAGCCTTATTATATCAGATGTGGTTTTTCTTGAATATTATACAGTATTATCCGGATATAACGAAACCATGCCTTTATAAAAAATGCTTCCCGGAGAAGTTATAGTGCGCGCTAAAAATAGGTTTTGGGTATATTTCAAAAACAAAAAGAGAGATCAAGGTGAAATCTAGTACACTAATGCTTTCGAACTTTTTATTATATTTATTCTTAATATTGCTATTTCGTAAAAAGTAAAGTGGAAGACATTGGGGGGAAAGTTTTAGCAAGACTAAGTGAAATTTAGATTCTTTTTTGTTTTCACCTTTCAGCATTACCTATCTACACTACTTTGTTAACTATTAATTAGGTTTTTCTAGACCCTAATTTCATAATTTTATGCAAACGACCCAAAGTAGTAATAATAAAAAAAAACTGATGTGGCCAGGCACATGACTTTATCATACTATATATAAAATTAATAGTTTAGCTGCATGAGATTCTATTTGATCGAGATCGGCTATGTCTGCATTAAAATAAAACTAGTAGAACTAGACAGATATGTCGAATAAAGCTGCGGTCGGATATTGTACTCCGCTGACACAGGGTACACTGTCCAAATGACACTTACGTGTTATTGGGTGTAAAAAGTGTACGGTATACTATATCCGAACGCAGGTTATATTGACAGTAGGTTGTCAAAACATTTGCGTTTGACACTACGTACTGTCATTAGAATCATATCTGACATATAATCTGACATATCCTGGCTACTAGTTTTAAAGGAGTACGACCGATCTCGATGAAATAGAATTTGCTCATGCAGCTAAACTATTGATTGTACCAAAAAATGTCATAGTGATAAATTACTCAGAATTTCATCTTCTTTAATTTATTATTTAACTATTTTGACGAAATTCCAGAAATGGCGGCTTATTTACAAAATGTTTCAAAAATGACTAAACCTGCAGTTCCTTTGGACCATTTTCAACAGAAAGCTTTTCAGCTCTAAGTTTGGTTATGAAACTTCTAAATATGAAGTATCGTCCCGATACCTTTAGTAGTTTCTCCGGAATCGTCGCCACAAAAACGGGTACACACATCCACACATACACACACACACACACACACACACACACACACACACACACACACACACACACAGACATTTTTTGTACCTTGGTCAAAAATGTTCAGGGGACCCAAAAAGACATATTTCCGCTAAAATCTCAAAAATTCTTTTTAGCACGATTACAATACTTTACATACTGCGTATGATAAAGTAAAAAATGATAAAAAGTTTCAAAAGATCAACGCGCCGACAGTGCCCTTTCAAATTTCGCAATTGCGCAATGCATGATGCTCAGACTCCCAATACTCCCATAAAGCATGTTTCAGCGTGCTCGGCCATTTCGTTCCCATACAAGAATTCTTCCTTCTTCCTTTAATCATTCGTAAGGAACGTTTAAGCTGGGTCCCATTACTTTCCGGACACCCAGTATATCGTACTAATTTCTCGCAAATTCACAGTCAAATGTCAAATCAATACAGTTTCAGCACATTTTTTATCTTACCACCTTGGATTTGGATAAAAATTGGTATAATAATTGTTATCTTGATGTAGATAAAGAATGGTACCAAATTTTATGTTGATATGTCATCCCGATTTGTAGCTCATTGCAATTTGCACCTAAATGAGAAAAAAAGAGAGAAAAATAGGATGACATTTCAGAATTCAGGTGTTTAGGTTTTTGTGGGGCGCGCACAAGTACCCAAAAACGCCGTACAAGAACATATATTTTCCTTTTTGAGTGAACCAATGAACAAATGTGAAAAAGAGTACAAACTGGCACAAACAAATGCTTACAAGGTTCCAGTTACTTCAATACCATTTTGATGTTTCTAGAATCTAGATTATTTGGTTTGTCCGCTTGTCATAATTGCCAAAATGGCAAATTATACGTATATAATTTCATAGGCCAGTACTGCTTTGTTTAGTTTGTGTAATGCCCTATTACGTATTTGTTTGCAAAAATATTCCAAATAACCTTTTTTATCACGTGTTTAAAGTAATATGCCGAATTACAAGTAACCCAGGGTAATTACTTGTTTTGTATAATACTTTTGTATGTAGGTAGTTTGTATGATACCTACACACAACGAAACGGTGTCTCAATTCAAAGCAACATTTGTTAATCCAAAACAACGGTTGTTTTATATATACGCAAGAATATATATGTCGTTCATTGAAGAAAACCGTTGTTTTGACGGGTAGCCTTACTTTAAGACTGTACAATTTTAAATCTATACTATACTTATTACTTATTTGACTTAAGAATTTGTTCTTTTAAATTAAAAGTTTGGATAGTTAGATTGATCAGCTCACATTCTTGGATTAAACATTTACTTACTTCTTTTAAATATGAACATGTTATTATGAACGCAATAATATTTTACATGGAATGCAATTAACGCATCCAAAGAAGAATATTGTTATTTTCCAACAGAAGAAGACACCCGGTGTCCCTTCTTAGTCTCTTTCCATCAATATTAGAGCTGTTGGGCATTTCTACGTCAGGTACATTAACGGTATAATAGCACAATGACTGAAGCTGCATAGACATGTATGCGGTTATATACCCTCCAGGAGACTTCTCTTACGACGAGAAACTGAAGCGCCATCTATCAAATATTTAGGTTGTTTTATATTAAAGAAATATTTTTATTATACGTATGTGTTGTCTTAAAATAAACAAATTATGTTAAGAATGTTATTTTCTTAACTAGACAACCATTTCTCTGTGTGTACTCATCGCCGCCCACAGAAATATTTTCAGGGGGGTGGAAAACCAAAGCCACTGGGTTGGGTTTAGTGTTGTCAACTCCAAAAAATAGAGTAACTAATAACCGGAGCAACAATTTCGCTTTTGGAAAAGACAACCGGACAAAACCGGTTTAACATATTGGAAAAGAAGGATTCCCTGTACGGCGGGTAGGTGTAAAAGACAAATTATTAATGCTTCAAAATTATGTTTTCAAGCGGCACCTTTTCAAAATGTTACATGATGAGAAACAAAAAAGTATTTAGGTTAGTTAAGAAAAATTAACTAACTTTTTAACATTTTTATTTTCTTACCTATTATAAATTTTCACTCCACAATAATTTTTAAGGTCTTTAGGTTTAAACATAAGCTTTTGTAGATACAACACCAGACATTTTCACAAGTTTCTAATTACTTAATTTGTCAAAATGCCTAATATGCCGTATATACCTACGATACATGATAAATGATTTTATCCGTAGAATCTGAATCTGAAGGCTAAGAGCCTTTTCAGACGGGCACGGCGTCGGTGCGGTTTGTAACTTTTTTAAGAAAACCAATGACATCGTAAATATACAAAAAAAGAAAACGCAAGTGTTTTCTCAAAATCATACTCAATTTACAATTTACAAATTCTTTATCTAACATTGTGAATTGACTTTTACTGATTCTGCAGAAACATACCATAATCAGCCTCTAGTTTATTTTGTTTTTTATTGGCCAGGGTTGAAGGTACACAATTTATATTTTAGATTGTATTTTTGACGAATTAAGTAACTAATTGAAATTGTGTGATTTTTCTGTGTAGATTCAAAGGTTTTATAAATTCAAAGGACTTAGACCAGTACGTAGATGACATCATACACTACGTGAGTTGATCTGTTGATCACGTAACAACAACTGCCTACTGTAAAAAGCTAAAAACACTAGTTATAATCATCCATTATTTCGTGATTCCTTTTCGTTAATCTTCCTCAAATTATGCAAAAGCGATGGATGCACCCTCTTGCACCCCCGGTGGGCGTTAATGTCGCCTTAAAATTAAAACTTTGTTCTGTATGTGGACATGTTCGCTTTATTTGTTTACACTAGTAACTAGTTATAAATCACCATGTCATCACTGTTTTCTTGTTGATCTTTTCCCAGTTATATCAAAACCCAGGGGATGCACGTGCCACCCCCTTGCTCCTCTCTGCGGGCGCCCATGCTGAATACTTAGTTCGTAAGATAATAAGACTGTACATTGCATGATATCATTGTCACCTTGTTAGTGAAAACGTTTTTTGCAAATTCATCCTGTCAGTCTTATGACCTGATATTGTCCGCTAGTTACGTTACCGCTAGTTATAAGGCTATAGCGGCCAGAATCAATCTTTTTTTGTTGGCCATAAGATTCTTCTTGACTTTAGCTGTTTGCTCTCTATCTTACCGTGATACCAGATTTCTTCAGTAACAGTCCCGGATTCTTGCCGATTACTCACGCACGGAAAACAACCGAGCCAATTTGCATTTCTAGTCTACTAACTAACATTTCTAGTGGTACGTTGGGGTTTCCTCGGCCATTCAAATCGTCGTCCAAGTTACAAGCCGATCCAAAATAGAGTAGCATAGCTCCTCGACTATGTTGAACGAGTTGATCACTTTCTATTGTGGGTACCAACTAACTACAGGTGTCAATGACAAATTTACACAAAAAAACTGAATGAAATGTTTGGAGTTTTTTGACATGTGGTTTATCCTGCGAACAGTTGGACTGGATGATTGGGTAACTTTGCGCCGACGATCTTTCGTGTTAAAAATAATGACAAAATATGAATTTGGCCACTGGTCCGAATGGTTTGGACGCTTTAAAGCGGTGCTGGGATAAGTTGAAGTATCAGGCGCACATAAACACATATAGGATACTGCTCGACTCGTCCGCGATTTTCGGTGGAGTCAACTTGCACGACACAAGAGCACGGGTGAGCACGGGTTGGCGTTTTGATATCAGGCTAGCATGACTACGTGGAGACAGACAAATGAAAAGATTTCTGTTCATGCAATACTTAAGAACACGACTCATAGAGAGCGCAACTCTAACATTTACTACGTAAATGTTGTATGGTACAAGTTTAAGTTTCTATAAAACTGTTATATGAATTATGGTTTCTTAGTTATTGCTACTCGCTTTAAATAATATTATTTATCACTAAAAATGAATATTGAAATTATTAATCATTCCCTCATAGCCTGATCTTACTTTTGTAGACTAGGAAATACAAATTCCTTTTCCATCCTATAAGTTAAAAACTACGTACGAGAAACGCCATTTAACTGGAAGTTAAGGTCTACATTAGAGTTTTGCTATCAGGATCGCATGAATACTATCGTATGTCGATGTATCTCCATAGATAAAGCAGGTAGTCATCCTTAGTGGCTCTGGCATCGACATTACTTTTGCGATTCGGCAAAAGATGGCGCCTATTCTCTTAGTACGATTTGGATTTATTGTTTGTTGATAATATTGAAACATACTTCTGAAATATCTGCAAGATACATATCACATTCTTGTAATTATGGCGTTAATAATTATGATGATTGGAAAAACAAGCGAAACGATTTTTCTCTGTGCGAAACTTAGATCTCGATTTATAGTGGAAAAAGAACGCGAGAGACGACTGACTGCATTGCTAGGATATACTAGTAGTCCCCTGTTCCTTCCAATAAAAATTACACGCTAAACCGGCTAAACTAAACTGATGAAAACACGTTTTATAAACACTTTAACTGCAAGTTAAACGTCTAGATTAGAGTTTAGTTATCAGGAGCACATGAACCCCACTGTATGTTGAGGATAAAGCAGTTTGTAATTCCTCCAGGCGGCATCTTCAACAATACCTGGGCGATTCCACCAGAGATGGCGCCAATGGTGTTCGATGGAGATTTTATTCAAACGTTGCCCTTTGTCACTATATTTTTCCCTTCTTATAGGGACAAAACAATTGTTTTTGCAAGATAATTCCTGCGCTATGTCGGAAGGACTTCTTTAAACTTCTTTCACGATGTCAACTTTTCGCCACTCCGTATGCATACCATATGCAGCCTTCAGAAACCCAAGCATCTCAGCACGTAAATAAATAAACGCTGCCCAACAACCGTGGTTGTTCTCTTGTTACTGTGGATTAGTTTTATCATTGAGCTTTGTCTACCCGATCTTTTCTCCCAGAATTCAATATTATTTTTATTTTATTGTAAATTCATTTCGAGTCATAAATATGGTTTCGTGCTGTGTCAGCATAGCCTTAAAATTCTTCGCTGTCACTTATTGTGGAATAAACAAAGTGAAGACGCGTTTTATGAAAACTCGCTGGAAGTTAAGCGTCCAGGTTAGAGTTTAGTTATCAGGAGCACATGAAGCTAACTGTATAGAGGATAAAACAGTTTGTAATTCTTCCTGGCGCTATCATCGACAATATATGGGCGATTCCACCAGAGATGGCGCCCATGGTGTTCGATGGAGACTAATTCAAACGTTGTCTTTTGTCACCATATTTTTCCCTTCTTATAGGGACGAAACAATTTCTTTTTCGCAATATAATTCCTGCGCTATGTCGGAAGGACTTCTTTAAACTTTTTTCACGATGTCAACCTTTCGCCACTCCTTGTACATACCATATGCAGCCTTCAGAAACCCAAGCATCTCAGAACGTAAATAAATAAACGCTGCCCAACAACCATGGTTGTTCTCTTGTTACTGTGGATTAGTTTTATCATTGAGCTCTGTCTACCCGATCTTTTCTCCCAGAATTCAACATTATTTTTATATTATTGTAAATTCATTTCGAGTCATAAATATGGTTTCGTGCTGTGTCAGCATAGCCTTAAAATTCTTCGCTGTCACTATTGTGGAATAAACAAAGTGATAACGCGTTTTATGAAAACTCGCTGGAAGTTAAGCGTCTAGGTTAGAGTTTAGTTATCAGGATCTCATGAAGATTAGCGCGTGTTAAAACCGAGCAAGTAAAGCACTTAGAAATCATTATTACTGGGGTAGGCATCGACAGTATTTTGGCAATTCGACTAAAGATGGCGAGATGGTGTTCGACATTATTTGTTATATTTTAGCGATTTAAATTACTGCACATATGTAAGGTACTTTCAGATTTTTCGATTATTTTCCAAGTTATGACGTTTTTTCTTTGTAATTGCAACATACAATTTTATTTTTTATTTCGGTACGATTTTTTAAATGTTTTTTAAAATTAAAAAAAGGGTGATTAGGTTACATAAAAAAATCAAGAACAACGGCCTAAAAGTTTTAATAGTAAGATACATAAATGAAATAAACCAGATAATGCGAATGTTATTAAACAAAAGTAAGAAAATTAATTCTTGCCTATACTGTATTAGCCTGGCAATGTCCGACACGTTCATAAACTTAATTCACCCCGTAGTGACTGGTTTCAGGCGTTATTAACTGGCACTCAGGTCAAATTCTTAGATCATGATCCCTAAGATCATCTAAATTGTCAAGTCGATTTGGTGTACACATTGGTTTTTAAGTGTCCCTACAGAAAAAAGGTCTAATGGCATCAGATCAAGAGACTTAGCCGGCCATTCTATTAGGCCTATTCTTGCTATCCATCTTTCTGAGAACACTTCGTCCATATAACCTCCCACGTTAACAAGTTAACTTTAACGTAGTGTGCCGGATCATCATTGTTGCCACCAAATAGTAATGTTTGGTAAGTTACGGTCGTTCAAGCTTCTATGGATATTGGGTACGGGCTTTGTGCACCAGTGAGGATTTTCCCTAGCCCAATATCAATGGGGTGTGCCTGATGACAGTTCATGTAAATAAAAAGTTGTTTCATCAGAAAATAGAACATAGAACATTGGCGAGAACATTGGATCTCGAATACAAATTTCCATCATTCGTTCACAGAATTCTTGTCAATGAACAAAGTCATTTTCTGCTCATCCATGAACCAATTTAACCTATTTAGCATATTTAACTTTAAATTTTTGAAATTTTAAAACTTTCAGTGCCAAAACATTAACTTAAATTTTCAAAGCTGCAGTTTTTTTCATTACATTTGTGTTGGGGAGGCCAGTTCTAGGAAGATTCTTCTCAGTACCGTTTTCTAGACATTTGTGCAGACTGTGGATTGGCTTATTTGCCGATTAGAATAAATGTCTCTGAAAAGTTGACATACTTCTTGAAGTGCTCTAATTCGATCTCCATACCCATCATTAAAACTAGTTCCGTCAGCAATGCCATTTTGTTAACACAATAAAAAATTAAGTCCGACCGCTCAATAATTATTAACCACAAACACCGACAAAGAACGTTTATGCAACGCAAAAAAAAAGAACACCAAATCATAATTAAATGTAATCCAAATGTTTGTAACACAACAGTTTTTCTGCCCAGGGCGTTAACTTTTATGAATTGTGAGTTGTGACAAATCGGCGAAACCATTTGTATGAGTATGCCCACTTTAGAATACAACTTACAGATGACTGAACAGTAGCATTTATAATTAATTAATAGTTACAGTGGATTAAAATTAAGAAAGTACTAGAATTTTAATAACTCTTCTTTTGTTGCAATCTAAAACAGTAAAATAATTTATGGTTTAAAAGTTTGATTATTTATTATTTTTTTGCATTTCTTTATATTATTAAATGGTGGATATAAACAATCATAATGCGAACATAACATAACGTTCAGATATCCATTATGTTATACATTTATATGATTGTAATTTATATGGCATAGCTTATTTGATTCAAGGGTGACTACCCCGATGAATTTTCTATAATTTGATGTATGAAAGAAAGTTACGCCACAGTGGCGGCGTAAAGGGGGGGGGCGGTGGGGGCGGTCCGCCCCGGGTGTCAAGCAGCTAGGGGTGACAACGACAACTCACTCGCTCAGCCAAAGAATACTTACAGAAGAATCACTCCGCAAAGACATACAAATAAATAAATAGCTACATACTCTAGAGAGTCTAGAGTCTAGGATCTATCTGCTTGCTAATATTATATTATATCTCAATATGTATCGCAACTTTATTTTCATTTACTTTCGAATATAATTTCCTAAAAGAATGAGTTCACATAATAAGGTCAATCAAAATACTGACTATGGCTACAGATTTTTTTAAAAGTAACTAAAGCTATTTATAATACATTTATTTCCCCCGAGATATGAAAACTTAGGTCTATTGTATTTCTTTGTATACATTTTTTACATTTACCTTTCATGAATGTATGCGAATATTGCTTATTAGACAATGTACAAAACAGGCTAAGATTGGGCAAAGTATTTGAATTATGAATACATTTTGATTAATTTAAATTGTCGAAAATAATTATCTCTTTGATTTTCAAACGTCTACAGTTTACACTTTAATGCACCTTAAGTGGAACAAATACATAATTAAATTAATTTAACTAAATGATTTAATTAAAAAAAATACAATTAATGTTCGTAGTCGCACTATGCAACGCTAAATTTGTTTTTTAGAAGTCAATAGATTTAACAAAGTTTTGATTTGACTTTTATACATCTTAATTATAATTTTTCTACTTTGCGTTAACATTTGACACATAGTACTTTTTAGCTGTTCCAATGCAATAATTTTTTATTACTCACAATCTTTAGTAACTATTAGATTTCGAGAATTGGTGGCATCGATATCAAATGAGGGGTGTATATGCAAATGCGACACGTCCTTTGAAATTAAATCCGAGAAAACCGCAAAAATTTACCAGATATTTATTTTCAATGATATATTGACTTCATATTTTCATATTGGATACGGCTGAGTTTGTCCATCTAACAAGATACAGGTGCTGTTGATAGTTGTATGTAATTCATTAAACAAAAGCAAACACTATCACTAATAGTCAAAATATTATTATACATTATGAACATAAGGTCCACAATGAGCCATCCACGACTAATCAATCTTTCAATTTTATCTATTGAAAAGGACAGGAAAGTTAATTTTGATAATGTAATAGAACACTTTAGTAAAATAGAGTCCCGTAAGCACGTTTAGTATTTCTTGTTTTATTTTGGGGGTGCTCATTAGAAAACCGCCCTGGGTGCCAACCCACGCTACGCCGCCACTGTTACGCCACAATATTTGTTATAGTTATTGTTTCCAGTCAGGTATCTCAGTGCGTACAACGTATGTATTTAGCCTATACACAAATTATAATGATTTTAGAGGTTGTTAGCCACAAAGCGTGAAATGGTGACTAACACACTAATTATCTATAATTTGACAAGGTCATGCAACAATTTGTAGCAACGTTATAAACATTTCTGTGTGTATGGTAGCAATCAGTAGCAGCCATACTTTGTAAAAAAATGTCAATTTAAAAACACCGGAATGCCCTATTGACATGTTGTTTTCCGCGATATTTTGACTTTTGGTTTAAGACACTTATGTTATTTACTTATTTTATTTCCATTACTTTCATGATTGCAAACTTTACATGAGAGGATACGGGCTGCAAAATTAATAAATTAGATCGAGAAATCTTACAAATTATTAAATTAAATACGCTTAAAAGGCTGATTTAGGTCCATTTTGACCTGTCAAATACGGCGTTTGTCGCATTTTGAGTCCCTAAAAAGCCATACCCAAATTATCTATAAGCAATAAAATTGCCTATTTGAGGTGATAAGGCTATCATTCAAATGGTCAAATTGATCTATGTATTTCGAAGGCCGTATAATAATAATACATATAATAATTTATAATTAAATTATTAACCACCCATCTCTTTTAAAGAACCTCCACAATCTTGCCTATCCCGCAGACTGGAATATACTTATTTCCATCACTTATTTTAAAATTAAGTCCCCTAACCCTGTACCAAATGTGACGAAAACTCGGTTTTATGAAACGCTTAACTGGAAGTTAAGCGTCTATATAGATTAGAGTTTAGTTATCAGGATACCATGGATATATAATGGCATGTATACAGATAAATTAGATATTAAACTTTACTGGCGCTAGCATCGACAGTTCTTCGGTAATTTGACAAAAGATGGCTTAGGTACCAAGAAGGTGATGATTGCGATTTAGGCTTATTTTAGAAAATTGTCTTTAGATTAGATACGGTCTTAGTTTTGTAATGTTTGCAACATAGGTAGGGGTAGTTCTAGGTGGTTTTTGTGATTGTGGTGTAATTTTGACGTGGTGAGCGTGCAAAATTTTAGAATTCGGCTCACAGAGGACGTGAGACTTAACCATTCACACGTGTAATGTAAATGTACTGGCTAATTTTTATGAATCTGCGTTATGAATTAATGTTTGCTAATTAAACAGCTTCATATTGAAACTAACTTTAAAGCGGCGTCATTATCGTCCCTAATTCTTATTTATGCAAGAGATACTACACTCATTCAACTTTTCACGTAAAAACTAAATGATGATACGGTATGAACTTTTAACTGGAAGTTAGACGTCTAGATTAGAGTTTCGTTATCAGGACGCCATGAAGATATGCGTATGTTGACGGCATACGCAGCAATACGATACTGGCGCTAGCATCGACAGAACTTTGGCGATTCGGCAAAAGATGGCGAATATGGCGTTCGTACAATTTCAAACCTATCTTTATTTTTACGTTATTTGAATACATATTATTTTTTGGAGTTTATTACAGTTATTACAGGTTATTGAGTTAATTATATTTTCTTGGTTAAATTCGGAATGATATTTATACTGAAACAAGAAACAAGTAAATATAGCTAAATCAGACTAAACAATAACAGTTTATTTTATGTTAATACATTTAATGTCCGTCGTAGAATGGTCGATGCACTCTGGACTGTCGCGTTACAATGACCGTCTATTTATACAGACAATGTTCTTTGCCATTACATTTCGGTCTCAAATGTCTCATTGTCATCAATTTTATACATAAGTACAAAATTGGTGTACGGCATGTTTGGTATAGTCTTTCCAGGATTCTTTCAAGCTGTTTCCATTTTGTGCCAATTGTCCTACTTACGACTGACCTACAATTTTCTTCCTCCTTTACGCTTGTTAACTGTCCTTCTTCTTCCTCTTCATCATCATTACGATTATTTTGCATATCATAGGAGATATATTGTTCTTATCATTTCAGCATTGTTTTAACCAGTTTTGGACATCTAAATTCTCTTCATAATGCGATTTTGTCTCTCATGCCAGCATTTTGATTTAGTTCGCGCTTGGGCTCTTTCAGCTCTACTAAATCATTACAAAGAGGGTCCACATATACCATCCTGTTGAAACGCACCCGTAGTTCTTAGTTTTCAAACACCCTACACATATTTCTTAAAGCTATCCAGCTAAGTGGTGTTCTTCTGATATGTAAATATTCTTCTTCTCCATATGTATTCATTCTCCACAAACACCTTGTACCGTAATAACTTGCGACAGCAAGTTAGTCGGCCTATAGTCCTCTATATTGAATGCCATTTTTTTATGAATACCAATATCACCTCAGCGTTCTTCCTGCTTAATTAATCTTCCAACAACTTCTCTCCACACAAACATCGATTCAATGAAATTTTGACAATAACCCTAATATGTACAGATTTGCTTAGTTTAAGAACCTAGTTGGCGACAATCTTTTGTGGACGCCTATGTAGCTACAATATAGGTTAGGTGTATCTGGTATTATCCACATTGGTTCTTCCCTCTTGCATTGCTTTGAGTGGTCAGAAGTTCGTGCTTGGACTACAGGTAGTAACGTTGCTTATTGTTTCTTTATGTGTTCGTTGCTATCAAATGGTTTTCCTCAAAGTCATGGTACTAACTCTTCGTTTGAATTGTTTGTGTTTGATCTTTTTGTCTTGGTCTGGTATCTTGATGTATGTGTTGATCGTTGTTGTAGTTCTCCTGTTTGATGGCATAATAGTTCACTTCTTTGTGTGGTAAAATCGGGATTTTACACTATTTCTACAACACTGCTTGGAAAAGGCATCTTGTTTTGTTATGTTTGGAATACATTTTCTGATCTTCTACATTTGTGCCATAGTAATTGCATTTTTTCCTGGCCCCATTTTCTATTGTCCGACATAGTCTACGTATTCTGTTTGTGATATTTTCTTAATCTACTTTGATAAGTTTTGTGGTTCCGGTTGTAGATTACACTGGCCTACAAATAGAAAATGCCGGGCAATTGACAACTGCTTCGGATAGGGTGTTTTCAGTGGCATGCTAATCTAAATGCAGAAATATTGAAAGGGCGATTTTAGCCGAGTGCCGGACAAAAGGTTTTAAAGGCCGGATTTTGATAAAGCAGCGAGAAAAATAAATAATAAAATAATAAAGATTAAGGCTTAGTTTGAGACTACTTCTTAAGTTCCTAGGGCAAAGGATTTGTTCGCTTTGAACTCACAAATATTTTCAAAAACAATCCTTGTTATTTTGAAATCAATCCTGTTTTTAGCATCTTGGCGCGATTCCACATTTGAGTTCGGATACGTATTCACCGCAAGATAATGTATCGTAAACTCCTATTCACTTTTCATTTACAAAATACATCTTATCAAAATTGTGTTCGATAGTAATAATTGCCTCTGAACAACAATAATATTGTATCATTCTACGAACGATTTTTTTTATCTTTAGTTTTCATGACTTCAAAGATCTTTGGAAGTGTTTGACTGTAACCATTTTAAGAACACTTTTATTTGTTAGTATAAATGGAGGCATTTGAACGTGTTTTCTATCACATTTGTCTGTATATTTTAGATAATGTGGGTACAATCAAGATACAAAAAGATATTGGTTCAACATTTAATTTACATATATTTTTTTCGTATATTTGCGCAAACATATAGCGTATAAAATTGAGAATTGCTGAAAACTTTGTATAATGAAAAGTGATTAAGTTTTGCAAAATGTGAAAATTATTCTCCCACCATAGAGTGGTTGGAGAACTGTGGTTACTGAAACTATTAAGCGTAAAAGCATTAAATTTTGGAAGTAATTGTCAAAATTGCTGTTAATGCATCACTGTTTTTCAAAAAAAGAATTATATTGAATTCCATAGTTATGTCTTCAGATTTCAATTTCATGAAAAATAAAACCCTTTCGGAATCAGTTGATTTGTACGTCCATTTGAAGTCAAACGACCTTTGTTGGCCTGGGTTTATCACGAAGGTAGTCTTTTCCTCATTTATTCTTAAATAATAATGGAAGCTCCATTCTTTTGGATTTCTCATATGAAAATTCGGTTTCTATTGGTAATGTCTTCATGTCTTTACTCATGTATGCTACATATATCGTCTGTATATAAAATGTTGTGATATTGGTGAGATATTTGACCGTATTTTAAGTATTTTACGTCACCATCTCGTCCACAATTCGGATGCTCTGCTTTTGTCTGCCAATTAGCAATAGGAAAAATTCACGGAATATTTTCAAAACAACGTATTGCACGATAAATCTCTGGTTTGTAATCCAATATAATCCACAACGGTCACAAATAATGAACAAACATCAACGATTTTATCGTGGTATTAATACCTCTGAGCACACGTAGATCATTTTATGGAGTGTCGTAAGTTCGTTATCGTTGAGTACTGCAAAAAAATGGCATTATCCTCACGGCGGAACGATGTGAAATGTCCCTTTTCACCGTCCTCGAATTGAATTGAGTCTATGACCGCCGTGGTATCTGACTGAAACGGTCGCTCAAGCTGTGCCCGAGTGGTAGTGCAGTTGTGTGTCGACTATTCAGCTCGTCGAAGACAGCCGCGGTGTGCAGTTTCTAGTGCAGATTTTCCATTTTGCGTCTACACCGCACAGATCGATCGGTCGGACATCAAGGTAAATCCTAGCATATACCGAACAAAACTGCCAACGTCGCCATACAAAACTGGGAAAAGATCAAACAGAAACTCCCGCACACGTCTCTCGAATATTTTGAGGTTATGTTCAATCAAAACATCTGTTGGACGTTGTCGCTATAATAGATTACTACAGTAACTTGCAATTGCACTATACCGACTATACATTACAGTTTTCGATTTGTTCAATATTATTTTTAAATCCAATTGATTATTTTTGTTTAAATTAAAATGTAATTAGTTTGAAATAAAGATTAGTTACGTTTATTCTATTTACGTGTTGTTTAGTAATTTAGGTTTAATTTCAACTTTCTATGCAGTGTCGGAATCACTGTGTGCATAGTTTTATATTAGGTAATTGGGTTAAGAAGAACTTTCAAATGATAAATTGCGCCAAGTGGAAAAATGCCGTTTTGCAATCTCAACTGCACTGTTTTATTTATTTATTTTCAAGTTGCAACACCTCCGGCGCCAGTTTTTCGATCAAGGAACTAACCTACATAATTCGTATTTTCTTATATAATAATTATTAGCGTGGTTTATTTGCAATAATTAGACACGAAATATGACTCATAATCAAATGGCTGTTTCAAAGTATTGTTGCTACTGGTTTTAGAATTGCCAAAGCGCTACAATTGTTACAAAAGCTATAGCCTTTCCAATAAAAGGATTTTTATGAAAGCAACTTATATGATATTTTCATTTTACTATTGTTTCTACATATTTTTTTTGATAACACAACATGAATTGATCAAAATTTACTATATATTTATTTTGTGAGAATATATTTGATGTATAAGTAGGTACTTAAAGGTCAATGAATCCAAAATACGCACGTTTACTATGGGTTCTAGACGTAAGAATTCATGCCAAAAATTGATTCAGAATGCCGCTTCTTTTTTAAAAATGCTGGTGAAATATTTCCTTTTTCAAGGTCGTTCCGCATCTAACTGTGATTACTTTCGAGATTTTTAATGTCAGTGCCAAGGTCATAGTACCTAATACATCGGCCGACTGAGAAACTGCTTATTAGGGGTACATAAATGCATAAAAAGTTGGAACTTTTAAAACTAGAATGTTTACATTTAATCATTTTTTTTTATCTATTGATCTATTGAATCAAAATTTATAGTAATTGATTTAATGATTTATAAAAACACATAGACCAATTTTTTTCTTCGACCACTAAAATCGTGTGATCTACAAGTATAAGATATGCGAGTTATTTTGGTTTCTTTTTCGCGGGGTTGTCTCCGATTCACCGTTGAAGTCTCCGCAAAAAATCCATTTTTTTAATGATTTTATGATTTAATCTGACCAATCTATAGATTTTAAGACGTTTAAGGTTAATTTATTTACGTAAAAATTTTTAAAGTTGCGACTAAAAAGTTTGGTGATAAAATATTTTATATTAATCAGGAGTATTAAAAAGTTAGTCACCCTAGCTAAAGGCGGAATTAATTCTGGTACATCATGTAAGTCATTTTTGGTGTTGTTGATAACCAGTTCTTTTTTAATGGCAGTTTTTCATCTATTTCTTACACATAGGCTTTTGACTTAAGTTTTAAGAAATAAATTTCATACCCAACTTAGACAACGAAATTATTGTATAAGTTAATTTAAGCTTAAAATCTGTCAACTCTACTTAGTTACAACAAAAACTAGTAAGAAAATTATCGTCAGCCGGGCTGACGTTAAAATACCTCCACCGTAAAATATTTTTGGTTTGGAATTTAAAAAAAAAAAATGGAGTTAACCTATTTTGCCCATTCATGAACTTGTCCTTACTTTTTAAGCGATAAGCTTTTCTACAAAATTTCAGATCAACTGCAGCAAAACTACGGCAGTACTCGTGTGAAAAAATGAGTTAACCGATTTTACCCATTCACTAACTTGTTTTTTACTTCTTAAGAGATAAGCTTGTATACCAAATTGCAGATCAATTACTTCAAAATTACGGCACTTATCGTGTACACAGACAGACAGACGGACATAGCTAAATCGATTCAGTTTTTAATGCTGATCAAAAATATATATACAACTCTATACCTGCCACGCTTCCTTAAGGGTGTTACAAATGGTGTGTCAAAGTCAATATACCCTACTATAGTAAATGTAGGTGTATAA
Source organism: Aphodius sticticus (assembly GCA_963966075.1). Lineage (NCBI taxonomy): Eukaryota > Metazoa > Arthropoda > Insecta > Coleoptera > Scarabaeidae > Aphodius > Aphodius sticticus. The sequence continues at coordinate 22,290,582 of OZ014510.1, forward strand.
ATATGATTGAACAATGTACAAATAACACTCTACATTTCTCAACTTCTAGTTTTGTTTGATTTCGTCTGACGATCAAAGTATGACGTTGATTTCGATAGCATCTTTTCCGTAGATTACCAATCTGGCAAACAAAATGAAAGACATCGTGCCTAAAAGACCAGAAATTAGTTTTTTACACTTTTTAACTTAAACCATAGCTTGAAATAGCTTGAATCATTAAACTCTGAAGGCAACCGATGATATGGAGTGATGCTAAGTGAAGCTATACGTCAGAACAAGATAGTTGCATGAAAAAATTTGTCAGGTCCATAACCTTACATAGCATTGCTCCGTATTGTCGGTCACCTATCCATGAAGCGAATAAAGAGAATTAACGACGTGTTTCATGTGGAATGTCATATCAGTTTTTCTCGCTAGTTCTCGCTAGTATTTATGTTCACAGCTTTAAGTGCAAGGTTCAAGCTTTCATTTCAGCACCTACACTAAAACACTGTCAGGTCACGTTATTTTTTTTGAGATATAATGTTTAAGGTTAAATTTTGAAACAAGAAAATGGCATAAAATATTTTTTTAGCCTAAAATTAACGCGAACTGAGAATTGTCTATGTGGGCTGAACTAAAAGCTTGAACATGGAACTAAAAATTATTATAAAAGGTAGTAAAAAATCTGGTTGTCATTATTCTCGTTTATTATAAAAATACTTATTCTAAATCGTTATCGCAACGGCAATCAAACATTAAAAATACGTACTAGCAACTTTATACTTAGAACGAGAAATTAAAGCCACAATATATATTTTTTAAATTACTCTACCACCTAAGTTAATGTAAACAAAAGTATCAGAATCGGAACAGTAGTCGTTGGAAAAAAAATAATAAAAAAGCGTTAAGAAGAATAAACTATACAGGGTATCTGTCAGTAGAATCATAGTTGTAATCAAGTCAGTGCCAAAAATGTACAAAACACGTTTTTTTTTGTTCTCAGAAACTACAGTTCACAGTTTCTCTCTTCAGATTCTGCTTCAAAATCGGATATTCTTTGTTTGATATCTTTTGTTATTGAAAATCTGCCGTTACTTTCCTATCTATACGCAAAAGTTACTCTGCACTTAAAAATATTATTTTTTATTTTCGGTTTTTCGGAGTTAATAATTGTTGTAGTATGCAAATATAATAGTAAAATGAATAAAGTATAAAATATATAAAATTTACATTCAAATGTAAATATTTAAATTAAAATTATAAAGAAAAATACTGCAATTGTTATTACGGTAATAAAACATTTTGGGTGGTGCTTAAAAAATGGACCAAATAAGGATCAGCCTAGTCTACAGTGTCCAATTGTCCTCCCAAAAATGTAGCTAGAACCGTTAAATATATTTTTTTCAATTTTGTTTAACACAAAGGGGGTATTGCAAAAAAATCGCTTTCTTCAAATGCATACTCCGTAGCGACATTAACGTAAATGAAAATAACCATTTTAGGGATTTAATACCGGAAAAGTAGTAATAGATGTTCAGAATTGTTCAAATCTCTTACATCCAAAATTTTATGAAAATTATTTAAATATATAATTTTTTATTTAAAAAAAACTAGTTCGTAAATATCATTTTAATGTGTTTTAGATCATACGGTAGCATTTTAAAAAATAAAACTTAAACTGTAAAGGTATTTTGAACATATAAATTATTTTGAAGAATTTTTGTGTTTTAAAAATTCAAAAGTAGAAATTTTTTTAATTTTAATGTCCCAGATGACGGTCAAATGGTACAAATGTAGCGTAAATATACCCCTTCCTGACAGATTTAACTTTTTAAGAATTTTGCATGGTTCACTAGTAAAAGCTGTCAATTTCTTTTTTCCTGAATAATTTCGCTATTACGATAGCCGAAACTCAAAATTTCGTAATTTTACATCAAAGCGTCAGAAAAATGCGTTAGAGCAGCATTTTTGTTATCAGAAAATGTTTTTGTCTGCCAGCTTTGGCTGGGCTCTATTCAACTTTCTTATTTCTTATGCACGGCATATTGATTTTTTACAGATTTAAATAGAATATTTAAAATCATTGACAACCACGTATAACAGGTTTATGAAATGATAACAAAAAAATATCATTAGGTGGCCCGCCAGATCGCCCGACTTAACCTCATAGAATTTTATCAATGGGATTTTTTATTTGTAGTTCACTATAAATGCCATTTTTGTTTTAGGTAAGTATGGAAAAATATTTGTTCGTTAATTTTCACGTAAAATGTTGTGAACATTTTATTCTATCATAAACGGGTTATATATACATGCGGTTGTATAGCACTCTCGATATTCTATTTAAATTTTGTAAATTTCAAATGCAACCTCACATAGTTATTAGATAGTTATTAACAATTGCTGAAGAGGTATGTACCTAATAGCCTTTTCCATTGCCACATGAAAGCCCTATAAATAGTTCATTGCATGAACGCTACTTTTTAGGTGGCCTGATAGAAAAAATCCATGGGGTTAAGTCGGGTGATCTGGCGGGTTACCTTTAATGTGTTTTGTCATAATTTCATACACGTGTTATACATGGTTGTAAAGCATTTTCAATATCCTATTTAACTCTGTAAAAATTCAATATGGCGTCAATAAGAACTCAAAAGATGAATATCGCTCAGCCAAAGCTGACGCACTAAACATTTTCTGATAACAAAAATCAAAAGTTTCAGAGTATGCTCTTATGTAAGACTACAAAATTTTGACTTTCTATTTATTGTAATAGCGAAGTTGTTCAAGAAAATAGAATTTGACAGTTTTTACTTTTTCCGTAATATCCATGCAACTTTTTTAATTCTAGACATAATTGACATGATTCCTGAAAAAAGGCTATCAAAATTAAACATTTTGGGACACAACACATTCGCTTTAATTCCACATTTAACAAAGCACCAAGCACCAAAGAAATCAAATAATTGATAAATCAAGCTCTTGTTTATATCTCCTTTTTTACCCCATAGTACCTATATCTCAAATAAAAAATCTTTTGAAAAATGACCGAAATAAAAATGTTCCTTCTGTGCAAAGTAGCCAAGAATAATGTACGTTGTAAATCTGCTCAAAACTCACCTTTCCACTACAGGTTACCATTGCATAAAAATACCCCTGGACATTTTACCTGCATACAGCACAGCTGTCCCTCCACAGTTTCTAATTGATCTTTCCTCTAATTCCATAAAATTCATGAATGTGATTTCTCCATTAGCAGTAGCGTTAAGTACACCTCAACATACTTTACATTTCTCCTTCTCAATATACAACCCAATCATCTAAAATGTATTAATGAATGCAATTTACTTATATTGAAGAGCCAAACATGAATACCAGGCGTGTTTAATTTGAACAACGCGCGACTGCTTCATGTGGAGAATCTAACCTCCTCCATTCTATTTATGCATTTACTGTTATTTTTATCAAAGTCGTCTTTACCAACCCATCCTTTGCATTGAGTGCTCCGCAAATTGTCATCCATTGGTCACAGTCAAGTTCAAAAAGTGTTTCCCTTAAAATGGTCAGAAAGTATAAAATTATTTCTTGCGATTGTAGGTAAACGTTTGTTACGCAATTTGTAAATTGCAGATGCTAAGGGTGGAAAGCAACACTGACATCAAGGGATTTACGGAATTCGAGGAAGACATCCTCTTCGATGAGGATGACCCTGATTTCGACGGCGGAGTTCAAACGTCGATAAGAGTTCCATTACTCTTCAAAGGTACGTAATAAAAAAAAAAGTCGTAACAACTCTGATTGCCAAATTTATAGACCTTTTTTATTGGTTCAATCATCTCATTGATATTATTGATGGTGATTTATTATATCGTGGTATATTATTTGGACGCTGACTGCGTCGACATTATTGTGAAATTGGATACAATACAAAACTTAAAAACTTGCTTGATATTGCTGGACAGAAATACATATTGCAATGAAATGAATATCTGCGGTCATATTGAGACTGACGCGCAGTTGTACTTTTCCTCTGGCTTAGAATTTTCCTTGCGGGTTATCTGTTGGCTTTCTGGCTTCTAGATATGCTCTGTTTCGTATTACTATTTATATAACTACGATCCTATATCATGTGATTAAGATGCCATATGAGTTATTGTTAGCATCACTTTGTTATTTTTTTGTAACACTATATTGAGTTGTATTTGTGCTTCTACTGTGTTTTGGTGATTATCTACAGTATCATCGCTGAATATATATGATCATATTAATTAATCACCATACGTTTGAACCCATCTTTTTCGTAAATGTGAGTTGAGGATTGACTAATGTACAGTGTGGGTCAAACGCAGAAGAACACAACCGTGTTGCTACTTGCTATAAGCTTCCAACATATTGTTAAATTCTTGTAACCTTACCTATGTTATATTACCTAAGGTAAGGTTGAAGATTTGTTTAATGCAATACATAAAACCAGGAATAATAACATCTAATATAATAACAATCTAATGGTGAAATATGCACATGCCAGTAGCATACTATTAGGATGATACTGGCATGTGTATTTCTGGCTTTAAAGAAAGGCGTTTATATCAGGTTTTTTTTCTACCGTATCCAACCATCACATTTGCGGTCGTCCTTTTGATCTTCCTTCCAAAATGCTTATTTGGAACATCTTATTGGCTCTTCTGGGGTTTAATCATTACATGTCCATCATGTGAGTTCTTGCTCTGTTATTACTTTAACCAGTTTAACCTATGTAACCTTATTTTAACCAATTTACACTATACAAAGCACAATAATAAATCAATAATAAATAATTAAAACTTTTAATAGCTAGGAATATTTAGCACAAGTAAGATTTCTTAGTAATTAATAAATGATTGTGGTTAATATTTTGAGCATTTTGAGCGTATTCTCCTTTACGAATTTGGCAACAATTTTTTAGAAAAATAGAGAAGTACTGCTTTATGCACTTTGATTATCTCATGATAGTGTGAACCTTGTATTTTAATGCTATAAATGCTATAATGCCAACTTTAAATTGCTCCATAACGTTAGTGGGGGTTCTATGAAAAATGTAGATGATAAATAAATTTCTAACGTGTTTTATTGTTGTTCTTTTGGCTGCATGTTTCGATTCTTAATCGTCATCAGGCCAAGCTACAAAAAATAATATAAGAAAACATCATTCACAAAATCATGCACGTAATAAATACAAAAAAAGTTATTTTCGTTGATATAAAATTAATTTGATTATCTCACTTCCCTTCAGTGCAAACGTGCGAAATTACAAATTACATAATTTCATTACATGTAAGCTTTTTGTCCCTGTGTATCTGACATGTGTGTTAAACAATAGTTTGTATTTTTAGATATGTACGTTGTGAGTCTTAAGAGAGAGATGTACATAACTTAGATATTTATATGACGCACATTGACCAACCGAATTCGACGGTAAAGATTTTTTTATTATTTTGTATTTATTATGTGAATGATTTTGTGAATGATGTTAAGGATGTTTTCTTATATTATTTTTTTGTAGCTTGGCCTGATGACGATTGAAAATCGAAACATGTAGCCAAAAGAACAACAATAAAACACAAAACCATGTGCCAACTCAGTAAAGTTGTCTAGGACAATCTTTTTAACATGGAGCTTAATAGTTTCACAGCTTTGAGTTTCAAGGTTCTCCAGTTTAAAGCTTTAATTTCCTCCTACTTAGAGAATTTTGTTAGGTTGTTATTGTTTTGGGATATTAAAAATGCCATTTTGTGTTCAATTTTTTGCAAGCATCATAAAGTACAAAAAAGGAGATTTCATGACATTTTGAGCATATTTTGTTATTTAATTTAGAGAAGAAAACAGTGCGAGGGCCTCGCTGGCCAGGGGTTCCAAGGGTGTCCGGTTCAACGTGCAAACCGGCCGTCAACTGTCCGGTTTTCAGATAATAGCTTACACTGTTTTATTTAATTCCCAAAGTTTGAAACTGTGACGGAAATGGGTTCATGTCATACAAAATGTAAATGTCTACAAACATAAAATTTACTGAAAATGATATACCAACAAAGTGAATACAATAATACAATAATTAATTAATAATTAATTTTAAATTATAGACTATAAAAATAACTGTTCAGTTTCAATACAATTTGATGTTGTCTTCTTCTAAATATTTTTGAAATTTTGAAATAATTGATGTTGACTTCTTCTAAATATAATGTATGTAGACATTTATTTTTTTAGAGACATTCCGTTCCACTATTAAACTTTGGGAATTAATTGAAATCAGTGTAAGCTATTATCTGATTTTCTTCAAAATTTTGAGAAATTGACGTTTTGAAATAATCAAAATTAAACTTTTAATTCTTAGTTAAGAAAATAAAATTTTCCACAAGCCCTATTGTGTTGTATATCGCGAGAAAACTCATGGAAAAAGCTATAAAATGGCCTAGGCCTATACCACCTCTCTAGATTAATTAGATGAGCGACAATCGGCCTTTATATATACTGGCTGGTCTTTTTAATTTGACTATAAATTTCTCCATGTTCACTGGTGATGGTATGATTAAAAGAATGTTGATTTCAGTGAATAGATTTATTATCGATCTTATGGTACCTGGTTTCGAAGCTTCGCTTCGTCTTCAGCCATGGTACAAATACATTAAACGTCAGTATATACATTTAATAGAACAATAAAACTTGAATTATCGTCTAATTACAACATACTCCGGTAAAAAATTGAGGTTATGAGTCGCAGAATGGACTTCATGAAGGAAAGTGGGTGAAATCTGCAATATGAACGAAAAAATTTTTACATAAAACACTAGCAACTAACAATACTCTACAATTACAATTACATTCTTGTTAGTTACTAGTGTTTTATGTAAAAATTATTTCGTTCATATTGCAGATTTCACCCACTTTCCTTCATGAAGTCCATTCTGCGACTCATAACCTCAAGTTTTTACCGGAGTATGTTGTAATTAGACGGTAATTCAAGTTTTATTGTTCTATTAAATGTATATACTGACGTTTAATGTATTTGTAGCATGACTGAAGACGAAGCGAAGCTTCGAAACCATGTACCATAAGATCGATAATAAAACTGAAAACTGAAAACAACATTCTTTTAATCATGGTCTTTTTAACTTGACAAACGACAAAAGTGGCTTAAATAAAGTTGTAGGAGTCAAGGGGGAAATGATATGACGATATCAGTTTCATTGCAGATGGCGCTGCAATCGGTGAAAATGAGGCTTCATTTTTTTAAAGGGGAATACCCATTTTTTTTATCAAGTTATGATTTTACGCTAAATAAGAAGAATCTTTTGTCTATGCATTTCTTTTTGTGCGTAAACAAACCCTGTGCGCATGACGGGGCAACGCGCGAGATACCAAAACGTGTCCCCGTTATGCACATACCTTCCTACCTTATACCATGAGTGTCTACTCAGTCGTCGCTTTGATTGCCAGCCGGCGAGCGCATCCCACGCAGTGGCAGCGGTTGTAACTACCGCAGACGCCACAAACTTCCATCGTCAATAGCTTTTGATAGAGGCATCGTACGAAAAAAATGTTCAGACAAAAGATTGTTCTTATTTAGCGTAAATTCGGAATTTGATAAAAAAAAGATGGGGAATCCCATTTAAAAAATGAAGTTAACCTCATTTTCACCGATTGCAGCGCCATCTGCAATGAAACTGATATCGCCATCTCATTTCTCCCTTTGCGTCCTACAAGTTTATTTAAAACACTTTTGTCGTAGCATGCATATTTCTCGAGATATTTAGGAGTCTCAAGTTAAAAAGACCACCCGATATATCATGTCCGAACAATTTTTAAAATTGTGTATACCCATAATTCCAAAACGGGATAATATATTATCATATAATTTGCATTTTTCAATAACTTCATGAAGACAACAATGGCACAAAATTTCATCAAAATCCAAAGTGGTGAGGAATAAACCTGTTGATTTGACATGGAGTTGCGCATAAAGTAGTATAAAACTAGCACGCCTGGATTTGCTCAAGCATAACTAGATCTGCTACACCGGTTGTCCGAATAGGTGTAGCACAGCCAACGCATTTTAGGTTATGCAACGACAATGTGGACTGCGAATTTGCATCGCTATTTGTACTCATTTGCAAAATACTTCCTATTACTCTCACACCATGCAACAATAACTCGTTCCAAATAAATTTTACCTGATGACGGATAGACTAGTCGAGTTTCAATAGATGTTAATAATATTTTTACATCAATCATATTATGATTGATCAAAAACAGTTTAATGGTAGTCACATATCATGTTGTAAAACTATTTAAACACTTCCTGATTATTAAAATTACGTGCCTGTTTAGTGTACTGATTGTCTAATTATTATCAATAGACATTATTGAGTGTAATAGGATATTTGTTGATACAGCTAGATACAAACCTTATTTTTCTTAATGACTTGCAGGAATTAATTGTTTTATCGTCTACGGCGTATTTTTCACAATTGTACAATCATGGATTTCGTAACAGTTGTCTGGCCTGTAACATAGTTGTTGTTTTGTTAGTCATTTCATTGACTATGCTGGTACATCAATAGCGATTAACGTAACAGCAATTTACTGCAATTAGTAGTTTTGTATTTGGTTGTAGGTGGGAATGAATAGATTAGTGAATTGAGTCCATTCTTGTGAATCACTGGTTGCTTGTGGATTTAAAAATTCATTCTGATATTCAGATGCAGCTTATTGATCTTTGATTGTAATTCATCCTTGACATTCTGTGATTTAGCCAACATTTAAAATTTAGAATTATGCTTTGAATTTCATAAATAATGCAAACATGTGCAATATAATAATGTTTCTATATTAACACTGCAATACGCAATTTCTGTAATTACCCATTGTTCATGCTTTTCTGCATTTGTTGTCAACTTATCTATGCGGCTTGAACAAGTTAAATGAGTTATAAATAAATATATATTAATGGTGCAAGAGACCTTTTTCGCAACATCATTAACATAACCTGAAGCTCAATCATTGCAGTTTGGTAATCTGCTGTGTCCAGAGTTGATGACACAATAATGCTTCTATGAGGTCTACTAGGAGAAATTACCCCAGTTTAGTTGGTGGAGAATTTGCATCAAAATTTACAAATTTAAGGTTGATGTTTTTATTAATAAGAAACAATATTTTCCGATGACAAATAAGAGAATGGTGTTTATCTTAATGAGTCAAGCTTCAATTATTTATAGTATTTACGTAGTTTGTTAAACACTATTCAAACAAAATATGTTTATTCTTCTTTTGCTATTTCTTCGTTGTCTATTATAGCTTTTACGTGTTTATTTGTACTTTTTAGTTTTGTTTCTATAACAACCAATTTGTTATATGTATCAACTCCTTAAATTTCTAAACTTATCAGACGGTGCATAGATTTACTGTTTTGTATGGTAAAAGTACAATAAAATGTAACCTTTTACTAGTAAACGCATACATTTACTAACCGGCTTTAGTGAAAGTGTGTACAATATAACACGCAAGAATCTAAATGTATACTTTTTCTAGTATCGAAATGAATTCTATTGGCTCTCGCAGTGTTCAACTTCTCATAACCTAACCAAATTCTTAACAAAACGAAACATTCAAAATGAAAACGAATGGTGCAATACGAAGAGAAGCGGTGAAATATTATTCTTGAATAGCATTATAAAAAGTTTATATTCGAATTCTCACTGTTATGTGTCATTATTAAAAATCTGATGTGGTCAGACACATGACTTTATCATACTATCCAGTAATGTCAAACTGTGTCAAACTCTGATGTTTTGTACAGCTAAACTATTAATTTTACCAAAAAATGTCATAGACATAAATTATTCAGAATTTCATCTACTTTAATTTATTTAACTATTTTTACGAAATTACGGAAATTGCGGTTGATTTGCAAAATCCTTGAAAAATGCCTAGAGTTCCTTTGGACCCTTTTGAACAAACACCTTTACAGCTCTATGTTTGGTCATGAAACTTCTAAATATGAAGTTTCGTCCCGATACCTTTAGTAGTTTTTCCGGAATCGTCGCCACAAAAACGGGTATACAGTATACACACGCGCCCGTACCCCTCCCCCCCCACACACACAGAGACATGACACAGGACCCGCTAAAATCTCAAAAGAAAAATTTCGGCACGATTACAATACTACGTATAATAAAGTAAAATAAAGTTAAAAACTATATAAATTAAAGTAAAATAAAGTTAAAAAATATATAAGTTATAGTAAAATAAAGTAAAAAAATATATTAGAGGTGCTTCCCCTCACAACAGCCAATTAGCATAATGTTTTGTAAATAATAATGTGTAATGAAACAAAAATAATGTGTTATTTCACCTACATTGCAAAGAAATCATCAAGATTGTTACATTTTATAACATTATAAACAAAAAAATGACGACTTATTATACTGGAAGAAGCTAAATGGTAGAAACTATAATTTATAAATTTTAGATTATCTTTATGCAACAATTTATAAATTTTAGATTAACTTTATGCATATTTTTGAACTTTTCACAATTTTTTGTCTATGAGTGTAGGTAGGTACAATAGATTTATTAAATTTATTTTTAATAATTCGTATTTATACAGGGCAAATTCTTTATTATAGGTACAGGATTGCCAGGAATTTGACGTATTTCGCTTTTGTGATATTTTAACTTTTTAGTTTATTATACAAAATATGTCTACTTATCTTTTACCATTTGTTATGCTTTCATTGCCCGATAAACACTGTGCTAATTCAAATTTTAAATATTTATTTAGTCGCTACCCTACATACTGATCTCATATTTCATTTAAAAACAATAGTTATTGCACATTTATAACTCTATGTTTTTAATTTTAGTTTATTCTTTGACTACTCTAGTTAAGACATTAATTTAAGACATCTACTAGCAATAACATACATTTTTAAATTGAGTTGATACTAAAAACGTCACTAAATGTATGCACTGACTAGCAAGCAGGGTTCTTTTTTTATAAAGTGCTGCTCTTTTTAACGAAACAATATTTTCAAACACTTCACAAAAAAAAAAACGTTTTAAACATTAATTGCAACATGTTTGAAATCACACACAAGAAAAACATGTGTTTTATTTGTAAGTCTTTTGACAGACATTTTTTCATTCCTTACTTTACCTATGACCATTGTATTACTATATTTTATGAAAAACATTTTATTTGAGTAATAAAAACAAAATTTAAATTATTTTTAATTTTTTCTTAATTGATATTTGCATGCAAATCTTAAAAACCAGCATACAGATCTGATTAAATAAATTAATATGCTGTTCAAATTTTATGTAGTTTAAAACAGATTTAAAACATATTTAAGACAAAGTTTTTAAAACAAAATATTTGTTTTAAATGTGATTGAAACACTGTTTTAAAAAACAGATTTAAAACATATTTAAGACAAAGTTTTTAAAACAAAATATTTGTTTTAAATGTGATTGAAACACTGTTTTAAAACAAAGTGTTTTAAACATAAAGACCCTGCTAGCAAGTGTACACATTTACTACGGTTCATACGTTTACTGTAGCATATCTAATATCTAATGGCATATATGCGATTTCGTTTTGTCTTAGCAAAGAGCTTATTTTTGGTATTATGTATTTGTTGTCACATGTTTTACATTCTGACCAAAAAATAAAATATAATAAAAAATACTAATAAAATAATACGTAAAGAAACTGCTTCCGGGTTATGCCGTGTGTCAGGATTTGTTAATGGTGACGTTTCGCGAACCATGTTGCTCGCTTCTTCAGAGCTAACTGAATACTACACACGGCATAACCCGGAAGCAGTTTATTTTCTAAATGATTCTGGCCGTGAAGGCCTACGTACTTACGTAAAGAAAGTTGATAAATTTCAAATTTTAATTAAAAGAAGAAATGAAAACCATTAAAACGATGTATATCTGTAAATTATTTTGATATGAAGAAAAATCGTAGTTAAAAGAAAACCTTTATTATTAGTTTTCGGTTAGATTTCTAAATGTGTCCTTGTAGCCTTTAAAACATTGTTTAACATTGCGGAACGAGCAGCAGCTGACCGAGGTCGCACTATTAGTAATTCAGGATGACAAATACGAAATTTAAAAAGTCGTTCTCAGTAGAACATCAGAATAACCAACAACATAACATCTTTATTTACTCACGTTTTTTTTTTATTTGTATTGAAAAATATGTTGAAAAATTTGTTGGACAAACAAAAATAATTTAGTTTTTTGTGTAACAAATTGTGTAAGCAACAAACAGATTGGTCGAAAATTGGTCGAAATTATAAATTAACGTGAATAACAAAGAGTTGTGTTTGCGCGTAGTTCCCATGGTTACACATTACCGTGCAGATGACAAACAAAATCATGATTTTGTTGCTAAGAAAGATAACCACGCGGGCAAACAACCAAGCGACTTTTCGCAAAAGTTTATTTGCCAGCCGACAGACGACCTTCACTATCCAGGAACCTAATTATTTATAGTTGGTGCACTTATCGCTAGAAAGAATAGATTGTTAATAACCAGCATTATGCAACGAGCTCGAGCTGTAATGCAGATTGAGCATTCGATATGCATTGCAGTTTTTTTTCTGATAAGCTGTTTCATGATAATGCACTTGTTTGATTTTGATAGATGTTTATTTTTAATGCCATTCGACAAAAAGTACCATTTGCGTGGCACCGGGCAAAAGGTCAACGAAACAATAGACTGCCAACCTACCTAAGCGCTCAGATATATTTCCGGCATTAATATTTATGTTTTATTTGTACAGAGTGTTACTTAACATGTGTACCCACTTGACCGGAGTATCGGACATACCTAAATAATAAAAAATATTATAGAAAGCATCTGACATAGAACGACTTGTCCAAAAGATAAAAGAATATAAATATGCGACGCTTCGGATCGGCTCCTTTGATGGAGTGGGGGTCCAGATTTGGTGACCTTGAACGCTTGAGGATTTCAAATCGTTGACCAAGCATGACCAATGTATATATATCATAGAAGTAGTCGCATTAGCTGTCGGCTTCTTTGATGTCGGCGTCCCAAATTTTCAGAAATGTGGAAGTAAATACCTAAAAATTGTGAAAATCGATGTAATACCGTCTTAAAGATTCCCTCTCGATAATTGAGTGTGAAATTCACTAGTATTGTGTTTGAGAACAAAACATGCAAGCAGAAATAAGCTAGCGGCACCTTACGGGAAAATAGTGAACCTGGGCCTCGGGCCAGGCATGCGCCCTCAAAATCTTGACCAACGAGCGTACACAGGACGTTTGTGAGGTTATGTTTGGTTGTGTCACGCGCTCGTATTATTAACACAATCACCTGTTGGTAGCGTCCCTTTAAGTCGATGACCAAATCTATCTCACTCTCGGACCCACGTTTCTTTATCTAGCGTCGTATCTTATATTCTTTTATCTTTGCTTGTATCTCAGTGGTGGTGGCTCTTCTATAACGAGACAGTAGTGGCAAAGTGAATATACCCTATCACAGTAAATGTGGGGGGTACAAAAACCAAAGTGTGTAGACCGGCGGTGGCTTTTTTGAGTGCTTCCTATGACGATATGCAGCTCCAACCACAGAAGCACAGTTTATAATAAACATACTACATGTTTATACGTACATGTTTCATGGTTAGGTGATCCGCTTCACTTAGGGGGTTTACATGTTAAGTAACACCCTGTATACTACGTTACGTCCTGCTTGTCCTGTGTTGAAACTTACTAGGTAGGACCACAGTTGGCAGTTGTGTGATATTGTGCAGGTAATAAATCGAATAGATACAGCCTACGAGCTAACTTTCATTTCTCATTTCTACACTGACAGGTGTCCCATGGTTTACAGTTAGACTTAAGGCTCCCGTCTCAATTCAACTAGCGAACTGTAGCAAACTTCTCTCCAAAGCGTCTAAATAAAAAAACACCAGATGTAGATGGCGCTACTATAAACATGTCTCTTTCGTATTTATTACATTTGACGTATGGTATAACATAAAGAAATTGATGTATTGCTTTCTATTTGTACAATAATTCAAACTGGACTGTGTTTGATTTTCTAGTCGATGATATAGTACTTTCACAATCGTCGCTATTGTAAACATGTTTGCCAACTTATTACAAACACGCACTACAATACTCTAGAGTGCAAGTCTAGAGAAGTTCAGAAGAAAATAACTTGTGCTCTTATAGTTAACATTTAAATATTTTATAATGTATTACAGCAGACAATAATCAGACGCAACTGCCATCGGAAAGCATTTGCGTAAATAATTTTAATAAATATTTAAATTCCTTTCCGATGGCAGTTGCGAGCATTTTGCGATTGGTGCAATAATTATGACGTGGGTTATTTTCAATGTTTTGTCCTTTTCTATTCATCTCAATATCAGTTTTTTTTAGAAACACTTTCAAGAAAAGTTTACTGTATTTGTACTGGATGGGCGATCTTGGAAATTTAATCAAGATCGATATAAGATAGATCTGATCGATCGTTTAGACAACAAATAATTTAAGATAAAGTTTTTAATATAGAGGCTGGTTTATTTGTAAATAGCAGATCAATGTATTTTTTTAGCAGAATATACTGTATCTTTAATACTTTCAGTTTTTGATACATTTTAAATTACAAATTATTTTTATAATTACCAAAAGCTAAACTGTACATAAAATAATATTTTGATCATTAAAAAACTAAACAAATACAAAAACAAAATGCGATTTTTACAGACCAATTTGCAATTTCACAAAATATCAAAAACTGAAAAAATATACAGAATGTTCCACTTAAAAATGATATTAGTATGCCCCTTCAAATGTATAAACTTAGAAACTTGTGATTTGCATAGTTCAATTTGTAATTTAAGCGAGCATCAAATACAGGAAAAATATACTGTTTTCGATTTAAAAAACTCACCTTTCTTCTTATAAACGAATCCCCTGTATATTCAAAAGTACCTATTTCGTATTTATAGCTATTAAATCATTTACTAAAAGTTTCAATTTTTTTTCTTGTAAACTATAGGACGATATATTAACACGTTACCTTTCTTTTTTGTTTTGAACCACAGATGTTGTCCTTGGCTTTGCTTGTATGGATTTTGGGATGTATATGCGTCCACAATCTATATGTGCTGTAATTACTGGACAAATACAATTAAAAACTCACATTCTCAAGTTTTATCTCCACAAAAAAAATTTAGGATACTTTATTTTTCTTCGACTTTGCTCTAAATGTTCGCGTCCACAACATACTGCCAAAACTGTCTCTTGGGAAAATAGGAAAACACGAGTTTATTTATTTTGTAAGAAAAGTCTAAAGACCAATTGGAATAAATTAACACAGTATTTCGGGAAAATGGTAATGAACAAATTCATATTAAAAAATAAATAAATAATCAGATTATATGAGGCTTAACAATCTACCCAATGTTCATAGTTACTTCGTATGATGTTTTGAACTTAGACCACCTAAATATCTTTTTTGTTCGCCCTGTATAATAAGAGGCAACAATTCCATATGATATTTGTGTTATTTTCTTTCGGACACTGAAAAAATATGTAAATGTAATGACCTGGATATACAGGATACTGTATTTTATTGGTTTTGAGGACATTCCACCTATAGGAAATTATTCAATAATTTGGCATATGTTACTAAAAGCAAATAATGGCTTCCTATTGTAGTTTATTTAGGACATGAAAGACAATGGGTTTTCTGGTGTTATTGTTTACCGAGCTCATATTGGCTTACGACTTGCACATTGACGTGCATTTGCTTTTTTAATTTTATACATTACAATGCTTATACATTTGAGATTGTTCCAAGAAGTTAAATCGTTCTGTCGTGTGGTTTACTAAACAATCGATATCATATCATTGAAAATGATCGTGTGGATCATTTATGGAATAACGGCGCATAAATTCATTATTTTCATTGTTTACATGCAGAATAAACCTTGCTTTTAAAACTAATAAACGGACAAATAAATATGTATATGGCCAGGGATTGTGTATTTTTAAATTAAATTGATACTGCATTTAAGCGAAATTGAAAATAAGAAAAGCGGCAAGTCTTAGATAAAGCAAAATATTTGATACGCACATAATGGCTATAATTAACTCGCATAATTATGTCTACTTGCTTGTGAATTATAACCAAAAGTATGTGATCGTAAACTAACATACTAATTTATAGAGACAATTGCCCATCGATGTCAGTGCGGTGGTTTATGGTGACAGTTCGGTGGTTTATAGTGATAGTTTGGTGGTTTATGGTGACACCTCGGTGGTTTATGGTTACAGTAACACCAATCTGTCATATTAAAACACTGTCATTCAACTGTCATCCACGAAAATTTATGAATTCATTTATAAGAATTTCATAAGTCATACACATAAGGGAAATTATTCACTCGCGTCTAAATTAAATAGAGTTGTCAATTCTTAATTTTTGAAATATATGGGACTGCTTGTAAAATATCTACTGTGTGGATTAGAAATTGAAAAGGAATGTGTTAATATCTCGTCCTCTAAAATGGTACAAGAAAAAATTTAAATTTGGAATATGTTTGAATATACAGAATGGTTTATTGTAACGAGCAGACCAAAGTTATTGTTTTTTTTTAATATAACACCCTATATACTTTTCCTATCTTGATACTGTTTTAAATTACAGATTGAATTGTGCAAACGTCCGAAAGAGTTAAAAATGTTCTTAAATTTGTTTTTTTTAATTGCCAATGAGATCTGTATGCGGCCAGGGTCTTTATATTTTTAAATTAAATTTCTACTGCATTTATCCGTAATTGAAAATATAATCACGCATAAATATAACTTCATGATATTGAATTGTTAAATTATGTACCCGTTAAATATAATTCTACGTCAAATACTAATTCATAGAGACAATACCCATCGATGACAGTTCGGTGGTTTATGAATTTATGATTACAGTTACATGGTCCTTCATAACAAAACATTGTTATCCACATACATTTTTGAATACCATTTAAAAGAAATGTAATTCATGAGTCGTAGATAAAACGTCGTATTTTATTCGCACATAACGAAAATAATTCACTGCGTAGCGGCTAGCTAGAGTATGATGAACTGCATGCTCGTAAATTATGTGTTCGTCCAATAATATACTATTATCACCATGCAATATGATTATTAGTATAATTGTATCAAGTATGGAACGTCATTCAAATTTAAACCTCTTATTTTATCATTTAAAAGAAAATATGTCGATGTTAGTTTATGGAAATTCACATTTTTCGATTTTGTGATGTCAAATCATAGTGGATTTAGAAAGATCGAAACTTGAATTTGATATAAAATCAATATGTCTAAGGACTTCGATTAAATACTCACTTCAAAACTTATTTTAATAGTGTGCTACATGCTATGCTTTAGGTGAGCACTGTACCTAGTTTAATGTCACTGACACAAGTAGCATAATGCAGCAATTAAATACAGTCCAATTTGTACGTAAACACAGGAATTATTACCTTCATTACTTAGAATAGAAAATATACACAATCTAGGTATTTGAACATATTCTAAAAACTAATAATTTTAAGATTTATTTATTACTTATATTATACAGGGTGAGTTATTAGTATCCCGGCGGTCGATAGTCATCAAATCGTTTGAGAAAGAAAAAATGTTTTGTACAAGAGTTGTTTGACTCATTAGTTTCTATAACGTAAAATTAATTTCATTTATACAGGGTGTTGCATTTAGGCGTGACGGAAAGTCAGTAACTTTTTTTAAATGGAACGCCCTGTATATCATGCCATATTATGAATACTAAGGAAGTTGTCTTTCCAAATGTGTAAGTTGTACCTGTGTAAAGTAAATAGGTCCTGAGATATTCAATTGTATGTTAAAAAATTGGCAATTGGAGGCCTTTCTTAAAAACTGCGTTAATACTACATTTTTGCAGATATTGTCCTAAAAATTTTGTCACATAATGACTAAACCCATAGCTAGATGCTGATGTTAAGAAACATTTGATGCGCTATACAGGGTGATTGTAGCATGCACTAGTTTTTAGACATTTTTAAATGGCGTTTTCTTGAGATTTTTAAATGGAACAGCCTGTATATTATTATTATTATTATTATTATTATTATTTGCTAATTGAAATGTCCCTTAAGTTATTTCTAATTTATATTCACTATATCGTATATCTATTTTGACTAGTTTTTATGATATTTGGAATTTAAAGAGTAGTATGCTATTTAGTATCTTAATATTGCTTTGCATACAGTGTGCTGGGTAGCATGATGTCAAATATTTAAAGCGTTATAGAAGAAGCCATTTAGAACCTATTTAACTAGATTTATTCATCTAAAAAGTATTACGATTATCAAGGTATTACACAATTTTATAAGTATGTTTTGCAATTTTTACAAACGTACAGCGAGCGAACCTGAAGACCGAGTAACTTCAGTTGGGCTCCGAAGTAAACCAAAAACAGTGTAGTTTTAGGGGGACTATCGTGAAAAATTGTTCACCTTTGTGAAAATTATGCGGGGACGTTTCATTGTAACAGTATGTGCGCTCAGACACCAAAACAAACAGAACCGCTAAAACCTGTCTTGATGAACTACGTTTGAGAACGAATTTGTATTTAGTACAAAAAACAACCAACAATGTCTACTTACTATTGTTAATTGATTTAAACTAGGTTATTTTTCTGGAGAGACAATTAAAAATTGGAATAATATGAATGATAGCATGAGTAATATTGATAATGTGAATGGAAAATGGGTTATTTGGAAGTGTTTTTATTAGATTTATTTGCTATGAATGAAAATCTGAATCTAAAAATGCCTATCAGTTTGTTTGTGTTGCATATTTGGTTTTTGTGTGTGAGTACATAAATCACATGAAAGAAAAACTCAACACTCAGAAGTCAACAAATTTGCACGATAGTTAACCTAAAAGTACACGGTTTCGGGTTTACTTAAGCAGTAATTTAAATTTTTAAATCGCGTGTTCGGTGGCCATACGCTAGACGGCAAAATATACTTATAAAATGTCATAAAATTGTTAGTATGTTGTTAACGGTAATACTTTGTATAAGGATCAAGCTAGTTAAATTGCTTCTAAATTATCTCTTCTATCGCCACTTGAAGACTTTACATCAAACTACCAAATACCATCATATTCACAGCAATATTAAAATTTACAATTGCATTACATTTTCGTAAAATTGCAAATATCACAAAAAATAATAACATTTGGTGTATGACATACTAGATGTAAATTAGAGCAAAATAAAGGGTTATTACAGCCAACACATATTGTACAGGGTGTTCCATTTAAAAAACTCGAGAAAAAGCCATTTGAAAATCATCAAAATTTACTAAGTTCAATGAATACCCAGTATAGTGTATCTCATATCTTTGGATACTATCATCTACCTACTGGCTTTGACTATTGTCTCACATAGTTTAAAGGCAACATCGGCAAAAATATCGTTTTTACATAGTTTTTAAAAAGTGCCAGCAGCGGGCATATTTTCGAAAAACAGTTGAATATCTCTGGAACTATTAACGCTGTGACTTAGCAACATACACGGTAGGATAGACAAATTTAGTAGTGTTTATAATATAATAAAATATACAGGACGTTCCATTTAAAAAAATGTTCATACTTTCCGTCACACCTGAATGCACCACCATGTATAAATGAAAATAATTTTACGTTACAGAAAATGGCCAGTCAAACAACTTTTGTATAAAATATTCTTTTCTTTCTCAAACGATTTATTAACTATCGACCGCCGGGATACTAATAACTCACCCTGTATATACAGGTTGTTTCTTAATAACATGCTAATATTTAAGGAGGTTATTCTTGGGTTCATTTTGAGACAAAAAAATCATATAAACATATGTCCTAAAGGTCTTAACGTTTGAACTACAGGGTGCTAAAGTTTTAAGAAAAAAATCTGTATTGTTAATTTTGATGACTTAAATACCTGACAACTAGACTAGGTAGCCAACTGTCAAAACTGCTTTTGTTTACAAAACAAAATCTATTTCTTACCTACTAGATACGTTTTTAATCCTTGATAACATGCAAATGAATGAATTTTATTTGTTTATGCGAAAACCGTACGTCAAGCGAAAAAAAAATCAAGGGACCAGATTTGCTCAGAATGGAATGAGGAATGAAAAAATGATTTTACTTTGAGAAAAAGCAGAGAAAAGTGATACACCCTTTTCTCTTTAAAATAATTCAGTGCAAATCCCGCACAAACGTCACCGGCAAGAATAGAAAAACAGGTTGTACAGCAGAAAATACCATAGAAGATGCGTATCACGTTTCACAAGAATATCTAGGGTCATACCAAAGTTATCATAAAACATGAATTTTCTTCTTAAAACTTTAGCACCCTGTGTTTCAAAAGTTAAGACCTTTAGGAGATATGTTCATACGAGTTTTTCCTTAAAATAGATCCAATAATAACCTCCTTAAACATTAGCATGTTATTAAGAAACAGCCTGTATATAACCTTCCTTTAATCTTTTTCAATCACTCAATGTTTATGATCGTTTGGTGCATTTTTGGTTGCATATTGTCAGCAAAATATTTCCTACAATTTGCATTTGTTTAGGTTAGTAAACAATATCCGTCGCGTATTTATTGTTTCTTGACTGTAGCCCTTAATGCGCACAATGGGGAAAACATAAATTGCCACACTTGTAAATCCCTCGTAGCAGTCCAAGGGCAAAGTGTTCCTGAACTTCCACAATAAACTTAATTAATAAACATGTAATTTGATGATATGTAGGCATGCACTCATGGTTCAGTGCTAATCTCGGTATGGAAAGGATTGGTGCGGATGCTATTTATATTTTTCTGTTTTGCAACTTGCAACCGAGTGCCTTCAGATAAAGTGTTGTTGACATATCAGTGCAGTCGCGACAGGTTACCTAAGAAGTAGCCTGGAATTGACAACTGAATAAACAACTCCACAGTAAGCAGTATTCAGTCACATATCGAATTCGAACTCATTAATCTAAATAGTAATACGGTAATCCTATTAACTCCCCACCTACACAGTAAGTTATCTTAGTTTTGTTTGCCAATGCAAGTTCGTACAGATTTTGTTCCCCCTGCGATAAATGTTGCTATTTCAGTCCGTTAAACTATTTCTATTTTTAGATAGTGCAAGAGTGTTGTACATAAACTCAACAGACTCGTGATGAGAGCTATTTTTAAGCCAACTTGATACTATTTTTGTCACCTATTCTATTGCTCTACGTATTCTGTGTTCCTACTAACTTTACATGGTACGAAGTAGATGTATAAAACTATATGTAGAAACATGTCAGGTTCCAATAAATATCATCGATTGTCTTAGTTAATCTAGATGTAATACATAATATAAAGTGTGTGCTCAGGATGTGGAAATCCACAATGTTAAAACCACTCACCCAAATAATAGAAATACAAACGAACAATAACTCGAGTGAATTTCAGTCATTTATGTGTTTAGGTAAAGACGATAAAAGCGATTGATCGTTTGTCGCCAGAATTTTAGAGTACATCTATTGACTCAGGTCAAAAATACTCACGATGACCAAGCATGACACAAACACGAACTTTGGATGTTTGATATTGTGACAACTTAGCAAATGTGTAACATTGGCCTAAGTTAAACGATGCTACATCATGCAACAAACGTCTCGGCAAACGTTGGACTGACGTTTGAGTCAAATGAGTTCGACAGCTGATGTAATAGTTTAAAAGCAACAACGTTCGGGTTTGATTATGATCTGTATTCTGTGTTGGTTTTTCACCGTTAAAGGATTTCTCAAAGCCTGGCAAAGTTATTCAGAAAGTTAACTTCGTTTTAATTATTAATCCATTAACAAAAAAGTTAAGTTTGTTAACCGATAATCCCTTAATTTGTTATAAATGTAACGGAAGTTAACGTTAACCGTTAATCGTTAACTTCTTATCAAAAAGTATCTTATGTTGAGTGTCGATCTGCCGGTGGGTATGCAACCCAAATAACAGCGTACCGTTCGGTTGCGTTTTCTTTTGGTAAAACTGGCGTACACTGGTGTAGAATTCCGTGTTCAGTTGGTTACACTGGTGCAGGGTTTCGTTTTCGTTTGGTACTTGACATTTGCACCCCACTACACTCGTGTACTCTTTCCTCCACGAGCTTTGTGAGGTCGTGGAGCCAGTGTAAATACGGCGGACAACATGAATACTGACCAAAGCGTGGACCAAAGTAAACAAATTTATTCTGTCAGTTCATTACTGTCACTACATTCGTCTTCGTTCAGTGACAGAGAAGAAGAAAATTTTGAAAATTTTAATTATAGAAATGTTTAATAAAGTACTAATTCAACTAATTCAATTATGATATATGTACCTGTTAATTGTTACATAATTGCTTCCTCCGTTACGGGGATCTGCAATTCCATTACTTCCCCATTAATTCTGAAAATCATAAAGTTCATCTTTGTAGTCATTTTTACGTTTTAACCATAGGTTTTAACTACTAGTGGTTTTAACCCTCTAACAAAAATTTAAGGTTAGATAGATACCTACGTATGCGCCTGTCACAATTCAAATTGATTACACTGAATGCGTGCAATGCGTGTTCTGTTGGGCCTGCATCGACGTACACTGGCCTGCACTACACTCGTGAAATATTGTCCGGTTTCGGTGTACACCAGTTTTACCAAAAGAAAACGCTAAAAGACTACTACATTGCGAGATGCAAGATTAAAAAAAAATGAAAATATCAACTAAGGTGGTTAGAGTTAGAAGAAAAGCATTTTTGCTAGGTTGTTTAGGTTTAAATGATATTCAAAAAAAATCTGATGTGGCCAGGCACATGACTTTATCATACTATATATAAAATTAATGGTTTAGCTGCATGCGATTCCATTAACCATTAACACAAATATATTAATTAAAGAAAATACACATTATGAATTAACATAATTTCAAATGATATAAAACAAACGGTGCCTTGCGCCGTGGGCGCTTATCCGAAATTGTATTTACAAATTTGAAATCTTTACGATTTACCCGCCAGTGAGTGAATAGCTTGGCGTTTGACATTTTGATCTAAATATTATTGAATAAAACATGGACACACACAGCACGCACACGCAGCTACCGCCACCGCCTTCGCCGTCTCCTTCGTTGATCGGGCTCAACGTCATCTTCATCGCTGACGTCCCGCTCAGCATCTATTTGCAGAGGGCAAAACATCACCGTATGACACTGTCTGTCATTAGTTCTGTCACAGTTTTGTCATTAGAATTAAAATCCTGGCTACTTAGTTTTAGGGCCGACCGACCGATCTCAATTTGAATCTGCTTCTGCAGCCAAACTATTAATTTTACCAAAAAGTGTCATTGACATAAATGATACAAAATTTTCTCCTCTTTAATTTATTGTTTAGCTGTTTTGCCGAAATTGCAGAAATGGCGGCTCATTTGTAAAATCCTTGATAAATGCTTGGAGGAAACATCCAGTTCCTTTGGACCCTTTTGAGCCAAAAGCTTTTCAGCTCTAAGTTTAGTCATGAAACTTCTAAATATGAAGTTTCGTCCCGATACCTTTAGTAGTTTCTCCGGAATCGTCGCCACAAAAATCGGGTACACACACACACACACACACACACACACACACACACACATACATACACACACACACACACACACACACAGACATTTTTTTGTACCTTGGTCAAATATGTTCAGGGGACCCAAACGAACATATTTCCGCTAAAAACTCAAAAATTTTTTTCGGCATGATTACAATACTTTATAATACTGCGTATGATAAAGTAAAAAAATCTGATGTGGCCAGGCACATGACTTTATCATACTATATATAAAATTAAGAGTTTTGCTGCATGAGACTCTATTTGATCGAGATCGGCCATGTCTGCATTAAAATAAAACTACTAGAACTAGACAGATATGTCGATTAAAGCTGCGTTCGGATATTGTTCTCCG
This sequence comes from Aphodius sticticus, assembly GCA_963966075.1. Lineage (NCBI taxonomy): Eukaryota > Metazoa > Arthropoda > Insecta > Coleoptera > Scarabaeidae > Aphodius > Aphodius sticticus. The sequence goes on from OZ014510.1 coordinate 22,314,626, forward strand.
TTGACAACCGGGTACACCGTCCAAATGACACTTACGTATTATTGGGTGTAAAAAGTGTAATGCAATATGCGAACGCAGCTTATATTGACAGAAGTTATTGTCAAAACATTAGCGTTTGACACCAAGACTACCTACTGTCATTAGAATCAAAAAATCTGACAAATCCTGGCTACTAGTTTTCATGCAGTACGACCGCGCTCGTAGAAATAGAATTTGCTCATGCAGCTAAACTATTGATTGTACCAAAATATGTCATAGTGATAAATTATTCAGAATTTCCTCATCTTTAATTTATTATTTAACTATTTCGACGAAATTCCAGAAATTGCGGCTTACTTGCAAACTCTTTCAAAAATGCTAAGACTAAACCTCCAGTTCCTTTGGACCCTCTTCAACAGAAAGCTTTTCAGCTCTAAGTTTGGTTATGAAACATCTAAATATGAAGTTTCGTCCCGATACCTTTAGTAGTTTCTCCGGAATCGTCGCCACAAAAACGGGTACACACACACACACACATACACACACACACACAGACATTTTTTTGAACCTTGGTCAAAAATGTTCAGGGGACCCAAAAAGACATATTTCCGCTAAAATCTAAAATTTTTTTTTTGGCATGATTACAATACTTTACATACTGCGTATGATAAAGTAAAAAGAAATATTTTTTATTACATAATAAATAGGTACATGCAATAAGACCGGGAACCAGAGGGAAATGGGAAATATATAAAAACAAAACAATTCGGGCGCATTTTTTATATACGTACGCCGCGTCGCACAAAGTAGTTTGTCACGCATGTAAACAAAACCAAGTGAACTTGCACAGTATGCCTATAGCAACTTGAAATTTTTAATTGCGATATTTTACATTTAACGGACTTGAATTAATGGATGACGAATATAGCGGAAGTTAATGAGTCCGTTGATAGTTTTTAAAGTAATCGTAAAAGTTAATTAGTTAACGAAAAATTTAACTTCGTTAATTAATGATTAACGGATAATCGCTTTTGTGCCCAGCTTTGGCATTTCTTTCACACGACGTTTGAAGCATGGTTGTTTTTATGCGCATCTACACCGATTTTTGTACGACTTTCAGTAAGATATTTCTTAGGTTTTTGACCCGAAACGTCATATTAGTTTAAACTTTACAAACAACATAAGAAATGTGAACCTTGTGAAGTATCATATGTTATTTCTTTTAAAAGTTAATTTGTTTTCTGTTATTACTTATATTATATAACTTATATTGTACGTTACTGCGGAGAGTTAAACAGAACTTAAATTGGTGATATTAGTGCGCACCAACTTTACAAACAGGATATGAAAAATAAGCCGTATAGAATATCATGTGATAGCTCTTTTAAAACCAAATCAGTTACGTTCGAATTTTTTTAAATTTAAGGTCACTGAAGAGAGTTACGATAATCTGCTATTACTAAGATTAGTGCCAGTACCACCATCCTTCAGTTCTCTATGTTAAGTGATGTTAAATCAAGAAAGGTTTCAGATGATACTTATTTGTTTTAAATGGAGCTATCCAATGGTGCCTCTATTTAAATAATAACAATAATAACATAATAATAACACAATAATAACAATAAAGTTAAATAAAATAGTTTTTGATAAAACTTATTTGGCTCTAAAAGATTTTTCCTATGACACATCACACTATGGTATTTTTCACAAGTGGCAGTAAGCCGCTGACATAACGCGCAAACGTTCCTATAGCCATTGACGTGTGTTAGAATGAAATAGCAATCTTCTTTATTTCATTCTAACACATGTCAATGCGTTGGAACGCTGACATAACGCGCAAACGTTCCTATAGGCATTGATGTGTGTTAGAATGAAATAGCAATCTTCTTTATTTCATTCTAACACATGTCAATGCGTAGGAACGTTTGCGCGTTATGTCAGCGGCTTACTGACACTTGTCGTGAATCTCTACCTACTTTCCCTACATCACTCCTCAAGTTTACCAATTACCAGTTCAAACTGGAAGTTGATAATGCCATCAGCGTTTGAACCCATCAATATGTTTCAACTTTAGTATAGAATATTTTCTTAAAATTTATTATTATTTTACACAATATTTCACGATAACTTGATTGAAAACTTGATTGAAGCCCATCCGTTAAAATTACATTGAAACAAAATTGTTGCTACATGAGAATTAGCGGCGACAAACTATTTTGCACAATTAGTTTGTTGTTATTATTGTTGTTTATGTTTACCAATAACCTTGTTTATTTTTATATTACTGTTACATTTTGTAAGTGTTAATTTGTTGATAGAAGTTGATAATTTATATGTTTTAACCATAAATTAATTTGTCGTAACTCAGTAACGGTTGGCAATTAAACAAAACTTTATTACATGCTTTACTCAGGAAATAAAAATGAATAGGCCCTCGAAGTTATGTCAGTGCCTATTGAAATACCTGTATGTTGAGATAGCTGTCATTTTTAAATTACCACTAATTTAATATCACTAGAATCGCATATAAGATTTTGACTGCCCATCGTCGAATCTTAACAATATCAAGCAGGGACTAAAAATAACCCGACAAATAAATTAATCTGTACAAGCGTCTGATTTTACAACATACTAGCCAATGTATGCCGGAGTTTCTACATATATTTGAAGTCCGACGTATCTGTCATGGCAGAGTTAATGTTTAATTTGCGTTCCGTATAAACAAACAACGAGCACCTGTGGCCGTGGCTTGTGGCTTGTGGCTTGCAAAGCAGTTTTTTTTTGTTAAGAATTTGGGAAAAGAAGAGGTTTTAGTTATGATATTGATAAAATAAGAGTGTGTTTTTTAAGACTTCTCAACAGATATTAATTAAGCTTTGAAATTTAAAAATTATGATATTATTGTAAATTAAAGTGACTTGACGTTGTTGATAGATTGTCTGTGCTGAATACGAATCCGGTCTAAAAAATTGCGAAGTTTTTGTTTATTTTGATTCTGAAAACTAGTAACAAGACACTCAGTCCGTGTTTCTAGCTCAGTAAAAGCTTTTCGGTGAGACTTCTTCAAGGATTCTATGAAATCCTGTTCGTCCTTTTTACACATTATTCATACAATAACAGTTTAAAGACGTTGTCCAAAAATCTGTGACGTATATTAGCAGCATCTGATACTTATCTCAGGTAGTTCGCTTTTATTCATTCAAATTTGAGCATAAACTCGCACTTTATGCTCATGCTCATCAGTACATACTCAAAGCATATCCTCAGTTTTAATCGTATCACTCAATGTTTACAAAAACGACTATACAGGATTTTTTTTATTAATAAGAATAAGATGCTTAACATATTGAAACTAATCTAAAAGATTAACCATCAATTTAAAACTGAATTCTTAAAACTAGGTACTTGTCTCTAATAGGCTATCCACTGATGTCCTATATTTACTTTGTCCTAAACAAGAAGCACTAACACTTCACTCACTGTGCTCTGCCTTTTACACATTTCACTGATTCACTAGTTCGAAAGGTTTAGTTCTGTTTGGTCTTCTCACTAGATTCTGGTTGTCCAGTAGCTGCAGGGCCTCTACGTTGACTTGATAGCTTAGGCGACCTTCATGCTTAGTGGCGAATCTTTTTATCTTTTGGATGACTTGTGGGACACCAAGATCACGGTGCAGGTCACTTTTCCGTATGTACCAAGGAGCGTTAACCATATTCCTTAGTACTATATTTTGGAAAATCTGGATTCCTTGTATATTGGAGCTTTTCGCGCAACCCCAAAGCTGGATGCCGTATAACCTAATCTGTTTTAGTACTTGGTTATAAACTTGTAGTTTCTTCTGTACTGACAACTGAGAGTTTCTTCCCAGAACCCAGTACAGTTCTCTGTATTCGAGGCCAAGCTCTACTCTTTTCTTCTTAACGTGTTCTTTCCACCTTAGTTTTGTATTCACGGTCATACCCAAATACTTTGCAGTGTTCGCATATGGAACTATGGCGTCGTTAATTTTGACATGAGGAATGTCCTCGATTCTTTTGTTTGTAAAGGTCATGTGGACAGATTTCAGTTCGTTGTACTTGGTCTTCCATTTTGTGGTCCATTTATATATTTTATTACTAGCTTGTTGAAGATTCCTAGTAGATTTTCCAATAGTTGATTCCACTGCCATTAGAGCCGTGTCGTCTGCGAATGAGGCGACAGTTACATTTTCCAGCTGTGGTAGGTCACTTGCATATAGTAGATAGAGAATTGGTCCCAATACACTACTCTGGGGACCCCAGCTTTTACTTCTATTAGTTCCGAGTATTCATCGATCTGTTTTATTCTGAATAGTCTATCAGATATATAAGATGTTAGCAGCTCGACGTATTGTAAAGTTTGTGTATCAATCCTTCGAGCCAAACCTTATCGAAAGCTTGTGTAACATCAAGAAAGATTGTTGAGCAAATAAGCTTTTCTTCTAATGCTTATTCCATGACATCTGTTATTCTATGGACTTGATCTATAGTGGAATGATTTTCTCTAAAACCAAATTGGTGATTAGTTCCTTTCTCTCAGGTTTCATTCTCTCTAGAAGCAACTTTTCAAAGAGCTTCGATATCATTGGTAACAGTGATATTGGGCGATATGATTTGGCGTCGTTCGGTGGTTTGCCTAGTTTTGGTATCATGATCACTTCTGCTACTTTCCAGACATGTGGGACGTATTTTAATCTGAACGATGCATTTATTAGATACGTCAGCATAACTATACATTTCTTAGGTTATTGCGTAAGAACTTCTCCTGTGATAAGATCATATCCAGGTGCCTTCTTTGGATTCAGGTTTGTCTTGATTTCTCTGGCAACTTCCTTTAGAGTAACTAGCTGTATGGTTTCTTCTTCATAGGTTATATCTTCATTCGTGATTGGCTCTGATTCGATGTTGTGGGGCTGGAAGATTTCTGTTAGATGTTCTGCAACAATTTCAGCCTTCTGTTTATCGTCTCTTGCCCAGGTACCGTCTCTTCGTCTTATAGGTGGGACATGGGCCACTGGCCTCTTGTATTTCCTCACTGCTTTCCACAGCGAGTAATCTGTTTCTTTATCGGGAGTCAATTTAGTTAAGAAGGATTCCAATAATGACTCTTTTAATTTTTGAATTTCGCGTTTCAGTTGTTGGGATTTATTAATAAGTATGGTTTTGTCAGCTGGATCTTGTGACTGCTGCCATCTTCGTCTAGCTCGTCTTTTTTGTTTGATCATTTCTCGAATTTCTATAGGATAATTATTTCCAATAGTTCTGTAGGTGATTTCTTTTGTGTTGTTCCAGGCGGCTTTCTGGATGGTGTTGATGAATTTCTCGGTTTCTACGTCGAGCTGATCTCTGGTTTTAAGCTGGATATTTAGCTGTATAGTGTTTTTGGGCTCTATTTTAAAGCTTACCCAGTCTGTAGTTTTATTGGTCAAGGTTGGGGTACATTCCTTTTTGATTATGCTTTTGCTTAGTCTTGCGGAGTGATCAGAGTCCATCTCATTCTCTTCAATATCAATGAAGTTCGGTGAATATTTTCTTGTTATAAAGAAGTCTAAACGATCCGGTGTTTTGTCCTGGTCAGTAGGCCAATAGGTTAGCTTACCAGTAGAATGGAATCGACATCCACTTTCTTGGATTGCTTTTCTCTGTTGACCCTTTTGTGGTTATCAGTCTGGAGCCCCAGTCTGGATGTTTGGCGTTATAATCACCACCCACAAAAATCTTTCTCCGAGATGTGCTAAGAATTTATTATCTGATTTTTTGAGATTGAACCTTGGGGGGCACACACAGTAAAATTCTGTTTGGTTGATTGTATTCCAACGACCGTAAGTTGTACTATTGCGCTCTTGAGATGGCACTCCTCATAGTGATTTATGCTATTTTTTTATTATTGCGGCACTTCCTCCTCTAGCTTGGTTATCCGGATGACATGCTTCATACTATACAGGATGAGTCACTATAATCGCGGTGGTCGATACAGCATTTATCTTAAAGGGATAGGAAACATATTTTGTGCAAAGTTGTTTAGTCCATCATTTATAAAATTCCTGCAATTGCCAATTTTTTGACCAACAATTTAATATCTCAGATTGCTTTACACAGATACCACTTGACACAGTTGGAAAGACAACTACCATAGTATTCATAATATGGTATGATATACTGGATATTCCATTTAAAAAAATAATATGTTTTTTCTTCATGAATAAGTAAAACATAACTGAAAATACATTTCTGGTGTAGAAAATGATGGGCCAAACAACTTTTGTATGAAATAACTTTTTTCTATATCGTAATTTAAATGCAGTATTAACCCCCGCGACTCTAGTGACTCACCCAGCATAGTGCGTACGCTTAAATACATATACTCAGTTTCATTATTAATCACGCCATTGATCCCGAATATACGGTAAGCTGTATTCCCATATCCCGTGATTATATGCCTACAATTACGGACAGTAGCGCATGCAAATTAAGTGATTATAAGCCAAAACCGGTATTTTATCATTGGAAATGGTAAAGGGGCTCATAGTGAACGTGTTATATAGTAGCTCTACAAAAGTTGTAGATTTGTTCTTGACAACTTTTGTATTGGATACTTTTTGATTCTAAGCCAAAAACTGATTATTTTGCTTACTTATCTGAAGATTTCTTATTCTAATTTAATGGTTGCAGCATTACTGTAGAAATGAGAGATAGGTTCGTTTGTATTTTTTTTCCGTACAATTGAATGTCGTAACCAGTATTGCAATTTTCAAAATTTAAACAAATAATGAAAAATTCACTGTTGCAAAAGTCATTTTAGAGTTTTTTCAATTTTTGAGCAGGTTGTTTCTTGTTTTTTGTGCAATGAAAAAATGTATGCTTATTTAAGGTATAAAAAGGCACGCTTTCCCAAAATTTGGCTAAAATTGAATTATTGTTGCGACAACGAAAAATAAAAAAAAAGAAAATTCGTGTTGGCATTGGCATTCGCATTTTTCTCGGAAATTTTGAGGTCATAGTAAAATGTGACCCATATGAATGTTGTAGATTTTTTTATGATCTACCACAATAATATACTTTGCACCTGCTTTTAACCCCCCCAAATAAACACTATGCCACACACAGAAAAGTGATTATTTGGAACGAGAAAACATAATTTCTTGAATTTATTTACTAGATTCAAATGCATATTTACTTGGATGTAGAAAGTTAGGTATATACAAGAAATGCCACATACTCAATATAAGTAAAATAATTTCTCAGATAAATGCTGTCAACAAATAAATTCTTTCTTTATAAGAACCAATATTGTATTGAAAGAAGTAATTGAATTTTTCGTCCCAAAAATGTTAATTTCACAAACCAAGTAATAGTAAATCCATCCAAGTGCGTAGTTACTTGATCCAAGAAAATAGAAGACATTTAATATAAGTAAGTATTGTTTACTGAATAAAAACCCACCAATTATTTAACTGAAGTGATTCTCACTTCTTTCAAGTAATCCCTTTCTCTGGGATAAATATGCGCACCGTGATTTTGTCAAGGCTCGCTCGCCCGCGCGTGTATTGGCGCCGTAAAGGAGCCTGCCTAACCTAGTACGCAAAACAACAACGAAGTACACGTAGGGGATGTGCCTTGTGATTTATTGGGGATGTGTATTGTGATTTATAGTGTACAATAAACGTTTCAACACGGAATAGTTTGATATAACGCACGCAACAGTTTAGAACTAGTAAGTAAATATAACATACCTATCTTGTTAATTAGCAATAGAAAACGTATTTGCGCAAAAACTTTAAAATTCTTACATTAAGTAGCTAAAAATATTTACCGGGAATAAAAATATACACTTCATTGAAGACTGTTTAGTTACTTCACCACTACTTCACTTCTTCACTACTTTCTTAAATCTAGTAATTATTCCACGAAATAAAATTTCTTGGTTGAAGTCAATAATCTCTCGCGTATATACGAACCTACCAACTACTTCAGCCAAGTAATTCTCTCTTCGTTCGAGAGATCACTTTTCTGTGTGCACCTCATGACCTGCATTTATTTTTTCTACGTTCACTATCAGCCCCTTTACCATTTCCAATGATGAAACTCCTGTCTACAATTAATACCCACTCTCAACTTAATTTACCTGCACTACAGAGAAGAGGTATGAAAAACCTAGTTGTGAACCTACTTATATGGCCCAATCTTCCTTTCATCGTTCCTTAGAGGTTGTTGCTATACAAATTAACAATCACGTTTGTGTACAAAACGCCATTAGCACGTCTTAAGTAAATACTGATACATCGATAACAGGTTTTCGGGCAAATATTTTTGCTATTAATTATGATCTGGCAGCACGTGAACTTGCAAGTGGTTCTACTTCTCAAATAAAATTTCACAAAATTTCCAGAAAAAATAAACCAAAGATAACGTTGTTGCCACCGATGATACTACATTTCGGTTGCATCGAAGTGCTGACGAAATAAGTCTAATTTAAATCCGTATGTTATTTCTGGAAGTGATATTTATCTAATCTATCCTTCTAAAGTCTGCAGTAACTGCTTTTAGCCGTAGTGTCAACGGCATTACACGCGAATGATTCAGAGCTCTGTTGAGAACAAAAGAAGAAATACGTAGATAATTTTAGGGTTCAAAGTACATTGGACTTAACGGAGACAATATTTGTTTTCGTTGGCATATCTTGGCACAGTTTAGAACTGATGGTACGTATTTTTATTTTTCAATTCGTTTTAAGCGAGCAGTTTATAAACTGCAACTAAGCTCCGCTTATCACTGTGATTTTATCACCGTCTATGGCATCATGAGATGTGAGATAAACAAGGTAATGCTTAGTATCATATTGTTAAATTCATCTTAGCAAGCATGTATTATGTCATAGGAAATTATTTCGCAAATTGAGCAATATGTGTCACTATCGTGATAATGTTGCCGTGGCACCGATATTATGTTTGTTACTTGTTTGGGTGCTTTTATTATAAATGAAACACTTCGAAACTCACTGTAGCTGAACTAATTTTTATGAATCTTAAAAAGGACAACATAGTTTCATTGGAAAAAGTGTTAATTGTCAATTAATTAAAAACCATCATTGACTCCACCATTTCTAATTATATTATGAATAAAATGAACTTAAAATAGAAATACTGGTTTAATTTGTTTTGTGAATGTTCTAGTTTTTAGTGCACATATATCACCTATTGTCATGCAAGTGTAATAAGTCGAAATTGTTGTTTGCGTGCCTAATTAGCACATCAAATTGTTAATGGGTCCGCACCACGTGCGATTTCTTGGTTTTTTATTACGTGGTTTTATGGAAACTATTTGCGAGCGATAAATTAAATAATGAGTACAACATAAACGATTTATTACAATTCGCCTGCAGTTCGACAGATTCTAGAGATGTTATTCGAGTTTATGGCAGCTACATTAAAAGAAAACATTTCCCACTTCTAGTATTTTTAGTGGCTATACATTGCCACTTTTATCATTTTGTTCAGTAACATTTTAGACTTTTTATTTACACATTAATTATTGCGAACCAGATAAAACAAATTAGATTGTTCTCAGGGCATCTTCACAATAAAAAGTTGTCTAGACGGTTTAAAATTAAACATTTTTATTTAAAAATATGTAAAAAGCTATTGTTACAAACACCTAATTAAGTTGTATAAAAGTATAAATGTTTTTGTGTTCCTTGGCATAATTATATGTGAGCCTTAAAAAAGAAATTTTCTGATTATTGCTTATTACTAGAGTGCGGATTCTAAGCATTTGCTTGGACAGTTTTAATGTAAGCAGTTTAAAAAGCTTAAGGATCTCCACGAATTCAGAAAACAATAAATCATTTTTATTTTGCTTATTTTGCTTTTTTTCCCGGATTTTGCAGATATGCGCTTATTTTGCCATTTAAGGACATATATATTAAGGGGTGTTATACCCGTTTTTAGAGGGTTTAGGTTGAAGGTCTGCGCATTTGCGTCTCAAAAATCGCAGTTACAATTATTTATTTTACGATTTGCCTCTTCGTAGCGATTGTTTTGATTTTAGGCCTATTTTGTTATATTTTGTCGCTTTATTTCACAGTATTAAAATGAACAAATTTAAGTTTAACATTCACTTCTTAGCCATAGTACTAATGTATGTACTACTAATGTATTAATATACATTGTTTCAGTAATACATATTAACTTAATTCTTTTTTTTGTTCAATTTGTTCAACTACGTTTAAATATAGAGACAATTTGGATTGAGAAGAAGAATATGTCACGTGGTTAAATCTGCGCCGAAAAATGCAAGCACATATGTACGCGCGCAACTAGGTGGAAAACCACATGCTTCTTAGTTCAATTAAATTATCTGAGGTGCTCAATTTACCTCTACCTGCGTATAATAAGCGAATACTTTTTACTTAAGTAATCGTGCAATTTTTTTTTTTTATTTTTGGCGAAAATATGTCCTCTTGGGTCCCTACTCTTATCATTTTTCAACGATTTTGCAAATGAGCTGCAATTTCTGTAATTTCGTCAAAATAGTTAAATAATAAATTAAAGTAGAGGAAATTTTGTATAATTTATGTCTATGAAACTTTTTGGTAAAATTATTAGTTTGGCTGTATGAGCAAATTCTATTTGTTCGAAATCGTGTCTGCCTTAAAACTAGTTAGCCAGGATTTGACAGATATTTTCATTCTAATGTCAGTAGGTAGTGTCAAACGTTGATTTTATGACAATACCCAGACACGATCGATCTCGATCAAATAGAATCTCATGCAGCTAAACCATTAATTTTATATATTGTATGATAAAGTCATGTGCCTGGCCACATTTTTCACAGATTTAAAGATGCTTATAATTCCGCACTCTACTTATCTTACTTACTTGCTATAATTGCTATTTATTTAATATTTATATAAAAATAAACAACTCATTGTTTCGAAGAATATCGAATAATTATCTTCCCTGGGTTAGAAACAACACGTTTTTTAGTTACGCCGGGTGATTATGGTAAAGTTGTTACAGTAGTAGTTGTTTACCTTGTATTTATTGATATAAATATGTGTAATTGCTTTCATCAGATGATATGTACATAGGTATATGTATATCATTATTTCCGATCTTAATTTGTTGCTAATTTATAGACTTGGTTTAGTTCTGGTTTAGTTTGATAAAGTTAGTTATACAGGATGTCTCACGGAACATGATGTGATTTTGGAACCTGTTAGAGCTACAATGCCGGTTAAATGGAACAAAAGTTGCGTAAATATGGACCCTATCCAGAACAGTTTTTGCCTTCAAATTTCGTTTCATGGATTACTAGAAATAACGAAAACAACAAAATTATCGTATTCTGTTTTTTTTTTACAAATACAAATTTAAAGTCTTAATGTTGTATTCTTACATAAGAGCATACTCTCAAGCTATTTCTATTGTCAGAAAATGTTTTTGTCAGCAAGCTTTTGCCGGGCATTATTTAATTTTTTTATTTCTTATGGACGCTGTATTGAATTTTTACATACTTTCTGCTAATGATTTTTTTAAATTAGGTTGTTGCTTTATTTGGTGAGTTACAAGGTCAACATAATAATGCTGTTTTTGTAAAATTAGGTCAATATGTGAAAATATGAGTTTATTTTAATGTATAAGTTAACATTTTGTGAAAATTTTGTTCTATCATAAACGTGTTATACATGTGCTTATAAAGAATTTTTGGATATTTTACTTAAATCTCCAATGAAACCTCACAGAGTTGACCATTATTCTAAACAAAAGTTAACAATAACTGAGATGGTATGTCCGTAATAACCTCCTCTGCCGCCTGAAGCTTCTGTACAGTTAGGGTTGCCAGGTCTAAAAATACAAAAGCCGGACATGACCATTCATTTAGCCGGGACATTTGGTCCTAAAAGCCGGACACAGTATTTTTTTTCTAAAGCTTTAGTAAAACACGACAAAAAGTATTCAATAAGTCAAATATTTATTTATAGTATGCAAGTCAACATAACAACACATAAAACATAAAAACATACTATATTAATAGAAACATAAAACTCAGATCCATATAAAAATAACAATAATAACTTTTCGGGACATTACATATTCATGTAATGCCAAACAAACCAACATTAGTATTTGGCATTAGACGAAACTTTTTTCTAAATAATACTTTCTTTTAAGATCATTGTATGCAATTCTTCACAATTTAAACGATAAAATTTATTTGAAGACACATCATGTTTCTAATAGTGTCTACATTATCTACATAAATTAACGACAACACTCTCTCAACAATGGCGCTATGCCCTGGTATAGCAAAATAATACTGACACAGTATAAGTAATTCTGAATAAAATTCTTTGTTATTGAATGATTTTTCAAGTGGTAAAAAGCCGGACAAAAGCCGGACAAGCCGGACATCCTTTATTTTAGCTGGACAAGCTCCTAAAAAGCCGGACGCCTGCGGCTGTAGGGTGACCAACCTTTTAATGCTTCAAGGCGGGACGCTAAGATCCGTGGAAGTTAGGACGATTCTTATTTTCTCTTTTTTTACATTTTTTGCGGGCTGCTAATACACAGAAAATGAGTAGTTACATAATACATTATCTTACTACAATTATTATCCTACTAAAAAATAAAGGATAAATTGTTCAGTAGATACCAGAGGATTTCACAGATTTCTTCTTAATTTGTCAAAAATACAATATTCGAAACTAAATGAGTAACCTAGCCAAAATCGAAAGCTCGTATGCTTTGCTTCTATATAATCTGAATTGGGAGGAAGACATTTTTAATTTTGTCTATTTTTTGACAAAGAAACGCGTATTTTTGAATTTTTGCCTTTTTTGCAGTAATGTTCTCTAAAACTCACTTAATTCACAGTTTCTATTGTCAGATACAGATTCTCAGACATAAGTTGTCTGACATGGTAATTGTTGTTTCAAATATGGTGTGTTTGACAAATTAAGCAGTTTGAAATATGTAAATATTCTATATTTACATTCAGAAACTTATGGATTATATTATTCAGCTTTTATTTGTTACGCGTAAATTTATGGTAAATAAAAGAGATTTTTACCATGTTTTAAGAAGTTTGACGTACAGCAAATTATTTGAAACTGTGATTCTGGCATAGACAATAATACGAAATGACACTGGACAATATTGAAAATTCAGATTAAGGAACTTGCAATGTCGAAGCCGCGTTTGTGCTTATTAGATACTATGTGTTAATTTTATTTCTGTCTTTACCGATAGAAAACTGCCCGATGTTAGATCCGGCTGGATTTTTTTGGAATTATTAGGATTAGGATGAGGTACCAATAATGGGATCTTTTTCTTAAATTGTTGTTGATTGAGCATTTATGTTTCTTTACTAATTCTTCATATTGCATGATTTTTGTTATATTTAAGAAACAATTTCCTGTAAAAAAAAAGTGAATTGTAGCAATTAAACGTTTTGTTTCATTTTAAACCCTGGTTTGCATTCAGAAACAAGTCACCGATTGTTTTATGTAAATGTCGATAAAATCAACATCCAATAACCATTTTCTAAATTTGTTTTATATTTATGCCAACTGTGATCTATCAATTTCCAAAAACTGTTTTCCAACTTATCTTGACAAAGATTATTGAGACTTAATACCCCAAACGTTGAGATTAAAAGATACGTCACAGAAGAAAATTCCCCACAGAAGTAAATTGTTAGCTGTACAGACCGGTTGTTTTCGAAAATTGAAATTAGATGCATTTGTAATTTATAAGCGTTTACCGCAACCTATCTTGGCAACCTATCACCAGGAATACAACGGCAAACTATAAAGTTATACTTTTCTATGATAACTAAATTATTATAGTTTCATGGTTATTGTCTTGAAATTCGCTTAGTATTGTTGCACTCAATTGTTTTTGAACATCAAAGTTTGAACCGGACTAAGAGCGCGCCAAAACACACCATGACGTCATACCGTTGGTGAGAAGTTAAGCGAGTCTAGTTCCTAGAGAGCTGCAGAAAAACCAGGACCTAAGGGTACGAGAACGGCATCGAGTTGAATGTATAGTATCTGGAGTACGTTGTGTGTGTTGTGTTAACGAATAATCTGGTTGGGTCAAGGCATCTTTGCGTGTTGTCAAAAGTGACAGGTGTGACAGGTGAGAAGACGTACGTCCAACGTTCATGTCAATGTTTTCACATGTTGTAGAAATAGTGAAAGCATGCCAGTCACATCGTAACTAGCTCATGTCACGTGGCCTTCGACTAATCTTGCTACGTCACACCAATCACAGCGCGTTCTGGGAGTCTATTCTCGTCATCTTTTTGAACCGAATGCGAGACTTCTCGAATGGTTAGTTGGACGGAGTGGGGATATCAGCGGTTTCCCTCTGGATCGTATCTATGAGCAAATTTACTGGTCGCTAAGTACAATAACGCACGCGCCACGCCCATACGAACGTATCTATGAGCAAGTTTGCTCGTCGCTAAGAACAATAACGCACGCGTTACGCCCATACGTTCCAAACACAGGGCAACCGCCGATATCCCCACTCTCACCTAACCATTCGAGAAGTCTCGCATTCGGTTCAAAAAGATAACGAGAATACTCCCTGGTCTGATTCATATTTAAAGAGACGAAACCGTTTTTTTTTCTTTAAAAAAACGGACGGTTCTGGTATGCGTTTGGCACTAATAGAACGTATTAATGTTTAATTTTGAGACTTAGTGCAAGACCCCTATTCTGGACGGTTGGCCACCCTACTGTACAGCACCACAGTTCATTGCATAGCATTTGCATAGATGCTAGTATTTATCTATCCCCATAGAAATAGAAATCCATTGTTGGAAGTGTTCCATTCCTTCCCCCACTCTATCTACACCGTTAGGCCGTTTGCACACGCACCGGCAAAACCGGATCCGATTCCGGCTCCGACTGCCGGGTGCTATGTTTTTAAATGAAAGATGGCACACATTTATTATTATTATTATTATTAGTTTAAAAGATTAAGCAATTATTCGTTACTCTATTCTACACCCAGCACAATTGACAAGCAATCGATTGAATAGTATTATAGGAATTTTGTCACCGTTTGTACTATAATTATGCACACTACTGTAGATTATCAAAACAAAGTAAAATAAGTGCATTCAAACTGACGCTGACGCTGCTAAAAACAAATTCGGTTCAATCGTTTATTTTTCTGGACATCTACGTGGGCTTTTATAATGTGCATCAGACATCAGACTTTATTTGGGGACATCGATCGCATCGCACAATTCTAATCTCTTTTAAGTATCTGTAAGCAAATTAGTCAAAGTTAAATTATTAATAATGTTAATCATAACACAAGAGTTTTTACTAATAAAGGTATGTTCACACAAAGGGCATTAATCGTATTTAATGAATCACTTCACGTCTCCAGAACGTCACCGATGTAAGAATAATATTTTTGACTTCGACGCAATTGGACCCAATTACCAATTTTTTTTTTTGAACACTAGTAGTAATTTTGTTTTCATTTGATCTTTGACCATAGTTTAGAAGTTATCTGATGACAGTGGTGTTCCTATCATCGAATCACACTTGGAGTTGAGCGCGGAGGTTATGAATATTTGGGTCACATCGTCAAAATTGTCAGTGGTGACTGGGGCAAAATGTCGCCGTTGACATCTATGTCCTGCTGGGATAATACTCGAAAGTTGCAATTGCTTTTAGGTCGCTAACATGTAGAAATTATGGCCTTGAAGGGTAGGCTCCTATTGACCTTCTGCAAATGCCTATGCTCAACGACGATCAGAAGAGCCGAAGGGGTATCGCCAAAGCACTCGTCGATCTTTCCCCTCATCACCCTTCCGGTTTGGTTCGACCCGTACAGCCTTTACGACAAAATTATGAACCCAGACCCGACGAATCCGAAGGCCAATATGTACTGGCAGAAGCTCTCTACCGAACAGCTGATTCACGAAGCTGACAAACTGTACGACGCCGGAGATTATCTTCAGGTGTACGAAATATTGAATAGGATAAAGTACAATGGGAATCCAGAGGTCCAGTGGAGGATATGCAGGGTTCTGTTCAGGATGTCAGCTGATGACAAATTCAGCGCCGCGACCAGAGAGGAAATGATCTCAGAAGCATATATACTCATTAAGATGGCACTCAGCCTTGGTAAGTCTTCTGTCCTCTATTGCCATATCATAGATTTTCTTCCTATCGATACTGTTCCTATCGATGGATGCAGCATACTGTTTATCCATATTGTCTTTAGTTTTCTGCCCCATGTTACCGTCCAAACAATAATGTTTAACTAAATTTAACTAACCAATTAATCTACGCTTAAGCTTCTTGTTGCTAGAAGTTGGTTTATGTCCAGGACATTGAGGATAGATTTTGCGATTTTTTGACTGCTTATAATTTTCAAGCTTTTAATGCAATGTGATGAATAAATGCCACACTTTCTGTGGTTTTTTTTACAATGACATTTACTATCGTTTGTTAAAGTTTATGACGAAGAAAGTGTATATCATAAAAATATAAAAAGAGAAAATATATGGAATATCTCAACCCGGTCCAATTAAACCTCATTCTCTTGTAATAAACTGATTTATTAGCCATGAATGTTGTACAGGTTTACTGAAAGCGACCGAGCACATTTTATATTCGTATTTCATGCAAAATTCATGTAAAAGATGCAAAGACGCACATCATTCGATACAGAAACGTTCAGGCCTAGAATTGCATTCAATGGCACACGCAAAAATAAGGCAAATAAATCCAATGTAGCCATCTCTACTGTGCACGTTGGCGTGTTTTCGCATTTAACCGCCACAATTTAGTAATCTTAGCTTCTGTACAAAAATAATCTTCATAAAACTTTTGCACATAAAATAGCCCCAATATAGAAGGAAATTATTTATTTTATTAAATTACAAAATATTATAAAACAGTTTTAGCACATTTTGATCCCAATATCTTGCATTTTGATTTGGCTTTATATGTAGCTAAGTACAACTACCAAACTATATGTTGATTTTCTCGCTTTGGAAATATGGGAATCCAAAATGTCAAAAATTGTAGCTCACCTCATTGGCACAAGAAACGGAATAGATACATTTCCAGGGCGTTTCCCTTTAAAAAAATCAAAAACAGTGTACTATACTGTAGAGAGTTCATTTCCAAATATGGGATGGCAATGGGTTTATGTTTTGATGAAAGTGTATAGAAATAATGAATAAATCAATAATTCTATAAAAAATAATAAATTTAACTTTCAATCTTAGAAACTACTAGTTACTATTCAAATTGTAACTCGAAGACTTGTGCATAAGCGTTCAGTTATCTATTTTACAAATAACCGATTCAAATATAAAGGAAGTTTATTAAACATACGACAAAAATTCAAGAGGTTATTCCCTGGACTATTCTAAGAATATTTTGTTCTTTGATGATTTTTGAAAAGCCGCTTTTTTTACTTTATCATACGCAGTATGTAAAGTATTGCAATCGCGCGAAAAAAACATTTTGAGATTTTAGCGGAAATATGTCTTTTTGGGTCCCCTGAACATTTTTGACCAAGGTACAAAAAAATGTCTGTGTGTGTGTGTACCGGTTTTTTGTGGCGACGTTCCGGAGAAACTACTAAAGGTATCGGGACGAAACTTCATATTTAGAAGTTTCATAACTTAACTTAGAGCTGAAAAGCTTTCTGTTGAAAATGGTCCAAAGAAACTGGAGGTTTAGTCATAGCATTTTTGAAAGATTTTGCAAATAAGCCGCCATTTCTGGAATTTCGTCGAAATAGTTAAATAATAAATTAAAGATGAGGAAATTCTGAATAATTTATGACTATGACATTTTTTTGTACAATCCATAGTTTAGCTGCATGAGCAAATTCTATTTCATCGAGATCGGTCGTACTGCATTAAAACTAGTAGCCAGGATGTGTCAGATATTTGATTCTAATGACAGTAGGTAGTCATCCGCTATATTTTTTTGAGAATACCTACTGCCAATGTAAGCTGCGTTCGGATATTGTACACCGTAAGAGCGCGTTCGGATAATCGGATAGGGTACGGTGAGAGTGACTAACGTCATACGGCGTTTATCTGCATATAAGAGAGAGACAGCCGACCCAGGTTATCTGAGCATTGCCCTCCCCATACCCTACCCTGACAAACCGTACGCGCTCTTACACTTTTTACACCCAATAACACGTAAGTGTCATTTGGACGGAGTACTCGGGGGTCAACGGTGTACAATATCCGAACGCGGGCTTAATCGACATATCTGTCTACTTCTACTAGTTTTATTTTAATGCGATTCTATTTGATCGAGATTGGCTATGTAATCTCGATCAAATAGAATCGCATGCAGCTAAACTATTAATTCTATATATAGTATGATAAAGTCATGTGCCTGGCCACATGAGATTTTTTTGTTTTGCAAGAGTTCGGAAATCAATGAGGAGAAGATTCTTCCAACCTACCAGGAGGGGTCATTTTCAACAGTTTTTGCAGATTAGAAATTAATAATAATAATTTATTTTTAGGCGATAAAATTTTGTCATTGTCGAAAATTTGTTTTGTCCTGTATCTTTGAAACAAAGCGGCTTCTCAAAAATCCTCAAAGGACGAAATATTCTTAGAATAGTTCGGGGAATAACGCCTTGCATTTTCCCTTATATTTAATAAACATCATGTATACAGAGTGACACACACACACACACACACACACACAAAATACCAAAAATTAAAAAGTGGTGCAATTTAAGCGTGCATTATTTAAATAGATATGTGCATTAAAATACTTTGTGCATTAGATTTCATAATTTGAGCATTAAAATAATAAATATTATGCATTAAATAAATATGAATATGATTGAGAAGCAATATTTTCTTAATTTTGTGCCATAGAATGTATAACTTGTGCATTAAAGTAATACATATTGAGCATTAAATAAATATGAATATGTTACTTCAAAATAATTATGAATATGTTATTAAAAATAATGAGCAATATTTAATTCATATTGTGCCCTAAAATGAATAACTTATGCCTTAAAATAAGAAATATGGAGCACTAAATTTACTACGCATCAAAATTAACCCTGATCTGATTTTGGCGATTCGTATGTTAATGGTAGCGCGATGATACTCGACCTTACTAATTAATTGAAATGGCTCACCTTACATACATATTATGTTAAATAAAATCTTACATTAAGCAATAGGTTATGTACAATAGTAATTTGCAAGTAATTTTTTTGCACTGCTTTTTTTGTACTGGTCAAATATTTTTTGTTTTGATCAAATATTTTATGAAATGCCTACAGTATATGCACGTTTTATTTAATATATTGCGCATTTAATTTTACTAATTAAAGAATATTGAAGTTTTCAACTTTAGTTTTTGCAACAAAATAACGATCTGGAGAACCTCTTGCCGTTTTCTCTAGAATGTCAAATTTTCGAAGAATAAAACATGGTTATTGCCAAATTATGGTTAGTAAAATTGAATATAAAAAGTTTGAAAGCCTTGTGTTTCTACAACTATTGGCTTTCAATAATGTATGCGTGTAGCCTAGCTTTATAATCACATGTATATTGTATAATAGCACGTTATACAAGATTCACAATTAGAAAGCAAGATATGAATCCTTTCTAGTAGCAAATTTTGCGTTATATGCGCTATAATTTTAATAATTACATTATTTTCCCGAAAAACTGGCGTTTTTTTTAGATGCATTAAATATTGACCATATAAATATTTCAAGCACCAGACAAAAATAAATTAGATTTGATTCTATAATGTAGTTCTAGTCCATTTTCTTCCGCCACCGGGTTGGCTACCCATACCTTGCTTTTAGTAACTTAAATATGTTTTGTACCAAGATATTCGAATTTTACTAACTAAATTAATTTGCAAACTAATGTTTGCAACATATAATTATATTTTTAATGCTTGAGCGAAAATTGTTGTTATGAATTAAAAAATTTCAACGCAATAAACCCTAATTCAAAAGGGAAATTGTGCAAGGCATCATTTTTGGGACATTAAGCACATGTAAACAATATAAATTATGTAACAGAAAGTATCGTTTACATCCACTTAACTTAACTTAACGTACGAAAACTTAAACATTAGAGGTAGTTGAACTCCATTGAATTATATGTGTTCGTTTACATTCACTAAAGTATCGTTTATATCCACTTAACTTAACGTAACGTACGCAAAATTATAATTAACGTACGAAATTTAAATATGGATTTCATATTATGTCACTGTCAAATGCGCATGTCAAACACCTCAACGTAAGTGAATGTAAATGGAACGGATCTAAATGTCGTACGTTAAGTATAATTTTTCGTACGTTAAGTTATGTGGTGGATGTAAACAATGCTTCACCCTTTTCCGTGGTAGTATTATTTGAGGTATGTCCATACTCATGTGGAGTGGGGATGAAAATCTGCGAAAATCTTCGTTACGTTAATATCCGCTGGGCAGCGCTGCATGGTTGAAGAATAATAACGTAAACATAACTAGGACCAAACCAATTTTTGCTTCGTTATGCTTATTTCTGCGTACATAATGCAAATGCTTGAAAGTTTTCTTTTTATACAAGTACATTTGTCTGTTATATTCTTTAAATTTTAAGTGACATAACCCCTATGTTTGACATATGCAATGTCGTAAATTCGTCCTAAAAATTGATCATACCTTTAATGTTCATACCACGCCCTTTTCCACAACTACGAGTCTTGTAGGTCTCTTTT
The DNA here is from genome assembly GCA_963966075.1 of Aphodius sticticus. NCBI lineage: Eukaryota > Metazoa > Arthropoda > Insecta > Coleoptera > Scarabaeidae > Aphodius > Aphodius sticticus. The sequence goes on from OZ014510.1 coordinate 22,335,382, forward strand.
ATTTATCTGAATGTTTTAGACAAGCGTAATGCCAACATTTACAAATGGATGGCCATCATCACTGACGCAAAATATGGAAACGATGGTTTAGTACATAAGGTCCACTGCTACAAGACGGTAAAGGCTCACATGGAAAAGGCGATAGATTTGAACCCCGACGACATGGTGGTTCTGTATATGCTTGGGAAATGGTGCTACGAGATGAGCAGACTGACCAAATTCCAAAGATTAATCGCCACAGTTCTATATGCTGACCCACCAACTTCAACTTATCGAGAAGCCTACGAATATTTAGTGCGATCTGTTGATCTACAAGAGAAGGAGTACTACATACCAACGTATTATGTCCTTGGGAAGACGTGCATAAAGTTGAGACAGTACTTTAGGGCGAGATATTACCTTCATAGAGCAGCATTGCTGCCAGCGAGAAACGAGTATGAAGCAAAGTGTGCGAGGAAAGCGAAAATTTTAGTTACGCAATTGGATAAGTACGACGTCGAAAAAGACAGTATATTTTCTGACTTTCAAAACTTTACAGACCAAGTGTGACGACTGTACTACAGTAGTATATATTTTGACGATTTTTCTATATTTGTATCGTATACAATATAATATATTATTTGTTTGTAGGTATGTTATTGCGTTTTATTCATTTAAACCACCCTTGATTCAAAGTATTGCTGAACTTCGAATGGCGCCTGTATGATCCGAATAACATGTGGTAGGTATTGTATCCAAAACCTTGGATCACATTCCAGCTGTTCAACTATACTGTAGCTGATGTAACTACAGTATTGGATATGTTCCAACTTCCCAAGTATTCATTGTACCAGCTTCAAAATAGCTATTGTACTATTATTTTTTCTTAAATTGAAAAGAATCGAATCGTGTCAAAGTCAATTGTACTGAACATTTATTGTAATTATGTTGTTGCTTTATATTTTAGATTATCGTTGTATTTTGTTGAATGCATTTCATTGCAATCAAATTCATTGGTTGTTGCGTCAATTTTCTCACCTCTTCTTTGAGTTGTTTTACCTTTTCAAGCTCACCAGCGTTGTTCTTTGTTCTTTATGGATTACCTTTCTATGCTCTGCAAACTTCTAAATCTTCCTTTCATGTTAACCATACCGTATGACATTAATTTCCTCCTTGAAATCTTTTTTGGCTTTGATTTCTTCCTTCAAATTGTACCTCACGTCGATATGAATGCCGTCTTTGTCCTACGTGCGTTTCTTCATTTTTTTCACTTTAACATACCGTCTATGCTTTACGCCATAAATATTGGCATCTTTTGATCTAATGGTCGCTATGAGCGATCAACAACAATTGCAAACTGAAGAAAATGTCATTATGTCACACCTTGGCTCCTTGTGTCCCTTTTTGATAGCATAGTTTCGAAGAGATTCGATATAACAAACTCTTATATAGATAGTTGGTCACGTAACAAGAGATGTTTGATCGCTAATAATAAGAATCGTTAGTGAATATATGTGAAGTGTGTCATACTTGAAGTGAACTCAACTGCACGCTGTTATCTTTTATGATGTTGGTTTAAAATGTTTGAGTGTTATAATTTTAAGTATTTTTATAATACTGTAAAAAGTTACTAAGAAACGTTGTTCAGAATTTAAAAAAATACCTGCGTTCTAATAAGGCTGATACGCTAGACGAAAAAACGGTCACTTATACGTGACTGCACGTGGTCCGATAAATTCTGAATCAATCTTCAAAAACGAATTCCCATCGCATGTGGTCTTACATTATTGGGAAACCACAAATAATTCGAGCACGTGGTGACACGTGTAGCGGGAGTATAGGAGCTGGTAAAAGGCTTGATACCCAATAGTTCTCTATTTGCAAAGAAGAAGAAATACTAAATTTTTTTGTTTTATCGTACAAAATTGTCGGTAATTTTTTTGTAAACTTGTCTCGATGTCACGCGGTATTTCTTTTATTAGTTTTTTGTTTTGTTTGTGACAGGACTGTTTTGGATGATACTTTTTTTGTTTGAAATGTATGACAGCTAACTTACAATTGTTTATAAACAGATCTTAAGTTTCTAGAAAGAAAGTCGACACTCCAGTCGGAGATAACACATTTTTACGTAGCCACAAAAAAATATTTTGTTTTCAGTGGCACTTTTCAAAAAGATCTGTGATATGAAAAAAATGCTACATTTTTAACATAATTTTTAAATAATATTTAGAGGTTGCTACCAGCTGTCAATCTTAATTAAATTAACATAAATAAAATTTTTAGTTCTTAATTTCAATAATAATATCTGATATGCGTTTTCCATATAAATCACTACACAGAAATAGTTAGTTTTAATTCAGTTTGACAGCTGGTAGCAAGCGCTAAATGTTATTTTAAAATTAAGCAAGCAAATACTGTAATTGTTTGGTGAGAAGATGCTGCTTGAAAAAAAAATAGTTGAGCTAAATACGGCCTACCTTACTCTTCATGATTCATTAAATTGTACTACAATGAGAATAGAAACGATCGATATACGATATACAGCATAAAACTCAGTCCTATGATTAAATTTTTGACGTGAAACGCTAACAGCCGGATCGTCAAACAATTTCAAGCATGTAATTATTTTGCTACAAAGATGATAGGTAAAATCTAATTTAAACGAATGTGATGTAGGATTCGAAACGTAAAACAAAACTACATTCGGCTATATCAATATTAAATATGGCGAAACAAAATTTCTAAATAGATTTCTTTAATTAATTGAACATCAAAAATGCGCCTCGCTCTATTCATGATAACATCGTGACGAGTTTTTAAAGTGGCAACACTGACGGGAGGAGCTGAATAAAACAAAACCTAGAAATTTGAACCCAAAATCATAGCGGATAACAACAAAATGGAGATAAATAAAACAACGCTGCGTAATATGGAGATGTTTCGTTACTTTGAAACAATTTGTGTGACAATCGATTTCGATAAATTAATTATCATCCTCAGGTCAACACTACAGAAAATGAAGGTACAATTAACAACAATAACCTTAACAACTTATGAACTAGCTTACTGTCAATCGAACAACCGCAGGTCTAACAACAGTTGTTAATTGTATCTCCTTTTTCTGTAGTGTTGACCTAAGGATGATAATTAATTTATCGAAATCGATTGTCACACAAATTGTTTGAAAGTAAAAAAACATCTCCATATTACACAGCGTTGTTTTATTTATCTCATATCGAAATATGGAAAGGGTGGAATAATTCGTGAACACTATTAAACAATATGGAGTTGAAACCACTCCGTGACGTCATAAGATTGGTGAGAAGCTCAGCGAGCCTAGGCCGTAGAGAGCGGCCGAAAAAATAGGACCTACGGGCACGAGAACGGCATCGAGTTGAATGTATAGTATCTGGAGGACGTTGTGTGCGTTTTGTTAACGAATAAGTATAGTTGGGGATCTTTGCGTATTGTCAAAAGTGACAGTCGTCTGAGAAGACGTACGTCCAACGTTAAAGGCTGTTCCACAATGAGTCGTCCCGTTGTTGTTAGTCGTTGTCGGAAATCGGAAGTAGTAAAAACATTACAACTGATAACAACACACAGTCCACATCCAAACGGATTGTCGCTATAATGTCGCACGAACTATGCCCTGCCCCCTTGTCAGATAATATCGTACCTGTGTTACGTATAGGTTAATAAACGGTGGGTGATACTACCACAGCAGAAGGTGTAATGTGTATAGTATGGTCGGACTTCACACGTCATTGTAGAAGGCGATATAACATTATGAATTTTTTTAAGTTTCTATGTCCATGTTGTGCATAAAAATCAATCACAAAAAATTCAAAACCCGATATAGACGAGTTTTTAAGCGTCGCGACGCGTCGTGCAGGAAAGGGTAATATTATATGACAAAAGGCATAAATGTTGCTTATAGACGATTAGGAAATTCTGAAAATTATCCATTGAATTGTACTTTTTTTCTATATAATTTACTTCTACTTCATGTATCAACCGTTTTCCGTCATCCATAGTTCATTAAACTATCGTTAATAGAAAACAGACCTCTCAAAATAGTCTTCTAATAGGAGAAATTCGAACATTTTCGAAATTTTGAAAGCTATACTCATACCAATCGACTCTTGATTTAAAAATCTTTCTTTTTAATAGACAATTTGTCGATTTCGTTGATTGTTAATGATTCAACATTATTTCAATATAAAAAAAATTAAGAAATTAAGAAATTAGTGCAAGACCCCTATTCAAATAGCTTCTTACCCTGCATATAATTCTGATTGCGCTATATTCTTTTCATCCGTAAATATTCCAATTCCTCGTGTCAAAGCTTCTTTGACTGCTCGTAACATGGTTTCTACATAAATTTGTTTTCAGGGCTTTGTGTCTTCTTTTATTCTATAATGTCGTGGCATTCACGAACAAAATATGAAACGATGAGGTAAATCAATGATAATATGAACTTCATTTGCTATGAGATGAGGTACTCAATCTGCTGAAATGACTTAATTTAGGAAAACGCACCACATGTTGCCTACCAGCAGGTGTTCCACTAGCTTTCGATTATGTAAGTACCCATTTTTTTGGCTGATTATTTTTAATGCGTGTCTACTAAAGACAAAATTGACTTTCGCCTGGTTATAACTGGATAGGAAGCTGTCGTTTTACATAACGCGCTCGTATTTCAAATCACACATCAATCAAAAATAGATTTACTTTACAATTAATTCCTACTGGCTGGTAAAGCATTAAAACCCAATGTCACGCAACGGCGTCGTCGCAAACTTTCGTCTACTATTTCCTTGTATTTAAATTTGGATTCTGAGCGTCGACGTCGGCCAAGGACGCTCGCCCCGCTAACTTACCGATTTGTCAATATTTAATTGATGGCGACGCAAATTTGGACGACAGCAATGACGCCACAGTCAATTGTGTGTTGCTTGTAGGATGTTCTATGTCGATTTGAATGTATATTTCACACAGTTTGTGTATCCATTTCTGGGAGAAAGTCTATTTTTGGATCGATTTTTGCGTTGGGATAGAGAGTGAAATGCCACTTGCCGGTAAACAACTTTCATGTGCGACGTTTGTACGATGAACGTACACAGCTATGTATATTAAGGGGAACGATGATTATGGGAAAACTTCTCCATAGTGTGTCAGAGAAATCTTTTTTTTTATAATAAGAACGCCTATCTAGCTTTAATAGACATCCGTTGTCCAACAGGTAGAAAACCCTACATTCTACAAAATTGAACACCTACATACAGACATTTTTAACAAAACCTGTTGATCAGAACCGCGAATATATGAAAACTAATAACACAAAAATTTACAATGAATTAAAATACTAAACTTGACCCACATCACCAATTTTGATGAACTGTCTAAAATAATCCAGGAAATAATAAGGAAAAATCAAACCACAAAAAAAAAATAAAAAAGAAAGCAGACAACAACTGGATAGCGGAAAATATCATACAGGAGATAAAGGAGAGAAACAAATTACATAAGCGGGACATGAAAAATCCTCAAAATGACTTTATTAAACAAAACACTCCACTATCAAAGACATTTCAACACACATAAACACAACCAGAACAAGTTGTGGGAAATTATAAATTCGTAAATTGGAAACAAAAGTAAAACTGATACTACGGATATCGAAAAACTAAAGAGGGACGAATATGTCAAACCAAAGAAGAGATAGCAGATGAAATAAACAACTACTTCGCCAATATAGGTAGCTGAAAACTTGATACACACACACAAGCCAACGGTACAACAAAACACAAATAGTAACAAGGTATACCTAGACGCAGTTCTATACGAACGCATCTATGAGCAAATTAGGGGAACCGCCGATATCCCCACTCTCACCTAACCATTCGAGAAGTCTCGCATTCGCTTCAAAAAGATGACGAGAATAGGGTCGCTGGTCCAACTTCCGAGGCGAGGAACGAGGGAAGGCACTACTGGCATGATGCCCTGCATGTGCAGCTACATAATATTTCGTGTAATTTGTATATGTATTGTATCATGCTAATGATGAAAATAAATATTAATTTACTTTTAAAAAAATTTATGCAAGAAAAGAGAAATGGGTTACAGAACAAGACCTTTTCTTTAAAAAGATAGTCTAACAGTTATTTCAGGCCATTTCCGGTTTGGGGGGCCAATGCTTTTGATTTTGAGATGACCTATACGTAATTTTAAGACTGGGAGTATATGGATTCACCAACGAATTAATAAAATTGGTCGTCGAACCAATAAAACAAAAATTGCTGGAGGGAGGAGATATTCAACATGATACTAACAACTGAACAATTATCTGAGCAATGGCTGATGTTCGAAGTGATACTACTACACAGAAAAGGTAAGTAAGGACGATATCTATGGACGATCCTCCATCAGCAAGGAGTATCAGCTAGACCATAATCAACTCTACCCATGTGGGCTAGAGGGGTTGATGTGAACACTGCAGAACTAACTATAAAAAAGTGAGAGAATATGACATAGAGAAAGCTCTGGCCTTTGTTGATTATGTCAATGCCTGGAATGCCCTGGAAGGCATATTTAGAAAGCTACATTCAGAACAAACGGGAATCATTGTGAATGGAAATAGAATGGATATCGTTCGTTAGCTTTCAATTTGCGGATGATAAATAAATAAATAAATAAATAAAATTTTATTTCCCAAAAAAACAATTGAAGTTTACAGAAAGTCAACGAAAGAAAATAATACAAAAGAGAAAATCAAAGCCGAAGGACCGAACTTAATTATAAATCTATCAAGTCCGGCGAGTTCATGAACTCTTCTACAGTATAGAAGGCATTATTTAAGAAATAGGTCTTAAACCTGAGCGAAAATTTACGGGTTGTTAAAGATTTTATGTTGTTCCCCATCATGTTATAAAACTTTATCGTCCGATAAACAACAGAACGCTGGGTCGTGGTCAATCTGTGATAAGGTATTCTTAAGATATTATCCCTTCTTGTGTGATAAGTATGTATGTATATCTGCCTGGCGATCAAACATGTGCAGATTTTCTTTGATATACATGCCACAGTTGAATATATACATAGATGGCACAGTCAATACTTTCATGGTTATAAACACTGGCCTGCAGTGCTCATCAAAGCGTGCTCCCGCAATTATTCCCATTACCTTCTTCTGCGCGATAAAAACTCTCTGCAGATGAGTGGTACTTCTCCAAAGAATAATGCTGTAGTTTATTCTGCTAAGGAAATTTGAATAGTAAGGTAGTGTTGCAGTTCTTGTATCTATGATTTCGGCTACTTTTGTGATCTGATAAGTAGCTATACTTAGTTTTCTACAAACATCATTAATGTGTGCCTGCCCGTTTAAACTGTTGTGCAAGTTAACTCCCAGTACTCGGACTGCTTCCTGTTGGTTATCGGATCGAAGGGCAAAATTTAACTTTTGTGTTTTCTCAGCATTTAGTTTTAGTTTGTTGTAGTTGAACCAGTCAGTAACCTCTTGCATAGATCTTTGCTCTATATGTGTAAGCTGACCCTCAGTAGTTGCTTCAGCATACAGGGTGGTGTCATCAGCAAAGATGGTCATCTTAAACAAGGGAGCACCGCTACTAAAATCGTTGATATATACCACAAATAAAATTCCACCCAAAATGGATCCTTGTGGTACTCCTTCTGTTACTGCTCTCCCCGATGATGTTTTACCATTTATTTAACGCTTTTCCACGAATTCCATAATATTCGAGTTTTCTTATCAATACCGTATGATCTACGCAGTCGAAAGCTTTGGACAAGTACAAAAAGATTGCCGAAGACTTTCCTGCTCTATCCATCCCAGCAAACACTTCCTCCAGCAGGCCCACAAGCGCTCTCACGGTTGACAGACTTCTCTGGTACGCGTGCTGTTCTTTGCACAATGCCTGTGTTTCTTCTGAGTAATTAACAAACCACTTCATAAAGATTTTTTCAAAAATCTTTGTAAATACTGGCAATATAGAGATTGGACGACAGTTATTGAGATCATCCTTGTCGCCTTTTTTGTGCAGTGGAATAACTTTCGCAGTGTTTAGTTGGTCCGGAAATACTCCCTGAACAAAGCATCTGTTTATCACCGCAGACAGTGGTTCTGAAACAATATGGGATGTAAATTAAATTGTTTTCGCTGTTAATTAATAAGATATTATCCTAATAGCGAGAAACACCATTGCTATTCAATCATTGTTAACGGAAATGGTCAGAGTGTTAGGAAGTTAACATCAACAGGGCAAAAATAAAGACGTACACAGCAAAACATCGGTCCATAAAGGTGAAAAATATGGAGGTGCAGGTTGCTAGTAGGGACGTATATCTGGGGAAACTGGTGTCATTCACCGAATCGCGGTACATAAAATCGAGCGAAGAATAACCAACGCTTGAAAATAGTTTTTGTCGATAAACGGCACCTTAAAAGTGATATTTCTGTCACTAAAAATAAAAGGTTTCCCTACCTTTGTAAAGCAACGAGACCAAAATAAAAAAAAAGTGGTAGTGGGCGGAGCACGTGACGTGCATCCAGTGTGACAGATGGAAAATACGACTACCTACAAAGTGCCTCCCAATCGAAGATAGATGAAGATTACACTTGTTTTGTCTTTCATATGAAAGAAGAAAAGGAGATGGAGAGACGAGCTAGAGTCATTTGCCGGGAAAGCCTGGTCAAAACATTGTATGGACCAACCTGGAAAGAAAAGGAGGAGGCCTTTGCCCAGTAGTGCGCTGAAAGTAAAGTAAAATAAATAAAACCGCAAAGCAAACCATTTGTTTCTATCACATCTGATTTAGAATAATAGCTGTTTTTTCCTATTCAATTTTTAAATAAAATAAATTGAAGCTGTTTGTTGTTTTCAAAAAAATCTCCGACTTGTCCGTTTTGTTTTATAGTATTACACTTTTTCATAACAAATCAGACCTCAAATTTTGCTCTACATATGACTTGATTATGTCAGTTGTATTTTTCTTATTAATGTTGATAGTTCCTTTATTTGTCTTAATGGTATCATAAAAATGTTAGGCCATACATAAGAAATTTTTTGCACACAATAACATTGAAAATTGGGAAAATAATGATACCTCTGGGAGTATGGATTTTGTAAATGAAAAGTTTGAAGTGCTTGGCACATTGTTTTGCGCTACGTGCGAATTCGAACACAGAAGTTATCCATCAAAGACATTGATATACATACAAGGTATAAAATTTAATCTTGGTTTAAACTTGATACTTTTGACCAAAGTCCTGAAAATGTAGGTATGGAAGGTTATCGAAAAAAAAAATCCCAAAAACCTGACGTGCTAAGCAATTTCGTCCAAGGATTCACCGCGAATAAGCCAACCTGCTCATCCACTTTCAATATTTCTTTTAGTCTGATTTCTGATAATAACAAACCAACAATTTTGCTTCTATCTCGTCTGCTTCAGAATAAATAAAAAAGCATATGGCTGATGTAAGAATTTAAAAATTACAATCTCCAAACTGAACAAGCGTTTTATTCACTACTCTCAAAAAAATACTATGTCGCTGAGATATAGCTGCATTGATAGTAAACTTGAATAGGTAAGAGTTGAGTAGGTAGCTAATTTTTTCAGTAAGTTATCTTCAAACAAAAGTAACAATCCGTTGAATGGTTTGTGTGTTGTTGCCACATCATTGGAATTCACAGTGGCACACTACTGTTCTTCATATAAGCCAAGCAGTTCTGTTTTTAGAAAGCATACGACTATGTTTCCTTCCTTTCCCTGCCCAAAATCGATGCTCAAGGGTGATCAATATTTTCGTAATTTTCTTTTGTTTTATTTTCAATATTGTCTTATGTTAACTAATTGTAAGCTTTGTTGCTACGGTTGACAACGGGCCTTTAAACCCAAAGCTAATTATTATGCAACAATTACTCCGAGGACTTAAAAATGCAACTCAATTTACTGACTTGGTTTCTTTTAAGGCACGTGTACGTGTGTTTACATATGTTATTTTAAATTTTAAATTTCTATTGTTATAAAAATTTAGCGATAATAATGTCTGATGTACCCCCGATTTATACTTTGCGTATATTGCAATTATTTCGTAAATGTTTATTGAAAAATATTAAACAAGCTTAAAATAAGAAAATAATCTGTTCGATAAATGTTGACTGCCATACTGGAATTCGGTAATAAGTGATTAGTAAACTCCCAATGCAGCGTTGAAGTATTACACAGGTGTTGTCTAACTGTTCTTAGATAAGTCTAACCCACTGCTCTTGAAAACTCAATTTTGAGTAAAGACCGTGATGGTACCTGACGAACTACACGTCTTCCTAAGGCGTACATGTTCAATTGTATTTCTATCGGTCAACCGTGCTTGCCAGTTCAACGAACAATTCATTGCTTTCAAATAGAGTCTTGAAATTATGAAATTGCAATTGTCCTCATTAACATAATGCCTGGTACTACGACATCTGAAATCTGTTGGGATCATACATGTATTCCCATTGGAAAAAAAACTTAGAAAGCACTCCAATATTCAAGTGCCCAGTTTTAATCCTCTTCTACGTATGATCAGTAAGCAGGAAATACATAATGGATCCAATCATATTCCAAGTAGATTTTATTATCAAACTATTTTAGATGATCTTCATGGATATAAGCCACTAGCAGTAGAAAACTATCATATTTCACATTAGTTGATGATGACAGACAATGCGTTTGTTTTCTTTTTTCTGCAACAACGTGAACTTAGCATAATTAATATTGGACAACTTAAATGTTATCTGTGACTATGAACTACGAATTCTTGTTGCTTCCGGTTTAAAAAAAAAAGTCACTCAAACTTCCTAAATTAGAGAAATGGTCAAACAAAACAGACGAGCTAGAAGAAGATGGCAGCAATCACGAGGTCCAGCTGACAAAACCATACTTAATAATAAATCCCAACAACTTAAACGCGAAATTCAAAAACTAAAAGAGGCATCATTGGCATCCTTCTTAACTCAATTGACTCCCGATAAAGAAAGATAACTCGCCGTGGAAAGCAGCGAGGAAATACAAGAGGCCAGTGGCCCATGTCCCACCTATAAGACGAAGAGACGGTACCTGGGCAAGAGACAATAAACAGATAGCTGAAATTTTTGCAGAACATCTAACAGAAATCTTCCAGCCCCACAACATCGAATCAGAGCCAATCACGAATGTAGATATAACCTATCAAGAAGAAGCCATACAGCTAGTTAATCCGAAGGAAGTTGCCATCGAAATCAAGACAAACTTGAATCCAAAGAAGGCACCTGGATATGATCTTATTACAGGTGAAGTTCTTAAGCAATTACCTAAGAAAGGTATTGTTATGCTGACGTATCTAATAAATGCGTCGTTCAGATTAAAATACGTCCCACATGTCTGGAAAGTAGCAGAAGTTGTCATGATACCAAAACTAGGCAAACCACCGAACGAGGCCAAATCATTTCGCCCAATATCACTGTTACCAATGATATTGAAGCTCTTTGAAAAGTTGCTTCTAAAGAGAATGAAACCTATCATTGAGAGAAAGGAACTAATTCCTAATCGCCAATTTGGTTTTAGAAAAAAGCATTCCACCATAGATCAAGTCCATAGAATAATAGATATCATAAGAAGAAAAGCTTATTTGCTCAAAAATGTTTCTTGATGTGACCCATGCTTTCGATAAGGTTTGGCACGAAGGATTGGTACACAAACTGAAGAGTATGCTACCTTTACAATACGTCGAACAGGGTAGTGTATTGGGACCAATTCTCCATCTGCTATATACAAACGACCTACCACAGCTGGAAAATGTAACAGTCGCCACATTCGCAGATGACACGGCTCTAATGGCAGTCGGATCAACTATTGGACAATCTACTAGGAATCTTCAACAAGCTAGTAACAAAATATATAAATGGACCAAAAAATGGAAGACCAAGCTCAATGAACTGAAATCTGTCCACATTAACTTTACAAACAAAAGAATCGAGGACATACCTCATGTCAAGATTAACGACGCTGTAGTTCCATATGCAAACACTGCAGAGTATTTGGGTATGACTCTAGATACAAACCTCAGGTGGAAAGAACATGTTAAGAAGAAAAGAGTAGAGCTTGGCCTCAAATACAGAGAACTGTACTGGCTTTTGGGAAGAAGCTCTCAGTTGTCAGTACAGAACAAACTACAAGTTTACAACCAAGTACTAAAACCGATTTGGTTATACGGCATCCAGCTTTGGGGTTGCGCGAAAAACTCCAATATACAAGGAATCCAGACCTTCCAAAATAAAGTACGTAAGGAATATGGTTAACGCTTCTTGGTACATACGGAATTGTGACCTGCACCGTGATCTTGGTGTCCCACAAGTCATCCAAGAGATTAAAAGATTCGCCACTAAGCGTGAATTTCGCCTAACCTATCACGTCAACGTAGAGGCCCTGCAGCTACTGAACAACTAACATCTAGTGAGAAGACTAAAAAGAACTAAACCCTTCGAACTAGTGAATCAGTGAAATGTGTAAAAAGCAGAGCACAGTGAGTGAAGTGTTAGTGCTTTTTGTTTAGGACAAAGTAAATATAGGACATCAGTGGATAGCCTATTAGAGACAAGTACCTAGTTTTAAGAATTCAGATTTAAATTGATGGTTAATCTTTGAGATTCGTTTCAATATGTTAAGCATCTTATGCTTATTAATAAAAAAAACTCAAAGTTCCTAGAAACAATTGTTCCTGATTGAATTTTGCTGGCCTGCTTTATTATCGAAGTTTTGTAATGCACCTGGGTATTATTATTACAATGTGCAACAAAGAATGTCTATGCATAATGAATCCTATCTTTCGAAGTTCGTCAATTAGATACCTAACATTCTTGGATATGTATGTAAACGCGGGTTGAATAATGGTATTATTAGGACAGCAAATAAAATATAAGTAATATTCAGTAAACTAACGACAATACAAAATCCTAAACTTACTATTCGATAAGATAAGTAAGTCTCTACCGGATGCTCGCAAATACCCGTTTTTTTTTTCAAAGCATTTGTTTGTCTGTTTGAAACCCAAATCTGGATTTACGCTGCATATTGCATTAATTTTATGTATTAAAACTTTTAGTCATTTTTTGTTCATTTCTTAAGGTAAATAGTAAAAATGTCAAAAGTTTCTAAGCTTGATGCACAGCAATTTTGGTCTCCGGTCTTCAAATGAGTCACTATTCAAAATAAGCATAGAAAAATGTTAACAAAATCGAACTACGTTCAGCAGTGCTCCCAGTCCCACCCACTTAAAAATGATCAAATTTAGATCAAAGTTAATGAAAAAGAGAAAATATTGTTAAAGAGATAACTTTCCATAACGAATTAAAATATGGGGTAGTATACACTTACCACGTATACATGTAGTTTCCAAACCTTAAATCGTTTTGAAAACGATATACACATTGTTTATCAAGATATCGACCATTGTAAATTAATAATTATCATAACAAAAATACCTTATGCAGTTCAAATTGTTGTTGATTTGCTATGAATTATCAATTATTCAAATTCATGTTACTGGAGGCCATGCTGAGGTTTCGCATGCGTACTATTTATATTTGTCCCCAATAACCAGACTTTTACTAGCAATTAATATTAGAAAGTGACCCCGAGAGTGCTTGACATCTATCTTCTAATTTTATTACTATTATGACATATCGATGTTATGATTGCTGACCTATGATTCAATTGTAGTTATTCCCCGCCCGATAAACGAGTAAGGCCTCCACAGCACTATAAATAATATTGCAACTCCAAAAAAAAAAGATGCAGTAAAACAAAGTTATATGTTATTTGTTATGGGAGAATATACACCAATATATCAGAATTTAAAAACTAGATTTATATTACTTAAGAGGGGGGTCCAACAGCCGATCGACAGCAGCTTGGCTGTTTTTTAATAAGTTTGGAAAATCAGTCGAGAATTGGTCTTTGCGTGGGGATGTCGACGTTTTCGCTAAAGCTACTTTGGAACAAGATAGACTTCGCCGACGTGCGGTCAACATTATACGTTCTAACGTCTTTTAACACTGTTTCAATTTATTTCGCACCGTTAATCAGGCTGTGCCAATCACAAAGCTTTATATGTGGACCAATGGCATACCGCTCTAAAAATTACTGTAATAAATTGATGACGTAACCTGACATAACCTATGTTGAGAATTTGAGATCTTAGCATATATGCATATAACTTCAACATTTGTCTACGGTTTATGAAGTGATATCTGCAAAAACACACGGACTATGAATACACGCACACTTACTATGGATATGTGGAATATTTGAAAGTGTAGTGAGGTTATGTGCCCATATACATTTATACCTACAATACGTAGCATTGTGTGTGTGAAAAAATACGTGTAATCTATCGCAAAACCCGTACCAATACTATAGCTACGTACTATAGCTAATGAAAAACACACAAGTATTCATATTACATACGTATGTACATCAACAGCTTAGGGATCTGATAACGTATAAAAAAAAAAAACACTTAATAAGTTATTCTTTATTTAGCAATTTGTAATTCATATATTATTTATAAAAGACAATTAGGCAACAAAAAATCACAAAAATGTCGATCATCGCTATCATCACTCCACACGCATATGGGTCGTTATGCTTGTTCGGCTCTTCGGGGGTAATTTCAATAGAATCTGCGGTTTGTTGTCTTAAACATAAATTCTCCATACACTTTTGCACTTGAGAAGAAAAACATCTGGAGTCAGTGGTTGACAAGTCGACTATGTCCCATTATAAAACAATTCTCTAATAATAATATTATAGAGACGTCTTCCAGTAATATTACCAAGAAATTTGATCAAAAATCGGCAATCTTCGGCATACCTCGGTGATTTTATTGGCGGTCATGGAAATTATGAAAATTAGTAATAACATCTCTTGTCTAGAAATCCTCTTCGATCAACAATATAGTACGTAAGGATTTTGATTCTCCGTAATGTGTAATTTGAATCCAATTACAAATCCCGTAATGAGCTTCTGCATCATACAATACTTGGAGCTTGAATTCTCTGGTAGTAGAATAATAATAATAATAATAATAATAATAATAATAATAATAATCCACACCTTAACATCCCCCAACAGCTTTCGCCACTAAAAAAATGGATAAAACAGCACTGTTTATAAGTATATTCTGCTAGAACCAGCTAGCTAACCTAACAATTGACTTGGAGTTTTTAAGAAAATAATAATATGCTTCTTTAGGCACAAATCTGATTGATGTCTGATATAATAGTAGCATTTTTATATCGTCGGGTTAAAGGTAAAAGTCACTAACTAACATCTAAAATAATTACGAAGAACTGACTTTAAGATGTATTACCAACAAATATAATGACATTTTCTGGATAATTAATGCATTTTCGAGTACTTAGAACACTTATTGATCGCCTCCTTGTACAAGATGCGCATTTAGAAGCATTTGACCACAATTAATTCGTGTTTCAAGAAAATGTAACAAAATGTTAGTTAGTGACTTTTACCTTTAAGCCCACGATATAACGGTGTTACCAAGTTTTTAACGGTGTTACCAAGTTTTCCATATTTTCAGATTATATCTGATTTGTAGGTTAGAGCTCTTGAAATCTGACCAGTAAATAAAAATGTGATTTTAGCGAGTTCCATACGGTTTTTTTGTGGAATACGGTAGATAGAGATAGACCCATTACTATATTCGTCTAATGACGTCTAGTTTTCGAATACATCGTAGATGGCCGCACTGTCTAGACGCGAACATGGATGGAAAAATTGGGAAAATACGACGCCGATTCTTCAAAGGTGTGACTTTATTTCTTTTCATTTATTGGAATTTTTTCAAATATGACATTGACGTAAAGTGAAACTTCTGCGGCAAGTCACAAAAATACATAATTGAAATGTTATTCCTGAAATCAGGATATTACCCTTCCTCCAATTATATGTCGATCTTTGAGCAGCAATTGTTTAAAATTGGGCATGGGTATAATAAATATCGAGCAATGCCGGAATAATACTTAATTCAGATTGTTGTCATCTTAAAAGATGCTATCATATTATTTAATCATTAACCCACACGAGCACTGTACAGTTTGAATAATTGGACCAATAGGGAACAGTCCTGAAGTTAGGTTGAACCAGCCTCTTAACAAAAAAATTGAATGTTCGTATATAGGAAGGAATTTATGTTTAATGTCTTGTATTTAAGTACATACTGAAGTTAATTGTTGGAGCAGAAAACAGTTATGCAATTAAGGTATCATTAATAAATAACTACTTTTTAAACCGCAGTTCTAAAATTTATTTCTATTAATTCAACGATTTTGTGGGATTCGTGAAACAATGTGACGCGGTGTTAATGGCAACATTGCCACGGAAATAACTGAGAACATTGTCATTTTTGAAGATACGATGTCGGTTTCAAAACGCCAACTTTTTAAAGTTTGACGAACGCGTCCCTGCTAAACCAAACGCCGCAGTTTGTGATTTCGAGAACAACAAGAATACAATACCGTGGCAGTGAACGTCTTTAGGCAGGTCGCCCATATAGGTGGTATGGCGGAAGCGTGGTAGCGTGGAAGCGTGGCAGTGGCAAGTGATATTGGGGAGGTATAAGTGTGGCTAGATTGTGAAATGACGAGTGCTTGGTTCAACGCCCACATAGGTGACGCGCCGACAGGCAGCGCTTGTTCTTTCACTGCCTCAGTGTCTCATTCTATAATATCATAATAGTTCGCTAGATGGAATTGTTTCACATGCCGCCATACTAATTTCACACATATGAAAAACAAACATAAAATTAAATCTTGCATTACGTTCCCACATTATTCCTATATCCCACTGCGAAATAAAAAAAAATCGTACAGTTCGCCAATACTTACTAATCGGTTAGTCAGATATGTATGTAAACTGTAATATTATAAGAGTGCGCGGTACGTCCACTAGATGGCGCTAATTCCGATACTAGAATGAATTATCACCAATTTCCTAAATATGAATATGAAACATTCATTACATATTATGTCGTTCGAACTGTACATAAATAATATTTAATGCCTTTTAAGGTTAGGTTTTTTAGCTAATTTACTAGTTAGGTATAGAAAGGAAATATTTGTTTGACAGTTATTGTAATAGGCAATAAGACAACCGCTTGGCGCGCTTGTCACTCGAGATTGACAATTGGGAGATGAGTGGAATCCGATCCACTATCACGACAGTTACATAACACTGCCGCATCACCTTGGTGGCCGTTCATGCATTTGTTTACATTGGCCAGTCCACCATATCACTGCCACGTCACTAGCACACTTCCGCCACACCAGCTATATGGGCGACCGGCCTTAGATAACGTAAAGTAAATGGTGATATCCAGGCGGGGTGCAAATTTTAAATAAATCAAAAATTACAGCCACAACCTGGATTCGAACCAGGGACCTTTCCATTTCTAGCAGAATGCTCTCCCAACTGAGAATCCAGGTTGTGGCTGGAATTTTTGATTTATTTAAAATTTGCATCCCGCCTGGATATCACCATTTACTTTACATTCAATAATCATTACGGTAAGTCCGGAAGGGTACGGTATGTCCGTACGAATATATATATCTACTTAGATGACGTGGTTGAATTGTTGTCAGATCCTCAATCACCAGACGAACATTACACAGTAGTGATTCAGAATATTTTTATATATATTTACATTACGGGCGTATATACCGATTCTAAATAAATTCAGTTTGTTATTGTTATATGAGGTCTGTTCCAACACAGAGAACACACCGTTTAGGTACGAATAGTACCTACGATACCATGTGGATCAGATGTGTCAGCACTACTTTTTATGACGGCATTGTCGCTCGTAACATAACTTATCCATCACAAAACACGGTACCCGAACGGTGTTTTCTTTGTGTTGAAACAAACCTACGATATATCTGCAAGGCCATTAATATGATTTTAATAAAACCGTTTTATTTTTGTTAGTGTTTTCACTTATAGTTGATTCTTGGTTAATTGTGTAATACACATTAGCTATGCATACAGGAAACAATAAGGTGTTTGTTACAATATTGATAATTAACCTTAAACTTTATTACAGACTTGTCGTTTTCTTGTTCGACCGTACGGGGATCCCGTTTGTTCAAAGAGTTTGTACAACCGTTTACATAAGAGCGGATTTTAATCTGATCAATTGTCTAAAAGTATGTGTAATCTATCCTTTTTTTTTTTTTTTTTTTTTTTTCATTTTGGGATGTCGCCATGTGCACAAAGCCTGTTGGCTTGTCTGTGCGGCGGTCGTGGAGACGGAGTATTTTTAAAATCCCTGCCTAACCTGGGCTTGAACCCTGGGCTTCATAGTGGAAGGCATTCGCCTTGTCCACTAGGCAACCTCCGCTCCCTGAAGTTAGCAATTACAAAAAACTGATAATTTTATCTTTTAGTTTGGTTTTAGTTTCTAAATCCTATTTATTGGACTACCGAGTTTCTCGAAGAAACCTATTTTAATGGTTTCAAATGTCTATCTCCATTGGGTTCTAAGTAAAAAAAATATTTTTTTTGTCAATGCTTAGTTTATTTGTGCAAAAACATTTATCCGTTTTTGTATCTCTTGAAAAAGCCCAGCCTGTATAAACGCTTCATTTCCGGTTCCATGTTCATTAAGATGTTCGACTTTTTTGGTCTCTTCTATAATATATGTTCCCAAAAAAGAAAAATATATATTTATTTTTTATACCTTATATAATGTAGTTCTGTAATTACACGACTTGTTTAATAACTGTTTCACCTTGATATACATACTTACATTATACAAAAGGCTCTGATCAACTTTTTTCAACATATCTTACCTTAGGTCAGTGGCGGCTCGTGATCTAGAGAAATGGGGTTGCAAGTTTCGGGTACCTAGTTTTATATGACATATCTGTTTTATAGAAAAATATCTTTATTTGTGCACTCATTCTTGACTCATTCTTCTTCTTAAATACTCTAATTTTAATTATCTTTGGCCGCTACGTCCCATGGGTCTTAAATCCCTGTTATTGTTTAGTACTATACACAGTGTCCCACTTTCTTTCCCGCAGAACTTTTTTTCAGATAGTAAATGTTCATACTGAGCAAAAAGTTTCATATGGACCTATAAGTTTTTTCAATTCATCAAAAAGTTACAGCCGATTGAAATATAAACAAATCGATATTTTAAACGGCTCTAACTTTTTAAGCAATTGAGAAAACCAATAAGTCCATATGAAACTTTTTACTCGGAATAACATTTACTTTCTAGAAGAAATCAGTAAAACTTTTATATATTTTAATATTTTAACATATTTGTCATATGATTTGCTGACAATGACTGCTTCTTAATTCGGTCGGTTAAATGATTTAAATCTGTAATACCTGTTTTTGTCCACCGGTTATCGGCTCGAAACAATAGACAAAGAAAACAAAAAAGGCATTTTTGACGTCACAGCCACAAATCCACTCATTTTTACTGTAAACATCCGCATTAAATATCCTTGTAAATGGTCGAGATTTGGTCGACACGCATTGTTTATCACTAAATTAGGGGTAGGCCTCCCAAGCCTTTTTATTTCGCTCTTATCGATGCAATTTAGACTGCTGAATGGTTGAACTAATAAACTCTGTACTGAATTCATTGTTTGTTTTTAATTTCGTATAATTAGCGCTTCACGGGCAACCAAACTCCACAGCGTACGAGTGTCAACTCTCAACTGTCTACAACCTGCAATGCGATAACGCACGTCGCCAGTCCCTTAAGCATGACGTCGCTTCGCTTCTAGACACCACTGGGGGCGCGGTCCAGTAGTTCTGGTGTACTGGATACTTGCAACCATTTCAGAGTAAACGAGCCATTCGACGCGGTGAAATTCGCTCGCTCGCGGGCTAGAATACAGGCGTCGATACGCAGTGTACCGGAGGCGTACGGTTGCGGACTTGCTGCGGCCCTAGGCCGTATAGGCGACTTGCGCTTGGAATTCTCGAGAAAATGCTCGATATTTTATTAAATTATATGTTATAGATGGTTGCATATTGACTATTACACTATTATTTACATGCAATTAAACTATTTTTGTTTCCTTGTTAATTTTGGTGGTTGCGCAAAACCTGCAAACCAATGCACGAGCCGCCACTGCCTTAAGTACTGAATTGTAGTGCGCTAGAATCCAACTCTCAACCGCTGGCTCAACTTCTCATTGGATGAGGTGTACCTACATGAAAACATAAAAAACGCATCAATAAAATGGGATGGGCTTTCTTTTAAAAAATGTATGAACCTCAATAACTAATAATATCCGTAATATCTATAATATCCATAACTAATAACATTACGTTTTGGTCCGTTCTCTCTATCTTACACACAGTCATATGGAGTGGACATGTGGGTCTCTCTTCTTGTCATTTAACTAATATGTATAGAAAGTATTTCTGTACCTTATCAATGTGGAATGTGGATTTATTTGCCCGCTCAACTTATCTAAAACGGACAGTACTTAGTTATTAATATTATACTAAAAAGTATTTATCACACCCTGTATATGGATATTTTCGTTGCTGGGGGCTTGCAACAACAATCAACAATTTACTTTCCTTGACATAGGTTATCAATATGATTAACGACGAACGCAACGAACTCTTCGGCCTCGTTTGTTTTTAGACGTTTAGTTATGAAATTATATTTCACAAATCCTAATGTTTAACAAAAATATCGTATTTATTGCGCTAGTGTGCTTCTTGAGCCAAATATTCCACTGTTTCAGTAATATCAGTTAGTAACCTATTGGTGTGTCATTTACATTGCATTTAAGCGATCATGCTTAAATTATTCGTTAATCGTTTCAAACACTCCAAACCTTGATCAGTATTATGTTTATAAATTTATTAGTGAAAAATGCTCTCTGGTATTTTGTTATCTATCAAGATTATCTGATATCATGATGTATTGTACTCCTATCTTGTTCTTTTTACTTTATAAATAAGATCTTACTTATTATTGTACTGATTAAGACAAAAACATACTTAATATATTTAATATCCATGTTTTTGAATGCTTTTTTATTAATTTAGATAATTTCTTGTTACAGGTAACATGATTTTAAACGTTTTCCTATGGTCTATTTCGGGAACAGGTACGTAAATGCTGGTCCATTACGATTCAGTTTCAGGTGGTACACTTGACCTACAACATAAACATAAGTTACAGAAATAGTTACGACATGAACAACAAAGAATAACAGTATAAGATTTTTTCAAGAAAATACTAATTGTAAATGTTTCTTATAAATAAATGATACAAAGATGGTAACCAGAGATCATACATTTGTATATGCGCATTATAGTAGAACAAAAGATATCAATCAATTATGAGTTAGTCTTTTGGTATCATAAACTATCCCTAATCTGCAATCTTTGGCATGTACTATCTATGAATGGCATGTCTTCAATGAACCACAAAATTATGGTTAAAAAAAACTCGTTTATACTTACCTCATAAACGTGTGAATAAACATAGTAATGACGCAGACATTTACTGCTTATATCAAATTATGGTAAACAAACCAACATTAATGCTAGTTATGTCTCACCTGAAAAAACGTCACTAGTTCCGCAATCAACGTCTATAGTAATGGCACTTGTAAAATAATTATGTTATCAATGCGTAAAATGTTTTCGGGTAATTATTAGTCACTTATTGGTGCGCGTATCATTATTTCATTTGCATTTCTCCATTAATCAGAAATATTGTTGTTCACGATTTGTTTTGCATGTGTCGTATGTGCAAGTTTAACGAAATAAATTGATTTTAGAAGTTTTAAACAAACCTTATTTTTTTTTAAAGAGCTATCTTATGATACCTCCTACGATATAGTTTCCTTAAGGTGTGTCATGTGTAGAGATGGATAGGGCATCGGCCGGATATCGGATATCCGGCCAAACCCCAAAACCGGATACGGGATATCCGGCCAAACAAAAAAGGTCGGCCTAATCCCGATTATCCGGCCGTTATGTAAAACCGGAGTGGCCGGTTCTTTACTGCAAATTGTTTAAATTTTTAACATTAAGTGCGCTATTACAAAAAAATTCAAAAATTATTGTTTGGGCTAGGTAATTTGAAATAAATAAGCAGAGATTATTGAAACTGAAGAGATCATGCAGATAGTCTAGAGTGGCAAACATCTTAATGCTCCAAGGCGGGATGCTGAAATTTGTTGGGGGATATGGTGCTTCTTATTTTCTTCTTTTTGAAGAGCAACCTCATTAAAATGTTATATAATTTGAGAAACGTTTTCAAACCGTTCTAATTCTCTTTTTAATTTTCATTAAAATTATTTTAAAAAAAAAATAATAAAAAAACATTTTTTTTATCTGGATACAATAAATTTACCTACCGTAATTATTATTTTAATTAAAAAAATATCGATAAACTATTGAGTAGATATCAGAGCATTCACAAATTTCCAAGTACAAAATTTGTCAAAAATCAAATAATCGAAACTAAAGGACTACCATAGCCAAAATCAAAGGCAGACATTTTAAATTTTGTCTAGTTTTTGAGAAAGAAACGTACGTGTATTTTTGAACTTTCGCGATTTTTTGGCACTGATTTTCACTAAAAACTGAGCAATCACAGTTACTGTTTTCAGATCCAGAATCATCGAAATAATTTGTCCGATAGGTTATTCGCTTAGTTTCAAATATTGTATTTTTGACAAGCAAAACAACTGGAAATCTGTGGAATGTTCGATATCTACAAAGTGTACGGGTTACATCTATTTAGCTACTAATTGTGATGCGTAAATTGATTGTAGATAAAATTGATGTTTTAAGAAGTTTTACGTAGGTACAGCAAAATGATCTAAAACTGTGATTCTGGGTTAGACAATAATACGCAAATAATGTTTTCTTCCAATTGCTTCTCCAAGGGGGCGTCCATTAATTACGTGAGGCTTTTAAAGGGAGGAGGGGGTCAAACCGAATCTCATCTAATAATAAAAAATAATAAAGGGGGGGGGGGTCTCGGCGCATATCACGTATTTTTTCCGTCAAGAAACAGAGTAAAATTGTGAGAAACTTAAATTAAGCAAAACATGTTCCTTCACTAAAATATGGCCAAATCTTACCAAATAATATTTATTATAATTTTGCGACTGCCGCAAAGTTGCACAGTGGCGCGTCGTTCGTTTACACGCCACCGCCAGCGCCTCGTTCGTTTACACGCCACCGCCACCAGTGTTGCCAAGTGGTGAGTAATTACTCATTTGGTGAGTAATTTTACTAACAAAAATCGAATTTGAGAAAAAGGCAAAAAATGAGATTTTTGTTAATTTGTGAGTATTTTTCTTTCAGTGGTTTCTTATCACTGTCGCGGAACTATAAATCACGTTTACTTTAGTAATAATGTTTTGCATATTGACTATAGGTTGTGCTTACTTTTGAAGATTTTTTTTTGAAGGACCGTCTCAATTTGTTGATTTATATCCACTCTTAATTCTCGTGAAATTTGACATCCATCAATACATACTAACCCGTGCCCAAAGCAGCTCAACATTGAAAATAAGTTGAATAAAAAAAGACAAAAAAAAGAACGTTGTTTTACTACAATAAATTTACATATCACAGTTATTGCCTTAATAAAACCTATAATCAATTAACTTTTGAGTATACCTAGATATCAGCGCATTTCATATATTTCCAATAACTTAATTTGTTAAAAATACAATAATCTAAGCAACTGGCTAACAATGAACAAAATCGAACAAGTGAAAACTGTTTCTGGTGTGCTTTCGTAGCATCTGAACTTGAAATCAGAGATTTTAAATTACATAGGTCTAGTTTTTATCACTGATTTACTCACCAACTTGTGTTAATTCCGAATTGCGGCCTTCAGATTCAGATTTTACGGAAAAATTCTACTAGCAAGAGTTTTTATTTGTTTCTTCATTAAGTTAATCACTGTGGTATATCGTATATAAATGTTTTTTTAATATTATTAATCTAAACTTATTCTTGATTTTGATGGCCTCATAGGGGCACTTGTTAAATATATTGATTTATCAAATTTCACAGGAATAAAGTATGAGAGTATCTTGCCTAAAAATATAAAAGTTCAAAAATAAGAACCACTCTACCAATTTTATCAAAAAGAGGATATTTTAGGGAAAATCTGGAAAATATATATCTGCTAAACCTAATTTGCATTACATGTTACACTTTACATATGTCAGTAGTGATATAACTATAGGCATTTTTGTACTTTTTGTCTTACAAACGAAAAATTAAAATGGTGAGAAAAATGATGGTAAAATGGGAATTTTTGACAGGCGTGCTGAGTATTCTGGAATCAAAGGGTTGGCAACACTGCCGCCAGCTGAGCGCGCAACGGTACCACTAATTTAAAATGGGTTATCAAGATTATTATAATGTATACATCAAAAGACACGTCTATAAATCGAAGAAGTGTTGTCAGGAAGATGTGATAAAGTTATGGAACGCAGCGACGCAGAGATTCCCAAAATAGGAAGACTTGGTTGGAGTCTCTGTGGACTGAATTGGAATAAAGTCTTTTATTAATCTCAGTAGTTACGATTTAAGTATTTTATTGTTCAATTCTCTCTGTGATTCTAGCCTACTTTCTAAGCAATCTCAAATTTACACTAAAAACAGATATTTTGAAAATTCTCACGTGAGGTTGGGAGGTGGGGGAGGGGGTTGAGCTAAATCTCACGACATCTCACCAGTGGGGGAGGGAGGGTCGGAACATGGCCAAAAACGCCTTACGTAATTAATGGACGCCACCCCAATCAAGAATATTATCAGTTTTCAAGAACTTGCAGTCTGGAAACATAGTTTGTGCTTATTAGATGATCCAACTGGAATTTTTACGAATTATTACCAAATTATGGGCTTTATTTTCTGAAATGGTTGTTGAATACGCATTGATGTTTCTTTATTATTTTTTAATATTGCATGGGTTTTATTATATTTCAGAAAAAGAACCGCCTGTAAAATTTGTAATGTAGTAATTAAATTGTGTCACTTAAATGTTATGTCTCCTGGTATCATTTTAAATCAGGGATTTCATTAAGAAACAATAAAACGATTGTTTTTTTGGTGATAAATTTATTTGATAGTTTATTTAATAAATTTTATTTTATATTAGTGCCAATTGTAATCTATCAATTTCTCGAACTTGTTTTCGAACTTACTCTGACGAAGATTATTCAGACTTAATACTCAAAACGTTGAGAGTAAAATATATGTGCCACGTATGAAAATAGCGGTTAATAATATGCGGTTCGTTTAGAAAATTTTAAGTAGTTGCTTTTGTAATTTATAAACTATTTACTCCAACCTACCTAATCAATACAATGGCAGTGCAAGGGGTTATACTGGTTCTTATATTAATAATAAAATATTAATTATTACAGTTTGATAGGTGTTGTCTTGAACTTCGGGACAAAATTCGGGACACTTTAAGAGGCTGGACAAGTAATCAAAAGTCGGGACCGTCCCACCTAGTTCGGGACGGGTGGTCACCCTAGTCTAGTCTGGAGACAGTTTATCCGATTTAATTTTTTGTCTTCGTATTATTTGACTGGGTTTTTAAAATTAAAATATCTATACTGTGGCAAATATTTGATATAAAACTTGAACTCTGCAGGTGTTACTCAAATTTTTTAGGCAATTCTGGATAACAAATATTCGATAATGAGTCCCGAATATTACTTCTTAATTTATTTTTACTTTATCATACGCAGTATGTAAAGTATTGTAATCGTGCCAAAAAAAATTTTTGAGATTTTAGCGGAAATATGTCTTTTTGGGGCCCCTGAACATTTTTGACCAAGGTACAAAAAATGTCTGTGTGTATGTGTATGTGTGTGTGTGTGTGTGTGTGTGTGTGTGTGTGTGTGTGTGTGTGTGTGTGTGTGTGTGTGTGTACCCGTTTTTTGTGGCGACGATTCCGGAGAAACTACTAAAGGTATCGGGACGAAACTTCATATTTAGAAGTTTCATAACCAAACTTAGAGCTGAAAAGCTTTCTGTTGAAAAGGCTCCAAAGGAACTGGTGGTTTACTCATAGCATTTTTCGAAGATTTTGCAATTAAGCTGCTATTTGTGTAATGTCGTCAAAATAGTTAAATAATAAATTAAAGGAGAGGAAATTTTCTATAATTTATGTATATGACATTTTTTGGTAGAATTTATAGTTTAGCTGCATGGGCAAATTCTATTTCATCGAGATCGGTCGTACTGCTTTAAAACTAGTAGCCAGGATATGTCAGATTTTTTTATTCTAATGACAGTAGCTAGTGTCAAACGCTAATGTTTTGAAAATACTACTGTCAATATAGGCTGCGTTCGGATATTGAACACCGTCACACTTTTTACACCCAATAACACGTAAGCATCATTTGGACGGTGTACCCGGTGTCAACGGAGTACAACATCCGAACGCAGCTTTAATCGAGATATCTGTCTAGTTCTACTAGTTTTATTTTAATGCACATAGCCGATCTCGATCAAATAGAATCTCATGCAGCTAAACTATTAATTTTATATATAGTATGATAAAGTCATGTGCCTGGCCACATCAGATTTTTTTTTATCTGTCATCATTTCACGAATGATGAAATACGTATCCGTTCCATCCCTAGTCTTATGGCCCATTTATAATGATGTCTGGAAATTGACAATTTAGTTGATAGAGATATGAAAGATATTATCATACTACGGTGGCTAGTTTTACAACTTTTTTTAAATGTTTCATGGTTCGAGTGGTCTTTTTTTGGCATCTCTATCATTATCGCCATCAACATTTACTCAAATCTCCACTAGCAATGTCAGTTTTATGAAGTTATATCTCCAATATTTTGCATTCCCAATAATTTTTATAAAAGCACCATTTGTGTACAATGTACTAAATCCATAATTTTGGCTAAAACAGTAAACATTCTGGTGTCAAGAACGAACGCAGATATTATCCAAACAGAAAAAAAATGCAGGTGGAAAGGTGGTATAAGAAAAAAGTTGGAAATCGAGCCACCCTACTATCATACCCACTATGCAATACTCAAAACGGTTGTTTCTTAAAACTTGGTTGCCTACAACACTTAGCCGACAGTTGGAACCAAGTTAGTTACTGTTCTACGTCATTAGGTGGTTTAGTACTAACCCTGTCCAAATAAACCCCTTGTGCTGCCTCCTCACTTTGTAATGTTCAGTCAACCATTGCATTTTCAATCCTATCAGTTGTTTATCGTTCCTTTCTTTAGTGATTGTTCGGGATTTAGTTACTTACTCTTCTAAAGCCTTCTATAGCACACACTTTTCATTTAGAGGATGTATCTTCCCATCAGCTCCTCTTACTCTCTTTAAGTGTTTCTTTTATGTTAAGAGCAACCAGTTTTCATATTTCATGCACTTTCAATTCAAGAGTAATACACATTTAAACACTTTATGATTTTCAGACCACTTGCAACTATTTATATGCAGAACATCTCACAGACAACTGCGCACAAACTACTGCAAATAAGTAGGTCAAGAGACTAATCTAAGTGTTCACGTTATAGAGGGTGTTCGTTCTTCATACAATCCAACAGTACTGACATTGATTCACTTTGCTGTTCATATTACTCGGTAGTAGTTTTCCCGTGATCACACTAACTGGAGTGTAGCTAAAATATGACGTTTCTTTAAAAAAAAAATTGCATGTTTGCGTGGCAGCATTGCATAAAGCTAGTGAATTAAACTAGTGAATCATTTACCTGGGTAGTCTGGTTACATAAAAGCTTAAGAGATACATTTTGATAAATCAGACTTCCTACTAAGAAACAGCATATTTAATGTGTATATTTTAGCGTAGCTGGATGTTCAGCGTTATGCCAAAATATTTTGTTGTGGCCAAGTAAGGTGTTATTTATTTGCAATGGAATTTACTGTATCTCTTGTTGGTATAATTTACATAAACGGATTTGCGTTCGTTCTGTGCGATTAGCCATATTTAGAACCAATCCTGTTGACGGTAGCCTGCACTTCTTTACTTCTTCGTCAACATGTTTATAACAAGATATGAAATGGTGACACCATGTGTTGACACATCAGGCTTTAAACATGGAAATGTATCGTAAGAAGATACACAAGAAAGGATAGATAAATATAGAGGCACTACAGTACTATGCAAAATGTACAAAATATTGACAACAATAATCCACATAAGACTTAGGTACAAACTGAGCAAGCATATGTGGAATAAATAAAGAATACCAGATTTGTGGCGCGAAGATTCACGCAGCACTCAATACACAAGAATCAGAAAGAAGTCATGAATTAGGGTTTTTGACCTCACTATCCTGGATTTGAATGACATTTGGAATAATGGGTATCCTCACCTTGGCCCATCATACTTATCACCTTAATAACATCGATGGTGTACTTACTCTTCTCAAGCATCTTTATTACTTTACCTATTTTTATTAAGTGGTTTGTTGGAAATATATCAGTGACATGTAAATACATACGTATAACTGGAAAGGACGCGACATGGAAATAAGTGAGGCAAATGCATTTGGTATGCAACCCGCAGTGATGTGGGGTAACCATCTCTTTCTATCTCATACAATACCATGACCGTATGTCCCTGCGTCTTACCCTATTCGACTATGTTACATTTTTACGCGTATGAAAGGAGATGGTGAGAATATTTTTGTACGTTATGCACAGACGCGCTGACTCAATTATACCGCGAATTTTAAACAACACAGTTGCAGCCTAATTTACGCATGCGCGTAGAGCTCACGCATGCGCGTAGAGTACGTTTTTATTTTAGAAAGAAGTAGAATAAAGTATCCTCCATAGCGCTTTGAATGCTGAACAACCTTTCTGTCTACCTGTATTATAGTAAGTATTACTTATATGGACCGTATGCGGTTTGACGGTTAGACAGTGATACATACCCCACATCGCTCTGTCTCTTTTGCTTGCGCCTGCTTCAATTCTCGCCAGCTAATTGTAAAGCGCGCGTCCCTTCCAGTTAGATTAGAGTTCACTGAAATCTGAAGGACTGAAATACATAACCAAATGACAACATGTCATGTTCAGTGTCAAACCAAATAGTTTTTGACCTTATAAAGCCTCGTTTACATCCACTTAACTTAACTTAACGTGATTAAAAGAAACGTATGAAAAATTAAACATTAGAGATAGTTGAACTCCACTGAATTATATGTGTTTACATTCACTTAACGTAGAAAAACTTAACGTAAGGTACGGATTTGTTCACTCAACTTCAACTTAACAGAATTCGTACACTTAGTGCACCAATCACAAGCTCTCGATTTTGACAATTTGGATAATGGTGACAGCGGGAGACAGTAACATAACCTAAAAATTAACTCGTGCGACTTGAACTTTGTTATCTTTGTGTTGTTTTGCAATATTTTTAGCTCGATTAACGGATTATTCTGTCACTGTCAAATGCGCATGTCAAGCACCCAACGTAAATGGAACGGATCTAAATGTCGTACGTTAAGTATAATTTTTCGTACGTTAAGTTAAGTGAAGTGGATGTAAACGATACTTTACCCTTCGTGTTGAATTAAGGCGCGTTTACAATACTCTGCTTTTGTTACAAAAGTTTACATCCACTTAACATACGAAAAATTAGAGTTAACGTACGAAATTTAGAACTGTTCCATTTACATTCACTTACGTTGGGGCACTTGACATGCGCATTTGGCAGTGACACAATATTATCTATCGCTTCTATCAAACAAATATGCTTTTTATTTACACACAAGTTCAAACAAGGTTCCATCATCTATGTCAGGGGTTCTCAACCGGTGGTACGCGTACCACTGGTGGTACGCGAAGGACTTTCAGGTGGTATGCGAAAGGTAACAAACTTTATTGGTAAAATCATATTTATTTTGATGATATTGTTGAACTATTTGACCCAAAATTATAGTGGCGAAGTTAGATAATAATCCATTATCAAATGATACCGTACGCAGAATTTCTAAAATGGCAGATTGTGTAAAAGAAAGTGAAGTTAAAATGGTAAAAGAAAGTAAATGTGTAATAAGTCAGAATACGATTTAAGTTGGTATTTAACAGACGCTCGGAGTGGCGCTGCAGTCGCGCCAGGTTTACCGCGCAAACATCTGGGGTTTTGGCGCCAAAGTGTCTGGGAAGATGTAAAGGGACAAGCAAACAGCCTCTTTTGCATCGGGCTTTGAAACCAAACGGTCGTGCGTGACCGTGCGCCCAAGCGTAGGGCCCCAATGGGGGCCATGTTATAGAAACTGTGCTGTCTCGTGTTTCTTGTGCTCAACCGAAATAATAAGGTATTTATTCGTTGTCTGTACTTGCTGATTTGCCCATCTCTGCCAAAGGGAAATTATCATTGTTAGGATTAACATATTCAAATTTTCGTGTAAGCAGTTCTGCATTGTTGTATATATTTTTGTTAATAGATTTTATTGTGGTTTTCTTCGGCATATTCATTTTAGAATAATATAAACCTGTCCCTTTTATAGTAAAGTATTTAGCCTTGCATATAGTGATTAATAATTAGTGAGTTCAAACGTCTCTGATAAAGTCTCAGAGAAAGAACTCAGTTTTGAAGCCTCCGTAAGAGAGAGATAATTAATTCACGCTACCGTAAGATTAATTAAGATCACATTTTTAAGTGTTAGCGTCGCCAAGCGTCGCTTGGGGCGAGTTACCACCTTCAACATGTGGGGTTAAGGTTAGGTAGTTGAGCAAAGTCCTAACAGGGGCCCCTTCAGTTTAGAGTTGATTAAAGTATAATAATAAATATTGAGAAGGGTGTCCGCCCCATCACAAATGTTTTGCGCTACAGTTAGATGAGAGTACTGATATCACTATTTTTTTTAAAACTTTATCCGATTTGAGGTAGAAGAGGACATTGCAAAGGGATATTTATTTTGTGAACCATTACTCGAAGGATTAAATATTCAAAATTCTTAACAATTAACAATTCTATTCCTTGGGAGAAATGCAATGGTGTCTCCAGTGATGGAGCTGGGGCTTTGACAAACAAATTGCGGCGATCTTAAAATTAAAACAGTTGCTCCAGAAGCTCAATTGGGAAGCTACAGTAGCAAATTCATACCAGAAAGGCTAAACACAGTTTCGGAACAATCAGTCACTTTTATTAAAAGATGAACATTAAATTCACGAATATTTTCAATATTATGTCAGAAGATGGGAAGTCAACACTCAACATGAGACACTCTTGTTACATTCCGATGTTTGATGGCTCTCGAGAGGTAATGTTTTGAGTTTACAGTTATTTGACAGAAAACTATTACAATTGAAAATTATATTATATTAGAAATCCAAAAACTATGTATATGCCAGATAACTTACTCCCAAAGAGAAAGAACAATTGAAGGCATGAGAATGAAAACTGGACAAAATCATATGGTTTCCTATGGTCTTTATCCACTTTTCATTCTGAGCTCTTCAATTGTCAGAAATTTCCTCAGACATGCGTGCGTGTGTGCTGATAGAAGATTGTAAGATTAATTAATACTCGCCAGTTTTGGGATCCAGAGGCAGAATTATTTTAAAGAAATTGCAGATTAAACGAGTACATTTTAATGTCATTTTGCACTACTTAATTATGTAAAATGGGGTCACTGTTATATTTATCCAAATTCATCCAAATTGTCAAAATCGAGAGCTTGTGATTGGTGTACTTAGTGCACGGATTTTGTTAAGTTGAGGTTTGTACGTTAAGTGGATGTAAACGATACTTAAAACTGTCAAACTATTAAATTAATAACGCTTAAAATGCTCGTTTAGGTCGATTTCGAAAACCTACTCTATGTGGGATCCTTCTATAGGAGCCTTTATCGCATTTTGTTTTCATGGAAAGACCTTTCGAAATGTGCTATCAGCAAATAAAAAAGTTTTTTGCTTACGACATGATGAATTTAAAACTAGTGAATTTCTTTCTATTGCCATTGTTATTCTGTTGAACTGGTATCTAACTATAAGTAACATTTCTTGTGAACAATAGATAAACACATATGTCTAATCTAAAGGAACTGGTAGATTGTTGAATGTTAGGCCTCAGCTTTCCAAACAGTTGGCAAATATTTTAGCCTGCATTGTATAATTTGAGCAAGCTTAGTCAAACAATTGTGATTAAATGTATAGAGTATCGAGTAATTGCAGTAAATATTATTACATGTACGCACGACTATGATAAATATATGACAAACACTTCTTGGCTATATTCATTGAGAAATCTATTGCAAACATTTGGGAGGACGATAATGGTGAAATCTAGTTTGTCGATGGCTTCGGTTTTTTGAATGAATCCGTAAACACTCAACAAGCCTACGCACTATAATGGTGCATTCGATCAAAATAACCTGCTGCGGCGATATTTATGGCAATGTAGCGTCAGTCGTCTTTTCAAAAATAGATATAAACGTTAAGTAAATAAAGCGTACACGCGTGTGCGCTTATCTTTGTGTTCCAGTTTAGTCCCTTGACATATTATGCGTATCATGGTTTATACGAAACACAAAAGAAACTTAAACCTTAACGTTTTCGAAAATATTTTGATTAGTAGCCACATCTTATCTCGAAGTAATTTATGTAAACTTTAGGAACTTCGGACTTCTTAATTTCTATAACTTTTCCATTGGATTGGAGAAACCTTCAACTATTTTTTTCACACATTTCCATTTCCAAATAAAATAAGTTTTTTTTCGGCGTTGAGATGTGGGTAAAAATAGATTGTACGAACTTACTAGATCAATGTTTTGTCAGCGAGGACAATGAGTAATAAATATAAGGAGCATCGCAAATGGTTTATTTTTAACACCTATTCTTGGACTATTATTATATCTAAATGTAAGGAAAATTTTACGCAGATAGTCGGGAATAATCAGCAATATTTAGCCGGCTGAAACCGAATGTAACGAATTCTTTAAACCACTAGAATTATTCTGCGTATCGTAGGTCGGGTGATGTTTAAATTCTTAATTATTGCCAGTGAAAATGTTTGCTGTGTGTATTTAACGCAACAAATTCAGTTTATTCATGCAGTGATTACATGATTGTATTTACGTAATTTTTTATTATTACATTGCGATTACATCAATGATTTAAAATTCATCGAAAAATTATTACTTAACGAATAATAAATTGATTATAAGCCTTCTTAGGATGTATTTATTAAACACACGTTATTACAATCAATTTACCGCTTTCCTCCGTATAATGGTTGAAAATCTAAAAACCCTGAAACGCGGGTTAGCTCATTTTTAATGTTGAGTTTAGAGTCTAAATTTTACATATCAATTTTTACTTTTTGTCGTACTAAAAAAACAATGAAAAGTAAAAATTAAATTATATATCAATCAATTCACAAACGAAGAAACAACACACACAATATCTAAAGAATAATACGAAGTATAGATATATGTGATACGATCTAATAAAAGATACCTTAAATCGGAAAATTAATTTTGCATATAAAATTTGAATGTTGTATCTAAATTTTAATATCTTATCTTATCATATGTCATTAAATTCAACATTTATGATTAACAACAAATTATTGATAATTTAATTTGATATTATGATATTATCCTATTAAGTGAGTCAAAATAATAAGAATAATCATAGCACCTGCTAGATTTTTCAATATTTTTATCTGTTTTCTCAGGCTGACTCTGTAAAGCCAATGAATGCATAAACAATCGGAAATGTGGGTATAAATAGTAGAAAACAGTACTTTTTAGACACATTTTTACAAAATACCGTATAAAGAAAATGTTTGCGCATTATTTTTTTATTCCAGTTAAAAAATCTACCTTACACCTTGTGACGCCTCATGTGAATAAAACAAATATTTTTGCACTACACCATCGTTCTATATTAATTCCATATCCTGATTTAAAAAATTCATATTATTTTTAAAAAGTTCTGACTAAAATACCTCTTTTCCTTTGTTATACTTGTTTAATTGCTTAGGTTCCGATTTCGTTTCTCAACGTCATCAGCCTAAATCTACATAAGAACAGTGCTGGTCATGAAATAAATAAATAATTTAACATATAACTTACAGTAAGGTAAGCAAGAACGTGTGCCATGTGTGAAAGACTGGACATACAGCTGGAAGTTACCATAAGATTCATTTTTTTTTAATTATTGTAGAATGAACATGTATTTAGTAAAGTTTATCATTTAGTAAAGTGATATAGTGAAATTTTCCTGTTTTTCGAAAACACTTGAAAAAGTTTAAACACATTTTTCTCTAAAGTACTATTTTCGTAATAAAAACCATAAATGTAGTGTAAAGTTTGTACAATTGAACCAAAAACAAAAATAACATAAACATAGTTAAGGTACCCAATTTGAACAAATTAATTCATGTTTTTCTATTTGTTTCTCGCATTTTTAGAAGTAATCATTATGAGTAAACAGTTTTATACGAAAAAGTGGGACACCTGTATGTAATCGTTCTACTTATACATGCAATTACAGCAGTGACTCTTTTTTTTTCTTTTGCGTATATATCGATAACGTTTTTTCAAAAAGTTATTCGAAAAAATGATCTTTCTACGTTACTAATCAATGCATTTGGTTACAATTTATTGTCTTAAATCTTTTTTGTTCTTAACCAAATGAATGCCTGTGGACTACAATGACTATAAAGCAAAAATTCATGGTCACATACCTACACAATAATAAAAATACCAGTAACTTCACATAGATGATTATTGTAGTTACAAATATAAATTGTAGTCACAATAGTACAATACAATATAAAGGCATGCCTAAACATTCGAATCGCTAAATTATCGATTGTCTTCTTCAGTAATCTAAACAGTGCACAATCTATTGCATCTATAGTTACAAGTCGGTATCTTAGCATTTTAATCTAGGATATTTAATTAGAATTTTTTTCTAATTACAAGAGTTTACAAATATCGGGCCTTCATCATTATTTAAAAGCAGTTTTCATTATGCCAAATGACTACCCACTTACATACCATTCTTTTAAATCCAGAACGCCTATTGTACCTAATTAAGACAACCAAGGTGCCTAAAAAATGCAATTGTTTATAACCACCAAAAGTGTAGAGGAGTTTTCTTAAACCTAATTAATATGAATATACAGGTGTCTCACGGAACTGGTACATTAGAAGTTTCTCATGTTCTACAATTTCTGGAAAGTTGAAATTTTGGAATTAGAATTTACTCGATCTGAACTCTTCAGCTAAAATATTCTCAAGTTAACTGTCACGTCCGGTCACCGGAAGTAGGTATCAACTTTGTTATCATCATTTTTTATAATGTTTCCCTATACCTAAAATCCACAATTTTTGAGTTTGTTTGATTTTACTAATTTCTTTGTGATTTTCGCGGTTACGTTTAAAATTTAATACCTTGGTTATTATTGAAACTAGAAGTTTCCATACGGCATTCGATAGGAAATCTTATTCCCCATCAATCAATATTAGGGTTCCCTATATCTATCTCTAATAGTTTTTGAGATATTGTCAGTATAAAAGAATGCAAACTAAATACAAAACGATTTTTTCTTCATTTATAGGAATATAACAACTTTGGAACAGCAGGAAAACAGAAAAATATTGAAAAGGTTTGTTAAAACTAAAATAATGTGTTTGGGATATCTAACTTAAATTAAAACATAATTATGTTGTTCGAATTGCTGCCCGTTCTGCTCCAAACATTTTAAAACTCTTCGCTGTATTTCTGTCATCGTCGTCCTTCGGATTTCTTGTCGCTGAAGTCCAGTAATTGCGGCTACTACTCTGTTAGTCAGTTCTTCTCGAGTATTAACCGGTGTGGAATAGACCTGACTTTTCACATGACCCCAGAAATAAAAGTCAAATGGTGTTAAATCTGGTGAGTTTGGTGGCCACCGCCAGGGTGGCCGAACCACCTATCGTCAAACATCTGATTAAGTTGAATGGATACCACATGCGAAGAATGTGCTGGTGCACCGCCCATTTGATAAAAGTAGTCGGGTAAAATATTGAGAGGGTAAAATAAGAGTTCCGCAAAAATTGTTCACACATCCACGAAAAATTCCTAAATATCTACCACTATTTAAATTTTCGTTGTACATTTCGTATCTAATTTCGTCCCCATATTATTAAATGGGAGTATCAAAATGGATTTAAAGAAAAAGTGACAATATCTCAAAAACTATTAAAGATAGATATAGGGAACTCTAATATTGATTGATAGAGAATATGATTTCTTATTGAATGGCGTATCGGTAACAAGGCTGTTCCATTTGAAAAAAAATTAGTTTTTTACGTTTGAAAATTCAAGTATTGTGTGGTAAATTTTGAACACCCTGTATAAGATATCATAATGAACTAAACATCGTCTTATTTGGTTATGTTTCCAGTTTTGGCCCACCAATCATGAAACTTCTAGTTTCAATAATAACCAAGATATTCAATTTTAAACGCAACCCCGAAAATCACCAAAATATTAGTAAAATCAAAAAAACTCAAAAATTGTGATATTTAGGTATAGGGAAACATTATCAACAATGATGCATTTTTATATGTAGAAACCAAAAATAAAATAAAAATTATATCGTTCCATTTAAAATAACAGAGTTGATACCGACTTCCGGTGACCGGACGTGACAGTTAACTTGAGAATATTTTAGCTGAAGAGCTCAGATTAAGTAAATTCTAATTCCAAATTTTCCAGTTTCCAGAAATAGTAGAACATGAGAAACTTCTAATGTACCAGTTCCGTGAGACACCCTGTATAAGAAAAGAATGACGCACTTCCAACCGGGAAGTAATCAACTTTGTAATTATTTCACTACTATTTTGTTGCTTTGTCTTGTAACTTGTTTAGTTATCTAATAGGTTTAACAGTCTATATCAAATCCTGTACGCCAGACGTAACTATTAGCATATTCCAAAACTAAAATTGATCATGTAGAAAACCTTGAATCGGGTTTAATCAGAAAAGTAGTATGTACTGTATAATGTCAAAAGATTATATAATTAATATTATATAACATGTGACAATGCGTTTTTATTGGATAACAAGTTTTGCGTACGTTATTTCTATATCAATATTTGAGATCAAAAGGCAAAAGTATCAACTTTCTTTGTAGTAATCATATATTAATTGACGTAGAACGCTTATAATAGGTATCACATGTCAGTGTAATTATGAAGATTGTAGTCTGTAAATGCTATTGACCACTATGATTATTGTCATGCGTTTATATTTGTTCAAAGCAATTCTTGGAGGACTACCTCATTTACGCACGCGCTAACTCCATGTATCTTCCTGTAATTATTGTTTATAATAAGTAGCACGTATTAGTTTATTTTACCAACAAGATGAGTGTGCATTTAGGACATTCAGTTTAAGGTTAAACTAATATTTGGATAAAGTCTTTTATAAACTCAGGTATAACTACTTATATACATAAATTGTTATATCCTGCGTTTTATCTTAAAAAATATTGATTTTTGCAAACAACATTTCTTTCTAGTAGCTGTGATTCATATTGCTTTATTAAATATTTTCTTATATGCCAAAAACTCGTTGGATCAATAACAAAATTGGGCTGTGGTTACATTATTTATTTCATACCACTTAATATAATTTATTTAATGACCTTCGTTATACCCTAGTGTAGATATAAGAACAACTGCTAAGTCATCTGAACTCTCATCGAAATCCATATTCACACTTATTTAGTTTGTATCTCTTTGACGACTGGATAGGCCAGAAACAAGTTTCATATTTCAAATTTCACGTTTTATGTTTCCTGTTTCTTTGGTTTGCAGTTTACCGTATATAACTCATATATACACTGAAGAAACCGCAATTCAATCATAATAAAACCTATTAAAATTTGATATACTGCGTTAAGCAGGAGATGCCTGTATATGTCCTTTTGTGCAGCAAAGCCAGTAATACTGGGAAACATTGACCTGGTAGTTCGTGTTGCCACTAATAGAAAAACATTGCATTAAGGCTGATGGGCCAATTACAGTAATCTAGTGTCAATCCACACTAATCTACTTTAAAAATATTTATGACCATCGTCTTTGAAATGGTCATTGGATCATTACTGAATAGAATGCTAACTCAATTCAACTTGAAACCAATTGTGTGCATTGTGCGTAGTTGTGATATCCGCTACAGTAAATGCAGGCTCATCAGACTCATCACTCATCACAAGACAGATCTTATAATAAAAATGTACAACTTAACTTTATCTGTTAATCGTTTATACTAATTACTTATTTCTTACTGGGAATTATCTTTAAATATGGCATAGTCAACTTTTGTTGTCTCTATGAGAACAATATTGGATTTTTAATATTTTAGAATGTACCTTGTGCTTTGTATGTGCTTTGTTATGCTAGTATCACGTTTTTTAAAGCACAATAAGGATAGTTCATACCAAACACGCTTGAAATTGTTATGATTAGTTATTGTTTTATCTCAAAATTCTCTATTTGATTGTAGATGTTTACTATAAACAGTGAAGTGCTTTTTAAACATCTAAAATACTGACGACCGAGGTCTAAACCGCCAAACAATTGAATCGGTGAGTGGAAGAAGAATAAGTCCAAATCAGGCGTTTGTGGCAAACTAAAAGGAACTGTATAATTCAGTAGCTGTGCATTTTCCAAAATTTGGTGAGCACAGGTAAGTTGTACTAAATTTCAATATGGCAATAATAAATAAGCAATTAGAGAAAACATCGGCTGCACTTGTTCTGTTCTTTCAGTCAACAACATGCTTATCGATAATTATCTCTAATTTGTTGAAAAAAAATCTGATGTGGCCAGGCACATGACTTTATCATACTATATATAAAATTAATAGTTTAGCTGCATGAGATCCTATTTGATCGAGATCGGCTATGTCTGCAATAAAATAAAACTAGTAGAACTAGACAGATATCTCGATTAAAGCTGCGTTCGGATATTGTACTCCGTTGACACCGGGTACACCGTCCAAATGACACTTACGTGTTAGTGGGTGTAAAAAGTGTAACAGTGTTCAATATCCGAACGCAGCCTATATTGACAGTAGTATTTTCAAAACATTAGCGTTTGGCACTAGCTACTGTCATTAGAATCAAAAAATGTGACATATCCTGGCTACTTGTTTTAATGCAGTACGACCGATCACGATGAAATAGAATTTGCTCATGCAGCTACACTATAAATTCTACCAAAAAATTTCATATACATAAATTATAGAAAATTTCCTCTCCTTTAATTTATTATTTAACTATTTTGACGACATTACACAAATAGCGGCTCATTTACAAAATCTTTAAAAAATGCTAAGAGTAAACCACCAGTTCCTTTGGACCCCTTTCAACAGAAAGCTTTTCAGCTCTAAGTTCGGTTATGAAACTTCTAAATATGAAGTTTTGTCCCGATACCTTTAGTAGTTTCTCCGGAATCGTCTCCACAAAAACGGGTACACACACACACACACACACACACACACACGCACACAGACATTTTTTGTACCTTGGTCAAAAATGTTCCTGGGACCCAAAAAGACATATTTCCGCTAAAATCTAAAAAATTTTTTTTGGCATGATTACAATACTTTACATACTGCGTATGATAAAGTAAAAATATGCTATTAGCACAAGTGGTGAATAAAAATGCATAAAGACGAAAAGAACAACAAGTTTAATCTTAGAAACAAAATTAAAACTAACAAAAAAAACAAAATAGAAAACAACATGATTAAAGTTGTCATTAGTCTTCATCATGATTTAATGTTTCCCAAGAAGTAATATGGCAATAAAATTCAAGAAGGTTTTTGTATGCTGATTTTGTTGGAAGTGTGGGACGATTTTTAGTTTCTTTTGATAGTTTGAAAGTATGGGTGGTGCAGCCATCTATACAGTGAGCGCGTAAAGTATGGAAACATGACAAAATCTCAAGAACGGTTTGCTATTTTAAAAAATTCTCGAACACATCGACTTATAATTATCAAAATACACCTTATGATATCAAATTATATTTTTTACCTTCAATTGTTTTTAACAGATGACGTCATCGACTTTTTTTAATGACAACCCTATATTTTTTAATGAATTTGACTGACTTTTTAATTGTCTTAAGTGGTAGCATAATATTTTTATGGCCTTACATAAGAAAATTTTGGAGAAAGAGACAATTGAATGTTATGAAATAAAAGTGACAAAATCTCCGGAACGGCTCGACCGAATTTAACGAATTTTTGGAATTAAGTATTTTGCAACCATGTCAAGTCACTGGCGTTACTATCGTTGATGCAACATTTACAGTTTCTGAGTTATAATCTCAAACTTTTGAATTTGAAATAGAACACCCTGTCTATTTTGACATTTTCTGTCACAGTCTTCATTATAATATCAAAAACATCTAGAAATTAACAAAAACCTTTATTACTTAGGCTAAAAATTAAAAAAAGAAAAAATTGATAACAAAATATTACATTTTCTACTGCAACTACTCTAGTTGGTTTATGAGGAATCTCAATCAATGACAAGAAGACATTGTTTTAAATTTGACCGGTTTATTTTTTGATGTTGTTATTTTTTGTTATCATATTTTTCTTTGTTAATTTTTAGACCTAAGTAAAAGAGGTTTTTGTTAATTTCTAGATATTTTTGATATAATACTGTAACAAACGTTGTAACATTGAATATGCAATGGAAGACTGTAAAAGAAAATGTCAAAATGTCCAGGGTGTTCTATTTTAAATTCAAAACTTTGAGGTTATATCTCAGAAACTGTAAACGTTGCATCAACGATAATAACGCCAGTGATTTGACATGGTTGTTAAATACTCAAATGCATTAAAAAATATA
Source organism: Aphodius sticticus (assembly GCA_963966075.1). NCBI lineage: Eukaryota > Metazoa > Arthropoda > Insecta > Coleoptera > Scarabaeidae > Aphodius > Aphodius sticticus. The sequence goes on from OZ014510.1 coordinate 22,376,330, forward strand.
GGGTAGTCATTTAAAAAATGTCTATGACGTCATCTGTTAAAAACAACCGCGCTCCATTCAATGAAACAGACAGAAAAACAGAAAAACAGAGTATGTCCTGGACTTATTCTGTTCTTTCAGTCATTGCGGGAAGTACGGTGCTTCTACAGCAGCACTGATAATATATATGATTATTTTTTTCATATTTTCGAAAAGATCGACAAATTTTAACCAAAATAGCTATCTTAGTTTAAAATGTCAAATTTTGGACTTATTCTGTTCTTCCAATGTTTCCCACTGACCGATTCAATTGAAACAGAACTGTGATAGTTGTGCTTCAAACAAATAACGTTGCTTATACTTAGTTCCAAACATAATGTCCTCTGGATTGTTGAATTATGTCATTTTTGTTTATTTGTTTGAACTCTCTCTCTCAAGGCAGCCTCCACACACAAAAAAACTAATTTTACTAAATTAAACTAAAAAAACTAAATTTCAAATTAAAAACAGTTTTTCAAGCTTCTTCAATAATGTATCTTCTCTCTGTTCTCCTCGATGTTCCTACTTTGGCCTATTTTCTTAAGTTGTGAGTGTGGTAGGTTATAACCCTTAAGTTTCCTACGGCACCCTGCCCTTTCCAAGTTTCAGTAATCCACGTCCTCCTGCATCTATTGATCGGCCGCCTGCCCCACTACAGTGTCTGTGCCGTGACGTCACGGAACTCGCTGAATCTATATAGTGAAGTCGAGCGGCGGCGATTTTTTCAGTATATGAAAGACAGATCGCGTTGCCTGCGCAAGCAATAACGACGTCCCAGTCTAGAGTTTGTCAAAGTTGACATTTTCTCCGAAACTATAGATAAGCAGTTGTCAACGTCTGTGGTGGTGGTTACATCTTTGTGGTGGACTTTCCTCTGTCAAGTGTAGGATTTCTATTGCCAAAAAAATGTAAGTCCATCTCATAGTTATTACTCTTCATCATATTATCAAATTAGCAATTTACAAATTTGCTGTGGATCTTTTTTTGTTTTATATAAAAAAACGTAATTATTAAAGTTTTATAAAAGTGAACGTACGTCAATTTTCAATGCCTCTATAACAGTACCTAGTATAATGGTTGTGACTTGTGATAGAAAATTATAAACCTGTAATCATCTATACAATTTATCTAGACCTTACGCAATAGGATTTTCTTTGGGCCTTCAAGGCAGATTTATTTTTGTTTGCTATGGCAGTGCGGCAAGTTTTGTTAAATGAATCACCGATTGCACTGCCAAATTGTTTGAAATCCAAACGTGAAACATAATAGCCCCACGTTTTATTTGCTATTGTTGGCCCACTGGATTTTATCCAAGAATCCATAGTTTATGTTCAATTGTATTCGAAAATATTGGAATTTGATACTACTTAGCACCTGATTACCATGCGATGTTTTAAACCGGATGAGAATGCTACAAAAATCGAAACCAACCTTATCTTGGACACTTCTGTCTGGCGCATACCTTTAGGATTATTATTTGTAGTATAATTGTTTGCACTTGGACACCACTGGCCAACATCGTGGTATTTTGACGTAAAGAATACGCAGGAAAACGCCCCCCTTTTTTGGCGCCTGTTGACGTCATCGTGAAGGTTTATCCAATATAAAAACACTGACGATGTTGAGCACTGCCAAAATTGTCACATGCCTTTTGTACGCAGTTCCTTTGATTGTTTGTGGCTGTAGAATATAATAGACAAAGAATACGTCATAGGCAAAACTTAAAAAGATAGGCAAAAAAGGTTGTGTTATTGTTAGCAATTATAAAGTTTTTGTAATGAGTGATCGTTAAAATATTTTTTTATATATGTAATAGTTTCTATTATACAACCAACTTATTGTATAATAACAACTTACTCCATATAGTTTGACCGGTTATTAAAATGTTAGTTTTGGTTTTATATAACCTTCAGATAATATGCACTTTTACAAAACAGTCATCTATACCAAATTGATTAGCATTTTATGCTTTTTTTCCCATAAGACCATAAAATTGTTAAAATTAGTTTGCTGTATTATTTCATTGTCTAACTAAAACCCATTGTATTTTATATGTAGGAAATTTTTGGCAATGTTTTTATAATTGTTTGAGGGATGACCTTAACGTAATAAACATCATTATTTTCTTGCACAGGAATCTTCCTATTTAACACTGGACTTGAAGGAAGTAAACAAAACAATCAAGTAATAAATGTTATTATTATGGAAAGCGTAATATTGTTGGAAACACTACCTAATTAAATTATTGCTTTCTTGAAATATACAGGGTGTTTCACTTCGCGAGTGTCAATCACAAACAGTTATAATCACAATAATTTGTGATCGTTTAACGTTTTTATTATTAACAAAATCCATATGCGCTTGAATTACACATGTTAATTCGCTAGTATTTTGTCAGTCCAGTACTGTATGAGTTGTAAATACCATTTGTAAGATAAAAGGCATAATTAATTTGTTACGAGTGTGTATCTTTGCCATTGTTGATACTTCCTTAGCAAATACAGAAAGCAAGGACATTAATAATGTGCCTATGTGATTACGTGACCCATGGAGATTTGCAAAGTTTTTATTAATATCTCAGTTGTACCTCTTTGGGGACCACGTGCCCTGAGTATGACAAAAATGTTAGGGATGGACCTGAAAAAAACATTCCATTATTAGTATAATGTGTTTGGCGACATTTTATTGTTTTGTTGGACGTAAAACATCAAATTAGATAAATATTTCAACGAATTTATGTATTACTGGAATCGATAAAACTGTTCTATATTTAGCCACTGTACGTAAACAAACTGGAAATAAAATAAATCGATTGTCCTTATAATATAATGACACCCTAGAATCAATATACTATATATATATATATATTTCTTCAAAATAGATTATTGCATGATGCGGAGAATTATATAAAACATATATATTTTCTGACGTCCATCCATTCTTTTAATTTTAGACCGCCGTAAGTAAATTTTCCAGTATAAACACAAACCAGCACTTTTATCTCGAATAGTTTTCGCTATTAGCAGCGAAATATTCCAAAATATTTACTCTAGCATATTACACATAATATGATACACACGCTACCCGAAAATTCCCAAAATAAATAAACAGTTCAAACGAAGAATTGCCCCCGAATAAATAAATACATCGGGCTGACTCACTTTGGGATTCTAGCTAGTGCTCGGATCATAACAACAAACAGTGACCCAATCGCGAAAACCTTGATTTTTCGTAACGATCGGGTGCACTATTTCGATTTGAGGTTATGTTGCGTAAGTGGCAAGCGCGAGATCTCTCGCGCGCGTTGTCAAGGTGAGATTTCATCACAGATTCATCTCATATTCATCTGGCGCTGCCTGTCTGTCCAAACATGCAAGTTGACCCCCTCCTGTAATAGGAAACCGTTAACATTAGTTTAAGTATTTATCCGTTAAACATATTGAATATATAGAGTGATTTACAATGAGGGAAAATGCATATATACAGGAACGTCATAGTAGACCAAGTTTTGCTAATAGAAACAAAACAGGAAGCATACCGTACGAACTTACAGAGAGTTAAGAAGGCTGGAAGATGGTACCAACTTAAAAGCACCATGGGGAATGTGGTCGTGTGAGTAAACGCAAGTAAAGGCCATTTTACATTTTCTTCCTTTTCTAGTCTTCTTTTTAGTAACTAGAAAAAGTTTTTAAGTAACAGCAGATGGGTATACTATACACACTTCTTTATATATTACAGAATAGCCAACCTGGTACAACCAAGAGCATTTAAGGTTATGTTGGTTGTTTACTTTATGCTGGTTTATTTCTGCAATATTTTGCTGTAAACATGTCAATGCAAATTAATATCCATAACTTAAACCAATTGTACAAAGCGTAGCGGGTCAATGTGGTGTTAAACGTATGTCCAAATAAAACAAAATGTCTCACGTTGGCACTATTGGCAGACCTTACTTGCTTGCGTCTATACTAAGAAAAAGTTAAGTAATATAATAGCACTAATTTCGAATTATACTATTATTTAGAACTTTTTTCTTGTTGGTAAAAAGAAGTTTCGAAAAGGATAAAAGTAGTCTAGTGTAAAATAGCCATTAAGTTTCATTTGAAACTTTTCTTTAATTAACGACTAAGAAATGAGAAGCGATGTTTTGTAATTTTGGTACCAGTTAAATTTATTAACGCTTTAAATATTTATTATAATTTTTTACGTTTTGCGAAATTTTGATATATTGTAGAAGAGGATGAGATCCAAGTGCTTTGAGTAAATTCACTACTTTCAGTTAATTCATTTATTACACCCGCATATAGAAGAGTATTGCCAATTAGCTGATATTAGCACCTAGGCCAAGCCTCTTTATAGCGCTAACAAAAAAATCAGCCCATAATTTGCATGTAGTGACGAGCAACCTCTGTCAAGGTTGCCCCCCCCACTTTTGAATTTTATGATTTTTATTAATGGAAAATTTGTTTGTTGTTGTCATGTTGTCAAGTCTAGTACATAATCTAACTTTTTCATAAAAATAAGTAAACAAAGCCGAGAAACACATTACTGAGGATGTATTAAACCTTAAAACCAAATTTTAGATATGGATTTGCGGTCACACTATATATAACTCCCTTGCCTAACAAGTGGTCGTTTTAATTAATATTAATAAAAAATTAAAATAAATTATTAATAACATTCTCCAAACAACATTCTAACCGGTTGTGAAGAAATACATTCAATTTATCGCAAGACAAAGCCATTTAGTACAGTCATTTTAGATTTTTGACATATGTACATACGTTGTATTCGGAAGTTTAAGGAGCAAGTATACAGGTGATATAGGACGTAAAAAAACACATGAAACAAACGGTAAAGTCAAAGGTGTCTTAGAAAAACCAATTTTTTTCTAAATCGCGGGTTCGAAATCACGTAAAAACGATAAATAATTCAAACTAAGTTCATAGGTAGAACCTTTCTATTTTTTTATGTTCTATTTTGGAAAGTCATTTTTATAAAATAATAATTTATTCCAAAAAAAGTGTCGTTATTTAATATTTTATTACTTTTATATACTTTCCAATATGCAATACTACACCAGAAAACCACTGTAAAAATTTCATATCTCTACAATGCGTATTAACGCTAGAATTCCGAACCTACGGTACACTTCCGGTAGACGTCGTTAACTGCAGTAGATAAAATTGATATCAATCGATAGCTTATGGTTTCAGTATTAACAGATTAAAATATTTAGTGTCATATAATAAACAAATAACATATTCCTAGTTAATAGGAATATATGTTATATGTTAGTTAGGTTTAGTTAGGTTTAGTTAGGTCAAAGCTTTTAGTTGAGTTAATGTTCTTATTTGTGTCATTTCTCTCGACCAGTTTAATGTTTAGTTTAGTATTGTTGAATACAGATTCATTGTCATATATAATTTAATTTTCATAATTTTCACTTTTAGACATAAGTTTTTGATTTTGTTTCTTGTATTCTTTTCTTTTCATATGGCAGGGTTAAGTGGAAGAGGAGGAAACATCCTCAACTTCGCCCGCCTTATTGTAATTTTTGCTTATGTATTACATTTAATTTACTTAATAAAGTCACATTATTATTATTATTATTATTATTATGAAAAACAATTGACAAATTGTAGCTGTCAGATTTTAAACCTTCATTCCTCAAATCTCATTCACACCGCAAAACTATATACCACAAACTAATTTTTGGCGATTGCACGTCAACCGATCGTTTGACATTAGAACAGACATGTCTACTGTCAAGCGATAATCATCAAACAATCGTTTGACATTAGGACGGGTCTAATGTCATCTGACCGGTTGATGTGAAATCGGTTGATGTGAAATCAATCAATTATACAAAATTAACCGTTTGATTTCTCTATCAGTTTTATCGACTGCATTTGCATTTCCAAAGCAAAATCTAGAATAACTGAACTAAATTATCGTTTCTTTACTTTCCGCCGGTAAACTAAAACAAGGTTATGTACTAAAACTCCCAAACGTCAAACCAATATATAAAAAAATGTGAAATTTTGGGGGCTAACACATAATTTTCATTTTCATGTACTCTCAAACGAAAAGATTGTACTCCCAAATCGCTAACGCTTCCCCAACGAAGTACCAAATTATAAAATTCAAATCCACTTCTGTCTGTGATATTGACCAAGATATCGACTAGTATGAAACCCTAATTTAAAAAAAATAGTTTTATATCAAAAACAAAACATTTTGTTGTGTTTATAACAATTTTCACTAAAAATCAGTCAGTTAGACTTGTATTGCTGATGTGGTCCACATTGCAGAAAATGTTTGCTCGATTCACCTGAACTTTGACCCAGACATGCTCCCCGCCCTTGGATGAGGGGTGGCACGTGCCTTGACCCCACTCCGGCCTACCCTATCGATCAATCCACAACCCTTCGTTGCTCAACATGGCACCAGACATGACCCACAGTGTTGACCTAACCTGAATTTGTGCTTTAATTATTTGATAAGTCTCGAAGACACGCAACTTTGGAATAAGATGTTCGAACAACTTTGCAATATCGATATTCCATTACTTTGTACTTGTTTGTGGTACAGTTTGGCTAATTATTTGAGCATGCAGTTTCTGCTGCACAGAAAATTGTTTGTAGAGCGTGTAATTGGTTAACACAAGGTTTGTAAAAGTAGATACTGGTTTACTTGATCATTACATGCAGTATGATCATTCACATTTTAAAATGATTTTGTTTATGTTGGTGATTATTAGTATACTGTTACTATAATGCCAGTAATGTTTAATGTACTGTACAATAAAGTAATTTTGATAGCAGTAATTACCTTTCATTAAGAATGATCACCGGAAGACTGTTAATCATACTACAACGTATCATACATTACTAATGAATAATCATAATAATGAGGTATATCTATAGGGTTGAAGGCCAAAATATTGTTATTTTCCGCTTAATGAACTTTCTTAGTCGTGCAATGCTTTGTTTTTGCACCTTAATAACTATGAGTAGGAGAAATAAAAGCATCTTTTAGTTTGCTTTTTCTTTTATTATATACTTATAACTAGTTTCGATGTATAGTATGTATTGTATCATATTCTATCTGAAATAGCCATTATTTTAGTCTACTAAATATTAAAGATTAACAAATTAAGAAACATATTGAAAAATTAGTGGCAAAAGATTAATACTGTACTGACTAGACGTTAGATTGGTTTTCCCTTACCGCAAGTCTCAGATTATTTTGGTTGCAGTTTTAAAATTGTTCGACATTTTAGGTTTTTACAGTTTTGAGAATTATTTAAAAAAACTATAACAAAATATACATCTTAGGGTTGTTCTCATTTGGTGAAAACATTATTTTTCAAATCGGTCGATAAAAGGCAGTAACAGAGTATTTTATAATTTGAAAACCACATTTTCAAAAGTTTCTACTTGAACTTAATACCACAATAATTTTATTATAAATTTAATATTTATTAATTTGTCAACAACAAATTGTTTTTTTTATATCTCACAAGAAACATATCGGTTGCAGTTGTCATTTTACGAGTTTCTTCGACAGTAGCCATAATGTGCTCAGTGGCCAACGATAAAAAGAAAGATTCTCAAAGGTTCAATGTATCATTTATCTGTGAATATTGTTGACATATTAAGGAAAGGCAAATCTATAATCATGGTTGCAATAAAGTACCTATGAACAAAAAATGTCCGAATCAAAATTGAAACGATAACCAAATAAACTATTTCTTGTAGCAAACAATATTTTAAAAAAATCGGAAAGCAACGTTGGGAAGTGACAGAGAGGTAAACAGCATAGGAATAGTTCAACGTGAGATATCATAGGAGAGCTATTTCAAACCCAAATAAGGTGCCTAGAACTTGGGTTGTCTTTTAAAACTAAATACTTTTTGTGTAAAACTTTTTTTTTCATTAAACGCATTTTAAAAATTAATAACCGACGTCACAAAAAGAAGTCACACAAAATTTATTATACGAAAGCTCTTTTAAACCCAAACAAGGTGCCTGGAACTTAGGGTGTCTTTTAAAACCAAATAGTTTTTGTGTAACACTATTTTTTCATTTAATGTATTTGAAGAGAAGTCTGCAAAAAGAAGTCTGATAAAATTTGTTAGATTTTATAAAGTGTATCCTATGATACCTCACACGACCAGCTTTCTTTGTCACGCTGCATCTTTCGATAGCCAACTATAAACGGTTACTTATATAGGATAAGTGATAAAGCCGATTGGAAGAGGCTTTGAATTATTACTGAAAACAGCAATATTAGAAATACTACAAAACACTTTCCTAAAATCAGTTTTTTTACACTTCGCAATTTATCTATCACACAAGAAATACAATATTTTTGAATAAATCAATTGTGTGGTGCCAAACAGAAATTGCGCTCTTATTGCGTTGATATTCTTCGCAATTTCGAATTATCGAACACAAAACAGATTTCGAGTCTTTGCAAAATTGTTTAACTTCTTGTGCGATAAATTGCGTAGTGTTAAACAGCTATCAATTGATCAACTTTAAGATCAGACTTCTGGCTGAAAGAATCATTAACATATATAATATTTTTCATGTAGTTTTCATTTGTTTCGCGCTCACTCTCTTCTGGCAAATATGAAGTATCATCGCTAAAGACTAAAATAACGGTCGCCGTATATTAACGGTTCCTTTGTGCGGTGCGCCAAGGTTCGGTAGCCGTTATGGCCATTTTACGTTCGGCATTTCCACACTCGACCGACAATAAACAATTCCGCGAAGAGTAAACCCAGGAAAGTGCACAAACAACCAGACAAACGAATTCTCACGAACATTGAAAAAAAGAAACGCTGTGGTTCCCCGTGTAAGGAATGCAAATAAATATGTTTACGATCGTACCCATTGGTAAAGGCAAATTTAAATAAATCGGATATAGTCGATTTCCGACTCAACTGATAAACAACACGAGCGTCAATAGTGGAAAATTGGTGCATAATGGACTGTTCATACAAGCCATAGTGCATACAGTTAATGGGACTATGGAGTATGGACTACAACTGCACGCTGATGTGTACGCGATTATTTACTACGTTTGCTATGAATTGGGCCATGGTGTTCGCTACGCCATTTATTGTTATCTCGCGCACGAGCGCGCCAATGTTTTTTTTATCTCAAATCCAATCGATAGTGCAACCTATATTGATTACTACGACCATGTGCCAGCGTTTGTTGTGCCACTCTAGTGTAATATCAAAAAATAAATAACTTGTAGCCATTCTCTTGAACATTGCGATCTGGTATCGTTTCTGGAGAAGCTGACAAGCGTGATAATCAAAATGTTACATTGTAAACAGTGACGCAGTCAAAAGCCGGGTGATGATTTCAAATTCTGAATTTGTAAATATTTGATATTTTCTGTTTTGATAAACATCAACGGCAACAAAGAACAACAATTTACATTGACGTTAAAAGTTGTTGTTCCCTTCCTCAAATTTTAATTGTTAATAAAAAATTTAAGATACAAAAAGAGGACATACCTCTTTTTCTAAAATTTGCGCTAACATCACCAAACTTGCTGGAGTTTGAAATAGCTAGAAAATTTTGTCGTATAAAGTAACCTAACCAGCAACATATTTGTAACGAATCGCAATTCAAGGCGTGAAAATTACTTCTACTGTAAAATTACAGTACTTTTCCTGTGAAATGGCAACAATATCCTGTAAAATTACGGTGATTTACTGTAACTTTGCAGATATTTCTCTCTATATATAAACTTATTTGTTGTTTTTTTTTATTTCTCCCAAAATTACAGCCGTTTCAGGAAAAATACAAACAGTACTGACCCTTTACAATAATGAAATGAATTCTATAACAAGCTAAAAAAAAGGTCAGTAGTAAAAATAAAACGAATCAAACAATTAAGGAACATTTATTCTAAGTAAAAAGAATCGTATGTGCCTATTAATACGAAGCTAATATTCCTTAAGAAGTTAGATCCGTTTAAAATACGGTTTTGTTAATGTTCTTAACAACTGTACTTTTTAAAAGGCATTCAAAAAAATAAATATATCCATACGAAACATTTTACGCAGAATGGCATATACGTTCTGAAAAAAAAATTGAGAATAAGCACCCACGTAGAAATTATTTGTACACTTTAACTTCATCTATTATAACAGATGATTTCTATTTTTTCTCTTAAAGTTTGGTAAATAATAAAAAAGCTTGCTCATAGATACACAATGTTGAAAACTTCACTAGTACACGGTAATTTATTACTCGAGGCGAAAGTTAAATATAAAACACCAAATTCTCTGAAAAGTTGAGCCCAAAGTTTCGTTCAATTGACAAGGGAAGAAGTAGTTTTAAAATGCCAATAATAGGAAATTTGATCTGCCCTTTAGACGTATGTACTTACAGCTATATCTTAACAAATTGTCGATAACCTGCTCTTGCTAGATGCAATTGTGTTAGTTCTCTTGACATGTGTAAACATAAACTGTCCGGAAAATAGCGAACAGCACTTTCCGCCACTAAACTTGCCCAATTGAAACGCCGATTGAGAAATCGATTTGGAAAACTGCAAAGTGTATTTTTGCACATAATATATACCGCGAGTGGAAATGAGCGTACTACCACAAATATATGACAATGTCAAAGTTGATTTTCTCAGATTTTTTAATTTAAAATATTAATTTAATCGGACAAAATCTATTGCCCCCGAAACATGCTCAATGTTTTTCAATTTTTAATTTAAAAAAATGTATCTGTAACAAAGGATAAATATTTCTATTCGATCAAATAATAACTTTTGCTTCTTACACTGGTTCAACAACTTCATATTATGGTCAAATCTTTTAACAAGGTTTGTGAGCAAGAGATATTGTTTGATCCCATTCAAATTTTTACCATTTTGACAATGCACTCATTTTGAGGCCCCAAAATATTATATCCAAACAGTTTTGACATTTTTCTTTCCATTCTAATGTACATTTGCATGTATATGAAGTATGTAGTAACAATCCGCGTCTGTAATCTCTCCACGTGAAGTATATGTTATTGCGTAGAATCCTGACCCACTTTTCAGTATGGGAAGAAAGTTACCAACCGGCGTAACAACAAATCATTGTGAACGAACGCGACATTTTATTTCAAGCTCAGTGTTTATTATGCAGACGGATATTTTTTACAACACCTGACTGTTACAGCTGATTACACTTTTTAATAGTCTCAGACTTCCGACAAAACAATCCTAACCTACGTCAACAATAAACGGAAACCTTACGCATGAAATATTGCTGCTTTTTTAATTTAAATAATAGGTTCCGGTGGCATAGTTTATAACGCGTAGACCATATTATCTTAAGGTCACATCATTTCTACGTTACAGTGTTGAACTGTGCAAACCGGTCATAGAGAAACAATTAAAACATACGTTATGATTAAAAGAACTATTAATATTTATCGTTTTAGAGAAAGTGGAGACCATAATTAATATAAGTATTTTATACTACAAACTTTCAAGAAAGAGTTAAGTTAATAATATGAAGAAATAAGAACATAAATCAAATATAAATCCAACAAAGTTTCCTGACTACAGTTTTTACAATTCTGAAGTATACACCCGGTAATTTAATAGGATGCAGAAACAGTTTCTACGGTTGCATGACCTACTTGCAAGATTAAATCACGAAGTCCACTCCGTTGGCAACCGTTATATCATTTGGATGCCATATTGATCATGTTTCATTATGGATGTTGAAGAGTTGTGTTGTAAAAATGTAAGCAGGCACCAAGATTAGTACCGGGTTGTATTTCCCACCGTCACTTCTATAACTTCTATAATAGAAAGGAGATTTATTTATTTTTCTTCAGTGTTTTGCTAAAGTTAGTACGTTTCCGGAAATTATATCCTTAACAAGAATACCTAAGTCACTCAGACATAAGATTTATAACGCTATAGGTCAGTGGCGGCTCGTGATCTAGAAAAATGGGGGTTGCAACAAATCAGTAAAATCGTTTATATAATTTAATATTCTAATATGTTTGTCATATGTTTTGCTGACAATGAGTGCTTCTTAATTCGGTCGGTTAAATGATTTAAATCGGTAATAACTGTTTTTGTCCAAGCCTGGGGCTCCCAAGCCTTTTTATTTCGCTCTTATCGATGCAATTTAGACTGATAAATGGTTGAGCTAATAAACTCTGCACTTCATTATTTTTTTTTAATTTCGTGTAATTAGCGCTTCACGGGCAACCAAACTCCACAGCGTACGAGTGTCAACTGTCTACAACCTGCAATGCAATAATGCACGTCGCCAGTCGCGTAAGCATGACGTCGCTTCGCTTCTAGACACCACTGGGGGCGTGGTCCAATAGTTCTCGTGTACTGGATACTTGCAACCATTTCAGAGAACTCTTTTTGTTTCCATATTATTTTTGGGGGTTGCGCTAACCTGCAAACCAATGCACGAACCGCCACTGCTGTAGGTACTATTAAATTTGAAATATGAAACCATAAAGTTTTATTATAAGGTTCGGTGAATCACGCATCCAATTTTATCTTACGATAAACCATCTATATATAAGACGCGATTTAGTGTTGGTCTTTCGGATTAATGACGCAATTAAGTCACTTCTGGGCAGCAACCTAAATTAGCGTACATGTGTGTAACTTGCGGCGTCGTCTGGACTGCGTTCTATATGTCGAAAGGTAGACGGCCTAATTCTTTATATGAGCAAAGCAAACCAAGAAGTGTCGTGCTCCAAAAACGCCACTTTATTGAGGTCGGTGCCATTAAAGATAACGCGCGCTAAAAGTGCACCGAAAAGAATAAACGTCGGAGGCGAAAAGTATAATCGTCAAAATATAGTACGTGTCAAAAGTAGAAATTCAATTTCTGGCCTTGAATTGATTTTGACATATGCCGTCATCAATATTTTATTAATTTTCGAGTTTCAATGTTAATAAGCTCCATATTTTAGATGCTCGTTGTATATGTATTACGTTTTGTTTTTCTTAAGACGGGATTTGTTTATATTGCTAACTAACCTTTCTTCATGTCTGCATTGGTGCGCAAGGTAAGGGTACTCGAGAGGAAACAACAATTTACGCTGAGAAATCCGCCACAGTTATAAATTAATTTGCGCGATTATCAATGCCAAGGTTGCGGCTACACATTCTACATTATTTTAGCTTATGAACTCGCTAATCAGTAATTTATTTATGATTAATAAATTGAAAGGATGTATAATTAGCGGTTTGCTGTTGATGTTTTATGGAAATTATTGTGTTCTTGTTACTGCATCTTGCTTGAAACGTAATTATTTCAGTAATTATTCAACATCAGATATAAACCGTTCTATGAAGTTATTTTGTCTACATCGTAGTAAAGGTTATTTTATTATACATACAAAAGTGCCAGATTTATGCAAAAAGTTACTTGAAATAAGCCGACCAATATAGAAAGACACATCCAATCAACAATCAGCGCCTGTGTGTGTCTTTGAATTCAATTATATGCGATCTTTCTTTTTGAATAGCCTCTATTAGTATAGAGATCAACTCTAGTGAGTTGGTCCATATTTATATAGAAAAAGTTTAAGTTTTAATTGTTTCCCTCTTAATTTGTTCTTTATTATCCATATTATCCATCTATACTCAATTCCTGTGAAATTTGATATCAATCAAAACAAATTAACCCGTGCCCCAAGGGACCCGAGAGCGAGAATAAGTTCAATTTAATAATATTAAGAAAATGTTTACCCTAATAACAAAAAACTGTGGTATGTACAGTTATTAGATTAATCTAAAAAATAATCCATTAACTTTTGAGTCTAGATATCAGAGAATTTCACACAAGTAATTAAATAATAATGTTAAAAACAACAAAATTGAAGAAGTGATAACTGTTTCTGGTGTGTTTTTTCCGTACAATCTGAATCTGAATAGCAGATATAACAAATACATTTTTGGATTTTTGTTTTTCTCAAAAAAATCATTACTGTATTTTTGACAAATTAAGTACTTGAAAATATGTTCTGATATCAAAACTCTAAAGTTAGTTGATTAATTTTGTTTCTGTTAAGTTAATAACTGTGGTATGTAAATTTCTTCTAGTTAATAAAAAGGTTTTTTATTCTTTATTTTATATTATTAAATTACACTTATTCACGTTTTTGAGCCCCATCACAGGAATTAAGTAAGGATATAAAGGAACGTCGTCAATTTTGGACGACGTCTAATAATATCTATAATAATATATTGTCCGATAGACTTCATTTTTTTCTCATGGAATACACATTTTTAAGTGTTGATCTGACGATGCTTTAGATGTTTTTTTACCTACCATAAAGGGTATACTTTCCTGTTTTAAAAAAAAAATGTGCAATATTATTATAGACAACCACTTGTTACATTATCAAACATATACTTGCACCTTGATTGTTTACTTTTTAATTAGTATCAATGGACAAGCGATGATGCAAGATAAATACCGAGAGATAACTGTAGTAATATATATTGACCTAATTCAGTATTTACTATACAAATTACTATACATTTTAACACAAGACAGTAAACAATTCAAAACAATGTCCATTACTTTGTTTTGATTGTATAGAGTAGCAGGAGTCTAAGATTGATGCGAGAGTACATAGGCTCTATTGGACCCCTTGTGCAGCCTCCTCGCCCACTCATAGCAGAAAGTATGGGAGACAAACTAGACCACCGTCCGATAGTCCAAAACTTTACTATCACATTTAGCACAATTATTATGTAGCAACTGCACAATTAAAGTTAAACTTAATTTGCAGGTTTGTGTTTTGACGCCAATAATTTTAGATCGTTGTTTTTTGTTTTTCGACTCAATAATCACCACACCAATTTAAAACATGCAACAAACGTGATCTAAACGTGATCTCAATTACCTATATAATCATTATCAGAATCGAGCGTGCATTAGTTGGAGAACCACTAGACCATAAAAAATCGGCATCGGCGAACATTTTCAGATACCGCAAACCTGCAAGGTCCACGGGAGGCCATGCATGGGGCATTATCCAATTTGCTGAAGCCCCACCAAAACAAAAAATCGCGTTCGAAAGTCGTTGACACGAGCGGCCGTCTTGCCTCCCATCGTTACCGTAATTGACGCCTTCCGTTCGAAAATAAAAATAAGACATTGAGTCCATTAAAAAAGTGTACGCCGACAATGGTATGTGTGTGTGTGTGTGTGTGTGTACTGTGTATATATGAGTTAATAGTCAATAATCGAGGTTTTGCGGTTGACGGAACATAACTACAACACACGGACCTTGTATGCACGTGTACCACCGCACTACGTTCAATAGTTGTTGCAATTTAACCATTAGCTACGTATGATTGACTCTATCCAAGTTGGAAGAATCAATTGTAAATATATCAATATACAAGTTGTACCAGGAATAACTGACCGTGTTTTGAAAGACTACAGAAGCGATCAATCGCCACCGACCTAGCAGCCAATCAGGAACGATTTATCGAACAAATCGCAACTTTCATTGTTCGTTGGTAGGTAGCGACCGATCGCTTACGATTGGTTTTTCTGGTGGTTAAACGCCTTAACTGTTGATTAGGAAAACATTTCCATTGATAAACAAATCGAACCAACACGTGTTTATATGTTAAGTCATACCCTGTATATTGATTGATGTATTTCTGCCAAAGAAAAAGACGCAGAACGCAAAACTGTTCATAACAGACCTTTTTGATTTTTACATAATAATATGTATCTTGTGGTTAAATAAACGTCATGCTCGGGGAATGTGGTATGTGGTACCCTCATACGGTGTGGCGAGATATTCCACGCCATCATAGGGTTAACCACCTTTTCGAATATGTAGAATGCATCATTAGCATGAATACTCGTATAACAGCTGATATGTGTCACCCGTCTACAGGTAAGGAGCGTGCAGACATTGCAACAAAACAGTACCACACAAAACAGCAACAAACAGTTGTTGCGTATCAGTGTGGGCGGGGACTAGTAAGTACAATACTGTATATAGTCCAGTAATAATATATAATACAGAAAAATTCTACAAGTTTGAACAATAAATAATGCTGTTTATAGAATACGCGTTTTAACAGAGGTATAAAACTGGGTCTTAAACGATGATATCAATGCTCTAATATCAAACGATTGTTTGATGATTGTCTGTTGACATTAGAAATGACCGTTCTTATGTCAAACGATCGGTTAACGTGGAATTTCATAAAATATCATGAATCAATTATACTAAATTAACCGTTCATTTTCTTGTATAGGTTCCCAAATGCTTTTGATGGTAAATTTTGTACGCCACAGTGTGGTATTCTTATTTTTACGATGAAGGGTGGGTGTTTCAATTGTGTGGAGCCTAACGATACTTTGCTTAAACTCCGCTAAACCGCAATTGAAAAACCCGTCCTAAGGGCGGGTTTTTCAATAACAGTTTAAACTACAAAACACTATTGAACGGCATTCTTTCTCCGTTCCAGGAACTTGAGTGTTTTTCAATGACAGTTCAATGCTTGAGCGGCATTCGTCAATGAACGGTCGAACTCGACCGTTTAAATTCCGTTCAGGAGACATTATCAAAGAATCATGGCAAATTTTGTTGACATAACCTAATCTTACTGCTGTGTGCTGCTCTGTCTCGCTGTCATTTTTTCGATGGACGTGATAGACTTTATCGACGATATTTCGGACGCTGACGAAGACCATGCGGATTATATTCTGTACGTTAATGGTGGTAGAAGCCACAGGCGAATACGAATGATGCGGGAGAGACCAAATCATTTAGATAGGAGGGATGATCTAAAAATGAATAATGATTCTTTAATAAATTTGCCCGTTCCGATCCTGTCACGTCCAACGGAACGGAACGTGGAAT
This sequence comes from Aphodius sticticus, assembly GCA_963966075.1. Classification (NCBI taxonomy): domain Eukaryota; kingdom Metazoa; phylum Arthropoda; class Insecta; order Coleoptera; family Scarabaeidae; genus Aphodius; species Aphodius sticticus. Next base: position 22,393,264 of record OZ014510.1, read on the forward strand.
TTTCCAAGTAGCAGTCAGGGACACTGCGTCTCTTCGCTCGGCTCGGAAAAGAATCACTTTCTAGGCTAGGTACACAATATATTGTTACGCGTTCTCCATTGCTGTCTGTCGTCTATTGCAATAACAATTACGACAACCAAGTACGCTAGGTTATGTGACATTTTGTTTTTGATGGTTACAAGGAAGCCAAACCGCTGTGATATTGGCGTTTTACATGCATGAATGTCATTCCGTATGAATTATGCTCAGTCGGACGTATGCTGTCAGTTGAGTTGAACTGCTCCAGAAATGGTATTGAAAAACCCATTTACTGTGAACGGCGATCAAGAATAGAACGGCGTTCGGTAGAACTCAGAAATAAACTGCTATTGAAAAACCCGCCCTGAGTGTGTGAGATTTGAGGAATGAATAAATTCTGACAGACAATTGTTCGATGGTCTTTCATTAATTACAGATTTTCCTACCAACTTTCATTCTAAACATAAGCCATCGATTGATATCAGTTTTATCGACTGCATTTATTCTTTATATGCACAATCTAGAATGACTGGACTAATAGTATGTATATGTAACTTTATCAAAATATGTAAAAATAGCTATGTGGTAAATTTTTAAATAGTCGGTGTATTTGTCCGTCTAAATTTTTTCTGTGAAAACCCTATTGAAATGCGAAATTCCTTTGATATGACGGTATGTAAAGTATATAAGTCGTAAATTTTGTTTTACACATCAAAATATATAAAAAAAGGTTACAATAAACTTATATCGGGAAATGATTAGAAACCATAAATCGTTTAAATTTAGTATGTAGATATAGCCGCATAACAAAACTACAGTTTTATTAAATAAATACAAATAAAATATTAAAATAAACGTGCGAAGAACCCATTTGGACTTACTATACACTATACAGCTTGCATTTGTTGCTTTATCATACTGCTGATAAATTAAGTATTGTAATCGTGAAAAAAAAAAATGAGATTTTAGCGGAAATATGTCCTTTTGGGTGCCCTGAACATTTTTGATTAGTAGTTTCTCCGGAATCGTCGCCACAACAACGGGTATTTCGCTGTCGTTATTTTTTCTTTTCTTGCCGAACGTAGGAGCACAGTCACGCGTCTACCTATATCGGCGTCCGCTGGCCTATTAGGCTTGCCCATTTTACTAGTTTTCATTCTAATGACAGTAGGTAGTGTCAAACGGTGATGTTTTGACAATACCTACTGTCAATAGTATCAAAATATTTGTCAAGTCCTGGATAACTAGTTTTATTTTAATGCAGACACGACCGATCTCGATCAAATGGAATCTCATGCAGCTAAACTATTAGTTTTATATTTAGTATGATAATGTCATGTGCCTGGTCACATCAGATTTTTTTATTTTGGAATGCTTCGTTTGGAGTTATAATGAAACAATTTTCATAATTAATTTCTCACTAGGAATAATTACTACATTAATAACAAAAAACGATAATAAATATTAATGTAATCATAATTTTAAAATTTTATAATTCATACTGCATACACACAGAATAAACCTATAATAATGTAATAATGATCTTCAAATAGCGATTCGCCGAAATAAATACATTTTCAATATGGATTCCTCGAATAAATGTAACATTTACAGTTGATTGTGTTTTATCTCATTGGAAGCTTCTGATATTCGATATTCTCAAAACTAACAGTTCTCTTCTGTTTACTGCAATTACATTCACTTTATTAAACCCGTAATACTAAAAACACGTACTACAGTTGATTCAGGTCTCCTTCCAACTCTCTGACATCGATCGTCATGTTAAATTGCCAATGTGAAAAAGTGCTATTGTTTTAATGCGACAAGATCGAATAACTCACGATGCAAAGAAACCCATTCTGCATATATTCTTCTTAATAAAAAAAACGAAGGATATGGGGGCGAAGATTATGCTCAAAGGCCACAGTTGCTGTCTCCTTGTAATCTCCACAATTACTTTGCTAATTGTAACACCAAAACCAGTGTTACAATGTATCAATTGTGCACGCAAAGCAGAAAGAAAACCAATATTTATGACAAACCGTGCTGAAGCTTTCTGAAATAAAACAACCACATGGTCCTCATTTTGAGTAATAACTCACGTTCGTATAATGTTAACTTCAATTATTGATAATAACACGGAATTTAATTATTTTGTACACATGTTTTTTTAACGAACCATGATTGATGTATCAATACATACGCTATTTTTCAATAAATCTAAAACATCAATGTATTAATTGATTAATAATTAATTCGTACCTATTTAAGAAATAAAAGATTTTTTAAACTCTCCGATTACATTTCAATTTTAATTTCTTCATCAACTTGTACATTATTTAATTGCCAATTTCTTTTAATGAGCCCCCTTTCACGTGCCAGTAGCACGGTTTCCCTTCTACTAATTATATTGAATTCGCTTTCGGTTTGGAACTAACGCTTTTAACGCAGAAGTTTATAACGCATTGTTAAAGCCAGAAGATCGTTTTTGTTGTTATTGCTAAGAAAAAAAGCGCAGAATAAATAAGACTCGACTTGTCCATCTCAGTTTATCGGTTTAATTTGTAACTTCAGTTTTAACTGACATGGAGTCACCGGGCCTTAATCTGCCAAGTTGTTATCTACAACTAGGAAATATCAAGGGGATTTACGTTACTCATTAATGAAGTTGCGCAGTGTTTACAGGTGCAAGTAAATCAATACGAACTATATAACAATTGCGTTTTTATATTTTATTTTATCAGGCATGACCGCATATCAATATAACAATTATTGCTTTTACAGTTTGATAGTGTTTTCATTTGAAACGTAAAATTTAATGTTTAATTGGAAACCATCAATTTACATGACACAACTCAATTACTTGCCTATTGTTACGGTTCAATGTTCAGTTCTAGTGATGGATTAGAAATATTATCGGAATTTTGCTATCTGTAGACGGTGTAAAGATCGGCAGATAAAAGCCTTGAAAATCCACATTTTATGGAAGTCGTTTAATGTGTTTTTTCTTAATTTAATAACAAACTCGATTATTATTGATTATTATCAATACTGATTTATTGTTTCCTTGTTTCAGTGTCATCTAAAATGTCCTTGGCGAGCGTCCACCCAGCAGAACTGCATTCAAGCCATAGGTAAGACAGAAAATCATAATGGCCTAGTCAAATTTGACAAAAAATTGTGGCAAACTTCGAAAGAATTCATCCCAGCTGGAGTTTTTCTATACACCGTTGGTTGGGTATTACAAATAACGTGCAAAAAGTCCCCACCGATATCGTGTCTGCTTTGCGAGCTACTCACGGTCAAAGATAACCGAATTGAGTCATCATTTAAGTACGAGTTGGCGTTTTCAAGTTATACGTCTGAAAATACGTCAAAAGCACGTAAGAGTAACAACGTATTTATTTGCTGGGTGAACCATTTTGCGGCCCAAGTATTTGAAAACATACTTGAGCATCATATTTTATAATACGTATAAAATAGCATTCAGTTAAAACTTTCCCAGACATCTTTTTGTACCTTGGTCAAAAATGTTCAGATGACCCAAAAGGACGTATTCCCGCTTAAATCTCATTTTTTTATGTTATGATCATAAAGTGACATTTTACATCTTAGATACCGAGGCGAAAACAGCTTCCTTTGGCGTCCTAGAGCAATAAAGACTCTTTTTGCGCCCTAGGGCAATAAAGATTCTTTTTGCGCCCTATAGACCAGGCAATAGAGACTTTTTCATGACAAACATAGTATCAGCAAGCCGCCGGTCCCAGGTCACGTGGAACAGTCCGTAGATGTATTGTGATGTGTTTTCGACTAGCAAATATCATTACTTAATTTGTTATAAACAAATTATAAACAAAAAACCTAAAAAAAACGTGCTTTTTTTTAGTTGTTCGCTTGTAAAAGCTGAACCGATGGAGCAATCTTGATACTGTCAACAGACGAAATGTAGAGAATGAAAAGGCGAAAGAAATGAACCCTACACGGACCCGATCGGATTAATATTAACGGCGGAAATTCGGAAGAACCGGAGAAATCTGCGTTTTCTTCAAAAATTCATAACTCCGCCATTTTCAAAGTTGTAACGCAGGCTTTTCGCGAGAAAGTAGCGATTGATGGGTACTTTAAGTGTGCACAACCCAGGTGTTGTCCGATGATTAATTTTTGCACAATTGCGATTTGACTTTTTTTTATGCAATATGGTTCGGCGAGCCTGGATGCTTCGGAGGTGGTCCGATTTTAATTTTTTTTACGTATTTCGAAGGTAGAAGTATTGTGCTACAAAACGTCTATTCTGATTTTGCGTTAAAATGTTGCGAAATAGGCGAAAAATGCTTGCAAACTTGACCGAAATCAGCGGCCCGCTCCAACCGGGTTGAGTAGTGGGAGTAGGCGGCCGACGCGGGGAAGCGCGTATCTATAGTAATCCCAATACGTTAAAAAAATTAAAATCGGACCACCTCCGACGCATCCAGGCTCGCCGAACCATATTATTATAAAAAAAATTCAAATCGCAATTGTGCAAAAACTAATCATCGGACAACGCCTGGGTTGTGCACACTTAAGGTACTCATCAATCGCTACTTTCTCGCGAAAAGCACGCATTACAACTTTGAAAATGGCGGAGTTATGAATTTTTGAAAAAAATGCAGATTTCTACGGTTCTTCCGAATTTCCTCCGTTAATATTAATCCGATCGGCTCCGTGTAGGGTTCATTTTTTTCGTCTTTTCATTCTCTACAATTCGTCTATTGACAGTATCAAGATTGCTCCATCGGTTCAGCTTTTAGAAGCGAACAACGAAAAAAAGCACGATTTTTTTAGGTTTTTTGTTTATAACAAATAAAGTAATAAAGATATTTGCTAGTCGAAAACACATCACAATACATCTACGGACTGTTCCACGTGACCTGGGACCGGCGGCTTGCTGATACTGTTTTTGTCACGAAAATGTCTCTATTGCCTGGTCTACTAGAACTAGGGCATAAAGGATTGCTTGCCATGGTTGTATGCCAAATATATAATATCTATGCCAATTATTGGCGATTAAGTGACATTTTACATCTTAGATACCGGGACGAAAACTGCTTCTTTTGGCGTCCTCGAGCAATAAAGATTCTTTTTGCGCCCTAGGGCAATAAAGATTCTTTTTTCGCCCTAGGGCAAAAAGAATTGCCATGGTTGTATGCCAAATATATCAAATATTTGTCATTTAAATTGTAAATTTATAATAGTCTATGCCAATTATTGGCGATTAAGGTTATAAGTTTGACAATTAATTGTCTGTATTGTCACTCAACTCCGAATTGTGTGTATTGTTATTCAACTCTGTAGATACGCATGTCACTTGTTAACGTCAAAATATTTATTAATATTATTCAAACGGAGGAACAAAACGATTGTAGGACATAAAATTTTGTATGTACATCGTGCATTACTTGATCTTTATACCCTCGGGCGACTTAAAAAGCGCGAGGGCCGATAGGCCCAAACTGTCACCCTCGTGGCATAAACATCCGTCTAATGCCGTTGGTACATAAATAACTATTTTGTGCTGTCACACTCGAAAACAGCTGATTTCGTTCGAGGTGGAGAACCGCTATGGAACTTTGCCGCTCTAGTGCGGCAAAGTACAAAATACATATTTCAAATAAACTAAGATCACCAATTTGATTGTTTGTTGATAAGGAATAGCAACCCGTTGTTATATCTAATTCTAAAACCGATAAATTGAGAAAATTGTAAATAAAGTATAGCGACGAGTGTAGTTTTATTTTAGTATTGGTACGCATGTGACATCTACAGTGTAATGAACAAATATAAATCTGTTAGTTTTTTATTCTTGACGTTTCGTCGAAGTGGTACCAACCTAACGTTTCTTATACAGAAATATAACCATCTTTTAATTTTTTTCTTAAAATACATATTTACTCAAAAAGCGGCACAAAAAACGTTGTATGTCACTCCTGCCGAAAACTACATAGCGCGACTCGCTCACATGCGACGCTCCGCCTTCGGCATCGCCCCGCATTACCGCTCGTCGCGCTATTCCGTACTTTCGGCACTTGTAACATAAATAACTATTTCGGCACGATTACACTACTTTGTCATACTACGATAAAGTAAAAACGAGGTGAGTATTACATAAGACTATTCTTAACCTTCTAATCGACATTTCTCAGAAATGGTCTATTTTTAACTGAATGCTATTGTTTTTCTTAATATAAAATATGTTGCTTTATCATGTATTCAATGACTTAGGAAGCAGAAAGGTTTACCCAGCACATCAATACGTCGTTTCTCTTACGCGCTTTGGACGTTTTTCTAGACCTATAACCATATCTAGACATTTTTTGTAGATAATTAAAAAATCTAGAAAGTCGTTAAAAAACCAATCTTTGTAATACCCAACCAAAGGTGTATACAAAAACCCAGATGAGTTGGAATTTTTCCAAAGTGAAATCTTAGTTTCACTGGGGTATAAAAAATGCAGCCATTATACGAAACCTACACTACCCACTTTGTGTAATCTAAAAAATGTCATTCTTTTGGAAAACAAAGAACTTATGACTTGACCCAACATCGCCGTCCATAACCTATCGGAGTCTAAATACATAAGTCGTAGACTATTAAATATTTACGCTCATCGTCTAATAATTATCTTTAATTGGGGTTTAGTCAGATCAGTTTGCTGAACCCGTGATGCTGGTGGGCTGAGATCGAAATCACGTGCGGATTTTTGTTTACCTATTGACGTCAAAGAGACCCTAATTTATTATCTGCGTTATCCTTTGTTTATCGAACCATCACATTTTTATTACCGTCATTCTTACTTCACAATACGGCTTATGAAATATTACATCCACCACATAGCGGATTGCTCTGCCTTTGCAGTTCTACTTAATCGAAAAAGAAAATACGTAAGGACAACTACAGCAGAGCAATGTATCATTGCAGCCACAACAACAACATGAATCCAATCCAGTTATAACCAATAGACTGGTTTATGTGCGTTTCAGTGGTTTCATTAAGAACCAGTTTCAAATCGACTTATATGAAATTCAGAGAAGTGTTGTTATTGTTCCGTCACTGTACTTGTACGTACGTTACTACTTGACGCGTAGGTTATCGCAGCCTCGGGCCGTGGTCGGGGATTTTTTCTTGCCGGCAGTGTTTATACACATAAAAAGAGAAAGCTTCCTTTATTAGGTAATTATCAATAGATTATGTTTGTATTTTGGCGAAACGGGAAAAAGCAGTATCATACCGGAGACTTATTGGTTCTTGTTCATTGATATTGTGAGTAGGTACGCAAATGTGTGTACACTAAAGAAAAATAAGTAAAGCAAGTGTGCAGTTTGTGGCAATATTATATATATTACATAATTGAAGAACGCCGTACCGGCAGTGCGGAGGTTGGTATTTTTTATTTAAAAGATTACTTCCTACTGATAAAAACATACTGGGTAAAGTTGGTAGGTTGTATAAAAAAAAATAATAAGCCATTCGTTGGATGTGAGCCAAGAAGCAAACGTAATAGCTTATCTGATACATGGTATAAACTAAATAACGTAATATTCCGTAGCTGCCATATTTTAACTATGACTTTTGTTCAAAATTTAGTACAAAATTTTTCGGAGTTCAGCGATGTTACATTTTTTTAGAAATGTCCCACAATTTCCTTAAATATTTCTAATAAAAGTCAATTAAAAATCATAAATTATTGAAAAAACTTTCACATCATTAATAAATCAACAATTCATATAAAATTAAACTTTAAAAACCAAGCAGATTCTTTTGTACTGGTTTATTTTTACAATATCTGAAAATATGACAACCAAAAAAAAATATAGGGTGACAAAAAGAGCATATTATCAGTGTGATTATCACTGAATGTACATTTTGCGGAAAAATGTTTATTATAGTTTAAATAAATTTTCTATAAAAAATGTATCACGTATTTTTTGATTCACTTAACCGTTTCAAATATATATGTATAAACTTTTCATTTGGACGGTGTAAACAATATATCGAAGTCGCCATCGATACTACCGCTGCAAACATACCAATTAGTGCAGTAATTTGCCTGCACTAACTGATTATAAGCCAAAACCGGTATTAATTGTAGACAGGAGTTTTATCATTGGAAATGGTAAAGGTGCTCATACGAACGTAAAAAAAGTAAATGCAGGTCATGGGGTGGCATAGTGTTTATTTGGGAGGGTTGAAAGCGGGTGCATCGTATATTAATGCGTTTTCCGGCGAAACTTGACGTTTTATCCAAAAACGTCCTATACTAAGTTGTAGTTCATAAAAAAATCTACAACATACATATGGGTCACTTTTTACTGTGACCTCAAAATTTCCGAGAAAAATGCGAATGCCAATACCAAAACGAATTTTCTGTTTTTTATTTTTCGTTGTGGCCACAATAATTCAATCTTAATCAAACTTTGTGAAAGAGTGCCTTTTTATACCTTAAATTAGCATAAATTTTTTAATTACACAAAAAACAAGAAGTTTTTGAGATATTTAGTTTTTTCCGTCAAAATCAGACTTTTTTTAAAAAGAAATTCTGTGGTGAAAAATCATCGTACAGAGTTCTTCTTGGACTTATTTTTGTTGTTTTTACATGTACTTATTGACACAATAATAAAAATAATAGTCCCTATTTAACAACATGCTCAAAAATTGAAAAAACTCAAAAACGACTTTTGCAATAGTGAATTTTTCAGTAATTGTTCATTATTTGTTTAAATTTTTAAGAAAATTGCAATACTGGTTACGACATTCAATTGTACGGAAAGAAATACAAAGGAAACTGTCTCTCATTTCTACACTAATGCTATAACCACCATTAAATTAGAATAATAAATCTTCAGACAAGTAAGCAAAATAGTCAGTTTTTGTCTTAGAATCAATAAGTATCTAATACAAAAGTTGTAGGTCAAGAAAAAATATACAACTTTTGTAGAGGTTACTATATAACATAACCTCAAAACTTCCGAGAAAAATTCGAAAGATTCATTTTTTTAGAATTTATAACTAATTTAGTTTTGACGAAACTTCTGAAAGTAAATTATTTATGTCTTAAAAAATCACAAGCTGTTTATGAAAAAATCTACTAAAGTAGATTTAGTACTAAAGTAGACTACTGTAGATGTGACAACATCAATACAGTAGAAACAGTACTCTAATAATTGATAATAATAAATTACAAAAGTTAATATTGTAACACGCCCCTAATACCAGTGCGCTCCGCAATAGCGCTTTCGAGGTCGCCACCATGGCGCCATGACCAGCGAGGGCGTAGGAGCCCCCTTCCACTACGTGTCGACACACGACCTGGACCGAGCAGCATAAAGGACGGTACGCAACCCTGGCAAATGAGTTCGCTCACCGGACTGGAGGAAACTATTAACTTGGCGCACCTCGTAGGGCCTTGGTGACAACGTGGAATCCAAACGGTGAGACAAGCATCGCCAGTATACGACACGCTGCACCTACAGCGACTTGCATTTTCGAATATCTCTTTCCGAACGACCCCACCCCGTCAATATATATTTACAGATTTACAAATAAAAAATGAAAAATATTTATTTTTCATTTTTTATTTGATTTTTATAGATTGGCATAGTTATTTAACTGTGCTAATCTTTGCCTTATTCGCAATTTTTCTCGGAAGTTTTGAGGTTATGTTATATAGTAACCTCTACAAAATTTGTAGATGTTTTCTTGACCTACAACTTTTGTATTGGATACTTTTTGATTCAAAGACAAAAACTGTTATTTTGCTTACTTATCTGAAGATTTCTTGTCCTAATTTAATGGTTATAGCATTAGTGTAGAAATGAGAGCCAGTTTCCTTTGTATTTATTTCCGTACAATTTAATGTCGTAATCAGTATTGCAATTTTCTTAAAAATTTAAGCAAATAATGAACAATTACTGTAAAATTCAGTGTTGCAAAAGTCGTTTTTGAGTTTTTTCAATTTTTGAGCATGTTGTTAAATAGGAACTATTGTTTTTATTATTGTATCAATAAGTACATGTAAAAACAACAACAATGAGTCCCAGAAGAACTCTGTATGATGATTTTTCACCACAGAATTTTTTTTTTAAAAAAGTCTGATTTTGACGAAAAAAACTAAATATCTCAAAAACTTCTTGTTTTTTGTGTAATAAAAAAAAATGTATGCTTATTTAAGGTATAAAAAAGCACGCTTTCACAAAATTTGATTAAAATTGAATTATTGTTGCGACAACTAAAAATTAAAAACAGATAATTCGTTTTGGCATTGGCATTCGCATTTTTCTCGGAAATTTAGAGGTCATACTAAACAGTGACCCCCATATGAATGTTGTAGATTATTTTATGACCTACAACTTAGTATAGGACGTTTTTGGATAAAACATCACGTTTCGCCGGAAAGCGCAGTAATATACTTTGCACCCGCTTTCAACCCCCTGAAATAAACATTATACCACCCCACGACCTGCATTTATTTTTTCTACGTTCACTATGAGCCCCTTTACCATTTCCAATGATAAAACTCCTGTCTACAATTAATACCCACTCTCAACTTAATTTGCCTGCACTAAATATTTGGAATATTTGAACAATGAACATCCTCTGTATATGGTTCGATTATATTTAAACGCTGTTACCTGGCGGTACAAACACTATGCGAAACAATGTAAAATACCTTTCTTTTTTATTTTTCGTAGAAGTCGTATTTAGTCGATAGTCTGGTATTAATAATTTTGTAATTATAGAAATATATTATTTCTTATCAGAGTTGTGTAGGACGCGTTGAAACAAAATTAGAACAAGTAGGAGACACCTTGAACACAATGCTCATACAGACGCTTTATATTTAGTGGACCTGACAGCAATCATCTTTATAACCTATAAATTTTCGATCGTAATTGCACAATTGTCACTTCCAATCTATATTTGATAGGTATATGACTTGATATATTACTATTTTTTTTCGAATTTTGGTATTTTTTAGACCTAATTACGTGGACGGTGCTATAATGAGTCATTGGATGGTATGATTAAAGAGAGTGTTTACTTTTACTTTAAGTATGAGCTTTTACTTCATAGTATTTTGTGGAGTAAGATCTATTATATAAAGTAAATACTTCAATGGGCAGGTTTTACTTATGTTAGAAGAATAAATAGTAGTAAATGCTAGGACATAATATTTCCAGGAAAAAAATGTGAATTTCGGAATTTCCGCATACACTGCTGTCATGTGCGCTTCCGGGCAACGATGCATCCACAGGTGTGAAAATTCCTTTAGAATTGTATGCAGCCTGCACATTAATGCTACATAATCCTTTATGGTTGAAATATTCTTCCCCATGAATTTTAGATTCATTATTCTGATATGGGTACAATCTATCGGTCTTATTGTTCCAGGTATCATCCAATCCTCTTTAGCTAATTCAATTTCGAGGGCATTTTGAGGAAAAGAACTCCAAACATTTTTCTTCAACTCTCTTTTTTGTGAAACTTCTCTAATTATTTTTGAAACGGTGGTTTGATGTATCCCAACATCTACACCAACACCTTGATGACACCCAGGATCACCTAGACTTCTTAAAAATATCTCCTTTTTCGCTACATTTGACAAAGCTGCTCCTCTCGTCTCAATGTGATTTCCTAAGAACTCGTCAGCCATTCATTCAACATTTTTTGCATTGAAGCTAGGTGAACAGTACCTTTATACTATAAAGTTAGCTATAATAATTGACTATACAGTTCCTCCCCATGCGTTCTACGTTCACATATTTCCCTCCTTTTCCTACGAAAACTCATAAAAACAGCCATTTGTAACACTTTTTTAATGGAAGTAATAGAGGCGAAGTTGCTCTATGAGTAGCTTCTTAAAAACTACACAAAGCACTCCCAAATGGAGTAAATACTAGACACCATCAGTAATTACTCTAGTATTGACTTCTATGTACCGAAGTATCTAAAGCAAAGTATGAAGTAATTGCTCCTAGTACTTACTTCAGTCTTACTTCAAGAATAATGTAGAGAAATTTTTAGTATTTACTTGAAGTAAAGGCTACAACATGCAGTAAATACTGCATGTTGTAGCCTTTACTTCAAGTAAATACTAAAAACTTGAAGTAAAAGTAAATACTTTTTTTTAATCATACCATTAATTTTTAACACTAGGGTTAAAAGTGTCTAGCAACCAGTCAAAAAAAACCAACGAATGTAAGGTTAACTTCAATACTAATGTTGTTTCTCATTTTTATCACTTTCTAAACATATTTAAACCTATTGTGTGATACTCGTGTTAACCTAGGCCCTCACTAGTGAATTTTTACCGCCGCTGTCATAATCACGGATCATTCGCCCGGCAAAAATCGCATGTGGGCGCCTGGGCTAAAAAGTCAATTTATTTTGTTCGAGGGGTTTATATAATAAACATTTGCATAATAGATAAATACATCCATGCAAGTATTGACATCGCGTAGTTTTGCGGTTTCAGAAACCTTGCATAACCTACGACCTTGTGTAGCGGTTAATAAATATCGCAGTGAGTTTCGCTCCGTTGCAATCTAGATTTTGAGCGATCTCTCACGTGAACGGAAAAAAATCAGATAACCAGCATTTGCGTCACTGTACGTCCGAATTCCTAGTATACCCCGGCAGCGGCGCCGCAAAATTATCGCCATTTGTCATTGCAGTATCAGTTGTTCGACGATTCGCACGTACGGTACCGATTTCCTACTATTGTAGACACAATGAAAGACTTGCGGTAGGCTTGCCATCCGACCTCCAGACTGGTGACTGTCGTAACTAATAAGAGGTACTTTTTTGGCTACTTTTAGTTCATTGGCAACGTTGAGCCACAGTTTGGACGACATCACCGGCCTTAGTTGGAACCCCCAGGCCCATTCCGATCACGTTATGACCATCGAAGAGCTGAGGAACCAGATGACGAGTTGCTTCACCTGTGGTGTATCCTGGGCCGACCACCACGTGTCACTGGACTGCTCTGAGTGCGGAGGGTACGCTCTGGAACGCCCTTGCCCAACCTGCGATGGAGACTGCGGTTCCGTCTGGAAACGGGACCTTACCATGGTAAATTGAAAAATTGTCGCTGACCTCTTCTTGAATCATCAATATTGATCGCTTGTATAAGTGGTACAGGTTTATACTTGTGCAAAAATTATTTAATGTTAATTTTGATAATCTTATAATCTTATATGAGACTGTTTTGCTTTGTTTTGCTTTGTGCCAAGTTTTGTTTTTGCTCGTCTCTAGAAACAGTTTGTGTAGTTTTTGTGACAATGACTTCAAAATAATCTTGATAACCCCAAAAACAATAATTTTACGGCCAAGGGCGATATAAAAATTCAAATGCACTAATAAATATGGGCTCCACTGCAGCAAAGCTCAATTTGGAAAACCAACGCCATTTATATCTTGCAATATTTTGTTGCAAGGAGAAACTACAAAAAAAACCTGGGCAGCAAAACTACTGTATTGTCAGTTATAAACAAGTGATGTCGTTTATGAACAAATTCGACGCCAATGTTTTTGTTTGTATTATTTCATGGGCAACAATTCTTCAGTAGGTACTGTTCTTGTAGGAATAATATAAGTAACTCCTTTAGTTACCCCAAAATTACTAGGGTTAGTTTTTTTGTTCGAAATAAGTGTTTATCCTTTAATTAAGTTTATGTTCTTAAAGCTTTGTCCCAAATAAGAGGATATAACCTGCGGCCCAATTATTAGCCAAATTTTGTAAATTTTATAGACATTATTACTTTTCTTCTTTGTAATCCCCTGTCATTCCGAGGAATCAAACTTAATCTTTAAAAATTTCTCCTGAATAAATTAGAGCCTGTAACAAATTATAACTTTTAACATGACATCCCAAACATTGAAGATAATTCTTAAGAGACATGTATTCAACATGTATTAAATTCACTTTTTTTAATCACGTTTTTATAGAAAATGGTGATATAGAGGTAGGATGTAAATTTTAAATAATTTAAAAATTACAGCACCAACCTGGATTTGAACCAGGGATATTTATGTCGCTAGCACAATGCTCTAACTGAGCTTATACTGTTAACAACAGTACAACAGTTTTTTTAAAATAAAATGTTTACCTTCGGACCATATAATCAGTAATCTATGGGTTACTTTAGAAAAAACAACATAATTTTATTTACATATCATACCCGAAGCCTAGGTAACAAAGTTACTATTAAACGTTGTTACTATACAATTTAAAAGCCGTTCTGAAAACATCGCAACTCCGAAACGAAATATTTCGTTGCGATGTTTTTCTGCCTGCCCCCCACCATCGTCAATCCGTAGTTACCAGTTATAGGCGGTGTTTAAAGCTCCTGACGTCTGCTGTCTACACCGGGCAACAGTAATATGGGCAAATAAATACAAAGAAAACAGCCAAAGATGTAGAAGTAAAATTATCTAAGAAGTTACACTGAAAATTTCATAAACTTTGAACAATAAATAACGCTTTTAATTGACAATGCGTTTTAGGAGAGGTAGAACTGGGTCTTAATTGCCTTTAGCTCTAAGTACTTATGTATGGTGTCAATAAACTCATGTTTTTTTTTATTATTTGCAGTCCCATGCAAGTAGTAAGGCCCGTTGGCAAGGAGAATGCCAGAAGAGTCGCCCGCAGACAACCAAGGACCAAGCAAACACCCTGGTAGCTCAGGAGCTCTGTTCCCGGTTGGAAAAATTGTCCGCCAACTCATGACGGCATTTCACCCTCTAGTTTTCGTCTCCCCTGTCGAGGATGTGAAAACTTGGCCGCCATTTCACCACCACATCATCATTTCGGCTGCAAGTTTATTATAATTTCCGTAGGTTAACATTTCGCGACTTCCTATCATCTCCTACTCTTCGGGTCGAGAACGAGTCCTTCTCGGGAGCCATTACTTTCGATTAGTTGTTTTCTGTCACCTGATTTCGCCAGATCTGATCGTCGTAGGCCAAATGACCTCACCCAAAAGACTGTTATTTTTATACTCGGAACAAAGACGAAATCTAATCAGTAAACCATGTCCCGAAGGCTGTTCCAAAATTGGCTGCTAACATTGACGTTTTTGTACTTGAATAGTTTAGGTGGTTTTCGCCAGACACCATCGGCGAAAACGACTTCCACCTAGCCTACAATTTTCAAGTGTTAATAAGGATAAATCATTGTACTTTTGTATCGTGAAAGTATTTAAAAGAATTTATATTGTAGAATAATCGATTAAATAATTACACTATGAATAGGTACGTTTGATTTTGTTTTTTTCTAATTTAATACATACTTAGAAATTAGAACGTTTTACGTTAAGTTTCTCTGCTAAATTCAAGTTCTTAAATGACATCAAAACAATTTTATTTGTATGACTGATTATATTACTATGTAATAAATATTTACTATGAAATAAAAACCATATATAAAACGCAATGTCTTTTATTTGTACGTGTAAGAAATCTACAATTAAAACTCAGGATCCTTCTCATGCAACATTTGGGTATCTTCCGATACTTAAAAGTCACCAAAATCTTATTATTAAAACCAAATGCAGTGCATTGAGCAGTGCTCAAACGAAACATAAAAAAGTTATTTTTATAGTTGGCTATTTTGGTTATTTCGGTATTGCTTGCTGAAAAAAAAAACTGAGTGACAACCATATTGACTACACGCATACTACTCGGATATTAGGCGGGCAAAAAAAGTGCAGTGTACTGGATATGCAACCAAATATACTAAATTTCATCATTTTAACTTTGTAAAAGATTATCTTTGTCACAACCTACGCTGTCAATCAGGCAGTATTATACGGGTTTTTTGCCACTGTACAAATATATAATTTGTGTAACCTATCCATAAGCCACAAATATACTAATCAATAATAAATCGCTGTTCTGGAGATAGATTATGTCCAGTTTTACAAAATTTCTTTGAAACATTACCATTTTCGATGAGTGCATCATACCGAAATCTCAGGCGGTTCGTTATTTTAATGCTCGAACACGTCGATTTTTACAATAATGGTAGCGAAAGCATTTTATGGGAAAACTTTCGACAAAAACAGTTGAAAATTTTAAAATATTGGTAACTTCAGGGAACATGGATTTTGTGAATAGAATATGAACTTAACTTACCGTCCTGTAAGGCTTTCGAAGAAAGTGAAGTCAGTATGTCTAAAATCGTAATTTTGATAATTTTTTTTTAATGTAAATTTTAACTTTTGTACTTTTAATTGAAATCCACAAATGTTTATGAAACATTTGTGGATTCTTTAGATGTGCGGCCGAAACAAAAAAAGAACGAAATAACCTGGGGTGACATTCACAAACAAAATACAGTGCTCAAAAAAATTTAATGGAACACTTTTTTCGACACCTGTAACTTTTTAAATAATAGTTCTAGGCTACTCAAATTTGGTATACTTCAACGGGATATATTAAACTAAAGAAAATTACAAAAACAATGTTACAACTCTTAGTGACTTCTAAGTTACACTTAAAAATGTAAACGCAAAACAAAATGTAAATGACTGTCATAGTATCAATGACAGTCGGGTTTTCTGTGGATTGGTGAGCTTTCATACAGTGTAGGTATGCCCTCCACGAGCACGAGTCACTTCCTCACACCTACGTGGCATGCTTCGCACTAGTCTGCAAAGAGATTCTTGGGGTATGCTTTCCCAATTGCCCCTCAATCAGGGCTTGTGTCAGTTGCTGTATGGTTAGTGGTGGATTATGGCGCTTGCGAGCACTTCGGTCAGGCTGGTCCCACACGTGTTCAATAGGATTCAGGTCTGGACTTAACGCCGGCCTTCCAGGGCCTGAATAAGGATAAGGAACATATTTTTCTGCTTCTGTAAATATACCTCCGCCTCACGGTTGATGTTATTAACATAACATCAAGTGATAGAACTATCAAGTAAAAGACAACTGAATGTAAGGAAAATAATGACTACTTTGACGAATATGGATTTTGTGAATAAAAAGTTGCAACAAGTTGAATACGAATTCGTAGTCAACTGCAGTTTCCTATCTCGTCAGGTTTTTATCAAAAAGTTGCGTTCAAAAAAAGTAATATTTGTAATTTTTGGCAACGTAGAAACTTCCAAAAATGTCCGAAAATAAACCTTTTTACGTTTACCTAATCTTATTGAAGTTAAGTTTCTTCGGGGCATTTTTAAACAACATGCAAAAACAAGATAAGTCCATTATCAATATGGTCCTATTTTTTGTATTTTATAGTTTGTTAGCCTAGCCTTTGAATAGGGGATAATTTTGGTTGCATGTGAAAACATTCAGTATTGAGAATTGTGATAATATTTGAATGGAAATTAGACGTTTACGATAGATTTTTTTGTGTTGAATACAAATCCGGCTTAAAAAGTGGCCAAGTACGTGCTTTATTTAGTTAGCAAGTGCGAACGCCAAACATCACGTAACGCTATCCGTGCGTCAAGCGGTTTTCTGTGAGACTTTTCAAGGGTCTTAAAAATCCAGTTTATTAGTTACAAATTCACTAAGATGAGTTATTAAATTTTGTTTACAACCCCGTGGTGCAAATAGCAAACAGCACAAATCAAACCGCCCGGTTTAGACTCTACTGACGATCAAAATAGTTCAAACGTAAAATATGTTCAGAAAACCCTACTGAGCAATGTAGAGCATGTGTATACTGTTCGTTGGGCATTCTGTACGTTGTAATACAAGCAACTTCCGGCACACTAACCTAAGCAACTTGGAGCAGTTAATCTTGGTCCTGCTTAATACCAAAAATGCGTTAAGAGCACTTTAGGTAATTTTTTAGGCCAGTTCCAGTGGTACATTTCGTACGGTTTTGTCACTAACCCTTGTGATAGTAGCTCAACCCAAGTGTGCTTACAAAGATCTGGCAAATTGTATTTTTTTAAACGAAAGAATCTGTCGTTTGTTGTTGGTTTATTTCTCATTCATACTCATCAGGAGTTGGTCCTTGTTTTCATGGTATTAGGAGTGCCATTGAAGCTAATAGTAAATGAATTATCTACATTCTTTCATATTCAAGTTGTACAGTTTAGTGTTAGTTAAATTGGAGAATAGGTACATATTTAAAGTTGCAGCTCTTCGGAAGTACAAACAGTAGATTCTGAAATAAATACCCGTATATAGTATGCGCGCTGGCAGAATTAGTGGAACATAGGCAATAAATAACAAAAAATAACAAAACATTTTATTTGCATATATAAAAATACAATACAAAATTAGCTCAGGTTGTGCAACGTATTTTCCTGCCAACATTTTGGCTGCTGATCTTCGGATACATAGACCTCACTAAAAGTAATATATTATTTTTAATTAATTACGTACAACTAGTTATTGTTATGGAATTTTCTGTTTTACTAATTAATTGTAGTGTTCAAACATCTACGAGAAATCAGCCTAGGGGAGAACAATCAACCAACACATATTACATCTACTTCAGAAACAGAGAGAAGACAATTATGGTGGTAGAAACAATAGGGAATAGACAGGATAGTCAATCAAGAAAATACTTGATCAGAACCATTGAAAATCACCTGAGAAGAACATGCTGTCAGGATATTTTCTGTTTGGAGACTAATCGGAAAGGCCCTTCTAATTAGTATACTCTAAGCTGCATGGCAGATACAATCTGCAATGATTGGCCATAGCACCTTAGTGATCAACTATCCTGTATTGTGTTTGACAAACATGTGTTATATAGACCAATTATATAGACCGGCTTCCTTTTGATGACATATTCAGGATTCAAGGCATCAACGATAAGTTGGATTATTTTAATGCTCTAATTATTAACTTGTTCGATCGCCATGCCCCATTAGTGGTTCGGAGATTTACTAAACCATATTTGCCATGGATAACTGCATCGGTCAGATTATTGATGCGACAGCGGGATAGTGTTAAGACTCGGTACAGAAGAACTAAGTCTCCGGTTGACTGGCGGGAGTATAAAGATCTCAGAAATCGGACTACTTTGAGTTTAAGATATGAGAAAAGGGCGTATTTTCGAAATTTGTCGCAGTTACCGAACAGTGGAAAAGAGTTGTGGCGGCAGTTAAGAAATATTGGTGTTTGCGGTAAAAAAACTGTGGAGCTACCACAACATCTTTCGGACCCAAATCAGGTCAATGCGTTTTTTTTTGTCTAGTCTTCATGGGTCCCAAAATGTTGACATCGACGATGACGTTCTATTCAGCGATGTCAATAATACTTTTGCTTTTCAGCCTGTTGACAGCGATCTCGTATTGGACGCGTTTGTGGCCGTGTCTAGGAAATCACTCACATGTATGGGGGCTGATGGTATCAGTGCTGGTATGATTGGATTGTGCTCGCCATATATTTTCCAGTTCATTGCTCATATTGTAAATGTTTGTATCACGGAGGGATTGTATCCTGATGCCTGGAAGTTGGCGGTGGTTCGACCGCTACCTACGATTTCAAAACCGCTGGAACTTAAAGATTTGCGTCCTATTAGCCTACTGCCGATAATGTCAAAAATATTGGAAAAAATACTTTACAGGCAGCTGTCAGACTATCTTGCAAAATGCAACCTCCTACCTTCTTGTCAGTCAGGTTTTAGGCGTGGTTACAGTTGCGCATCGGCGCTGCTGAAGGTTACTGACGATGTCTTGGCGGCTTCGGATCGGGGTTGTGTTACTGCGCTGGTGTTGCTTGATTTCAGCAAAGCTTTTGACACCGTGGACCACCGTAAACTTATTTCAATCCTACGTAGTGCTGGAGTGGACTACACGTCATTGGACTTGTTGGATAACTATCTTACTGATAGATACCAAGTGGTGAAAATTGGTAGTGATTATTCGACTAAACGTCATATTGTTAGTGGTGTTCCGCAGGGGTCCATTCTTGGGCCACTTTTGTTCTCGGTATATACATCGCAACTTCTGAAAAAACCTTAGATATAGTACGGGTCATATGTATGCTGACGACACGCAGCTGTATGTATCTTTCAGACCAGAGGAGTGCGAGGTTACCGTGAGTAATCTCAATGATGACCTTGAGCGAATGTCTTGCCTATCGAAGGGATTGGGGTTAAAACTTAATCCATTAAAATCACAGCTCATACTTTTTGGTGCTCCCCGACGTGTGGCGTCTGTGTCGGCGTCGGTGCGAGTGACCATTAGTGGCGTTCAGTTGCCCATTCTCGAGGAGGTGAAGAATTTGGGAGTGGTTATGGATAACTCTTTTCGCTACAGACGGCAGGTTGGTATTTGCGTCCGGCGCGCTTATGTGGGTTTGCGTGCTTTGTTCCCTCACAGACAAAGTTTACCCGTTCATGTTAAGAGGACACTGTGCGAGACGCTTGTACTTTCCCATTTTTCATATTGTGTCACATTGTATCATGGTTCTATCGATGCCGTGGACATTGGTCGTGTGCAGAGGGTGCAGAACAGTTGTCTGGGTTATATTTACGGGATAAGAAAGTATGAGCGAATATCGCATAAGTTGAGGGATGCTGGTTGGTTGTGTATGCGTGATCGTAGACGGCTGCAGTGCCTCACTTTTTACCACCGGGTCATTGTCACTGGCACGCCTCCGTACCTATGCAATAAAATCCGTTTTCGCTCGGACGTTCACAACGTGAATACCCGATTTCGTGGCCGCATCTCGCCTCCTCCACACCGACTGTCACTGTTTCGACGGTCCTTTAGTTGGCAGGTTTATTCCTTGTATACGGACGTCCCGGATTCGTATAGATCTCTTACCCCGGGTTGCTTTCGAGATAAGATGTTTCATCTTTTATACGATAACAGCGGATGATGTCGGATGCTGGTGTGTGCGGCGAATGTGTATTGACTCGTGGTTAGTTTTGTGCTGTGTTATGTACGTTGTCATGCTATGCATTTTGTTGTTAGAGTGTTAGCCATATTTGTTGGGTTACTATTTATATTTATTTTTGTAGGGTTAGATATGAGCAGAGCCACGCTTATTGTGGATGTCTGGACCTCGCCCTAAAGTTTGTGGAATTTTCTTTGTATCTATTTGAAAGTTTGTTTAATAAAGACATTATTATTATTATTATTATTATTATTAAAAACAAAATAGTATTAAAATGTGCCATTTATCTGTTGCATCGTAAGAAATGATATTGAAGGAAGTACCTTGTTCGCCAAGTACTTTGTTCCAAGGACATTATTATAAATATTCAATTAATATTTTGTTCTTCTTCATTTAAAAGTGTATCGATTGTTACTTGTTGGTACATTTCTACCAAGTTTGGAAAAAGTGTATTTTCAAATTTTAGCAATTCAACAGACCTCAAATCAACATTCAATGTGAATTATACACCAACATACCTATACATTTCCGAATACAGTACGTTCAGTCTATCCGTCAGCATTTCCTCGAAGCACGGATCTGTCTCATAAGTGTAGGTGTGACGAGGTTCTTTCTTCCTTTCAACAATTTCCCTCAGAGCTGCCGCTAGTTTGGTCATGGCATCATCAGGCTTGTCAGTATAAACCTACAATACTATTTAATCAACCCAGGGTGTCTCGATTTACATCCAATATACATACAACATCCCAAAAGAATCCAGGATTATCGTCGTGGAAGCTAATGTAAGACTTCCTCGACTCCAAAATCTGCTTGATATAATTTTCCACGTGATCACTGGGGTCCATTCTGACTCTGGATTCGTCTGAACAACTCGTTTCGTCGCTGTCATTAGAAATTGCATATTCACTTACAGCGCTAAGAACTGAATGTTCAATGTCTCCTTCGCTGATGCTATGGACTACCTTTTCCTCACACAAATGAAACGAGACTGATTGAGATCTCCTCTGACAAGTAAAAAATACAAAGCATTACATTACAGTTTGTGTGGAAGTTAATCCTCGTATCCATACCTGGCTTAGATTTGATCCATCTCCTTTTGGAGGGATGCTATGGGACCACTCGGGTCCGGAATTGCTAAGGGCAAATGGATTATCCTAAATACTTATCGAAAGAGGTGAACTATCATTTTGACAAACAAAATAACTATTTTCAAAATTAGTACTCGTAAGGTGGCCGCACACTGAACGAGCAAGCAACAAGCAACATACATGCAGCCTGCATTTTGCTTCCTAGAAACATTTTGCACGACGCATACCGCACACAGAGAGAGCACAGCAAGAGCACAACACTCACACATGACGTTTGTTTAATGTGACATTTAATTTTAAAAAAATATGCATTAAAAGATTGTACGGGGCCTATAGCTTATACATAAAACTGTGGTAACCATGATAATTTGCTAAAAAATAATTACTCAATTAATATAAACTATTATGGATTTTTATTATGTTTCTCCATTTTATGCTAATTTATAATTTAAAGAATAGGTGGCTTATTCCCAATGTCATGCAAAAAATTACTAGCCATGTCGTCGCCATCCGAGAATTAAGATTTTCTTATGAGGCGTTTAATTAGAAAATGTAAGAGAAAGTGCTGGGTTCATCTGTATAATGGTAATTTTAATTCGTTTATTGCTATAATCATACAAATTTGGATTGTATAGAACGGGATTGTCCTCAACTTCAGCAAGTAATTACACTAAAAAAACTAACATTTTGAATGATTGACGGTTACATCATCCTAACATAATCTGTTGATATATAGATCCATATATAATATATCATCTGTAAATCAACTATTGAAAATTTTAGATCAAAAGTTCAATGCCAAAATTTGCGTCAAATAATATTTTAATTTTACTAATTTTTCACTGACGAGACTGTAGTTCTTTTATTGAAACAATCCTATTTTTGCGTCTAATTCAACATTTATGATAATGGGTTAATTGAAAAATTCATTACAATAGTCACAAAAATCACAGAAATCAAGATTGCTTGGATGCTGCTTGTGTGTGGCGCAGCAAAAAACCGGTTGACAGAAAACATGCATACAGCAAGCAGCGAGCATTTTGCACCTAGGAGCAAATGCTCGTTCAGTGTGCGGGTCTACATATAAATACATGGGACCGTTTTTTGCATCTTGATACTTTTGCTTCCTGCTTGCTGCTCGCTTGCTGCCTGCTCGTTCAGTGTGCGGCTTGCCTAATATAATAGTTGGCAAAAAATCACTGAATCTTTAATCAAAATATCATATGCCTTTTAAAAGCGTCCGATTTTTCTGCCAGTCCTGTATAATGTGAAATATCTTCAAATGTTTGTTGACTTACCGTTCACCGAGGTTGTCGTAGAAGGAAACACTCATTTGTCTATTATCTCCATCTACGGGTAGGCATCCAACAACATCATCTAAGAACTCTTTGCCACTACTGGTAGAACTGTTAATCACATATGCTTCTTTCATGGTATAGTCGCTCACGATCCTCATAATTCCAGTTTTCTCCTTCTGACTGTAACGGTACAATTATGATACAATTTAAGAATGGTAAATCAGACCCGTCAAAAGTTTTATTTTATCATGCTATCCACCCTCGTAACTAGCTAAATAAGAAGACAGTAGAAGCAGAATAGTTTCAAGTGAGGCCTTAAAAGTCAAACTTTTCAATGGAATGTTTACATCAGCCATATACTCTCCAGCCAAATATCTTTATATTTGGCTGGAGAGTATAAGAACAGAACAATATCTTAACTTCTGGCCAAACCTCTTAGGAAATTGGTATCATATCGGGATGGCATCTTCTGGAGATAAGGGTTAACTACCACAAAACGAAGATGTATTTACCAGTCCATGCAACAATAAATGTGAAGCTCGTTCTACATGCAAACCTAGGGTCTGGCCAACTGACGTACGTAAATAAGATTAATGGATTCGGATCATTCTCCAATAACTTTAAGCAATATAACAACTAAAAATGAAAGAAATCCAGGTGAGGAATCCAGTGAGGCCACTCAGGCCGCAACAACGGGTCGCTACGGGTTACGTTTATGATGCTTTTGTATCTTTAGAAACGTTGCCGTCGCGAACATAGCGCAGTACAATCTACAGGTATGATATATTTAAATATAAATTGAACTCAGTCTGGGAAATAGAATAAAATAAATTCTCAACTTTCAACAAAAGAAGTACGAGTAAATATTTGCAAGTAACAAAATCCAGCAGTCAAAACAATTCAATCGGTTAGAATGAATAAGAAGGACAATTCAAGATATCAAGCAAAAGCCAAGAAATAAAAACCTAGAAGAAACGGAAATGACATGAACACGCATGGTTATCCAGAAGAAAGCGACTATGGGACTGAAGAAACCATCAGTCAAATTGCGCCAATAAAAATGTCAATACAAAGTCGAGTACTTGGAAAAAACTTCAAATAAAGACAAAAGTTTGAACAAATACTACCTTGGAAGTATTTGTTCAAACTTTTGTATTTATTTGAAGTTTTCAACAACATCGGTACCTGCGAGGGCTTCCTATCCAGTCCAATATACTGATTCCGTGATTGCCTCGGGACTGATGCCAAGACGAAATGCAGTATTTAGTATAAATAAAATAAATATTGTTTTAAAAAGACGATATGTGTAATCCTCAAATTTAAATACAGGCACTATCAAAGAAACTCAACAAGCAATAACGTTGCTAATAGCTGTGTTTTCAAGTTATTGGCAATATTTTTTGCTATTGAAGACAAAATACCTAACATATTTGGTTTTTAAAAATTTAGCCAATCAGTCGCAAAAAAACTGTTTCGAGAAAAAACGCGTTTAATGTTTCTAGGCCAGTTTCGCTGTTATTCGGATGCCACCACTTAAACACCATTCTAGCATCTCTCTTGATCACAAATCGTTGTAAATCAACTTTACAATATTTACGACATTATTTTCCAATTCAACGTTTCTCAAATCCCCATAAAAAGAAACCCTCAAAACATTGAACGAGACTCCTGATAGAACAGTTTTACAGTTGGTAGTGTGATGTGACAAAAAATCAGAGCAGAGTGTTGTAATCAGAGCAGAGTGTTGTGTGACTGTACTGTCAGTCATTATATGTAACTCCAAATTTTGGCCGTTTAATTTTATTGGAAAGTAATGTAGACCAGGCAATAGAGATTTTTTTCGTGACAAAAATAGTATCAGCAAGCCGACGGTTCCAGGTCACGTGGAACAGTCCGTAGATGAATTGTGATGTGTTTTCGACTCGCAAATATCATTACTTAATTTGTTATAAACAAAAAACCACAAAAAAACGTGCTTCTTTTCGTTTTTCGCTTATAAAAGCTGAACCGATGGAGCAATCTTGATGCTTTCAACAGACTTTCAATAAACCCTAGACGGACTAGATCGCATTAAAATTAACGGAGGAAATTCGGAAAAACCGGAAAAATCTGCGTTTTTTTCAAGAATTCATATATCCGCCATTTTCAAAGTTGTTGCCCAGGCTTTTCGCGAGAAAGTAGCGATCGATGGGTACTTTAAGTGTGCACAACCCAGGCGTTGTCCGATGATTAGTTTTTGCACAATTGCAATTTGAATTTTCTTATGCAATATGGTTCGGCGACCCTGGATGCGTCAGAGGTGGTCCGATTTTAATTTTTTAACGTATTTCGAAAGTAGAAGTATTGTGCTACAAAACGTCTATTCTGATTTTGCGTTAAAATGTTGCGAAATCGGCGAAAAATGGTTGCAAACATGACCGAAAACTGCTGCGCGCTCAAAAGCCGTCGAGTAGACGGGGTAGGCGGCCGACGCGGGGAAGCGCGTACCTATAGTAATTCCAGCGCGCTGCGCGCTTCCCCGAGTCGGCCGCCTACCCCACTACTCGATCGCTTCGGAGCGCACGGCGCGGCAGTTTTCGGTCATGTTTGCAAGCATTTTTCGCCTATTTCGCAACATTTTAAAATCAGAATAGTTTTGTAGCACAATACTTACTTACACGAAACTGGCATTTTGAAATGCGTTAAAAAAATTAAAATCGGACCACCTCCGCCGCATCCAGGCTCGCCGAACCAAATTGCTTACAAAAATTCCAATCGCAATTGTGTAAAAACTAATCATCGGGCAAAGCCTGGGTTGTGCATACTAAAGTACCCACCAATCGCTAGTTTGTCGCGAAAAGCCTGCGCGACTACTTTGAAAATGGCGGAGTTATGAATTTATGAAGAAACGCAGATGTTTCCGTTTTTTCCGTATTTCCTCCGTTAATTTTAATGCGATCGGGTCCGTGTAGGGTTTATTTTTTTCGTCTTTTCATTCTCTACAATTCGTCTCTACAATTCGTCGGGGATCAAGATTGCTCCATAGGTTCAACTTTTACAAGCGAAAATCAAAATAAAGCACGATTTTTTGATATTTTTTGTTTATAACAAGTTAAGTAATGATATTTGCGAGTCGAAAACACATCATAATACATCTACGGACTGTTCTATGTGACCTGGGACCGTCGGCTTGCTGATACTTTTTTCATTACTATTTGTCAAGAAAAAATCTATATTGCCTGGTCTAATGAAGTTTTCTAAGGGTGAACGCGCACATATCAGTCATGTTGGAACAGGACACGTTTAGATAAATTAAAGCATTTTGTTCTCTCCCACTCACTGGCGCAGTATATCGCTATCACACTTTGTTTTGTCTAGCCGTGTTTTGTTCCAACATGACTTATGTTTAGACGGGGCAAGTTTAGTGGTGGAAAGTGCTGTCCGCCACTAAAATTACCATGTCTAAACAATGGGAAAGTATACTTTCTACTTGGAAGAGTAGTTAGTAATTATGTCTACTATACCGTGTGCGCCAACGGGCATAACAAAGTCTGCTCAGTAATCTGGCGTAATGGTCCTCTTCCTCAATAAACAGTGTTAAAATAAGTATCGGCCTTAGGCTTTTCATTCTAATGGTGAGAGCAGCGATTAGGTCAGTGTGGAATATAAGCACTCGCTTCTCATCTATGACTTTCGTCAATTCGTTACAAGCTGAAAATTGTTTTTATTTAGATATTGATTTTATTGCAACCAATCCGATTGTATGCTGTACCAAATCCGTAAGAATAACCCATATAATCAGAAACTGCAATAAATTCGCCTTGTTTAGTCAACTCTTTAAACTGATCTTCAGTTACGAAATAATAATCAGTTCCTTCAACCTCATTATCCCTCTTTGGCCTCGTAGTGTGACTGACGCCAATCTCCAAATACCTTGAAAATGTCAACGTCAAATCATAAAATAACATCTTCACACGACATACTTAACATATTTCTCGTAAAATAACGATAATAAAGTTCGTTGTCCACTGCCTTGAGGTCCAACCAAGATCATAATAGGTGGTACTGGTTTGTTTATTGGAATTGTAGTATCATTAACTTCGTATTTCATCAGTTTCTCAATGAGCAGTAAATTTGCGCGCTTCCTAGCAGCTTCTACTATTGGTGGAGGGTCATATTTACATTTTACCAAAACCTTTTCTTCTGAAGAAACGTAAGACCCATCCAAGGTGACCAAAGGCTTTATCAAGCTGATGCAAATCTCGTAGTACCTCTTTTGTGTGCATACTGGATTGAATCGGAAGTCAGCCTCAGTTAAATACCTCAAGTTCTTGAGGTTCTCAAATTCAATCAGATGGGTGATATTATTGTAAACCATAACAATCTTCTGTAACCCCTCAACATTTTTGAATAGCGACATGGATTTAATGTTGTTATAAGATATGTTGATCCCAACTAAATCTTTCAAAGTGTGCAAGCCCTCAGTGGGGCTTTGCTCAAACTTCTCAATCTGATTGCTGGCAATGTTCAAATGGACCAATCGCATGTCGTTCAAGTTTCTCAATTCCTTGATTTGATTGAAGGATAGGTTTAAATACCTCAAATACCTTAATTTATCGAGTCCTCTTATGTAATATATTTGATTATGGGAAAGGTCCAAGAACACCAATGACCAGAATTGGCTAAGGTCATCGATAACGTCGACAAAGTTATGGGAGTAATTTACGTAAGTTAAATTGAAAGGTGGTTTGAATTTTAGAACTTCTGTCAGGATATTGTTGGAAACGTCCAGGTACATTAGGAAAGGTAATTGACTCAATGGTTCCAATTCCGTTAAATTGTTATGAGATAAGTTCAAGAACTGAATGTAATGGTGGTAAGTCAAAATCGATATTTCCTCAAGACGCTAAAAAGTAGTGTTAATAGTTACATGTCAATTAGTTGGCCAGGCAAAAAGCATCACAAAGTGGCTAAGGATAGAAAAAATCAGATAGGTTAAACATAGGCATTTGTAATAGTATCTTGAACTGTCTTTGCTCTGGTACGTCCACAACAAAAAAAAACATTTATTAGATAGATTATAGTGGATCACATTCACTACATGCTCTAGATTGCTTGAAATAATTTTCTCTTTTGTAAAGCCAATAGTTTTGGAGTATTACTAGTTACTAGTAGAGTTATTAGTATAAATAATACGTAGATTCGGACATTTTCACAACACGTAGAAAATGTAGCTCCATGTATACAAAGTTTCTGCCACCAAATTGCACCACACTTATATAATCCACCCCCCAAAATGCAATTCGTTTAACAAAACTGTATTATCGAAACAGCCTTTTGGTTCATGTTTTACTTTATTGTTTTATTTTCTTTTTCATTGTTTTATTTTCTATCTTTGGAGGGAAGTGACATTTCACTGGCTCTTAGGAACATCACTTTAAAGGATGTGGTGTTGTTTTTTCTTACATAATAACATAGGTACTATTGTCGATACTCAAAGAGAGATTGCTGTCAATGGATAAAAATCGACAGGAAATTTCTGAAATCAACTAAATATATTATATTGTATAATTAAATCAAATATTATACCAAATGTTTTATGAATTTTTGTGGAAACGAATTTGTTGTTTTAGTGCAGTAAAGTTAGCAAAAATAAGGGAAATAAATAAAAATAAGGGAAATAAACCCAATGAGGTTGTCCTTTTGGGATCCGACGCGGAAAATGTTGGGTTACAATATTATAAAATCGAATAACAAAAAATAATCAAAAACAAATCTGCTCTAATGAAAATAAATTGCTTCCGGGTTATGCCGTGTGTCAAGATTCGTAAATGCTGACGTTTCGTGAACCATGTTGCTCGCTTCTTCAGAGCTAACTGAATACTGAAGACCTACCAAAGAAATCTTCCTTATATACCTAAATTTACACCTCACTGTACACATCTGGAGCTACCGCACCCTTCTCTTTTCCACGTGACCGCGTTAGGATCGATTTCCAGACCCTACTAATGTCAGTGCCGTCTTCACGATTGATGATGTTAGGATGTTTGTAAATTTCGATGGCTTCTCTAATAAGCCTTCGATGATAATTATTTACCCTTGCCAACATCTTAACGTCATCGAAATCCATTTTGTGTCCTGACTCATGGCAGTGTTGAGCAACAGCTAGCCTAGTCGTGCCTAGTCGGGTGTGTCTACTGTGTAAGGATGGCAAACATAAATCGATGTTTCCATCGATGTATTTCACAAAAATATCGTTTCGAAAGATCAAAGAAGTTATAATTGTAATATATTGTAAATAAATAGGTATCGTTAGCAATAATATAATTTTCGGTTGCCCTCTAGTGGAGAAAAATTATTACTATTGTGAAACGGTAGACTAGCAATAACTTATATTAATATAATTTATAGTATTTTTCACTATAAGTAATAATGACTATCAAGAGCAACTAAAACTACTATAGAGGTTGGTATTAAGAGCACCACAACCACTACTATTATTGTCAAAATGTCGAAAACTGTAGCAATAACTTGTTAGTTTTATTACTTATTTACAGTATTTGTCACTAAAAGTGATGGTGAGTATCAATAGAAGTGGTGGTGTTTTTAACGAATAATTAAGAATTCTACATTAATTCTGTACGTTGAATATAAGCATTGATAAAAACATCGATTGTACGATGCTTATATCATATGATATAAAACATCGCTGTATTCGTAATTTTCCATCCCTACTACTGTGCTCCTTGACTCGACTTCGATGCTTCGCCCTATCTGTCCTACATAGCATGTTCCGCACTCACATGTTGACTTGTATTGGCGCCGTGCGCGTGCGATATGCCCATCTCTATTGCCGCCGGACGGGACTAAGATCGCCACGAGGTGGCGCTGTTCTATGCAGTTTCCTTCCTAGTAATCACCCACGTGGTAGTTACCTGTAGCGCGTCTACTAAGTAAACATAAACAAGAAAGCTGTTGCCGTACGTAAATGAGGTTAATTGGTAGAAGCAAGTAATTTATTTGTATACACAATGCTAGTCTGTGCACAACGCTATCAGCTGACAGAAATAATAAATAAAGTCGACTACAGCGCTTTTGCGTGCAGCGGTGACCGAGAAAACTTCTGGCGGATACATATTCCGCCATGGGCGCATAAAACGTTCCTCAATCCCCCACTCCGTACTGCGCACGGTGCCAATACCTCTTCGTTCTTCAGGAGTGATGTGATATCCTTCGGGTTAGGCAAAAGATCCTTTACCTTAGGGCTTAGCTGATGCTCTGCACCTTACAGTGGTACCCGATTTCTTCAGTAATCTACCGATTCTTTCTGATACCCCACTTACACATGGTAAGAAAGCGAACCCCTTTGACTCTTGCGGTTCCTAAGTTAAGATGTTGGCAAGGGTGAGCAATTATCATCGAAGGCTTATTAGAGAAGCCATCGAAATTTACAAACATCCTAACAACATCAATCGTGAATCAATCGTGAACACGGCACTGACATTAGTAGGGTCTGGAAATCGATCATAACGCGGTCAAGTGGAAATACGCATGGGAGCGGTAGCTCCAGATGTGTGCAGTGAGGTATAAATTTAGGTATATATGGGAGATTTCTTTGGTAGGTCTTCAGTATTCGGTTAGCTCTGAAGAAGCTAGCAACATGGTTCGCGAAACGTCAGCATTTACTAATCTTGACACACGGCAAAACCAGGAAGCAATTTATTTTCTAAATGATTCTGGCCGTGAAAACGTACTTACTGCTCTAATGAATTCTGAAATAACTACAGTATGATAATAAAATTAAGAACAATTCGATTACTACAGTACAAGTAATCGATACAAGTAATCGGTACAATAATCGGCTAATAATTTCAATTTGTCAAAGTCAATTTGTAAAGAATCTTCTATAACTACCTACATTAATAATATTAACTGCGATGAACCAGTAAGAATTTTATTTGGAAAAACTGAATTCTTGGCGGAAACTTATTCAGGGCGTGGAAATGTACTATGATCTTAAGATACCAATTTTCAACCTATCTCGATTTTATTTACCTAAAATGCCTATTGCCTATACCTGCGGTCCCCAAACTACCTACTACGGCCCGCGGGCCATTGAGCAAAGTTGAGCTATGAGACTGCCGTGAGAGGGAGAAGGACAGCGGGAGAAGTTGGGGGACCACTGGCCTATACTATGGTTCCTAACCTTGTTAGAAAGATTAACCTTGCACAAGACGTACTTTCCTATCTCTGGGCATCTATCCAGATATGAAGCACAACAAGCCATGATCCTCTCGGTCAACACACCTTTTTCCTCCTCCTCAGTCAATACAAGATCTTCGTATTTCTTAAAGCGAACTACTGGCTTTGCTTCGTCATTCCAAGGATCATCTTCCAAGCCATACGTTCCCCAGGTTCCTATAGAATAATGAAGAAAACACGTGATATGAGTGTAACTGTTTATTGATTAAAAGCAATTTAGATTAATCAGAAAGTTTGCGATCGTATAGAGTATACCGGGCATTTCTACATCGGGCCATGTTGTATCAGAGTTGTAGCCACTGCCTGATGTTGAAGATTCTTCGTCGTCGTCGCCGGCCTGCAGGCTTTCGGAAAAATTCACCGTGTAGCTGGTGAAGGTAGTAGCATCTGTTATACTTTTTATTACAGTGCTATCGGCAGCTAGTAAGTCTTTAGAAGGAGGTTCACCTCCTTCTAGTTCAGTTTCCTCTTCGTTTACTTCCATGTTTTACTAGTTTCGGTGACACAATATTTTTATTGTTTTCATTTGGAAACCATTACTTGGCAACACCAACAAGATTTTTCTTTTCCAATTTGGAATATTTTCACAGGACACTAGAGAAAAAATCAGCATTAGAAATCCGTTCTTATATATGATTTATAAACGGAAATACTGGGGTGAATAAAAAAGTGCACATGTTCTGAAAAGATCTGGAATAAAACTTATCGCAATTCTTGTTGTCACCCCGTATTTTCTTTACTGATTTGGTGGATCTTTTAATTGCCTTAATGATAAAGTAAACATTTTAGAGCCTTAAGGACATTTTCGATATAAAGATAAATAAGAATTGTAAAATATTGACAACTCTGGAAATCATGGATTTTGGGAATAGATTTCCTACTAAGTAACATTTTCGGACAAACCCGATACGCTAGAATCGTGAAAGGGGCATCAGAGCAAACCTTAAACTTCGTACTTATACCTGAAATCATAAAATTGTTATTAATTGCTTTATTTTACGTCGGTCTAGTTTCGCAAAACGTATGAGCGGTTACTCCTACGCAGAAGACGAATAGAACTTTAATAGTAGAAAATTAAAAGTTTCAATCTAAATTTCATTGTAGTCAGATCAATAGGAAGCAAGATATCACATACACAATGCTGCCCATCTTTCAAAATTATTTTCTTGTCAATATCATCCTTCCCTATATAAGGTGACTATTATTAGTTTGTTGAAGAGGAGGACATTTCGACCCGACCCAACCCAACCCTAACCGTAAAGGCGTAAACCGACTGAAATGCAAATATATTTGAGTTATGATAACTTCTACTTCTACATCAACGGGCATACAGGAAGAGGCTGTATTGATGGCGTTTGATAAAATATGGGCATTACAGCCAATGCCTAAAATGTCCTTCTTCGTCAATTTAGTATGCACATTATTTTTACCTGGCGTCTTACAACCACCAAAGTTGGCATTCGTGTTGTCTGCTGACATAGCCACAATTTTTTCTTTTAAATTATGCTCGCATACAATTTTAAAGACATGATTTGCTAGGATATCAGATGTTTCACCATCTATCGCTTCTAAATTTAAAATGTTTACTTTAATTCCAGTATTCCAGTCAAAATATCTAACCATTACTGGATAGAGTTTAATTTCCTTGTGATTAGATGCATCCGACAGAATCGATACAAAAGACACTTTTTCTAAATCCTTTTTTTAATATTTTCTCACAGTAGTTTTTAAAAACGGAAGCTATAATAGCTTCACATTTTGTTCTAGCACACG
Source organism: Aphodius sticticus (assembly GCA_963966075.1). NCBI lineage: Eukaryota > Metazoa > Arthropoda > Insecta > Coleoptera > Scarabaeidae > Aphodius > Aphodius sticticus. Next base: position 22,426,526 of record OZ014510.1, read on the forward strand.
AAAATTTTGAGTTGTAAAACTTTTTAAGTAATTTACTAGTGCAATCCATGCTTCTAAAACTGTGATTGTGAACAACTGTATAAAAGGTAAATGTACCTTCGCAAACACTTATTTGCTTTTCATTTGCAGAGAACATTGATTTTGGTAGAAAGGTTGTAATTTTTGTGCTCGAGGATGATGCAGTTAGATTTTCGCAAACAAACAACTGTTGCAATGTAATGCGCGCTACGCGATGCAGGGTCTGACGCGTCACTTCGGCGCCAGTGCGGTGTTTGAATATAACCGTTATGGTTATTGAACACTATAATAGTGAATAGAGGTGTGCTCTATGTGTACGATCAAAAGAGATGAGAATGGATCGGCATCGGCAGTACCTGTACTTGTAAAGATGTAAATACATATTGACAATTTGAATTGTATGACAGAACACATAAGCCGTCAAAAGGAGGACAAGGAGGACATTCTACAAAAACGGAGGACCTTAGGAGAGCAATAATAAAAAGGAGGACAGGTCCCCATAAAGGAGGACTGTCCTCCCCATGTCCTCCCTAAAGGAGGGCGGTTGGTCACCTTACTATAGGCGTTTTCTCGCGGACAACGGTTAGTTCAAGTTACCTGAAGTAAGGTGTAGTATGTCATTCTCGCGACAAACTTGTGACGTCACAGTTACCTCGAGTAAGCTGGTTGGGGTTACTGAAGCTTACCTGACTGCTGACAAGAGTGTGCTACGTCAATGCCATCGATATTTGAAATTGGTTATCTTTACGATGACAGTACGGTGACAGTTGTTGATCAGTTTAGTCATAGTTTAGTTTTGCGTTGAAATATACCCTTATAGTCAGAGGAAGAAATACTAGATGATATCAATAGAATACTTTTAGGAAGGGAAGAGGAAGCATTTGCTCAAATCCATTTGAGGTCATCCAAAGGAATACCATCTCAGAATGCAAATGCTATTCATCATTTTCTCGAATTATGGCTTTCCATAGCAGAATGACCTCTGGTATACGCCTATGCCGTGCGTCTTGCTATACTATACAGAAAAGAGCGATAAGAACAATTCAGCAGGCCGACCAAACACACTGCATTACTTTAATGAGGGCGTACATTTACCAACAACTTCTACAAGCTAGAAACGAGCTCTCAGCTCAGACACGAAAAAGTGCGGCCACCCAGCGGATTCTCATGAACGCAGAAGTTATTACAATACCGTACCATAGAACCAAAACAACTCCAACCAAGGACATATCATCAGCTCCTTAATAAGCTTCCAAAGAACAGGCTACAAACACCCCTAGGGACCTTCAAAACAAAGTTAAAGCATATGCTGGGCAGGGAGAGCTTCAATGGGATTGAAGAATTTGAAACCTACGTGAAAAATAACCATGAGTAACAGAATGCTATATTTTGCTTAAGTGCTTTTGCAGTATATTTAAGATTTATTATGTGATATTTAATGTGTCCAGTTTGGTACAAAGTGAAAAATTGTATTAAAATTAATATAATTCCACAAAACAAAGGAAAAGAGGTTATTATTTATACATTATTACAAATTGATGGTTGCGTAAGTGCAAAATTTTCTGATACACGCAAAAATAACCACCCTCCTCATCTGCGGCTGACAATTACTATGAAGTATGAAAATTTAGGTTACGTTAGTAACCTACACCATCCATACATTTGTCACTTGACATAAGTAACTTGACAGAACTAACTATTCGTGTTCTCGCGATGTAACCGAGAGTAAGCAAATGATTACGTCATCCACTGACTACAGGTAACCGTATCAACATACTTCAACATACCGAGTATGTTCGCGAGAATACGCCTTATATTCCACTCAGATTCCTCACAGATTTCAAGGTATAGAGACACAGTTAGGATTTAATTTAAACATCACTGAGGTGGTTTTAAAAAGTTTATTAGGTAAATAAATACGAACAATCTCACATTTGGATAGTATGCCATTAATGTTTTTAATAAAAAAAATGATTTTCCTTTGTATTCGGTAGTTGGCACTCTCACTCAAAGATATTGTGCGCAGGTTAAAAGAATATATACATGAAGGTTAAACTTAAAAAATATTCTCCATAAAAATATCGTAAGATGCACTCCTCCAGAACAAAAACAGTATTCGGGGTACATTTATTTACCTCTTTGTTACAATAATAAAATATACATATATAGATATAAAACAAAATAAATGCTATCAAGTTTAAATTAATCTGGCGTCAGTAGTGTTACAACTTAAACAATAAGTTGTTAATAAATAAATGGTAGACAAAAGAACTGAATGTTGGTTAAATGTCAACTATTCGTGGATTTATCACAAGACAAGCCTTTTAACACCGCACTCCACGCAAAATTTTGCCGCAGCCAATGGGTACCTATTTCCGCACTCATGGCAATACTTTGACATCTTAGGTGCTGAACTTAGTGGCACCGGTGATGACTCGGAACTACTGGAACACGGGCTGTCAGCAATGAGACTCTTCTGACTCTCCAACGGTGACAATTTCGTTTTTGTCGCTCTTGCTTTTGGTGTCCTCCTGTTGAGACTACAATAAATAACTTAGCGTATGGTTCAAACATTGTGGGCTATAGTTTACCTTCCATATGCTGAATCGCCGCTTACTACTTTTGGCCCTTTATGCTGTTGGCTATCATCATCCTCACTCGCTGTTTGGGTGCCAGATCGCCTATCGTCAATTCGAGGGTCCTCCTTCCGCATTTTTTCTTCTTTCTCTTTTAAGTACATCTCTTCAAACATCTTGTACTCCTCGTACATGGCGTCGTCCACTGAGAACAGTTCCTCGGAGGGTGTCAAATCAGGATTATTCCTTGGAATCTGTAAGCAAAAATGTTGAGCAAAAGATGGAGTTCGCCATTATTGAAATAATGGCGCTAGTAACTTTTTTCTTGTATTAATACATCTGATTGTTTCTAATTATTGTGGAACTGGGCGAACCTGGGTATTATGTATAAAATATGTTATGGCTATTCGAAAGAACATTTGTTCTCAACATTTGCTTTTCAATTATGCAGTACAAAGCATATACAATCCTTTGAAATCGTTATTATAATTGTTATTACTATTAGTATTTTTAATATTCAGTATTTTATCATTATTTTAAAATGAAAGGGGTAACCTGCAGGTTGTCAAACTGTCCAAGTATAGATGACAAAGCAACAGCAGATATCCTCTTATTATATTTGCTACAAGTCAGGAAAAATGACTGTACTGGCCAATAACAAAAAAATTAACAAATAACAATCCTGTTCTGGTATGCCTTTATATGTAGAATCTGTATCTGAAGGCAGAAATTCTGAATTGTCTGGTTTTTGAGAAAATTAATGCAACTATCACTTCATATTTTTTTTTATTTGGAATGTGTCCATGTCAACAAAGGTATATAAATTAATAACCACGAAAAAATGCCTTTGTAAAATATATAATTTCTTAGGTACCGGTTTCGTTGGTTACAACATCATCAGCCTAAATCTACAATTAGAAAATGTTGGTACGAAAACAAATAAATAACAATTTAACAGATTACTCACGTCAGGTAATTAAAAACACAAGCAAAGTAAAGTACGTGTGCCATGCGTGAATGACGGCAAACAACTGACATACGGCTGGAAGCTAGCATGATGGCGAAAATATTGAAAAATTAGTTCAAAGTAGGTTGAAGTTAATAAATTTTAAAAAATTATTGTAATGTAAACATGAATAATCGCTTTTATCTACGACTCACATATAATAAGTTCATTGCATACGTATCTGTGGCTATATAATCCCCATCATGATACATGCCAATGATTATAATGACACTAGCGTTATATAATAATGACAGTTCGTTCAAATAATGGCTTTATTATTTGAACGAACTGTCATCATTATACAACGCTAGTGTCAAAGTCTGTCAAAATCTACGTGGATGACAGTGATTTGACAGTTCGCCTGGCCACCGTTGACAATTACATTTGAAATATTTAACATAAAATGGAATTTATGAGTCGTAGATAAAACGTCGTATTTGACTCGCACACAACGGATATAAATCGCCCGCATATATGCCTAATTATTTGGTCGTCAAATAATATACTATTGTTGAAAGTCTAATTGATCATTTAATAAAGTGATGTTCTAGTTTCTTTTATGTTTTTCTATCTCGAGTTGTTCTAATAGGTCTAATTTGTAGTTTTTAATAAATTTGTGAAGAAGTGTAGGTTCGTTGTATTTTATACAATGAGCAGTTGAAATTTTGTGCCGATAAATGTTAGAAGAGGTTCTGGATTTGTGTTCCGCCATCCGTTTTGCTAACTTCCTTCCGGTTTGACCTACATAAACAGCATTACAATTAGAGCATGTGAGAGCATCTGAGTAGACTGCAGACTCATCCTAACCGATTAGGGTTTTTAACATTTGAAAGTAATTTGTAGATAGTATTATTGCTCTTAAAAGCGGGATAAATGTTAAATTTGGGTAAAATTTTGTTGTTTTAAATTGACGTTATTGTAAATGAATGGTTTATATATCATGTCATGGGTTTTTAGGTATGTAAAGTGGGTCAGAGGTGTTAACGATTTGTTGTAAAAGACGATTGATAAGTTTTAAAGGGAAAAGGATGTTTGAAGCAAGGTTATAAATGTAATCATAATTTAGTGAATGATTTGTTTCCTTTCAGTTTTCATATGACACAATGTTTACCCCATGCATATTAGGTTTTACCCTGAAAAAAAAATGTCTGCGTCATGGCTTTTTGGGGTATTTTACCCCACACTACCCTACTTTATCTGAAATCGCTCATAACTCCTTCAAACATAGCATTTTAGGGGTTTTGAATGCCGCTATAGACGCTATAGCGTTTAAATTACAAAATTTAAAATAAACTAACCAGAAAATTGTGGGAATTTTTGGCCAACTTAAGTTTATAAGCATTTTTGGGGCTTTTAAGGACGAAAATCGAAATCTGGCATAAACATTGCAAAATTCTAAATGGCAGATCAGAAAATTATAATTAAAGAACTAAATAGACCAATTTGCTGATTGGCTTAATTTTTCTTTCAGGGTTCTGGTCAAATTTCGTCCAAAATGACTTTTTTGAAAAATTCAAAAGCATAACAAAATTGTAGAACAAATAAACACTAGTCAAATAATCATCAATAAGAATTGGCACAAATTTGAACTTGATCAGCGCGTTAGTAAATTAGTGAAAGTACGAATTAAAATTTAAACTAACCTCTATAGGAGACAACATGTTCGTCGGACTTCTCTGGTCTTGCTCATTAAAATAGTTCTTTATGTCCTGGTTGCTCTTCATAGGTTTCATAGGCTTCTGAACCGGGTCTAACGTCGACATGGACCTCTTCAGCGACTGCAGATTTTTCTTCTTGTCTTCCTTCCTACCAGCCATGCCAGCACTAGAATTGATCGAAATTTGTTTGGGCAACTTTGACAATTTCGGCGCCTTTTTGGCGGGTTTAACTTTGTCCTCTACCATCTTCTCGTTGGTTGGCGTTTTTAGAGTGATCAGAAATTCGTCGAGCTGTTTATCCTCAAGAAAACTATTACTAACATCATCAAGCATTGATATTGACTGCTTCAATTTGATTTCAGTCGTTTTGCCAGGCTCGATTTTACTTTCAAAACTCTCGCTAAAATGGTCTATATAACCCGAATTATCGTAACAATTTAGAGTGGTGCTCGAAGTAGGTGATGAATCTTGATCATTGAAGTGATCAGGTATCGAGAGATCATCATTCTCGTTTATTAATCGAGGATCTATTGCCGATAAGTCATCACTGTACTTCCTTCCGCGCAAAATAGCATTCAGACTAAAGGATTCGTTATCGTCTTTCGAATAAAGATTGCTTTTGTTGACCTCGTTGTTGTTCTTAGTATTGATATTTTTCGTGAATGTTTCATTGATCAGATTCTCAATCAGCTCAAAATCGTCATTGAGCATCGACAATCTGTCCCTAAAATCGGCAGGTGGGTCAATAACCGATGCCCGCTTTGTGTTGTTGCTGTTTTTGTGTAATACTTTATTGGAGAGTGATCTGTCTGTTTTGGTGATTTTTTTAGTTGGAGCTGGTGATGGAGATTTAGACTTTGCCTTCTTGTTGTCTGTAGTGTGAGGGCGCTGTGTAGTAACGGGCTTACTCTTTGATGTAAATGGCTTAAAATCATCACATTCCAAGAGTTCCATGAACTGTCTCTCGGCCGATATGAATGGATCGTAATGGTCAGAACTGTAAACAATTCACATGAATATCAGAAATTTAGCTGCTGATTACAAAACAACAATATTTTCAATGCAAAACAATGGTTAAGTACAAATAAGTCATTTGTTATTTCGCGCAATGTGTTATAGGTGTTATAGTACATATTATAGTGTAAGATGATGTACGGACTTTACATATCAGCTAAAGTTTACTAGTTCAAACAAACCCGCAAAACCCTCCACCTAAATAAACTTGGTGTAACAAAATATTTACGCATGCTAAAAATGGTTACCAATAATATATAACCTTAGCGCTTTCGGAGTCAATTCCACACCATAATCAACACGTGGTAAATTAAAAAGTGAAGAAGACCTAGGGATGTTATTGACAGGTTCTGAATCGGTGCAGCTAGAAGGTTTAACTAAGCTATCAGCAGAAGTGGTGCAACCAATCTGAGGTAGCGAACTATGCTTTGGAGACTGTAGACTTTTCTCACTGGGGCAACGCAGGTAAATCTTAGGTAACCTCAAAGGTTGACTTTCGATGACGCTAGACAACCGACTCTTATCCATGTAAAGCATCCTCTTGCAGTGCTTCTTCGAGACTGTGATCAGATCGTCATCAGACTCACTGTATATATCGCGAGGCGTTACACTTTCACTGGGATTCAACACTTTTTTGATCAAGTGAAGAAATCTGGGTGATAGTTCTGAGCATGTCGATGCAGACATAGGTCTATCGTTGTTTAACTGTTCAAAACTCTTCAGACTAGAATTTGAATTGCTTGAATGTATCCGAGGATATCGAGTAATAACTTACCTACATTTAAAATCGCTCAGGCCACTTTTTAAGGTCTTAGAGGAAGGGCATGAAGACGTTTCGTTAATGGTACTCAATTGGGAAAACCCCATGGATTCGCTACTTGTTTGATCAGATTTTACGTTCAGAACATCTTCGGCTTTTGAAATCAACGATCTTAAATCCTCACTAGATTCTTCTAGAGATTCACAAGAGTCTCTCAAGCGTTTCCTTTCCTTTATTAGGAGGATATTTCGTTTTAGGTCAACCCAAAATTCACCATCGTTATTCTCGATTTTATCAATTTTTCTTCGCTTAATGGGAATGTCAAAATTAACATCTGAGGGTACCTTTGGTGTGCTGGGAATCCTCACTAAACTTCCTCGTCTATTTTTAATGTATGGTGAACTTCTAAAATCTGCGAGAAATTGTTCACCGGCTATTTCCAGAATTTCATCAGCTGTCATGTCCTTTCTGCTGTCTTTATGTGGAATGTTTGTGTTGGGATGGCTACAGTGCTTATGGAGGTCAATCTCTGTGAAGCTGATAAAGCTCGTGTCAGTTGTCTTTTGAAGACACAGATCGCTACAGCAATTCCTAACCTGTCTCTCAATTCTTGCTATGCTTAATGCGTGGGAGTGGTCACCATCGCATCCGTCTACTACGCTATCGGTTTCTGAAAAATTGTCCCCATCCAAATGCTTCTTCCAGTATATCGTCCCACTCTTTGACTTAGTTCGAGTTAAGTCGACAGACTTTTTCAACTCGATGTCAAACATAATATCTACATTTTCTTGAGAACCCGCTTCCAGGTTCATATTTCCCATCTTACTTTGCAACCCGATTGCATCACCACAATCTTCAAACCCATAAATACTTTTTCCATCATTTCTCTGAGCATTTTCTAAACTCCCATCACTTCCGTTAATTGATGCTACAGATTTTACCGAAGGCGTCTGTTCCCCAAATTTAACTTCTTTTTCGTGACATTTAAAAGATGGAATTGTGAATGACGTGAACGTTCTGGAAGCATCAACCTCACAAGTTTGGTCTGCTATCTCTTTATTACCGATGTTATCAATGGATATTGATTCATCATTAACTTCCGTCATGCAATCAACCATTTCGGTTTGCATGCCGGTATCCGTTTTGGAAGGAGGAAAATAACCTTTATCTATGCATTGTTTGATTTCTTGCAACTCCTTGCGAATGTCATCGACGTCTCTAAACTGGCAATCACCACCTTCCATTGCCACATTGTCGAAATTACACAAATCGGCATAGTTCTCGTGGTTCTCATCAATCAAGTTATTAGAGTTTCCAAGTTCTTCCGTTTCACTTTGAAATATCATTAGCTTATCTGAGATTACGTCATGTACTGGAGAGTCTAAACTATCAATATCTTCATGCTGATGATGATAACCAATGTTATTACTTATATTTTCTAGATTTAACTTTAAGTTTCTATATTCATCAGTGTTCAAGTTATCGGCTGTTTGAAACTCTTCTACAACGGTAAGTTTTTCTCCACATGCACCCAGATCTTCGGATGTTCTTATATTGGCTGTATCGTCAATGTTATCATCATCATAAGCTTGTATTTCCTCGGCTGAAACATCGTGAAAATTACTTTTAACAATTTGTTTGCTCTCGACTTTTTCAACATCATTTTTGGTGCTTTCATTATCTGACCAGTCAGTGTGGACCAATTTATTTAACTGTATGAAACGTTCACAAAAGAGATCCTTCTCTTTGCACGTCTTCTGCATCACGAAGTTCACCCCAATATCACCAGTGTTCACAATTTCTGAGGACTTTGCTAGAGGTGAATCCAGTGATGGGATTATGGGATCTTCAGATTCATCTTCAGAATCGGTCAACGTTATGGTCTCTCTGGGACTTTGCTCTATAAGACAAGATTTTTCCATACCTAGCAATGTTGCCTTTAAATCTTCTATTTTGTTGTCGCAATAACTCGTCAGGAAGTCATTGTTATCATCTAGATCTTCACTTGATGTGTTTTGTATGTTACTTCCACTCAAATTTTGCACCAAGGTGACTTCTTCGAAGTCATCCAAAGTGACTTTTCCTTTTTGCGGGACAGCACTGTTCGAGTTTGCATCTTCTAGGAAAATGGTTCCAATTTCATCATCTGATAGTCCATCTACTTCTATAGCCAACTCCTGCATATAATCTTTGTTAGGACTACTAAGTTTAGGTGGTTTTCTCGGAGTAGTAATGATATCAAAAGAGCACTGTTTCGGGGATTTCTTGAGACCAATCGGTTCACGTCTTGGTGTCTTGGTGGGTTTGGGAGACTGGATGGGAGTTCTTCTCACATCTTTAAACTTAAGTTGCGCAACTGGGATTTGGTCATGTCCTAACCTGGGAGAGAGATTATCTGGAGAAATACTTCGTGGAGAGACATATTCGGGGGAAATTGTAAGTGGAGATATGATTTTTGACTCCGATTTTCTTATCACTTTACTCCGGCCGTTGAGCAAATTCTTGCGTATATTGGGCATCTTTGTTGGAATTTTTGAAGAACAATCCTCCATACTGCTGGCACGGCTGCTGGCTGGCGAGGTTAGCTTAGAACCGCATGGCATGTCTAAATTTATCATCGATGGGGATGATACGGTGCAATTGGCAGGGATCGGAAGCTTACTCTTGGCATGTATTTGACTATACTGATTGTCCTTCATCTTTTCTTTCACTACGACCTTCATGTTAAAATTCTCAGCGTTATTTGGTTCACTCTTTGACTCGCTTAGCTTGGAGAAGGTTTGCAACTTCGGAGGGGTGTCATTGTGAGGTTCCTCCACGATGGACTCTGCTTTGGGAGAAAGTAAAATCGACGTGCTGGCGTGAGAGTTAACTTTTTTTGTTTTTCTTACAGTATCCTTCCAAGTAGTCATCTTCTTCTCTTCGAAATCATTCACGGTATTCATTGGACAAACGGTTAAACCCAAAAACGACTCGTTTACATCGAGAGAGTTTAGTTTTGTTAAAGATACAGGTTGCTTACTTCTCTGACTAGGGGGGAGATAAAGAAGAGAGGTTAAGTGCAATTCGGAGCAACGCGGCGACGTAAGGAGAAGGGAGTGACAAGTGGTGACGCGAATTGTTATACCTTAACCTCCTTCCGTTCTCCCTAGTCACAGAAAAGGGGTAAGATGAGGAGACAGATGAGGACAGAGATGATAGATAGATGGCATAGAATGAGAATACTCGAAATCTTACCCTTTCGTGGACTCCATCTGCTTTCTATTCACCTCCTTGTCGCTCCTACCACTGGCCAATTGTTTTGCACACACATCCCCAACATCCCTTTCGTATCTATCCTTTCGGTCGTGGTACTGCTCATCCTGTGAGCTGTAATCATTCATGGTCTCCACACTCTTCTTGTTGATAACTGTTTTAGATTTTCTCATACTGGCGCTTCTATCTAGTGTGCAAGCGCTGTTACTCTTCATGTTACTAGTCGAGTCAGTTTGGCTAGTCTGGGGAGAGTACTTCTCGCGCGTGGCGGCACGCTTCGTTTTGTTAAGTGGTGCTCTGTACTTCGTTCTAGCTTCTAAGCGCTCTTTGGCCATTATTACGGCGGCTGGAGACTTGTGAATTGTTGTTTTCCGTTCTTTACACCACTCAACATGGCGGTCGTAAGCTTTGGGGCCAAAGTGACGATCGCACGACGGACATTTCTCATTGGTCGAAGCCCCTAATGTTAGTCTCTTTTGGCCACTCATTATTTCTGGTTCTACACCTAAACAAAAGTTGCTTCATTGAAAGGAAAGGAGGATATGTTGAGTGACTCACCTTTGGCTGCACGTATGGTGTTAACTAACTCGAGATGTTTCTGTTTCCAGTTGTTTGGTCGCGGGGGTGGTTCTTGCTTCTGTGCAAGGGTGTCGGGTTTCTTCAGATAGGTTCTTTGGTGGAATGGAGCTAGGTCGGTACCTTCGACTCTCTGCTTCAAAGAGTTGAACACTTTGCGCTTTTTTGCTGCATTTCTCTCACATACCCGCGTGTGTTTCTCCAGGGAAATTGGTAGGAAGGTCCTGCCGCATATTGAACAAGGGTGGAGGTCATTTGATACATCAACAGCTGGAAGAATTAAAAACCGTTATCTTGAGCAAACATCAGATCTAACCAAAATCTTGTTTGCAAATTCAATTTGCGCTGACGTTTAAAGGAAGTTGGCCGTGTTAAATGTATTTACAAACATAGTTTAACGATTTAAACTATCATACTATCTCAGAAGAGGAACCCATACATAAATTTTGCGGGTAATGGAATGATTGTCAAATATGGCATATGAACGAACACAAGACGGATTTTGGCGTTTAGTACAAAGTAGTCGTCTAGGTTTTTCGACTCCATATACCAAGTGGATCATATACCTAACAAACACAATTACACTGGCAAAAGGTTATTTCTGTTTCGTAAAGGGTTTTCAACAAAGACATAGATCAAATATCTTTATAATATAACAAGTTCTTTCAGGCAATTATGTCATGCAGGGTGGTCCTATATAAAGTGCCAATTGTCAAAAATTAAAAACATTTTCGAGTTCTTTATTCTTCGTTTATTGATCATAGACATAAAGTGCAACTTAACAGAGATCAGAATGTTGGTAGGAATGAATCCTAAAGCTAAAGTTTCAGCGTTTTACTTTGTAACCCTCAAACCTAAATAATTTCGGAAGAAAATTTCCCCTACATGTGAAAAAGTGAGAGAATAGGGAAGTCAATAAATGATAGAGGCGTTACACCTCTTGACAGTGATAGAAGCAGCATTGATAATAACTTAATTGGTAAATTACCGTGGACAAAGCAACATCAAAGAGCTTTCTCCGTAGGTTCTCTGCTAACGAAAACATTATTAGAATTTTCTACGTTGGCCTGATGCTGTGAAGCGAACATTCATGTGACAACTTTGTGAAGTTGTGTAGCATATTTTGGTGGAATGTTTTATGTGTATTGATGGCCAAAATATTCACTGCCCCCTACCCATTGCTGTTCTACGATGTAGACAAATAGAAATCACGTACATATACGGTGGAGGGACAGTAAGTATTTCGGCCATCAATTCACGTCTACAAAATTCTACTCTGGCTCAATATTGTGGTGAAGATAAAACCGCAAACAAAAGAAACCATGGTGGCAGACGTCAGTTCAAAATGGTATGCAACAAATATACAAGTACAAATTTCAGTTGGCCGCAATCGTAGTTATCTAAAGATTCATATCAAACTATGAAATTAAGTACATTAAAGTCCGATTGAGCCAACAAGTCATGAATCGTTATCGGTTGGATAGCCCTATCTTCTGGATATAACCAACTTTTCCATTATTTCCATAGGGGTTATCCAATCGATGTTATTATTATTGCGCATTAATATTGCGTTATGCCGGAATCGGGCCTCAACAATGTTAAAAAAGAGATGAAATTTAAGAAATAGGACCTCTGTCAAGTTTCTTCAGTTTTGTAACGGTTTTCTATACGATATGCATCTACCTCTTGTCAAGTTAGCCCCCCCCCCCCCCACTTTTGAATTTTAAGTCGATTTTGATGCCAATCGTTTGGGAATCGTTAGGGAGGGTTTGCGAGTTTTTTCGGTTGTGAGTACGTGATTTTTCAGATAATAAACATTGTTTTTCTCTCTGTCAAGTTGAGCCCCCACCTTTCAAATTTAGTCTATTTTTATTGCATTGGTTTTGAAATCATTAGGGATAAACCTACAAGGGCTTCGTCATAGTCCTGTTTATTCAAATATATCGAATATGTTTCAGTCGTTAAAGGTCTTTTAACAATAATGGGCAAGATTGACCGGGTAAATCCATTTTTACAATGAATTTTACGTTGTTAACAAGCACCTAACCTATTACAAAACGACAAATGTCACTCATGTCAGTTGATCGGTGATACAAAAATAAAAGATACTGATTTGCGGTAAAATTGTATAGTCTTATACATCAAAAGTGGACTTTTAATCCTCCTTAACGATTTTCTAACTACATACAATTTATCGAAAACAAAGCGGATAAATACAATAGTTGAGTATGTACAATAGGGTGGTCCAAAAAACGGACTTTTCGCTAGAGGGCAACGATCCCCCCAATCTGTTCCTTTTCCAGAAGAAAAAATTCCCCCCAAATTTTGGAACAATCGGTTAACGTTAACACGTGCCACCGGGCACCTCAAAATTCCCATTTAAAATACATTGCAAAAATGTATTTTTTTTCCGTTTTTTTTCACGTTTCGGATTTAGAAAAAAAGTTGCGGGAGATTATCAGAAATTGTTCAGAACACTCCAAGGAACAAATCCACAACCACTATTTTTTTGTTCACCATCCCCCACCCTCGCCATAGTACCCTAAATATGAGACAAAAGTTTCTCCAAATTTTCAATTTTACAATGTTACGTGTTTTATTATTGTTTTTGGCAGAAGTGATTATTATTCGATTATTGACATATTTTTTTGTCGTTTATTAACTAATTTGAAATTGTTTAAACAATTAGCATTTGTTTAAACAAAAATATACGATGTTACGAACATATTTTTCCATTTTTTTTGCAGAAGTTATTAGATTATTGGCTTTTTTGTCATTTATTAACTAATTAGCAATTGTTTAAACAAATACCATTTGTTTAAAGAAATATATATACAATGTTGCGACATATTTCTATTTTTTAAAGGAAATTATTATTAGGTTATTGGAATTTTTGGTCATTTGCTAACTAATTTGCAATTGTATAAACAAATACCATTTGTTTACAAAAATATACAATGTTACGGACATATTTTTCTTTTTTTATCAGAAATTATAATTAGATTGTTGGCATTTTTTGGTCGTTTGCAATTGTTTAAATAAATACCATTTGTTTAAACAAAAATATACAATGGTACTGACATAACTTTTTGACGAAAACTATTATTATATTTCTTATCTTTTTTTTCTTGCCAAATTTTTTAATAATTTTCAAGTATAACCTATAATAGTGTTGCAACAACATTACTTATTAACACTTATTAATAATTTTTGTCAAGAAATACGTACCAACATTGAATATTATTGTTTAAACAAATTTATTTGTTCAAACAATTGCATATTAAGTAACAAATTACAAAAAACTTGCCAACAATGTAACAATATAATTCCTACAAGAGGAAAAACAAAAAACATTGTACATTTTTGTTTAAAAAATTGGTACTTATTTAAAGAATTGCAAATTCAAAAAGTAACAAAGTAACAACTTACAAGAAACTTGCCAACAATGTAACAATATAATTTCTACAAGAGGAAAAACAAAAAACATGGTAAATCTTTGTTTAAAGAATTGGTAATTGTTTAAAGAATTGCAAATTGGTTAATAAATGACAAAAAATGCCAATAATTTAATAATAGTTGCTGAAATAAATATAAAAAATATGTCCGTAACAATATATATATTTGTTTAAACAAATAATATTTGTTTAAACAATTACAAATTAGTTAATAAATGTCCAAAAACTGCCAATAATCTAATACTAATTCATGCAAAAACATATAGAAAATTATGTCCATTACAATGTATTTATTTGTTTAAACAATTGCAAATTAGTTAATAAATGACAAAAATACCAATAATCTAATAATTTCTGCAAAATTGGAAAAATATGTGCGTAACAACATACATTTTTGTTTTAACAATTGCTAATTAGTTAATAAATGACAAAAACAATAATTTAATAATGTTTGCAACAAATAGAAAAATGAGTTCGTAACATCGTATATTTTTGTAAATAATTAAGTAATTGTTCAAACATTTTTTTTAATTTTTAAATTAGTTAATAAATGACAAAAACATATCAACAATTCATTAATTGTAATTTCTGTCAAAAAAACAATAAATCATGTAACTTTGTAAAATAGTAAATTTGGAGAAAATTTTGCCTCACTTTTAGGGTACTGCAGGAGAGGGTGGGGGCAGTGAAAAAAAAATAGTGGTTGTGGATTTGATCTTTGGGAAGTTCTGAACAATTTCTGATAATCTCCCGCAATTTTTTTTCTAAATCCGAAGCGTGAAAAAAAAGGAAAAAGAGATTTTCCATTTTTCATTGCATTTTTCCAATGTATTTTAAATGGGAAATTTGAGGTACTCGGTGGCACGTGTTAACGTTAACCGATTTTTTTCAAATTTTGGGGGAATTTTTTTTTCCGGAAAAGGAGCCGATTGGGGGGGGGGTCGTTGCCCTCCAGCAAAAAAAAAGATTTTGCAAGGTATAAATTTGGACCACCCTAATGTACAACACCTCAATCTTTATTATTGATTTCCGGTGAAACTAATATACTCCCTTATATCAAGTGTGGACTTTTTTATCCTCCCTAACGATTCTTTAAGGGCTTATTGCGCAAATATGATCAATTTATAGAAAAAAAAGCCGACAAATACATTAGTTATGACGGCTTCTGTATTCAAAACTAAGTTATTGATGTGTGGTCACATTATGAGCTCTGTCATATGAAAAGTGGAATTATTAACCATATGACCTAACCATATTCTAATAGTTTGTGAAGGAATGCCTGAAATGTAGGGCAAAACACAGCGGTCATTGTAACTTTCCGCCAAGAAACTGAAAAGTGAGGTTATATACTAAACATGTATATGATTTTGCGGTCAAACTAATTAATTACCACAAACCTGGATTCTCCTCCCTAAGGATATCTAAACCAATCCAATCAAAAAACTACACAAAATGTGAAAGCTTGGGGCTACCTTGAAGGTAAGAAAAACACTTTTTATTAGCTGAAGAACCATGTACACCCAAATGAAAAAAGTATAGGCACCTACATATTTCCAAACCATTGGCACCAAATTAAAATTTTTTAAAAGTTTAGGGGCTAACTTGACATGTAGAAATACGCAGGGGCAAACCCTATAAGGTCTGTTCCAACACAAAACACGTTTTCTTCGTGTTGGAATAAACCTATAGAAACCCGTTAAATAAAGAAATACGCCTAAGAGGAAAATTAATTAGTTGTGCATATTGTAGTTCACCTCACTGTTTTCCATGCTCGTTTTTATTTCATTATTATTTCCAGTCTCAGTTTATCTCCGTAAAGTGCAACGAGTCTGGTATTTTTGTATTTCTACCTAACAACAATGCAGTTATAACATCAAATAGACAAGGACGGCACAGATCAAAATTCAAGGTAAATACGTTTAAACCGCAACGTCACATACTATTATCTCGACTGCTGGCGATGGCGCCAATGGAATCTACAGCAAACAATAGGAAACGCGACTCCAAGACATCGAGCACAAGATAGACAGAATTACGAGATAGTGGCATAACTAAGGTAATTTCATAATTAAATTTATCAAGCATCAAACAATTATAAATTTTAACAATGCAAACGAGATTAACACCTACCGTTGAGGATACGTCAACGGTTCACCAGTTGGTAAGCAGCCTTCATTTTAATCTCCAGCAACTGAGAAATAACACCTACGTACTCCGATCGCCTACAATTTGTTGTTATGGCTATACCGTTGAGTCACCGCAATTTTAATGGATTCCTCGTAGCTCCGATTTTGTACATTGACCATAGTTTCAACCGTGTTTTCCTGGTTGTAATACGATTTGAGAACTAGTAAAATGAACACCTTTTTCAATATGGTGCCTTGGCCAAATTTTATCTCTATGATATTGCAAAACCTTTCTATCATATCGTCAACCACCAAAACCGATACTTAATCTCATAATCAAGATTTACTAGGAGTTCCCGCAACAAAATTCTACCCGTACAAATCATTACTACGATTTTTTTTCAAATTAATTTTGAGCAAATTATCTCGTCAAGGTAAATGTTTCCTAGTGTTCTTCTATATAAACTATTGGTAATTAATCAGGTTATATCACCAGCAATTTTGTTGTTTTTTTTTTTAAATCTACTATCAAAAACTATTGCAGTGATTACGCCACAAGTTATGCCACTTAACTTAAAGTTTTGCAAAATTCCAGATGGCTCTTTTCTGCCGGTGAAAGTCCCTTTTTGTTAAACTAGACGTGCTGATTTCGAGTATGGCCTTAAAAAAGGCAGGGGCCTCCTTTTTCCGTAATATTGAAATTAAAAAAAAAAAAAAAGTATGCTCATGAAAAGCATTGTGGGCTACTAGATAACCTACTAGACTAGGCTACTAGGTAATTAGTATTTTGATAATTTAAGTTTTGAATAGAGATTTTTACTGTTTTTTATGATTTTTTCGGCAATATCTTCAGATGTGTCTAAGGAGGTGTCAAACGCTGATGTTTTGACAATACCTACTGTCAATAGAATTAAAATATCTGTCAAATCCCGGCTAACTAGTTTTATTTTAATGCACCTACGACCCATCTCGATCAAATAGAATCTCATGCAGCTAAAATATTAATTTTATATATAGTATGATAAATATTTTATATCAACTACTAAATTCATGTGCCTGGTCAGATTTTTTACTGTATGGATTGTATGTTAATTTCTGGTCTTATTTTTAAATGAAATCGTTTAAGGTATTAAAAACATTGTCTAACACTCTCAATCAAGTAATAATGGTCACTTTTAACAATTGCGCAAACTTTAATTATGGTTATAGTATAATTAGTTTTTAGTGTTATTACTTTGGATGCAGCATGCTGTGAGCTGTCATAGATTTTTATAGCGTGTGTATAGCGTACACCATTTTACACGTTTCTGTTTTGTTTTATTAATGCAGAAAATTGCTTTTTAATTCGCTTATTTTGAACATTTAAAAATATATACAAAGTCGATATTATTTTCAAATTTTATGGTTTTATATATATTTTATATACAGTGTAACTTAAGAGTGTAATACCTTCATATCTTTTTTATTTTTAGGACAATTTTAGTAATTGTAACACATTTACTGTATTTACTGCCAAAAAATCTGATGTGGCCAGGCACATGACTTTATCATACATACATATATAAAATTAATAGTTTAGCTGCATGAGACTCTATTTGATCGAGATCGGCCATGCCTGCATTAAAATAAAACTACTAGAACTAGACAGATATGTCGATTAAAGCTGCGTTCGGATATTCTACTCCGTTGACACCGGGTACACCGTCCAAATGACACGTGTTATTGGGTGTAAAAAGTGTAATGCAATATGCGAACGCAGCTTATATTGATAGATGTTATTGTCAAAACATTAGCGTTTGACACCAAGACTACCTACTGTCATTAGAATAAAAAAATCTGACAAATCCTGGCTACTAGTTTTCATGCAGTACGACCGATCTCGTAGAAATAGAATTTGCTCATGCACCTAAACTATTGATTGTACCAAAAAATGTCATGGTGATAAATTATTCAGAATTTCCTCATCTTTAATTTATTATTTAACTATTTCGACAAAATTCCAGAAATGGCGGCTTATTTGCAAAATCTTTCAAAAATGCTAAGACTAAACCTCCAGTTCCTTTGGACCCTCTTCAACAGAAAGCTTTTCAGCTCTAAGTTTGGTTATGAAACTTCTAAATATGAAGTTTCGTCCCGATACCTTTAGTATTTTCTCCGGAATCGTCGCCACAAAAAACGGGTACACACACACACACACATACACACACACAGACATTTTTTTGAACCTTGGTCAAAAATGTTCAGGGGACCCAAAAAGACATATTTCCGCTAAAATCTCAAAAATTTTTTTTGGCATGATTACAATACTTTACATACTGCGTATGATAAAGTAAAAACCAATTGCCTTCTTTAAATGCAAAGCACCTTGTGATGGCAAAAATCTTTTAGGGATTTTTTTCGAAAAATTTTACTAGTAATAATTGTTCAGAATTGCCCAAGGACCCTAAATCCAAAATTTCATGAAAATTAAAGTCCATAAATATTATTTGCATAGGCAACTGCACTTAAAAAAGTGTGCTGTGGAAATTTTGTTTGAAATAAAACCTGAACTGTCAAAGTGCTTTGTCGCATTTAATTAAGATAAGAAGTTGCAAATAATATTTACGGACTTACGATTCCTAGTAAAATTTTTCCAAAAAAAATTCCATAAAGTGATTTCTTGATTTTTGCCAATTACTTTGCCATCCCAAGGTGCTTTGCATTTAAAGAAGGCAATTGGTTTTTTGGCAGTAAATAGAGCAACATGTATTCTATTTTTAAAAGAAAAAATTACTAAAATTGGACTAAAAATAAAAAAGATATAAAAGTGTTACACTCTTAATTTGGACACACTGAATATAATGGTAAGCAATCAATCATTTTTTTACCTAGGCCGTTACGATGTTTCTTTCTGTGGAAGAAGAATATCTTTAAAGCGAAAATCTGGCTACGATAAAATAAAAAGTGCTGTTTCAAATAAAGTCACGTCAGGGAATGAGAGAGAGTGACAACGTATTTGAAACAGTTGTTACATAAACATAGTTGACCTGACCTTTAATTTAAATATTATATTCTTCCATTGTCAGAAAAGATGCATCAGATGGAATTCATAGCAAGCTAAAATTGAGATATCAAGGTGCATCATCTTAAAGTACAACATTAGTCCAGTCAAATCGTTCCGAGGGTGCCAGTTCCAGGAAATAAATATAGAAGTTTTTTTATCTCATTCTATGTTTTTTGGGGTGTTAAATCCGAAGTTCAACTTTGCTACTTCCCACAGATGTTGCTTCAACGCGAAAATCACAAAAAAAACAAAAAAATTTCCACCTTTTTTCAGTTTCTTGCGAAAAAGTGATGAAACTATGCACTTTTCGAGGTAGACCATCCTATACAAAAATAAAGTACATTAAATTTCCTATAAGAGCACCCCTGAAATGCAATTTTGATTGAACTGTTTGGCCGCTAGAGTGTGCTGAAAAAGGGCAAAATTTTTCTACTTTGTATAAAACCCAGTTAAAAAGACTAGGATTGTGCTAAAACTACATTACAAATTGCACATCTTGATCATTCCTTTTGACCAAGCAGAGCAGCCGCGAGAACTGGTTGATATTTTATGTCATATTATGCTAAGCCAAGCCGCTAAGTCTTGTCTATGTTTATGTTTTTTTTACAAATAACTACATAATACATTAAGTATCAATTAAAAAGAGCAAATATATAGTTTTTAATAAATAAATAGTAATAATATACTTAGGTATCTACTGAATTTTTCGTGAAGGGCTCTTGACTTAGCGGTTTCGCGTAATGTGACATAAATTAAGTTATCCATTTTGTAGGGCATTTAATGTAGTTTTATCAGAATCTAAGCTGTTTTGTAATTACACGTACATTACATAAAGTAGGAAAATTTGGCCTTCTTCGAGCGCACTCTAGCGGCCAAACCATTCAACCAAAAAATGCACTTGGGGGTGTTTCTGATAGGAAAGTTAGTGTACTTGATTTTTGTATAGAGTGCTCTACGTCGAAAAGTGCAGTGTTATGGCTTTTTCTCAAAAAACTAAACAGTCGAAAATGTTTAGGTTTTTTGCGATTTTAGTTGTGAAGCTATATCCGTGGAAAGTAGCAAAGTTGAAATTCGGATTCAGCACCCCAAAAAACATATAGAATGAAAGAAAAAAAGAATTCTATATTTTTTTCCCGGCCAAAACACCATTTGACTGGACTACATACGGAACACATTTTATCACATTTATGTATTTTAGTTGATTTAAAATTTACAAATCATTGCAGGTCGTAAGTATTGGTATTTATTGGCAGTGTGTATGTAATCAAGAAACCGATATTGTTACTTTAAAAATACCGTAGATCGTGCACTGAATATGCAAATTAGATAAGTACACACTAAACACGCAGATCACGATACTATGTTAAATAGCTAGACGCCTGAAGCAATAATGTAATTTTCACCAATTTAATTTGCTAACCTTAATTACACAGTGTGTCAATAAAGTAAGGAATTTAAGTCATTCCGTAATTACAATACCCACTCATAAATGTCATTTGCGAGATTATAATAATAATATCAAGATCATATAGAGATAATTCAACGTGCATTCAGCATATCAACATGTAATTGGGCAATCAATTTAATGAATTAACGGAATAGTTGGCGATAGAAAAATGTGAACAAAGCAAAACAAAGCAAAATATGACGACAGGACGCTTCTTGGATTCTTTATTTTTTGCAAACACAAGCCCGGCTAGCTCAGTCGGTAGAGCATGAGACTCTTAATCTCAGGGTCGTGGGTTCGAGCCCCACGTTGGGCGCATCTTTTTATTTTTTTCTTAATTTTCAGTGTATTGCTATTTTTTAATGTTTTAATTTCTGGGGAACAAGTAAATACATAAATAAATGAATAAATCGTGAGCATTCAAGCTCACTACACTTATTGACAAGAATAAGAAATTGTTCCAAAGCAATCGGCAATAATTTTGAAATTGAAAAGATAAATCGAAGTGACTTTATAATCATTTATAAATCATGAATCATTTATAACAAAATATAGAACTTAGTAGATGATTTTGTGTGTAATTTAGCGGAAATTTAATTAATAATAATAACAGTAAATTAATTAATAAATTAGTTCTATCTTAGTTAGTTTAAATCTGTTTGAGATTAAATTTGGTTAGTTGCTTACAGACTTACTTGGCCGGTCAGTCTTCTGATTTGCATTTTTAATGATACGACGAAATAATTCTAAGTTGAATAAATTATAATTCTGTCACGGTCAAAATTTGATTTCCAAGACTTCTAAATATTTCACTGCTAACAATCTAATGCATCTAATTAATGTTAGTGAATTAATTTTGTTAGTCTTAGTTTTAGAGTTATTTATGATAAGTTATATCTTAAATAGCGCACATTTGTTCGTTATGATTTCATGATGTATAATTCAACAGGAAATATTCTTATATCAGTTTCAAAACATTTGCATACCAACGGTTCATGATACAGAATTATCCACATCTATCGAATGGTTTTGTTTTTAAGTAGAGAGTATTTTAAATAGATTAGTGATCTTATCCCAGTAAACAGTACAGGATGTTTTGTTTGTATGTGATGCCACTACTTTACGCATACTTTTTGAATTTAATTACCGAAATACGGACAGAAAGTGAAAGAAGCCAAAACAAATTTAAAATATGGTGCCACGTGTTTGTTACGTGTGAAGGGAAATCCCATAAAAATATCTTCATTAACAGAGTCGTATTCCACCAACGCATTATAAACTATTAAAAAAAATCATCAATATACATGGTGATTCATAACTCAAGGCAAGAAATTAAATGGATTCAGCAAGAATCGCTAAGCAAAATTATATTTGACTTTGGAAGAAAGGTAGAATTGTGGAGGAGTCAAATTAAAAAACAATCGGATTTGTTTAAATTATTCAGAAAGCTATGCGACAATTTTCAATAGTTACAAAGTAACAAAGATTTTTCTCTAATATGATGGAAAATGTTTTATCATAACAATACGGTAGTTTTTCTAAAAGTTTTACTAACATAATATAAATATTGTCTATTTTGGTGTGTACAGTTGTACACAATATTGCCATTTAGATATTGTTTACCAACAAGGGAAACTTTTCTTGTTTAAGGCTGACTACATCAAACAATTTGACATACAAAGTCTATAGTTTTATATATATATAAAACTATGCAGCACAATAGCTAAAGTTTTTAGCACTTACAAGATGGTGTGCGATTCACTTAGAAAGTGATATCAAGGATTATAATCACCAGCATCAATAGTTTTTTGCATAAAATTCTTTTGTTCATCAAATAGTGCAGTAAAATTAGCAAAAATACGGGAAATAAACCCATTTGGGATCCGACGTGGAAGTGTTGCGTTTGAATATTCTATGGCATCCACTGATTTCATTAGGTGGCGCCCTAAAAGCCACCCCTAACGCTCGTTTGCAGTATTTCGCATTTTGCCGCAAAACGGGCACGATTTTGCAATTCTAGCTTCAAATTCTACACAAAAACAGATATGTTTCTCAAGCTCCGACTGTTACTATCTAACTTTATGAGTTATCAAGAATAATTGAGGGCATTAGGAGGTTTTTGTTGAATAATAACGTAATTAATGAATAAATAATAAACTATAATTATTGACAGAATTAAATGTAAATATGGAATCATTAACAATATGAGATGTTAATATTGGAATACCTCTGTTAGATGGAGCCTGAAAATGGCGGTAGCTAGCATATTATGAGTTTAATAATATGTACTGAAATAATAAGAACATTATACATTATACTACATTATACATTTACATTATAATATACTCCTATATTGGGGCACTTGTAGTTTTGACAGCCACTTTATTTAGGAAAAAGTGAGCCTTTTTGGTGCACAATTTTATAAGGATTAATTTTGTACAGAAACGAAATTTACACAGTCGTGGCCGATTTGCGATATGCGCAAAAAATCGCGAACGTGCACGTTAGGGGTAGCTTTTAGGGGTACCACGCTCCAATAAAATTCTGTAACCAAATTATACAGTGTGTCCCACTTAAGAGTGTAACAGCTTCATATCTTTTTTATTTTTAGTCCAATTTTAGTAATTTTTTCTTTCAAAAATCGAACACATTGCTCTATTTACTGCCAAAAAACAATTGCCTTCTTTAAATGCAAAGCACCTTGTGATGGAAAAATAAATGGCAAAAATCAAGAAATCACTTTAGGGATTTTTTTATCGACAAATTTTACTAGTAATAATTGTTCAGAATTGCCCAAAAACCCTAAATCCAAAATTTCATGAAAATTTAAAAATATTGAAATTTTCTCCAAAAATAATTCTCCGTAAATATTATTTGTGCAGCTGCGCTTAAAAAGGTGTGCTGTGGAAATTTTGTTCGAAGAATTGCTCAAAACCCCTAATTCCAAAATTTCATGAAGATTAAAAAGTATTGAAAATTTGTCTTCAAGAATGTACGTTAATATTATTTGCATAGGCAGCTGCGCTTAAAAAAGTGTGCTTTCCTTGCTGATTATTGCTGATTATCACCGACTAATCTTAATATTTCAACATTTTTGGCGAGTGTAAACATTATTATTCAGACAATAATTAAATACGACAAAGCACTTTGACAGTACAGGTTTTATTTCGAACAAAATTTCC
This sequence comes from Aphodius sticticus, assembly GCA_963966075.1. Classification (NCBI taxonomy): domain Eukaryota; kingdom Metazoa; phylum Arthropoda; class Insecta; order Coleoptera; family Scarabaeidae; genus Aphodius; species Aphodius sticticus. Next base: position 22,450,642 of record OZ014510.1, read on the forward strand.
ACAGCACACTTTCTTAACCGCAGCTGCACAAATAATATTTACGGAGAATTATTTTTGAAGAAAATTTCAATATTTTTTAATTTTCATGAAATTTTGGATTTAGGGTTTTTGGGCAATTCTGAACAATTATTACTAGTAAAATTTTTCGATAAAAAAATCCCTAAGGTGATTTCTTGATTTTTGCCATTTATTTTGCCATCACAAGGTGCTTTGCATTTAAAGAAGGCAATTGTTTTTTTGGCAGTAAATAGAGCAACGTATTCGATTTTTGAAAGAAAAAATTACTAAAATTGGACTAATAATAAAAAAGATATAAAGGTGTTACACTCTTAAGTGGGGCACACTGTAGGTAATTAATTGTAGTAGTCAACTTGAACAACTCAGTATAGTGTATTAGATTGTGTTAAAACTGTTATATGGCTTGAGAAGACAAATACATTTTTTTCAATTTTAAAAATCTATTTAGGCCTCGCTACCAGCCATAGAAAAGTAGTAAAAACAAAAAAATTGTCGAAAGTACAATAATTGAAGCTAGTAAGAAAAATAAAATAAGTGCAATAGTAAGAAAATTATCTTCAGCCGGGCCGAAGTTGAAATACACCCCACCGTAAAATATTTTTGGTGTGGAATTAAAAATATTGAGTTGACCGATTTGCCCATTCACGAACTTGTCCTTACTTTTTAAGACATAGTATACCAAATTTCAGATCAATTACTTCAAAATTACGGTGACAAAGTCAATATACCCTACCACAGTAAATGTGGGGATAGAATGATTAGCACGACTAACAATTAAAAAACCGAAGTGACAACTGATTCGGGTGTGCATTTTTTTGTAGAATGTGGATTAAGAATCTACGAGGAAAAAAGAATATCAGAATCGATTTTTTTTGGTGTAGGTCAGGGTATTCATTTTGCTTAGATTATTGTATTTTTAACAAATTAAGTAATTGAACTCAAAAGTTTATCGATATTTTTATTATGATAATAATATTGTGGCATCCAAAAACGTTGTAATCAAAACTAAAATAAAATTATAATTAAAACTTCTTGGTGTCGTTCTTCCTTGTATGTCTATTAAAATATTCTTTCGCTACATGTTTCAGCTACACAGTAGCCATCTTCAGGCAAAAACTAGAAATAGAAAGAACAGTTACATTTTCTATTTCTAGTTTTTGCCTGAAGATGGCTACTGTGTAGCTGAAACATGTAGCGAAAGTATATTTTAATGAACATACAAGGAAGAACGACACCAAGAAGTTTTAATTATAATACTACACCTTGTACTTGCGGAAACCCCACTCATTAAAATAAAATTGCTTTTATTTTTTTTAAATACAAATTTTATTTACTTTTCCTAACTTTGACAATCTGTAGCGACCAAAATTTTGACCACAAAGTAAATGTTTTTCTGGTCAGACATTTTGAAGGGAAAACAAACAATTTTCGATTAAATAAGATGCACCCTAATCGACACATTACGTGATTTGCTACAGAAAACTGCTTAGAAACTATTGCAGAAAGAATTGTAAGTTCTACCAAAACTCTTGCAACACGTTCCTTCATACGTTAAATTCTTGGTAATCAATCGTGGTACTCACACATACATGCAAAGAGTTTCTCTCCGATGCTAACAATCCTAAATAACGATATTGTGACGGGTTATTTCAGCAAAATGTTTATGATTTTTGTATAAAAAAAATAGTTGTTTAATTTACTATCATATGTCAAATTATAGGTATTTAATAATTTGAACAAATACGAACATTTATTAAATAAAAAAAGACATGGGTTTGAAGCAATGTACTAATGTAGTGGACAGCCATTTTGTTAAATGACGTGTAACGTCTCTAGCGTTTTTTATGCGAATCACAATGCGAATAATCTAAAAAAAAACAGAACTTTGGTTATGACAGATAACTTCTTGACAGAATAGATATTAATCATTATTTCCTTAATATCTCGGTTCTGAAAATCCGTTTTAACCTTCTCCCAAACCTACATCTTTCAATATTTTCAAGTAGTTCTTTGTTCATCATGTACCCACATACGCCGTGTTTAATATGGTGCATAATTGTTTTGGTAAGCTTAATACTTTCGGAGATATGGATGCAAACATAGGACAACATTTTCTAATGTTTTTTTTTATTTTTTAGCGTTTTGAAAAATAAAATATTGAATATTCTTCCGCCTAATTGTGTTTTGTCGGTAATTTCTTAAGCATTCATATTTACCTACTGTAATGTAAACAATAGCTATTATTGTTAATAGATTATTTTCACGCTCTACCTTTCTTTCTGCTTGATAATTAAACAAAAGCTGACCGGGAAATATTATTTTTAGTTTATACGTAATCTGATAAAGAATCTCCCCTTTCATTTCCAGTCTCGAGTTATGAATCAGTCTGTAAATTTAATAAAATTATATAAGTTCAATAGAGAGAAAATTAATTCAATCTTGTACCCATTGTGTGAGCAACAGTACATGAGCCGCATAGCAATAAATATCAAGTAATGTTTCAATCTTCATTAGCAGATTGCAATTTATAATACGTTGACACCGTTGTCCTGGCAATGATCTAGATCAATCTTCAGGAAAAAAAACAATTTTATCTCCATGGATACGTACTTCTTCAAACCACTGCCGGCTCGTTCATTGACAAAAACTAATAAAACAAAAATAAAACACTTGTACGCAGAATAAACATTTGCACAACGATAATAATGCACGTCACATATTGATTTATGTTTTTTTTTTCACGAACACAACCTTATACAACGAGGCGGCACCTTACTCGAACATATTTGCTTTAAATCAAGGATGAATTTGGTTTAAATTAGGTTTCGAATGGCAGAGCATGTTACTGCGTTGGGGTATTTCTTGGTACTGAAAAAAATATCAAGAGCATTTGCTTTATACCTTATAATATTGAAGGTTAACAAGTTTTTGAAAATTATCTCCAACGAAAAGGTATGTGATGTTTAATTTATTATGATGTGTGATGGGGTGGTTTATTTTATTCATTTAGTGTAGCAAAAGCATTCGTTTATAATTCGATTTGACTGAATTCGTGGAATTGAATGAATGAATATTCTGAGTTGTTAGCATACGTAAGTTTGCGAATATGGTATCTGTTGCAATCCCACATCGAACCCAAAATAGGAAGCTTGTCCAGACCAAAGAACTAAACTCTACAACGTATTATTATTCGCTAAAAACTTCCAGAAGACAATGGTAATTGGTACGTACAAAGATTTGAATTAAGGTTGTGTTACTGTCAAACGAATAGCGACAACACTAAACTGCCTACAAGCGTGATTCGAAATCGTTTATGCAGGTATTCTCTTACGTAACATAATGCAGAGGGGCTCAGGTAGAATGGGGCCACTTTATCTAATTTTTACCGCCTGTCTCCACCGCTATTCGGAACACATGACACTCAGCAAACACTGTGACACTGACACTTGCACCGGCGGCAAAATTAAGCCAGCCTTGCCGAGAAGGTGCCGGCTCCGCATCTACCACATTGACCACATCAACCGAATCGAAAGTGAACGTCTTTCCGATCGAACAGATCAAGACGCCCTCGTGAATCGTAACGTACCTTCTTCTTCCATCGTCGCGATCGCAGTGGGTTGCGGTCCGGCCATGGCGGTTTTTGTTTTGCTGTGTTTCCAAGGAAACAACAATGGTAATTTATTCAACATGCCCGACGTAAGATGGTAGCACGTGTTCACCACAGAGTGTGCTGCATTCTACTAATAACGAACCGGTGCAACCGACATGCTTCGTTCATCCTGATTCTCGGACGTAAATATAGTCTTCCGCGGTACTTGAAAGAAAACCTGTCGACGGATGCGGGACAGGGCCGTACCGACTGAAATGCATACTTTTAATTAGTTTTTTGTCTATCGATCGTACAAAAAAACGCTACCCAACCTAAGTTTCAACGATCGATGTAGGCATCAACCAGAGTGGCGCATGTTCATCTGTTCTATTGCCGGACGTATTCTGCTATTTCTGATCATTTACCAATTTCGTTCGACCAATAAGGAATAAAACGTCCTGTTTTCGATATTACTATATCACGGCGAGTTTGAGTAAATAAAACTGCCAATAAATATTTTCATGTATATCGGCTGTTACCAAACGACATACCAATACAAACATATATTTTTAATGGAATTATATTATTGCTGTTTTTAATTAATATTGTAATGTCAATCAATTTGACAACAATGTGTAAATCATAATGGTGTTAAATATTAAGTTACTGTTTCTGAGATACTGTGAACTTATTAATGTCAATTAAATAAACATAAATAGGACAGAAAACAAAATAAGTATTTTTGGGCTTTGAAAATTGCACACTTTTCGATAGTTATACCTACCTTGTCTGAAACTAACATATCTAGTGGTAATATTAGTTACGTTCAGTGGCGCATTTGCCCAGGGCCCCGAACAACAGGGGGGCCCCCAAACTAGTATTTTGGAACATCGCGCTCCTGCCATACCGATTGGGGACCAAAACAAATCTTTTATAAACTATGCATAAATTAATTAATAAATTAACGTAGTAAGAATATCGAATTTGAACTTTAGCTTAGTCCTAGAAGCAGTTTTAGCAGTTAAACTCATTTTTTGCCATAAAAGAAACGTCTAATTTTGAGAAACCCTTGACATAGTTGAAGAAGAGAAAATACTGTATGAATACATTGATGATTTTCAGTCGATACGTTTTCTTTTGTTAGGGAAATCTATTCTGCAAAAATAAATTCCCAAAAAAAGACTGTAAAATAAAAGCTCGATCTTCAAAACGCTCACGTTTAAAAATCTTTATCATTACACAGTGTGTATAAAAAGTAATGTAACTAGCCAATAATTTTATTTCTAAAAAGTTGACAAGGAAAAGATTCCAAAAAAAGTTTTAGGAAATTGCTTAAGCTACAAATTTGAAATGCTTAGAAATGAATCATACTATATATTCAAAAGTATTTTGTGTTTATACCTTAAATCATTTTCAAAAACATATATTTTTACTTTATCATACGTAGTATGTAAAGTATTGTAATCGTGCCAAAAAAAATTTTTGAGATTTTAGCGGAAATATGTCTTTTTGGGTTCCCTGAACATTTTTGACAAAGGTACAAAAAAATGTCTGTGTGTGTGGATGTGGGTGTGTGTGTGTGTGTGTACCCGTTTTTTGTGGCGACGATTCCGGAGAAACTACTAAAGGTATCGGGACGAAACTTCATATTTAGAAGTTTCATGGCCAAACTTAGAGCTGAAAAGCTTTCTGTTAAAAAGGCTCCAAAGGAACTGGAGGTTTAGTCTTAGCATTTTTGAAAGATTTTGTAAATAAGCCGGCATTTCTGGAATTTCGTCGAAATAGTTCAATAATGAATTAAACTAGAGGAAATTGTGAATAATTTATGACTATGACATTTTTTGGTACAATCAATAGTTTAGCTGCATGAGCAAATTCTATTTCATCGACATCGGTCGTACTGCATTAAAACTAGTAGCCAGGATATGTCAGATTAGATGTCAGATGTGATTATAATGACGGTAGACACTAGACAGTGTCAAACGCTAATGCTTTGACAATACTACTGTCAATACAAGCTGCGTTCGGATATTGAACACCGTTAAGGTGCGCTTTCATTAGTGCTAATGGCAGTGGTAGTAGACGCCATTATAGTATTTCTAATAGAATTTCATCACGACATGTGAGAAACACTATAATTTCGTCTGCTACCACCGCCATTACCTACCATTGCCACCAATCGGAACGCACCTTCACACTTTCTACACCCAATAACACGTGTCATTTGGACGGTGTACCCGGTGTCAACGGAGTACAATATCCGAACGCAGCTTTAATCGATTTATCTGTCTAGGTCTACTAGTTTTATTTTAATGCAGACATAGCCGATCTCGATCAAATAATATCTCATGCACCTAAACTATTAATTTTATATATAGTATGATAAAGTCATGTGCCTGGCCACATCAGATTTTTTTTCTTGTAAACTTCTCAGATGGCCTTTAACATTTAATCATTTTCTATCATTTGAACGACTGACCTCAGGGACTTTTGGACAGGAAAAATACACACGGTGCTATATTTTAAAAAACATGAATTTTGGTCTGCTTCTTACAAATGCATAACCTGTATATTCAAAAGGCATTCAATTTTGTAGCTTCAGCCATTTCGTAAAATTTTTATTTGGTTTCTTTCTTTTAAACTTTCAGGACCAGATATTGACACGTTACGTTTCTTCTTGATAACATTTTGATGATATGGAATCGGAATGAGGAAAAGAGGAAATTACAGTTAATTAAAAGAAACATCTCCAAAAGACTATGCAAACTGCATTACAAATTTAATAAGTACATATCCAGAGGACATACATAGCATTAGATAGTAGTGACGATGGCTTATTTAAGGATGAACTATCGCAGTGTTTGCAATATGCAAAATATTAAAAAAGCTGTTCAAGCAGGATTATATCTAGATTCCTTAATGTGAAAAATTATTTATTTTTATTTGTTAAGAATACCCATTTATTAATTAAGATAATATATTTTTATTGTAACGAATTTTGATTTTTAAATTATTAAGCAATTTTTTGTTATTTTGTATTTCTTAAGAATATTTATATGTTGCTTTAAATAACGATGAACGTACTTATATTAAATGTTGTTGCAAAAAGTCAAATACCTTACTTTTTATTTATAATTCTATTTAGTATTAGTACATATTATTTTTGTATAAAAAGTAATTCTTTTTTCAACACGGTATATGGGGGCACCCAAATTCAATATTGCTCAGAGCCCCATCATGGCATAACGCCCCGCTGGTTATGTTCACAACTAATAAAATATTTAAAAAAGTTAAAAAATAGTTAAAAGAATATCATCAAAATGTTTCAAAACCATATTTGCCCGAGAATTACCTTAATTTTCGTTTTTTGACCAGCTTTTTGATTGCTCCATTTTAAATTTTGCTACTTAAATGCCTTATTGGGATTCAGCATCATTCAAAAGCCTTATGCCATGTAAAGCTGCGTTCGGATATTGTACTCAGTTGACACCGGGTACACCGTCCAAATGACACTTACGTGTTATTGGGTGTAAAAAGTGTAACGGTGTACAATATCCGAACGCAGCTTTTGAAGGAGGTGTGAGCATACCTTAATAGTATTACATTACACAAGATCTGTCGATTTCAGACAAGGTAGTTACGCCACTTATGTCGCCAAAAAAGAAAAACATGACGCGAGCACAAGATTTTTTGGGACTTTTGGTATGTTGTTCAGGATACTGAATAGAAGGTATAGGATCAGTTTGCAGATTTACTTTGTTTTTCCTGGTTTTTAACTTTGGCCTAAAAAGATAGGATTTTTATCCTACACGATCCGAAATAGTTACTTAACCAACAAGTATATTAAAAAGAGCGATTAATGATCGAGGCTGTTTAACGCACGAGCGTTAAGTGAGTGCGTTAATTGTCGAGATCTTGCAGAAGAATCTAGGGACCAGTACGAGAACACATGGATGATAATATATAACTAAAAACTGTATCAATTTAAAAAAACCGTAGGTGTCAGATTTCGGTACGTTACAAAGATAGAAGTGTGCCGAACATGTGAGAATTGTTCACAAAAGCTCGCCATAGCTACTTGTCGAGAAAAGATCTAAATAACCAAATCAAGAGGACAACAAGTAAAGGAACTGAAGTAAAGGACAGCGTTTCGGAGGAACAACATGACCATAATTGGGTAGTAATCTTCTAAACGTCTCCAAAATACCAAAATGGCCTAATTAGTACATACTACACGGCGCGGTGGCTGTATTATGACTTCAGGTTATAGTAATAATGCAGAGGAAAGCCAAGTTACTGGAGCCGATGCCTTGCAGTGATGAGGGCCAAACTTTGAGCTGTAGGATAGAGGGAGATAAAAGGTCCATGTGCTTGCAGGTGATGGCATCATTTGTGTTAAAACAACATCGAATGAGCTAGTGCGGTCCTGGTTCTCATAACACCAGCCAAACTAAACCGAGTGTCACTTAAATTTGGAACATTTTAAAAGCGAATGCATCCTTCCGACATCAATCAGAACAAGAACTGTCTTTTAATTAGGCGTCATAAATAAAAACAATAAAATATATTTAGAACTCACCAAATTAAATACTACGTAATTCTACGTAATTAATGTTATTACTGTTTTATTGGGACCTATTTTATACTTTCTGGAGACTCTGCAATTGATCCAGTTTATTTCTTTCTTACGTATGTTTTATAATAATAAGTCGAGCATAGTTTTTAAATAATTTTAAAAAATAAACCAAGACACATTTAATTCAAAATTGCGTAGTTTATAGCAAATTCACTTACCGAATATTACACTACTCCACCAAACTATAGGGGGGAGCATGAGGCTCTCCTCTCGATAAATTTATAATAAATTTTATCAAAACATTGCCAGATTAAATTTTATCAAAATACGTCTAATCTTATCTTTCGCATTTTGCGTACTACAAGTCAATCCACTTTCCATTAAAATTAATTAAGTTTTTTAAGGAAGCGATATTACCGGCACAGCAACCCAAAATAAAATTGCTTATCACACTTAGCAATCTTATTGTTCGTTGGTATTGTCGCTAAATTTATTTCAAATAAGCTAAACACCAACGGCAAAATAGGTAGGGGAGAGTGGTACACAATGGAACACGGTACACAATGGAACACGTCGAACTACTTGCAAAATAACGCGAAAATGTATAGTTTTCTGGGCCCTATAGTCTGCATGTGTTAATAAATTGCTATTAATGTGCCTATATGGATACATGTAAAGGACAGGAGATTTATAATGCAATTTCAACATGTGTCAGCTGATAGGTTTTATTTTTAGTTGCACTTAAAAATGAAAATATTACATTATACAGAGATGTTTTTATTTTTATGGAATTTCTATTGATATTTTATTGTATTCTAGTAATACTCTGCCTATTTTATGTTTGTCGAATCACACGCAAATATTTTTTTCACTGTTAAAGAAAAAAAATGTTGGGTGGTACTGGGTACATAATGGAACACTCACTAGTAGTACACAATGGAACACATTTTATTGCGTAGCACTATTCTTTGCAGTTAGCATACACTATGACATATTGTAACAAAGTCAAATTGACCTTCAAAACAAATTGTATAATTAAATAAAATAATAATTAATAATAAAAACAAAAACTTAAAGTATTTATTTAACACAACTGAATGGTGACCTGATAATATCACCAGTGATATTTAACAGTCTGAAGTTCTCATCTTATAAAACTTGTTATAACATTCTCTAAATCACGTATAAATAAATATTGTTATAAACACCAGCATAAGTAGTTAGTACAGGCAACATATAGCAACAAACAAATTAACCAATGGGAGGCGGCATAGATTTACTTATTCTGGGATCAACTATCCGACTAGTTATACCGGTATAATCCGCGTTTAAACCTACAAAGGATAAACAGCTATCTATAGAATTATGCATTGAGCCCATTGGCTATCGGATCACGTTAACTAAAGAATAACTGCAGGTTCTTTTTAGTGCTCCTAAATAAATAAATTAGTTAATCTTCCCATTAAAGAAAAGTTTGAAATGAAATGAAAAACTAATTTAGTTTTAAAATAGCTTTCCGATGATACCTCATACAACCTTCTTTCCTAGTTTATTTCCAAATCTCGTATCAATATCACCCACTTCCGGTCAAACCGGAAGGACTTCGGAAGGATTTAAAAAATTTTAATTTTTATTTTGTCTTTACAAAGTTATTTTGAGTGAAAATGAACAGGTTTCATTGTATACTATTACCTGTTCCATTCTGTACCACGAGTGGTACACAATGGAACAAATAACATGCTGCTATATTATATTCTATATTAACTAATCAACACATTTTTGTCAACTTAGGTTATATTGATGGTGTATACACCATGTCAATTACATATCACTCTTCACTTTGTTTCTGATAATTGAAAGACAAAATATATCTAAACAATAATAAAAACTGTTCGATTGTGTACCACTCTCCCCTCAGTAGTATGTGTGTTAACTCCAGTATTACAGTACTATTGTAAGCTAATACGGTTGCAAATTCTATAGTCTACGACTTAGTATAAAGATAACGTTGCTTTAAAATGCAGTCGAACCAGATATCCGTCAAACCCTTTTTTTGCAGATATTTTGCCCAAAAATGAGAAGGTTCCCGTACTTATCAGGGGTACTATTTTAAGTTTTCCGCTAGGACTTCAAAATAACCATAATTGTTGTTAAAAACTTATTCTCTTAAAGTAGTTGTCCTCCTTGTTCATTTCTGGTAACCCTATGTACAAGTGATTATAAGATATAAAGTCAGTATGGACGTAGTATATATGTCCGATTTTTTTTCCGTTTTGCAGTTAATCGATCCCAAAGATTTAAACAAAGTTGTCTTTACCACACAATTTACCCCACGTTAAATAAAAAAGTTTCGGACAAAACTCAGTTGATTTTAAATGAGCTATCCGTTGACACCTCACATTAGTTACATTATCTACGCTGTATAAACGCTAAAAAACTTTTAAAAAATCGCCATTGTACAATTCCCTTCGCTGATGTAGAAATTAAAAAAAAAATCAGATTAAACTTATTTGATTTGAAAACACCAATCCTATGACACTTCTCATGATCTACTTTTCATATGCTGTTTTTTAGATTGTTACCAGTGCCACCAACATCCGGTGAAAAACATCGAAACATTTCAACTTTTGAATAAAATGTTTGCTGATGGTTTCTTGCAATGATATTCAACTGAATACAATCAACTCTGTACATTAGTAGGTGCATGAAGTTGGTCCCTTCAATTGTAGTTTAAAATGTTTATTGTACCATGATCGTTTGGCCATTGCTTTAGTTCTTTGACCATGGTTTTTATATAGCCACCAGTAGTACACAATTGACTCCTGCGTTAGTGGCGTTAAATGAGCTACCTATCCTATGATAGCGTTATCATATGATACCTACTTCACCCAACATGACTTCCCCTATGGTGCGTCAATAGTTGATACCATCGTCCAGTATGCAATCCTATGCTGTGCAAGCCCTAGCATAACGTAGCATAGCTATGCAGTTGGAGCAAACTGCTCCAGGCGAACGAGTTATGGGGGCGCAAAATAGGGAAATAGCGAAATAAATATTTATATAATGTATAAACATTTGTATATGAAAATAATTTGAATTGCCAGATTTTCTAAATAAAACTGTAAGCACCTAATTATTTTATGCAGTTAACTTATCATAATTTTTAATTTAGAAACATTACATTATAAATTTAATCTCTTAATCTGTAAACATGTCTCCGGGGAATCCTAGGCGCGCAGATCGGCGCGGAATAGAGGCAAATATTCGGGGATGTTTTAGCCAACCTCGCGATAGTATTTGACATTAAGAAATTTAAATTTGATTCTTCACTGTTATGTCATTTTAAAAACATGTTAACTTACTATTTGTAACGTATTAAGTAACTTTGTTGAAGTCATGACTAGTATTTTACTAAATTAGTGCGTTATTGCATTCATGGAGGTATTATTCTAATTGTATGTAAGTAGTCTGTTTAATAATTATTATGTTAATTATTATGTTAGATATGTATAACATTATTATATGTATAACAACATTATTAATTTCAATTTTCGACAAAAGATTTTTTAAAAGTATATTATATTTTTAATGTAGGTAGTTAGACATGTAAAAAGAGTGTTTTAAGGAAAATTGTTAAAATGTGAATATAAAAAAACAGGAGGTACGTATAATATTATTGAAATTCAAATAAATTATTTATTGGAAAATTATGGTTACTTTGTTGAATTTGCGTATTGGCAAAATACAAAAGAAAGCCCACGTAGTAAAATTAAATTAAAAATACAAAGGTAGAAAATATTGATACCTATTATATAATCTTCATTTGTCTTCTTTTTGTTTTTTCTACTAAATTTTGAAGAAATAATTGGGACTGTGTTCATTACAAAAAATCATCATGCTAGGTGTCTTTTGGTTTACATTAATTGAATGACAAAAACGTTATGGAACGCTCGGCTTTCTTATACAACCTGTACAATAAATATATAAACGAACAAGTAATTTATAAATATAATATTCATATTATGTTTGATTTTAATCTCCTGTTCATAATTTTTTAGTTTGCATTTCTTTAAAAAATATGAAATTATTTTCTCTTGTCCTATATTAAATTAGGTATTTCCGAGTTTATAAATAATAATAATAATTAGTAAAAACACAAAAAAAGTAACTCCCCAATACTATAGTAACTTCCAGATTATTTTAAAATAAACCTTACTCTTCTAAACCCATTTTTCTAATTTTGCTCACATCATTACTTATAAGCCAATAATTTATTTACATATTATATTTTTACTATAATTTTTCACCGTATTCTTATATAAGCCTCATTACTTCCGTTGATTGACCGTTTCTAGTTTCCTGCTCTCCAGAGTGTACATTTTGATGTTCACCATTTTATTTTTGAACATTCTGTATCTGGATCACGTATCATGTTAGTGATTTTCACCCGGTAACTTAGGCAACCAGTTACATTCGTAAGTGTAGTGTTATTGTTTTGAGGTTAGATCTGGTTCAGAATTGCTAAAAATAACCAATTAGGCAACTTAAACAAACAATAAATATGGTCTTCCTTCGACAATCAAAGAAATTATTACAAAACGTAAGTAAAATAATGTCTTCGCAGAGAGAACGCACTAATAATTCATCAAATTTAAGGTTATACGTTTAAATACTAGCAGAAACTACTCGACCCCAACATTGACCAAAGTCAAATTTGAGAATGGTGTCCGGAGCATCACTATGTGCGATTCAAAAACTAGGTTAATTAATATGTTATTTGTATACCAATGATAACAAATTCTTATTTTATAATGTAGAAACTCATTATCGATAGCAATGATGCAAAATCTTATCGATAACATTAAAAATGAGCAGGAAAAACCTGAATTACGAGTGATTGTTATATCGGGGGAGGGTCCTATATTCTCCGCTGGACACAATCTTAAAGAGCTGGTAATTATTTCCTATTAGCAACGTTCTATATTTAAAGTTCAGTCTAGGTACCGGAAATGGGAAGACAGCTACACCAAGAAGTTTTCAATAAGGCCTCTCAGTTAATGTCAGTGATAATCGATAGCCCTGTGCCCATTATAGCAAAAGTTGATGGGTTTGCCGCTGCAGCAGGATGCCAACTTGTAGCACAATGTGATTTAGCAATTTGCACTGAAAAAAGCAAATTTTCAACTCCAGGGTTAGTTAAAATTTCTTTAAACTACACGAAAATTTGGTTAATTTGACATTTTCAGAGCAAATTTTGGTATTTTTTGCTCAACTCCTGGTGTAGCAATTGCAAGATGTATTCCCAAAATGTCTGCTCTTCATATGTTGTTTACTGGATTACCAGTTTTGGCACAAGAGGCTAAACAAATTGGATTGGTGAGCAAAGTGTGCGCAGAAGATGCGTTGGAAATTGAATTAAGCATGATTATCAACGCAATTCTGGCAAAAAGCAGATCTGTAGTTGAGCTTGGGAAAAGGTTTTATTATAAACAGATACAGTGTGATATTAAAGAAGCATACAATTTAGGAGCAACGCAGATGGTTAATAATATTAATTTGCCGGATGGGCAAGAAGGGATCAAAAGCTTTGTCGAAAAGAGGCAAGCTCACTGGAGACATGTTTGAAAACTATAATATTATAGATAAATGTATTAAGGTGTTTTAAATTTGAATGTTTTATGCAGAGAATAATATATTTTTATACTGTGAGGATGTCTTTCTATATATTATGATGTATGTATGTTTATTTAGTGCTTCCAACGTGAGTTGCCAACATTAGAAAGTAATGTCGGGCCTTTTAGGTTGAGTTGTCTCCCTATAACCTGCCTCAATAATCAATATTTTTAATGCTATGTTGAAAGTTTTCACAATAAAAAAAATATCACAAAATTAAAAAAAAAAGCAAGGCACTCATTCATGCTATCCAACAATATTAACGCAACCTGAAAAAATTCTCAAGGTAGGTGAAATAAAAAGTTTGAACTGTGAAGTTCAAAGCAATATGAAGAGAACAATCTGACAGTTTTGTAAATGGTACTTCATCAATCATCATTGGCAAATGCAGGACAAATATTTCCACTCAACGGCAAGGTTCAACTTTGTATGTCAGCAAGGGCGTAGCCAGAAGTTTTTACAGGGGGCGCCAAGGAGTCAGAAAAATACCAAAATTTAAGTAAATAAATATTTCTTATCGCATATCTTTTTGTTTATAAAAATATATGTAGAGGCCTGTACATAATATGAAATATGCTAATAAAACATTATGTGATGTTAAGTTTCCGCTTGTTTTCGGAAAACTTCTGCAGGACAGATTCTTTGAATTACTCTTGGTCTTCATTTGCAATGTTGCGTTGAACGTATGCTACCGAAACAAATATTCTTGGAGGACATGTATCAAAGTGTACATATAAGTGTACAAGAACAGCAATATATCATAATTTCCAAGATATTTGCGAACAGCAAATTAATGCAAGGCAAGTACCGCCATAGCGCCATCTATTGATTAAAAGACAAACTATTGGCAACCGGGTTGACATTTTCCAAACGAAACCAAACTCGAAACTCAACAACATTAGACATCTAAATATTTACCTATATACACTTAAACTGCAATAATTACGTGATTACAGTGTTACGGTAACAGTGATAACACTGTAAACACGTAATCCTATAACTGAAATACTTCTCTACTTTTAGGACCAGTAATCCTAAATTCCTGATCACCCAATCATACAACGATATAACACTGGTTTCCAAATAATAATTAATACTTACTAAAATAGTTTCTCATATCCATCGCAAAAAAACACTGCCTTATTACCGCGTTCAGTAACTACACATCGCACAAACTCCAGTTTTGTATGTTACTGGAGTAACATAAACTCCAGTAACATACAAAGTCAATAGGCAGATATGTGGTTTTGGTTGCCAAACCGACGAGTAAGTGAAGATATAATTTTTACCTACGACCGTATGTGTAAATGTCCCTTACGTCACGGACTACTTAGCTCGTATATCGCTTATAACATACGTGTGCCTTTGGCTGTGCGTTTGTGTTTTTAACGCACGACCTAATGTCATAATGACAGATGTCGCGCGAATATTTTGATTATTTATTTGTCATTTTTGATACAATATATATTTATTGAAATTTTCGGTCGCAAGTAAGTGCAATACTCGAGCTGTAACATATATTACATGCACGTGATAATTTATGTTGAATTTGTACTGGAATTTTCGATCGACACTTCAGACAAAGTTCTCCGTAGTTGCAATAGATGTAGCGCGAATACATTGATTGGTTAACCGTCAACTATTCTTACCTGTATTTGTTTGTCATTTTTGATACAATTTATTGAAATTGTCGGTCGTAGGTAATAGTATATTACATTACAAGAGCTGTAACTAGGCTATTACGTACGAGTGGAAATTTAACATACGAGCCGCGAAGCGGCGAGTTTTGTTATTTTCCACGAGTATGTAATATGCGTTACAGCTCGAGTATTGTACATAATTTTACCCACGACCGACAATTTCAATAAATTGTATCAAAAATGACAGACAAATACAGGCAAGAATATTTGACGGTTGACCAATCAATGTATTCGCGCGACATCTATTGCAACTACGGAGAACTTTGTCTGAAGTGTTGATCGAAAATTCCAATACAAATTCAACATAAATTATCACGTGCTAGTAATAATATGTTACAGCTCGAGTATTGCAGTTACTTACGACTGAAAATTTCAATAAATATAAACTGTATCAAAAATGACAAATAAATAATTAAAATATTCGCGCGACATCTGTCATCATGACATTAGGTCGTGCGTTAAAAACACAAACGCACAGCCAAAGGCACACGTATGTTATAAGCGATATACGAGCTATGTAGTCCGTGACGTAAGGGACATTTACACATACGGTCGTAGGTAAAATTATGTACAATACTCGAGCTGTAACGCATATTACATACTCGTGGAAAATAACAAAACTCGCCGCGTCGCGGCTCGTATGTTAAATTTCCACTCGTACGTAATATGCTAGTTACAGCTCTTGTAATGTAATATACTATAAATTGCTTTATTACAAATAACATTATATTATTATATAAGGTTATTTGTAATAAAGTAATCTAAAGTTTTATCTTCAACTTACTTGTCGGGTGCATAAACAATTCCTCTATTAATTCCCAATAAGCCCGTACCATTCCCGTACCTCAGCTTGTATTGAGATTTGGAGATACTGGTATTTGAGTTGCATACTCAACGGTAATTTATTAAATTACATATATTTTCTCATAAAATAAGCACAACTGGCTTTTACAGTACATGTTATGTGTCTTTGTAAATTTATTATGTACCTAATACAATTTTGTGCATTTTTATTTTGAGCGCCAGGGGGGGGGGGGGCTTGTATGTCAGCCAACTAAATAACATTATGACCGATTATGACCATGACAGAAAGTTCCAAATCCAAGATTGTTGGACGTTTTCCTGGAGACAAATCAAAACAAATGCAGCTTATAAAAAGGGCCAGGATTACCCAGATCAATGACAAACAGGGCTGCTAGATTAGCCATGCATTAGCCTCACAAGAATGCTGGAGATGATGGGGAGAGATATAGTCAACAAGATTACAAAAAAAATTATAAAATAAATAATTGTTAGAAAAATCCAAAGTTATTTTTAAAATAAAAATATTAAAATAATTGATGCAGTTCCAATGTGATTGTGATTACAAAATTTTGACCATTTCAAGTTGCTTGTACCAAATGCATAGTCATTCTAAGTTATACAACATTGTAATTTTGTTATAGTATATTATAATACAAGTTTTATAAGACAAAAATTGGCGCACGAGTTGTTTTGGGCACGATGAGCGTAGCGAGGAGTGACTAAATGGAACGAGTGCGCCAATACGTCTTATAAAACGAGTGTTATATATTATTTTTTCAACTTTGCGTCATTAATTTTACATAAATTTCGAAAATTGTGGTTGTCATCTTACAATCTAGCGTAGTTTTATATTCAACAGTTGGTACTTGTGGTAAAATTCATAAATACGATGGACGCGAGGCAATAGCGATTGAGATGTTAGGCTTTTTTGGCACTTGACGTCAATGTCATCAATCTTGGAAAACTAAAAGTTACTAAAAGTTTGTGATCTAGTGTTTTCATAACGACACCGAAAGCGGTTTCGTTGAGTTTATAACGAACGCAAAGTAGAAAAAAGAAATTTATCGTAAACGCCTATGTACTTTCCATTCTCAAAATCCTTGTTCTCCATGATTATAGATATTTTACGCTTTTTAATTGTGGTTTTGTGTGTGTGGAAACATGAGAAAATCTCCAAGACGGTTTGTTATTTTATGACCTTACACAAAAACATTTTCGTAGAAAAACTCAGTTGAAAATTGTAAATTATTAACTCTGGGGAACATGGAGTTTGTAAATTGAATATAAAAATGCGTTCATTTCCCTGAACACGAATACAAACTCAAAAATCACAAGGTTTTGAGAAAAGGAAGGTGAAAATGTCAAAAACGTGATTTTAGCAACACCAGCTTAACTCAATCTTCTAAATACGCCAAAAGGATCTCATAGTAAACCTTAAAGTTTTTATCTGAAAGCAGTAGTGTTAAAATAAGTTATTTTTCCACCTACCTACATAAATTTGCCAATTTATTTTTAGATTATTGAACAGCACAACACAACAACTTTCTACCTCTATAAAATAAGCGAGATTTCAACCCAATGCAATCTGATGAAAAACTGACATCCATTTTGTATTTTGACTTTATCATGGTAACGCCTATTTGGAGAATATTATAAGGGTTGTTAGTAATCACAAGAATAAAACCATAAAAATAATTGCAAACCAGTTTATTTCCTTCCAATATCCCCTACAATTGCCAAACTATTTAATAGTTATTCTTAGGATGGTTCAGTCACTTTCTACTCAATGGTTATATTCACCTATCCTGTACCAGGGCTGCCATATGATTAAGGCACTTGACAGGTAGATGGATATATCCTTAGCAAACAAAACAATATAAATAATAAAGAGAAACAAAAACAAAAAAAAAACAATTTGCCTACAATTCAAAACAGCCAGTTATCAGTAAGATGGTTATCACGTTAATAACAAACATAATATACATTTCCTCAGATTAAATCCACTGAAAATTACATACCAGTAAACCATGCTGTACATAAACTGTCAGGTATAACGATGAAAACAATTATTTGGTCAACATTCTTGTACTTTCGTAGATATTTGTGCAATCATTAATACCGATAATAAAACCAACATGAATACTTGCGAGACAATTTATTTCCTTGAAATATAGACGATATTTATCATCAAGTCGCGAAATATCGCGAAAATACTTACTTCAATAAATAAAGTTATAATCTATATGAATAATTTAACTAGCCTATAGAGGTCGGCGGCGTAGACCACCTCCCAAAGCCAAACTCATTGCCGCCATTTTCATTAAGTAAGTAGAGTAGCACAGGCAGGCTGACCAAGAAAATAATCACCTCATTCTTCGATTTTCTTATTTAATACCTCGGAAATATGTAAAAATAAAAATGGGGGAGAGACATTCAATCCCTGGCTATGTACATAAACCACCTGTTCTCCATTTTATTTATTAACAGTTCTCGACCTTTAATATACCCTAATCGCAGGCGGAACAGTTTTGCATTCCTTCTCGTCAAGCGTATCGTCAATCACCGGTCTATAGTTCAGCTCCACCTCCCCTGTATCGACATTCATCCTCGATAAAGTATGCTTCCTCCAGTGGTCTTTGATCCCCTTCCTCTCTTGACCCTCAACTGGTTTTGCATAATCAAGTTCGTCCATTCTCTTCGGGCAATCTTCTCTAGCGTGCGCGCCTCTCGATTCTTTGCGGGCTTCGGCGGAAATGATGACTTGCTGGGCGCACAGCATCAAATTCTCCAGTTCTAAGGTCTCGATGAGGTCGGTGTTCCAGATGAGACTGCGGTCCGTTATAGACACGTCCTTGAATTGCTGGTAGAGCTCCTTCTGTTTGGTGATGCCCTCCCTCATGTCCTGCTCACGCCTGAACACTCCGCACTTGGTCTGCATGTTCTTTTGCATCGACAGACGTAAGTCGGCGGTCTTCAGCTTGCCCTTTGCGTACCTGAACTTGTCCAAGTTGCAGACACCGATCTCTCCGTCATTCTGAAAAAAAGTTTTGTTTTAAAAAAATTAGAGATTCAGGTTTTAGTTTTAGGTACAATTTCATAGGCAAATGGATTTTCAGTCTTCAGTTATAACACTTACGCAAGAAATTAACGCAACAGAATCAAGAAAAGAAATACTTAGAAAATATTTGGGCTGCTAAATGCAGTGAATACTAGTTATTATTATTGCTGATGCACTCCACAAGAACTGCAAATGTCGAGAAAAAACATGACTTGACATATTTACTTCAAAATATTATTATTATTATTATTATTGAGTATAAAGTGTATGCTCATTTTTATTCATACGACTTAAAGGTTTCAATCATTTTGCTAACTTAAAATACCGCAAGTGTGCATAGGGTTTTGGAATTTAGTATGGCTATTCTTATTATATTTTTGTTATTTGTTCTTTTATAGTTTACAAAAATACTTATTTCTTCTGTATACACCATCAGTACATTGATAATTTTTCTAATTTTGTTTTATATCAGAAATGGGGTTTATGTGCAAAAACATGCTTTTTCATTTTGTATTGTATTGTATTGTATTGTATGTGGAAAAACATGCTTTTCAGATAAACGGGGTTGAAGTTTGTTACATCTACGTGTTTGCTTTCTTCTACAAAGCTTTACATGCAAATAACTCAGCTGTTAAGATCGCTACCGATCTGGGCTTGAGTTCATTGGAAATAGCATTCCTTTCTCTATTAGAATCATCCGAAACCTCAAAATCAACTTCGTAACATATTAACTTCATTTCCGTAGTCCAGGTGACAGATTTGTGTTCCGTACTTTTACCCACATTATGCTAAATTTCAAAATAGTAAAAAAAATAACGTGCCTTCAAATTTTGTTGCAGAGATATACATATGAATTTTGGACACTAAAAACTATTTGCATTTCATTTAGTGGCTATCTGATTATTTGCTATGAACTTTATTCAACTGTTTTAACGTTAAAAGGGTCTTCATCCAATCCCATAGGTGTTGTAGTAATCAGGGCTGTGGAGTCGGAGTCGTGGAGTCGAAGTCGGAGTTCAGACAAATTTCAGAGGAGTCGGAGTCGGAAAAAATTTACCGACTCCGACTCCAGGTTTAATTACTTTTGAAAAAAAATATGCGAGATGGACGTTGCCTCAGTAGGCAGTAAACAAATAAAGCCAAATATTCTATTAGGTCTTTTACAAAGTTTTCCTACATATACATTTATTATGTAAATAATCAAATTACAAAACACACTTTCCAAACGAAAGTGATAACGATTAACAAAAGAAATGTGTCAAAAATTTGAAAAAGGATTTTGACGTTATCAAGTGACATGCGTATCTACGGAGCTGAATAACAATACAAACAATTCGGAGTTGAGTGACAATACAGACAATTAATTGTCAAACTTATAACCTTAATCGCCAATAATTGACATTGACGAGTGACAATACAGACAATTAATTGTCAAACTTATAACCTTAAGCGCCAATATGTGACGTTGACGATTTAAAATTTACAATTTGATGAATATTTGAAATATTTGACATATAACCATGGCAATTCTTTATGCCCTAAGTGATCATTTAGGACATAAAATATTTTCGAAAGCAATTTTTCTGGGGTCGGAGTCGAACCACGAAAAATATCTGGAGTCGGAGTCAGTGTCGGAGTCGGAGTCCAGAATTCTTTTACCAACTCCGCAGCCCTGGATGGAATAGTCAATTCTTTAAATGCAAACATTCAATTGTTTGCAGTGATGTTAAATACCCGGGTATTTATTATCAATGGTAAATACCCGGGTACTTATCCAAAGTGGGTATTTATAGGGGTATTTATAAACATAATATTATTGTTCAAAATAGGAATAAAACGAAGTATTTAATTACTAAATAAAGGTTATTCTTTTATCACAAAATCAAAAGGTATTCTCTTATCACAAAATGAAGGTTGTTCTTATAAAAATAAAAACATTTTTAAATAAAGAATAAAAATATCAGTCTCATCTGACGATATAACAAGAGCAGACATTTTCTTGTCATCATCGTCCATTCAATCGTATGAATCTTCTATATTTTCAGATTCTGTTATCGAAGACGATTTAGCAGATACTTATGATTATATTTTAAGTATAGTGGATATAGCGGCTTTTGTCGTTGTTAATCAATTTCTTATTTTGCTATGAATCCAACTACATGTACTGAATGTTCTTATATAACTCAAATATTTTACATTATTTGTAATCAAGAGTATACATCTACAGAGTATCCTATTCTTTTCCTGCATAACTTTTTTCAGATAGTAAATGCCACACTGAGTAAAAAGTTTTATATGGACCTATTTGTTTTCTTTATTCCTTAAAAAATTACAACCGTTTGAAATAATTGCAAAACTGTATATTAAATGACTTAACTTCTTTAGGAATTGATAATCTCAATAAGTCGGCATGAAAGAAACTTTATACTTTGAATGAAAAATTACTTTGTAGAGAAACAAATGTCTAAAAAGGTTCATATGTATTTTGTTTTCGTTATTTGTTTATTTAGTTTATTTTTAACATTTTGAATTTTTTACTTATAATTTTGTTATGAGTATTGATTGTACTCTTTCTTAGTTTTAGCATTGCTTTATATGTAGTTTATTGTTTATTTTTATTTATTTAGTTAATATTTCAAGCGCCTGTAGCTTAGCGTTGAGAAAACAATTAGGTCCATATGAAAAGTTATATTCAGAATTCAGAATATCTAAAAATAATTCTTGAGGGACAAAAGTATTACACCCTGTATAAATATCTCTGAAATGTTGAAAATGGTGTTTTAAGGATAAAAAGGATAAATACCCAAAATTTGGGTATTTACCCTAAGTAGGGGTAAATACCCGGGTAAATACCCAGTTCCCACCCGTCGGGTATTTACCCAGCCCACATCACTGATTGTTTGTCATACTCAAGAATAACTATAAAAGCAAATCAAAAGTACAGAAAACTTTGTATAAGAATGTAACAACAGGCTTGTAGTACACCCAAAATATCTGAAGTTTTAATATTAACATGCACGTTTTTCAGATATTAATTTACATTAATTTATTACATTAATCTTACATTAATTTTATTGCAATAAAATCATGATTGAAACCAAAATACTATAACCTAAAAAGTTATATGCCTACTACCGATCTACTGTATAAAAATTTAATAATCCACAGATAATTTAAACGTCATTCAGACGTTTAAATTAAAATCCGTAACCACAGATGTAGCCATCCGAAATTGGTATTACAAAAAAAGGTTAGTGTTAAAAGTTATGAAAAAATATATATTTCAACATACCGCCTTCAATTCACCAGGATCTTCACCAGGTTTATGGCATTCCTTAATCGTATTAGCAACGGCACGGCCAAAGATAACCAAATCGAGAAGAGAGTTTGCACCAAGTCTGTTGGCGCCGTGGACACTGGAGCAGCCCACCTCACCGCAAGCGTACAATCCGTGGATAAATTCATCATTCTCACTATCTTTGTTGACCAGGACCTACAAGAAGAACACATCATATGTATACTTCGTGTTAAGATACAACATTGTGTTTTGTATCATTTGATGACTAAGTGGAAGCGATTTCAATTCAATTATTGTCTATTACAAAATAGACCTTGTTACATGTGTTATCGTATATTTACAATTAGAGACATTAGATCAAAAAAGCAACTCAAATGTATATTCATTAGACTTGTGTTTGTTTTGCATCTGGTGTGAATTATGTTTTTAGTGAAACTAACCTGTCCCCTGTAGTTTGTAGGAATACCGCCCATGTTGTAGTGCACAGTTGGAATAATTGGAACTGGCTCTTTCAAGACATCCCTTCCGGTGAAAATCATTGCAGTTTCCGCAATACCCGGTAACCTCTTGTGGATTTGCTCGGCTGGCAAATGGTGCAGTTGTAAGTGGATGTGATCCTTTTCTGGTCCAACACCACGACCTACAAATAAAATACTTGATTAAAAATCAGAAGGGCTATAACATACTTATGATAAATTCATAACCAATATCTGAGTTTTCCAATAGCTCTCTATATTGGGTATAGCTTGATTGCTATTCAACTTTTATGTTTTTGATTAGTCTCAATATCAGAATGTTTGTAAACGATTGGTACAGTTTTAGAAGTAAAACATGTAAAACAGAGCTTATTATACTGGCAGAATCAAAATGATGGTCTTGTGGTCCAAGTTTGAGATATCTGTACAAAAATTAAGGTGCTTGGTCAGATGCTCAAGTACTCTGTTGCAAGACCATATCAAATCCCAACATTTGGTTTTACTATTGGTGTCAATGTGTAAACGTTAAGCTGCACAACTAAAGAAAAAATTATAATTTTAGCATCATTTCTGCATTTTTTAATTTTTTAAAATGTTCCTCTCCATTTGCTTTATGACGCTAGCTGCATAATAGTGAATCTTTATATTCTAGGTTGTGAAGCCATTAGAAATTGTTGAGAAATTCTAGTCAACGTAGTGCAAAAATAAACAAAAAACTATTTGACCACAAATGTAAATATGGTGACGTTATGTCATAAGGTTGTAACAATAAATTATTTAATTGCTCATTAATAAAATATTTTGTATTTTATCCAGAAAGTATTGTGCCTGAATATCATAACCCAATCAAATTTAATATTGTAAAAGACATGTGATACGCTTGACAAATGCTGCTTGTGATGAAAAAATTGAGGACCATGGTGCAAGAACGATCACATTTTTTTCAAAATTGAGATACACATTCCACGAGCTTCTACAATGTATAAGCTAGGGTTTAGTGCAAAAACGTGAGGATTAGTCCATAAATAACGAAGTTATTAGCCTCTTTGACTCGTCCCCTTCACAAATTTTGTGCAAGAACGGGATAAGTCATCGTGACTTATCCCTGTTTTGCACCAAACGAGCTGTCGCTTTCTTATTACTCTGCTTATACTAACTTCACTATGTTTGTTACGTTCAAATCTTGTAATCGATATTTTACCTACTTCCCAATTTTCAATCAAGTTGAAATTTTGCATGTGGACAGATTTCCGGTAACAATGTATGAATCAATAAAAAAATGGAAGAAAATTAAAAATTTGGAAAATTTGTCCAATTATGTTGAAATTTTGCATATGGGCAGATATCATGTGACAATGCATAAATCAATAGAAAAAATCAATCGGTTTAATATTTTGCTTGGTGGGAGATTTCCGTTGCATTAAAAATAAAAATGCTGCAAATCTGATGAGGCCAGGCACATGACTTTATCATACTATACAGCATCGTCAATACTGACAATACTGTCAATATATTCAAAATATCTGTCAAATCCTGGCAAACTAGTTGTAATGCAGATACGTGCGATCTCGATCAAATAGAATGTTTAATGTGTAGATGCGTTAGCGTTGGTTCGAATAAAAACTGCTAACGCTTCACTAAACTATTTATTGTATATACAGTGGCGGATACAGGGGGGGGGGGGCGCAGGGGGCGCGCGCCCCCCCCCCCTTGGCGCGAATTTGTTGGAACGGCGGAGAAGAAAGTGATTGTGATTTGAGTCCCGCTTTTGGCGGGACAGTCCCAACTTTTCACATTTTGTCCCGCGTCCCGCGGAGTTTTAAAATAGTTCCGCTTTTTAAGAAATATTATTTTGTACGTTTGTGAATAATATTAATTGTTATGTGCATAAGTAATTTATGGATGTTTGTATTTTTTTTTCACAAAATTGAATTGATATAGATAACCAACCTTGCTGGAATCAATGACTTTTGTATTCTTTGACCAATTTCCACTATTTTTTCAGAACATGTAAAGTAAACTTAGCTACTTTTGAAAGATAAAGAAAATAATGTTCCAGCTTATTAAAAAAAAAATGGTGCTTTTCGAGTAAGTTTGAGACATTCTGTAGGGTAACTAACGAAGTAGTTCGTTCGCATGTTCTCAAGTGCTCAGTTACAAAACCATATCAATTCTCAACATTTTATTTTGTAATTCAACCCAATATCCGAATTTTTGTAGGAGATACACATTTGTAAGTAAAATATTGCATTGTTTTTGGACAGAAACACTGGGAAATCTGGCAGGCTGAATATACTGCAAGCATCAAAACCGAACTTTGAAACGTATCATTTAGATTCAATGTCGACTTGCTGTATTCCAACAAGCGCTGTTATTTCATCACACATGTATCACATACACGTTGAGTTTCGCTTAGTATAATTTAGTATTTTATCCATCTGTTTATGTGTAAGTTTCTGGTCATTATCTTTAAATTAATTCGTTGTTGGTACTAAAAACAATAGTAAAAACACTTTGAATCAAGTAACATTCGCTGCAAGGTCGAACAGCATTTTAAAATGCAACGGTTTACTTTAAATTATATATCTTTAAATTATATATTAAAAAAATGCAGATATGGGAATAAACCAAAAACAAAATGTGGAGAATATCGATCAGATCAAAACTATGCTTATAGTTTACTCGGTGTAATCCGATGTAAAATATAAATAAAAAATTATGAAAGTCGTCAAAGATTACAAAAACTACTTAACATCAAAGTTTAACAAAATGGGCGTTCCTTTAATATAGGCTGGTAAGTTTCTCGCAAAAACGTACTCCTAAACTTGGAACATTTTGTTGTATTATACAAGGTCGTTAGATTAGAACTTTTGTTTGGTATCTTCTTTGACCGTAAGATTTGTTTTATTAACCATAAGAATGTAATTAATCTTTCTTAGTCTTCTTAATATTATTTATTGATTGATGAAAATCTATTTATTTCGTGCAAAAGGCATATATTTGAAAAATCTATGTTAAAGGAAACAGTTAATATTTACAACTTCAATTCCAATCAGAAACGATAACGAAGTACACTTTTTCTTGTACCAAACCAATGTAGCAAAACAATTAATCACTAATAATGCAAATAATATCGAGTCCCTATGCAATGAAGTACATATATTTTGTTTAAACAAGTATGTTTTGATCAAAAGTACAAAAATTTAAAGGAATATGTGATGTGAAAAAAAATCTATAAAAAACTATAATTTCTGTGTTAAATTTGTCTTTTGCGTCTTTTGCAAAGACGAATACCCCCCCCCCCCCCCCCGCACACACGACGCTACTGTCCCGCTTTACTACAACAAAATTGTGGTCACCTTACCCATAGCATTTCTGTATCCGCCACTGTATATACATAATGTACAGAGCGCTGAGCGACCAACAGAGTCAACTGCTATGCATACTTTCAAAGTTAAAGTTTGCTCTTGCAGCTAAACTATTAATTTTACCAAAAAATGTCAAACATAAATTAATTTCCTCTACTTTAATTTATTATTTAACTATTTTGACAAAATGACAGAAATGGCGGCTCATTTGAAAAATCTTTGAAAAATGCTAAGAATAAACCTGCAGTTCCTTTAGGCCCTTTTGAACAAAACTTCGCACACACGCACACACACACGCACGCACGCACGCACACACACACAAACACACACAAGTAAAAATTAGAAAATTTTCCTAAATTTGGAAAAAATAATTAATCAGTAGAAAGAATTAAAAAAAAAAGACCCTCAAAAATTTTGAAAAATTCTAAAAAATTTAAAGTATTTCAAAATTTGAAAAAAACAGATTTCCGGTGACAATGAATTCAATAAAGATTGGAAATTTTTGGTAAATTATTTGCCAATTTTAAAAAATTTGGAAGATTCCAACAATTTTGTAAAATTTTCTAAAATTTTTTAAATAAAGTAGAAATAACACAGATGGGGATAAAATTAAAAATTAATCTGATTACAACTAAGTACCTACAGGTGTTTTTTGGGAAATTTGTATTTTGCGTTGTTTTGGGACTGATCCCGTTATGGCACCAAATAATAAATAATTCAAAATGTATGCGTATTTTTCTAATAAAATACACCAGGTCTTATTTTTTTGGTAAATCAAAACATGTACTCAAAAAACTAACACAAAAAAACCCGTTTTTTTTCTTTTGCTTCCCCTGAAAAATTTGCGAATAATGACTTATCCCCTTCGTGCACCAAGGTCCTCAATTATCAGAATTGATTAAAGTTCACAAAAATTATTAAACAGTAACGCAAAAATTGTTACTTACTTTTAAATCTGCAACTTTTACAAAAATTCACATATTGGGATGAATCAAAAGCAAAAATAATAGGAATTGTCAACTGTTAGTTTAGTTTCACAGCTGAATAAATGGTATTGAGCAACCCATATGCCGTGAACAAGAAGAAAAAGATCCAAAAAGGCTTCTTGCTGTGAGATGAGGAATTTAGTCCGCTTGTTAAAACCTGATCGAAAAGGATTTCACAGGTTTAATAGGTTCTAACATTCTTAGATAATAGGCTTTGCAAAAAGACATATATGGGTAAAAATATAGTTTAGCCCTAAAAAAAATATGTTCTCTTTTTGGTAATTGCAAAGCAGGACAAAGTCAACTGTTAATCTTATAAGTTTAGTTTGAAAATCAGCAGGCAACGGACACATTAACTTGTCATCACTGTTTTATGCAATAAAAAATATATTTTAAAGATTCGCAAGAAAGTCAAATAAACATGCAGTCGCAACTAAAAAATAATCACCTTCACGAATTTCGATGGTCATACTCCTCGATACAACGTCCCTCGAAGCCAAATCCTTTGCGACTGGGGCGTAACGTTCCATGAAACGTTCTCCCTTGCTGTTGATGAGGAAACCGCCCTCACCGCGGCAACCTTCCGTCATGAGGCAACCAGCACCGTAGATACCCGTCGGGTGGAACTGGATGAACTCCATATCCTGGAGCTGAAGGCCGGCACGTGTTGCCATACCCTGACCGTCACCGGTACACGCGTGCGCCGAGGTACACGAGAAGTACGACCTTCCAAATCCTCCCGTAGACAAAACCTACCAAAAAAAATAAAAATGAAATAACTTTTTGTGGTTTTATATAATGTGTTTTTATTTATTTCTAAAGGTGCATTTAAATTAGAGCGAACAGAAGCGAACGAACGAATTCGTTTGCTTAAGCTCGCATAGTTTACATGGAGAACCAAACGGGAACGAACGAGTTCGTTCGTGTTCGTGGATGTTCCAACGCCTGTCGGTAAATCAGCGACTCATGAAAGGAAATCGGTGCTCAATGTGGACGGCGTAAGTTAGAAGCGAGTGAATTCACTACGAATATTTGACATTTATTTGCCAAACCGATTTTTTGACATTATTAGTTACTATTACGCTTGTAATTTAGTGTAATTACTTTCTTGAAACTTGTATCTTCTTTCGAAATGCTAGGTCCAATCAAATTTAATAAAAATTCTAAATCTTCCATAGACATTCTACAGAAATTTGTAACTTGGCCCAAATTGTCACTCGTTAAATCTATTAACAAAGCTTCACCACCCGTTTTGTTCCTTTTCTTTAACAAATTGGAACACCACACTCACTTCTTTCTTCTTTTTTTTCGGAAAGTCCAGCAATAACTATAAAACTAGCGGCGCTAATTCAAACATCCTCATCCGTAGACATCGCGAACGAATGGATGGATCATCGACGATCGCGAAAGTTCGCTCTAATTTAAACGCTCCTGCTTGTACAGAAGTAACGAACGAGCAAATACCTGCGAATTCGTACCTTCGGTCGTTCGCTTCTGTTCGCTCTAATTTAAATGCACCTTTAGAGTATACCTATGTCGTAATTGTTTATAAATATAAAATAACATTTTGTGAAAAAGTATTCTTACTTAGTAATATTTACAATATCTAATACAATGTTGATAAAACCAGTAATTATTTATGTTTGTGCATTTATTTTTGTATCTTTTACCTAGCTACTACCTTTTTAGAAGTTGATTGTGATTATTTTACATTCTGACTCGTTTTATGGCAAATTTTAGGTCTACAATTTTGGTTACTATCATTTTCCCTATAACTGATAGTTTCCGACAAAAATAAATTTCCCCTTTTAACCCTCTGTCAAAGTTTTGCAGCGGTAGTTGCAGTAAATAGATAAAATTAAATTTTTTTTGAGAAAAACTCATTTTTAGCATTTGAGTTTTGGATGCGCTATAAAGTCCATAGCCATAGCCAGAATGATTATTTTGCATACAGGATGATTGCAAACAAAAAGAAATGTTAATTTGCTCAGTTGTAAACTATCTGTTATTCAATCTTAAATTAAAAGTGTCATAGAAAAGTTGTTTAAAATTGATTTTAAGGACAGATCTTTAAAAAATGGAAAATAACTTTTCCATTTTGGATCTAATTGTGAGAACTGATTTTTTTTCTTTTGGATAACTTTACAGTTAAAATTAGGTAAAAAATCTAGAAGACGCAATTGTTATTGATATTCAAGACGTTAGTCTTAGTTACTCATACAATAATTATGTATTTATGACTTTAGAACAAATGATAAGAGGTCTTATTAAAATTGAGACACGACATTTTAATTTAAAATCTGAGCAATTTTTCCCCGATATTTTTAATTTAGAAAATAAACTGCTTCCGGGTTATGCCGTGTGTCAAGATTTGTTAATGCTGACGTTTCGCGAACCATGTTGCTCGCTTCTTCAAAGCTAATTGAATACTGAAGACCTACCAAGAAAGGCCCCCTTATATACCTGAATTTACACCTCACTGCGCACATCTACCGCTCCATGTGGTTTTCCACCTGACCGCGTTAGGATCGATTTCCAGACCCTACTAATGTCAGTACCGCCCTCGCGATTGATGTTGTCAGGATGTTTGTAAATTTTGATGGCTTCTCTAATAAGCCTTCGATGATAATTACCCACCCTTGCCAACATCTTCGCGTCATCGAAATCCATTATGCGTCCCGACTCGTGGCAGTGTTGTCCTTCGTTCTTCAGGAATTTATCTTTAATCTTTAATTTAATTGTGAAAAACTGATAGTTTACTCTTTTTAAACGCATTCAATGGTCTTTATAAAGAATGATATTTTATGACTTAATTAAAATGTAGGTGCATTATAAGCATATTTAATAGGTCCCTAGAAGGTACACACAATGTATTAGTCATATAAGTACCTAGTAAGATATTTATTTTTACTTTATCATACGTAGTATGTAAAGTATTGTAATCGCGCCAAAAAAGAATTTTGAGATTTTAGCGGAAATATGTCTTTTTGGGTCCCCTGAACATTTTTCACCAAGGTACAAAAAAATGTCTGTGTGTGTGTGTGTGTATGTGTGTGTGTACCCGTTTTTTATGGCGACGATTCCGGAGAAACTACTAAAGGTATAGGGATGAAACTTTATATTTAGAAGTTTCATGACCAAACTTAGAGGAAATTCTGAATAATATATGACTATGACAATTTTTGGCACAATTAATAGTTTAGCTGCATGAGCAAATTCTATTTCATCGAGATCGGTCGTACTTCATTAAAACTAGTTAGCCAGGATTTGTCAGATATTTTGATTCTAATGACAGTAGGTAGTGTCAAATGCTAATGTTTTGGCAATACCTACTGTCAATATAGTTGCGTTCAGATATTGTACACCGTTACACCTTTTACACCCAATAACACATAGGTCATTTGGACGGTGTACCCGGTGTCAATGGAGTACAATATCCAAACGCAGCTTTAATCAACATATCTGTTTAGTTCTACTAGTTTTATTTTAATGCAGACATGGCAGCTTTAATCAACATATCTGTTTAGTTCTACTAGTTTTATTTTAATGCAGACATGGCCGATCTCATGAAATCATGAAAAAAAGAATCTCATGCAGCTAAACTATTAATTTTATATATAGTATAATAAAGTCATGTGCCTGGCCACACCAGATTTTTTCTTTATGCAATATGAATAAAATTAGAAGTGACTAGAATAGAACTTTGGGGTTGAGACAGCACTGGCTTTTTTGGATATAATGTTTGAAATATGCACCCAAACATATTTCTTTTATATTTTACCAGAATTACATTCTTACAACTTGACAAATAGAAACAAATAGATTAACAATTTTTTCTGATTTTGTTGTTTTAAGTCAAAGTGATATTTTAAACAATTGCTTTCAGCAAAATATTAATTAACACCCTAGATCTGATCACTCAAACAATAGCAAACCAACCATCATAATTTCTTCAAACAAAACACCTCAATTCCATTACCAAAGCACAAAAACAAAAAAAATGCCAAACAAACATCAAAGTTGATGTGATGATTTAACTAAGAAATGAAAAGTCAGCTTTCTGCCATCTATAAAATATTTTAAATCCAATTAGAATACTTGCAAAAATGTGTATTAATTATGTACTTACTGGTTATAAATAGGCTGAGTAAAAAAACTAATATATACGTACAAATTAAATATTTTGAAAACTAACCGTGTTAGTAGCTAGGAATCTGTGCAGAGTACCGTCCTCCATGCACAAGGCAATGACTCCCTTGCACTTGTTGCCCTCCATGATCAAGTCGAGCGCGAAATATTCAACAAAATAGTTGCAGTCGTATCGCAGCGATTGTCCGTAAAGAGTGTGCAACATGCTGTGTCCGGTCCTGTCAGCGACGGCGCAGCACCTGTGCGCTTGGCCCCCCTTGCCAAACTTGAGCGATTGCCCGCCGAATGCCCTCTGGTAGATCTTGCCCTCCTTTGTCCTGGAGAACGGGCAGCCGTAGTTTTCGAGCTCGATTACGGCCTGAGGCGCCTCGCGGGTCATGTAGTGGATCGCGTCTTGGTCTCCAAGCCAGTCAGACCCCTTGACGGTATCGTACATGTGCCACAGCCAGTGATCTTCCTCCATGTTTGCTAGAAAACGTTGGAATTTGATAATTTTTTTTATTGAGAATCTAATGACAAATTCATTATTTTTGTAAATTAATAATTTTTTTTTATGGAAAGGAATATTGGAGAGCAGTTTTAAGAAATATTATTACCTACTACGACTTTAAATTATTTTCACAAAAAACTTTTAAAAAAATGTATTTCTATATATAATCACAAATTTGACATTTTCAAAATTCCAAAAATCCCTTAGGTTACTAATTATATTTTACACTTTGGAAATCATTTTGGAAAGATTTTTAGCCTCCGTTGCTTGTAAATAATGTTTAAAAATGCGACAAAGATGTAAATTTGATGCTCTATAAGTAATACGACTTCATAGATATAAACAATTGTCTATAAACTAATTTGTCAATTCTGTGGAGTGTTTTTTAACCAGGTGCATGGCAATTTGGGCCCCGGTTGACAGTAATGAATTAACAGTACTCAGAGTTGTACATTAAGTATTATTGAAGCTATGTATTAATGATAGTATTAATAATACTGTGAATTTATTAACTCTCACAAACAAATAATTCAAAAAAAAACAATAAAATATATAACAAAAGAAAGCATAAATTGGCAGAAAATAAATTGGGCTCAACTATTGCTTTTCATTGGCCGCTGAAGAAAACAAAATATAAAATAAAACTAGTATTAGAAATAACATTTATTTGAGCTTACTTAAAGAATTCTATCATATCGCATTATAATTCATAAAGTCTTTAAAAACTTTAAGAAACAAGGTTTTCTTTGAGCGGTTATGCCTTTTTTAAATGTAGTGTGATGGAAACTTTTGAGTGCTGGATTTGTGATTTACGAGGAAAAACTATCAGTTGAACAGTGAAATATAAACAAAAATTCCTCATAAAAAATAATTTTCCTTATTCTTCAAGCCATTGACTATGTAAAAACAAAACCTTGTGATATACATCGCCATACACAACACCCAAGTTGTTTTCTACATCAAAATTTTCCATCAAAGATGTTACGATATTAGTAGTAGAATAACATATTTTTTCCTGTATGTCACCACTTTCTATATATTTGAATAATATTTGGTCATAAAAAAAACTGACATTGTGTTTACCAAGAATCCAGTAAAATCCAAATACAAAAACACTCTTCAATAACAATAATTTGTTGTTCAATTAATACTATACTTCAACTAAAATAATTTGTCTAGCAAAAGTTAAATTATATATATGTATTTTAACTGTCATTTCAATACTATACTTTAGGTCGAACTCTATAGTGGGGAAATTAAGTAACGAATAAAAGCAATAACTCTTAATCCAAATTACAGTCCACATGGTAGAGGTAATTTTCAAAATTTTCTAAAAGCTATGATGTCATTTATAGTTATTTTTTTTTAAATGGCAGCATATATTTTGTTATGTCTTAATTTAATAGGTTTTTGGAATGTATATTCAATGGTATACAAGTTGTTACATAAAAGAAACAAGAATAATATTTATTATTTCCAATAATATTTAATCAATTCAAATATTTCTTTAAAAAATGAATTGCTTTTATCGTGAAGATTAAAATCATATCATATTCGCAATAACAGAACATTTCAATCCAATGTTATGTTAAATTATGTATGGCTATGCAGAGTTTCTGATATCAAGTATAATTTAATGTAAAAGAAAAGCTATATTAAAATAAGTAGGTTCTGACAATTGTTTTGTTTTGGTCAAAAAGACCAGTAGATTTTATACCATCACATACAGATGATTCTTTTTATATACCTACAGGGCGAAAAATTGATACATAGTTTTTTTATTGTTTTTACCCAAAAAGCAGTGGAGTTTGATCTTTGTAACGATAACATTGCTGACACACAAGACATCAAATTCCGTACTTGACTTATCTTTAAAGATGGTGGAGTAACTATTCTTAATTTTTTGTCTTCTTATGTATGATTTTGACAATTTTTTTTTGTTCAGTTTTAATTATGTTTAGTTCACATTTGTTGTAGCTGTAAACTTTAGACAAATGTCACTATTTATTTTGGTTTTTACAAAGAGTGATTTTAAGCTGGAATCAAAAATTTAGTATGACCTCAAAAGAACCCTTTTTATTTTTCATGCAAAACTGGTATTTTTAAGTGAGGAGTTTTTCAACATTAGCTTCAACCGCCTGAATAAATTGTAATACTAATTTTCCTTAAGACAACAAAAAAACTGCCATGGTTTCTCCACCATCTTTAAAGATAACTCAAGTGTTTTGCTTTATTTCTTAAAGAAAAAAATTTATTGGCTAGGTAATATTGGAAAAACGAGTAATTGAAAATTTCTCCCATTTTTTGACCCACAGTGCAACATAATTATAATATAATAATAAATTAAGGCCGCTGTGATTTTCTCTTTCTCCATTTAAAACATCCATTATATGTATATACCCATTATTCAAAACCAGAAAGAAAAGCCTATCATAATAAGACAAAAAGATGTCATAGTTGTCAGAAATGTTTTTAGACTTTTGCTTTAGCATAAATATTAAAAGTTATATATTTTATACATCACTTAATTTCCACACTGTATAGCTTATCAATCTTTTTAGTTTTTTGACTACAGATGAATCCTGTCAATCAGCTATTAATAAAGTGCAATAAAAATTCATAAACCGGATATTTGGTCCATTGTTCATTGTGTTTTGCAGATTTGAGAAACGTCAAGTGGGGCACTGTTCTAAAAATAAATATTTGTCTAGGCTGGTTATTTCTCAGAATGAAATATAGGCCTATAATAAATCAAGTCTGTTATCATAAACCTATCAATGAAGACAATTTTCACATTATTGTGATAAGATTAGTAGGCGTGCCAGTGACGTTGAACTAAGCCGAGGGATTTCATTAAATAAAAAACAGGAACTGATAGTTTTTATATCATCAATCAGATTAAAAAAAATATTATGAATTGGTCTGATAAAAATTTGTCACCTGATAAAAAACCAATTATTATTTTTAGTTTATATGATTATTAAAATAAAGCAGGTGTTTCATTTAAAACCGTCAAATTTTTATAGAAATGCACTTAAACATTTTTTAATACTTTACCAGCTTTTAATATCACATTAATGACAAAGATTATAATTTGTTATCTAAATGAGTTACGATGCAAAACAAATAAGAAAAAAAAAGGCTTTTAGATAAATATCAAGACTATAAATCAAATCTTAAAAAATAACCACTTAATCCAAAGTAAAAACAAGTGGATTCACTTACATAATGAAGCGTTTATGCCGCCCTGCGCTGCGATTGTGTGCGAACGTGTCGGGAATAGTTTTGTAACGACGGCAGTCTTAAAACCAGCATGGACTAAGCCAAAGGCAGCCCTTAGTCCGGCACCTCCAGCTCCAACGACAACCACATCATATTTGTGGTCGTAAACTGGATAGCTCTTCGATACGTCTGTACTAAGTTTAGCATCTCTCCTGTCAACGGAAATGTGCATTCCCTTTGTAAGGGCTGGGCAGGCATGTCCGATCTACAACAGATACTGTCAGTTGATTTGTCAATTTTTGACAAACGGAAATTTTTTCAATAGGAAATATTCAAAAAGTTATGTAACAAGTATGGTTGGGGAATGTGCTGGCGAATGGGTTATCCAGACAGAGGTTACTTACGGTTTTCGTGGTTTTCAGTAAGGTGGATATGGGGCCAAGTTTTAGTAAAGCGCTCATATTTTTCAGGGAAAATATGTCACCTTTTTAACAAACAATCAAACAGCAACGTGAGGACACGGCAGTTCGCCGTATAACCAAGGTGAGAGGGGTGATTCGGCAGCCAATAAAACGCGGTGTTTCACTGGCAGCAGACGACACAAACAATATGTTCAAATATTGCCCGGGAAACTTTTAAGATGTCTCGAGAGATTATTACTGATCGTGTTATTGATATGGACGAGAAATCTTAGGCCAGGGATAACGTGAGCATAAAAACTTTGTTAAAAATAGGATATGGATTATATGGATTATACCTGCGCACGCCTTGAATGATCAAACCTGAACTGTGAACAATTTTCAAAAATCTAGAATGTTTCCACGCAATAAAAGCAAATGGCGATTATTAACGTAACGTCAAGTTGTAAAATAAAACAGATTCAACTATAAACAATAAACAATATGCTTATGCAACAAAAGGTACACAGATGTTCAAATATTGAAGATGTGTTTTCCATATTAATTAACATGTCCATCAAAGGAATATATATGCAAATAAAAAATCATTAGTGGCAAAAGGAAAAGAAACATTTGTTATACAATCTAAAAAATATTCATCCTCCTATTTGTTCGTAATCTATTTCAATACTTCTTAACAGCACAGGTGTATGTTTGGTTGCATATAGATCTAGTTCAACCATATACATAAATTAATATGAGTTCAACATTTAAATTATATGTACCGCTTTTGTGAAAATTTGGAATTTGAAGTTAGTCTACCACCAGCTTTTAATTTTGGGGATGTTCTTATTTACAGTACAAAAAAAAACAAAGTAAGTAAGTATATAGGTATATAGGTAAATCCGAGCTCGAAAGATACTCGTATGATCTGGTGTTTTGTTTCTATTTTTTTTTGATACGAACGTACAACGCGGTGTCAGGACTTTAAGAATGCTTTTGAAATTATCCCAGAGTGTCAGATTTAAAAGAGTCAAATATTAAAAATTTCGTTATAAACTGAGTTTCATTATAGTATCATTGGCGGGCACAAAATAAAAACAAATTGGCAAAAACCAACAAAGCGTCTTTCGAGCCCAGATTCATATTCATATTCGAAAAGACATTTATCTAACGAAACACATTATCAATATTTCCTAATTTATTATTATTTTTTTGCACTATAGCCCAATTGCAAGATTTTGGTGGCCATACTTTTGCTGTATTAAAGCATTTTTAAGACAATGTTATTAACGAATTTATAAAAATAAATCTATAAATCTAAGATAAGATCTATAAATAAAGGAAAATGAGAAGTAGCTATTTAAAAATGTATTCATGTCGTGATCAGTCAATTAAAATCGGAAATTGAATTTCGTTCAAAAATATCTATGTATTATGATTAAATAAAATACATTTTGGAATTTATTAATTCCATACATTTGCTACTAACTAGGTAATAATGTAAGATATTTTGGTTATCATTGATAGTCTTTGCTCTGTTTAATGAAATACATCAATATTGTGTTAACATAAATTTAATGATTATACTGGGTTGCTAATATATAAAACAAAAAACTCGCCTATTAACCTTAAGTTTAAATAAGTATTAAATAAATATCATTGAAAATAAATGCGTGGTAGATTTTTGCGGTTTTTTCGAAATTCATTCCAAATGGCATGTTGTATTTTGCATAATATAGAGACTAAAAAATCCTATCTCTTTTCCACTTTTCCACTGTTTGGATGTCAACATACACAACAATAAAAAACAAATCAAAATTTCACTAAGAGACCAAAATTTCAGGTTTCTTTTAAGATATTTTTGAAGATTCTAATGGTATGGAAAGAGTCGTTAGAAATTCATAGACAGCATTTGCTAAAATCACACATTTTACATCTCAACCTTTTCGAAAACCTTACCTTACCTCTCTCTATGTATATCATATTTCTGGAATATTTTATATTTTGAATAAGGGCTTGGTTATTTATTGGTTAATGTTCATTCATTTGTTTTATTTCCAATGCATGCAATTATAAGAAATGAAACCCGCAATGGTTTTCACTGTTCAATTTTACAGACATTTCACACATCCTGTATATGGAATGGTTCTTAAACACCTGTCGATCAATTTATTATTTCTGTTTATTTGAAAATTAACGATTATCTCCCATAATTCAAAACTGCTATTTTGAAAATTACAAAATTCGGTGATAAATCACGACTTCTGCGGCGCTACTATTAGTAATAAAGTCATCTGCTGGTAGTAAAAAAAAAATCTGATGTGGCCAGGCACATGACTTTATCATACTATATATAAAATAAATAGTTTAGCTGCATGAGATATTATTTGATCGAGATCGGCTATGTCTGCATTAAAATAAAACTAGCAGAACTAGACAGATATGTCGATTAAAGCTGCGTTCGGATATTGTACTCTGTGGACACCAGATACACCGTCGAAATGACACGTGTTATTGCGTGTAGAAAGTGTGAAGGTGCGTTCCGATTGGTGGCAATGGTTGGTAATGGCGGTGGTAGCAGACGAAATTATAGTGTTTCTAACATGTCGTGATGGTGACACATATTAGTTTGCATGTACATAAACTTGAGTCACTAGCAAAGACTATTAGAAATACTATAATGGCGTCTACTACCACTGCCATTAGCACTAATGAAAACGCACCTTACCGGTGTACGATATCCGAACGCAGCTTGTATTGATAGTAGTATTGTCAAAGCATTAGCGTTTGACACTATCTACACCGTCATTAAAATCACATCTGACATTTAATCTGACATTTAATCCTGGCTACTAGTTTTAATGCAGTACGACCGATCTCAATGAAGTAGAATTTGCTCATGCAGCTAAACTATTGATTGTACCAAAAAATGTCATAGCAATAAATTATTCAGAATTGCCTCTAATTTAATTTATTATTTAACTATTTCGACGAAATTCCAGAAATGCCGGCTTATTTACAAAATCTTTCAAAAATGCTAAGACTAAACCACCAGTTCCTTTGGACCCTTTTTAACAGAAAGCTTTTCAGCTCTAAGTTTGGCCATGAAACTTCTAAATATGAAGTTTCGTCCCGATACCTTTAGTCACACAGACATTTTTTTGTACCTTGGTCAAAAATGTTCAGGGGGCCCAAAAAGACATATTTCCGCTAAAATCTCAATTTTTTTTTTGGCACGATTACAATACTTTACATACTGCGTATGATAAAGTAAAAACAAAAACTTGGAAAATTTTGCATTATTATTTAAAGTCGTCTTTCATCATATTGCCTTATTTTTCCTTGGTTTATGAAGTTGAATACATTTGTTTACACCCTATAAAGTATAAACTGCACTATTACCGTCATATACGATCATTTTGATTTCGGTTAAGAAATAATATATTTTGTAAGATTACACCTTCATATACTACCGTCAGCATTTTCATATCTATGGCGCATTACTTTATTGTGTATTATATACAAGATGATTTATAACTGAAAGCAGAAACTGAAATCCATCATAACAGTTGTAGACTGTGGCTAAATCGAGTATGTTTTGAATATAATATGCAAACACTTAGTGTTATTAATTTTAATTATTTTATTTATCGTTGGTGCAATTGTGTTTTGATGTTAATTTCTTCGGCAAACACAATTTTTTCTACTTCTTGCCTTCTTTTTAGCGTTAATTTAGCCGCGGTCACAGAAATTAAGAAAGATTGTAGTTATCTCTGAAGTCGGGAACAACGGCCAATATGTGTAGCGCAATAATGTGTATTAGTAAAGTATTAAGTATGTATGGTACCAATAAAATATTATTTTTATCTATTGGCGGTACTATTGACCTGAATATCATTCAAATGGAGTTTATGGAATTTTTGATGATTTAAAACTCACGATCAATATTATGTATAATATTGAAGGATTCCGATATAGGAGGTTATCGGAATGCGCGTGGTTTTGTGCACATAGTTAAAAGGTTATTGTATTTGATTGTGAATAATTACTTTCTAGAAACTACATCATATTAACATTTAAACAAACATACTTATTTCCTCATTAGAACTAATTAGTAAAAAAATGAGGCTGAGATATATCTTTTAAATAAAACAAGGCAATACACTTTAGCAAATTATTGCCTACCAAATTTGAATGATTTTGCATACTACAGGAACAATAAGAACGATTATAAAACAAAACAAAAACTCGTGGTGAGATATTATCTTTAACCTCTGCACTCATTTGCGCTATCAGGCAAAAGGAATTAGTATTTCCTTCAGTAAATACATATATTATTACTGAACAGTAATTCATTTAGTTCTGTTTGGAACATAGAGTTGCGCGGTGCTCCACATTTTTCCAAAACAAAACTTCTCGGGCTTCCAAAAGCTTATGTTCACTTTTGATAAAAGAATCTGTATGATCCTTGACCAAGATTTGAAACAAATCCCAGCCTTAATCAGCTGCAAGATTAACGAAGACATCAAATTGGCTCTGTTCAATCTTTGCAAAAGTAAGTCAGACATTTTGATATTTTGTAGGTTTAGGTGCCTCACATAATATTCATAATAAGTATGTATGTGGTTATTTTTAATATAATTAATAGATATATTTAGACATGTAGAAAATGTTAAATATATTTTTATTGAACATGTTTTGTCGGTATTAACCATTAACTTAAGTAGGTACTTATCAATACTCATGCAGTTTATTTTTATCATCAACGTAGTCACTAGTAGGAACAAAATTATTAATCTCAGTTCATTAAAAAAAAATATGATTATGTAGATTTATTACAATTTTTGCAGTATAATAATTAGCATATTATCTTGACAGTTATTTTGAATGCATAAATAATTGCATAATGCATACTGATAATTCGCAATGTTATCCAAAGGCAAGTGTACTGATGCATTATTACGTGACCGAATATCTAAATAAAATTCATTATAAACTAAATTATCAAATATTAAGAAACATACCTAAATGTTTACAAAAAAAATCTCGATAAGTTGTCATCACGATGGTTCACATCACGACTGTATATAAATTTTAGAATATTTTTATGTTATCTCTTTTGTTATCGCAGTTTTCTTGTTGGATAAACTGTCCCTACGTGACCAATATACACTACACAGCAACACAGACTGGTTCGTCTTGAATTATTAGAGGTCCATCGTTGAATTTGAACTTTTAAATTATCATTCATTAGCATATGTTAACTACTCGTTAGCCTCGCTAATAACTTATGTACATGCGTTGTGTTGTTTTTAAAACATTGTGTTAATGTTATCAATATAAATTCTGTACACTAGTAGCTGTTACACATGGGAACCCGCAGGAGGTCCAAACACTAGACTACACAAGAAAATTTCATGAAGTATGCAAAAGAAAAAGCTTGGACAGTTTTTAAACACTTTTAAACATGAAATAAAACAAATTTTAAACAAGGAATAAAAGTTGTTTTAAATATGTTTTAAATTATGCAATTATTTTATTTGCAAGCATTTTAATCGGCGTCTTTTCATTCCTTATTTTGCTTGCTACCACTGATATTGTCAGTGGTGGCTCGCGTATAGGCACTGTGGAACTGCAGCACCCCCTATTCATTTCCACTTAATATTATGGATATCATTTAATATAATGAGTCTTTTTTCCTTTAATTCTTTCTTTATACTTGTACAAAGTATGATCCTTAATCCTTAATCTCAGTAGCCATCCACCAGTTTAAGAAAAAGATCCAAAAATCGTTGTATGGAACTGTGATCTGCACAGTTCCAGTAGGCAAGGTGTTTGGCTGTTTTGCGCATGCGCACGTAGGAAGCTGCAAGCGAGGCAGCGGCCTGTTGGCTGTTACGGACAAGAGAGCACTGTTGTCCCCGCAGTGCCGACCGTGCCGACCCTCGGCTGGTGAAAGGTAGTTTAACAAACTGCGGATGGCATATCAAAAGCCATTACGTATTTTACAACAGTTGCAGTTCTTTCAATAGAGAAAAAAATCCTCAGTTTTCATCCAGAGACCAAGGATAAAATTATTGATATTTTTGCGCAAATTAAAACAAGAAGAATTACGCTTATCTTAACTTCACTTGTTTGTTTTCTACATTTAATCTTGTAATCGATATTTCACCTACTTCCCAATATCCAATCGAGTTGAAATTTTGCACATGGACAGATTGCCGGTGACAATGCATAAAGGAAAAAAACTTGAAAAATTTTAGGAAATTTTGCCACAATTTTCAAAATTTAACTGTTAAAGCGTTTTATTTTTCATTAAGCGTTGTTTTAAAAATGTATTTTTTACATAAATTATTACTACGCTTACGTTAACTTCACTTGTTTGTTTATTATGTTCAAATCTTGTAATCGATATTTTACCTACTTCCCATTGTCCAATCGAGTTCAATTTTTGCAT
This sequence comes from Aphodius sticticus, assembly GCA_963966075.1. Classification (NCBI taxonomy): domain Eukaryota; kingdom Metazoa; phylum Arthropoda; class Insecta; order Coleoptera; family Scarabaeidae; genus Aphodius; species Aphodius sticticus. The sequence goes on from OZ014510.1 coordinate 22,492,907, forward strand.
GTGGACGATTTCTGGTGACAATGCATGAAAAATATGAAAAATATGGAAAATTTTTATTTTTAGTGCATTTTGTTAAAGCGTAGTTTTTAGAAAATGTATTTTTTACATAAATTTAATAACGAATGTAACTGTAACAATTTATGTAAAGTAAATAAGACATCCGTTTTTATTCCGTAAATTCTTTTACGATTTCATTAAGTTTCTGAATAAATTTTCTTTTTATACGTTTTTTTTCCTTTTACACAATATTTTTTAACACAATGACAAAAAAATTTCTGGAGCAGCACTCCCACTAATATTAGCTACGAGTCGCCACTGGGTATTGTATAGTAATATTTTATTTTAATAATATTTTTGTAATATTTTTATACAACAAAAACTGTTCAAATATCGGTAGTTTAAAACATGTTTAAAACACAACATTTATAACAAACTGTTTAAAACATGTTTAAAATTAAATTGTTTAAAACAAAATATGTGTTTTAAAACATGTTTAAAACACTGTTTTAAAACAAATTGTTTTAAACATAACAACCCTGGCGTAAATTGAGTAACCGAAGAAAACATTGACCGTGGTTTGAGATGTAAAACAAGTGTGTGTGTTTTTATTTGTGTAATTGGTAAGTCGATCATAGCTTCATTACGGTGTGTTTAACCTAAATTTAGATGAGTTTTTTTTTATATTCTGACAACTCCTTAAAACATTTGGTAGATTTAGAGTTTCAAATCATTGTTTCAATTAGGTATTTTCTTTTAATCTAAATAAATAATTTGTTATTTTTATTGCAATTTGTTTTACTTTTGTGAAGTTTCTTTTAATATTTAAAGTGAGCAGACTAGCTATATACGTTTTAATGGCATAGACATTTTAATTAAACTTTTATTGAGATCAAATAGTGATTATCATGGTAAGTGGTAAAAGCTTTGTCTAATAAAATGCTGGATTGGTCCTATTGCAAAAACTTACGTGCTGAGCGTGTTTAGAGAGATAAATTTTGCAATGGTTAAGGTTGTGGTACGTAGACAAAGTTCTTAAAACTAAAAAGTATGGTTATTTAACAACCAGATTTTGACCCAATTGTAATTATTTAATAAACAAGTATAAATAATAATATAAGTATAAATAAACGTATGACGAAAAAGATAATTAATTACTGAAGTTTCACATCAGTAGTGCGTATTAAACAATGCACTTCCTTTTATACTTAACGGCAGTTAAACGAGATCAAAATTCTGGGTATCACGTGTGTAAAAATGTCGGTCTCTTTCATTATTTTCACTGGTAATAAATTAAAAAGTTTCAGCAGAAACTTGTTTGGTAAGAGCTATGTATTCTATGATACCTCATACAACCTACTTTCCCTATGCTAAGTTGACCAACCATCCTTCTTAAGGCAGGGTAGTCGACATTTTGAGAGTGCTGTCCTTATTTTTATTATTACCATCCTAACGTCCTCGTTTCTTGCAGAATGTCCTCCTTTTGAATGCTTTCTGTGTTCTGTCATAACTCAAATTGCAAATATTTACATCACAGATCGGGCTGATCCGTTCTAATGTCTATTGACCGTTCAAACACAATTCATCGGCATTCACTAAGCAAATAAGCGGTGATATAAATATACTACTGAAGATACATAATCTCCAGTAGCATATTTATATCACCGCTTATTTGCTTTCCATATAGCTATACCTATAGGGAAAGGGAGCCCCAGTATGGATTGATTGTAAGATTTTCTTTCATATGGTGCGTTGATAGTACAAGGTTCCATTTTGAAAGAAAACATAGTGGTTGAAGTTTGAAAATATGGTAGGTACTGGAGTTGCAAATGTTGAACACCTGCAGTATATGATCGAATGATGAAACTGTACATCATTTGGTTTAGTCATATTTAAGGGTATGTCCACCAAACATGAAACTGTTGGTTTCAATAACTAGGGAGACATTCTATACAGTTTAACACATATTCCATTTAAAATAACAAGTTGACATTGTGGCTTCCGGTAGGCAGTAGTTATTGTTACCTACACCTAATGTTTCAATCTAATAAAAAAGTTAAAAAAAGAAACAAAAAAAATTGTCCGGTCAATAATTTGGTGACAATTGTTTAGATCTATTGCTTTTTAGTACAAAACTAAAAACCAAAATTTCAGTTTTGGTGGATATCCTAAATATAAAGACAATTTGGTAATGGTTCAACATATTTCCATATTTCCAACCGTAAACAAACCAACCTAAAACGCCGTATGTTTATGTTTTGACTGCTCCCCTAAAAAAAAAACCTGCGGCGTTCATGCTAACACATCGTGGAATTTTGTTTACTGTCTGTTAATTAATAGCTATATGTTTACTAACATCAATATGTTATCCCCACGTGAGACAAATGCGCAATCCCACATTGAATGATTACAAACAAACAAGTTTTTTAGAAGTTTAATTCGGTTTACCTCAATTCTAAATTTAGGTTGCTATTTGAATATCTTGGCTTATCACTTCATCATTTTTAAATACCTTAGTGAATATCAATTCAAAATATATTATTGTGTATTTCAGACTGCAACGAAAATTTCGCCGATATGTCTACTGTTGGACACGGTGCCTTTGCAGCTTGCAAAGCAAGAGAAAATCGCCAGAAGGCTTTGCAGAGAATGCATTCCATGGGGGAAGAGAAAGCCAAGATGTACAACGTCAACTGTAAGTTTAATTATGATTATTATTTGAGTGCTTTGCTAAAACATGATATCATATAGCAGATAACATGGAATATACCCCAATGAAATATAGCAGCAAATTAATGAACAGCGTTTGGGGAATGTACAATCGCTATTCAGTCCATAACTTGAAAAAGATCATGGATGATGTCACACCTGTAGTTGCAGCGGGCCAACAGACGTAAGTATCTTTTAGTTAATATTTTGGTTAGTTAATTTTTATTTTTTATTCAATTTGCAATCTAATTAATAAATATTTAGCTTGACCAGTTTTTCAATAATAGTTATAAAATAACAATGCATAGGAACATGTAAAAATGTCGGATTTTCGCGCTTTGTGCATATTACCAGCGGAGCTAAATTCAGGTAAAGGTTCTGTCAACTTTTCTAATGATTTTATTTATGTTTTTCAGTAGTTCTGTTGGTTCTGCTGCAACTTTAGCTTCCGAAAGAAGCTACGGAGAAGCTAAGACTGGCTCCAAGACTCCTGCAAAGCAACTGCTACCCAACTTTTGGGCCCCATCTGAATACTCCTGCTAAAAGAGTATCAAAATGGTAGCACTGCCCATTATTTTATTTGGCAGTTAGGAGCGGGATTTATGGTGATATTCGTTTGTGTTAGTGCATAGTAGTGTTAGAAAAAGTTATGTTTCTTATAATGCTTTGTTTTAATTTGATATTTTTATATTATACACTTATCTTATCCGCTGTTGTCTGAATATTATACGTTATATAAGCTTGAGCATTTTTTATTTCTACGATAACCTCGCCTCGCTGATAAAGATTAGCGAGATTAGAGATATATTTAAATAATTATCAAACAATTTGCGTCAAATTTGATCTCATTTCATCATGCATTTGCATTTATAAAAAACTTTAGTTATGTTTGAATTTAACTATTGGCAATCCTAGGAGTGCGCGAATGACAGTTTAAATTTTTAGGTTATCATCTCTAACCTCACATTTCAAATGTTATAATTTGAAGTGCACATTTGATTTAACTTCATTTAACAATGGCAACTCGTTTACAGTTAACGTTAGCCATGTTTAAACCTCATGTAGTGGCAAATCCATTCGCAGTCCAAGAACTACGGCAATTAGTATTAGATAATAAATTTAATATAGTACGATGGAAACGTAAGAGATTAACATTAGAAGATGCCGGTAAATTTTACGAAGAGCACAATAAGAAATTTTTCTATAACCGATTAGTTACCTTGGTTACTAGGTATGAGTGGGTGAAGTCAAAATCAAAAATTGAAGATCAATAATTTTAGTGGACCTTCAGAAATGTACATATTAGCGAAAGAGAATGCTATCGCCGATTGGAGGAAGTTGATGGGACCTACAAAGGTTTTTAAGACGCAGTTTGAGGCTCCGGAAACTATACGCGGCATTTATGGCTTGTCTGATACCAGAAATGCTACGCACGGTTCAGGTTTGTTGATTTTATATTGAAAGTTTAGTTTAGAAAGTTTTGACACACGTAGTTATGCAGTTCAAAAAATTTATGTAACACATTGCTGTAGTAAGTTCGTCTCATTTTTTTTAGATTCTGATGATTCAGCAAGGAGAGAAATTAAGATTTTATTCCCGGATTTTGACTATGATCTCTGGTATGAACATGAAGAGGCAATTTTCCGAAAAGGCATGATAACATTTCTAGAAAATGACTATTTACACTCTAAAGCTATTTAGGGGTAGGAAATTAAAGTTCTATTGCATTTACACTTTTAATTATTTATTGTAACATAGAAAGAATTAATTATAATAAATTACAAAAATATATAAGAAGAATTTTATTTACATTAAACACCAATTTACATGATGAATTTGTCGAAGTGACTAGAAAGGAGTGGAAAGTGTGCAATGATGCCACAACGCGGTGGTGAGAAAATAATGGTGCTCACGCATTGATCTTGACGAAGACTTTTGGCCTCTGGAAGACCTTAATTCCTTCGTCAATCTTTTTCAATTCTTCTTCTAGCTCCAATTTTCTTTTCCTCATCCTCAATGTATCATTACGAACTGGCATTGCGTTCAATTCTTGGATACGATCGGCATAACCTGAAATATGGTAATACAGGGTTAAAGCAAATATTAAATTGTTATTGCCAACAAAATGTATAAAAAACACATTAAGCACATCATTGGATAGATGAAGGTTCAATGTTTTGAAAGCTTACATAAAAGTTACATTCATACAGCCTAATGTATTTGTTATTCAGCTTAAAAAATCCCCCGGACAAAACATTTTGAAACAAATGTAACATCAAAGATGCTGTGGATATATAGCAATATATGATTCGTTATATGGCATTTCGATTTATGGTCAACTTTCCAGCAACGTATCTAGGCCGTATAGTGAGGTATGAGTGTAATACAAAAATATTTATGAATTATATAGTTGACATTATAAAAATAAAATTAAAAACCAAATCAAATTTATTTCTCAAAAAAATAAACGTTCCTAAATATTTTTTTCTATTAATCTTATAATAAAATCTATATCTTAAGGGGGGATTCCGGTTTTCTGATGAAAAAAAATCGATTTTTTTTTCTGTACGTTATTTTATTATTTAAGGTCTTAAGAATGTGTGTACGAAGTTTTAAGGTAAAATTTGCAAAATTAGCGAAGTTGTAAGCAATTAGCCAACGGCGTGCAGGTGCCAAAAATATGCAGCGCGCGGATCATGTATCGCGCGCTGAACAATTTTTCCGCCCGAGTTTTTCAAGCCAAAAAATTTTGCAGTGTGTGGTTTATTATTCTGTGAAATTCTCTCGTGAACAATCATCGATAAAAAAACACTCAAGAAAAACTCCTACACGTGCGGATGGACAACAAAAAAAGAAAATTTTCTGAGAATGCACACTCGTGAAAGAAAAGCATTTGCTAGTACGTCTGCCGATAAATTGTCGACAGCGGAAGACGAGAAAAGTATAGTGCTGGGTTTTGGAGACGGGATATGGAAGAAGTGAGGTCACATTGCCGTTGTATAGGATCACTATATTTATGGAGAAATATACTAACAAAGTGGTTGAGCATATGTACTGCCCTGTGGGATCACAGAGTTGGTGCAAATGGCGAAAAACTGCGAAAAACTCTGGATGAATTCAATAACACTTGCTAATAATGTCGAAAATGCCATCAGGCCGATTTACAACGACTTGTCGTCGAGAGAGTTGCTAGAACAATGTTTGGGTGGTGACTAGGGCTGGGCAAAAAAATCGATCGATCGATAATCTTATTTGAAAGATCGATCTGATCGATCTGATCGATCAGATCGATCAGATCGAAAAGATCGATCGATCGATCTTTCAGTTCTTTCATATACGTACGACAAGTGTCCAACCATGTACGTATCATCAAAAGATCGATCTGATCGATCTTTTCGATCTGATCGATCTTTTCGATCTGATCGATCTGATCGATCAGATCGATCAGATCGAAAAGATCGATCAGATCGAAAAGATCGATCAGATCGAAAAGATCGATCAGATCGAAAAGATCGATCAGATCGATCAGATCGATCTTTTGATGAAACGTACATGGTTGGACACGTGTCGTACGTATATGAAAGAACTGAAAGATCGATCAGATCGATCAGATCGAAAAGATCGATCGATCGATCTTTCAGTTCTTTCATATACGTACGACAAGTGTCCAACCATGTACGTATCATCAAAAGATCGATCTGATCGATCTTTTCGATCTGATCGATCTTTTCGATCTGATCGATCTTTTCGATCAAATTGATCTTTTCGATCTGATCGATCATGATCGATCGATCGATCAGGTCGATCTCAAATTGTGATCAAAGATCGTTCACAAATTTCCGAGATCGCCCACCCCTAGTGGTGACACACAAAACAACAACTAAAGCTTCAATTCTACTGTCTGCCGCCTCGCACCCAAACATCTTCACCGTGGGTCAAAATTGCAGCTTATGCAGCAGCAGGCATTTATAATAAAGGCTTTTCTGCCATCCTCTAAACTATGACAACTATAGGAATCGTTATTGGCAAGGAAACGAAAATATTTGCAAATGTTCGCGAGAAACTTCGTTTGTTGATGTCGTCGAGACGTGCACTAGAGGCTGCAAAATAAGCTCAAACAAGGCGTAGAAATGAGCAAGTCTCAAATTAAATTCTACGAAGTGGAGGAAGGAATAAAGTATGGCTCTGGTATAGCATATTAGCAGAAAAACACTGTAAGTAATCGATGTCCCGTAATAAACTGTACTTGAATGTTTAAACGTGTTTTTCTCGGAACAGTTTTTTCGCAAACGGTTGGCATGATATTTCGAAACCTATTGGACCGATTGACTTCAAATTTTAACTGGATGTTCAGTAAACATGCCTTTATCGTTTGATGAACAAGAATTGCAATAAGTTAGGTACTTTTCCTTTTATAGAGAAAACATTGTCAATTTTTTTGAGAAAAATCGATATTTTGAGTTTAAGAAGCCACCATTTCCTCAAATATAAATATTTTTATTTTCTGGTTCATCAAACGATAACTACTTATGTATTAAGTAGGCCGCTATTCGAGATTTTTATTTCAGATCACCTGGAGTGGCCCAATCATGCCAACCAGTGACCGCGGATCTTCGCGCAGTGTCATGGTCGCGGGTGGCTAGTGAGCGTGATTCATCATATTTCTGTATTATTTTTTTTTTGTAAATACTTGAAAAGCTAATAAATATTTGTGCCAAATTTGGAATCAATTTATTGCATAGTCTCGCCAATAAAAAATTCTAAAAAAGGCGGTAATTTTAGAGGAAAAAACCGGAATCCCCCCTTAACTCATTAAAATTTGAGAAAATTAAAATGAATTATTAATTAACAAATTTCAGTCAGAAAATACTTTCATACATACCTACCACGACGTACCAACACAAACTTTAGATTAGATTTTTATCATAATCAATTTGGCAATAACTTCTATACCTATATTAAGCTTAAGTTTCTGAAATATTGTGAGATTACTGACTATAATGATAAAGACACAACTTTATTTTGGGCACTTATTTTGGACAGTAAAAATATGACACTTTTAGATACCTATTATTGATTTGCGATTCTAATGTGATTTATCTGGAATAAATAGAGGTTTGCTATATATCAAATAACTTAAGAATTTTAATTGGAACTCCTTTTTACAGCTACAGTAATTGCAACCTGCAACTATATTACACCATACCAACTCAATATCTCTCCACAGAAAGAAAAGAACCAAGGTTAAGTCAGGCGATCTAGTATGCCAGAGTATTTGACCAACATGAATAATTTAATGTCTTTGATAAATACCATTTAAACAATTTTGGAGTGGTACACAAATCACTAATTCTTTGACTTTGAAGAAAAACTATAACACAAATTATAAGTTTCTTAATTCAAAATTGCAGAATGCTATTACTAAAAGCTGCTGCATGAAGAGAATAATTATTATATATTTGAGATTATTGAATTTTGTTCAACAAAATTCAAACGTAATATAATAATTCATAACATTGCAGAATATCAAGCTACTGCATGTAGATAAGAATTAATACATTTGTGTGATTTTTAATTTCGTCGTACCACTAGATATTTCATATTATATTATGAATTCATGTGAATAAGTTATAAATGTGAAATCAGATGCTTAATAATTTTTCATCTGTTAATGATACCCCTTCCAAGTAAGGCATTTTTGGAAAGCTAACTTATCGACAATTTTAAGTATGTAAAGATATACAGGATATTTAATTTAAAATGCTTAAGTTATTGGACATTTAGCAAACCTTCGGTTATTTGGAATAGGTCATATTAGAATCACAAATCAATAATAACTATTAAAAAGTGTGATGTTTATACTATCCAAAATAAGTTCTCTTCTTTCTATATGCTTGTTTTTACTTCAAAATGATTTTTTTTTTAATTTTGGCATTACTCTGTACAATATCTCAGAACTGTTGACTGTGGCCAGACTGTGGCCCAGTGGTAAAGCGCTTGGCTATCAGTCTGGGGGTCGTGAGTTCGAGCCTCACGATCTGCTTTCAGAGTAAAGGTTTTTCTGTGGTTTTCCTTTACTCCCTGGCGAATGCTGAAAGCCAAACAACTTAAGACGTGCCACAGACGCGGGCCATAATAATGATAATTCGGGCTTGCCGATGCCCCCGTAGTGGCGAAAGCTGTTGGGGGATGTTAAGGCGTGGATTATTATTATAGCCTAATGCAAGTTGTTGCCAAAACGATTCGTATACAAATTTTAATAAAAAACTGAAATATTTTTTTAATTGGTACATGTTTTGGAACACCCTGGATGCAAGAACATATTCAACTTTTCAATATGGAAAAAACATGTATTTTGATATCTTAAGGCTACTTTGCCTCTAGCATGGGACTTATCTATAAAAAACAACATATTCTTATTAAATATCTAATCTCCTAACATTTTAATATACATTATTTTCTTTGAAATAGCCTAAGTTGTTTTTCGTGCTTTGTCCATTCTATGACTTACACCATCATGTCACTTGTAACTTGCCATCAGTTTGTTGAACAGACTAGAATTTACGTCAAACTTGATTACTCGCAAACTTCTTTCTATATTTGATGTTTGTTAGAAAGAATACATAGATAATATAAAATATACTTTGTTTTTGAATAACCTAATAAAATTTTCTAGGTAGAACGTTTAAGATGTTTTGTGTTCGGAGAGCAGTACTACTAAAGAATTGTTTCAAATTAAGGAATTACATCTGAAACTTATGTCACACACCATGCAACAAAAATAACCCAAATGACGTGTCCCATAACTGTGCTTATAGAGAATCAGTGGCGGATTAAGGATAGTCGGGGCCCCTAAGCAAATCATATTTGGGGGCCCCACCCACAAAGTAAAATAAAAGAATCAAAAAAGAACATGTTTTATATAACATCATGAACAGTTTTATAATAATTTGAATTCTTTTATATAATGACAGTTTATAACAGTTAAGAAATGATAAAAAAACTATTGGATCATTTCGTGTTGTTTTACAAATTTACCTTGCCAATTTTAGAATTTGCAAATTAATGTAACCCATCTTTTGCTGCAATATATCTTGGTATGTTGAACAAGATTCATCTGGGAAAAGCTTCAATTTTATGTTACGGCTCTTCAATTGGCGGTAGTCAGATCAAATGCACTCATATCTTAATGGACTCCAAATGTCAATGTATGGTGAATGGTGATATAGACGGGATATACATTTTTAAAAAATTAAAATTTCAGCCACAACCTGGATTTGAACCAGGGACCTATGTGTCGCTAGCACAATACTCTCACCAACTGAGCTATTGAGGCCTATGACGTATGTTAGGGAAAATCGTCTTATCAAGGAAAGGAAGTAGAAAACACTTCCTAACATATCATGACCCCTATCAAATGTTCACACCAGAAATGTAATTTATAGTTATTTTACCAACAAGTATATTAAAAAGAGCGACTAATGATCGAGACTAATTAACGCTCGAGCGTTAATTGTTGAGATCATTAATCGCCGTTAAATATTCGAGTTGTTTACAAAATTTTTTCGACGGTCGTATTCTTCTAGCGTCGTCTACATAGATTTTTCTTCGCCAATGTCTTCTTAGGTTATATGACAATTTATGTAATTTGACACTGACAGTTCTAGAGGGCGGTATGTTTTGATTGGCAGGTTTCATTTCACATATGTTCGATTGGCCAATCAAACGACGTCTTTACGTCGTGTGATTTGCTATAACAAATCATGCATTAATAAAAATCGTGCATTAATAGAATTGTTTAATAAACAATTTCCTATTTACTAAACTGACTCATAAATAAATGATCGACGGAAAAAGTCAATTACTGAACGTGAAATATAACTAAATATGAATATACGGATATACCGTATTAACATAGGTAACATAGGCATTAACATAGGCCTCAATAGCACAGTTGGTGAGAGCATTGCGCTAGCGACACAAAGGTCTTGTTCAAATCCAGGTTGTGGCTGTAATTTTTAATTTATTTAAAAATTTACATCCCGCCTGTATATAACCATTCACTATAGTTATACATTGATTATGGTAAGTCCGTAGGATACGGTATATCTGTATATTCATATCTAATTAGACTCCAAATGTGTTTTCTTTCTGATTTTACATCAAAATTTACAGGTTAAAATCTTGAATAAATTTTAAAATCTTTTGGGATAATGCACTGTGCGCTGCCTGTGTGACTTAAATAACAATTTCAGAAACCCCTTGTGTACTTGGATCAGAGCTGCTTATTATAAAAGCCGACTGATCGATATGTTGCAAATCCGGAGTGGAATCTACTATAATACCTATACTCTGTTCAGTGAAACTTTGCAGTGGTGGGCGGGATTTAGCAAGCCAGATTTACACTGGCCATATAGTGGCTATATAGTAACACTTTGTAACTATAGTACAACAAATTTTTCTAATCACATTAATGTTATCGATTTAAAGGTTAAAGAACGTTTAGTTTTGGGAAAAATTCGAAAAAAAAATTAATTCTTTTCTAGTAATTTTGAGAAAATCTGGTTTGCTTTTCTTTCATATAAATGGGCATTGCCATAATAAAAGAATTACGTTAAACAAATAAACATAATTTATTTACAATAGGTAACACGGAGAAAAATGTATGTAATAAATCCACCAGTTAATAATTTTCCGGTTCGAAATCTGACATGAATCTCCGTCTTTTTTCGCATTTCAATCCTAATTTGTGCAACATTTGCCATAAGGTAGTCCTGCCCATGGATGGCAGTGCTTCATTTTGGTCTACAGCTAACATTAGTTTGTTTAATGTTGGTTGGTCGTTTTGTAAATAGAATTGATGCACAATCCGTCGTAGCAAGTTTTTATGTGCATCATCCATCTTTTCGTGGACCTGAGGGTGTGGTCTTTTTGTTGATGGAGACGATAAAATTTCTGCTCTTTCCTGTTCACTTACAATTGCCTAAACAGTTCTTTCTGAAATGTCGATTACAAATGCGGTTAATTTAACACTCTGTGTTTTTGATACAGCCTCATTATGATGAGAAAAGATGTTGTATACAAGCGTCTTTTCCCCTCGACTAAGCGGTTTGCCCTGACTATGTTTGTATATATCACCAACATTTTCCGCAGGCCCCGGACCTGCAGCAGCTTCACCGATAAACTCATCAACACCAACAACCACTTGGTTGTGGAAATCATCTTGCTCGCTGTTCATACAGTTCAAACAAACGTCAAATTATGACAATTCAATTTGCGCTAGTGTAAATCTGCCTGCCGTTTGCACCAATCAACGGCGTGAATTTCGATCCCTATGCAGGCTAATACTGCAAAGTTTCGGCGGACAGAGTATAAATATTTTGCTTCTTTAACGTTATTTAGTACGTACTTTCCTAACTATTAAATAATTTGACAGATTGAAAAACAACGTTTTGAAAAACTTTTTGCTTAAAATAATCAAAATTGGATTATACTTATTAAAATTTATCTTTAAAACATTATGGCAAAATGTCTTGGCCGGGGCCCCCAAAGCCTGGGGCCCCTAGGCACGTGCCTCATTGCCTTATGGGTAATCCGCCTCTGTAGAGAATGATACTGTTTTTTGTGACATTTGGTATAATTTTCAGTCCTTTCTGAAACTGCTGCTCTTAAACGAGATCACAGTAAATGATTTAAAATGTTTTCTGCCATTGGCAAACAAAACAAAGTATTATAATCTAGTACAGGGGTCGGGAACCTGCGGCTCGCGAGCCGCATGCGGCTCTTTCGATGTCAAGATGCGGCTCTGCAGTTCCATGTGCAAATGTTAATAATTATATTATGTTCTTTTCAAAACTCTAAAATAAAATAAAAAAAAATTACTTCTTTGTGTCGAAGACATGGAGAGCCGTAAATTACTTCATTTCGAAAATCTGAAGCAATATCGCGATGAATCCAATGCAACTATTGACACGAATTACTCCAGCATGGCTTTAAACAAAATGAATGATGGATTCGCTAAGAGATTTGAGCAATTCAAAACAAATGCAAGTACTCTGGCGTTCATAGTAAACCCTCTCAACACAATTACAAAAGAGATCAACATTGATCCATTTGGAAGTGATGCTGGTTTGCTTCAAATGCAATTGCTGGATTTGAAAACCAAACACTTGTGGAGTGGCAAGTTCACAGAACTCAAGAGCAAAATAGAAGAGTTGGAGGTCCAGAAAAGCATGCACGTCGCGCTGCACAAGTGGACACCTCCAAAAGAAATGCCGCGAGTTGAGGCACTCATATTTGACGCATGGAATAGTCTTCCAGGATGCTACAGTGAGGTGAAGAAGTTGGCATTTGGAGTGCTGACGATCTTCGGGTCAACATATTCGTGCGAGCAAGCGTTCTCTTGCATGAATATAATAAAAAGTAAAGTAAGAAGCCAACTAACAAATAAATATCTGGAGGCGTGCTTGAAACTGAAAACAACAAGTTATGAGGCAGATTTAATCAAACTTTCAATGGACATGCAAGGCCAATGCTCCCATTGATGTAACTATCTATTATTCAATAATTTTATTATAGTTATATTATTTGACTACTAATTTTATTATTCTAGCAGAGCTATCTAAAATACTTATAATAATATTATGTTTTGTGCGAGAGTATGTTTTTATATGAATAAATATTAAAATGAATTATTAATTAACAAATTTCAGTCAGAAAATACTTTCATACATACCTACCACGACGTACCAACACAAACTTTAGATTAGATTTTTATCATAATCATTTTGGCAATAACTTCTATACCTATATTAAGCTTAAGTTTCTGAAATATTGTGAGATTACTGACTATAATGATAAAGACACAACTTTATTTTGGGCACTTATTTTGGACAGTAAAAATATGACACTTTTAGATAGCTATTATTGATTTGTGATTCTAATGTGATTTATCTGGAATAAATAGAGGTTTGCTATATATCAAATAACTTAAGAATTTTAATTGGAACTCCTTTTTACAGCTACAGTAATTGCAACCTGCAACTATATTACACCATACCAACTCAATATCTCTCCACAGAAAGAAAAGAACCAAGGTTAAGTCAGGCGATCTAGTATGCCAGAGTATAGGACAACATGAATAATTTAATGTCTTTGATAAATATCATTTAAACAATTTTGGAGTGGTACACAAATCACTAATTCTTTGACTTTGAAGAAAAACTATAACACAAATTATATGTTTTTTAATTCATAATTCCAGAATGCCATTACTAAAAGCTGCTGCATGAAGAGAATAATTATTATATATTTGAGATTATTGAATTTTGTTCAAAAAAATTCAAACGTAATATAATAATTCATAACATTGCAGAATATCAAGCTACTGCATGTAGATAAGAATTAATACATTTGTGTGATTTTTAATTTCGTCGTACCACTAGATATTTCATATTATATTATGAATTCATGTGAATAAGTTATAAATGTTAAATCAGATGCTTAATAATTTTTCATCTGTTAATGATACCCCTTCCAAGTAAGGCATTTTTGGAAAGCTAACTTATCGACAATTTTGTGCGAGAGTATGTTTTTATATGAATAAATATTATTTCATATTTAAAGCTATTTATTTCAAATCAAAAATCAAATTTATGTACTGAATCCTATTCAAATACCATAATACTGATACACTAAATGTTAGTGGCTCTTTAAAAACTGGAAAATTTTGTAAATTGTAACTTTTGGCTCTTCCGTCTCAAAAGGTTGCCGACCCCTGATCTAGTACATATTGATTGATATTGCAACAGCTAATATTAAGTCTCTTCTAAAAGAATTTAAACATTTCAGAAATAAGTGGCAAGATATTCTATCTGACGCAGTGGCAGCTCTTCAAAGTTTGTAGTATCGGGGCTGTAGCAATCATGCTACAAAAGCCAATATTAATTAAAAATAATAGTGACCATTTTGTCGACTTTAAGAAACACTATTTATTTTTACCAATATTATTCTTTAACAATCAGTAATCTAGCAATTTAATAAAAAAAGAAAAACTGAAAGACAAAATCTATCACATTTATAACCAAAGTGTCGACAAAATAGTCACTTTTATTTTCCATGAGTGGAATATATGTATTATTATTGTTTTGCCGATAATAATGCAAATATACTCACTTTGTCGTAATACTCTTAGTGTTTCTTTGCGCTCTTCCTCAGGTAGTAAGACGTGTCCGGGAGGGCATTCAGCATCCACGGGTACTTCTTTCAACTGCTCCTCCTTTCTCTCCTTCAAGTATTTAGGGAGTGCCCCTTTCTGATAGTTCGGGGGCAGACTATTCGTGCTGGTCTCCGTCTCCTGTTTGTTCAGCTTGTATTTGATGGCATTTATGTTCTGTTTAATGTAATCCGGCCTGTCCTCAACTCCTACAACAGACTTTACATTAATCAATCATACATCATTAATTTATGATGAAAACTAAATACTCCAAACACCATTATATGGTCAGTTATTTAAGTCAAAAACAAGTTAACAAATTTTGATTTGACTTGCTCTGGACTATTCTTTGGAATATAAAGAATTTATATGTGATAGTTTCATCAAGTCTGTTTGGTAGACTTTGCATTAAATCAACAGAAAAAACATTCTATCATCCAGTTTGTCTGTTATAGATAAACTAGACAAGACAAATTAAGGGGGTCTTCCACTTTGTTGGTTTTAAAAAATTAATTTAACTTTTTCTGGTTTATTCTAATCTAGAAGGTCTCAGAATTGTTCCTGTCAGAGGGTTTTGAAAAATTCGCCCTAGTTCTGGTGTTGTAGCCGGTGATTTGTGTGTGCGTCGATCAGTGTTGTGATAAGGGAGGAAGAAATCCCTCCGACTGCGAAATGCGTACTTATATACGTGTTGCCTATGACTCAACCAAGTCATAGATCTCCCACCACTAGTATCTATACTTTTTGTCATCTATTCGTTCAGTTTTAAACCGATCATCATGTGATCATCTTGGCTGTTACGGTATTCACCAAAGTTCTTGTAATTTCGTTAGCGATTTCCCAAAAGTCGTGTTTTTCCAACTGGTAACCACGTTTTTGGAAAATGTATTTCATATATCGAGATGATTCTTTGTTTTTTATGTTCAGCACACATCTAGTTTTCGTTTGATCATTCATTTTTTAAATTTTTGTTTTATTTCATTTTTACAGCGTTCTATATGACGAACAGAACGGCGAAAACGGACCTTTTTTGGACATACGACCGCCATTTTATTAAAAATCAAAATACTGAGAAACGGAACGATCGAACGATAGCCAAAGAAATAACAATTATGAAAAGGTTTCACTTTTTTGTATCAGACGACCTGCATACGTGGTTACACATTAAGAGGAATCACTACTGCTGGTACGTCCTATAAAATAAGCATCCATAGTCAGCTTAATGTTGTATCAATTCTCTCATGTTATACTTGCTGTGGTAATGTATATGTGTTACTTGTTGTTGTTGTATCTACGCTACGTGATAAAATATAACTTATTCATGTACTCGAAGACGTAAAGTTTTGAGTGAAAAAAGCATGTAAGATATTGATATTTTTACGTGAAATTTTGTACACTTATAGAGGAAGGTGTAACTTAGACCGATTATGTGGTACTTTTTTTCAATTTTAACCTGAGTTCTTCGTAAAAAAATTGCAAAATCAGCCAATTTTATGTCATATTCAAAAATAGATTTGTCAAAAACGAACAGAACTATCAAAAATCTACCACTAGACGCAAAATTATATATCTTTTATCTTTAATTTGGTGTATTTCTTTTACGATTATGTGAACTAATTGCTGAGAAAAAGCCTCAGAACTTTTGAGTGTTTTGCAAGTAAAACGTAGGGGGTATGGATTCCCCTTAATGTTTGCACAAAAGCGAGCACAAAGTAATCTGCAAGGTCACGGAGATCATCACAATAATTTTGAAATTCTTAATTTTATACATCGATACTAACCCAAAAGTATAAAAAAAACTTTGTCTATAAATCTTGTGTAGTTCTTTCATTAAAATAGGCTCGAAAAGCAGCCAACAAAGCGGAAGACCCCCTTAAGGGGGGAATACCTTTAGACCACTAGTACATGGGTCCTCAACCTTTTTGTAGCCTAGAGCACTTTCTAGAACAGCATCTCTCAACCGGGGTTCTACGGAAAAAAGTAAGAAATAGCAGAGGTGATCGCCAGGTCATGGGCACATTATTGACTTCAAATAACAAGATTATTAAGAATTGTCTGTTACATGAAAACAAAATAATCTCTAGAAACCTGGCAGACAACTCCCTGGCAGAATTATTGGTCAAAATCTAACATTATTTGTTTTCAATATTTTTGCCTTGCCAAATGTGAGACAAAATGCGCTTATAATTTTAATCTGCTGTTTGTAATGAAAACTTGAGCAAAATTTTGGGTTGTGGATTTCAATGTGATCTTACATTCCAGATGAGATTACTAACCTATCGCCAGACAAGTTCTGAGCTTCTGTGACAAACTTGAAATTGTAGGTGAACATTTATATGGCTACCCACAAAAAAGTTATAATAAAAAAAAATTTTATTTCCGTAAAAGCGGAGAAGAAACTAAAATGAAATTCAAAATTTTGTGACTGCATTTAATTTAAAAAAAAATAAATTAAGCAGATGTAAGTACTAATAAAAGTTTAACAACAAAAAATTTAAAGTATTTCACACGTCAGTGTGTACAAAAATCTTCTACTTGAGTGTTTATTCCCACACTTTTTTCTCAGAACATAAATGTTATTCCGAGTAAAATCTTTCATATGGACTTATCTTTTTCAATGCTTTCATTATTGTAAAAGGTACTGTTTCTATTCACATTGTTTGATTTGTATTTTTTTTCCTTTGGTAACACTTGAAATCTTTTTTGTAACTTTTAAAGGTTAGAACAAAAGTTTATACAAAGAAAAAATAAATATCTGTAATGTTACAGAAAATGAATGTAATAAACTACAACAAAAATGCTGTTAAAGAAGAATTAACTGTAATATCGCTGGTTATTTGATACCACCTATATTGTTGTTGTATTGTTATTACAGAATTCTCATATTCCACTTCCTGTAAAATAACAGTATTATGATCGTAATTTTTCGGGGCATTTTTGTAATGTCATAGGAAAAGTACTGTAATTTCACAGTTGACGATGTATAACTTCATGCAAGAGTCAACCTTGCTGGAAAGTACTACCCGTTATTCTGCTACTTTGATATATTTTGTATTTCAAAAAATTCGCTTGTGAGAATTAACACTATAATAATACCCAATGATTGAAAAATGCAAAACCAACAGTTCCCTTTTAAAAACAGTCATAAAAATGCTAGTTTTGGCCCGCCTAAAGGTATTTTTCCATTACTAAAAAAATACTTACTGAGCCCTTGTATTTGGTCGTCTAAAGGCATGCTTTCCGAATCTCCGTGATCATTCCGTTTTGATCTCCGTCTAGCACTGCTGATCTCTTGCATTATCGAAGGGCTCGGATATTTGATGACGCCGCAGTCGTACAACTTACTAATATCGTCATTCCTCTCCGTCTGTATGCCACGATGTGTGATCCGTTCCCGTTCCTCATGTTGGTAATCCGCAACCTCGTCTTTCCTGGTAATCTCCCCAAAATTTCGTAACTGTCGTATCTCGAGACGTGGCTTTCCAACCGGTTTTGGCTTTGGTCTAGTATTTGTCTGGATCAGTCTCTGAGATCGACCCTGTGGAGATTCGACTTCATTCGTCTTAGATTTTGTGGCACGAGCGATAAACTGTGAGGCAACTTTTGGCTGGACTGTCCGGTACTTGTCATCTTTTAGGTTCCGCGCAAGGGTATCATCCGACTGTTGAATAATTCCCTGTATTTGTTTAATATGACGCACGTTCTCTTTAATGAAATTCCTCTTCGACTGAGCCTCTGCGGAACAGAATTCGTTAATGATACGTTTGGGAACCTGAAAATGTTTACTTGGACATACTGGGCTCTGGAAAAACTCCCTTCAAAGTAGTGGTATTCATCTTGATCCAAATCCTAGCAAAATAACACCCAGAGAACACCTAAAATTTGCGCACATTGGATGAAATCAAAATTACATCCGATAGTAAACCAGATATATTCTTGCCTTGCCTGGCTGTCAACTAATCGAATTCAAAAATTGTTTTCAAGATGACAACCTGCGAGTGACGCACATCACTGCGGCTATACTTTATAATTTTTATCGTTTACCTTAACGGATTACCGCTGCTTGTTGTGATTAATTGTAGTTATTTGCACTCGACGATTGATTCGCAAAGATAAAAGTTAAAAATATAACAAATTGCAATTAGCAAGAAATCGGGACTATTTTAACGTGTATTGATCACCAGAGCACCCTGTGAGAAAGTAGCGCAACTATGCCAGCGAGTATTCGTTCGGGATCTAGACGAGGTTCCAAAGAATCCAGGAAAAGCCCGGTAGAGCACGCTACTGGTTCTAAACAAGATCTTGCGTTGAGGCAATCCACAACAATAGCAACTTTATAGTAAGTGTTACCTCAAAGTAATGTATTGTTAAATTGCAATTATCTTCGCAGTCGTGAAGAAAACAATGATCTTCCTTTGATATTCTCAATCAGAGATGAAATAATAAACAATGTCTTGGATGAATGCATGCGCAGGGAACAAGAGAAGAATAACGTAAAGTACGTGATCCGATGTGCTTACAAGGCAATGAGAAGGTTGATTGAATTTAACTTCTTCGTTCACGATTTTGGAAAAGACGACTTCGAAAATAATATCGCGTGGTTACCTGATGAGAAACCTCTACATTCTCCTCCTGATACTTGGGCGGCCTACAACGTACCAGTGGTGTCCACCATCGATGAGGAACTGGAAGACACGATCGACGAAAAACTAGTGCCACTGCCTGTAAAGGTAAGCGATATGACAATTGACAGGTCGTCAAAAACTCACACCGGCGACTCTGTTGACAACACACCACCACCCTCGCTTACTGATGTCATTGAACAATATCTGGTTGCTCCAGCCAGCAGTGCAGTTGAATTGGAGGAATACCCGGATGATGATGAAGTAATTAATGAAAGAAATTAACGTGATTAGATTTCTAAGTATTGTTTTGAAGGTGTATTATGTTAAGAAGGAAAAGAGCGTCTTTACCACACTGATGACCTGTTCTACTGAGAGTAATCCATTCACACAATATTCCAGCACCTTGAAATGGAAGGACACCCAAACCAAGGTTCCCAAGCTTCCCAAAATCAATTTGGAGAAGAAACTATCTAAAGGAGGTGAATCAAGAATTAGCATCACCAGTCTTCCACCTTTAAGGTAAGTCCTTAAGGAATAAACGAAGCCAAATTAAAATGTTTAACTTACGTTTTCGCTACTAAAAATAGTAAAGCGAAGGTAAGCCACTTACCAAGAACGGAGGGACCGTAGTAACAATATAACCCAATAAACAACTCTAAAAAAGTAATAAACACAACTGTCGGGGCTTCCGTTTTACGGTCCCAGTTGGGGTCCCGAGTCTAACTTATTTTCCCCGTCCTAAAACCCGCCCTGGCAATTTTATTTATCGGGGAAAACTTCCAGTAAACCTCCGTAGGAAGGGAGGCCGCTGCTAGAGATATTTATAAATTTCCTAGCAGACCTGACAAAGGTGCGCGCATCGCACCCCTCTCGTCTCCACTTCCAATCTGAGGCAAATCTGAATTGCAAAGTATGCTCAGACCCACTTTCGAGTCTCGTTTGATAAATAAGATTTGATACAGCTATTTCTGACGGCTTGGAAATGTTGTCCTGGGCGCTAGAATAAACCGAATAAAACGTATATAAATAAGTAGAGGGAGGTTTAAAGGCACGTCTTACCAATACCTTATCATACTTTAATCGTAGGAAGAACTGTTATAAATAGAAAGTTATTGTAGATAATTAGCCTGCGAAGTTAGCCTCTGAATTACAATCGCAAAAATTAGATTTTTTGTTAATGTGTACAATAAAATGTACATACGTGAAATTTGGTATTTACTTAGATTTTCATTTAAAAATTAAAAAAGAACACATTTTATAAATTTTTGCAAGTACTGTTAAGGAGCGGTGACTTTTTTGTTTATAAGCATTCCTATAGCTTAAAAACAGAAGTTGTTACAGACGTGGACATTGGTATCCTATACAGGGTGTCCGGAATGTAATGGGACCCAGCTTAACCGTATATTCTTGATGTCAAATGGGACCGATTAAACCAAAAATCCCATAGTAAAAAGTGCTTCCTTAAGAAGTTCTAAGGTGTTAAAGATAGAAAATATATTTCTTGTTTTGCGTATATTTCAGAAATCACCTATCAAGCTGAAAATTGGTACCCTTAGGCTTTTGGAGAAGCCAAACATGATAAGAGTATTAGGACATTAGCATATTGTAGACGGAGCTATCGGCAGCTTTTCTGGGGTAGTATTATTATGATTTTTATTATTATTATGGCTTTGGGCGGTATGACTAAAAATTATGATACGGACGTTAATTTTACATAAAAAATGTTTACCTATTTTATGCCGATAAAATCCACCGTTTTCAAGAAAAACGCAATTAAATATGTATTTGCTAAAAGCTGTCATTATAAAAAATTAATCTTAATTTACAGTTATACTTTATTTATAAATTTATAAGGTTTTCAAAATGTCCACCGTTTACTTCAACACATCTTTCACAACGTTTTCCTAAGTTTTGTCGTACTCTAAAAAATTGCTCAAAGTTATTTCTAATTTCACTTCCTGCGTCAATAGTCGTGCTTTGCAAATCTTGCCTAGTATTAGTAGACTTGCCGGTATACAATAGATTTCATATAGCTCCATATAAAAAAATTTAATGGGTTGAGGTCTGGGCTTTTCGGTGGCCAAGGATAATCACTCCAGCGGTTCGAAAAGTGGTTGTCTAAATAGTTTCGCACAGTTTGCAGGAAATGAGCGGGAGCACCATCGTGCATAAACCATACACTCCCACGCAGGTTTAAAGGGATGTCTTCTTATAAGGTAGGTGGAGCGTTGTTCAAAAAATTTAAATACGATGCACCATTTAATCGAGGAGGAAGTTCGTAAGGCCCGATCAAATAATCTCCAACAACGCCGCACCATACATTTACCGAAATTTCTTGTTGGAAATGTTTATTTCTGGATAAAGGGGGGTTTTCTACATTCCAGGAGTGAGAATTGCGTGTGTTTAGGATTCCACGGCGTGTAAAAGTTGCCTCATCGGTAAATAACACACGGTCAAAAAATGTTAGGCCGTGATTTTGTTTGTTTCGTAACCATCGACAAAGTGTCAGTCTTTGTGGCAAATCATTTGGTAGCAATGCCATTTGGTAGCACATTGTGGTGGTATGGATAAAGCAGAATAATGTTATGGACGCTTGTCCGGGGTACTACAGTAGCTGCATATAATTTCCGTACTCTTACTTCAGGATCTTCTTCTATTCGGAACAAAATATCTTCCTCCTCCTCAATGATTGGCGAAGTTGGTCGTCCTGCATGGCGCTTTAGCGCCGAACACTTCCATGTTCTTTCAGCCGTTGAAATATATTTTGGAAATGCTTTCTATTAGGTAGGCGACGATTTTGGTACTACTGCCTCTATCTTCCCGCTGCTGCTGCTCCAGTAAATAGCTCTTGAGCATAATCAGCAACCATATCGGTCATTTCCGAGTTTGAAAAAAAATTGTGCCGAGGCATATTTTTTTGTGATAAAATACCACAAATACTTAATGAACTGTGAAATAATCAATTAAATACAGTATCGTTAAGCAAACTGACACAAATTTACGTTAGGCATTTACGTTTGACACATAGTAACTTGATAGAATAACATTGCATAAACTACAGTTATTAAATACACAGTACGTTTAATTGCGCTTTTCTTGAAAACGGTGGATTTTATCGCCATAAAATAGGTAAACATTTTTTATGTAAAATTAACGTCCGTATCATAATTTTTAGTCGTCCCACCCAAAGTCATAATAATAATAAAAGTATCATACTATTATTCCCCCAGAAAAGCTGCCGACAGCTCCCTCTACAATATGCAAATGTCCTAATACTGTTATCATGTTTGGCGCGTTCAAAAGCCTAAGGGTACCACTTTTCAGATTGATCGGCTGTTTCCTTTCTGAAATATACGCAAAACAAGAAATATATTTTCTATCTTTAACACCTTATAACTTCTTAAGGAAGCACTTTTTACTATGGGATTTTTGGTTTAATCGGTCCCATTTGACGTCAAGAATATACGGTTAAGCTGGGTCCCATTACTTTCCGGACACGCTGTATATGTTTTGAAAATAAAGAAAACCCAGTTGACGAACATTGGGGTAAATGTCATCGCAGTGAAAATTCTTGTACTAAATCCCAACATCCACGCCAGCGAAGCCACAGGCAACAGCTAAATTCGTTGAAAAGTTAGTTTAATTGGATAATAAAACTCGTTTACATATTATAAGGAAAACTGGCAGAACACACTGCGGAGACAAGAAAAATTTTGTTATCTGAACGTAAGAAAATAATTAAAAAACAGAACACATAATCCATACTCTATGCTGTGTTTTCAGTAAAAAGAAAGTTATTAAAATAAGCAAAATCGTTAGTCAGTTACGAAATTTTCAACAACCGACAATATAAAAAAAACACTATAGGACGGAATATTATACGTTCTTTACTTTTAATTTGTTGTTCATTTATTTTAGGATCCTGTAATTAAATTACATGGGAAAAGCTCTTGTAACTTTTACGTGTTTTGAGACTAAATATGTTGATTGTTTACAATAATAATTACTTTTCATGCAAGAAAGCGCACCTTTAAGATAAAAGAATTTCTAGGAAATTTCAGTTTCGCCCTGAACTAGACCGAACCCAATTCGTAGTGACAATTTGCACCACGAGAATGCGCCAAGTGTCAACAAGCACGATTACAGTACATCATTTAAGTGATTAATGTACAAGATCCGTTAATTACAATTTATTTTAGTATGGGTGTATTTACCATTCGGTTTAGGAGCTATTTTAGGCGATTATTTATTTAATTTAAAAATAATCAATAAATAGACATTTAAAATGTGATGTTCGTTAACAATCTTGCCCATTCAGATATTAATTTAATTGTCTCTAACGAACGCATTGTACATTTTGATTTTACATAATTCTGTATGAGCAGGTCGCCGATCCTTACCTTTACTAAAAAACGTTTGCAACCAAAACATTGTATGAACAATTTCAAACGAGTAATCCAATAGCTTGGATTGAAAACATGTACCTTTAAAGACTGTGGAGAAACTATGACCAACTTTTCTTTATCTTATGTGCGCCATATAAAACACTAAACTGTCATAACTGTTATAATTAGACTGCTGAATTATAAGCATTTATTTTTGGAAAATAAGCGCTTAAAATAAGCACGAAAAATGAGAAAAGAAGCACCCAAAAAAAGCGTTATAAGAATACGTATACCTTGTATTATTTTTGTGTATATGCATTTATTAGCACATACACATCATACAAAACATTGGTATAACTGAGGAAATTGATACTTAACAATAGAGATAAACTATACACAATAAGTAAACGCTTTATATATTATTAAAAAAATAAAATGTATTCGCTTATTATACGTAGGTAGAGATAAATTGAGCACCTTCGAGGTATACTGTGTTAAGTACATAGGATTTCAATGTAACTTAATACTGTTTGCTTCTGAGGGATTTAATTGAACTAAGAAGTTGTCTCTATATTTAAACGTAGTTGAACAAATTGAACAAACAACAAGAATTAACTTAATATGTATTACTGAAACTATGTATTAATGTAGTATTGCTAAGAAGTGAATGTTAAACTTAAATATTTTCATTTTAATACTGTGAAATAAAACAACAAAATATAACAAAATAGGCCTAAAATCAAAACAATCACACACCAAGAGACAAATCGTAAAATAATTGTAACTTACTGTTTTCATACACATTCTGCAGAATATTTTATTGTTTTCAATAATTAATTCGGGATTTTTTTATCTATGTGGCAGACAGCCATTTATCCTTAATAGCCTTTCAAATACATTAACAAGTAGAAAAACTGTTGTGTTGTGCGCACGGTTATAGCTGTTATATCACAATGCACACACAGAAAAGTGATTATTTGGAACGAGAAAACATAATTTCTTGAATTTATTTACTAGATTCAAATGTATATTTACTTGGATGTAGAAAGTTAGGTATATACAAGAAATGCCACATACTCAATATAAGTAAAATGAGAATGAGATAAATACTGTCGACAAATAAATTCTTTCTTTATAAGAACCAATATTGTATTGAAAGAAGTAATTGAGTTTTTCGTCCCAAATATGTTAATTTCTCCAACGAAGTAATAGTAAATCCATCCAAGTGCGTAGTTACTTGATCCAAGAAAATATAAGACATTTAATATAAGTAAGTATTGTTTACTGTATAAAAACTCACCAATTATTTAACTGAAGTGATTGTCACTTCTTTCAAGTAATCCCTTTCTGTGGAATAAATATGCGCACCGTGATTTTGTCAAAGCTCGTGCGCCCGCGCGTGGTGCTGGCACGTGCTGGCGCCACGGAACCTAAGCTAGTACGAAAACAACGAAGTACCCGTAGGGGATGTGCCTTGTGATTTATTGGGGATGTGTATTGTTGATTTATAGTGTACAGTAAACGTTTCAACGCGGAGTAGTTTGATGTAACGCACGCAACAGTTTAGGACGAGTAAGTAAATATAACATACCTATCTTGTTAATTAGCAATAGAAAACGTATTTGTGCCAAATCTTTAAAATTCTTACATTAAGTAGCTAAAAATATTTACCGGGAATAAAAATATGCACTTCATTGAAGACTGTTTACTTGCTTCACCAGAGTAACCACTTTCTTAAATCTAGTAATTATTCCAAGAAATAAAATTTCTTGGTTGAAGTCAATAATCTCTCGCGTATATACGAACCTACCAACTACTTCAGCCAAGTAATTCTCTCTTCGTTCGAGAGATCACTTTTCTGTGTGCAGTAGAGGCGTTATTAAGTGATTTTTGCGACTTTTGAGACGCAAATGCGGAGACCGACGACCTAAACCCCCCTAAAAACGGGTATAAATACCTAAAAAAAAACCGTGAAAAGTTAAAATAAGCCGGAATATGGCAAAATAAGCGCATTTCTGCAAAATCCGGGAGAAAAGCAAAAAAATCAAAATAAAAATAGCGCCAAATGCTTTATTTTTTCTGAATTCGTGGAGATCCTAGCTTTTTAAATTGCTTACATTACAACTGTCCAAGCAAAATGCTTAAAATCCGCACGCTAGTCATAACTGTAATCCACGTAAAATTATAAAGATAATGGACGACCTCCAAAAAGAAAGTCGAGTTATAAAAGCTATATATAATTTAAACTTTATAATAAAAAACAGTTAACTATGTTGACTAAACGTCATTATAAGAGGGTAATAAACGTGATCGAAAAACATCGTTCATGCATTTCCAACAGCATGGCCCAACAATACTCGTAAAAGCATAAAGCGCTGGAAACAAACAGCAGACAGCGTGGAGGTTTTTTTATTATCATGTTTTCGCAGTTATATAACGCGATAATTTTTTTATAGCTAGCTGTTTATCCGAATACGAGCACATCACCTGTTCCGTTATCTCGGTATTAAGTGTAATCTCGCTTTAGACAATTAAACTTATTATTCTAGCTTTGGTTTTACGCTCACGAGATGAGGCATGAGTCAAGAGATTATATCGCACTTGAAATGGACAAAATTGCGAAAACAATATGTTTTGATATTTTCGCATTCGGCCTTGCCCAATATCTTACATCGTTATTTTCGTATTCGCACGAAGGTGTTTCGGTGTGATAAGTGATAACTGATAAGAGAGAGTATTTTTCCGACGGGAGATTTCGCGCCCTGGCACAAACAAGTCCTTATCCTCACACGTCATGGAAATCCAAAAAAGTTTATTGTTAATCTACTTGCCTTAAAAATTAACACCACTGGGTCAATTTATGTCAAATCATAATCCCGAGTTTGCTCGATACACAAAAACATATTTTTGTTTCATGTACTTGATGATGTGTATGTAGCATAGTGTTTATATAAAAACGACGACAGCAGTGGAATAGAAATTTTCCATACTAAAACATTTCAGATGTGTAAAGATTAAGTTTGATAGTATTTGTCAGCCTATAAATCGTCGGGTTAAAGGTAAAAGTTACTAAGTGACATCTTACTGCTTTCGAGAAAAACGAAGTTTTATAAAGAAATTGGAATTAGTAAAATATATACATTCTAGTGCGAATATATTTTGTAGATTCTAGTTAATTCAATACTTAAACACCATGTATTATGCGTGTACTTATAGTATTCCACATCACCGAGAAACTTTGATATTTGTACTTAGTGAGTTTTATATTTATAGATTCTTGCATATCAGTGTCATTAAAAGAATATTGTTTTATTTTTTAATATATTTTTATTATAAAACTGTTACAGAAAAAATAAAAAAGATCAATATAATTTAAGCTACCAAAAATGAATTTAAGAAATTTAAAGTTTCTTCATGTACACTGTCATACACTGCTGGTTCTGGCATTACTTAGTTTGTCTACTTGCTTACCTTTTTTTGTTTGGTAATTTTTTGTCTTGTGGCAAATAAACCATTGTAAGCTAAATTGCCCTTTTTTAGAAGTAGACCCTCTGCCTTTTACACTGTTTTACAGCTTACTTTTCTAAAATTCCATTTTGGAAAAGCTGCCATAACAGTATTTCTTTGTTTCGAATATTTCTGACCATTACTAGCGAATATTACTGCCTTTCAGAGCAATAGTGCCTATATAAAACGTTTCTTCTTTAAAATATTCAGTTGTACGTCTGAAAATATAACATTGCAATCGTTGCATTGTTCAATAATATTTTGCTATTGATTTCACTCTTAATATCATACAAAAAGATGAAAATATTTTATTTTTGGAGCTGCTGAAATCTTTTTGGTAATGAATTTATAGCTATATCTAAGATGAAAAAAAAAATAATAGCTTAAATGCTTGTTTTGGTTCAACTAGGTACTGAATGATCTCAACTTTCAAAGTTTTATTAACTGGCGTATTATTTTTCTCGGGCGAATTCTTGTGGACTGCTCAAAATAATCTCTCTAATTTTTTCCGCTAAATCTCTAGCGTCGACTAAATTTTTTTGAAATCCTTTGTTTAATCGTAAATCCTCAAAATATGTTTTTAGTTTTGAAATCAAGTCGGTGGCTGTTTGTATGTGGATAGCCTTTCCCTGTAGAGTTCTACTCACTACTCACAATATCTGATAACAAGTAATAATAGAGCAAATACATTTGTAACTCTTACTTCTTTTACCCAAATTTGTGGCGGTATTTTTACCAAAAGCATAATTCTGTTGTTATTGGAAACCTAATATACAGTATCATATATTTGTCCAATTTGATAACACAATGAAGTGGCGTTATTCTTTACAGTAATTATTTGTTATTAAGAAATTACCTATGCCACGATTACTATGTTCAAGAAACTAAATTCGATACTTTTGAGTTTAGGCATTAGACCATTTCACAGATTTCCAATCATTTAATTTATCAAAAACACAATAATGGAAGCTCAATGACTTGCCCTGGCCAACAGCAAAAGAAAATCGATTTAGAATATAGTCTATTTTCATCAGAGCTCTTATAATAATAGTTATTTACCTTTGATATCTCATCATTATATACAACTTAGAAGACAACCATGTACCCCCTTTTTAAAATTTATATTTTTTATTTAGTTTAGTTTTGATATATGTAACTAAATCAGTTACATGAATACTAAAAATATACTTGAATGAATATTTATAATATTGAAGTGAATTGAGCGCCTGTGTAACATCCGTCACCAAAAATGGGTGAACACGGCCAAAGAAACGAATGCTACACGGGTTGCATCTCAGACGCTAGTCGCGACATTGTATGATGGGTTGGATGTTTTGTTCGGTTTTCCTGGTTTCTTTGACTAATTTTCCGTGATTTTTCGCGTACGCTACCTATAAGTGGTATCAGTGTTGGTGCCCCAATATCCCGAAGAATGTTGTGCCCTTTTCCAACCCGGTTCGCTAAGGGTAAGTCTAATTGTTGCCTAAACTCGAAGAGACTACACACAAAAATGCAAATGACTCGGAGGCCACAATGCCATTTTCGTGTTCAAACCAAACGTATTAGATACCTGAGCCGGTTTTATTTTAGCGAAAGAATAATACGACAAATATAATTGCGTTTTGTGGTTTGTTGTTGGAAAATATGCGATTTCAGATGTTTTTGTGTGTTATATGGCGAGATTTTTATGATTTTTTCGACATTTTGACTGTATTCACGAGGATATCAACTAGGTATATCGTTATAATTATTCGCGACTGCCCCAACGAGTTTGGCTCAAAGGCTTTAGGGTCAAATTTGACACATTACTTTTTAATATTTTCCATCGTTGTGTAGGTAGATCCAGCAAAAAAGATCTGTATTTCTTGTACGATCCCGAAACGATATTGGAATGAACCAGTTAATAGTTTATAAGGCTAATAGATTTTGCCATACATATGTAGGTAGGCTACCATTCGTCCCGGTTCGAGACATCGGTCCCGGCGTCCCGGCTGCTTTGGTATTGTCCCGGTTAAAATTCTTAACAGGAATTTATATCAGTAATAAATCACTCAGACCAAAAGATCGATCGGTACCTGTTGCCATCTAGGAATAATTATTGTCAAACTGGAAAATCAGTCCTTATTTTTGAATCTAGCGGTGGTAGAAATGCAAAAAGGCGTCAAGTCATATTTTATTTGTCAAGAAAAATGCCTTCATGTTATACGACTTATCTTTGACAGCGATACAAATTGAGAGATAAACAAATTATGATGAATTAGGGGTAACAACTCTGTTGCCAACAGGCAATGGAACATTAAATAGTGACTAACCGATTAATTATTGTAACAATATGTATGTGTATCAACTGTCAAAGATACACATTATTGTGAGTTTATGCTAAAAATTGTGTAAGGTTTTCAAAAATTTCTGCATAACGTTATTTCATGCTTCAAACTGTAGACTATCTCGATTAGTTAGTCACCCTTGCACATTCCATAGCACCAACCTCTAAATCACAATAATATGCATAGATAATCTATGCCAGTTTTGAGATAAAACCAGGAAAACTACGGAAAAATTGTTATGATTTTTACAAAAATCGTTGCATATCTTTGCTTCATATATCAAATTGTAGGTAATTAATCGCTGTATTTACTCATAGACGCTGACAGATTTTCTTTGTGGCAAAAAAACCCCTAAATCACAATAATTTATAGCTACTACTTATTTGAAGAAGCGGAGGAAATTACAAAATCTTGCTACAGAAAAATGTTGATAACTTTTACAAAAACTGTTGAAATCTTTTTCTCTTATGTCAAATTGTTGGTAAATAATTAGGGATTTTACTTTAAAGGGTACTCGGTGGTGAAAAGCACCCACATGACGATATTATGTAGGGTAGGGTACCAAGTAGAGTGAACTGATATTTTGATTGGCTGCGTTAAAAACATGTTTTTAGCATTTCTCAATAATCATTATATATTTTTTCATCATACACCAAACTGTAGGTAATTAGTTGGGGTAGTCATATTCATAAATACAAAATGTTTTGCTTCGAGGCGAACGATATAGCTTTTTATAACTTTTCCAAAAGTTACGTTGTCAAATCGAAGGTCATTTAATGGAGGTTATATGTAATCGATTTCGGAAAAATTATTAAAATTCACATTATGATGAGTATTTCCCACTGGTTCCGAGATAAATGCCCTGTCTTATTTGACTCCACTAATAAGAGCAATATTGCCCTGCAAAATAAATTTAGGTATAGAATCCTCCAAATGTTATGGTGTCTTAAAGAAGATAATATTAAAAAAATTTACAGTGATCGAAAAATACGAGTGGTCCAATGAATAATTACAGTTTTTCCAGCATTTTTTTTGTCTTAAAATGTAGGTACATATAAGATTTTTTTATAGAACCTGGAATCACGTCTCAGCTTTGAGTGACGTAGACTATTGATTTGTAATCTATGAAAACAACATTGAAATGATATGTCACCACTCTTGTGACAAAATCAGTGTTATAGCGTCTTATTTTTGCAATTTTTGCTGTTTTGTGTTGAAATTACCCATTATTTGCTATTTGAAGTTACTTTTATGGGAAGATCCTGATAAAGGTTGATAATTTTGGTATGTCTGGTGTTCTGATTATATAATATAGAGATGAAATACATATGAAATAGCACCTGGTAGGCAAACAAAAAAGGGAAAAAAAATGACACCACACGGAGCGGATTGTGTTGGTTATTGCACGCTGTGGTAGCTTTTTGGTTGCTTTTCAAATTCTTTTTATCTTATTTTCAAAAGTAATTATTCACGGTTTGAAATTTCATAATTATGGTAACCATAGCAGCTTTAGGGTAATGGCCTATGATGTATTCTGATTAAAGTTCTACAGTGCATAAAGCAAAGTGCAAAAGCCACACATTTGTGGTTAGCAAATCTTTCCTTTTCCCTACATATTTAATTTTTTCGCTTTTCTTCTTAATTCAGTTTGTGAGAAATTACCATTGTATATTTGGTGACCTGATGTTTACAACCTGCTCAACAGTCTAATTATATATAAAAGACAATTAACATGCATATTAACTGTCGTTCTTTTAAAAACGATCATTACATTAAGTAATTTCGTTCCGGCTATATGTATTCTGTCTGGGTAGTGGACAATATTATTCACTCAGTAATAATAAAATGAATGAGTAATAAATTGCAATTGTATGGACGGTAGGTTGATTATAAACCGTGGGATTGCAATTCCATTGTTAAAATCGATATTACTTACTTTAGTAGAAGTGTACAATACAATTTGTTGTGAAATAACTGGACACATTGATCATCGACATTTTAACGATAAGTGATCACCGCTTATAATATCCTATATATTCTGACCAATAAGAAAGATACTTTTTAGTGATATTTTTAATTATTGTACAACATGTTAATTAGAAAACACCGACAATAAAAAATATAGAATTTTATAAAGCATACAAGTTTATCTAAAGCTAGTCATTCGTGCGCGTAAAAAATATTGCCATATATCACGCACCACAAAGTTTTCTAGATGAAGAGTTGAAGTAAATAACTAGCCAAAACCATTGTTCGGAGATAAATGTCTGCGTCATGTTTTTTTGGGGTATTTTACCCCAAACTACCCTGCCTTGTCTGAAATCGCTCAAAACTCCTTAAAACTTGGCATTTAGGTGTTTTGAATGACGCTGAATCTAATTCTGGCATAAACAATGCAACATTTTAAATTGTGTATTTTTAAATGAAAGTTAGGAGATCGTCATTAATTGTCGGATATCTACTTGTGCAATTATAACTCGAAAACTATTGGACAGATCCACTTGAAATTTTTACCGCATGTTTAACAATCATTGTTTAATCGCTTGATGGAACCAGAAACTCAATCCGCATTGTATTTTTTATTTAACTGCTAAAACATGCGATAACTACTTGTATATAGAATACAATGACATTTAATTTTTTGATTTAAGATGGCTAGTAGGGCTAGTACGTCCTATAAAACAAGCATTCATAGTGAGCTTAATTTTGAATCAATTCTCACATGTTATACATCAAATTATTATAGATAAAAGTATATTACTTGTTGTGGTAATGTAAATGTGTTAATTCTTATGGTTGTATCCACGCTACGTGATAAAATATGTCTGATTCATGCACTCAAAGAAGTAAAGTTTTGAGTGAAAAAAGCATGAAAGATATTGATATTTTTACAAGAAATTTTGTACACTTATAGAGGGAGGTGTAACTAGAGGAGGCTACTTTTTTCAATTTTAACCTGTATTCTCCGTAAAAGAATCGCAAAGTCCGTCAATTTGATGTCAGATTCAGTAACCGTTTAGTCAAAAACAAACAAAAATATAAACAAATTACCACTAGACGGATAAATGTATACCTTTTATCTTTAATTTTGTGTATTGCTTTTACGATTCTGTGAACTAATAGCTGAGAAAAACCCTCAGAACTTTTACGCGTTTTGTGAGTAGAACGTAGTGGGTATGGCTTCGCCTTAAGCCCACCTTAAGTAGAGAAATCATGTCAACCAAAGACCGTGGATCTCTTGCGAAATACCTGAAATGTTAGTAAATATGTGTACCAAATTTGGAATCAATTGATTACATAGTGTTGTCAATAACAAAAATAAAAAAAAATGATGTAATTTTTAAATAAACAACTGAATTAATTCTATTTTTCCGGCCTGCCATTTTGGGCCTGCCATTTCGAATATTGCCATGTGTATGCTATATTTTGTTACAGCGTCCTTAAGAAACAATAAAACTGCTAAACTAGATTTGGCATAAGATTTCTATCTTGGCGCTGCCATTTTAATTTTTAATATCTAATAAATTTAAAGCCATATTGATATTCAGCGTCATTCAAAACACCGAAATGACAAGTTTGAAGGAGTTATGAGCGATTTCAGACAAGTGATGGTAGTTTAGGGTACAATACCCCAAAAAAGCATGACGCAGGCACAGGACTTTTTAGGGCTTTTAGTATGTTGTTCAGTAAATAGGCAGTAAATAGAAGGTATTTACCAAATTAGTAGTAGTAATTTATTAACGAATTTCGCCATTCTTTACAAAGATTAATATTAAACATATTTCATACAATTTTCACTTATAACAACTAATCACACAGTAAGGGCCGATATATTCACCTATCGTGAAACTGTCCGTCATCTAAACGACAAGATAAATGGTAAAAAGGTGTCTATTCACCTGTCGTTAACGTTACCGACCGGATAAATACGCTTAACGATCAAATTTATTTAGCGATCGATAGAACCTGCCGTAAACTAATGACGAACACTTTGATTGGTCACAGAGCATGTGCTGAATGTCAAACAAAAAGTCAAACTGACAAATATTTACGTACGTACGTGGTACTGTATTAATTGAAGTCATTATTTAGATAATATGGCCGAATTTGCTGAATTCGTCTTTCATACCATTTTTTTTTTAACTTTTGGTGGTCTTTTTTAATTGATGCAGTTAGAAATGGGTGCGAATGAATTTTAGTTACGTTTTGTCAATGTCTATCAATGTCATTTACGGCGCTACATCTAGCGGCAATTAGTCCAAGTTATGATCCAAGTGTTGATTTAGTACACCCTTTTTACCGACATTTGATACTATACTGCCGAAAAATATTCGTTAGCGATGTTTACGTCCTCGTTACCTGACGATAACTTACAGATCGGTGAAAAGACAGAATCATTTTTAACGCGAACGTTAGCGTAATCTGTTCGTTGGCTAACGACAAGTTTGACGATAGGTGAATATATCGGCCCTAAGTCCAATAACAATAAAACTAACAAAACATCAAAAACATCACATGCCCTATCCTCCAATCAGGATCGGAATGTTGAATGTTGCAAAAATTTCGAATTCAAGCCTATTCCAGCTCGCCTGTAACCTATTGAGAGATCCATTCCCAGCATAATTTGTTCTGGCAGCTCTTACGATAAAAAGATCAGGATTTCTAGTTCTGCGGCCAGTATTGAAGTTGATTAGCGAGAGGACTGACTAGATGTCATAAACACCATTTACTAATTTATATAAGAAACACATATCTATCCTCTGACGCCTTAACTCCAATGAACTCAAATTCAACTGTGCCATGAATCCCGTGTAACTATAACTTAGAGATTTAGGGCCGATATATTCACCTATCGTCAAAGTTGTCGTTAGCCAACGAACAGATTACGCTAACGTTCGCGTTAAAAATGATTCTGTCTTTTCACCGATCTGTAAGTTATCGTCAGGCAACGAGGACGTAAACATCGCTAACGAATGTTTTTCGGCAGTATAGTATCAAATGTCGGTAAAAAAGGTGTACTAAATCAACACTTGGATCATAACTTGGACTAATTGCTGCTAGATGTAGCGCCGTAAATGACATTGATAGACGTTGACAAAACGTAACCAAAATTCATTCGCACCCATTTCTAACCGCATCAATTAAAGAAGACGACCAAAAGGAAAAAAAAATGTATGAAAGACGAATTCAGCAAATTCGGCCATATTAACTAAATAATGACTTCAAGTAATACAGTACCACGTACGTACGTAAATATTTGTCAGTTTGACTTTTTGTTTGACATTCAGCACATGCTCTGTGACCAATCAAAGTGTTCGTCATTAGTTTACGGCAGGTTCATTCAATCGCTAAATAAATTTGATCGTTAAGCGTATTTATCCGGTCGGTAACGTTAACGACAGGTGAATAGACACATTTTTACCATTTATCTTGTCGTTTAGATGACGAACAGTTTCACGATAGGTGAATATATCGGCCCTTAGTTTATTTTTTTTTCAGGGTTAAAACCTAATATGCCTGGGCAATTAACGACAAACTGTACTTTTGATTTTTATTTTTTTTGTTTAATATTTTTAAAGCTTTTTATTACTATTCCTTATCTGATTTGGTTAATATAAACATAAAAATACATGGATTAAAGTATCAATATTATGTCTGGAGCTAAAATACCAGATTAATGTGGGATTTTTCGTAGACTTTGGTACAAAAGGTCTAATGCAAAAGTGTTATGCATCAACCGTTCTCTCATTAACGTCAACGACAAAATAATGTGCAACGTTGATATTAACATCTATAGGGTAAAGAAATTGAGAATTGTGACATTCTTCATATCTTCTTCGGATCAACATGTGTCTTCAAACTGAATGGGAATTCGTCATTGAACACTCCGTCCTACTTGATTCTGTTTGTAGACGTGGAAAACGTTGCAATCCTCATTTTTTGCTGTTTGTGGGGGTTATGGCAAGGGGCTGCATTCCTGATGGGAGTAGGTTGTTTGTGTGCCTTCGATTTAGCATCGAAATAAAATCATAATCATAAAATCGTACACTTTTAAAAGTCATATATCCAATGTGATCCGCTGCTATATTTTTGGTGGTACGGTATTTATTTAGTATAAAACTTAGCCAAACAATATCATTATTGCGTCAGCTTTATATGTATTGTTTTCCACACCTTCTACTCCAACAATCTTTTTTTTCAGATAAAGGTATGGTGGAACTCTTTGTTTTGTTTCACTATTTATCCAACGCTTGAACGGCCAATTTGTAGGCAAATTATAATTTCCGGCCATATTATTGCGTTCACAATTATTTATGTTAAAGCCAGTTGTGTCTAGATAAATAAATAAAACATTTTTTTTGAATTTTTGTCTCTTACGTCATTTACTTGAACTCTTCAGATCTGGTCGCACGCTGATGTAACTGACTAGCGATAAATGAATGCACTGGCTTCCGTAATGTTGGTTATAAACTAGCGATTCGTTACCGTTCAGAAAATGGTTTCCTGAAATATTTTACATAATAAATTTCATAGGTACACCGTCGTGTTATGCTGGGAGTGCGCCAAGTGCTATTTCAGCGGATGACAGACGGGTTCCGTCCATTCTGCAAACACAGGAAGCGCGTTTGATCCCACAGGGCCGCGCCTCGCTCCTTCCTAATCCATTGACACATATATTATCGCCGTTGTCTTAAACTATATTTTTTTGCGTTATCAGATCGCACGCGACTTGTGTGCTTATGAGATACGACATCGAACGATATTTTCAGGTACAATGGAATTAGATTAAATTTTTGTAACGAAAACAATATTGTTTTTTCCCGATTAGAATATTATTATGACGTATTGTCTGATGAAATATGAAAAAACGTTTTTGGGGCTAATATTAATGAGTATATCCGACACGTGTAATGAATAGTGGTTATTGTTGTCTGGTGTGTCCTGATAAATTTAAATCATTAGATATTATTTCTTTTACATAAAACAAAAACTTTGAACAATGAAAACTTATATATATATAATAATAACGTTTTGGCTAATCAAGATTAGAATAGCAATATATGTTTTAATAGTAAGTGTGAATGAAATTAATCAAATGGAGTTCATATGAATTTGAAGTCTTTTAAGGCAAATAATAATTAAACTTCTCTGTGTTATAAAATACAACATTTTTAATTACTCGTATTCACAATAATAGGTCCTTAATTCAAGTATTTCTTTGTAAAACAAATTGCCTATATTGTGAAGACTGAAAACTACTATATTATATTCGCAATAACAAAACGTTTCAACCCAAAGTCCTGTTACTTTTTGTATGGCCAAGCAGTATTGTTGATAATGTCGGGTCCATTTACTGCAAAATAACATTTGTTTGGGTGTAGAACGATCAAGGTAGCCGTTGGGTTCAAAATAATTTCATACCGGATAACAAAAATACTGATAGGTTCAGAAAATTTTGCTGAATCCAAAAATGCAAAGTGATGAATGGATATCGGTTGCATAACCTTTTGCCCAAACAAAATTGTTTAACCTATCGATAACTAAGCAGCTAAATATATTTAATTATTTTAGTTTTCTAAAAAATCTTCAAATCGTTACCTATATGTATAAAACATATTTGTGCTTTAATATGGAAAGGGACCAAATTCCAGTTAGTTTTTACAGCTATCTGTGTAAATAACGCATTTGAACTGTAAAACAAATCTCTACTATAAAATTACCGTACTTTTTCTGTAAACGTGTAGGAATAAAACTATATTACAGAAATATCCTGTAATATTACTGTAATTTTACAAGAATATCTAAACTAAATATCACGGAGACGTAAAATTTGATACAATTTTAATAGTAATTTCGCTGGTCAAATAATCAGCGAATTTTCTGTAAAGAATCGCAATTACGTTGTGAAAATATGTACAGTTGCTTGCAAACGGTATGTACATAAATAACTGAGAAAAGTGCAAATTCTCGCTTTAGCATTTCTGTTGTAAATTTGTCAATGTGATGTAAATGGGATGAACGTAATGGGCATGCGAGAATGAGCATGTAAACTACATTTTTAGCAACATAATTATTGCTGAAAACAAACAAATTTTGTTAAGACATAATAGATTAAACGTTTTTCGTTCTAACTAAGGGCTATAAACTCCATACACATTTTATATTTGTATTTTGAAAGCACCACTCATATGTGAAACTTAACTATGTACATACCGGGTGACCCACGGCATAGGTACGCCCGTTTACTTTTTTAGTTTATAAAGCTGGATGTTTTTCCTCGAATGATCAGGGTACTTCCTTCGAGTAGTCCATTGAGCGACTTTTACTTGCTTCTAACAACATTTGTACGCTACTAATTTCAACAAAATATCAATTATTTGTATCATTGTAACCAATTAAATCAAGCTAGAGGGCGCCAGTAATGCAATGTCGGAAGATATCGATTTAGTTAGTGTTTATTTGACAATTTTCGACAATTTTCACCAATTCATAGCCACCTAGATTAATACACAAAAAGCTTATTGTTGCGTTGCCTTGGTGATAAAAATTGACGATCGATATGTTTTTGTGTTCAGAATGTCATCCTGATTGAAAATATCACACAAAGAATATAGGGTGCCATTTAAAATTTCAATGATGACGTCATTTCCGGAAAAGCCGGAAGTCATATTAACATCAATAGTATCCCAAATAATGGTATTTTTTGTCTATTAACAGTTTCCCAAATTTAATTCGTCCAGCTTTATAAACAAAAGAATGGGAGTACCTATGGCGTGGGTCACCTGGTATATGAAAATTCATTTCTACTTACCCCACATTATCCTGGAGATGGATTGATATAATCGCAATTCAAATACAATTTGTCGTAGATGAAATGATGCACCAAAACCTTATTCAATTTGCATTAATAAAACCCCAAGTTATCAATATTTTCAAATCATCTTTATTTCATATTTTAGATTATAAATTACCTTATGTAATACCATAAAATTAGATACAGTTAAATTTAAAAATCTTCATATTAGATTTCAGAGAAAAAAGTATATCTAGAAACAAAACTAAATAAGCTTTAGCTGCAACCATAAAATAAGTTACAGCAATTATTTGCTACCTCATTTGTGCATTTTTGTGTTTTTGTAGATCTAGGGCAGGTCTCTTCTCATTCTATTTTTGAACATTTTGTCATGTATTTATTATTTCGTTGAGATCGTGTTATAAGACATTTTTGAAACTATGCATCGTATTATCCGGGTAATGTATTGTGCTGGTTCCGGTAGTTTATTACAATCTAATTGTTATTCATTTGAATACTGTCTATTATTAGCGATAACTTTCCTAACTGAAGACGAGCAGTATAGCACGTCCGCATTTGAGGCTTCTTCACTGATAAGACTTGTGACATAAATTTTGTTTTCAACGATACAGATATGACTTAATAATATTTTACGACGTAATCAATACACAACATACATACAGCACAATCTGGATTAGATACTGCGGTTCTTTCTTTATAGCACTATTAAAGTATGTTTACAAAATCACCCGGCAGGAATAGACTTTGCTCGGAAAACTCACCAAATGGTACGTGATTTCGACCCAATATGCGGGTATAAACAGTTCTCATTTCGGAGGCATAAATTCACGCAATCGTAACAATTACGGCGGTGCAACAAGCCGTAACGGTTAAAAATAAAATAACCTCGGTTGTGGAGTCAATGTCAAGGATATTATAGTTTGCCTTTCCTTACTTACGTACGTGCACTAAAATTGGTTTTAACTCCTTGGCTGGCCCGTGGGTGTTAATGTTAACAGGTTTGGCTATTTTACCGACCCCACAGATTATATCTGGCCGATAGTAAATCAGATCTTTATGGCCGACGTTTATATATATTTTGAGCTGATTAGGGCGAAATATTAGTAAGATGCACGCACACCTGGGCAGGGTCGATAAAACGACGGTATTTTCTATGTATTTTTGTAGCTATATTATTTTGAAAATTTATAAAATATTTATCATTTCTTGAGGAATAGTTCGTGTCCGGCATTTGCAACTGAAAATAACACACAAAAAAATGTCGATTTTAGAATTGTTCGGTTTATTGCAAAAACAACCATAATTTAAATGAATTAGCCGGAAGCTGTTTTAAGGATTCTAGAGGCCTGATAACTTTCGTAGATAAGTCGAGAGTTTAACTATTTGACGGGGTATGTTATGGTAAATATGCATTTTTGTAATAGAGCATATTTTTTTTACATAATGGAAGTAATTGAATTTTGATTTTAAGGTTTATTTTTGCAAAAGTTTGCGGAGTCAAGTCAGTTCTATTACTTACCAAGCCATCAAAAAAAAAACATATTTTTAACGAGTTGAAATTATCTTTTAATGGTATAAACTCTAAAATTTTCCTGTAAGCCTAAACGGTAATTGTTATTAAAATAGAAAAGACAAGGATTGAATGATTGCAACAAAAAATTGTCAAACCTCTATGTATTTCGGATTAAAAATCTTTAAATCTTGTGATATTGATGTTGTCTAAAATTTATCCATTTAGTTCCCATAGAAAAAATTTCTGAAAATGCACTTTTCTAACATTAATTGTACAATATCTCAAGGTGGGAAATAAATTTGATATATGAATTGTATTTTGAAGTAAGTTAGCAACCCCTAAAATGGTGTCTAAACGTTGCTACTGATATTTGTTTATAAAATTATCAACACTTGCTGCATGGCTTCCATACATCAAAATAACTAAGGGAGTTAATCACCCTTTCATGTTCCGTAGCGAACAACTCCTAAATCACATCGGTTTTGAGATTCATAACGTGGAAAAGCTACGGAAAAATTATTAAATGTTATATTGCAAGATGTTGTATATCTATCCTTCATAATATGTCAAATTGTAGATAACTTATAGTTGTATTTATTAATTTGTATGTACTACTTATGATTACATATCTTTACTACAGAAACATGTTTATAACTTTTACATGAATTGTACTCTGAAAAGCTGCTCGGTGGCGAAAAGGCCCCAAATGACGATATTATGTAGACCACCGAGTGGAGGCTGCGTACAACAAAATGTTTTCAAAAATTATTGCAACTTTTTATCATACACCAAATTGTAGGTAATTGGTCTTACATTAGGGTGACCAGCCGTCCGGGACTTGGGCGGGACAGTCCTTAATTTTGATCACTTGTCCCGCCTGATGAAGCGTTCCGAATTTTTCCCGATTTTTCAAAATGTTATTGTTATGTCCAGAATTTCCAAAGCGCTAGCCATCAAACTATTGATTTTGTTAGCATAGAAACCATACTTCAATCAAGAAAATGAGCCAGCTGTATCTAAGAAAATGGTAACTGAGATATTTTCTATTCAATTTTGAAAACATATTATCACATTTAATTTCATTTTTATGCGGAATTACAAAATTTCCAATTGTGCAAAATACACTAAGGCCTTTATAACGCCTTTATGCATTAAATTTTATTCGATTTTAACGCAATAATTTGAACATTACGCGTTAGGTATTAAACGTTAGGTGTTAGTGTGGCCCGGACTTTAGAAGTACAGAACTGCTGCATATAGAAATTTAAAAAATGTCAAATTCTATAATAAATCTTGTTGACAGACAACGTACTGAGTCTTTGATCTCCTGTATTGAAAAATCTCAATGAATGGTGTTTTATAGTCATAGAAATGCAGAACTTTCACAAACAGTAATGATTAACATCTTTCAAACGATTTTCAAACGTGTATTGTGTTTGCAATTTAGTCAAACTGATTTTGATTAATTTAAATTTCGATATTAAATTAATTATAATAAAGAAAATTAATATTATTGGATATCGATTCGAATAAAAACAAACATTAATTTATTGTTTATGAAATCTATTTAAAACTTAATAGAACTTAATTAACATTACATATTTTTTTATAGACATTTTTCATAAATCTAAAAAAAGGCATACAATATGGATAATATGTAATATGTAAGTAAATGAAAATTTAATGATAATTTAAGAAATGACACTCTATGACACTCTCACTATTATTGGAAATCAGTGAGAAACAAATCCAGTGTTTTGGTGTAGTTTTCTATAGGCAAAGCCAGTAGTGAAATACAATAAACATATTGCATCTAATAAGTACAAACGATGCCTTAACGCTACAAGGTCTTGAAAATTGATAAGGTTCTGACGGTGTAGGTGAAACAGTTATAAGCAAAAAGGAAAGATTTTCCAAGTGCATTTTGTAATCACACTGATAGAAATATTGCTTAAGGCAAAGAAATGTGTTTGAATAGCAGCAAAGAATGTTTATTTGAGTCAAAAAAATATTACTTTACTCCAAACAAATGTTCATTGATTCAAATAAAGATGCGCTGTAGCAAATAAATACATTTTTGCCTCTATTCAAACGACGGTTTATTTGAGTTAAATAGAATTGTCGATCTGTGCATTA
Organism: Aphodius sticticus; assembly: GCA_963966075.1. Classification (NCBI taxonomy): domain Eukaryota; kingdom Metazoa; phylum Arthropoda; class Insecta; order Coleoptera; family Scarabaeidae; genus Aphodius; species Aphodius sticticus. The sequence goes on from OZ014510.1 coordinate 22,535,135, forward strand.
TCTACGTCAGCGATAGTTTTGCTCATCGAACTTCTTAAAAAAATATAAAGAACACATGATGACACACAGGCAGGATGTGAATTCTAAATAAATTGAATTTAAAATTAAGCCTCAATCTGGCTTTGATCCAGGCACCTTTTTGTGTCCAGCACAATGCACCAAAATCTATACTGTCTGGGCCTATTACATGTTATATTCTTTATACCCAATTCAATTGTATTCTTAGAAAAATGTAAAAAGAAATTTTAAAATGGAAGGAGAACAGCTGAGATGAGCTAAGAAACCTAGCTTTAACTTTATTTTCTAGTATCTGCTGCTAATCAAAAAGCCTTGCACTGTTTCATGTTTCAATTGATGCCAGTTTTATTTATGCCCCACCCCCGGATCTCAGCATCCTGCCTTGCAGTAATGAAAAGTTGATCCTCGTGTCATCCATGAATGCACACAGATACGAAAATGTATCTATTAATTAAATAAATAGCGTCAACTTTTGAGCTATAAACGTTTTAGTGCTTTAAATTTGCAACATTTTAAAAAGATCAAAATTTTATGACACGATTAAAAAAGAAAATTAACGAAAAAAAATCGAAGGGACATGGTTTTGAATTTCATAATTATGGTAATTATCGGTGATTTTATTTACTGGGCATGCCTGAGTCCACTATTACCTCAGACAGAGGTTTGACGCGTTTATGTACTAAAGGTGAGTTGAGACATGCATAGATTTAGTGGCGCCAGTAAAAACTGGCGCACCAGTAAAATTAAATTGCATGTGTTGATGTTTACACATGCAATTTAATTTTACTGGCATGAAAGTTGAAATCATGCATGCATGGATCGAAAAAGTCTGCACCCTTCTGACATTACTGGCGCTAGTGATGACAAATACGTGCAGCAAAACAAAATTAGCGTGTGTAAACAAATGCCTGCACATCGGCTCGCCAGTTTTTAGTTAAATTTACGTTTCGGTTGAGGTCGTAATTTGTGTTTATTGTAGTTTATATAGTTTATTATGGCTAACAAAAAGTGATTGACAGGACTGACGATCAAATATCTTGAAGACTATGAATCTTATCCGGGTTTATGGGATGTACTATATGTACATAGTAGTGCTTATAAAAACAAAGATGGTCGAGAAAACGCTTATCAAAACGTTTGCGAATTAATGGATATTGAAGGGTTTGAAATAACTGAAGTGAAAGCTAAAATACATTCTATTAGAAATGCGTATGCTTTAGAATTAGCGAAAATTAAAAAAAGCCAACATTCCGAAGCAGGTACTGATGAATTATACAAACCAAAAGTGACATGGTTTGCGGTTTCTTTTTCTGTATTTCTTTTATCTTTTTTTTTTCACTAAAAGTTTAGCGACTATTTCGCATGCTTCGGAAAGTTCACTCGACATATTGCGCACTGTGAAATACACTTTAAACATGAAACTGGCGTGCAAATAGAACTGGCTCGACTGCTGACACCACTAAATCCAGGCATGTCTAAACTCACCTTAATTTTTTCATAGCACAAGGTGGGAGTCAACCCGATGCGTCCTGCATCGGTCTATGTTTTTAAAAATACTGAAATATTTGCGTAAAGTTTACAAACTTGCCATTATATACAAACACAGTTTGGTCTGTAGATACGACGCAATATTTTGTGCGAATCTTTTCATGAGACGGCAGCAGTTGTTTATATAAATTAAGTTATGACATACATAATTTTAAATAAACTCATTCAGTTTATGAGATGAATGAGTTTATTATAAATGGTCATAATACGTTGAAAATACATTGTACGTGCAGAGTAGGTAGGCGCTCTTACTCAACTTGCGTCAAATTTGCATCATACAATATACAGTGTGTCTCGCGAGACGTTGGATTGTATGGGTACTTTTGTTATTAATAAATATAGAAAGTCGGTTAAATGGGCAAAGTAGTTCATATCTATGTGCTCTTTCATAATCCGTTCAGAAAACAGTTGAATTCCAAATGGTTTCCAACCTATTTTAAAACAACCCAAAAATGTACGTTTTTTTAATTATGGTCATAACTTCTTTATTTGTGATCTCATCAAAAAAGCGTTTTGACATCATAAAGGCTTTTTTTTGTCTACAATTTGATTATGTCAGTTTAAAATTTTTTTCGCCAATGAATTCGTCAGAAACAAACGAAGCTTTTGTTTTTCTTATGGACGCCATATTGGTTTTATACATGTTTGGATTCAAAATATTTTTCTGAGTAATTTGGTATGCCACGACAAAATTGATGTTTTTTTTTTAATATCTGAAAATCGCATGGTGCAATGAAAAGCACATTTGAGAGATACTGTATTTATATGCCCATAGTCAAGTTACAGTAAAATTTTGGAATGTATTTATTTGTACTAACTACACAACATAAAAAAGTAACAAAATTTTAACAAACTAAATAATGTTTTAAAAAATCTCGCCATTTTTGTGGAGGCATTTTTCACAGCATTCCGTAATACGGTGACCTTACCGAGGGTTCTTCTGTCAATCGAATCGAAAGCGGCGATGACGGTGTCACGTAACTCCCCAACGTTTCAAAATTATAAACACCATACACCTTATTTTTGATGATACTTCAGAATAGGTAGCAATTATTCTCCGTTTATGTCTTATATCTAAATAGTTCCTCACAATTCGGGCATTATGTGCAGGTGCTCCGTCTTGTTGGAACCACATACCTTAGCGTAAGGCCAACGGTATATCGTCCATTCTTTCTTCCACGGCCTCGAGCAGTATTGCCGATACCTCTCCTAAGTTAAATTTTTGTTATAAAAAATTGGTCCGATTAATCGGTTGGCCACTATTCCGCACCATGCATTAAAACCAAACCGCACCTGATTATGGCGTGGTACAAAATGGTGATGATTTTCGCGAGTACCCAGTAGTCTTCTTTCAGTTAAAAGTACCGCAGTTAAAAATATGTTTCATCGGACCATAATATTTTTTTTTATAGAATTCTGGGTTTTCACCAATTTTGTTCAACCGATGGGTACAGATGGGTAGATATCACATTGTTTCACAAAATGTCTTCCATGGCATCATGCGATTTTCAGCAATTCTCGAAGTGTACCTTGTTCAGTCAATTCTATTATCTTATTGTATTAAAACACGGCATGTGGCATACCAAATTACTCAGAAAGAAATGAGGAATCCAAACATGTATAAAACCAATATGGCGTCCATAAGAAAAACAGAAGTTTCGTTTGTGTCTGACGAATTCAATGGCGAAAAAAATTTTAAACTGACATAATCCAATTGTAGACAAAAAAGTGCCTTTATATTGCCAAACGCTTTTTTGATTTGATCACAAATAAAGAAGTAAAGACCATAATTAAAAAATGAAATTTTTTGGTTTTTTTAAAATAGCTTGGGAACCGTTTGAAATTCAACTGTTTTCTGAACCGATTATGAAAGAGCACATAAATATGCACTACTTTGATCATTTAACCGACTTTCTATCTCTAATAATAACACAAGTACCCATACAATCCAACGTCCCGTGAGACACACTGTATAGTGTTGAATTGGCTGGCGTACTCCCTTTTTCCATGTTGGCGGAATGTATTGCTAAGTTTCAGCGCCAAATCGCCCATCTAGTTAGATAAATTAAAAGTAAATTTAACAACACTGGACTTTGAAAGTTTAGCAACAAAACTAATGTCTACTTCTAATTTAATTATAACCGATATGTGTGAACATATTGCACACGGACAAATATTACCCTAGCTTCTACTGGGTGATTGTAAATGCTTGTCTTTTTCCACTACACATTGGTAAAATATATTTTAAAAACAGTCAATTTGCTAACTTTACGACAATAATATAATCGTTGGCTTTTCGCCTATAAAGAGATCTAGTTCAGCTCTCCAAGGCACTCTAGGTTGCCTCGGCAATACCCAGCAGGATGCTGGATCCAGTTATAAATAATTGGATCGAAATTAGACCGGGAGCTGCATCGACTTGGCTTAGAAATGAACAGGAAGAATCCGTTTCTGGTACATCAACGATATCAGTCAACATTCATCGTAATTATACGAAATTCGTACATCAAAGGCACGGTGAAAATCACCTTCATCGCTCTACAGTTCACGTTAGAGCGATAGATTTACAGCATTAGCAAATAACACTTTGTAGATAGTGTGAAAGTGTTAATATGTGTGCATTAGAGGGAGAGGATGTAAGGGAAATTGAAAGTATTTTTAACATGAATTGGTAATGTACGAAACGTATGGACAGAATTTTATTGTTATTTTAAAAACTTTTGTTTTCACATAGTGTGGTGTTTTTTTCGGTGTCATTTTTGAAATTATAAATTTAACTTCTAAAACATAGCTAGGTAAAATATGGCTCTATGTTGTTGTCCCGATTACACTGTGCTGCCAAATAAAAGACTGGAAATATTTTTCAGGAGGCAATTAGATGTAGAAATTTCTTAAAAGTCATCATTCGCCTTAAAAAATTGATAAATAGTTAAAAAAATAGAGACTTTTAAAACAATATACGATGTACTAAAACAATATAGTGTACTAAAACAATTTAGGTTTTTTTTTAATTACCGTAAACTACGGCTTAAATTACCAAAGGTAATTTACTGTCAGCATATATTACCGTTGGTAACTTAAAAAAATAAAAAAAAAATACTACAGGAAGCCGACGGTCCTAGGCCAAGTGGAACACTCCGTAGGTGTATTGTGATGTGTTTCCTTCTGGTAAATATCATTTCTTAATTTGTTATAAACAAAAAACCTAAAAAAACTCGTATTTTTTTCGTTTTTACTTAGAGCTGTTTTACACGACCGAGAATTATAACGAAAATAATAGCCAAAATTATCGCTATAATTTTGGTGAGAAATATTGGCAAATTAATTTCAAACGATAGTTAAAAGTTGTTTGACACACGACAATTGATTTCGCTATTAATGTAGTCGTGCGCATGCGTGCTGTAGCAGATTTTCTGATATACGCGGTTGTAACCAAAAGTTGGATAAAATAAACATAACCTATACAATCGTTGGTTGTATTTCTAACAAGGGAAGGGAAGAAAAGTATGATAGATTCTTTGGCAGCTTTCTGCTTCAACGACTGAAATTTAATTTGTAACTGCTGCTGCGCACTTCTGAGTCGCATCCAATGCCGTTTTACTGCGATTTTTATAGTTTTCGGCCTTCGATTTGTATAGATTAGGCCACTTCCTGTATTCCTCAATTAAAACCATCACTTCGGCACGGGTCCACGATGTTATAATGCAGCTGTAATAAATCCTCACAGAACAACGATTCTTTCTCGGCAATACAGGCACAATACCAGATTCCGCGTGGTATGTTGTCACATTTTTGAGGTTAACTGCGCGGCCAGACACGGGCCAGACCCTGGGCAGACCAATATCCAATATGATTGTTAATTGTACGAAGTGCGCATGTTATCGCGCATAATCTCGCGGTGAATAGACCAAGTCCGATATTTTTCTCACATAAAGTTTCGCTATTATTTTCGTTATAAAATATTGGTTTTACACGTCCGATTTTCATCGACAAAACTTTTGGTTATTATTTTCGCTATTATTTTCGTCATAATTCTCGGTAGTGTAAAACAGCTCTTAATATGTAAAGTATTGTAATCATGCCAAAAAATTAAAGATGAGAAAATTCTGAATAATTTATGACTATGACATTTTTTGGTACAATCAATAGTTTAGCTGCATGAGCAAATTCTATTTCATTGAGATCGGTCGTACTGCATTAAAACTAGTAGCCAGGATGTCAGATTAAATGTCAGATGTGATGTTAATGACTACTGTCAATACAGGCTGCGTTCGAATATTGTACACCGTTAAGGTGCGTTTTCATTAGTGCTAATGGCAGTGGTAGTAGACGCCATTATAGTATTTCTAATAGAATTTGCTAGTGACTCAAGTTTATGTACATGCAAACTAATATGTGTCACCATCACGAAATGTGAGAAACACTATAGTTTCGTCTGCTACCACCGCCATTACCAACCATTGCCACCAATCGGAACGCACCTTCACACTTTCTACACCCAATAACACGTGTCATTTGAGCGGTGTACCCGATGTCAACGGAGTACAATATCCGAACGCAGCTTTAGTCGACATATCTGTCTAGTTCTACTAGTTTTATTTTAATGCAGACATAGCCGATCTCGATCAAATAATATCTTATGCAGCAAAACTAGTAATTTTATATATAGTATGATAAAGTCATGTGCCTGGCCACATCAGATTTTTGCTTGTAAAAACTGAATAGATGGAGCAATCTTGATGCTCCTACACGGACTCGATTAAATTAATATTAACGGAGGAAATTCGGAATAACTGGAAATTTCTGCGTTTTTTTTTTAAATTCATAACTCCTCCATTTTCAAAGCTGTAGCGGAGGCTTTTCGCGTGAAAATAGCGATTGATGGGTACTTTGAGTGTGGACAAGGCAGGCGTTGTCCGATGATTAGTTTTTTATCCAATATGTTTCGGCGAGCCTGGATGCGTCGGGGGTGGTCCGATTTTAATTTTTTTTTCGTATTTCGAAAGTAGAAGTATTGTGCTACAAAATGTCTATTTTGATTTAGCGTTAAAATGTTGCGAAATAGGAGAAAAATGCTAGCAAACATGACCGAAAATTGCCGCGCGTTCCAACGCGGTCGAGTAGTGAGGGCAGGCGGCCGACGCTGGGAACGTCGCAGCGCGCTTGAATTACTATAGATACGCGCTTCCTCGTCTTTTCATTCTCTACAATTCGTCTGTTGAAAGCATCAAGATTGCTCCATCGGTTCAGTTTTTACAAGTAAAAAAGGAAGAAAACACGATTTTTTGACGTTTTTTGTTTATAACAAATTAAGAAAGTATATTTGTGAGTAGGAAACACATCACAATACATCTACGGACTGTTCCACGTGACCTGGGACTGTCGGCTTCCTGCTAGTATTTTTATCACGAACTCAGTTATTTTCTGCTGGTCTATATCCGGATTTTTTTTTTATAACACCAGTACATTTTTACAATTTTTTTCGTTAGCAAAGCTTCTTCCACTCCTCATTTCACCTGCCGAATAATATTATTTTAGAAAATTTTGCTAATCTTTTTGTAATGAATGAACAGAGGGTGGAAAGGGGGAGATGGGTTCACCGGAGTCAAGAACGCAAAATTGTAAATCAGAAGCCATTAACCTACTATCGAATTCGCGATTTAAACAATTGTGCCGGCGATCCGAAAAATTATTGTTTTTTGAAACCCAGCGTTGTTGCAGAGAAATCATGAGAGATTGGTGGTTATCTACAAAATAATGACTTACGGTTGTGCCCTACATTTTTTCACATAAGGAGCTATCACAACTTGTCATCGGTAATTTATTATTTTGAATTTTTAAATACCCGGCAATTAAAAAAATATAATTTGTCATTTTTAATCTTGAGTTACGTAGTAATTTAATATTTGAAATTAGAAATTTTAATTTCAGTGGTAATTTACGGGAAAAAAATTGTTACCGAAATGTAACATCCCTAGAGAAAGCTAGTTATTTACAAAATAAATTCTTTTATTTACCTACCATACATTTTATTAACATCAGTAGCAATCATAAGTTACAGTGATCCGTATTAACGCCGGTTTAATTTATCATTTTGAATTTTTAATTTCCCGGTAATATAAAGGTTACCTACTTTTTAAAATTTTTAATTACGTGTTAATTTAATATTTGAAATTAATAATTTTAATTTCAACGGTAACTTACGAAAAAAAATAATTACCGTAATTTAATATCCCTGGATACAGATGCCAGTAGCGCGATGCTAGGTGGCTATGAATTGGTCACAATAGTTAAAAATTTTCAAATACACAATATTTTAAATTATTTAATTTAAATTATTCCAAATTATTTTGGCCAATAAGTCACGTGACTCCATGCGTATTATTCGACAAAAAGCATTTTTCCGATTACAATGATACCGACTTTATGATATTTTGCTGTAAATCGTAGCGTGAAAATGTGGTTTAAAGCAGCGTTTCCCAACCGCCGGTCCGCGGACCGGTGCCGGTTCGCTGAAATATTTTACCGGTCCGCGAAAAATTTCGCCCGTATCAAGTAGGGTGTCTCGTTTAAGGTGGCTCAGCGCCCGATGCCGTCGCGGCTGACTCTTTTCTGTTTAGCTCCAGCATTAACGGCAAGAATACATTTGTCGGTATTTCTTTATAAATATAGTAATCGTTGCAAAATGTGTGTTACTTAACTGTTAACAGAAGATATGTATGTGATTTCTATTGTATTTACATATATTATTCTATTATTTATCTATACTTCATAATACTTGCTATAGCTATCACTAGAGTTGGCACTAATACCAGTCTATAGAAATCCGTATAAAACATGCACAAAAATTATATTCCAAATACATAACATCTTTATTTCTAATGGATTTATTTCATTTGCTCTTAACTACAATATTGTACGATCATTACTTTTTGGTGGTGGCAACATTGTTCACCTCTACATACAACATTGTTTGCGGGGATTCGTGTAGCTCCCTCAGTATTGTGTCAGTATGCGTGTCTTTTATTTTATCGCGTTCGAGCGTAATGTTTTTGAATATTGTCCGTTATAGTGTGTTGTGTGGCCTTTCGGAAAATAACTTTTCTTTCGTAAAACTTGAAGCCGTACAAAATTGAAGTACCAAAAGTCAAACCGCAAAACCTTATAACTTTCTTTAGTAGAAACAAAGACAATATTCAGGAGAAAAGTACTGATAGTATCGAAATTATGCCAAGTACCAGTGCTTCAAGTGTAGAAGGATCACAGAAGAAGAAATGTGTCGATACTTCTGAATATACACTACAAACAGAAAAGAGAAAAGGTAACTTTGTTAGGCAATATGATAAGGAGTATTTAAAGTTCGGTTGTATTGTAGCCCCTGGCAGCCACTGTCGCCACTGTCTTTGTGTGTAGTAGGTATGTTCAGAAAACCCTTGAAATGAAACTATGAAGCCTTCAAAACTAGCTCGTCATTTGCATTCAAAGCACAAACATTTTACTGATAAACCACTGGACTTTTTTGAAAGATTACATGATCAGACGAAAATTCAGAAAACTCAAATGAAAATTATGATGACTACTATAGTGGCAAGTCACTGTAGTCACAAGCGTTTTATTTCGTAGCTCTTCGTATAACTAAAACAAAAAAAACGTTTACTATTGGTGTTACTAAAGCTTTGCGTCTAGATGTCGTTCGAGAAATCTTGGGTCCTAAAGCTGCTACAAAATTAGAGGCTATACCACTATCGGATACCAATTCAGAGAAGAATCAATAACATGGCCACCGACATTTAAATACAAGTTATAGTGTGGGTGTAAGTGTCCACTTTTTTTGCTCGGAAAAAGTTTAAGCATGTACAATTGTACAAGTGTAAAAATTAAGTTTATTCAGAAGTTACATAATTTACACAAGTGCTTAAAATCACGTACTTAAAAAACATTAACAAAAAATCAAAATGGCGGCGTACCGGCATTTCTCCTCAAAACTCGTTATCAAAAATGTTGAGTCGGGTATGCCAGCCAATTCATAACTGATTGACTTGAAATTGGTACAATCTTCTCCGATACATATACCAGTCCAGCAAGTTTTTTTTTACGAGATTTTGAAAACGTCTTTTTGGTCACAGCTATTTGGTTACAAAACTGTCGAATAAAGAGTGTTCAATTTGTGTTTAATAACGTGCCAAAACTGCAAAAAAATACTACTTGCTAAAATCGTACGTACTGGACTGCATTTTTGAATCAGAGAATTCATAAAATCTGTCTATGTAGAAAAATGTAGAAATCAATCAGGTGTGAATTGGTTGAGATATTCGACCGTCTTTGAAATGCAAATGATAATAAAGCAAAAGACTTGATTTTAAATATTTGATTTTTGAATAAAATTGCTTTTTACACTACTACTACATGCTGAAACTTCGGTATCACTTTTATACCTTCCCTTAATCGTCAGCCGGTCCGCGAAATATTTCTCCTACTTTTGCCGGTCCGCAGGCGTAAAAGGGTTGAAGAACGCTGGTTTAAAGCAGGGAAATCGAAAAAATATATAGGGTTAATAATCAAAGTCATCGTAGTAAACTATTTATGAACGCTAACATCCGAATTTAACAGTTCTCTGTATTGCTTATACATCTGTATCTTATTGCTTTAGGTTATTCCGAAGTATTTCCGGTTATTAGAAGTCATGCATTTTTTGTCGCCTAAATTAGAATTCCTCCAAAATCCGTCCAGTGTCATCAATAAAAAAATTAAACAGGCGTCACCCGGTATACGATATACATAAGTGCTTTATTTTGCCTTATTTTACTTTATTTTGTCCCGTTGAAAGAAAAGCACAAAGTAACAATAGAAAGCATGTAGTTCCCCATTTTTTTTTATTTTAAGCAACAAAAACCTGTAACAAATTATTTATTATTAGTATATTTATCAAAGTTCTCTTTGTTAGTGTAAAGTTTCAACATAGGGGTTAAACTGGTTCTTAACAAAAATTTATAAATATTCTATTGTTTTCCGGATAAGCAACATATCTTTAAACTATCATTAAGCTTTCATAACTACCATGTCATCAGAATAAAGCAGAAATTCGTACAAAGACTTGAAAGGTTTAGACAGAACAAGACAGAAAGCGCTTTCCTTTAAACTTTGCAATTGGATACGTCTATAAAAAATATGGTGCCTGTTGACGTCCGACTCGTAATTTAGTAATAGGTAAAATTGGAATCTGTTCGTTGTCAATCTGCCAATGACGGGAAGTAGGTACCTAACTGGCTTCAGTTTCTGATGTTCGTCAATATTTCTCGGAAAACCGCATGCGGCAGAGATAGATGTCTATCGTTGCGTTATTCTCTGGCAGACGGCGAGTCTCCACATCGAGAAGTCTGAAAGGCTGCTGAAAAAACTCGGTAGTATTTCAGGCACCACCTACCCGTTTGGATGCGAATGCGGAGGAACATCGCTGGCAGACTGGGCGACCATACAATTGTTGTCTGTCGCAGGTGTTAGGCGAAATTGAAAATTGTTCCAAGTCGTTAATTTGTATTCGATAATTTTGGACGCGTGTTTAAAAAGTGTGACGTACGTCAATGGGCTCACGTCTCCGAATACATTATTATGTAATATTTCGAGAGGTAGAAACACTTGTAAGAGTTTCCGTTTGTTTCTGGAACGTTCCCAGTGCTTAGCTAACTCGTACAAATTATAAGTAGCTTTAGAGCCCGAGTAAATGAGCATCTGTATTCTTTGGGCTGCATAATATGAAGTCAGCACTATATTTTTGTGGATAGAATTTTTAAAGGACATTATCTAGTACATGACGCTTGATCTATTTTTGCGAGGATTTGTGAAATCGGTAACAAATGTTTGCTTGTATATTAAATTTGTCACATATTGAAGACAAAAAAGAAGAAAAAAAAACAGTAAAGTAAAATAAACTTACTAACGTTTACGGTTGGAACGTTTTTGGGAGTTCAATAGAAACACACATATACTAGGTACTAGGTACTTTGTCGGGTTTTCAATAGCGTTTTTTCATTTGATAGCAAACCAGCAATGTCAATATAAAACACTATAATTATTACCTGAATGCACATGAAAAAATATGAAAAAATCACTTGAACAAAAACCTGAAGAAATAATTGTTCAAAGATACTGAATGCAAAAATTTCAGTATTAGAAACAACCAGTAAAAGCCTAAGAACTTATATATATTGACTTTTTAGATAACAATAACACCAAGTTTAGTATTAAGTCGGAGATGTTTTTCTAGTTATAAAATTAATTTTGTATATTATTATTTATAATTTTATGTTTTTTTTGAAAAACTAATAAATATAATAAAATTTTCCAGAAAAGTAATTGATTTAGGAGAACACACTAATCGTATCCTCTTATAAAACACTCATTTATAAATTTGGCTACAATTAACTAGTTTTTTAATCCAATGTAACAACAGGCGACTTTTACGTGGCAATATTATTTTACTTCCAAATTATTTAGATATTGTCCGCCAAACCGAGAACAGGTTTCAACAAATTTGTTTGCTTTGGATTTTTAAAACCCGGTTTTTGTATCAACCCTAATACGTACTGTAAGGTGCGGCGCCTCCGATTGTACAAACAGTACATTCAAATTAGCAAAAAGAAGGGAAATAAATTCAATACAGTTGCCTTTTCGAGATCCACACAGAAACTGTTGGGTTTGAATATTCTATGGCGTCCGCAAATTTTAGTCGGGCCTGGCACCCTAGAAAGAGGTGCACGTTTGTGGTTTATTATGGTTTGCCGCAAAACGGTCACGAATTCGCAATTTTAACGTCTATACAAAATTAATCCATATAAAATTCTGCACAAAAAAGGTAGATGCCTCTTTTTCTTAAATACTGTGGTGATTAAATTGCAAGCGCTCCAATATAGGCGTTTGCAGTTTAATAACCACAACATAAAATGCCAGCAACCGCAATTTTGAGGCTGGATTATACAGGGGTATTCCAATATCAACATTTCCTTTCGTTAATGATTCTATATTTATATTTAAATCTGTCAATAATTATAGTTTTGTATTAAATATTTAACAAAAACATTTTGAAAACCCATAAACTTATTCCCGCAATGGTGGGCTAAAAAAGTACCCATATATTGAGGCGCTCGTAGTTTTTATGCAAAAAAGTGGTAAATACCTTTTTTGTACACACTTTTATAAACATTATTTTTGTACAGGAGCTAAAATTACGAAATCGTGACGTTTTGCGGTTACATACAAAGAACCGATAACGTGCAGGTTAAGGGGTGGGTTTAAGAGGTACCAGGCTCTAATGAAATTTTCGGACGGCATAGAATATTGAAACCCAACACTTTTCGCGTCGGATCCAAAAAGGGCAACTTTTTACTATACACTGTGATTCCCAAACTACGAGCGCCCTAAAATAGGTTTTTTTTCTATTTCTTTGTTCTCAAAAACATATGTATGGTACATATGGACATATGTTTTTGTTGAATACAAAACTATAGTTATTTTCATAATTAAATGTATACCGGGTGGTCTGTTTTACTTGTGACTCCTAAATATCTCGAGAAATATGGATGGTACGACAAATGTGTCTTAAATAAACTTGTAGGACTCAAAGGAGGAAATGCGATGACGATATCAGTTTCATTGCAGATGGCGCCGCAATCGGTGAAAATGAGGCTAACTTCATTTTTTTAAATGGGAATACCCAACTTTTTTTATCAAATTAGGATTTTACGCTATATAAGAAGAATCTTTTTTTTTGTTCGATGAATTTTTTTGTGCTTAAAAACGTTGTGTACCATGAGTGTCTAGTGTCTACTCACTACTCAGTCGTCGCTTTGAGTGCCAGCCGGCGAGCGCATCCCAAGCAGTGGCAGCGGTTGTAACTACCGCAGACGCCACAAACTTCCATCGTCAATAACTTTTGATAAATGTTCAGACAAAAGATTGTTCTTATTTAGCGTAAAATCGTAATTTGATAAAAAAATTCCCAAAACATTCCCATTTGCAAAAATGAAGCGAACCTCATTTTCACGGATTGCAGCGCCATCTGCAATGAAACTGATAGCGCCATCTCATTTCCCCCTTTGCGTCCTACAAGTTTACGACACTTTTGTCGTACCATGCATACTTCTCGAGATATTTAGGAGTCTCAAGTTAAAAAGACCACCCGGTATGTAGAATTATTAGTACAATGAGATTAGCAAAAGTAGGAGAAATGAATCTAATATGGTGGCCATTTTGGAATCCGACCCGGAAAATGTCGGGTTTCAATTTTCTATGGCGTCCGCAAATTTAATTAGAGCTTGGCACCTCTAAACCCCACCACCTAATGTGCAACGTTCGCTGTTTTGCGCATTTTACCGCAAAGCGGTCACGATTTCGTAATTTTAGCGCCTGTGTAAACAAATGGTCTATGTTCTATAAAATTCGGCACAAAAAAAAAAGATATTCACCACTTTTTCGTGTATACAGCGGTTCTCAAATTACGTGCGCCACAAATTTTTGCTAATTTTAGACCAGTATCACTGGAATAACTTTGAGTTTTCAAAACGGACAGATGTTTTGGTTGAATATTCTATACAAAACTATAATTATTTACGGAAATAAATGTAAATATAGAATTATTAACGAAAGGAAAAGTTTATATTGAAATACCCCTGTATAATCGAGCGGCTGTTGTCATATTATAAGTTTACTAATACCGAAATTATAAACAAAATATATTATTACAGTGTGTCTCACGGGACGTTGGATTCTAAGGGTACCTACTTTTGTTATTATTAAATATAGGAAGTCGGTTAAATGGGCAAAGTAGTACATATTTATGTGCGCTTCAGAATCTGTTCAGAAAGCAGTTGAATTCCAAATGGTTTCCAAGTTATTTTGAAACAAGCAAAAATTTTTTTAAATTATTAGTGATTCTTTATTTGTGGTCCCATCAAAAAAGCGTTTTGACATTATAAAGGCACTTCTTTTTCTACAATTTGATTATGTTAGTTTAAAATTTTTTCGCCAATGAATTCGTCAGAAACAAACGAAACTTTTGTTTTTCTTATGGACGCCATATTGGTTTTATACATGTTTGGACTCAGAATCTTGTTTTTGAAGTCACTCCATAGATAAAAATCGCAAGGGGTAAGACCCGGCAATCTTGGTGGGCATAATACTTCTGAATAGGTAGCAAGTCCTCTCCGTTTATGTCTTATATTTAAATAGTTCCTCACAATTCGGGCATTATGTGCAGGTGCTCCGTCTTGTTGGAACCTCACACCTTAGCGTAAGGCCAACGGTTTACCGTCCATTCTTTCTTCCGCGTCCTCAGAGAGTAATATTGCCGATACTTCTCCGAAGTTAAATTTTTGTTATAAAAAGTTGGTCCGATTAATCGGTTGGCCACTATACCACACCATACATTAAAACCAAACCGCACCTGATTATGGCGCGGTACAAAAAGGTGCTGATTTTCGCGGGCCCAGTACCCAGTAGTGCGGCTTCTTTCAGTTAAAAATACCGCAGTTAGAAAATATGTTGCATCGGACCATAATTTTTTTTTTATAGCATTCTAGATTTTCACCAATTTTGTTCAACAGATGGGTACACGTGGGTAGATACAATTTTTAGTCAATTCTATTATCTTATTGTATTTAAAACATGGCATGTGGCATACCAAATTACTCAGAAAGAAATGGTAAATCCAAACATGTATAAAAACAATATGGCGTTCATAAGAAAAACAAAAGTTTCGTTTGTTTCTGACGAATTGATTGGCGAAAAGAATTTCAAACTGACATAATCAAATTGGAGACAAAAAGTGCCTTTATAATGTCAAAACGCTTTTTTGATTGGATCACAAAGAAGTTAGGACCATAATTAAAAAATGTCATTTTTTGGTTTTTTCAAAATACCTTGGGCACCGTTTGGAATTCAACTGTTTTCTGAACAGATTATGAAAGATCACATAAATATGCACTACTTTGTCCTTTTAACCGACTTTCTATCTAATAATAACAAAAGTACCCATACAATGCAACGTTCCGTGAGACACACTATATAACGTGGTTCTTAAAGTGCAAATCCGAACGGCTGTATTTAAAACAAGTGGGCGTTTTACTGTAAAATGCCTAAAACTGCAAAAGTGCACGTTAGGGGTGGTTTTTAGGGTGCCAGACTCTAGGAAAATTTGCGGATGTCATAGAATCCCATAAACGAAACTATATTGATTTATTTCCCTTCATATCCCATTTTCATCTAATTTGTATGTACTAAAACCTTCATTTCAATCATCGTTTCAATATTGTAGTTTAATTTAATGGATCCATACGTTGGGTAAATTATTGTCTTCTCAAAGGATTTAGCTTGTATTGGTTTTAGTTGGTTTGAATTGCCTTGTCTTTCATGAGTATTCTTTGGAAACTCTGGACACGTGTAGCTCATAACTCCTGCCAACAGAACAGAAGACGCATGGTTAATAATTCTGTCACAGCTAAAGCCAACTTTAGGAGACATGTACAAGACCAATAGTTTTTTTAAGCAAACAGCCAGACTCAGTCAGTGTTCACCAAGAAAGGAATCGGTTTGGGTGAATTCAACTACTAGCACAGATATGTGGCGGGGGCACTTTCAATTCTCATATTTGCTATATTTAGAGCTGTCATCAACGGTGTCAATAGGAAGCAGGTTGCTCTAGTGGAGCCAGGCTGGTACTCATCGTCAGATATCCTAAAATTCGATGCTGCTCTATTCATTAGTGGTGCCGAGGTAAGTAAAGTTTCTGGCACACGTTGCGGTATTTTTAAAACCGCCCAAAGCGGCGATCTATTTGGGGGTTTCTCGCCGATGTCGGTTCTTTGTGAAAGGCCGCACGTCGAAAAGACGCTTATTCCATTTCGTTTACACATGTTGCCGCTGCTCCACGGGGAACTGTGCGCGTGTATGTATTCGAATTCGACCCCTTTTATTTTTCTTTGCCGACCGTCACCGTTATTTTTGGCGATGGTCTTTGTTCACTAACCATACGCAACGTTAGGTCGGTAATTACAAGGAACAATGGACATTAAAATTAATTATATCGCGAGCGGTGACACGAGGGAAAAATCCGGTATAGTTCAGGCACCGTTCCAAATAGGCCCTGCCATCGAAATTCCGTTCACTTTTGTTGAATCCTCTATTATTGTTGTCTATAATAGGTGTATATCATTACATGGTTTTTCTATGTACCTCAGTTCAGATGCAAAATGCAATTATCTAATAGATGGAGAACCTGCAATCAAATTCTACCCTAATCGATGGTGGCGTAGCTACATATTCAGCGCCCTGGAGCATGAATAATTTGTGCGCCCCCTTCGGAAGAGGTCTGGCATTTTTTGATAATCTAATGTACTTCAATTCCAATTTTTCAATTCCAGATTGAACCAAAAACGGAGTTTATATATACAAAATCGTTGAGAAATTCAGTTTCGGGTTTTGTGACAATAAATAACAATTAGTACGCTGGCTGTTTTCGATATCTAACAAATTAAACTAACCCCAATATTCTTCAGATGACAATAGTGCTATATATAAAGACTGGGATTGTATTTTATCGAATTTTTCTAAAACTAGTATACTTTACTAGCATAGATTTAAGAACATAGTTATACTAGTTTTAGTTTCAGTAAAAACCAAGGTGGGTATTACATAAGCCATTTCTTAATCTTCTGAAGGACTGTCTCGCAAATGGTCAAGTTTTAATTGCACGCTATTGTGCTTCTTACTATTAATTATGATGCTCAATCATATTTTCAAATACTTAAACTCCTACTTAAACAATGTATACATATTTTATGTACAGAATTAAAAGATCTAGATTTTCCTAAAAAAATCCATTGTCGTCCGATCAATAAAGAAATCCACTTCGGTTATTTTTGACCATAAATAACTCGCAAACCAGACACGATATTGCTGGGAACTTTTTCCACGTTATTTCTAATGCCCAATCAAAGGCGTATTTAAAAATCCAGTTGGGTTTGAACTTTTCCGAAGTGAATAGCTTTATTTGTTTAACTGCTCTGGTGTAACACGCTCTAAATGCGGGATACGGGAATAATCGTCTATTCCCGTATCCCGCATTTAGAGCTTGTGACGACATTTTGCGTGTGGTGTAATGTAAATATGTAATCAAATTTTATTGTCTATAATTACTTTTTTTTTGTTTTTTGTAATTATTAATCTGAAAATTTAAAAAATTCTAATGTCTACCACACAGTACGATTTTCTAACCCCATTCTATGATGTTTAAGGCTCCCGTCTCAATTCAAATAGCGAACTGTAGCGAATTTTTCTCCAAAGCTTCGAAATAAGAGAATCACCAGTCGTAGATGGCGCTACTATAAACATATCTGTTGTTATTTCGTGTATATTACATTTGACGTAAGGTATAACCTATAGAAATAAATGTATTGCTTTGTATTTGTACAAATATTCAAACTGGACTGTCTAGTCCAGTCATGTAGTCGATGATATAGAAATTTCACAATCGTTGCTATTGTAAACATGCTTGCCAAGTCACTACCTACACGCCACTACAATACTCCAGAGTGCAAGTCTAGAGAAGTTCAGAAGAAAATAACTTGTGCTCTTATAGTTAACATTTAATTATATTTTATAATGTATTACAGCACACAATATTTAGACGCAACTGCCATCGGAAAGCATTTATATATTTGTAGTCCACACCAGAATTTTAATAAATAATTTTCATAATTTCCGATGGCAGCTGCATAAGGACCTTCAGAATCGAATGGTAGCGAGCATTTCACGATTGGCGCAATAATTATGAGGTGGGTTACTTTCGCGTCTTGGGGTCGGAGACGGGAGCCCTAAGGATATTTTTTTCAAGTTTTTTTTTTTTAATTTTCATCCAAATTATTTGGAAGAAAACGTTTTAGCCAATTGAAACTTTTACCTACCACTAAGTTTTTTTAATTGGCAATTACTTTCTTTTAAATTAAGTAACAGTACCTATGTGTTTCATGTGAACAAGAAAGTAATGAAAATCACTTACATACATCAAAATTATGATAATTAAGATAAGATCACAAAATATTATGGTCCTTAGAGATTTATTTAGAAAATCTGGTCAATAGAATTTTTTTACACAAAAATTCTTTTATTGCCCTTCCAATTTTGCGCCCCCTCTTCTCCTGCGCCTGAAGCAGTTTGCTCCCACTGCTCCCGTAGCTACGCCCCTGCTAATCGAACATCACTACGACAAAATATATAATATATGATTTAACATTGAGTGTAAGAAATGACTGAAGAAGCCGGCAAAATTGTTTAATTTTATACTAATTCTTAAATAAAATATTGAGTGTTTATCAACATAATATCTGACTGTTGTTTTTCTCAATTATGGAAGAGTATTATATAGAATGTACTCACATGATAATTTGGTCTACCTAACCCTTTCTAGTGTTAATACTTATTCTTGCATTTGGCTTAGGAAATCTTTGAGTTAATTGTCAAGTATCTATTCTATTCTATAGTTGCCTGTATTTTGAAGAGTTTCGTGAATCTTTGCTTGACTTGAAACGTCGAACGTTTGATATTATGTCGCATGGTCTCTAGCTCATTGGCTTTAACAGGTGCAACACGATGCGACGTACTACCAAATGTTCGACGTAGGAAGGTATTCGTAGCACTGTGTAGCGCTGGCTTTATATTATCGCATGGAGTAAGCTTCTATGGTTTGCTTAAGTTGCATTTTCAGCAATTAATGGTGAAGTTCTTGCCTCACTTTTCTAATGGTTTTACTGTAATGGTTTCCTTGGTTCTTGTTTGGAGATTTTTTCAAGTAGTTGATTCTTAAAATCGAGCAAAACTGTTTATAAACACTTTAAATACTGTTAAAAACTGGAGCAACTGCACTCATACTAGAATCAAAATAGAATTTTACATATTTATAAAAATCGGAATTCGGTACCTACTGCATAAATAGGAGATTCCCACTGCATAATTTAAAATGTCCACTGCACATTTTGTGCCGAATGGTTGTTTGAATAGAGGCAAAAATATATTTATTTTCTACAAAGAAAGTTTACTTATGTCAATGAACATTTGATTGGAGTAAAGTAATATCTTTTTTACTCACGTAAACATTGCGTCACTATAGCAGCACCATCTATAACAAAATCAGTAACTGAAGAGGAATGATTTCTTTTTGTTTGTTTCTGCATCAAAAACCTCAAGTGACAATGGAAATGACTATTTTAGATATTTGAGTATTTTAAAAATTGTAATAATAAGCGTAAATTTTAAATCAATTCTATTGAAAATAAACTCTTTTTCACCACGTTGGACATGGTGATTCTCTACTTTATACTAAAAAGTAGTTTGGGAACCTAATGGTACTAATATATAATCGATATTACTATCTATATTTTGGACATAATCCAAGATTTAGAATCAAATCTAAGGAAATCTACCTGAAAAGAAAACCATACGTTGTTCTGTACATTTTGTTAAATATTTATTACATAATTTATTATTGTTTTTCCTTTAGTCTTCATAAGTATTATTTTAATGATGTTTTCGAAAACTTGTTAGAAGTTACTGGTGTACTTTAAATAACTGTGTTGGAAGCAACAGTTTAATTAAAATAATGAAACTTGCTGATTATTGTGTTTTGCGACTGAAGTATAAAATAATGTTAGGTCTGACAGTACTATACAATACTTCTAATAATATTAGTTTTCCAGTTCTACAAATCTTAATGTTAATTATAATTCATATTGGTGTCACCAGCATCTAATAACGCTTCTGATATTGCTATTATTATTATCGCAATTATTTTACTATTGTCGATTTCTCGTAAGAATTTGTCTTAGGTCCCGGCTAGGATACGAGCGGCGAGCGGCGAGCGGCGGGCGGCGAGCGGCGAGCGGCAGACCGATGCCGCTAATGATATATGTTTACATTGTTTCAAAGCCTTAACTTGGCAAAGCGGCTACGATACAGTAAGCGGCAGAGCGGCATCGTGAGCGGCACCACCTTGCCGCTTACTAGTGCCGCTCACCGCAGAATTATACAGGGTTAGCAAAAATTACCGGAACACCTAAATAATTCTCCAACCGTACAAAAATTCAAAAAATTGTTCAAACAAAAGTTTTTTTGCTTTAAACAGCTTTAAACAACCTCTCCTTTTTTAAATAGAACAGGCTATATATTATTACATTTTTTGATTCTAAGATTAATTCTAAGTATTTTTTTATAGGAATCATATTTTTATTAAATGCATTATTTTTAATTAAATGCATTATTTTTTAATTATAAGCTATTAACCTAAAATAGTCAAATTACCGGAACATCAAAAAAGTTTACCAACTGCAAAAAATTCAAAAAATATTTCAAATAAAAGTTTTTTGGCTTTAAACAACAGCTGGTTTAAATATAGTTTTAATTTACAGTGTGGTCTTTTTATTATGGAAATCTGCAAACCTTTCCATCTTCTAATAGAAGATCCTGCATACCTATTTTATTTCTTTATTCTTAGGTTGATTCTAAGAACTTTTTGTAGAAATAAGTTTCTTTGAAAATGCATCATTTCTGAGTTATGAGTAATTAATCAAAACTCCTGAACTTCAAATTAAGAATATTTTGCCACATACATACATATATACATATATACATACATACACATTTATTTTAATGTGGCAGGTTGAACATTGATTTAATTGTATTTAATTGAGTTATTTTTTCTTGGATTTTTTATTTTTAACCCGTTTGGTTCAAGTAAAAGTTTATTTTGGTTAATTGCTTATAACTAAAAAATAATGCATTTTATAAATAATTCCCACAAAAAATTTTTAGAATTAATCCTAGCATTAAAAAATATAAAAATATACAGGCTCTGTTAGAAAAAGAAAAGGTTTGCAAATTTCTATAATAACATAGACACCCTGTATATTAAGAAAATATTTGAACTAGAGGTTGTTTAACCCAAAGAACACAGAGCTTTTGACATTTTATGCAGTTTGAAATTTATTTAGATGTTCCGGTAATTTTGACTATTTTTGGTTAATAGCTTATAATTAAAAATTAATGCATTTTATAAAACATGATGCATATAAAAAATTCTTAAAATTAATCTTAGAATCAAAAAATTTAATAATATATAGCCTGTTTTATTTAAAAAAATGAGAGGTTATCAAATTTCTAGAATAAAATGAGCACCTTGTATATTGAAAATATATTTAGAATATATTAGAAGAGTAGTTTAAAGCCAAAAAACTTTTGGTTGAACCATTTTTTTAAATTTCTTACGGTTGGAGAATTATTTAGTATCTATGACTATATATCCCTACCATGATACACATTAATGATTATGATGACAGTAGCTTTGTATAATAATGACAGTTCGTTCGAATAATTACTTTATTATTCAAACGAACAGTCATCATTATACGAACGTACTGTCAAAGTCTAAACGTCGTAAATATACTATTAATATTACAATAATACAAATGTCGCAGTCCAGACCTCTATTTTTCTAAATATTTCCTGAGTTTGTCATGAATATAGTCAAACGTTGCAATTGACATTCTCATATAGTTAAAAACCCGTTTTCTATATTTTCTTAAGTAGTGAAATAAATGGTGATAATCGCCGTACCGCTGACGCACTGCATTAATAGGATGCACTTTGTAGTTACGTTTTAACCTACGGATCTTATTCAACCGAAAGTTATAATTTTCCGTGAGTAGCAGTTTGACAACATTACCGGACGACGACTTACGAACTACTAACAATTGCCACGACGAATTGTCGTGCCGCTCATGGTGCCGCTTACATCGTAGCCAGGTCGCCGCTCTGCCGCTCGCCGCTCGCCGCCCGCCGCCCGCCGCCCGCCGCCCGCCGCTCGCCGCTCGTATCCTAGCCGGGACCTTAATCATATTTGTGACCAATGCCTAGCTTCATTTGAATTGAAAACTAAGTTTTTGTTAGTATTTAGAATTTTAGGGAAAACTAGTTATGAGTATTTCTTATTGAATAAATTATTATTACAATAATATTGTTTTGAGTTTTTGTATTAATGTAATTTGTGAAAGTAACGTACCTACTTATATTCCTTTTTGTTGATTGTAACATGTGACAAATTTAGCTCTCACAGTGCTTCAACCCTTCTATTCATGTTTAATGTACTCATTGTGCTAGCCCGCAGTTTTAACGAAATTGGTCGCGTTTGATGGGCAATTCAATGGCCTGCGTTCCCCAAAAAGCTCTTTTACATGCGATTCATTCGACGCTTTTAATTCTAGCGCATGCAACGGTCGTAAAGTCCGATTTAACTCCCCGTTTATAGCGTCGATTTAATCGGGCCAAATTAGATTTACTGCGGGCAGTAAAGATCGAATCTTTCGCTGGATATGCGGCCTCAAGTGGGTCCCGTAAATTTTCCGTCGAAAAAAACGTGGAAAATAGGTCGAAAAACGCCGGCGTACTCGAAAATAATAAGATTGCGCGTTCGAAAATAATTCCGCGGGCTTATATTTAGGTATCAACAAAACAAGTGACGTCTCGCGATAAAAATCGTGCCAGGAGGCGTCGCTTTTTGGACTATTTCGGATTTATTCCACCAGAAAAAGTTTGTTATCGTCGAACTGGCTACAAATGAACTCGTAATCCACGGCCACATCAAAAGTTTTACTATATCAGAATTTACATCGGAATGAAATCAAAAGTAGCTAATGAATTGTATTTTAGAAAACGCCAATTCTAATAAAGATACGTAAATTGTAATTCAGAAAGCGTGAATTATAATTGAGAAATGACAAATGTATTTCGGAAGTGCCAAATGTAGTTCACAATTGAATTCCTTTACTGCCACAATTTAGTGTGATCAGACAAATGACATCGTAATGCAAGGTGATTATGCTTGGTCTGTGATGATGCAGCACCTTAAGACCCATCATCGACAAAACTATTCCGGTTAATATAGTTTTTAAATAAAATCTGTTTTCTTAAAAATGATTGAAATTTCTGATAATAATTATGAAATATGACTAATTATGACTTGATGAACCTTGCTAAATTACACAGGTAGAAATTTTTGTTTAACTCAAATAAATATTTGTTTGGCGAGAGAGAATGTTTATTTGGGTCAAAACAATAATACTTTACTCCAAACAAATGATATTTGACTCAAATAAAATTTCTTTGTAGCAAATAAATATATTTTTGCCTCTATTCAAACACGCAGTTAGTTGAGTTAAACAAAAATTTCTATCTGTGTATAATTTTTATATTTTATGAATTACAGTAGATCTTTTTTTAACTTTTTCCGAATTACAATCTACTAATCGGAATTGCAGTAGATTTCTGAACTATAATTGGAAAAATGTGATTTTTTAATTATTTTAAGGCCGAACTAAAAATAACTTAGAAAATATGTTATTTTCTCTATAAATTCAAAGGATTGTTAGCATACCTAGAGATAAATAATTCTTGCGAGATAAAATATTTGTGTGGAGAACAAATTTTTTTCTTTTTATTTTGTTCAAACACAGAGTGTTTGTGAAATAACACCTAGTCAATGACTAACAAGTTATTGTCACTTAACCTAAACTGATAAAATAATGAGTATTTCTACAATTTTGCCCATTGGCCCAAGTTGTTTTAGTCTGACAGTTTTTACCACTCAAGTAGACGGCGGTTGTTTTCACCTACACTATCACTGTGAATACACTACGGGTGCTCTGCTTTCAATCACTCCCGCACTAGTTCGAATGGTTTAGTTCTTTTCAGCCGACGCACAATGTTGTCGTGGTGGAGCAGACGATCTTCGTGCTTCTTAGCAAATTTTGATATTTTGCTAGTTACCATCTCCATGCGAAGGTCCCGATGAAGATTGGTGTTTTTGATGTACCATGGTGCACCAACAATGGCCCTTAGACCTTTATTTTGGAACCTCTGAATGAGGTTGATATTGGACTGCTTAGTGCATCCCCATAACTGTATTCCATACACCCATACTGGCTTTAATAATTGCTTGTATAGTATGAGCTTATTTTGCACTGACAGGGCTGACCTCCGTCCCATTTGCCAATACATTTTTCGGAATTTTAGGTCGAGTTCGTCCCGCTTTTTCTTGACATGTACTTTCCATCTAAGCTTGGCATCCAGTGTCATGCCAAGCTATTTAGCTGTATCCGCGTATGGAATATCGTTCCCATTAATGGTTACTAGAATATAGTTCTCTAATATTGGTGTACTTTACATGCGTGGTTTTTCCTTCATTTAGTTTGATGCGCAATTTCTTTGTCCAAAGGTTGATTTGGTTGCAGCTATCTGTAATTTTTCAGTTGCTTCTTCCACACTGTCACTAATCGCCAAACCAGCCGTGTCGTCTGCAAATGTTGCCACTGTGCTTTCACCCGGAACAGGAATATCATAAGTATACAGTAGGTACAAAAGTGGTCCCAATACACTTCCTTGTGGTACTCCGGCATAGATATTGCGTAGCGAGGAGTATTCATCATCCTGTTTCACCCTGAAGTGCCGGTTCTTCAGATATGATTTTAACAGTTCTGTATATTCAGTAGGAAGCTGCTGTTCCCGTTTCTCAAAGAGTCCATCATGCCACACCTTATCGAAAGCCTGAGCCACGTGTAAAAATATTGGTCAGCAAATTTTATTTTCCTCAAGAGCCTTTTCTATAACGTCGATAGTTCGGTGTACCTGATCGATTGTTGAATGTCGAGCTCGAAAGCCGAATTGATGTGATGGAATGGTTTGATTTTTCTCAAGAATTGGGTATATTCTCCTGATAAGTAATTTTTCAAACTGCAATAAAATCTATGGTTTTCCATAGAGAGTAGTCCGTAGCAGAGTCTTTGCTTAGCCCCTCCAAACACCGACCAATAGTTTGCTGTTTGATTTCTTCGGTAAGTTTGCGAAGTTTCCATACCATATTATTTAGTTCTGTCTTTACTATGGGGTCTCTTGTAGTTTGCCAACGTTTGCAAACTTTTCTCTTCTTTGCTATCAATTCTCTGACTTCTAAAGGATAAATGTTGCTATTCTTGATATGGTAACTTATTTGGGGTGTAGCTAACCGCGGGAGGACAATATGAAGCAAAAATCTAAATGTTGAGAATTTATATGGAGTAGGTACTTTAGAACTTGTCCAAGCTTCTTAGTTATGTCTCAAAAGTTGACAAAAACATCATTATTGTTTACCCGGTACATTCATGTGATCCATTACCATGTCGCATTCAGGTTTTTCAAAATTACAATGGGATGTGATAATTTTGACGAATTTGTGTATTTGAGTAGTTTGTTACCACCTTTGGTTGCACATTACAAATAACGATTTAAAGCCAATCAATCTATTATTATTTTTTTCCATCTTCGTCGTGTTTTAAGAACATTTTATTAGTGGCGAAATATTGGACAATAAAAAATGCCTAACTAAGAGCACCTTTTTTTAGCCCTATCAACCTAAAGACACATATTTTCTGTTACGAATAACGTGCAAAAAGACCAAACCGATATTGTGACTGCGTAGCGAACAATTCACAGTCAAAGATGACTGTGAAATAGGGTTTTTAATAATATCTTGCTTTCTGTTGCTCGGACGACAATGGGTCTTTTTCGAAATGTCTAAATGTTTTAATTCTCTACAAAATATGTCTATGCATTATTTAATTTTATATTCTGGTTGTTCTCTTCCGCATCCAAAGTATTTGAAAATATGATACAGCATGTTATGATAAAGAAAACATTGACATGCTCTTATTGTAATAGAAGGTTAAGAGGCCTCTTATCTAATACCCTGCTCGCATTTTTCTAGCGGAAATGCATATAGGTAAACTAGAGACTATATTCTCAAATCTACATTAGTAAAAGATGGTAATTTTTGAAAAAAAACGGATTTTGATCGGACTTTCGTCCCGAAATTCTTGTTTTTTTCTTCGTTGTATTTTAGGGAATATTTGAGGAAAAACAAACTGTCCGCGGCCCGAATAAACTATTCGTGAAGTAGGTACTTTTACTCAACTTTACTTATCTAACGGGTTTAGTCATTTTTAAAAACAAACTATGAATAATATTGCTTGAAAGAAAAAAAAATTGTAGAAAAAGAAATAATAAATATTTGTCTAACTTTTTTTAAATCTATATATAATCCTATGAATTCTCACAAAACTCCTGTATAACTGTGTTTGAACGGTTGTTGCTCGTATTACAGAAGTTCTTCCGAATCTATGCGCGGCACAAGGATTTGCAAAAATCCTTTGTCTTTGTGAAAATACGGTAGGTATATAAATTTGCAGGGGTGGATGAAATATGTAGGTAATATTACCAAAGTTTTTGCGGCCCGAGAGTGCTTAAACGTCCATTATTTGTTTTATGGTAGTTTTATTGTACCATCAATGGAAATAATTGCTCGCCAAAGGGATAGTTACTGGGGTTTCTGTGACGTAGATATAAATTGTAGAAAATGTTCTTGTTGCATAGGTACCTGTGTTCCCGTATATTAGTTTTTCAAGTAGCTTGTCAAAAAAATAAACTTGTGTACTCATAAATAAACATATGCAGTCATAAATAAAAAATTCATAAATATCTTCGTATGGATATGAAATAATATTTACAATTTATGTTGCCGGTTTTAAATTATAGTGATCAGATCAAGAAATATTGACTTTTTGTTGACGTGTCAGCACGCTCGTCGGCAGTCTCGGTACATATTTGGATGCTAGGCGAGTTTGCATGTACGTGCGAAAACATTAAACAAAATACCAAATCTGGAACAAGGTTAAATCCAGCTGGCCGCGCTGCTGGAAGCGTCCTTTACGCCAAACTGAAGGATGCGGACAAAACAAACATATCGCAGCATAAATTTGTAATTGCTGTTCTATAATTAACACTGCTCGTTGTATCGCAACAATGCAGCGGTTTCGCTGAATCTCAGTTGAGAGAGAAATTTAAATTATTGAGACCACGTAGGGTCCTCCAGAGTTTAGATGCTCAAAGCTACTTACCATAAACGTTTTAATATTCTAGCATCCGCTATTGTGCTCCACAATTGTCAGGATTTGTTCCACATATTGTACAGTTTATTAATTATTAGTAAGTTATAAGAGAGTTACAACTTATAACACATAGGTATTGTATTATGCGTCGATTCCTTATTATAATTTGTAACAGAAAAAGTTTGAAATTTCTCTGTTAAGTTCCAAAAGGGAGTATGGAGAATCTGCTTTTTCACGATTGAAAACTATATTCGTTATTTGTTATTATGATAGTATATTTGATATTTTCTTCATCCACTCTTCGTCCCACGTATCGGTTGGTTCACGATACGAATATAAGAAGGGTTCATAACTCCGCCATTTTCAAAGCTGTAGCGGAGGCTTTTCGCGTGAAAGTAGTGATTGATGGGTACTTTGAGTGTGGACAACCCAGGCGTTGTCCGATGATTAGTTTTTGCACAATTGCGATTTGAATATTTGTATGCAATATGTTTCGGCGAGCCTGGATGTGGCGGAGGTGGTCCGATTTTAATTTTTTTACGTATTTAGAAAGTAAAAGTATTGTGCTACAAAACGTCTATTCAGATTTTGCGTTAAAATGTTGCGAAATAGGTGATAAATGCTTCCAAACATGACCGAATACTGCCGCGCGCTCCAACGCGGTCGAGTAGTGAGGGCAGGCGGCCGACGCGGGGAAGCTCGCATCGCGCTTGTTTACTATAGATACGCGCATCCCCGCGTCGACCTATATACATACGTATATATAGATATATACACAACGATCCGATCGCCGACGCCAACGCTCCGCTGTCGCTCGGTCCGTGGCCCCAGCCTTAAAGTACCAATCAATCACTACTTTTACGCGAAAAGCCTCCGCTACAGCTTTGGAAATGGCGGAGTTATGAATTTTTGAAAAATCGCGGTTTTTTCCGGTCATTCGTAATTTTCTCTGTTAATATTAATTCAATGGAGTCCGTGTAGGATTCATTTTTTTCGTCCTTTGAAGCTCTACACTCTACAATTCGTCTGTTGAAAGCATCAAGATAGCTCCATCGGTTCAGCTTTTACAAGCGAAAAACGAAAGAAACACGATTTTTTTAGGTTTTTTGTTTATAACAACTAAGAAATGATATTTGCGAGTAGGAAACACATCACAAAACATCTACATTTTTGTCACAAACTCAATCATTTTCTGTTCTATTGCCTGGCCTAACCTGGAATAGTACTATTCCGAGAATAATTTTGAAATATGCATTTTACTTCAATGGAATAACATCCGTATAGCGTATACTCGGTATATACTTGAAGGATCTTATACCTATGAAAAAGTATATGGCATAGCAGATATACTGGACTTTGTCCTTATTGGTCAAATTAAAAGTCAAAAATTGACACAAGTCAAGTTGTCACTTTGTCCAGTGCTGTCTATTATTTTGTTGTAATAAAATGAAGCGAAAACTCCTCTTCTTAATTCATCAGTTGTGAAACTGATTAAAAGCGGCTTTTAAATATTTTTTTTTAATTAGTATATCTTAAATATATAGGTCTGCTTTATTATCATTGTTCTGAGGTGGTGTCTAATAAACAAGTTGTCGGATCTAAAAATATCTACAGCAAGAACAAATCTGGGACAAATGGAGTGCATCGAAAACAGAACAGCCTGTTACTGGTGTTTTGAAGAAGAACTCAATACTCTCTTTAAATTTCCTTGACCGACAGTACCAGTAAATTGCTTTTTTTTTGGGGGATGTCGCCATGTGCACAAAGCCTGTTGGCTTGTCTGTGCGGCGGTCGGGGAGACTGAGTATTTTTAAAATCCCTGCCTAACCTGGGCTTGAACCCTGGGCTTCATAGTGGAAGGCATTCGCCTTATCCACTAGGCCACCTCCGCTCTAAGGAACATGCCATCAATAGACAAGGAGTTCTATATTAGATTAGATAGACGAGATAGAGCTGTTTGGAAAAGTCTTGGTGGCTACTAGAAATATAATATAAATCATTAAAGAATTACTTCTTATTAAACTACATTAAAATAAAAACATGATTGAGCTTATTCGTTATTGCATTATGTCTTCCACGTAATGCGAAATTTTACCATGATCTTGAGACTCAAAAATAGGTAATGATGTCAGACAATTTCATCTGAATAAAATTGACGTTTAACAAATATTCACATGAATAACAGGTGTACACTAGGGTGGTCCAAATTTATACCTTGCAATATCTTTTTTTTTGCTGGAGGGCAACGACCCCCCCCCCAATCGGCTCTACCTGGAATAGTAATTCTTGACTTTATACTAGCATTGTACTGTGGCCCTTATTATTAATCTACAAAATCTCATATATATTTTTTTCGTACCTTTCTTACCTAATACAGCTGAAAACATCACCTATACGTAAGAGTACCACTTATCAAATTGTATACAGTCTCCCCTTCGGAGTCCTGAAATTTACAGGAGAATTTAAAGGATCATCATAATTTATAATAAAAGAAATCATTTTTTTTGAGAGAATAGAAAGATCGAGGTATTTCCAAATAACGCTAATTGTCGTCTGATATAGATGGGGATATTATAAACATTGTTTGTAATTAAATTAGGAAATCGAATAATAATTATTCCTGCAAATATCAACCACATGTAACTGAAAAACAAAATCTAGAACTTCGTTTACCAAAAGTATAGATAAAGCTATAAGTAATTAAGCTCAAAGATGCAAATAATGAACAATGATTTAATATGTCCCATATTAAATAAATAGATAAGTAGTAAATGTCTTGTCAATAAACAATAGTCGCCACTAAAATGAAGAAACATGATTTATTTGTTGAATTAACATATTGTTTTATTATTATGACCGCATACAAAAGGTTTATTCTACATCTCCAACAAGTATATTTGGTTACTGACAAAATTTTATAACCGCTAACGTTGCCACTTCCTGGCACTTAGTTCAGCTATGCAGATAATTGTTTACTGTTTTGCCAATCCGTCCGCGTTGGCACTTAAGTTTTTCCGAAATGGGCTTTCACTATCCTCGCATAATTACATCACGAGACAGGAACTTCGCGCACCGCAAAAAAGCACAACTTTTCGGACACCTGCTAGATAGTTATACGTCGGCTATTTTAATCTCGTAAAATCGTCCAAAATGACGGAAATACGCCTTCGACCGGCTAGTAATTAAAATTGCGACACATTCGCGGACAGCCGGTCCTGGACTCGAGCCAAATCTAACGTTATAAAAAGCAATGTTTATGGTATACAATGTGGCCGTGGCTTGTGGTTGCCCGTGCGATCAACAGCAGCGGCAAGAAGGTTCAATTACGGCCAACAGATGGCCCTGCTGATGGTAGTACCGCATAACCAGGAAGTACCACGACAAACTAAGACATCTCCACCAGGTAGAGATAATGGAGCTACCGCACTTTCGCAGGAGGAGATTCCCCAGGATGTTCTTTAGTGGCCAACGCCTTTTTGTGCGAGCTCGCAAATTTATAAGAGTGGCATTTTGCTTCAATGGCGTTAACTCATCCCAAGTGCTTTCCGGAAGCAGTTTATCCTCCTACCTTTTTCACTCTACAAGGTTATGTAATATTACCTTGAAGGAAAAGTAAAAAGTCATTTTTTGTGTAGCCAGGAATAGCTTTTAGGAATAGCCAGAAAAACTTTTCCTTGTATTACAAACCATTTCTAATTTTAGGTTTTCTATAATAATTGCTTCTTGTAGTTCCTACTCATTTGTCAACGATTTCTTTTTTCAGGGTTAAAAAATGTTTGTTCTGTAGTTTTTTTTATTATATTTTTATACAGTGTATCCCCAGATATACGTAATTCTATCTATATCTATATTAGACCAAAATTAAAATTTCTCGAGAAAAGGTAATTCTTTATGAGTTTTCGATGTCATAAAAACATCGAAAACTCAGTCAGAATATTGATTTATCATACAGGATGTTTGCATAAAGAAGTTATTGTTAAATTTGCTTAAGTGTAAAGTACTGTGAAGTATCACAATTAAATGGAATATGTCATAGGGAAAGTTGTTTTAAATTTAATGCAAAACTCAGATACCAAATTTGAATATTTTATATCAACTTGAATATTTCATCTTTTGTTCTTAGTTTATAGTTTAATCCGAATTCAACATTATTATGAACAACAAATTATGACATCTGCACTTGTTAAACTAAGACACAATAATAACAATAACCTATGCTTTTTCATTATACAAATTTAAAATCATAAAATTTTTCAAAAACTGACAAAATTATCAATTACCGCGTATGTATATTACGGTGGTTCAAATTGGCTATTTTTATTTAGAAAAAACGATCCCCCCAAATCGTTTCCAAATCCAAAAAAAGCGGACACGTATTTTTTTATTTTTCGAAATTTTGATTCTTAATGGTGCCTGTCGAGGCCTCAAATTTACATAAGAAAATGCATGGGAAAAAGACATTTTTTGGTATTTTTCGAATAATTCTTCGGAGTTTGGGAAAACTTTAGATTAAAGTTATAGGACTTATAGAGGACTTTCCAATGAAGAATTTGAGGTATTATACATATGGCTTTGACGCCCCCAACCCACCCCCACAGTGCCCTGAAAACTACCATTAAATGAAAAATGTACATTCATCAGAAAATTTACCCGTCTAATCACTTCATTCTCTTTTTTTTCTCATAGAAATCATTACTATAAGTCTAGTTGAATGTTTATAAACATTTGTCAGGTAATTTCCATTTGTTTAAACAAATTTTGTTTGTTTAAATAATCCGTTTTTCTCGAAAATCCGCCTGAATTCTGTTTTCTGAGTTCGAAATGGCAGTTTATTATTTTAGAGTGACATTATTCTTAAAAAAAAAACACCTATTATTTAAACAATAAATTATTATTCATTTTCAACTTTTTTCCAATTATAGTAGAAAATTCAGCTTTTTGGAGAAATTAACTTTCACCATTAATGTATTTGATATTAATATCACCATTATGCATTTGAATAATATTTTATTATTTAAACAATGGAAATTATCCCAAAATATAAATGATGTCACTTGACAATAACAGTTGACCAGAACGATCTAAAAAAATGTATGGTAGGAGAATTGCAAAAAGTTGTTTGAACAAATGGAATTTGTTTAAACAAATTTGGGTTTATTAGCTAATAACATAGGCAAGATACCCCGAACATAAAATTTATAAGTTAATTTCACAAAAAATCTGACTTCTACCATAATTAGAACAACAGTTGAAAATTAATAATAATTGATTGTTTAAACAATGGGATGAATTTGTTTAATGAATAATGTCACTCTAAGATAATAAACTGCCATTTCGAACTCAGAAAATAGATGTCCGACGGAGTTTCGAGAAAAGCGAATTATTTAAACAAATGGAAATTGTTTAAACAAATGGAAATTACCTGACAAATGTTTATAAACATTCAACTAGACTTATAGTAATGATTTCTATGAGAAAAAAGAGAATGAAGTGATTAGACGGGTAAATTTTCTGAAGAATGTACATTTTTCATTTAATAGTAGTTTTCAGGGCACTGTGGGGGTGGGTTGGGGGCGTCAAAGCCATATGTATAATACCTCAAATTCTTCATTGGAAAGGCCTTTACAAGTCCTATAACTTTAATCTAAAGTTTTCCCAAACCCCGAACAATTATTCTAAAATTACCAAAAAATGTCTTTTTCCCATGCATTTTCTTATGTAAATTTGAGGCCTCGACAGGCACCATTAAGAACCAAATTTCGAAGAAAAAAAAATACGTGTCCGCTTTTTTTGGATTTGGAAACGATTTGGGGGATCGTTGCTTTCTATCATTACAAAAATTTTTGCAATGCATTTTTGAACCACCCTAATGTATATGTCCTATTAAAAACGTTTTTCTACTTTGCGTTCGTTATAAACTCACAACGAAACCAGTTTCTGTGTCGTTATGAAAACACTAGATCACAAAGTAGTAGTAACTTTTAGTTTTCCAAGATTGATGATATTGACGTCGTGTCAAATAAGGCTGACATCTCAATCGCTACTGGCTCGTCTCAATCGTATTTGTGAATTTTACCACAACTACCAACTGTTAAAATTACTCTAGATTGTAAGCTGACAACCGCAATTGTCGAAATTTATGTAAAATTAATGTCGCAAAGTAGAAAAAATAGTATTTAACACTCGTTTTATAATACGTATTGACGCACTCGTTTAATTTGGGCACGACGAGCGTAGCGAGGAAACAACTCCTGAGCCAATTTTTGTCTTATAATACTTGTATTATAATATACTATTTCAAAACGATTTGAGTTTTGATAACGGTCATGTAGATATACGGTATCAATACCGTTTTGAAAAGTCAAGGACGGAACGCAAATTTCTAGGATCGATTCGAGTTTTGAGTATACCTTTTCGATACCGAAACGGTTTTGATTAGTGTCCGACCTAAGGCGATTTTTTTGGCCGAAGCCGAAGCCGATGTTCGGCTTTTCCGATACTTTCGGCCGAAGCCGAACCCGAAGGAAATTAATATTGCTAAAGAAGTGACGAAATTAAAAGTTATACATTGTATACAAATTTATCGATACCTACAGTATGTCCCCATATGGACCTTACTATATCTATAATGGATGTCCTAAAAACGCCGCAATCATTGATACAATATTAATTTAACGAAGAGGTTGGTTGTAAAACAAGAAACTGCCAGCAAGTAAACTATCAGTTTTTCACAATTAAATGTGAGATAGCATAGGTAAAAGTTGTGTTAAATTTAGTCTGGTGCTGATGTAAAATTTGAATATATTATATGAATTAGTTATTTATTATGTTTATCGTTTGTTGTTATGTTATCGTTTTATCGTTAGTCAACAATATTAATACAACCAATTATGACAACATTTGATAATGCGCTATTGCTAGTGTTAACCGAGTCTCAATAATAACTTAACCTGCATTTTAGTAAAAAAAAAATTATAATAGAAAGTTCTTATTTTTTACAATTTTTCTTTGATACTAATTTTGCAGATTTAAAAAAACATCAAAAACCAAAACTTACATGCAAGAGAATTACTTTATGTTTTTTTTTCTGTAATAAGTTCTGTATACTGTTCTAGAAAGATCTTCCGTATTTTCTAATTTTGTAACTCATTTTTAAATGGGTAAATAAGTTTTAAAAGATCAAAGTGATGTCACATGTAAAATCCCGATTCCAAAATTTCAGAGCTTTTTTTTATTAGGGACGTGCTTTAGATTTACCATGAACTGGACCGATATCTGAGATGTCCGACATTTTTAATTTAAATGTGAAGCAATTCATAGTTTATACTTGAGAAAATTTAAATTTCTAATTTTTCGTCGTTTTTGTTCTATCAATTAATTTTTTTAAGAAAAACATTGTCTCATCTGGGGACACACAGCATTTTATTTAAAAACAAAAACTGATAGTCAATAATCAATGTAAAATGGATTCAGTATCTGCCATCTGGTTTCTACTCGCAAAAAAGTAGTTTTTTCGCAGCTATTTATTCATAGAAACAAAAGAGAAAATATTACTTCAAATTCAATATAAAGACTATACAATTTTCTGTCTAATGATGAACATAATAATGATGAACTTGAAAAATTATAAAATTGTATACCTATAGATATTAAAAAGCTTCTTCTACTGGTGTTTAAAATTTTATAAAAACTATACTACGATTTTTATATTTATTTTCGGATCATAACACAATTTCTCATCTGTATTTTGTTGTTAACGTCAGACCTGTTAAATTCATTTACTAATAATTCCTTGTAATGCTTTCACTATTATTGTAGCAGTACTTCATCTATTATTATAGGACACAAAAAGAAGTTCTTGCACATTTTCACCAAGCACCAAAGTAGTTTGTTTATATATTTTCAAATCAAATATTTCACTTTCCTTTCACATTTCTTGCTAAAACCTTCGGCTTCGGCTAAACCTTCGGCCTAATTTTGGCTGAAGCCGATGTTTTGCGGAATATTCAATTTTTTGCCGAAGGTGTCCGAAGCCGAAGCCGAAGCCGAAGCCGAAGCCGAAGCCGAATGTTCGGTCGGACACTAGTTTTGATGCATAAGCAGACCTCGTGGTCGTCACTTGACAACATAACCTCACTTAATCCTTTTACTTCTTTCAACCATAGCTATGTAATGCGTGTGGAAGAATGAAGACTCCTTGTTTTAAAAACAATTAGTCCACTACAAGATTTTGAAAATTTTAATTTTATCGCTTTTAATTTGGTGTATGGCTTTTAGATTTTGTGAACACATGAGAAAAACCATACTTTAACGTGTTGTCAGACAAATGTGCCAGATTATTGTTTAAAAAAGTAGTACTTTTCATGCAATGAAAACTAGTTTAGGGAATTTTTTGGAACTAATTTCTTTGCGCATACTATTCTACCATTTACTTCTTTATTTACTAATCGTTCA
Organism: Aphodius sticticus; assembly: GCA_963966075.1. NCBI lineage: Eukaryota > Metazoa > Arthropoda > Insecta > Coleoptera > Scarabaeidae > Aphodius > Aphodius sticticus. The sequence continues at coordinate 22,571,170 of OZ014510.1, forward strand.
AACTCCGTTTAAAAAGAAATTATATTTATAGTTTGTGACGTCACCTGCAATGTGTGGATTAGAAAAAGTTAGTTTTATGACATGGTTTTGTGGTACTTTGATACTAATCCCTGATTTCAAAGTTTCAGATCTCTAACATTTTTAATTACAGACGTGGTTCTTCATAGATTCGTGTGAACTGGACCTATAACTTGACATTTGTTTTTATTGTTGCTATATTATATTTTTATACAGTTCCCTCAGATTGACCCAACTATAGACCAAAATTGCAATAACTTTCCTCCAGTAATGAAAATTTAGGTGCAGCTAAGGACCAAAATTTTAGGTATAGTTAAGTCCATATTTGTACTCTGACAAGAAATTGTCCAATCGGACAAGAAACTGTACAATCGAATATATATGTACAAAGAATTTATATGTTTAATTAATTTAATTTATATAACTGACTCGGAAGCTAGTTTCTTCACATTATGATGAGGGGTACCTTGTGTTTCTGTAGTTGCATTCCCGAGCGCCTGTACACACATGTGTGGCATATACATTACACAAGCCAAATTGCTTTCCACAGTAAATATTTGTGCCCCTACTTTTCGTGTGTCACCTAACAATGTGTGATATGCTGTTAGCATAAACATGGATGAAAAGGCTAGCCCCCATTGGACATTCTTTCTTAATTTATTGTGGTCGATTACCAAATATCTATTCCTTGTGCTTATATAGATATATTAAGATTTTTGTGTCGTTTGATGATTTTCAAAAAGATGCTTTGTTGTAAAAATAAGTTTTTAATAATTATAATAAGTTTATTATAATAGGGTATTCCGGTCATGTCAAAATGTAAGCAGATATTCGGTTTAACCTATTGTACAATTTATTAGGATTCATAATGTTAATGCTTTGAGCTTTGAGCTATGAGCTTTTTGATTTAGTTTTTCTATGAAATAATTGCAATTAAAAGTGCAATTCGTTTGAATTCACCGACCACCCTCGGAAATACACGATGATTACCGATCGCTAGTAGCGCTGGCAACAGTGGACAGCTCTCGAACAGCTGATCGGCCAAGTTGACGGTTGGCGACCCTGTTGTTTGACAACGAATAAAGGTAACTTTTTTGAGAGATGATTTGGTGATTCCCAAAGCTTGAAACCAAACATCTCTTATCTCGCTACTCGGCAATATAAAGAAAATCTTATCAGGAGTTACTGTTCTACTGCTGTTACAGTCCGGCACAGAACAATGTCGGCGTTGGAGTTTATACATTTTGAACAAGTGTTTGATATAACCTCAATAACCAAAGCAGATGTCAACAAACGAGCGATTCTAAACGTTGACACAACAGAAGACAAAAATTTACTACGTGCACCCTAGATATAGCAACGTTGTCAAGTCGCTCACTTTGAGCGGTCTTTGTGACGTCACAAAGACCAATCCTAATTCAAACTTCAAACAACGATTTCTCTTAATTTAAAACAATGTTTGATATTTTACTTGTGAAGTAGCAAACAGTAGCACCCATAGTTTGTAAAAAATGACAATTTCAAAAACACCGGAATACCCTATTATAATAAGTTTTCAAAAAGAAATAGTACTTTAAACCAATACGTAGCGTTACGTGGCCCAAAGTAGGTAGTAATTGTTGACGTTTCGCGATCCATGTACGCATCTTCAGAGCTAACTGAATGATTATGTTTAATGTCATACTCATAATACACAATCAGCAAAAACTGGGCTATACTAAAAATGCTTTTAATTTTAATTAGTTGTTTCATCCTTAAGCCGCTCATTGTGTACTCAAATAGGTTTTTGCTAGGCTTTTTGTATATTAAATTCGAGTGTACTCACATAACGAACGAATGTTACTGACCTCCCCTTAGAATTATCATAGGATCTCCGTGTTTTGAGGCTATTTCCGTACCGTGACATAAAGTTAGGTGGAGCCAAAGCAATTACCGACAGAAAAATTTCCAGATGTCGGTCGGTCGACCAGAAATGTAGTTCGAATGCCAAGTACGATTGAATTACACAATAGCGACGAAAAACATACGGAAAATAAACGTAGATAAGCGAAAGAGGATTGCATCGACTCTAACTCGATCAAGTGATTATGTTTACTTACGCGGTATTCTTTTCTGATTCGATAAAATCGACGGTGTCCAACAAGAAAAACAAACGGGAACCTTGGAAGATAAGAATAGATATAGTCCATTGTAACGAGTTAAGAAATAATCGCTTATTTACCGTGTTTTCCGACAGCCGGTACTAAATGTTTTTACTTTATGTTCCCTGATTTTGTATAATAATATAATAAGCTAAAGTGCAAATAGTTATGATGACGTTGACAATAAATAATTCAGGGTGTGTCGTTACGCGTCCCGAATATTTCCTGGGATCTTATATTTACCTTTTGTACATTATTATGCAATAAACTGTATTTATTATTTATTTTATTATCATCACATTTTATAAAAAATTCAAAAGGCAATAAAAAGCAATAAACATGTAGTAAAACTTCACTTCATCCAAGTATTTTATGAAATACCTACCTTTTTTTTTGACGAAATTTTCTGGTCAAATTGAGTTACAAATTCAGAAACTTTTTACCAGATGCCAAGATGATTTAACCCTTTGAAGGTAATACCTTTTAATTCGAAACTGTTTGTAACAGCTCCGATTTTGATGAAACTGTTTTTAACAGGTTTGTTCTATTAGATTGGGCCTAACTCCATATCACGAAAGTTACACAAACATCCAGTTAGTTTGTTGGTAATTTTGGACATTTTAATTTCCAAAATGTAGGATTATTAAATTTTCATCATATTCGTGTTTGTTTGGGATATTTACCCCTTTTTATCCCTTTTATATTACTTTGCCCTTCTTTACCTTCTTGTCCTTTTCGTCGTTTTGTCGTTCTTGCCCTCTGTCCTTGTCAACCGTTGTTGTCTTTTCCGTATTTCTTGATTTGTCAGTGATGTTGGTCCTTGTTGTACCGTATTATTCCCTTTTTGTCCTTTTTTTTTGCCCTAGTGTAACTCATCCTTTTTATTCTTGTTGTTTGTTTGACAAAATATTGAATCCTTTTGTTGTTATTGTTGGTCTGTTTGCCCTTGTTGCCCTATTTGTCATAGACAGACAACAAAATGATCTAAAAGGACACTATTTTTATCCTTTTTCTCCTTTTCGGTATTTTTGCGATGTTCTTCCTTTGTTTCTTGTTGTCCGTGTTAAAATTGAATCCTTATAATGTCTATTATTTGACATCCGACATCCGGGCTTCCAATCCCGGACAATATACTGATTTCGGGATTTTGGGATTTTAGATTTTGTAATCCCTGAATCCCGGGATTCATGAAAAAAGGCGAAAATTGCCGGATTAAAACGCCTGGGATGCCAAAAATTACCAAATCCAGTCAGTAAGAAACGCCTAAACTATACTAAATATACCCCGAAACTTAATCAACATTTTCAAATGGTAAAAGCGTAAAAGGTTGTAGGTGTCAAAGAGCGCGTCAATAATAAACAAAATTTAAACTTTATTAGAAAATAACTTGCTCTTGCATCTTAAATTTGCTCAAAAATGTTACATTTTTGTAGAATATTACCATTAAAACATTTTGACGAATTTGTCTTTTCTTCTTTAAAATAAAAGCTTTAGAATTCAGACGTCATTGATGTTTATTATGCAAGTAGACTAACTGCACATTTTACAAAAAACGCTTATTCTTTAAAAACAATGATAGGTATCTATAATGACTTGAAGACCTAGCTCTCAACGCGTTTTCAAGTAAAGACGTTATTTATTGTACAAAATTGATGAAATCTTCAGTGCAACTTCTTAGATGCATAAGTATTTCGGCTATTTAAATATTCAATTCCTTGCATTAAAAAAAAAATAATATTATGTATTATGTACTTCGGTTTTGTCAAATATAGTTCAAATAGCCCAACCCACATTATAAAAATAGATTTTTTATCTAAGTGTACTTTATGACAGAACTTTTCCACTAAAAAAAGCGATAATTGTGCGATGAATATATGTAAAAAATTACCATATTATCGCTGTCACAGCTCATCACAAACTCGAGATGGTTTAACCAAGATGCAATCTACGGCGTAGACGCACCCCATGACAGAGAAACATCGTACCTAAATATTTCCTTTTTTTTAGTTTAAGGTAAAATCCTTAAACTGGAAGAAACTTGAAAATCGGAACAAGAAATAACATCGTTGGTTTGATTGGAGTGAACCATTGAAGGATTAATAACAACGATTAATAGGAAATAATTTTTGGCTGAATTTGGGTTTCATTTTACAGTTAAATATATCGGGATTAATCTGTATCTTTATTTTATACTTATTTTAATATTTTTGTTTTTGCTGTATTTTATTACCTGTTTACTAATTTTATTTCTGTAGGACATCATTGAATATACGTAAAGGAGTCCGCCACTAAATTTTTTATTTTTTACATTTATGTTTTTTTTTTGTTTTAAATACAGCCTGTATTTTTTGTTAAGGCAAAAGTAACTAAAAAGACTTAAGCAAGCTGAAAAGGTTCATGTTTGCCTCCATATTGAATTATATCTACTTCTTGCAAAATCTATTCTTGCGATTATAGGAACACGTTGGTGTAAAGGAACATTTTATGCTTGATACTAAATTTAATCAGAAAATGTGCTGTTTAGACTGGAGTTCATACTTCAAAATATCAGTTCAATTGTTTTATTGTAGATCTGTGCTCACATTTCGCCAATTAACAAAAAAATAGGAAAATAATTTAGATTTAACTTTTTCGGGATCCCGGGATCGGAAGCGCTAATCCGATATAATTAAAACGTGCGTAGTTTCATGGCCTTTGTTCAGAGTTAAATAAAAAAACACGGTAATTGTTGGATAACAAACAGTGGCACATCCTTATATTCATAATTTTACCATATTCTCGCGATATTATAGAAAGGCAAACAGCAGGAAGCACTGACTATTCACAAGAAAGCTTTGTGTAAAATAGCCCTTAAACGAATTATTGTATTTGAGTATTTGGGTCAACAAATCGTTTGTCTTCTTATTCAAATAACCCCCAACACCTCTCATACAATACTTCAGTCGGTAGCTGGTGGTTCATTGTGGTTAATAATAATCATGCGAACCCTTCTCAAAGGTTGACGGATGACAAGGATGACAAGGTAGGGCCACTTCACCTTTTCTTGCAAATGTGTTTAATACAAATATTGTTGTGTTCAAATGTAGACCTGTACGACCTCCTGCTGGTTTAACAAGTTAAAATCACTTATTGGCATGTAAACACTGTGGAGATAAGCCTTCCAATATTCAATTGTGAGGCGTGAGGACCCAGGACTTGAAAAGCCTAAGCTGGTAGCAAAATTTAGTCAATAATTTCATTTTTTAGTAACTAAGTTTTTTTAATAACAAACTGTCTTTAATATCGTGTTTAGAATTTCTTTCTAAATAACGGATCCAGTGCAATAATAGTTAATACTGATTGATTTAATTTGTTTCCTTGTTACGAGATAATAAAATTTACGCTTGCATGTCCAAAATTAACTCAACAATGAAAAATGCAAAGACCTTGGTTCCACTAGCGTCTCATAGAGGGTGCCAAACAATATAGCACATCGACATATATTATAATATATAACAATCCCTTATAATTCGGTTTAATTAACAAAAATGCTATAATAGTTAGTAGTTAGATTAAGAACCGATGTAGTAGGTATGTATTAAGTTCATGTTTAAGTTGTTTATGCTGTAAAGTGTGCATATTTACGTTCTCTGACATTACACCGCTGGTATGACAGCTCCAGAGCCCCGATTGCAATGCCATCAATTTGCTCTGGGATCAGGATGATTCGCCACGTAAACATAACCTGAGAAGGACACCTCCGGTATGTTATTCAGTAGCAGTGCACAAACATGGTCATCAAAAACACATGAAGATACTGGATGGAATGCTACGAGTATGCGCTCCAGTCAGGGTTGCCAGACAAATCCCGAGTCCCGTATTTCACCTAAAAGAAAACGTCGAAAACCAAAAATGTACACATTCATTGGGGTACTCCTATGATATATATAAAAGGAAAAAATATATAATCAGGAAAACAATTGCAGTAATTATTCTACTAATTTATAAAAAGATATATCACTACTTCCTTAGTCTCCATAACACAATAAAAATCAAATAATGTTTATTGTTCCGCATGCTTTGCTATAATTTTTAACTTATTAATAATAAGTCAATAGTTTTGAGTGATAATATTCTTACCATACTAGAATTAGTGGTAATTTGATCATTTGTTATATTTTCTTACTGGTAGGTTTGTCATAATTGTCTTCCGTTCCTGTATTTTGATTAATCAAATTTGAAATTATAAAAGCGTCTTGACATCTAGCCACAAAAGGTTATTTAAAATTTTTGTATTCAGTTGTGTGCACATTTATGGTCGAATAGATTTGTTCTTTTAAATATATCAAGCTAACTACTGCTTCAAATGTTTTACCGGCTATGATTAAAAACCTAATTTTGACTAAATAAACAGCACCAAAAGAATTTGTTGCAAAAAGTCAATTCCATAAAGAAAACATAACGAAGTATCATTTTATCTACTCCTGGTTTATTGTCATTTATACCCCAAATAATAAGAATTTGCATCGACAAATTTCCTTCGGAGTTTCTAAAACTAAAAATGTGTATTGAATATCTAAAAGTTAATAATTATATTTGCTTGTTGTTAAAACAACAATATTAAACAAATATAAGTGGCAAACTTGGCACAAGTGGAAAATAAACTATTTATATTTTAATATTTCGCCCCTAAACAATTATTACACTGTGGCCCAGTGGCGTACCTAGAGCTTTTGCACCTGGGGCGGTCACCAATTTGCCGCCCTTTCTAAGTCAAAATTAAGTGATGGTGGTTATTCACGTGGTTATTAACATTACTGGACATCAACACAAATTAATAAACACAAATTTTATTTCTTTTGCTTAAACAGATTGTACCCATGGATTGTACAAATACAATATACATATAATAATGGGTATAACATGTAAGCGTGTCTAGAAATTTATCTTTCTTGCTTTTTTATTCGAAAATTTTGAAGAACATAATCAAAACTTGTTAGCATTATTTGTTAGCTTTTTCTCTATAGAAAGAATCGCTAGATTTCGCCATCTTAAATCGCTCATTGTTGGACAAAGATAGTTTTTTGTCAATTTTAGTTTGGAAAAGCTGCTTTTACGACACTTACGGCTATTATTAAAAAGCTCTTAGCAATATCACTATGTTTGGAACAGAGTTTCCCAGCCTGTATTTTTTAATGATTATTAACAGTTCAAGAGGCCTTTGCCCGCTTTTCTAACTGCTCGTCGTCAATGACAAGAAAGTTATTCACGTGATATATTGTGTTTACAAGATTGTACCATGGTATTAGGAAATAATACTTTTGCAAGGACAAGTAGTTGCTCAAAACGAACTACTATTTCTTGGAGAACTCTATACAGAGACAAAAGCATTTCCCATTGTATCTCCTCTTCTAAAATATATCCCCACGTCTCGCGAATGTTCACCACTTATAATAGTTTTCCTTCTACTCGACGCTCCATGGAAATCTCCAACTCCTCACACATTTTGTTGGCTGCTGCAACTGCGTTTTGCATTAGCATGTCCCATTGTCCACTGAAATAGGTAAATTTGTAAAAAATTAGTTTTAAGTCACATTGATGGATATTTAACCCCTTTGGAGGTATTGTCGTTAACTTCCAAAAGGACAGATTCGCATTAAATTGAGCTAGCACAGAAGAGATTCCAATGAGTGGAGTAATATTCCAGCGTCTGACCGTGTTTTAATATTTTTTTCCTCAGATGTCAGTTTGGCCAACGCACAAATGTTTACAATCCCTATCCCTACTATATACTAAACGTGGGAGAAACACAAAACAAGAGTTTTAGAAACATTTTGAAACTTGGCAATGGAAACGCTTTTGAAAGAAGCGAAAATCGGCGCCGCAGGCGCCGATTTTCCGCCTAAAGTTGGATTCTACAGTGCTTAGACTTTCGATTTCGTCCAATTTCCGGCCAGTTCTCGTTAATTTTTACCTCGATTCGGCTAAATTTATGGATTATCCTTTCGGACTGTACACGCCAGCGCGTCGTCATGCCAATCGATCGAGGTTGCTAGGCAACGGCCGCGCGCTTCCCGACGCGGTCACCAGACGGCGACAGATCATGTCGCTGTTGAGGTTACTCTACGAAGCAATAGATGGCGCGCCCGTAACCGCTCAGAACGTACGAGTAAAATCACGTCGCGCGTGTAAGAGCATCCGGGCTTTTTGTCTCTCTCTGAACGCTTCGGCGATCTACCTAGGTCGACCAGCAGGCCTATTAGGCCTGCACATTCTCCTAGTCCCTATCCCTACTATATACTAAAAGTCTAACACAGTCCGCGCAAGAAGTTTACGAAAATCGGCGAATCGGGGGAAAGGTCTGCTCCTCGGAGAAGCGAAAATCGGCGCCGCAGGCGGCGATTTTCCGCCTAAAATTTGATTCTACAGCGCTTAGGCCTTCGACTTCGTCTATTTTCGGCCCAGTTTTCGTTATTTTTTACCACGATTCGGGTAAATTTATGGATTATGGTTTAGGAGTGTACAGGTCAGCGCGTCGCCATGGCAACCGATCGAGGTTGCTAGGCAACGGCCGCGCGCTTCGCGACGCGGTCGCCAGACGGCGGCACATCATCATGTTGCTGTTGGGATTACGCTACGAAGCAATAGATGGCGCCCCGTAACCGCTTCGAACGTACGAGCATAATCACGTCGCGCGTGTAAGAGCATCCGGGCTTTTTGTTTCCCTCTTAACGCTTCGGCGATCTACCTAGGTCGACCAGCAGGCCTATTAGGCCTGCACATTCTCCTAGTTACTGTTACTACTTTCACTCCAAATGGCAATTGTGGTTTTAGAAGTCTAGCATCTGTAGTCATCAATAAAGTACATCACATCTTTTTAACACAGCCCTTAATAGATTGTGAATAGCGACATTTAAAAACTCGCTAATTAAACAGGAGAAAAACTTCTACTAAACATTCTAAACATATTCAACAGAAGGTTTCTGCTAAAATGTTTTATGATTGCAAGTTCAAGTTCATTTCTTTTCACTTCTTTCCCTAGAAATATTTCGTATTTAAAAAATCTTACGAACATTTACATCATTCCCTTGCCAATATTGTTCATCGTCAACATAATTGAGTTGGTAAAAAGTAAATCGCATTGGAACATTTCCAGTGGTCTTATGCATGCATGTTATGCGCGTTCTCGTGTAGAAGCGGTTGGAAAACATGTCCTTTGGAAATTCCTGCTAAGATAGTCTATGGAGACACACGGAGCGGTCGCGCTTGTCAGCCGATAAATCAATGCGACAAGGGCCGTTCGCGAAACGTTGCCAAAATGTTGACGCGCTCGTATTCGGCGAAGTGCGCCGCGCGCACCGCTTTTTTCATTCGTATTTATAATATTGGCAAGTGGCCGCAACTCGTAGGGGCAACGACTGCACCCTGGCGCACCTAACGCGAGTTTTTGAACTGTTCGATAATAATGAGCGCCCGTGTTCGCGCTTATTTTCGACCGCCGAAAATGCACGACGCTCTCCGCTCATCTTTAATAGCGGATCCTTTTAATAATATCTCCCACCGAGAATAGCGAAAGTCCGTTTGGACAAAGGTTGTATTTGCGGAAGAATGCGAGAAAATAAAGACATTCGAAAACATATTTACGTGACGAAATGACACACGAGGACGGTTAATTGTAAAATTGTTTCTTCTCAGTACACAAAATGTGCTTGACATCAGTGATGCATCAATTAAAAAGTGGGTTTTAATGTTATTGTCTGATGGATGGTGTAGTGCGCTAACTCTCTTTCGGTCTTATCTAACTTTAACAGTCAGCAACCCCTATTGGCGCCTACTTTTACATAGGCAATCGTATTCCATCGTGTAGATAAGAAAAGCTTTAATTTCATATATAATTTATAAAGATACCTTATGAACCCTACTGCAATGAATTATAATTTATCTTAAAGACAAATGAACGAAATTGTTTGGAAAAAAATAATTAATTATATTTAATTAAAATACTTGCGGCACATATTGATAGTCAACCCTGCATGGAAATATTCTTTAATTCATAATTATCTATAAAAAAATGTATTTCGATTAAAACAATTAACCAATTACCAACAAATTCACTTGAAAACCTATAGTAATCTTGCAATGGGATCTCGGACTAGATGCATTGCTATTGAAAGTAGGTGTAATATGCGTTTTTGGCTATTTTAGTCACGTGTAAATGTATTTATAATTTCAATGACAATTCTGTTTTCCTTGTAATTTATTTATGAACTTTCGCGTGCCCATCGGTAATATTATGACATTTTGTGAATGTTATGTTACTACAATTTGGTAAGACTGGGGACTTGCTACATTTTCATAAATAACTTAAAAGCAAAGCAGTAAGATTGGGGACTTTTCTATATTTTCTACTACATTTTTAAAAAATAACTTAAAAACTAAAACTAACAGAGTTCTCATATAACATTATACAAAAATTATTAGACAGTACCATAATCGAAATACACATAATACAGGGTGTCTGAACAGTGCGATCTCGGAACATTATGCATCTGTTAATGAAGATATGCTGAAACTGATTCCATTCATATATGCAGACCTCCGAGGCGCAAATTTTAAAATCATTACCGTGTATACAGGGTGTTCCATAAGGTAGTATCAACCCAAACTTATATTTTTTTTTTAATGGAACAACCTATATTTCGGCACAATTTAGAATTCCTCGCAAAATTTTACGACAATGAAAAATAACATTACCTACCCTAAACTTTATACTTTTTGATTTATTGGCATTTTTATGGAAAAGCAGCAGTCTAACAAAAATTGTATATCTCAATACCTGTTTTTAATTTTATTGCGCACGCTTGGCGCAAATTGTGTCCAAATTGTGTACAGGGTGGTCATAATCTGCAACAAAATATACCAAACAGTTTTTCCTAAGAAAATTAACACCATTAACACCCTGTACACACTAATGCAAATAGCACACACTAGTGCTAAAATAAACCATTGCAGAGATAACTAGTCTTCTTCATAAAAAAAATCGATTTTTCCATCAATAAGTGCTTCTACACCTGCCTTAACCATTAAACCAGCTAAGTATTTACCTAAATTACTGTTTCCTAGCATGATTTCATATTTTTTTAAATAAAATAAAACGTTTTACCACATCGGTAATTTAATATTATAATTTGAAATATATATTTTACTTATACCCAGTAGTGAGTAGGCTATGAAAAACTGTGCTAAACAAGTTATTAAGGTATCTGTCAGTGGTGGCGATATTGTTAGCTTAGATTTGCATAATTTTTGGAATTATGGCGAACTTTTCCCAGGAGGAACTAATTGACATGGTGTGGGTTCTTGGCGAATGCAACTAACATGCTTTATTGGCAAGTAGAGTTTACGGAACACGATATCCAGATCAACAAAGACACCCAACAAAGCTAGCGTTTGAAAGAGTGCGTCCGCGCTTTACAAATTTTGGAAACGTTGATAACCAAAACAACAACCTCGTAGAAAACCAACTACTAACTATGACAATCAAATCAATGTACTTGCTTCAACAGTGGAAGATCTAAAAACAAGTTGTCGGCAGTTAAGTGGGGCTTAGATATAAGTAGAGCTTCAGTAAATAGAATAAAATTTTATTTCAAATTATAATTGCAGATGTGATAAAATTTTTCTTTTATTAAAGAAAAGATGAAGTCATGCGAGAAAACAGTTATTTATGTAAATACTTAGCTGGTTTAATGGTAATGTGGGTGTAGAAGCAGTCATTAATAGATAAATCGTTTTTTGATAAGAAGACTAGCTATCTCTGCAATTGCTTATTTTAGCACTGGTGTGTGCTAGTACTTTTTTGTGCAGAACGATGCGTAGAATTAAAAAAAATAATTAGATACAGTGTGTTCCATTTAAAAAAATTAACTTTCTTAGGAAAAACAGTTTGCTATATTTTGTTGCAGATTATGACCACCCTGTACACAGTTTGGATATGGTAGGTAATCACGCTAATAGAACGCTTCTAACTTAATCATAATCAAAGCGTGCGCAATAAAATTACAAACAGGTATTGAGATATACAATTTTTCTGCAGCATTATCCATAAAAATGCCAATAAATCAAAAAGGATAAAGTTTAGGGTAGGTAATATTATTCTTCCTTGTATTATTAGGTAGGTAATATTATTTTTCCTTTTTTCTTGTAAATTTTGCGAGGAATTCAAAATCATGCCGAAATATAGGTTGTTCCATTTAAAATAACATAAGTTTGGGTTGGTACTACCTTATGGAAACCCTGTATACACGCTAATAATCTTAAAATGTGCGCCTCGACGTTCTGTATATATGAGTGAAATGAGTTTTAGTCTTCATTAACAGAGGCACAATCTTCCGAGATCGCACTGTTGAGACACCCTGTATATTTCTTATATTAAATAAATTATTATCAAATGTATTTGTGATCAAATCATATGTAGGTTTGTGGCTGCAAGCAGTTCCGTTTTTTAGAGTGTATAGTCTTACGCATTCCCTAGAAGATTACAAAAGAAAAACGCAGTCCGGTCCTGTTTCGCGGTTGTGTTATAACCGTAGGCTACCGAAGTAGTGTGTTGTCTGACAGAATAGTACACTGAAATTACCCGGAAAGTGGGCTACTAAGGGAAATTCCAATAAAGTTGCCAAGATACTTGAGAGTTTAGCACCATACGTCCACACGGGTATTAGAAGAGAAGCTTATTATCGACTGACGGCTTGGATACCGGATGTAATTTTGTTTAGGTTTGCCGTTCTGGATTTTATACATTCACTGAAACATCGTTGAAAGCTCGACTATTCATCAGTTAGCATCTACTTGCGATTTAACTGTATTGCTGTCATCGAGCAGCTTGGCCAAACTCAAGAGAGTGAAGGGGTTCCTCCTGAAATACTTAACACAAGGTGTAAATTTGGTTTTACTTGCCAAATTCCATAGTGCTAGAGAGCCGCACGATATTCGATCGTTAATTGGTTAAACAAAATCTTGTAGTTTAAACGTTCTGTAAATTATTTTTGTGGGGTCTCTCTAATGAATCTATTAAATTTATCGGAAAGTTAGTAACGCTGTTATTTTACGAAGAAGAGCTTTATTGGATAATTATTGTATAGACGCATTTATACATATTACATGAACTCGAACATTGATAAGAGAGAGGGGGGGGGGAGATGAAATGAGAAATGGCCTAGCGTTGCCGAGAAATGCACGTTTGCCCTGAGCATAATAAGAGAGAGTCTATGAATAGACTGAACATGAGAACAACAACAAGATATTTAAAATTCAAGGACACATTCCTTCGTCCGCCAAGGGTTTTATTAAATAAATGTGTTTATTCATTTTTGTAGACATATCGTTGTTTTTGCTCTTAATGGGGGCCATACAAATATCCCTAGAGTTCCTTCGATTTTCCGCCGTTTGATTTTTACATTTGGGGATCTATTAAAGACGGATTTATGAAAGAGCGTATGAGGTTCTAGTAACTGAAAGGAGAATATGCGAAATAATGTTTAAATTGCGTTCAGTGTTATGTGCTAACTCTATCACGAAACCCGCACCAGCAATGATCATGTTACAAGGAATCAAAACATATTTAGGAGAGGCAATGTTTTTGAACATTTATTAAGGGGGGGCGCCCTGACAACTTAAAAAAAAAATTTTTACTCTCCTTTTTAATCCTCATTATGTCTAGAAATTAGTTCCGAAATGGTTTTGTAATATTGCAACTCGACACGTAGTTATAGCTGAAAGTAGAGTAGCGCGTCTAGCCAGATTGGGAAACATATCGAAACGAATGTTACAGGGAGATATATAGGATCATTGTATTGTAAAAGGGACACTAAGTCAGGAAAACGACAACAAACTAGCTTTGGATATAGAATTTTAAATTTTGTGTAAGTTTGTTGCAATCTCCGAGAAAGAGAAATGTAAAATTTTTTTTCTTTATCATACGCAGTATGTAAAGTATTGTAATCGTGCCAAAAAAAAATTTGAGATTTTAGCGGAAATATGTCTTTTTGGGTCCCCTGAACATTTTTGACCAAGGTACAAAAAAATGTCTGTGTGTGTGTGTGTGCGTGTGTGTGTGTGTGTACCCGTTTTTTGTGACGACGATTCCGGAGAAAGTACTAAAGGTATCGGGACGAAACTTCGTATTTAGAAGTTTCATAACCAAACTTAGAGCTGAAAAGCTTTCTGTTGAAAAGGGTCCAAAGGAAGTGGAGGTTTAGTCTTAGCATTTTTGAAAGATTTTGCAAATAAGCCGCCATTTCTGGAATTTCGTCGAAATAGTTAAATAATAAATTAAAGATGAGGAAATTCTGAATAATTTATGACTATGACATTTTTAGGTACAATCAATAGTATAGTTGCATGAGCAAATTCTATTTCATCGAGATCGGTCGTACTGCATTTAAACTAGTAGCCAGGATATATCAGAAATTATGATTCTAATGACAGTAGGTAATGTCAGGCTAATGTTTTGACATGATTTTGACAACACCTACTGTCAATATAAGCTGCGTTCGGATATTGTACACCGTCACTTTTTACACCCAATAACACGTAAGTGCCATTTGAACGGTGTACCCGGTTACAACGGTGTACAATATCCGAACGCAGCTTAATCGACATAATATCTGTCTAGTTCTACTAGTTTTATTTTATTTATTTTATTTATTTTTCAATCAAATAGAATCTCATGCAGCCAAATTATTAATTTTATATATAGTATGATAAAGTCATGTGCCTGGCCACATCAGATTTTTTTTTATTAATTAACATCACTTCATAGGTAATTGTGTATAACACCTAGTCTGATGACTATCTAGCTATATTAATCTAACCTAAATTGCTACGTATAAAAAGTGTTCGATATTAAGTGTTCCCCATTGGTGTAACTTAAATTTAGTTTGGATGCTGACGCTTTAAACCACACACTGCACGTTGCTCTGCTTTGTTCACCTATCACTCACATAACACTGTGCTCTGCTTCTTTAACATCACTTCATCAACTCAAAAGGTTTAGTTCTTTTGACTCTTCGCACACTGTCACAATTGTCAAGAAGCTGGATTGCCTCAACATTCGTGTGCTGGTGAAGTCTGTTCTGATGATTATCTGCAAACTTTCCAATTTCGTTGGTTACTAATTCCAACTCAAGATCCCTGTGGAGATTTCTGTTTCTTATATACCAAGGTGCACCCACGATGTTTCTTAGCACCTTATTTTGGAAGCGTTGAATGATGGCGATATTGCTTGGTTTAGTGCAGCCCCACAGTTGGATACCATAGGTCCACACAGGTTTAAGTATCTGCTTGTAAAGTAGGAGTTTATTATATTTCGACAAAGCCGATTTCCTACCAATAAGCCAGTAGATTTTCTTGTATCTTATGCCCAATTCTTCTCGTTTCTTTTTAACGTGAGCTTTCCAGCGAAGCTTGGTGTCCAGCGTCATACCGAGGTATTTTGCGGTGTTCGAGTAGGGTACGGTGGTGTTATTTATTTTCATGTAAAACTTGAGGTAATAATGTGACATTCTCTGGATCAAGTATTTGCGGTCTTAGCTTCAAAATGTCGATTGAGTATGATTCTTGTGAACTAACGAGTGTGAATTTTGGCTCATTGATTGTCTGAAATGCATACGGAGTTAACAGTAGAATCACGCTTGTTTTCAAGTCATTACGAAAGGGCCATACTGCTTTCGAAAAAAAAAAATGTGGTTTGGTGCTCTTATCGTCAGGCAAAGGACTCCAGTGGTTTGACGGACTATGCTAGAGCTGGGCAAAAAAAATCGTTTGATCCATCTTTCGACCTTTTTATTTGAAGATCGAAAGATCTTCAAATATCTTTCGATCTTCAAATAAAAAGGTCAAAAGACCGATCCGATTGCAAAAATCGAAAATATTGATTTGGTCGATCTTTTGATGATACGTACGGTGCCGGACACGTATCATACTTGAATGTGGGATAACTAACATACCGATAATCAAAAGATCTATCTGATCGATCATCAAAAGATTGGTGAGCAATATTATCGATCATCACAAGATTGATCTGATCGATCATCAACAAATCGATCTGATCGATCGTCAAAAGATCAGTGAGGGATATTATCGATCATCAAAAGATTGGTCTGATCGATCAGATTGATCTTCAATTGTGATCGAGGATCGATCATAAATATCCAAGATCGCCGACCCCTAGACTATGCTCATCCTGATCCTTTGCCGCAAGTTGTTCAGTCTGGGATTCGACCCTTATATGTTCTGCGTACTTAGGACGATTTATTAAAAAGCTGCACACACAGGATTCACACAAAATATTAACAAAAGTCTGAATTCCGTCGCCTGATCGATCGCTCCGAAAACAAGGTTTTGCGGAAAGCTCACCACTGATTTTGCCTCATACACCGCTGTCAGTCTGTTCAACGATGGGTATAACAGCATCTCATTGATGATGTAGTTGATGAACGTAAACATTAGAGCGGTGACATATGCCACCACATCGACGAAAAGCGAATCAACAAGGCGGAAGTAAAACGTCACGATAGCACGAAAGATGCACAACCAAAGCTTATCGCCTCTAAGAAAGTGATGGAGTTTTGTCAAAGCTCCATGAAAATACAGTTTTATCGAAAGTGGAGGATTGATATGGATTCAGTATTGATGACCAAAGGTTAGATAAAAACGTTTTTACTTTAACACATTGTAAATATAACTCAAATATTTAAATTCATTTTTCTCAAGACCACGTTTTTTAAACTCACCGCCACGGAAACTATTCGTCATATTTACTTATTTATTAATTTTTTGTAAATGAAAATAAATTTCCTACAGCGTAGCGTTGGATTTTTTCGATATTTTAATTATTTGATTTTTTATAAGCGTTTAAGTGCACGTAATTAAGGGTAAAACACGTTATATTTTTTAAAATCCCACCACTTCCATAATTTTTCAAAATTTCAAAGAATGTAGTATAATTTGAGAATCCTCCTTAAATTATATTTTCTCATATTCCAGTGCTGCTCTGCGATGGCGGTCAGCAATGCGTGTTTTTTTCGCAGTGGTATACGAGTAAGGTTATAAGTGGATATATATATTTATTAGTTAAAACATTGTCAAATATAGTAAAAATATATGTTTATAACATACAAAAATCCGGAGGTTTCATCTTGTTACTTATGTCTTTAAAAAAATCTCAAATTTTGACTTTTTTTATAATGCTCAGGGTGCCCCCCCCCCTTAAAATAGAAATAAATAGCTTTTGTAATTTACTGTTATTAACTTTTATTAATAATTTTGTCTGTTCCATTGTTCCTACTCTTATAATTCTATAAAGACTAATTTAATCAGAATAATTAAAAACTTAAATAATCACTTAAAAACTTTGTTCAATAAAGTTTTGATTATTTCTATTTGTTCAATGCTTAAAAATCGAACCCTGCGTGCGCCCATGCCTCCCAGCCCTCCCTGCCGAGTTTCAAATGAATATCATACAAAATTACTTAAAATTCAGAGGTGGGATTGGTCTCAAATGAGACCCAAAACCCAAAACTTTCTCGTGGAAACCAAAATCCTGCATTACATCACAAAATTGACAAACACTGAGATACGAGGTTTTGATCTATCAGCGACGATATGTAAATGTCGACATAATTCTGTTTCCAAACCAGTCAACAAGTGCATGTTGCCAACAAGTTTATTGATTTTCGCAATAAAAAACCGAACGTTTCTCCTAATACAATTTGCATCATGAATAGGCTAATGTTATGACAGAAAATGTTTGGTTTACCGTTCCAAACAAGTTCTGACGTATGTTAATACCGCTAAGCTGTCCCGGGAAATCCGCACTTTTAATAAATTAGACACGTCGGATCGATGGTGTTGTCAGGGCCGCAGATAAGGGAGTTAATTGCTGCACAAAGAGGGTAACGTGACACGGCACGTTATTGTGTTCGCTGTCTCTGATGGGCGCTAATAGTGAGTGCAGCCGATTTTTTCGTCTATTAGGTTGGTAAACATGTTTGTCGCGCTCCGGATTGGCGATAGCGCTGCTAAAATAATTACCGATTACAATGAGCGCCACTCAGCGCTTATCGAAAACAACTTAGGCCCCAACCTCAGTGACATTATATACGGTCAGTAATTGCACATCGCATTTCGGCTTATTACACACTTCACTTATAACTTGCAACAATAATCTTATCGCGCCACTGAATTTTTCTTCCGGTGGAAAAACGCCCTAAGTAAATAAATCTATCTATATATAATATATTATTACATACCAATGTTCCGATAAGTATCATGTACTGTTATGTTCGTACTTTGCGTTGCTGAATTTAATACATAAACATACGGGTACATTGCTAACTTTTTAAGAAAGACCCACGAAATACATATATAAAAACACTTTTTTTTTAACTTTTTAAGACCCTTAAAAAATAATACGATGTGATAGAATTCTTTAGGTATACTGAAATAAAAGCTTGAACATTGAACTGTTTATGACATGATGCGAAAGAAAACTTGATCTGACAGTAGGAAAACCAGAGCTAATTAAAAACGACCGTTAAAAGAGTTATTCTTTGGATTTCTTCAACATAGCTGCAAAGTTCGTAGTTTTAAGTTTTCATTTCAGCTTACGTACAGAATTCTGTTATATAACAGATTTTTAATGAATAGCCAAATTAACAAAAACTAACGATACCGCCCAAATAAACAATTTTTCGTTTTAGAATTACGTAGGTAGGTTTAAATGGAAGCTTGAACCTTAAAGTTTAATGATTTATTTTATTTTTTTAAAGCATAAATAATTGACTTATCACAACGTTTGTCTCCTTAGAAACTTAAAGTTCAGTATTTGAGTTTGTGTGTCATCCTACGTAAAGAATTCTATGACGTTGTTTTTATGAAGGGGATCAATCAGTGCTAAATGACGTTTGAATTGCTTTACATTCTAAGTATTTTATGTTAATGTAAAGGGTGCAAACTTTTGATTGCCCTATTCTACGAAGAAATATAAGGATATTGAAATGACATATCATACATCAAATACACGCATGAACACATGACAACACGCGTAATACTTGATCATTCATTAGCTGCGTATTAAGCGTCATGTTTTGCTTTAACGTCAGTTGCTGTTTTGCTGTTTCTACAAAAAGTGCGGTTAGAAGGGTTTTCTCGTTTTAAATTTATTTTTTATTGGTTGTCTGACAAATTGGGCGAATTCCACTTCTGATGTTGGATTTACACAATGGTGTTAACTATAATTTATAACTATAAAGCACTCAATAACATAACACACCCGACAGCATTCTACAATGGTCGAGGTCACACTGCCACGAGTACAAGTATGAGCAATACCTATATCAAACGGTGATTACATACAGTGCGTATCAATAATGTTTATTTCTAACAATATTAAAAAGAGGTTTTCGAATGTATTGTCCGGGTGAAGGTGCAAATATGCGCTTAAAGATGCCATATGTCCAGTTCTCTGATGTCCATCCGAGATTTACAGTATTGTAGATTGTTAGAATTTTTTTATAATTGCTAAAAATGGTGAATTTGTTACTAATTACTTGGTTTTCTCCCAAAAGCAAAATGTCCGGTTACTAGATTTCCTGTAGTTGGTAAACCTTAGTGTGTTGGTAACATTGTGAAAAGCTACCTATGTATCCCACTCCTACATTTAAAATGTGATTAGTATTGTTGCTGTATTCGTATTAGCCCTGAATAGGGATAGAATTGTGAAAGTTCGTAAAGAATCGCCTCCAGTTTGGCATGAGATCAACTCAGAGATTACCACATGAAGTTGGATGCTCCGCGAATTAAGCATTCCACCAAATGTGTTACCGTGTTATGTTTTCGTCCCACCATGTACTTTAATGTTATAGTGATTTATGTGTCTAAATGTTGGCAAACTAAATTCTATTATCAGCTTGCCACTAAACCGTCAGGAAAGCTGATTATTATGTATCGTATGGAACATCAGAATAACTCGAGGGAATTTTGCAAACTTTAACATTGGCACCTCCAGTTTTCAAGAAAGTCAAAAGGAATCCAGAGTCCACCGCGCGGAGGCGGTAATTATGATATAAACAAGAACGGAAAAGATCGACTTGCCATAGGGAGTAACATAAGACAGAAAAGGACGTTCATGTTCTCAATAAGTTAACTCACCCAATCTGTATGTGAAATGCCTGAAGGAATAATGGGTCTATTCTGATTAAGAAAGATAGGATCCCGAGGTGCTGCCACGTTCACGTGGTGAACTCTTTTCGGTGAAACAGTCCAAGTAGCTATCATCAACTGAAGAGCTAAACTGCCAGGTTATAGCTTTAGTTTGTTTAGTATAAAGAGTGTGTATATGTTAAGGAAAAATTACCAAAATTTAGCATTTGCATGTCATGCCATGGATCGACTTAAAATATATCGAGTATACGAATGTAAGGCAGTTACAAATTAGTGCGTTTCACTGTGTAAACTAGTAATAAAATTTACTTGTATCAACACATGTTCCATTAACCCCGGAATTTACTATCTGACCGCCTACGCCCTTTTCTCCTCTACTACTACGAGTACTACGCAGACTATTTTTTTAGGTCAAACGTGACTCGTATACTGTTCCCAATAGCTTCGCGAGTGCGAATAAAATTTATGTGTTTTTCATTGTCGCGATAGTACGCGGAAGTTTGGTTTATTTCGAACGTTCTAGGCCTCCGCACTCCAATTTTAACGTAGACAAAAAAATAGTAAAATTTACTGTGGCAATAACGACCCTACGGCGCACCACGACATATTTACTACCAACAGCGACAGTATAGACGTTTTTATTCCACGCTTTACGACGCACTGCGCAAATATTGAATAAGTTATACAAATTCCATAAGACAGCCTTGTTCGAAAGACCTTGTCTAAAATGGCCCAGTTACGAACTACCTATGAGTACTGATTTGTAGATGATCTCTTCGCAATCACTAGTAGCTGCCTACAGCCCCAACATCCGTTGCTTACGTACCTACATGTTAGGTGGTGTAGGTGCGTTGTGCAAAGGAATTGAAATGTAATATAAAGAGACAATAAGGAAGCGTACGAATATAATTGGAGCCAAAGATGATCCGCTTGGCTATAGACCATGGGGCGCCTGCACAGGGGCGCCGTTACATATTGGCAGGGGGTGGGCGCTTGCCGCCCTGGATTTCGAACCCAACTACCGCTACGCGAAAAACGAAAAAGATAGGGGTGGGCGAGAAATTTGTGATCGATCTTTGATCACAATTGAAGATTGATCGATAAATCGGTTATTATCATAGATGGATCTTTTGATCATAAAGTGCACGAAAGTTTCCATCCTGTCATACTCGCGAATTATTAATAATCAAAGAAAACGCAGAACGTCATAACGAGTATTAGATTTTATTTTAAAAGTAGACCGATCGATCCGTCAGTTTGACGTCATCAGGCTTATCGATAGAAAGACGGCAAAATGACTTGAAATTCAATGAATATCGATATATAATAAGTAAGTGTTGTCGAGCATACAGGGATCACGACCATGGATAACACACAAAAATGTGAACAAATCAGATAATAAGAAAAATAACGCTTGTCAGTCTGGATAAGTTCTATTTCTCTTTACATTTGTATGTTGCCGACGTTTCGCTGGTCGTTCTCCAGCTTCTTCAGGGCCTATAAGACAATAATTAAATCGTACAGAAAACAATTACAGGACACATAGTTCTCGAGTTACTCACTTCATACGAGGTAGAGATCGTCTTAGTACATAAATTGCGACTCATACATTACGGGGTTATAATTAAAAAAGTATAATAAAATTCTGCTGACTACTACACGTAGGGCATACGTATAACAAAACAACCCTACAGGCTCAACACAATAAAAATGTTATCACAATGGCGCTACGTTTTTGGACAGACGCTTGGTGGCGTACAAACGGTGTATCCTACAACTAAACGACCATGTCGGTAAAAGAGCACACTAACAAACTTACGCGTCGGTAAGTGGTAACCCATGACAAAGACAGAGGGCGCCACAAAGTAAATAATAACTATTGACATAACCTAGCATGTTGACAAGCTAAGAAAACAAACACACACGGGCGAAAATACCTTCACGATTAGGTTCCGTTCACTCTACAAACAAGATCGGAATACACTGTCGTGACCAAGTGGCCGTCGACGTCGGACTGCAGGTTGATGTTATTCGGCGTCATGTAAATATGTGTCGCTTCTCTGAACAGGCGTTTAAAGTAATTGGATTCCCTGTCTATGATTTTAGCTTCATGGAACTGGATGTTATGGTCAGGGTTATCCTCGATGTGTTTAGTGACACCGGTATGCTCACCAACCCTCAACTTTCCTTCGGTCAACCTTCGTATGGATGCTTTGTGTTGTTGGACGCGATCCTTAATGTATTGTTTTGTCTCACCTATGTAGTGTAGACCACAAGAACAGGTAAGTTTGTATACTACTTGGTTCTGAAGTGGTTCTGGTACTTTATCCTTGGTTACAGCGTACAACGCCGATGTAGTACGGGTATGATAAAAGACAATGTCATGATTCTCCGTTTTTAAAGTGCTACGTATCAAATCCGACAAGCCCCTGACGTAAGGTATTCGCATGTAGCTAACCTGATTAATTCCGTTGTTATTGTCTGGGCCTGGCACGTTGCTACCTGAAGATACGTCGAGTATAGCATTGTTAATCGGGACATGAGTTACCTCTTGTCTAAGATACCTATTGATGACATTGCGAGGGTAGCTGTTTTTTGATAGGATGGACTTCACCTTTTCTAACTCTGTCTCGACCATTGTTGGGTGTGAAAACTGATATACTCTCTTCGCTAGCATTTTAATGATGTTAGTCTTTTGATGATACGGGTGATTGGAGTAGAAGTTGAGGTATCGTACTATCGATGGGACGAAAGTTTGCCTTAAACCCGACAAAATCTGACAAACAAACTATGTTATCTGTGATTACAGATATGGAGTCAGCCCTGATGACAATCTACAAGAGCGATGACGACTTGAGGAATCGTAAAAGACAAATGGTAATTAACATCTTTGCTAACTATTTGAGAAAACCTCAGACACAGTACAAAGCGGAGCTATTCCTCCAAAAAGAGTTCAGGTATGCCAAAGAATGGTTGAACCATAATAGTGATATTATAATCACGACATCAGATAAGGGTAATAAAACCGTAATACTCAACACTGATGTGTACCATGTTAAAATGCTTAACATCGTGAATAATCAAGAGACCTATGAGAAGGTCAATTTCAATCCTCTAAATAGAATTACCACTAAGCACAACAAAATTATCGATACACTTGTTACAGACGGGCAAATGGATGAAAGGACCGGAAAACATCTGAAGTGCAGAAATGGAATCCTCGGCAGGATCTATGGGCAAGTCAAGTTGCACAAAGAGGATAAACCTCTTAGGCCTATCATAAGCACTATTGGCACCACGGTATATAAAACATCCAAAATGTTGAGCAACATAATTAAAAATATCACAGGCAACACACCGTTCTATGTTAAAGATAGTTTTGCGCTTTCTGATGAGTTAAAACAGATAAATGTGCCACCTGGACATGTGTTTGTCAGTTTTGATGTGGTAAACATGTTCACTAATATCCCAACTGATCTGGTACTCCAAATAATTCATGAGAAATGGGTTGAACTGCAGGACTTCACCACAATCAAGGAACAACAACTAATTTTACTAATACAGTTTATTTTCGATAATTGTTATTTTACATTTGACAACCAATGTTATAGACAGAAAGATGGACTTCCGATGGGTTCTTCCATGTCGCCTGTCCTTTCTGACCTGGTTCTTGATAAGTTGATTGACGGTGTTGCCGCTGATATCCCTGACCAGATATACTTCCTCAGACGATATGTGGATGACCTGTTTCTCATACTACCTGAAACAAACGTCAACACTGTCTTAGGCAAATTTAACAATTTCCATCCAAAGATTAGGTTTACAATGGAAAAGGAGGAAAACAGACAGATCAGTTTCCTTGAACTTACCATTGACAGACACACAGATGGACAGATCAGCACCAGCTGGTACAGGAAACCCATCGCATCAGTACGATACCTCAACTTCTACTCCAATCACCCGTATCATCAAAAGACGAACATCATTAAAATGCTAGCGAAGAGAGTATATCAGTTTTCACACCCAACAATGGTCGAGACAGAGTTAGAAAAGGTGAAGTCCATCCTATCAAAAAACAGCTACCCTCGCAATGTCATCAATAGGTATCTTAGACAAGAGGTAACTCATGTCCCGATTAACAATGCTATACTCGACGTATCTTCAGGTAGCAACGTGCCAGGCCCAGACAATAACAACGGAATTAATCAGGTTAGCTACATGCGAATACCTTACGTCAGGGGCTTGTCGGATTTGATACGTAGCACTTTAAAAACGGAGAATCATGACATTGTCTTTTATCATACCCGTACTACATCGGCGTTGTACGCTGTAACCAAGGATAAAGTACCAGAACCACTTCAGAACCAAGTAGTATACAAACTTACCTGTTCTTGTGGTCTACACTACATAGGTGAGACAAAACAATACATTAAGGATCGCGTCCAACAACACAAAGCATCCATACGAAGGTTGACCGAAGGAAAGTTGAGGGTTGGTGAGCATACCGGTGTCACTAAACACATCGAGGATAACCCTGACCATAACATCCAGTTCCATGAAGCTAAAATCATAGACAGGGAATCCAATTACTTTAAACGCCTGTTCAGAGAAGCGACACATATTTACATGACGCCGAATAACATCAACCTGCAGTCCGACGTCGACGGCCACTTGGTCACGACAGTGTATTCCGATCTTGTTTGTAGAGTGAACGGAACCTAATCGTGAAGGTATTTTCGACCGTGTGTGTTTGTTTTCTTAGCTTGTCAACATGCTAGGTTATGTCAATAGTATTTATTTACTTTGTGGCGCCCTCTGTCTTTGTCATGGGTTACCACTTACCGACGCGTAAGTTTGTTAGTGTGCTCTTTTACCGACATGGTCGTTTAGTTGTAGGATACACCGTTTGTACGCCACCAAGCGTCTGTCCAAAAACGTAGCGCCATTGTGATAACATTTTTATTGTGTTGAGCCTGTAGGGTTGTTTTGTTATACGTATGCCCTACGTGTAGTAGTCAGCAGAATTTTATTATACTTTTTTAATTATAACCCCGTAATGTATGAGTCGCAATTTATGTACTAAGACGATCTCTACCTCGTATGAAGTGAGTAACTCGAGAACTATGTGTCCTGTAATTGTTTTCTGTACGATTTAATTATTGTCTTATAGGCCCTGAAGAAGCTGGAGAACGACCAGCGAAACGTCGGCAACATACAAATGTAAAGAGAAATAGAACTTATCCAGACTGACAAGCGTTATTTTTCTTATTATCTGAAGCACACACAGTCGTTAACCATTACAATGTGAACAAATGTTTATTTGTGAACATTTCACTACTAGCGATAAAGATTTTTCAGAGTGTATGCAAAATAACACAAGACGAAAATACTGCAAAACAGTTAATGGCATAGTCCTTAATATTACGTCACCATTAAATACTAAAAAGAAATTTGCCCCCCCCTGGAACATTTTCAAACGGCGCCCATGCCTGCAGGATCAAACCTCTGGTAATAATAGGACAGTCAGTGCGTATGCGTAACGCTGGCGACCTTGTCATCCTTGTGGGCCAAAGGCTACAAAAGTAACAGAGTGTACATACGTACTGAGCGTCCAAGATCAATGAATTGTAACATAGTAGATGTTACTAGTGTTTCAAGACTACATGCTCACACATATGTGAGCCGCTCGGACAACAGATATGAGAGAATTATGACAAACCGGCACGTTCCGCGCTTCTATAAGCTCTCTGAAAGCTCAGCATCATTAAATCCGATTTTCATCAGGATTTAAAGCAGAATTTAAGTTTTTAAAGCAAATAACGCGGCTTAGTTCACATAATGAATGGATGATTCCAGATCTAGAACTCCGTACATGATGGGGAGTCATGGAATAGGGTGCTGCGGCGCGGAGCGCTGGGTCCGACACTGCGGGTTATTTAATATAATCTGATAGAATTCTTTAGGTAAAATTAAAATTAAATGATTGAACTTTAATGTGTTAATGACATGATGCGAAGAAAACATGTCTGTTATGAGTCTGTAAAGCGATCACACGTTTTCTTTAACTGAGTTGTCTTATGGATTTCATCTACATATTTAAAAAGCTCAAGTAGCCCACTAAGGAGTAATTTGCGTTTTGCGCAGATTTGAGTTTTGGAACACCATCTTGCTCACTATTAATAAGACGACAATGAGCGTTATTAGGAAATTTTTAAATGTGTCTACAAAAAATGTCTATACCAGGGGCGCCGTTACATAAAGGCAAGGGGGGCGCAACAACTATTATTAATTAAAATGTTCGAGGTTGTTCTTCACTGTTCTTTTATTTTTCAGAATATACGTTAGTGACGCGTTTCGCCCTTCATGGGCATCTTCGGACTAAGTCTAAAATACAAATATAATATAAGACTAACATCGAAATAGAACAATTTGCGGTTTTTTAGATGTCACAGAAACTCACAAGTATTATTAATTAATTGACTTAGTATTGTCGCCTTTCACTTGTTTACGTATAATAGTAATAATAACAATCTTATATTTCGTTGTCGATAAACGTTATCACAAATTTAAAATTTGTCAACTTTTTCTCTATATTTAGTAATTGATTCTCGTTAATGCGGGTAGATTTTAAAATAATATCGCATTTTTATTATTTACCAATTTCTTATTAAGACTTGCTATCGGATGCTCGATTAACACGATTATATAATTAAATTATCAACTGTGTTCATTTTATGCATGTATTTTTGGTTTTAATCATTGTCTATTCTCTACAACTGGAAGAATTCCAACTAATATTGCCTTCACATCGTTTATTAATTCTCTATAAGAATGGTGGGATTATGCTCATCGAAAGCAGTAGAAGCCGACAATATTAGTTGGCAACCACTCGAATTATTGAGAGATAATGTTTAAAACCGAAATTACAGACAAAATGGACAGCATTGAAACGTCTATAATCGTGATTATTAAAAGATGACAATTGTTCATTATACATTAGACCTTGCTCGACGAGCTGGAAATTCTTATAGGAAATTAACAATACTTACTCCAGCATATTAATAAGTAATAAAAATACTACAATATTGGTTGACAATCAGACCAAATCTTAAATTCTAGGATACAAGTTTAATGCTTCTGAAAAAATATATAATTACAAATAATTCTTAATAAAAATTACTAATTACACATTAATAAACGATAAAAAGGCAGCAAATTTTCTTGCAATTCACTTAATATTATATGCTATAGGTAAGTTGTCTGGCATACAAAGGTCACAACCGTGGCTAATAACAACATAATGTGTAAAAACTGAGACAACCATAAAAGCAACGGAGATTTTTCAGGGTGACTGCAATTTAAGTTTAACGAACAATATCGGCTGTTTTTTTTATATTTTTTTCATGTTCATGTTTGTTGTGTCTCTTTTTAGAATAGTAACTAATAAATAAAAATGGGGTCTCTAATTATCCAATTTGTCATTTACAACAAAAAACGTAAGCCGAAAACGCTATAAAATAGTTAACAGCATAGTCACACTACGTCACTCTTTATAACAAAAAAGAACAATCTTGCCCCCCCCCCTGGAATGTTTGTAACGGCGCCCATGGTCTATACATAGTTTAAGTACGAGTTAGCATTTTCAACTTATATGTCTGGAAAAGCGTCAAAAGCACGTAAATGTAACAAACTTCTGCTACCCAAGTATTTAAAAACATGATAGAGGATGATATTTTATAATAAGAAAACTAATGATATGCAGTTAAAACATGACCACTTCCGAGATATGACCCTCAGAAGGTTTAGAAGTGTCTTATGTAGTACCCACCTTACTTTCTTCTGCAGAAATGCAATAAAACTTGTGAACTATGTATTTATATGTACGCTAATAAAGGATACTAATTTTGGAATAATCACATAAAAACAAGGGAGGTATTTATATAACACTTTTTTTTTCATCTCAAGAACATATATCGAAAATGTGCTGTTGACTACATGTTTATTGTAGTCAAAAGTAAATATAATACTGTAGTTGTATTATAAAAGAACAGAATCAATCCTCCTTATTCCATTTTCTTTCCTTAACAAATCCCAGCCGCTGAGGTAAAAAAATGTGCTAAAACTATGATGATGTCAAATTACCCATATTTGTTAGCATAATCATTTTTTAGGGATATAAACGAATGCCTCCTATCCTACATCCTACAATTTTTCATCATGTATCTTTGTTTGGAAAAGAATACTAAAAAAGAGTATACATAAAAGGTACTGAGCAGCTTGATTCTGAGAATAAAATGGAGACGTTATAGATAGGGATTAAGAACCTACAGAAAATTAACATAGTATGTATACCGTCTCTATCAGCGTGACTTTCCTGAAAATTTACTATTGCAAGCTATAACGGGTGTTTATTGACTAACTTTGTATTTATATTTCTTGCTACCAGTCTTATCTCATCAACATTAGACGAAATTCCTCTTCACCTCACTAAGGCTACTAAGCTAGACAATGCCATGATGTTGGCACCTTAGGAATAACGTAAAAGATAGTCTTGCAATAAGACGACTTAACGATGATAGTGACACTGAAGCCAGACGCCACGTTAACAAAACTCGTTAGGTGAGCTGTGATTCACGATATAGCTCGGAGTGAGATAAGGGATGCCAGCCCAGCGTGGCTCATTAAGGGTACGCCACCAGCTATAAAATATAATTACGCATAAAACAAGGGCGCCCGTATCAAACGGGGTCCTTTAGATGGCGTCGTTGATTAAGCACAAGACAGGAAGACTTACTCCTAACGCTAGGGCTGCGTTAACAGAAAAGCACGTACCTATTGGCGAAGACTGACGTTGTCGGAGCCACTTGAGTACACACGAATCCTTTTAAATCGGTTTAGCCCTCTATCTCAGAGCCTTAAATAAGCAGGAAAATAAATAGGAAAACAAGCAAAAAAAATATGTACCTATGAATAACTCGATTAGCAATACTCGCGCGACATGCTCTTAAACAAAGTGCTATAACTTTTGATTGGCTATATAAAATGAAAGGAATTAGACTGGTGTTTGAAGTAGGTATATGATGCTATTAGAAGAGAATATTTGTTATAAAAAACATGTTCAGAACAGTTCTAATATATGCTAGCGGAAAAGACTTGTAATTTTGATCGATTCTACTTTCTGAATATTTCTTGGAAACAATAAGATTATCCTGGTAAAATAAAGTATTAAGAACGTAAACTAGGTAAATAATCTGATGTGGCCAGGCACATGACTTTATCATACTATATATAAAATTAATAGTTTAGCTGCATGAGATTCTATTTGATCGAGATCGGCTATGTCTGCATTAAAATAAAACTAGTAGAACTAGACAGATATCTCGATTAAATCTGCGTTCGGATATTGGGTGTCAACGGAGAGTTGACACCGGGTACACCGTCCAAATGACACTTACGTGTTATTGGGTGTAAAATGTGTAACGGTGTTCAATATCCGAACGCAGCCTATATTGACAGTAGTATTTTCAAAACATTAGCGTTTGACACTAGCTACTGTCATTAGAATCAAAAAATCTGACATATCCTGGATACTAGTTTTAAAACAGTACGACCGATCTCGATGAAAAAGAATTTGCTCATGCAGCTAAACTATAAATTCTACCAAAAAATGCCATATACATAAATTATAGAAAATTTCCTCTCTTTTAATTTATGATTTAACTATTTTGACGACATTACACAAATAGCGGCTCATTTGCAAAATCTTCGAAAAATGCTTTGAGTAAACCACCAGTTCCTTTGGACCCTTTTCAACAGAAAGCTTTTCAGCTCCTAAGTTTGGTTATGAAACTTCTAAATATGAAGTTTCGTCCCGATACCTTTAGTAGTTTCTCCGGAATCGTCGCCACAAAAACGGGTACACACACACACACACAGACATTTTTTGTACCTTGGTCAAAAATGTTCAGGGGCACTATTACAATACTTTACATACTGCATATGATAAAGTAAAAAATTACGACAAAATATTGGTTAAATTATCAGCTTTTGAATGTGACCATTTTTCAAGTTGATTTAGAAGATTTTGCAATAACAATGTTAAAAACGTACTTATCATGTATTTATTAATGAAAAAATGAATACAAGCTTACATAGGTAAGGTTATTGTTGAACAAAAGGGAATTACCATTCGTAATTTTATTAGTAAAAAGTAGATAAATAATTTTGAAACTTTTACTAAGCAAATTAAGAGATTAGATTAATCCAGATAAGTGTTTGAACTGGTTCGTTACAAATAATTCTTCTGGTACTTGATGAAAAAGATGAAGAAAAAAACGTCAATTCAATTTTAATTCCGTAATTAAACACAGTATTTAATTACACTTTTAATAAGGAGTATTTAATTACGCGTTATGTTTGTCCATTTATTAGGTTTTCGCGTTCGCTTAAGGGAGATTTTCAACTTGCTTAAAGCTTTTCCTGTATATCCTGCTGTATTTTGCTGTAGATTGTTCGTTATAAAAATACCAAGGCTAATATTTTTTATGTGTTATGTAAAACCATGAAAACCATGTAAAACACAGCGATAGGTAAAACATAATTTTGAGTCGTTGATTTCAAAACTATTTGGTAATTGGGACAGTGGCGGCTCGTGGTGCTAGAAAAATGGTAGTTGCAACTTTCAGGTACCTACCAGTTTTATATGACATAGGTTTAATAGAAAAATATTTTTATTTGTGCACTAAAAATGACTCATTCGTATTCTTAAATACTCTAATTTGAATTATCTTTGGCTGCTACGTCCCATGGGTCTTAAATTCCTGTAACTTTTTTCCCGCAGAACTTTTTTTCAGTTAGTAAATGTTCATACTGAGGAAAAAAGTTTCATATGGACTTATAAGATTTTTTAATTCATTAAAAAGTTACAGCCGTTTGAAATATTAACAAATCGATATTTTAAACGGCTCTAACTTCGCAATTGAGAAGACCATTAACTCCATATGGAACTTCTTACTCGGAATCACATTCACTATCGAGAAAAAATCAGTAAAAACTTTTATATATTTTGAAATTTTCATATTTTTGTCATATGTTTTGCTGACAATGAGTGCTTCTAAATTCGATCGGTTGTGATTTATATCTGTAATACCTGTTTTTGTCCACCGGTCATCGGCTTCAAACAATAGACAATGAAAACATTTTTGACGTCACCAAAAATCCACTCTTTACTGTAAACATCAGCATTAAATGTCCTTGGAAATAACCGAGTTTTGGTCGACACGCATTGTTTTATCACTAAATTAGGGGTAGGCCTCCCAGGCCTTTTTATTTCGCTCTTATCGATGCAATTTAGACTGCTAAATGGTTGAGCTAATAAACTCTGTACTAAATTCATTGCTTTTTTTAATGTCGTATAATCAGCACTTTACGGGCAACCAAACTACACAGCGTACGAATGTCAACTGTCTACAACCTGCAATGCAATAATGCACGTCGCCCGTCGCGTAAGCATGACGTCATTTCGCCTCTAGACACCATTGGGGTCGTGGTCCAGTAGTTCTGGTGTACTGGATACTTGCAACAATTTCTGAGTAAACGAACCAATCGACGCGACGAAATTTGCTCGCTCGTGGGCTGGAATGCAGGCGTCGATACGCAGTGTAGCGGTAGCAGACGGTTGCGGCCTTGCTACGACCCTAGCCGACTTGCGCTTGGAATTCTCGAGAAAATGATCGATATTTTAATAAATTATATGTTATAGATCGTTGCATATTGACTATTACACTATTATTTACATAAAATTAAATTCTTTTTGTTTCCTCGTTATTTTTGGAGGTTGCTACCAATGCACGAGCCGATAAAATTACCCGATAAAACCGTAAAGAAAAAACAAAATAGCAGATCTAATAATTATAGTGAAATAGATTTCTGAAAATATTTTTGATTTAGCTGAAATTTATTAATTGGTGGCTTTTGACGTCAAAATTAAGACGATGGATCCAATATTTTTCAGATTGTGGTATAAATATAAACATAGGATAAACATACTAGTTCGATCCTTACAAATATACAATTTTTTATATCCAATAATCGGTAACCTTTAAAATGCATTCTATATTTATTTAGTTGGCCACATGGTCGTCATTTTGATATTCAATGTTGCTGTCTAAGTTATTGTTATGGATTTAAGAAATACGTTTAATTCATTTTTTATGTAACATCACACAATTTGAAAATCTTTAAATTCAGAAAAGAAATCCTCTACTAAATTTTGAAGAAAAAAAATAATAAGCCAGTGAGAAAATATGGTGGAAAACGGGATTCTACTTCTACTGTCAACTTACACGTTGTGGTGGTATTCCAGTACTTTATTGATACGGACACCACTAAATTCCTTTTATTACAGTTTTTCTACTACACGTCTTTACTTGATTGTACGATGTTCACTGAATTCATTTCACAACCCTATAAAATACAACATTATTTACAAATTTGCTTGAAATAATAAAACGACTTTAAAACTGTCTCAACCTTAGCTTAAATTGACAAGTTGAGAAGGGTTGACTAGAAACACAAGATGTTCGTCTTTATATGACTGTGTAATAGAGGCTTATTAGTCGTAATTTTGAATCAACAGATTTGAGTTTTAAGTGGGTTTTAAAGATTATAGACTATATCATACCAAAGAACAGGAGGAAATCAAATAATCTATGCTAATACATAAATAACCAAAGTTTGAAGTCATATTTTAGTTGCTTTCGCTTTGGTCTTCATAAAGAATCGTTTGTTACCAGTATATTCAATAACCATCCATATTCTATAAGTAAACTAAACTTTTAACGATTCATCCCGTTATTGCATTGGGTCACCATTATCATCACGTCCACGGTCATAAATTCGGTCATAAAGCGCACTCATCTGAAAATTTACGATAGAATGGGCGGCATGATGGAGGAAGTGTGACCTGGGTCCCCTAAGGGTGCATATTTCCCCGTCATCGTGATGCCAAAATATGCGAAAACATTATCGTTATCACGGGACGCAGAGGCCGCCTGATTTTTCCCACCCCTAACCCTGCTAATAACGACCGTAAAAGTCGCCCGAAATTAAACAAAATTTATAAGCAATAAAAATCTGGGCCCTCAGTTACATATGTACGGGCATCACGGCCTGTCGACTATTCTAGTGACGCGCTCGTAAAATCTTACGACAGCGTATCCCCGGTCCAGGGGTGGCTGAATGCACAGATCCCTTGATGTAGGCGATAAAAATTACATTCTTCTGCAGAGCGGAGTCAGGCGCGGCCCTTGTTTTTTCTGTTGCCCTAAACCCCACCACAGATACTATTTTAGGCGATACCTACCTACTAAAGTATTTCATGCATTATTCATTTTGTTTTGAACATCTGTGTCCCAGCGTGTGAGACTTGGGTACATATGCAGAGTGTAGTTTGTCATTTCTCATGCACATCGATAAGCTAGGCCATCATTGAAAATTTAGCAAATTTATCATTACATATTTAAAGATTTCGTCCGCGGGGTGTTGTTTGGCTATCCCTAGTCAACCCTCCTCTACTAGTCAATTTAAGCTAAGGTTGAGCCACTTTTAAAGCCGTAAATTTGAAAATAATGTTGCATTTTATAGGGTTGTGAGCTTTTAAAGCTGGAAAATGATTCTGTGAAATTTGTACACTCACGAGAAGACGTGTTAGTACAAAAACTGTAATAAAAGGAATGTAGGGGTATAGTACCGGAATACCACCACAACGTGTGAGTTGACAGTAGACGTAGAATGGTATCAATAGAGAAATTAAATTACCGGTAATTTAAAAAATTGCGAGTCGCTTACAAACTGGCACATCAACTTATATGATAAGGGTTTATTATTGTTCTCATTGAAATGCCCAATCGTACAAAATTCCTATCATTGGACAGAAATTTAGCGGACCATGGATCGTTTAGTAAACCCCGCAATTTTTATAATCCTCATGGAAATGGTGAAAATGATCAAAGAGATATTTTGAAAATGGTCAACGTTAGATTACCATAATTTGCAATGCTTCAACTACTGGTTTTTAGATAAATGACCATCCTCGGATTTCTACCGGTAAGTAGCCTCTAACTTGGAATTGCCACAAACACGTGATTGGAGAGCGTTGCGAACAAAGAAATTGAAATCGTAAAAACCCCGCACAAGTCAAACTTTGCAGTTGTAGGAAATTATTTGAATCAACTATTTCCAAATCGCTGGATTGGTAATGGTGGAGTGGTGGAATGTCCTGCTAGATCCCCTGATTGAAGTCCTCTGGACTATTTTCTATGGGGAACTGTGAACGACGAAATTTATCGCGATACTCGCAAAAATATCGAGGATCTGCGGGATCGAACAACAAATGCGGTCAATGCTATTCCGGGAAGAACAGTTAGAAGAGCATAACAACATGTAGAAAAGCTGCCTGGGTTTTGTGCCTTCAAGAAAATGGCGACCAATTTGAACATTTACTTAAAAAAAACCTTTTTGTTGTATAAACTTGCTTCTTTTACAATCTGAATGATTTTAATCTAAAGCACTCTGGTCAGTCCGGCGCCGGCGGTCTGTAACCAAGCACCAGTTGGGTACCTGATAAGCACAGCAAACAACGAGAAAAGGAAGAAAGTTTTTTTTTATTATTAAACCATTGTTTAAAATAATAAATCCAACATGTTATACATTGCGGAAATGATAAAAAAAGCGACTATCGAAAAATGCCAAAACTCAACATGGCGCCCATAAGAAAAACAAAAGTTGGCCATGGTTACGCCGCCACCTTTGATGTTATTTCAAATTAAAAAATAACACTGCATTCCTTACTAAAAAGTCGCCGTAGAATGTTTTTGTTTCAAATGTCTAGCTACGTTTGGTTTTGAATAAAAAATTAAAAACGATATCTTAACAATTCAGTTTTTTTTTGCGGATATCTTTAAAACGAAAAATGATAGCTAAAATTTCTTTTCAGGTAATTGATCAGCACAAAAATACGAAACTTTGCCAAATTTAAACATAGCCTCTATCTCCAGTGATAAGCGAGATCCCATGGTGAGCCTCGAATTTGAATCACCCGGTATATGAGTTAATCCCATTAACAAAGTTCGGTACCCAAGTAATTATCTATAATTGGACGTATGATAGGAAGTTTTGCAATATTCTTTCTATAAGTTAGAAACATTTTACTAAAGCAGCTACAGAATTGTAGTTCGTATTCACTTTGAGGCATCAATTCACGTCAAAATGGAAAAGTAAGACTACATTATCCGATAAATTGATGTCATTGTTCTATTGTAGTCCTCTATTTTGAACACAGTAATGATTTCTTGTCATCACCTTTATTTATGTACATCAGTATATATTGTTTTATGAATAAAACTCTTTTCCAAGAAGTGACCGAGTTTCTTATTGACCAACTGCATATAGAAACGACTTTTTGACCCAAAACATCAACACACCACCTAATGTGCATTTGATGGCATGTCTGCAAAGTAATGACACTGTTCAACTATCGTTTGAGCAGTTGTGTGCTAATGCTCACATAGACAACAACTAGTGCGATTTTCCTATTCCAGATGATAAAGTCGCTTATAAATTAAAATATTAGCGAGAATCGAAAGAGCAGTACAAAGTAGCACAAAGCAGAAACCAACCATTAGAAGCATATCGCGGGGAGACGACGTAGAGAGGCTCTGGGCACTGGTAGCACGGAGATTATAAGATACCAGTAGAACCAGTTCCACTGGCTACCGGGGTTACCGGCTCTATTGCCCTACCATAAAAAATGATAAATTATTGCATCGACGGTCTTGATTTCTAAAGGCAGACACCGATATTTTATTAATCATCTCCGGTGTAAATCAGGCTTATTGTTCCCGGCGAAAAGACGAGGTGGGAGAGACGATGGCGATGGTTTGCCCTCGATAGCAGCGACCAGATGCACGCCATGTCTCATCGGGCAACATGCAATTACACGCCATTGATGAGAATAATTACTCACTTGTACTCGTACTCGTAGATCAACGGGATATATATAAATTAGCGACTAAACAATCGCTCTACGAATGATGCTTTGTGATTTATTGCGATTGGCTTACTTGGCCCGAAGGTTGGCTGGATAACTACCAGTTGACTGAACCACACCATAGAACATAGCTGTATAATGTAATATAACTTATTATGAAAGACTATTCTTGGAATTAAATTGTATACTAGTTTTAAATCAGCAGACGTAGTCTACTGGTGACTGGGAGATGTAGGAGGACTTTTAAGGACTTGAGAATTGGAGAAGTATAGCCAGTACTGGTGACATAGATTAGAATCACAAACAAATATGTCATGTTTGTCATAGTATACTTGACGATGTTATTTGTTTACTCAGCTACATCTTAGGACTGGCTTAGCGTTTGATTTACCCATAAACTATCAACAGATTTTCTTGATTTTACTTGTTTACTTGTTTTTCATCGAGCTATGCATTTCAACTGATAGAGCTGTTGCTGAGGTGAGCACAAATTTCTTTGTTAACAGATGAAGTTTTATATTAACCCAAATTATGTCATTAAACTTCATTTAGCACTTTGTGATAATTTTGGCTTTAATCCTACTTTACTTACACAAAATCCCAAATATCAGTTAATAAGAAATCGTGTAATTCTATAGAAAATTATTATTTTCTATTATACCGAAATTATCCATTGACGAAAATAAGCTCGCCGCTGTTCTTAAGTCGTTTTTTTTTGTCATTGGCACTACGGAATTATTTAAACTTTCTTCTTCTTGTTTTCATTATTTTCCCATAATTTCATATACGCTATGCGGAATCAGCAGTGGTTTGTTTATCTTCTCTATTTCCAGCCTGAGATACGATTATCTCTTTACAGATAAAACACTGCTTCATTGTCCTTGTGGACCCAGTTTTATACTTTCTTCTTAAAGAGCTGGCAAGATTGCCATATAATTTACTTACTCATATCAAGTGCAATTCCATTACAGTGTTATTCATCACGAAGTTTAACATTCAACAATCAATGTCCACAGTCCGCATCGTTAGTTTTTTTGGTGCATTTCAGTTTTAGTTTATGATCAGAAGCTCCGGACACACATGCACAAAAGAAAGCATGTCTATCCGTATCTTAAGCCAGCTACAAACGTAACGATTTAACTGTGCAGACGGAATTGCGCAGATATTTTTCCAACTTCTGTAGCGTAACGATTTATCTGTATATTTAGCCAATCTATATTCTCAACATTCGGTTCATTACAATATCTCGTTTTTTCAATTTTGTTGAAGATACACAATAACGTGTATGCCCACCACTTATTGAAATGACAGCACGTAGTCGAATTTAAAGGATACGTTTTTAAGTTCGATTCTGATAGAGCATATTCAGCCTACCAGATTTCCCAGTGTTTCTGGTTCAAAATCTTCTACAAAAATTTAGATATTGTGATGAATTAGAAAACAATGTGTTGAAAATTGATGGTTTTCTAACAGAGTACTTGAGAACCTGCGAGAGAACAAATTCCTTAGTTACCCCACGGGATGTCTGAAACTTAGACAAACAAAACACAATTTTTGATCCCCCAGCATAATCACCTGGAACATCTAATTTTTTTTACTTTATCATACGTAGTATGTAAAGTACCTATAGTAATCTTTCCAAAAAAAATTTTTGAGATTTTCGCGGAAATATGTCTGGGAAATATTTTAGCTGAAATATGTCGGGACGAAACTTCATATTTAGAAGTCTCATAACCAAACTTAGAGCTGAAAAGCTTTCTGTTGAAAAGGGTCCAAAGGAACTGAAGGTTTAGTCTTAGTTTAGTCTTATTTTTGAAATATTTTACAAACAAGCCGCCATTTCTGGATCTTCGTCGAAATAGTTAAATAATAAATTAAAGTAGAGGAAATTCTGAATAATTTATGACTGACATTTTTGGTAAAATTAATAGTTTAGCTGCATGAGCAAATTCTATTTCATCGAGATCGCTCGTACTCCGTTGACACCGGGTACACCGTCCAAATGACACTTACGTATTATTGTGTGTAAAAAGTGTAACGGAGTACAATATCCGAACGCAGCTTTAATCGACATATCTGTCTAGTTATACTAGTTTTAGTTTAATGCAGACATGGCCGATCTCGATCAAATAGAATCTCATGCAGCTAAACTATTAATTTTAAACATAGTATGATAAAGTCATGTGCCTGGCCACATCAGATTTTTTTTAAGTAAATGTTCAAATTGGTCGCCATTTTATTGAAGGCATAAAACCCAGGCAGATTTTCTACATGTTGTTATGCTCTTCTAACTGTTCTTCCCGGAATAGCA
This sequence comes from Aphodius sticticus, assembly GCA_963966075.1. Taxonomy (NCBI): domain Eukaryota; kingdom Metazoa; phylum Arthropoda; class Insecta; order Coleoptera; family Scarabaeidae; genus Aphodius; species Aphodius sticticus. The sequence continues at coordinate 22,609,892 of OZ014510.1, forward strand.
TGTGCCTGGCCACATCAGATTTTTTAATTTTCAAACGTATGTTGAGTATAATAAATTACAAAAGTTATAGAATAAATTGATTTAAGTGTTCCTTTAATTGTGCCGATCAGTCGATATATCAAATGTTGATATTGGTGGATGAAATTTTGAACACGTATAGAGGAAGGTTGGTTTTCAAGATGAATTCAATTTTGGTTTGTGTTTTTCGTAAAAAAAATGCAGACAGCGATAAATCATTTTTACAGATTACAGTTATGATTTCTCAGAACTTACATAAGTAAATGTAAAATATCCACCAATAGACAGAATGGAATAATTATATTATATTATATAGAATATATCCGTTACCTATAATTTGGTTTATTGCTAAAATCCTGTGTTTCGCGTTGATTCTGTATAGTTTTGTTTTGCGACTAAGGGCCGTTTATACAATGCTAGTATACCTAAAGTCAAGAATTACTTAATTCCAGGAATAGCTTATACGAAACGTATAATAGTGTGTGCGTTTTATATTGACATTTGTCAGTGCAATACATATACTCGGGTCTCGGAATAGCGGACAACGTCTAGGAACTTTTTGTCAGGTAGATTTTGGTTAGTGCGAAAATCTAGTTATATAACCAACATGCAGGTGCGTGTACACAGGGTGTTTCTGTGAGTAGTGTTCCTGTGACTATTTGTCAGATGTCAATTTTTTTCAGATGACATTGAGAATTGTGACATTGCCTATTTTCTAGTCACAAGATCATGGTAAAATTTCGCATTACGTGGAAGACATAATGCAATAACGAATAACCTCAATCATGTTTTTATTTTAATGTAGTTTAATAAGTGGTAATTCTTTAATGATTTATATTATATTTCATGTATTTTTTGTTCTTCTTTTGTATATTTCTAGTACCCTCCAAGAATATTCCAAACAGTTCTATTTTGTCTATCTAATCTAATATAGAACTCCTGTTCTATTAATGGCATTTTCTTTATATTACATTCGAAAAGCAGTTTACTGGTACTGTCGCTCAAGGAAATTTAAAGAGAATTAAAAAATGTTTATTAGACACTACCTCAGAACAATGATAATAAAGGAGACCTATTTATTTAAGATATAATAATTAAAAAAATATTTAAAAACCGTTTAAATGGCATGGGGTACGGATGTCAATAAAACTTTTAAATTAATAAAAATAATATTAATAAACATACTTTATATCAGTGCAATTTTAATTGCAAAAGGCGGAAGGAACTGCTTCGTAGTCATTTCGCTGAGTTTTGTTGTTGACAAATTAATGGATATTAAGTTTCTATTTAGTGTGGTGTGTACTGTGTAAGTTACCTAAAAAGAGTAGTTCATATTTTTCTTAGTAAAAAATTATAATTTTGAAAACCGGTGGCGACCCCAAAATGTTGTTTTAAAATTATAAAAATAGTACTGACATTCAACGAACCATTTGTGTTTGAACCAAACAATGAGATATATGCTTTATTTTTCTTTAAAATTCTATTAAAAAATAACATTTCCTAAAAGGCGGGACTTTTTTAAAACTCCGCAGGACGCGGGACAAAAAAGTGTTAAGTCGGGACTGTCCCACCAAAAGCGAGACGTCATTGTTGTCCGAACAATAGACAGCAAGATGTTATTAAAAGAAATAATTCTGTCATCTTTCACCATGAATAATAACTCGCGACGCGTACACGATATTGATGGGGACTTTTCCCAGTGGGTTTGAAATTTTTCGAAATGAATAGCTCTATTTGACTAATTTAAGAGTAATACGGAAACACATTGTTTACAGTGAGTCACCTTGCGAGTCCTGAAAATCTACTGGGGAGTTCGAAAGAGCATCATATTTTATAATAAAAAAACTAATACACATGTTGTCAAAAGTAGCCGCTTTCGATGTATGTTCTTCAGAAGGCAACAGTGTTTTATATAAAAAGTAAGGTGGGTAGCATATGATACTTCTTAACCTTCTGAAGTACAGATCTCACAGATATGATGCTCAATATTTTCCTGTGCCGTAATGGGGTCGTATTTTGTTCCTATCTTTGTATATAGGTTTTATGACTGATCGTTACTTTTGTCACTCTTCTCGTTTTGAAACATTCCCAAATATGTCTTCTTCTAACTCTATTACACGATTGAATACAGAGAATCCAAAACTTTTAATACTCCGGTGACATATTGTTTTCTGTTTCTTGAAAGTGGTGCCGTTTAAGTTGTAGCAGATGGATATACAATACATACATCTCAGGGCGAAGACAATAATCACTCCCTTACAGTTGAAAAAATGTTTTCACACCACTTGTATATTAGTTCAGTCAGTTGGCGCAAGATGTCTATACAACACCCATTTAGTTTCCGACCGAATATGCGGCCAAAGTTATCCCTGGCCCCAACTTACCCACGATAAAGCAGCCGAACTAATCGGATCCAACTTTGAAGAGTCTATGTCTAATCTCACCCTAAAGATCAACCGAACAGTTTCAAAACAACTAGACCGAGAGAACCGCAGAATCTCCGGACGTGGGCGAAACCTGCTACACCAGCCACTTTAGCGTTATTTCGGAGCGTATTCTGTGCGGCAAAAGGGCAAATAGACGGCGTCAACTCCTATTGGAACTTACACAAACACGGGTTTCACGAATTTCGTCATAATTATTTGCGTATATATAATTAAAATACGTAATCTGTTTACTGCGGAGGACCCAGTTCGTTGAACCAAAAGTACTCTGATCTAGAGCGCGATGGTAAACAACCCCCTTCTCGCCGCCCCTCGACCGACAACTGCCAGCAAGGGCCTTAATTATGCAATACATTACCGAGAAGTGGAGAGTGGAAAAAATACTGCTCGTCGACGTGATAATTAGGTTCGTTAGTAACTTCAATCCAACTTTACAAAATATGTCGTTCGTTGCGTTTTTGTCATTGTGGAACATGCACTGGGTGCCATTGCGATTTTGATGATTCGTAGTATAGAAATTCCTCGAGTAACGAGGCTACCATACACAAAAACTAATTAATGTTCCTTTCCAGGAGGTTCTGATGGCTCCTGTTAGTTCTTCTTAGGTATTGACGTGTTTCGTCAATAGACGTAGACTTTTGAATAAAAACTGCGCTTGAAGGTACACCAGGGATTCTATCTTCCATCCACAGTTTCTATCTCTAGTTGTCTTCTTCTTTCAGATTGCCTTCTTCCTAAAAGTTTTCTTTTTTTCATTATACTGCATGAACCAGCTTCATTGTTAACTTATCGTATGTTTGATACGTTTGTTGGAATGAGTAGCATGCTGCTAGTTTAGGAATTATTCTAGCTTTTTTATTTTTCTATGCTTATAGTATATTCTTGTAGACTTTATAGACTGTTCTTTACAGCCACATTTTGGTGAGAAAATATGATCCAGACAGCTATTTTCAATGGAAGTTTGCTGGGCAATTCTCTGTTCACAAACTGCCACCCTTCTGCATGAACGAATGTTTGCAAGGCGATATGCAGCATGAAGAAAAAGAAATGGGTGGCGTTCAGCCAGACAAACGGCCGATAGAGACCTCATGGATAAAGGGGTGGGGGCGATGAATGTTATTAAGTTGCATAAAGTTTCTATCGGAACCTATAGGTATGCCCGCAGTTTATCTTAGTGACCATGTTAGTTAAGTTGAATGTTTACATATATTATAATCTACATTTAATCATATTTTCTTTATTCATTAACAGCATTAACAGCTGCTTTCATAATGACAAATGACCTGAAAAAACTTGTTCAATAAAGTTCTGTTTATTCCAAACTGTTCAGTTGTTTTCAAGCGCAATCTAGATTTGGCAATGCTTGTAATTTCTACTGTGATGTTTAAAAATCGGTTTCGTAGGTACAAGTACATTTTAGGTATAGGACATTGTACCCTTAAGTTTATCTAAAATATTCGATAGAATTCAAAAATGCATTCATATGTTAGGGTTGGCATTTGAAAAAATCGACTTTTTGTACTGTTCTTTGTACTGTTTGAACACCCTGTATAACTTTTAGAAGAACTCTACCGATGTGTCGATAATATGCTACCTTATCAACAATTTTGCCGGACAACTTTTTTCCAACGGTCACATGGGATAATTTATAAATAACGAAAGCAACCGTGCAACTGGCATTTTTTAATGGAAACATTGAATCACCAAAATGTCGCATGTTAGGTATAGAGAATGTAACATAAAATTGATCTAATTTAATGAAGATTTCAAAAATGCTATAAAATACATGGTGTTCCATTTGAAATATAAAAGTTGGCACCATTTCCGGTGTAACCAGAAGTAACCAAAAATTCAAAATATTTTAGTTGAGACGATCGTGTCCAACAACATAAGTCCACAAATTTTCAATCTCTCATTTCATTTGGTTCTCCACATACTTCTAATGGCAGCTCGTCGTGATTGACCCTGTATTAATCTAACATAAATTGTTAAGGGGAATCCAGACCCCCTGCGTTTTGCGTGCAAAACACGCAAAAGTTCTGACGCCTTTTCTCAGCATAATCAATAAAATAATCAACATAATCGTAAAAGAAATACACCAAATTAAAGATAAAAGATATAATTTTGCGTCTAGTGGTAGATTTTTGATAGTTCTGTTCGTTTTTGACCAATCTATTTCTGAATATGACATAAAATTGGCTAATTTTGCATTCTTTTTTACGAAAAACTCAGGTTAAAGTTGAAAAAAGTACCACATAATAAATTTCACGTAAAAATATCAATATCTTACATGCTTTTTTCACTCAAAACTTTACTTCTTCGAGTACCTACATGAATAAGTTATATTTTATCACGTAGCGCGGATACAGCAACAACAAGTAATATATATACATTACCACAACAAGTAATACACCTTTATCTATAATTTGATGTATAACATGAGATAATTGATACTACATTAAGCTGACTTTGGATGCTTATAGGACGTACCAGCAGTACTGATTCATCTTAAGTATAAAAAGTGTTCGATATTATGTGGTATTGGTTTAACTGAATTTTAGTTTGAATGCTGCTTTAAACTTCACACACTGCACGTTGCTCTGCTTTGGTTACATATCACTCACATAACACTGTGCTCTGCTTTTGTAAGATCACTTCACCAACTCAAAAGGTTTAGCTTTTTTGAGTCTTCGCATTATGTCACGGATTGCCAAGGAGCTGGATTGCCTCGACAATGGTATGCTGGATAGGCCTCTTCTGATGATTCTCTGCAAACTTTCTAATTTTGTTGGTTGCTAATTCCATCTCAAGATCTCTGTGGAGTTGATGTTTCTTATTAGAAAGCGTTAAATAATGCTGATATTAGTTGGCTTAATACAGCTCCACAGTTGGATACCATAGGTCCACACAGGTTTAAGTATCTGCTTGTAAAGTAGGAGTTTATTTTATGTCCACAAAACCGACTTCCTATCAATAAGTCAGTAGATTTTTGTGTATCTTATGCCCAATTCGTCTTTTTTCTTTTTAACGTTGGCTTTCCAGCAAAGCGGTGTCCAGCGTCATATCAAGGTAATTTACAAACTTTGTCAAATGATTTTGCCACATCCAGGAATATAGAGGCGTATACCTTTTTTCTGCTAAAGTCATTGTTATTCTGTGGAGATCATTGTCGAATGTTTGTTGCTGAATCCAAGCTAATGAGCGGGTATAATGTTTTTTTCATCTAAAATTGGCTTCAGTCGATTTACTGATTGTTTTTCAAATAGCTTTGACAGTGTGGACAATAAACAAATTTGAGTGAAGGATTGTACCATAGTACACGGCAAAGACTATGGCATTGTTTTTGTCATTTCTAACTTTGTCATTTTATTTGAAACAAATTGTTTTCTCCTTGGCCGTGCCTACAAACTATTACGTTTTTAGAGCTTTGACATCTTTCTACTGGCCCTATCTGTAAGCATAAGACCTACCAACAGCCTTGACATTCTTCCATACCCTCGTTATTCCCCTCTGATGCGGAAGTCGTCGGAATTGAATATACTCCCAAATGATGTCGTCTCCGCTTCCAGATTCAATCCGCACACACACCCTGACACCGCGACTAATGCGAGTTTCATTTTTCTCCTCCTGAACTCTGCGGGATTAATTTGTATTCATGCTGGAGCTGGGGAGGGTCGATCTGTACACGAAACGGCCTCGTTCGTCTATTTTTCTTTTAGTAAACAGGATGTGTGCACCGCTTTTAACGCCGTCCGAGCTTCTACGACGCACAGTGGGCGAAAATGCAAATCTAGCCGGTCAAAATTATTTTAGCGCAATGTTCCAATTTAATCCAAAGTGACATAAACATGTTCCTATATAACTAAATGACCTAAAACCGATCAGTTTACCATCCTGGAAAATTTAGATAGCGTTCAGTAACAGGCTAAAGTCCGATGTAGTTTTTTGTAATAATTTTCGCATCAATTCTCAATTGTTGTGAAAATTACAGGTAACAGTTTTGTATTTAGTTAGTAGAGAATGCCAGTGATGCCACAGTGATAACCATAGTCAATGATTTAGTGCATCTGAGGTTTGTAAGCCCTTTAAGTCAGTTTTGAACAGTCAAATGTCCAAATAATAAAGTTTTGCCATAATCCGATATCATATGGTTTATTTCGTAAACCATATGATTGAGTAAGATTTCTTTCCTACTGAAGATGGTTTATTTTAATATATCTATCCAATGATACCACACGCGCCCTAGGTTTTATATTGAAATTCTGAAACCTAGTGCAGTTATGACTATTTCCGGTAATTCCGGATTGTTATAATTAAAGGTTAATAATATGGTGACATACAGGCGGGATGTAAATTTTAAATAAATCACAAATTACAGCCACAACCTGGATTCGAACCAGGGACCTTTGCGTTTCTAGCACAATGCTCTCCCACCTGAGCTACTGACGCCTATGACATTTGTTAGATATAATTTGTCTAAATCCAGGAAAGGAAGTAGTGGTTACTACCAAACACTAACCTATCTTGACGTACACCTATCAAATGTCATCAACTTGGAAGTAGGGTTCACACCAAACAACGGATTGTCATATCCAGACTGAATTACAAATGAAAATGTTTAACGAGACACTGTCAAAGTAATATTATAGGCTAATAATATGGTGACATACAGGCGGGATGTAAATTTTAAATAAATCAAAAATTACAGCCACAACCTAGATGTGTTGCAGGATGTATTTGCAGGTGTAATATTATCATATGGATATGGTTTCAGAATTTTAAACCACACTTTATTTCTTAATCTCAACCTTGTCAGAAACAACCCCATTGTTACCTAGATTTTTTTTTTACTATTTTTTACTATTTTTTCGTTTATTCACAGGTGCAGTATTATTACACTCACTCATTTACAAAACATATTGTCCCTGGTTCAAATCCACGTTGTGGCAGTAATTTTTGATTTATTTAAAATTTACATCCCGCCTGTATGTCACCATATTATTAACCCAAAATAATTTTGATCAACTAACAGTACAAAATGGACTACTGTGCGACGAAAAGCTTATCGGCATTCAAAGCGTCCCACCAATGATCCACGACGACTCTGCCGCTAACGTAACTTGTATATTGATGGTACTTTTCTTTGACGCGGCCCGGTCTCGTACTGCAGCCCCCCAGTTCTAAAGCTGTGAACAGGCTGTATTCACGGAATTAATTAAATCGCTGACACCGCAGAGCCGATGCTGAAATAAACTATTTTCAAATTGGTAGTTGCTTAGCGTCCTGTGGACGTGTGCTGTATGAATCGTGACATCTTTCTCGCTAGATAGAATTTCAATTGTCCCTCCTGAAGCACCGATGATCGGGAACTGACCTATGTTACACGTTGTGTATTGGCGCTTGTTTCTTTATCTGGTATAATCATTCAGCATTAAATCACAGAACAGTTTTAATAAATCGACCTTTTAAAAATAGTGAGGTTTCTGGTTACTGAACTGTACCCAAGAGAGATATGAAATAATATCGAGTATTGAGTAACACATACAAATAAAACTATGACTATTTTCTGGATTTGTAGGAAAGGCAGGCATTTGCTCGCAACATTTGTGCAGCACTAGGCCCCTTGTACTCACCTAGTACTGACTTCCCTTAGGGTGATATTTCTAGTCGTCCACCCAACTAATTTTAGTGGCAAAGGATCAATACTGTCTCAGGGTTTGCGGCTCTTGCTCCGTTCATTCCAACTTTAATATCTGAATAGGAAGTCTACGAGTTCGTGGTGATCACATAGAATATGTCGCACAGTGGCGAGAAATCCCGAAAACATGGCCAAAACTCGTAATATGCGTGGGCTTTTGAAACACATGTGTTAAACATGCTCATAAGATGTTTTTGGAGTCTCTTATTCCAAATATGATATCAGATTTTGAAAATTCAAAATGGCGGAACCAAGATGGCGACAAAAAATGATAAAATATATCCGATTTGCATGAAACTTATTTCCTGTGGTATTGGTAGACTCCTCATTCCTAATGAGACAACAGATTATTGAAATTCAAAATGGCGGAGTAAATATGGCGACCGAAAATGTAAAGAATTTCCGAATTGCATGAAACTTATATCCTGCAATATTACAAGACTTCTGATTCCAAATCTGACAACTGATGTTCAAAACTCAGAATGGCGGAACCAACATGGCCACCAAAAATGTAAAAATATATCCGGTTTAAAACTTATTTCCTGTAATATTACAAGTCTCCTGAGTCTCAATCTTATATCAGCATTTTCAAATTCAATCTGGCGGAATCAATATGGCGACAGAAAATTTTCGATTTGCTTAAAACTTATTTTCTGCAATATTACGAGACTTTGCTGTTGGGAACATATGAAAGAGCTTAAAATTATAATATATGTATTGATTGTTGAAAAAATATGAATGTAAAAAATCATCCTGTATATTGTTGCATTTTATGAATTTAGTATAGGTTTCACACAAGCAAGTACTATTGCATTATTGTGCGTTTTTCCAAAGTTCTATCTATCTAAATGCTTATAAAGGTAAATTCAATTCGATTTATCAGCCTGTGAATTCTGTTGAAAATTTGACATCAGATTTCAAATAGACAGCTTAAATGTCACAGGAAATAAGTTTCAATTAAATCCGACAGTTTCTAGACTTTGGTTTGTAATATTAAATCCACCATTATTAATTTTGAAAATCTGACAACAGATTTGGAATTAGAGACCGTCCAATGTCGCAGGAAAAAAGTTTCATGTGAATCTGAATATATTTTGATTTTGAATCTGCCATTCTCAATTTCCAAATCTGACTTGAGATTTGGAATCAGGAAGCTTAAAATATGATAGGAAATAAGTTTCATGCGAATCCATAGCTTTCACATTTTTGGTCGTCATATTTAATCCGTCATTTTGAATTGTTTAAATCTGACGTATTTGGAATCACGGAGCTTGAGATATCAATATCACACGAGGCAAGTTTCGCACGAATTCGCGAGATTTAGGTCGCCATATTGACTCCGCTATTTTGAATTTGAAAAATATGGTACAGATTTAAAATCAGTGACACCAAAAAACTCTTTGTCAACATATTTAATCCATATTTTACAATAGCCCAAGAAGGTGAATTTTGCCACATTATTCGGTCGCCGGGTTGATACTGCGATGTATATTAGAACTGCAACTCAATAGAAATATATTGCATTTCATATAAAATCGGATGAAATCGGATGAAATTTTCATACTATCTGAAAGCTAAAGGTACAACCTATCTGGTACTATGCACAATTCGGCAGGTTTGAGTGGAATATGTAACTTTTCCACTACTTAACGTCAAATAAACTCAACGAATACTAAAAATACGAACCACCTATTTTCCAATTTAAATTATAACGAAATATCCTCCAGGAAGAATATCCATTGTAAACAATTATCTACATGAATACAAAGAAAATTGCACTTGAAGGCAGTATTGAATTATTGTACTTACAGTAAACACTGATTCTCCCGCGCAACAAGTCGAGTTTGGGGCTAATTCTACGAACTAGTTTCAACTAGAAATCAAGTTTTTTGTGTTCCCTATATGCATTGGTACCTTGTCTTGGTAACTGAAGTGGATTTTCGACAATTGCAGCATTTTCATTATTTTAGGTTTTGGCCAGCTTTTAGGGTATTTTCGCCATAGTGAAACTTCTGGTGAAACTTCTTAATCACTACATCCATTGCACATGTTGGTATCACAATAGCCCATGGCTTGCATGTGCTTCCGTAGATGGCAATGTCCAGTTAGTAATCCTACAACTACTTTTAGGCATTTCTTGGATATATTTATATTCTTAGGCTTAGGGTAGCAAAGCAGTTGCTAGCAATTTCAGGTGCTTATGGTGACCAGACGTACAGCAGTTCGCTGAGCGGTTTGTCCTTTTGAACTATTGTCCATACAGATAGAAATAAATATTTGTGTGATGAGAGGCAAACATATATTTATGTCGTACAAAGAATGTTTATTTGAGTCAAAACAATAATACTTTACTCCAAACAAATGTTATTTGACTCAAATAAACATTCAACATTCAAACGCGTCCAAAAAGTGCAGATCCAGAAAATATTTTTAGTTTTGAAGATATACACAGAAAATTTTTGTCTGTTTTTACGTGCAATACAATCCAAGTTTGTTTGTCACCGACAAATGTTTACTGTCTATTATACATGTCTCAGAGAAATAATTTTATCGAAGAAGGGCAAAAAAGTGATAAAAAGTTCCCATTGGTGTCATTTTTCCGGAATTTTTAATTTAAGAAACTAAAATCTCATTTTAGCACCATTGTTGGAAAATACTTGTTATTGGAAAATACTCGACTTTCAGACATGTCAAGATAAGAAAAACATGAAAGTTGTTCAATGCCCTGAAAGCCACTATGGGAAAGTAAGCTAAACTAGGAGTGATAAAAAAGGATGCCAACCAGTAAATAACCAAACAAATAAAAGCAGAGACAAAACGAATGCATGAAAAATCAGAGTTTAAGTAAACATAGAAGGAATGACACAAAAATATGCAACAATTCTTTGTTTTAGCACAGACCCTCCTGCAAGGGAACGCTTGCACTTAGTTTGTTTTTGTTGTTTATGAGATTCTTCTAATTCTTGTCGAATACTCGGAGTTCATAAAATTGATTGCATATAGAGACTACATAAGGAGCATGCAACCAATATTCAGTTCAATCCAGATACAATGCAGTAGGTTCTGCGCAAATCGCGTAAATGTGCTATATATTATGCACATCAAAATGTAAGGTCAATGTTTGGGTCGTTGCTTTAAAGATAGCATTATTTCTCTGCTCTCGATCAATAGTAGTCTTTATGGACATAATTCTATTGGGAATACTGATGGTATTCCCACAAACCTTAGCATAGTTTTATGGAAAATAGATTTCAAAATAACATATGAATACTCAACCAGAGAATCGAACCCAGGTCTTTCTGGAACCTCTATAAACAGAGGTTCCATATAAAAATATACTGTTGGCAGAAAAAAGCAAACTGCATTGCAAATCAATATTTCATAGTGAAATTGTAGATCATCCATTAAAATGGCACATTATTCTTTTTGCTGTATTCGGTCAAATTGGACCTGAAAGAAGGAGCTATTTAATTAGGCCTATAGAAATCGTAACAAAGGATAAATCATTAATGTAACCATTGTTTGCCGGGATATCTTCAAGCAGCTACCTGTCGTGGCTCTTTCTCGGCTGCGAAAATAGCCTCTTTTAACGGCCTTCCGAGTCCAGCGTTTTAATTGTCTCTAAGAGCGAACCGATGGCGAGATAGACACTGCGGGAGTGCTATTAAGATAAAAACAGTTACACAAATATAATTCTCGTAGAGGCATAATAGCCCGGCTAATGAAGGTATTCTATGCAAAAATCGACGTTGCATAATGACGACTTGTTCTCCTCGCCGCATTATATACTGAGTGGCATAGAAAAGAGCACACCAGGTGTCCACGTGATGATATCCTCAAATTTTTGTGGACAGAGTTGCGTTACGCAATATGGGGATTATAATGTAGGGTTTTATTCCTAATGGGAGTTGGTTGCCAATGCTGTTTCTTTGGAACAATATGACAGCTCAGCGGTGCATCGAGAAAATGTCACAAGTAGGCGTAATTGAAAGTATTTGAAACTACGTCTTATATGATAGTTGTATTCCTGGACATAGTCCAAGGTTTTGATTAAATATACAGTTAGCCCGTTAAGTTAGGTAAGGAAACATAAGAAAATCTTTGAGACGATTTGTTATTTTAAAAGATCCTCCAACACGTCGAAACTCTAGGGAGCATGGATTTGTGAATAGACTATGAAATTTGGCTGGAATTATTTGCCCTGAAGACGAATGTGGATCAAAATATTAAAAAAAAGAAACGAAATGGATGCAACAATTTCTGAGGGTTATAGGTCTTGATAATTGGAGTAAAAATCAAATACCTTTTCTCCATCTGGTACCAGTTTTAAGTAATTAATTATTGAAAATTCAGAATTTGACATTTCAAGTTTTTAGAAAGGCTAGTAGACTGCGATTAGCTGAGACGTGTGATGTCTCGTCCGTTTCGGGTTTGTCGGTTTCGTGTAGGGTTTCTTTGTCATTTTGTATTTGTTGATTGAACGCGCCGTACACAGGCTCGTTTGGAGGTCAACGAACGGTGCTAACGTTCAGCCACTTGAACATATATTATTGATCGTTATCTAGAATTTCGCAAAATCCGCGTACTATAGTCTTTTTAATAACTAGGAGGAATAAAACCAGACGACAGATTCACACTAGGAAAAAATTGAGAAAACATTACCAGAAATGTCAGCAGATATTTTTTGCGGTTAAATTTGAATTATTTTGAGGTTAAACGTATTTGTAAACAACAACAAATGTGTTACAGTGAAAATTTTAACGATTTTTTCGCTGGAAAGTCGTAATACGTGTCTAAATAGGTCAAAATAAAACTTGTAGAATATAAATTAGTATACTTATATAAAACAAATTAGATACTTACACTACGGGTTACTGAGTAATCTCTTCGACATCGTAAAAGTGTAATCAAAGGTAACAATTCTGTATATAATATATTATCAGTAATAAAAAGCTCTAAATACAATTAAATCATTTTTACAATCGAGGAATTTAGTATGTCATTGTTTTGCATTTTGTTGGGGCCTATATGAGCTCGATCGGATGCAACTCGCAGTGATATGGTGGTAGCCGCAGCACAATTTTATTCCTGTCTTTTGCCAGCTGGTTGCAAACATGCATATCGAACTTATTTCTGAGTTCCTTTATTAAACACAATAATTCTGATCGTACCATGTCTTCCTCATTACGATATTCTTTGAGCGAAGCCAATCCTGCATAAATTTCTTTGTTGAGGATGTTGTTTGTATGTGTTGTTGGTAAGAAGCATTGTCCATAATAATCACTGCGTTATCTGGCAATTTTGGTAATAAAGCATTGGACCAGTTGTGAAATACATCCTCATTCATTTCTTCTTGGTAATCTGCAGTTTTTTTTTACCTTCTAATAGACAACAATCCTCCATCAATAAAACCAGCTTTTGATCCAACATGTAATATGATGAGCCGCCTTCCTATTCCGGATGGATTTTTGAGTTCCGTACTGTATCCTTCGAGAAAGGCGTGTTTCTTATCTTGAATAGCGGTATATCACCATACCTTTTCGTTTGTGTGACCTTCATTTAGCCACGTCTCATCTAAATAATAAGTTGGCCGTCCTTCTCATCGAAAATATCAGTATGAACCCACGCTCATTCGTGTTTGTAGCACGACTCACGCTCCTTCGTGTCTGTACTCACTTGAAATTAATTTTCTTCATAATAGTATAAAGTGACGAACGAGACGTTGTTGGAAGGTCCGGATGACTCTTAATTTCGTTCAAAATTTTGACCAATGTCGGAATTTCTTAAAATTAATTATAAAAAAGAGCCATATGTATTATTCGCCGTATAGCATAGTTCTCAATGTCATCAACATTTTGTTGGCGTTGACGGTCTGCCTCCCCCACTTCTGGGGCTGCGAATCTCTCCGGTCTCCTTGTACTCCTTTATTACGCGGTACACAGTGGATCTTTCTACCCCTATAAATGAAGCAAAATAAAACGGTGTAATTTGGATTGATATTTTAAAGACAACACAAATAAAAACCAAATTTAATGAAACCTGTGATGAAACCAAAAGGGTTTAGGTATTACAAACAAAGTATTGCAATATAATTGTAAATTAATCGACTTATCCACAATTTTAGCGATCACAGCGAGATTTTTCGTTTGGGGTTCGTTAGTTACAATCTGTTTGTACAGATTTAAAATACCTTGCTTCAGCTAAGGTTAAGTGACCCATTTCTAACATTTTACGCTTTTTTGGGACGAAACTTGCACTGAACTTGTACTTGGCACAGAATCCATATTTAGTTCTTGTACGAGCTGCTGATAAAATTGTTCTGAAGTCGCGAATAACACACAAAGCAATGGAAAACAAGTACCCATTTTTGTTTATGGTTTGTTTACCTGGTACCTAACCTAACGGGATTTCAAAGTGCGCGCAACAGCGTAAATTTGCCCGGTGTAAAACCGTCTGGGATCCAGGCAATCACAGGCGAGGTTATCCTAGTAACACGTTTGAAAAGTTCCTCCTAGTTATTAAATGGACTATAGTGATAGGTGCGGGCTACTTCTTGCCGACGTACTACACATTATGAAAACATGTGGGTGGTGACAGTTAAACTTTCAACTACAAAATTTTGAAACATTTTATTAGGTTTTCTCGTTCCTCATAGGTAAATTAGCCTTCCTCCAAACTATTGTACTTACTTCGCATACATATTGTATGTAAACTGAATCCATTAACCTATTTTGTGGTGGAAACTCGGGGACATAAGAGTTTGACCAGACAATTTCCCATATTTGAAAATTTCTGGCCTCGCCGGAATTTGAACCCGACACCTTATGTGTACGAGGCAACACCCTTCCCCATCCGCTAGCACGTGTAGCTAAAAACTATAACATATTATTATTTTTTTTTAATAATAATAGTAATATTGCCGAACCGGTTTTTAGATTTATTTTTCTGAGAGAATAAACTGAAAACTTTTAACTCAAAACTGCAAACAGTTGCAGATTTGTAAAGATGTGTATTTGCATGGTTTATCTCGTTGTGTTCATGATTTATAGCAATCCTCCATGTCGGATGTACACTTTTCTATGTCACTTAGTATACAATATACATAGACCAGAGCCCCGCATCATTAGGAAAGAACAAAGTGTGACGGCAGAAACGATGGTCGCGTAAATAGAAAATGATTTAATATGCTGCCATCTCCCACATATGGCGACAACGTGTATTCAATTTGTACTAACACTTGTCGCAACATACGGCCACAGTGATGACGACGTACACGCAGCTATTATTTTTGTCGAATCTAAAGATGTCACGGCTTGTAAGGCTGAGAACTCAGAAGACGTACGAGAAGTCGCAAATGGATTTAAGATATTCTTGCGTTGATGGAAATTAAGTGGGATAGGAACTTATTTGCAGCAGAATCATAATTTGTGCATTGTGAAAATAAACGATGAGTTGGTTTCCAAAACAATACATGTAACGAACATTTTTTGTTGGGTTCCTGAGTGACACCTGAACTTTGCATTTTTTATAAACATTGCGACTGCAATGTGACGCCTGCTAACTTTACCCCCGATTTTGGGGGTGTTTTCTGAGGGTGCCAATTGGGTACTAAATCTGTACAAAAGTTCAAAGTGATTCAAGTTGTTTTACGACAAGTGGCGTTCTGAGGTGACGTTCGAAAGAACTACTCAAAAATTAGGGATGTTCCCTTGAGGTACCAATTCTGAGGTTGGTGGTACCAATTGGTACCTAATTCGGTAGGTACCACCAGACGGTGCAGTGAGGTTTAAATGTATGCCCTGCTGTCATAAATTTACGTAGAGGCGCTGTTTACGACTGTAGAAACCTGCATCCACTGTACCCTAAGTTGCGATGCGGCCATCAGATGGATTTTATGAAATCGAGCCCTAAATGTGTTTGTCACAAATTGTCAGAAATCATCTAGAGTCAAAGGCTGTTTGCATCAATTTTCTTTTATTGTTTGTGTACAAAGTGTATAAAGATGTTTTGTATTTTATGCGGTCGTTCGGAAGATGAAGTTGAAAAGCTGTTTTGCTTTCCTAGAAATGTTGAAAGGTACGTGTTTTACCCCGGTGAACACTACAAATGTCACATGGCGAAATGTTGTTAATCTGTTAAAATAAATATTAGTTTTGATTTTGTGTAATTATGATTATTATTATCACGGCCCCTGATATTTTTCCTAATCATCTTGTTAAGATATGCGTGACAGTGTTATTATTATTTTGTAATATTATAAACATAATATGTAGTAAACAAGTATCATTTATTGATATTTGTCTACGCTATAACAATATAATATTGTAAAATCAATGATAATTCTTTCAACCGCATCTTACAATAGCTTTAGTAAACAACTAATCCGAAATCGGTAATTTGAATTTGACGCGCAAATGCTACCGGCGCCGGCGCGCCATCTACGTTGGTTTATGACAGTACCACTTGTTTTTGTAGGTACACCAAATAACCTTGACTGCACTGTCTCTAGTAATCTGTGGTAGGTACTAAATATACGGAAAGTTTCAATTTGATTTGCGAAAAGTGCGACAGTAGACGGACGTCCAATATCAGCAAATTTACATACTGTATGTTGTCCTAGCACATCAATACCGTAACCAGAGAAGTAGAGAACGTAGGAATAAAGGTGAACACTGAACATAACACCAATTAAACACATAAATGACTAATATTTATTTTGAGTATCAACACATAAGTGAATACAATGGAATAACAAGAATCACAGAACAGTAATGTACAGTAGTATTAATTGTTATTATACACGAATTTTTAAGTATTATTATTCAAGCTGTGAGAATGTAATCGCAATGTGAAGATCTCAACAGTACAAATTGTGCTCTACAGTTTTGGCTATATTAAATATAACATATTATATTCTATGTCTTCCAAAGAATGCAAACTGATGTATCCAACCGTATACCTACTGTATAAAATGCTAATTGTAAGTTCAAAGTGTTTAGTTGTATATTGTAAAACAACGATCGTTGATGTTCGAATGATTTTAACAGACTATCCCCATTTGAACTGTACGATTGCAATGATGTAACTCACACCATACTTAACAATCTGTAAGGAGAATTATGAGTACGACAACGGATAAACGACAATAGAAAATACTTTACAGTAGAGACTAATTTGAACGATACCACAAAAAGTTCATCGTATCCCAATTTTAGTTTTTGGTCTGGAAAGTGATGTAGAATACTCTCAACCTAAAACATTTACATTAACAGTTTGGTTATTTAACCTTATCCACCCACAGCGTGGTGGATTGTGAAAATAATTTATCGTCCATAGAAGATCATTTTTTAGGTACTTTTTCATTTACTAGATTTACCACAGACGATAGGCCTTTCATAAAGCTACTTACCATACCCAATTCGTTCTGATTCAAATTAGTTGTGGGATATTTATGAAGAAATGTCATTAAAATCTCGTCCTGAAAACACCACTCGGTTTAGTAAAGGAATGTTTCTATAAAGGAATGTATTGTCGCAAATTGGATTTACCCACCACATTCAACAATCTATCTGGTGTCACACTTGTCATAACGCCAAAGAAAATTCCACATATGGATTGACAAACCAAGTTAATATCAAATGAAGCCCATGATTCCCCTGTAGTAACTCTCCAAAGAATTGTTGCTAAGAAGATAATGAAACAAACAGAAGTAAGCAAAGCGTGAATAATAACTGCTGGCCAAATATGCTTATTCAAGTAGGCGAAGTTTGAATATAAACTGTTCTTAAATGTCGCCAACTGTTCTATGTCTTCTGAAACATCTTTTTTGGTGATCAATCTCCTCCGCAATATTTTTATCAGACGATCATAAGAGTTTGCCAGCATCATCCTGTGGATGGAAATAATTCCCACTAATTGTATATTTATGGCAACATGTACAACAAGAGCCAATAGATTAGCCAGGTCTTCAACATCGCAAAAATATGCGTAAAATAAATGTCCAGTGATATAACATATTATAAAGCACACATTCGTCAGTGAAAAGATGCGGAGACTCCTTTTTGTACTGTTAAGGAATTGCCAGAACTTATTTCTCTGTAGTTCCATAAATCTTTCATAAACCAATCCATAGTATTTAATATTATACATCGTAGACAATAAAATAATTGTAGAATCAATACAAAGACACATATCGAAAAGATTCGCAAATGAAGTCCACGCGATATCTGAATCTATTTGAACCAATGTTATGATTATCCATGATATTTTTATAAGTAAAACGCTTATATAAAATATCCCCCAACTGATATGGTATTTGGATACCTTTATGAGATACGTAAATCCATTGCGGTGATCACATGATATCCAGTATGGAAATATTCCACAGAACTGAAACAATATTACCAAGGGCTTAGATAAGCATAAGTAACAATCTTCAAGAAACTTCATTTTTATGTTCTGGTTTGAAATATGTTTGCGACGTTACTGAATACAATACCAACTGATCTACGATCATGTGTAGGTATAAGCTAGCATTTAAATCATTCAGAAATCACTATTGAACCGAACTTTTTAATGTGTGTTTATGCGAAGGTTCGAAGTACCTACGTGTGTCGGACGATCAGATATACAAATAATATGAAAAACTGGTGTAAACAGTAAAAAATATCAGTTGTATCTGCGTTGCAGTTCCAAGAAACCAAAATCACAAAAAAAGTAAACAATTAATTATTTGTAAATATTGTTTTGTTTTATTGACGCTAATGAATTTGGTATGTATTTGGTTTGAAATGATTATAGCTGCTCTAAGTGAAACTTGTGAAGCAAAGTGCAATACATCTACTAATACTATTGAGAATTTATTATCAATCATGTTTAAAATTGCATGTGTTGATTAAATAGCATGGTTAAAATATCTCCAAATTTACAGACTGTATGTTCTCTTAGCACGTGAATACCTCAGAAGACAATATTGGTAAATATCTTCCAGCTTACAGATAACTAGTTAGGAATAAAGCCGATAAATACATTAATATTTATGCCGGTTTGTATATTCAATCCAAGTTATTGATGTGCTCCCTCATATCAAAAGTTAAATTCTTAATCCTCTCTAACCGACGAGCGCAGCGAGGAGTGCCCAAATGGAACGCGTGCGCCAATACGTCTTATAAAACGAGTGTTATACAGGGTCTCTTACGACGAGCTGCCATTAGAAGTATATGGAGAACAAAATGAAATGAGAGATTGAAAATTATTGATTTTTATTGTTGGACACGATCGTCTCAACTAAAATATTTTGAGTTTTTGGTTACTTCCGGTTACACAGGAAATTGCATCAACTTTTATATTTCAAACACCCTGTATTTTATAGCATTTTTGAAATCGACATTAAATTTTAGATCAATTTTATGTTACATTCCCTATACCTAACATTCGGCATTTTTGTGATATTCAATTTTTCCATTAAAAAATGACAGCTGCACGATTGCTTTCAATTACATATTTATAAATTATCCCCTGTGACCGTTGAAAAATAGTTATCCGGCAAAATAGTTGTGAAGGTAACATATTATCGATACATCGGTAGAATTCTTCTAAAAGTTATAGGTGTTCAAATTATAAGATCTGTGAGATATATTTTAATCTCGACGTTTTGAGTATTAAGTCTCAATAATCTTCATCAGGGTAAATTTGAAAACAGTTTTGAGTCGTTGATAGATTACAATTGACACAAAATAAAATTTAGAAAATTGTAATTGGGTGTTGAATTTATCGGTCACATAAGAGACTCGTAGACTTTATTGTGCCTGAATGAAAATCCTGATTTAATATTTAAGAAAACGTTTAATTGATAAAATTTTCAATTTAAATGTTTCATTACAGATTTTTACAGGCGTTTTTTCTTCAATATAATAAATATTGCTCGATATAAAAAATTAGTAAATAAAAAAAGATACCAAAATGCTCATTCAACAACAATTTAAGAAAATAAATCCCATTATTAGTAATCATTCCGAAAAAAAGAACAGTGGGATCTGACATCGGGCAGTTTTCTATCGGTAAAGGCAGTACTTGACACTAAACGATTACCCTGTCTGATCTGAAAACTGAAACAGTGAATTGAGTCTAGTTTTAGACAAATTTAGTGCAAAAAAGTGCAAGAATTAAAAAATGCGCATTTCTTTCTCAATAACTAGACAAATTAGTTCAAAATTTCTTCCTTCCAATTCAGATTCTACGCAAGCAAAGCATACGAGCATCAGTTGAAACTTTTTCGATTTTGGGTAGGGTATTCATTTAGTTTCTATTATTGTATTTTTTACAAATTAAGTAGAATTTTATGAAATGCCCAACTATTTATCGATTATTTTTTTATTAAGGTAATAATTATTGTGATATGCAGATTTATTATACCTACTTAAAACCAAGTTTTTTTTTTTATTTTTCTTAGTAAAAGAAATTTAATTTATTTTCCTTAACTTTGACCGCCGGTACCAACCCCCAAAAGTTGTAAAACAAGGAGGGAATAAGAAGCGGTATAACCCTCAACGAATCGTAGCGTCTCGTCATGGAGCATTAAACATGTACACCAAAACGAAAAAATCTGATGTGGCCAGGCACATGACTTTATCATACTATATATAAAATTAATAGTTTAGGTGCATGAGATATTATTTGATCGAGATCGGCTATGTCTGCATTAAAATAAAACTAGTAGACCTAGACAGATAAATCGATTAAAGCTGCGTTCGGATATTGTACTCCGTTGACACCGGGTACACCGTCCAAATGACACGTGTTATTGGGTGTAGAAAGTGTGAAGGTGCGTTCCGATTGGTGGCAATGGTAGGTAATGGCGGTGGTAGCAGACGAAATTATAGTGTTTCTCACATGTCGTGATGAAATTGTATTAGAAATACTATAATGGCGTCTACTACCACTGCCATTAGCACTAATGAAAGCGCACCTTAACGGTGTTCAATATCCGAACGCAGCTTGTATTGACAGTAGTATTGTCAAAGCATTAGCGTTTGACACTGTCTACCGTCATTATAATCACATCTGACATCTAATCTGACATATCCTAGCTACTAGTTTTAATGCAGTATGACCGATCTCGATGAAATAGAATTTGCTCATGCAGCTAAACTATTGATTGTACCAAAAAATGTCATAGTCATAAGTTATTCAGAATTTCCTCTAGTTTAATTTATTATTTAACTATTTCGACGAAATTCCAGAAATGCCGGCTTATTTACAAAATCTTTCAAAAATGCTAAGAGTAAACCTCCAGTTCCTTTGGACCCTTTTTAACAGAAAGCTTTTCAGTTCTAAGTTTGGCCATGAAACTTCTAAATATGAAGTTTCGTCCCGATACCTTTAGTAGTTTCTCCGGAATCGTCGCCACAAAAAACGGGTACACACACACACACACACACACACACACACACACACACACACACACACACACACACACACACACACACACACACACACACACACACACACACACACACACACACACACACACACACACACACACACACACACCACACCCACATCCACACACACAGACATTTTTTGTACCTTGGTCAAAAATGTTCAGGGGACCCAAAAAGACATATTTCCGCTAAAATCTCAAAAATTTTTTTTGCCACGATTACAATACTTTACATACTACGTATGATAAAGTAAAAAGAAATTACTCCTAAACCCTTCCGAATAGCCCAGTCATTTTAGACCAAATTTTACCAAAACCCTGAAAAAAAAGAGCAATGTGGAATTTAAATTGCAAAATTTAAAATTCCCGAGCCGAAATGGCAGACCAGAAAATGAAAATTGAGGGAATCTTCGGCCAAATCTAGTTTGGCATTGTTATGAGGTTTTAAGGACGCTGAACATAAACGATGTAAAATTCAAAATGGTGGATTACAAAATTATAATTAAATGGGATTCCGGTCTTTTACGCTAAAATTATCGTAGTTGTTTTTTTGTTTAACATTATGCGATGAGTTGATTCTAAATTTGGTACACCTATTTACCATCATTTCTATAAAAAAAGATATCATGTTTCATGGAAAACGCCCGCAAACCCCTCTTGACCATGACGGTCTACGGAGATTCACGGTATCTGGTCGGCACGTTTCTGCACTACTAGACGCTTGTCGCGGATATTTGCAAATATCTTTGTTTGTTGCTCATTCCTTTGGTTGTTATCGTTTTAAAGACGGCAGAAAACCCGTTTATTAAATGTTTGTAGTTCAGTAGTAAACTGTTTTGACTGATTCTCAGGGTGCGTTTGTCCATTCTACATTGCACTTAACCTATGTGAATGATGACGAATCGCCTACCTACGTTGTGCAAATTGTTTATGAACGTTAAGATACAGCTTATATGTGTTTTTCTGATGCCATATGTGTCGGATACGTTTCCCCTAACCCACTTATCCTGAGAAATGTGAGGGTAACTCTGTCACACAGGAAGTGATTTACCGTCGTCCTCACATCGCATTATGTACATAACATGCTTCCGTAATTTGCAGTGACCGGTCAAGAGGTCCCTGAAAATGTCCTATCTGTCATGGTAGGAATCATAAATGTCCTCTTATCTCTTGTACAAATATAACACAATGAAACATACCTATAACATGGTTAAATTTGATATTTCCGCATAAAAGTATGGTATGATAAAAATATACCTTTTAAGAAAATATACGACTTTAAACAATTGATAATCCAAAACCAGCTTTCTTTAATACCAGCTGTAACATAAACTTGGCTAACCAAGGTAAATTTACGTGTCATTAATCAGGTATTAATACCGGGTTATTGTTTCTTTTATATATTTCTATTTTATATAACGGCCGACCCGAAATGAATGAGCCATTATCTGGTGATTTAATGCCCTGAATTCGCCGTAACTTCCGCTAAACTAGCGATTTTAGCGGAAGTTACGATGGAGCAGATGGTTCGTATTAAGTGTACATCACCTTTTGATAGGTTTGGGCCTGAAGCATTTGGCAATATTAGGCATCTCATCGTGCAGTTCTGTTGTTGATATTTGATATTGGCAGCTAAATTACCTCTGCGTCGTTGTGCATTGGCAATCAATCAATACAATGCTCTCCTGATTTGGTACGCTTGGAGGAGTATTGTATCTACGCAATCTGAAGTGCCCTTCGCTTATTTGTTAATTTATCAAGAATGCTCGGTTATCACATCCAACCGTGCGTTACGAAAACAAGCAATATGTGAACATTCTATTTTTGAATACTATTCCAATAACAACGCAGAGACGAAATTTGTGTGATTATTTCGTATTTACCCCTTTTTCGAGATATGTCATTTTCAGAGATAATTACACAGAATTTTTACCTTTGTCTCCTGTTTGTTTTTGTGGTGATATTGATTCGGACTTGTTGTGATTTGGTTTAAAAGTTTTTTGTGGCGACGATTCCGGAAAAACTACTAAAGGTATCGGGACGAAACTTCATATTTAGAAGTTTCATGACCAAGCTTAGAGCTGAAAAGCTTTTTGTTCAAAAGTGTCCGAACTGGAAGATTTACTCTTACTTAGCATTTTTCACCGATTTTGCAAATGAGCTGAATTTTTGTATAATTTATGTCTATGATATTTTTTTGGTAAAAGTAATAGTTTAGCTGTATGAGAACCTAACATATATCACAGATAGCATAGTTTGTACTTTGTTGGGCATTGTGCTACACACACAAAAATATTTGTTATATATTTTTTTTCTATTTATTTTACTGCCAATTTATCGCCTTTTTTCAAAAACTTGCAGCGTTAAAGTATTGCTTGTGATGCAATAAGTTTATTTTATTTCCTACTTTGCGGATAGAAAGCTGCCAAAACAAATGTTGTAAGTTCAATCCGGCTGAGATCTTTGCCCGTTGATTTATAATAGTGGAATTTATTTTCTTAAATTGTCGCTGAATGTGCATTTTCATTTCTTTACTCTAAAAAGAGACTTAAGGTACAGTATGGGTTTGTATGCATTTTTTTAGATCTCTCTAAAAAAATCTCTCTAATGGAACTTTTCCATTAGTAGTTTTTGATGTTCCACTTTTTATACCGGGTGGTCCTTTTAACTTGAGACTCTAAATATTTTGAGAAATATGCATGGTACGACAAAAGTGTGTTAAATAAACTTGTAGGACACAGGGGGAAATGATATGCCGATATAAGTTTCATTGCAGATGGCGCTGCAATCGGTGAAAATAAGGCTAACTTAATTTTTTTAAATGGGAATACCCAAATTTTTTAAATTATGATTTTACTCTAAATAAGAAGAATCGTTTGCCTGAAACTTTTTTTCGTACGATGCATTTTTTTGTGCGTAAACAAACCCTATGCGCATGACGGGGCAATGCGCGAGATACCAAAACGTGTCCCCTTTCTGCACATACCTTTCTACGTTGTACCATGAGTGTCTACTCAGTCGTCGCTTTGACTGCCAGACGGCGAGCGCATCCCATGCAGTGGCAGCCGTCGTAACTACCGCAGACGCCACAAACTTCCATCGTCAATAACTTTTGATCGATGCATCGTACGAAAAAATCTTCCAACAAAAGATTGTTCTCATTTAGCGTAAAATCATAATTTGATAAAAAAGTTGGGTATTGCCATTTAAAAAAATTAAGTTAACCTCATTTTCGATATCGCCCTTTAGGACACTGTTGTCGTACCATGCATATTTCTCGAGATGCTTAGGAGTCTCAAGTTAAAAGGACCACTTAAGGTGACTACCACTTCCGGTCTACCGGATGTTGATGTCAACTTTGTTATTTTTAATGTAAACATATCCAGGGTATCACATTTTTTCCCGCAAAAATTATTTTTAGGAACTAATTGTCATTCTGAGTAAAACTTTTCATATGGACATAATATTGTTATTCCATAGTTGCAGCCGCTCGAAATAATAACAATATAAAGAAATATAATAATATAAATCAAGCAATAGAAAATTGAAGAAAGAACACAATAAATACCCATAATAATAAAAGAAGATACATTTTAGTAAAATATAAAGTAAATTAAATAAACCTGTGTAATATAATTCTGTCATTTTTTGTTTCAACGTATCAAAATACATACTCCTTTACCAGGTTTTCTTTTACCTAAATACCACAACTTTTTAGTTATTTTGATTTTCTCTCTTTTTAGATGATGACTTTATCATACTGCGTATGATAAAATGAAAAATGAGTTTTAATTTTCTGGTTTGTTTTGTGGAGTAGATAGTGCCGATCGTTTTCAGTAGATTTTATTGTTATTTTAATCAACATATAAGAAAAACACTCCAAATTTAAAACTCGTTTGCAATAGATTAATCTGTTCATTATAATATCTTTTACCTAGTCGTGAGCTCAAAGACTCCCTTACATCCATTACTTCGTTGGTGTTTAGATTAACGGGAAAAGAAAAATCCTCTTCTTTAACAAACTAGTTTTCATTATACCAGAGAGTATAGCTATGGCAGTATACCGGTGTGGCTGATATTATATAAAAAAGGAAAAAAAAACTCCAGGTATATCTGGTATTTAGGATCGAATAAAGCCTACAAACCGTAGCTTCTAGTAAAGCCGTGCAAGAACAAACACAGACAGTAATTATAGTTCTAGATTATCCCGCCATTACGGCAGTGCTTCGCGGTGGAAAACAAAACCCGTTTCCTCAAACCGCACAGATCATTAACATGATTAATCCGGCGGATATTACATGCGCTACGCACACCTAGAGCCATTAATTTAATTAAAAATTCGCCTGCAAGAGCGCGGGTCCCGCGGCGGAACTTTTCCTGAACTATCCATAGTCGGCGTTATTCGCGCGCCGGCCTAGCCCGTTTCACTGTTTCCTTTTTCATGCGGGAGAAAGCGCATTAATCATCAGCATTTCGGAGTTAATTTCTGTGCACACGTTGCGTGCCCCGCGGACCGAACAAACGTTCGTACTATGTTATTAGAGGAATGGCTAATTTAGCCCCTCGAAAAACAATCTTTTCAAGCGTGATTAGTACCCGGTAGGTGATTAGCGGAGGCATTAGATTTGATTATAGCAACTTTAGGTATAAACTTGGGTAACCGGAGACGTTAGTACCGCAATTCACCGCTAGGCGCACCGCGAATAACCTGCTGCACTCGCTTAATTGCTGGTTTGTAGTTTTATTGATGTACGGAATAGAAATGTCTCAGATTTCATTTTGAGCGTTTATTATGGTACTTCAAACTAATAACTGTTTTTTGATTTATGCCACTTTTCAAACTTTATGATAATTTCAATTTCAATTTCTTTTCTTGTTGGAAATATTTCTTTACAAGTTCGCAAGATTATTTCTTTTCTTAGGTTTGTGATGTTTCAAATGTGTAGTACTCCGTTGAAAAATATAAAATGGGCGTGACAATGAAGGTTTTAGTTTTTTTTTCGATCACCATTCCCAAAAAGAAATTAAAAACATATGCCGCGGTAAAACATATTTCCATATGAAAAGTGTGTTTTCATTGCTTAGACGAAACAAAAATCCCGGTAAAAAAAGGCGTTTTAATTGTTTACTACAAAACCGTTTAATACAAACACTTGTTTTTAAACATATTTAGAACAT
Source organism: Aphodius sticticus (assembly GCA_963966075.1). Lineage (NCBI taxonomy): Eukaryota > Metazoa > Arthropoda > Insecta > Coleoptera > Scarabaeidae > Aphodius > Aphodius sticticus. Next base: position 22,636,671 of record OZ014510.1, read on the forward strand.
TGTTTTGAAATAAATTGTCTTAAACATAATAACTTTGATTAAATTTGAATTTGAAAACAATATTACAGGTCAAAGCATGCTATACATTTGTCATTAAATTTATTAAGAAAATCTGTCTTTCTTGTTTTAATAACAATTTGCATGATATGTTATTGATGTCGGTTAGCTGCTATTGAATTTGAATACAGTATATCTTTTTAGACTGTACCTATTAGTTAGATTTGTATGATTTATGCAAATTTGTACATACATGTATTATTATTAATAATAATATACTGTTACCTATTTTGATAAACTTTGATGCCCAATAACGTTTATAATTTTTAACAGATTTTCACTATATTTTCGAGATAATTGTAAAAAAATCTGATGTGGCCAGGCACATGACTTTATCATACTATTTATAAAATTAATAGTTTAGCTGCTAGAGATATTATTTGATCGAGATCGGCTATGTCTGCATTAAAATAAAACTAGTAGAACTAGACAGATATGTCGATTAAAGCTGTGTTCGGATATTCTACTCCGTTGATACCGGGTACACCGTCCAAATGACACGTGTTATTGGGTGTAGAAAGTGTGAAGGTGCGTTCCGATTGGTGGCAATGGTTTGTAATGGCGGTGATAGCAGACGAAATTATAGTGTTTCTCACATGTCGTGATGGTGACACATATTAGTTTGTATGTACATAAACTTGAGTCACTAGCAAATTCTATTAGAAATACTATAATTGCGTCTACTACCACTGCCATTAGCACTAATGAAAACGCACCTTAACGGTGTACAATATCCGAACGCAGCTTGTATTGACATTAGTATTGTCAAAGCATTAGCGTTTGACACTATCTACACCGACATTAAAATTACATCTGACATTTAATCTGACATATCCTGGCTACTAGGTTTAATGCAGTACGACCGATCTCGATGAAATAGAATTTGCTCATGCAGCTAAACTATTGATTGTACCAAAAAATGTCATAGTCATAAAGTATTCAGAATTTCCTCTAGTTTAATTTATTATTTAACTATTTCGACGAAATTCCAGAAATGCCGGCTTATTTACAAAATCTTTCAAGAATGCTAAGACTAAACCTCCAGTTCCTTTGGACCCTTTTTAACAGAAAGCTTTTCAGCTCTAAGTTTGGCCATGAAACTTCTAAATATGAAGTTTCGTCTCGATACCTTTAGTAGTTTCTCCGGAATCGTCGCCACAAAAAACGGGTACACACACACACACACACACACACACACACACACACACACACACACACACATCCACACACACACACACACACACACAGACAATTTTTTGTACCTTGGTCAAAAATGTTCAGGGGACCCAAAAAGACATATTTCCGCTAAAACCTCAACAAATTTTTTTGGCATGATTACAATACTTTACATACTGCGTATGATAAAGTAAAAATGTGATGTGGCCAGACACATGACTTTATCATACTAGACAGCAATTATTCAGAATTTCCTTTACTTTAATTTATTATTTAACTATTGTGACGAAATGACAGGAATGGCTGCTCATTTGCAAAATCATTGAAAAATGCTCAGAGTAAACATCCAGTTCCTTTGGTCTCTTTTGAACTAAAAGCTTTTCAGCTCTAAGTTTAGTCATGAAACTTCTAAATATGAAGTTTTTTTGCCAATACCTCCGGAATCGTCGCCACAAACAACGGGGACACACACAGGTGTATTTTTAAGACATCTTGTGGAATAAGTGAGGAACTTATTAGGGCAATAACGTAGGGTTATAACGTATTCTGTTTTGTTACAACGCTACACCTTTTCTCAAAATTTTCTTTGTTGGTTCTTTCTATACAATTTGAAGTTAACCTTTGCAACTTGAAATGCTGTTAAACCTCGCAACAAATATTACTTGACTGAAAGTGTATTAGAGTATTAAGTAAGTACGTAGGCTTTCACGACCAGAATCATTTAGGAAATAAACTGCTTCCGTGTTATGCCGTTTGTCAAAATTTGTAAATGCAGACGTTTCGCGAACCATGTTGCTCGCTTCTTCAGAGCTAACTGAATACTAGTAGCGAATACTTGTATGTATTCACTTAGCTCTGAAGAAGCAAGCAACATGGTTCGCAAAACGTCAGCATTTACAAATCTTGACACACGGCATAACCCGGAAGCAGTTTATTTTCTATATTAGAGTAATCGTTTTAATACCATCAATGACTAACTTAATGGTAATAACCAGAACTCAACCGATAAGCTGATGGGCAAAAAATTACATTTTAATAGGTGAAACTTAGCATATACTTGATACTTTAATAATGTGTATGTGCACCTCTTGTTCAAATTGAAGGATGCAGTCGACGTGACATCTAATGGAAATGCTTTAATGTTCGATCCAGAGGGATTGCGGAATATTCAGCCTGCATCGCAAAACGCAGTTTTGCCAGTGTTTGTGGTAGTACAACAATACAAAATTTTACTTGAAACTGAGTTTCTTCTACAAAAATTCAGATATTGGGATATATTAAAAAACCAAAATGATAAGAATTTGTATGGCTTTGAAACTGAGTACTTGAAAACCTACATAAGTTGCTTAGTTACCACACAGGGTGACTCAAATTTAGACCAAAACATAATTTTGGTTCTCGCAATATAATCAACTGTAAAATTTATTTAAGTTTTATTTAAGTTTTTCATCTGTACGTGCTTGTTTGTTCTAAATAGATTTTCTCCATACTTCCATATCAGATAGAGCAAATTCGAATAATTTGACGATCCTAAAAAAACATCATATCACCACTGAAAATTGGGCATTTTAATTACTTAGATAGACAATTTGGACAAGCTTTTTTTCAAATCGACACAAAAGGGTATTTTAGATGTCTTTGGTTTAATCATTTGCCAAATTAGTTTCGTGTTTTTTTATTACCTGTATTCTGCTACCATTACACGAAATGAAACCCAAAAAACAGTAAGTAAATAAAGAGGATTCCGGATAATCAGAAAGTATGCTCACAAAATCATTAATTATGGGCTGGCTGCCAGTTTCTTTACTTAAATTTCTGACCACCTTTCCTTCCATCTCACCATAACAAGATATAAATAACTGCAAGGATAGTTTCAGCCGTGAAAGAAGTTAATGTTGTTGACTGTTTCCGTGCCAAAACTGTACATGACCGAGATCACGTATTGTTAACAATTATATTGTGCATGATCACCAGAGTAATAAAAGAAGTGTCAGCTAAGAACAAACAATAGCCAAGTTCTATTTTTAGGAATCACCTCATTTATGAAGAACGAGATGAAATGCAATCAGCAATTATATAATACTATTATTTTATTGAACAAATAAGCCTTTTCAAGAAAAGCTAATATATTTATAATAGTTTGGTATTTTGTTTGATGTCTTCTCCTAAATACTGACTTAAGCACATGACATCACAAACACTGGTGGTACAATTGAACAAAGGATTTCCTTATAAATAGGGGTGAGTGAAACAATTTCAATGATCATTACTGCCGTCCATCGTCACTCTGTGCTCAATTTGAAGGGAACAAAGCGCCATATATCTCAATCGCGGACCACCAGTTTAGAGTGGACATTCGGACCACCCCTTCTAAATCTAGATTTCCCAGTAGTGATGGTTTTCAAGGGGGATTTGCGGAATCGGAATTTTCATTAGTACCGCTCCCATTACAGACTCAATAACGGGAATTTATGGCAGGCAGAGGAAAATTTGGCCCGGCAGAATGCAAATTAACCCGCAACCCTTTCTGGGTGGCGACGAAACCAAGACAAAGAGTCCCGAATACATTTCGTCAATGTAATTGCGAGGGTTCCACTTAAATAATGAAATTCTTCATAGGTTAGACGTACTTTTATCTATGTCAAGCACAGGTATACTTCAAGTCGTTATAAGCAAAATTTACAGCATGTTTTTGTACGTCAGTCGCTAGGTGGCAACGCATACGATTTTTAGGAACGATAAATACACTAAAAGTGCACTAAAACTAAAAATAAATCGACCCACACGTATGCATTAAGTTCTTTAAATGTGCGTTTGTTTGGAACATAACTTTTATTCCGGCAGCTGATAGGTCATAATCCTATAATAGGTAAACTATTTTTACACAGCTTCCTTTCAAAATGTATTTGTTTCTAAACGTAGAGGTCACATAAAGAGCAAAATCGTCCACATTCTTTGATTCCGTTCAGTTGTTTCTGAATGTTTTATTTGTTTTTCTTAGTTATTTCTTTGCTACGGGTACAGGTAAAACCAAAATGATGGTTGCTAAGTGTACAGGTAAATTAAAACACACCTTCTCAACAAGTATCTGATAGGAGAGATTAGAAAAAAGTTGAATATGAAAAAAAAGCTGTTTAAAGTGCCTTTTCATATGTAACACGGCTAACACGGTCTGACTTGTATATGATTTAATTTCATACACTTGTGACTCTACACTAATACAGTAATCAGGCCAGAAAATATGTACAAATTAAAGATACAATTGAACGCGTGGACAAGCATTGTACCGGCGAATTGTACCAGCCTTCAACAAACTGAAAAAATAAATAAATAGTATATTATTATACAAGATTTATAAGACGTCAAATTAGCGCACGAGTTGTTTAAATGAACGAATGCGCCAAAATGTCTTATAAATAGGGTGTAATATACTATTTTTTCTACTTTGCGTTATTAATTTTATATAAATTTTGAAATTGTGGTTACTATTTTAGAATCTAGGGTATTTTGCGGGTACCGTGTTGTAGTACTGTTGGTACTGCAGTAAACTGTCAACTTCGTAAAGTTGGGATAGAATCATGACAAAATCTTATTGTGAATAATTTTACTCTACTTTAGCCTACAAGTTTTAATAAATAATTAACAGGGCGCAACTATGTTCACAATAGAGCTTGGGGCAACACTATTAACCCGCAACGGCTACTGTGATGAAAACTTACATGACAACCAGTGTATAAAGGATATAGATATAGAAACATAACCTAAAAAGGTAACTTAAAAATAGTGTCTAATAATTATAATAGTCAAAATAAGTGTTTGGCGGTGACTGATTAGTTACTTCGAAGAACTAGAACTTACTAAAGACGAAGTTGGAAGCGATGTATAAAAATAGAACGTATTGGCACGACCAGAATTCTGTCCAAAATGTCACCGAAAACATATACGTTACATAAACTAGGAAATCCTCAACACTTTAGATATACTATAGCTTGCTACGTGCATGGTGATATTCAATAAACGATCCACTGTGATATTCAATGAATGATCCACGATGACTTACCAGAGTTCGAAAATATCACCGAAAACATCATGCTGGCGTATTTTGATGAACTGAGCTAAACTAAGAAACCCCAACACTTTAGCAATACTATAGCATGCTACACGTATGTTTAAATCTGTATAGAATATAGATATTTCGCCTTTATGCGATTGCAAGCGATTCTATAAAGGCAGTTTGTGGTTATGTGTAGTACGTTTGACATATGGCATTTGATATCAATGTGACCAATTTTCGAAAAAAAGTTACAAAAAACGCCATTGTTTATGCCATTGCAAGCCATTCAAAGGACGCAGTTTGTGGTTATATGTTCTACGTTTGATATATGGTGTTTGATATCAATGTGACCAATCTTAGACAAAAGTTACTAAAACGATGTTACAATTTGTTAATTGTAACACCGAAAACAGTGTTACAATGTGTGCATTGTGAATGCAAAGTAGAAAAACACTGTTATGCAATTTATGTATAACAGAAAGAGTGGTGGTCCCAAATAAGTTCCCTGAGGAATTCCAGACGTTACCGGAAAGCGTTTTTGTTTAAAGTTCTCTATAATAGTATATTATTCGTCAAAGGTCTCAATGATACCAAGACCACATCGCTAAGCTCTGTCTCAAAACTCCAGAGAAATGACATGAAATGAAATGAAATTCCAGAGTTCAGAGTTCCTGGTTCTAAAGACGTAATAAATATTTAATTTCTTATGACCAGTGGGGCATGAAAAGCCATAAATGAAATGATTGCCATGGTTGTAGGGAATTGTTACTATTACTTATCATAAATTTAAATGTTAATGACTGCATTCTTCAATAGCAGTAGAAAAAACGTTTTAGTTTAATAAACAAACATTCACTTAAGTGAATAAAACTTTACGTATGTTGTGTCAACAGATGAAAAGTTATATTTCGTTCTCAAACTAGGTGAACGATATAACTAGCAAAGTCTGATTTTATGTTGTGAAGCGCAAACATTCATCTTCAAGAAATCATGAGTTTTGTCATGCTGAACAACATTCAAACGCTTATATACAGGCTCTATAAAGCAAATCGCCAAAAGCCAGAACGTGGCTCTTAATCATTCCATTGATGTGTATCAAAAAGTAATAGTAATAGTTTATTTTATAGTGTAAACTAGTAGCTGTAAAATCCTTCAAGCCCTCATATGTCAACTTTTGTTTTTAAAGTATCATGGTAATTTGTTTGTTTGTAAAATTTAGTGGTGGATTTATTTCTGAACTGCCGTACATAAGAAAATGTTGAGAAAAAGACAATTTAAATTGTAAATTGTTGATAACTCTGGGAACGTGGATTTTGTGAATGAAAAGTTCATAGGCGTTCTTGATGAATTTCCTTCTACTGAATGTGTTTCTTAGGGCAGTTTGTTCTTATTATTTATTTTGTTTAGATAATTGCCAATTTTTACTTTATCATACGCAGTATGTAAAGTATTGTAATCATGCCAAAAAAATTTTTTGAGATTTTAGCGGAAATATGTCTTTTTGGGTCCCCTGAACATTTTTGACCAAGGTACAAAAAAATGTCTGTGTGTGTGTGTGTGTGTGTGTATGTGTGTGTGTGTGTACCCGTTTTTGTGGAGACGATTCCGAAGAAACTACGAATGGTATCGGGACGAAACTTCATATTTAGAAGTTTTATAACCAAACTTAGAGCTGAAAAGCTTTCTGTTGAAAAGGGTCCAAAGGAACTGGTGGTTTACTCATAGCATTTTTCGAAGATTTTGCAAATGAGCCGCTATTTGTGTAATGTCGTCAAAATAGTTAAATAATAAATTAAAGGAGAGGAAATTTTCCATAATTTATGTAGATGACATTTTTTGGTAGAATTTATAGTTTAGCCGCATGAGCAAATTCTATTTCATCGAGATCGGGCGTACTGCTTTAAAACTAGTAGCCAGGATATGTCTGATTATTTTGATTCTAATGACAGTAGCTAGTGTCAAACGCTAATGTCTTGAAAATGCTGCTGTCAATATAGGCTGCGTTCGGATATTGAACACCGTTACACTTTTTACACCCAATAACACGTAAGTGTCATTTGGACGGTGTACCCGGTGTCAACGGAGTACAATATCCGAACGCAGCTTTAATCGAGATATCTGTCTAGTTCTACTAGTTTTATTTTAATGCAGACATAGCCGATCTCGATCAAATAGAATCTCATGCAGCTAAACTATTAATTTTATATATAGTATGATAAAGTCATGTGCCTGGCCACATCAGATTTTTTTTTTCATTTTTACATTTTTACCACGACAACATTACGAAAACCTTAAACTTTTGTGTCGGGATTCGTGTGCAGCGCAAAGAATTCTATCGAAAACGCCTTCTATATACTTTCTAACCACATTTCCCATAGTTATCAATAACATACAATTCTCAATTTTCTCAAAAAATATCTTGTGTAAAACCATACAATTTGAACATCACTTAATTCAAATATAAGCAACAGTATTTAAATGAAAGAAAAGTTTTCTTGTATAAAACAATGTTGGCCTGAGTTAAATAAATATTCCTAACTAATTAATCTCTACAAGCAAATAGTGTGGAGATATCTGCAGGAATATGTTTTGTTCGAATAGGAAAAAGTTAAGTTAATGACGTAATTAAATTAAACACTTTTTTAAGATTACTTATTGCATCATAACTTTCAACCTATTTTGTTTTCAATTTTTCAACCTATTTGTTTCGTTTTTGTTTGTGTGAAGTTTCACAAAAGGTTACTCGACAAACTTTGTGTATTTTCATTGTAGATGTACATACTTTTCAACGCTGGTTATTTGATGCCAGCCGTATTGCTATAGTTTTTACATTACGTTCCGGTGATACTGAGATAATCCTGTAAAATTACAGCAATATCACAGTAATTTTTATAGAATGTTTCTGCAACTTCTCAGGAAAGGTACGGTCATTTTACAGCAGAAGTTATTTATAATTCTGTTTGAATTACAATTGAGATACAATTCTATTACGTTTCTTTACAGCAATGTTACAATGATTGCTAATTGATGGTGATTAAATTGTGGCATAAATTAAAGTAAATTGAAGCGCATAGGAATACATATTTTCGTGCAATGAACCGAAGGACGCGTTATAATTTTAAACAGTTTTAGCCCGGCCGGCTCGATTTAATAATAATAGTTTGTTTTCCGGAACTGGCGACCGCGGAAATTGTAAAGCACTTAAAACGAGCATAGAAAACAATCACATTGGCATAAATACGCGATCTATTTCTGCGCACCAAGGTCCTGGTTATGATAGGTAAGTGATGTTTACGGAGTGCACCCGGTGCGGGATTTTGCAATGCGCTTCTCTTCTTGCACTGTTAAATTCGAGGCGAGGTACAGAATTAGGGACGACCGACGCTCATTTGTCATTTGGCCGGGTTGAGGCAGTCCCGATCGACGTCCGCGATGCCAAAACGGTCATCCATCATGCGCTCAGTGACAACACCACAGATGCCCATTATTAACCTTATCTGATGTACTGAATAAGAGGGCAGAACATCGATTGTTATCTGGACTGTGCGATACAATGCTTTCAGTGTTATGAAAAGTTTACTGTGCAATAAGTACAGTAATGCACAATGTTAAAAAAATCAATAATTTGTCGTTTGCGTTGTTATCTCCTTGATCAATCAAATCCAATGTTGTGCGCAGTTAACAAGCGGTGTACCAATAGTCTCCAAATACCTGCCAACTTTGTGGCTATTGTGCAAGGTATGTTTTGAAAATAAACGTAAACGGTAAATAATTAAATGTACTCCTTCAGAAAAAAAAATATGTAAATCAAAGAAAAACATTTTGCTGTTGCACTTCATAGCACCCCGTAAAAGAAAATCATGTTGTTATTGGATAGTGTTCTTCGTAGCACTTGGCTCAATACTTCGTCCTGAAGATGCATCTTCCAACAGAGAGCAAAACGTCGACTGCTTCAAAGTGAACAACACGGTTTCTACCCGGAAATCAATTTATCATTGTTTATGATAGATTATTATGAACTGTCCACAGCGCACACTATAGTCATTATTATACAAGTTTTATAAGCCGTCAAATTAGCGCACGAGTTGTTTTGGGCACGACGAGCGTAGCGAGGAGTGCCCAAACGGAACGAGTGTGCCAATACGTCTTATACAACGATGTAATAAACTATTTCTTCTACTTTGCGTCATTATATTTATATAAATTTAGAAATTGTGGTTATTGTATTGCGCTAAATTAGAATCTAGGGTATTTTGCGGGTACCACGTGGCAGTACTGTAGTAACTGTAAACTTTGTAAGGATGGGAAAAAATCATGACAAAATCTAATTGTGAATAATTTTACTCTTATAATGGAGCTTGGGGTAACACTTTTAACCCTACCCTAAATACATGAAACATAATCTAAAAAAACTTTAAAATAGTGGCTTCATAAGTATAATAATCAGAATAGACGTGTTTGGCGGTAACTGATTAGTTACTTCAAAGAATAAGAACTTACTCAACAATTGTTATAACGGTTAACGTTTAATAGCAGTTTCTACCTAGTACCACTGGCTTATACAAGTTTACACGCACATATAATTGAAACCAATTTCTAATTCTAGTGTAACAATGTATTAGAATACATTATACTTAGTAAAATTACATGTGATGGAGGTAATACAAATGCGTTGCACACAACCAGAACTAAGACGAAGTCGAAAGCGAAGACCGAATACGTTACATAAACTAAGAAATCCTCAACACTTTAGATGTACTATAGCTTTCTACGTGTATGCTGATATTCAATAAACCATTTATTGCGGATATACAATCTCGCAGCAGTAATTAAAATCGTTCATATTTACGACGTAGGTTTGACCTTCGCATAATACCTTATTAAAGTAAATGTGGTCCTTGAATTATATCTGAAAAGAGGATTTGATGTTTACTTGAAAAGAATGATGACGATCACTTACCAGAGTCGCAAAACATCACCGAAAACGTCATGCTGGCGTATTTGGATGAACACAGCAAAACTAAGAAAGCCCCAATCCTTTGGCCATACTATAGCAGGCTACACGCATGTTTAAATATGTATAGAATCTTGATGTTTCGCAGTTAATGCGATTGCAAGCGATTAAAAAGAGGCAGTGTGTGGCACAGGTGTGTGGTTATGTGTTGTACGCTTGACATATGGCATTTGATATCAGCATTTGATATCAATCGATATCAATGAGTACCAATCTTAGAAAAAGTTGCTAAAAACGATGTTACAATTTGTTAATTGTAACACCGAAAACAGTGTTACAATGTGTGCATTGAGAATGAACAGTAGAAAAAAATAATTATGGCTTAAACATATTTTCGGTCCTATTTTTCTTTAATCAATAGTAATATACATATGTATATTAAATATTGTCACGTACGTCACTACCAACTAATATTTTTAATATAAGAACATGTTGGCAATATACCGTTTCATAATCTCCACATCTCCAAAATAAAAAGTTTACCGACATGCAAACGCTAGACTGTTCATCGAGGACACGAATATTTCGAGGCATTATCATTTATGATGTTTTGTATGTTCTACTGTTTCTAACAACTTGAAATTTTGGAACTAGAATCTACTCGATCAGAACTCTTAAACTAAAATATTCTCAAGTTGACTGCTATTTCCGGTTAGTCGATATTAACGTTGTTATTTTAAATGGCTCCTTCTGTTTCAACGTGCAAAGAGTTTGCTTCCATTTCCCTAACTTTATGTCATGTCATTGGCTACAGCCAATGACATGACATCCAGACCTACAGGTCTGGATATATCTGATAAAAAGTACGACCAATGTCCTATCCATTCTTTTTTTAGTTTGCGTTTTTGTATAGTGACAATATCGCATTCCTTACTTAAGATATTGTGAGGAACACTAATATTGATTGATAGAGAATAAGAAATTGAAATAATAATTGTAAGTAATATACCGGGTTTTAAAAACTAGTTTTTAACGTTTGGACTTGTAATTATTGTGTTGCAAGTTTTAAACACCCTGTGTCAGATTATGATAAACTATACATGATTTTGTTTGGTTATTTTTAGCGTTTACGACTACTAACGTTTAATATCAATAATAACCGAAATTTTAAACGTTACCGTGAAAATCAACATAAAAGTAGTAAAATCAAAATAACTAAAAAATTGTTAAATTTGATATTTTGATACGTAGGAACCAAAAGTCAAATAAAAATTATATTAGTCCGTTGAAAATAACAAAGTTGGTATCGACTTTCGGTAACCGGAAATAGCAGCTAACTTGAAAGTATCTTAGTTGAAGAGGTTGGATCGAGGAGATTCCAGTTTAAAAACTTCAAAGTTCTAGAGCTCGTAGAACCAGACAAATTTCTAATGTACCAGTTCGGTGAGACACCATGTATATACTACATACATTGGTCAAAAGAATTAGGGATAATTAAAAATATCAAAAATTAAATGTAGATTTAAAAAAAAAGCAAATTAAGTGAACCAAAAACAAAATGTTTCGGAATGACTAGTTATTGCCAGCTGGACAACCCCATATAGTGCTTCAAAGTTCAGGCACCCTGATATGCTCATAACTGAAAGTCGAATAAAAAATGCCTACTGCTTCTGAATAATTACGCTGCCAATGAGTGAAAAAATCATCAAAATCGAATAAATGGTTTGCGAGCAAACAAACTTTAATTTATGTACCAATTTTTCATTATCGTCTAATTCTTTTGACCAGTGTATATTACATGCCACTTATAAACAAAACTCGTCCCAATGGATATCGTGTCATGGTCAAAGATGACCAACGTGGGTTTTTTTAAAAAATATTTTGTTTCCTACTGATCGGACAACAATGTGAATTATTAGAAACTTTGTAGGACTTAGGACTTTCTGTAGGAAAACGTCAAAATCACATCAGAGCAACGACGGATTTATGTGCAGGGTGGTCCCTTTCGTGTCTACCGTACTAAAAAGGGATATTGATTGGATAATGTGTGTTTGGTACAACTTAATAACTCTAGTTATTAAAACACTATAGGATGTACAGTAAACAAGGTCCTTCATCATAGCATGAGACATTATAAACTCTTTTGATAAACAAATACTATTATTCTGGCACCAAAAGGACATCTTATTGTAGAATCGCCCATAAACAATAATCCAGCTGGGTTGAAATTTTCTGAAGTGAAAACCTTATGTTACTGTGGTAGGTAGTAATCTTCTATCATATTCAACTTGTCTATATTAAGTAAACGCAATTGAACGATTTTAAATCGGTGTTTCACCTGCCAAAAAATCCATTCTTAATTGCTTATGGAAAAAATGGGGAAGGCGTTTCGGTCGCGCGGAGCGCGACTGTCCCCCCGCATGGACCATTCTACGTTGCGTGAGTTTTCGAAATCGACGAAAAACGACCTCTCGGGCGTTTTTGCTTCAAAATTTTCCGAAACGCGAGCGATTTTGGTGAAAGGACCTCAACATTTCAGTAGCTGTTTATTCCGCGTCGTCATGGCTGTGAGCTAGAAACGTCAAAAACGCAACCACCATAACCTCATCATAACATAACCTATTCACATTGCAGTGGGTACCTATCTACAGAGTTAAGCAATTTGTATACGTACTTAATACCGGTATACCCTTAATACCTATACATACAAGCATAATTGGAATGATCTGGTAAAATTTGACAAATAGCGAATGTCACCGCGCAGTTAATCTGCTACGAAAACACAGTAAGTAAATTAATAGAGATGATTAGCTTTTCGTTTAAATTTGGCCGCCTACTTTACCTCTAATTGATTACAGTTTGAGACATAGCTTAGATGGCACCCATGTACACCAGTCGGGTCTGCGGACAGCACCAATGTGAAGAACAACCACCTATTACCTAACGTCCTAACCTAACATTTTGATGGTGAAATTTCACAAACAACCGCACGCATAGCATAAGGTGAGATTATTTGTAGAACACATTTACTTATTTATTAATAATTTTAGGATGTGAACAAACTGTCGTACAGTAATAAATTGTACGTATTTAGCCCCACATACAAACCATCTTCCAGGTCAAAGTATATCGAAAGACACAGATGGCATATTCAGTTCTACCATACCATAGCCCCTACAAACTACAAGAACGCAGAAATTAAAATAGTGTGCGAATTGACAGAGCGCAAGAAAGAAGCCTAGAACGTCAACATCAGCTCATTATGCCAGAAATGAGTATGACTCCAAAGAAAATAAACAAGAACTTTTCCTCCAATCAAACATTTAGTACAAGAATTTGAAGGAATTAAACCATTTTATATTATTTTGAGGTTAGATTAATTTTTGTATATTTAGTTGAATTTATTTTAATTTGATTTTTGCGGATAACATCTACGATGTGAAAAATAGCATGGAGGAACAAGGAATCTAATTTTGGTTTAAAGAAAGTTATATCTACATTTGTGATTCGGCCAATCGTAAGTCTCGGTCACCCGTAATGTGATTTTCAATTTCATATACATACACACCAATCATATTACAAAGAATACAATTTCCAATGAAGGTCTGTATTGCTATAACCATAAATGTGGACAAACTTTGGATTTAGTTGGAATGTATTTACTTCAAACCCCTTTGCACACGGCCAGCTAAATGTGGCATTTTCTACGACTAAAAGGTGGGGTGCTACGTAGGTACGTGTAAATTGACAAAACGTTTTCTCAGGGGCGATTATGGAAAAAGAGTCTATTCAAATTAACAGGTATATGTTAAGAGGAAATATTTAAATTTGTAAATACTCCATTTTTTTGCTTATTTTATTGTTTTCTGTAATATATACATATGTATACACATGTATAGAATGATGTGCAATCGTTCTACAAATATATGTTAATATGCACAGTCTCTGTAAAGGAACTAATTTAATTTTTAACCTCAATCATATGTTTTACATACTTATTTATCATTGCTTATTTGTTATTTAAAAATACTAATGTTATTAATCTACAAAAAAATAAAGTTGTTTCTATGGACCCATGTATACTATCAACAAATTTTGCCCAATTGAAAGCAATCTAGGTCTTCAGCAAGGGACTTAATTTCTTTTTTACATTTTTATTAAGATCATGTTTGTCACTTGAAAAAAAAACAATACCAACATGTTACGAAGAAATATTTAAATTTGTAAATATTCCATTTATTACTTATTTTATTATTTTCTGTAATATATACATATTTATACAATGATGTAATTGTTGTACAAATATATATTATATGAACATTCTCTGTAAAGTAACTAATTTAATTTTTAGCCTCAATCATATGTTTTACATACTTATTTCATTATCACTTTACTGGTAATTTTTGCTTTTGTTTGTACAATAATGAAGTTACAATAAAGTATGTCTATAATTTAATAGGTTTGTTTATTTATTTGTTTTACCAGTTATCATATCAATATAACTAAGAAAAGGGTATTTAAAAATACTTATACATGTATTACAGATTCTCCAATATATCTACAATGTTATTAAACTACAATACCAATCTGTATAAGTAGTGACCAACCAAGCTGTAGGGTGTATAAAAAGAACTTTTTGGAAAATCAGTGATTTATTTGATTTACGTTGTCTCTATGAACCCACATATCACATCATCACATACAACTTCAAGATTGACCCAATTAAGAAAAAAATAGGTCTCCCACCAGAGGCCTAATGTTTTTAATTTTTTTCAGTTGTTTTTTTTGTAGTTAGCTTAAAGTATTTATCAAGTTGAACATTTTTAACTATTGGTTGTGAAATAATAGTATAAAAATATTACTTTACTGCAAGATTTAGGTTTCCTGCGCTTGGCATAAAATTAAGTAATTGTAACAATTACAGCGTTTTTTGTATCCTATGTAAATTAATTGGGAGCAAAATCTAACAATTGTTTTTTTTTTCAAGTGACAAACATCTTTAATAAAATCTAAAATAAAAAAGCAAATCAAAAATTTTTTTTGCAATAAAGCTCTCTATATAAGAGTAGATTGTAGTTTCTGGGCCAAAAACATGCCATTATATTAAAAATAACTTAGTGTTTAATTTGAAAAATTGACAGTTTACATTATATAAGTTGATAAAAAGTTGTCTATGGACCCACGTATACCACCAACAAATTTTGCCCAATTGAAAGCAATCTGGGTCTTCCGCAAGGGGTCTAATTTTTTTTTACATTTTTATTAAAATCATTTTAGCCACTTGAAAAAAAAACAATTGTTATATTTGTCGTTGTAGTTTGTATTGATTATGAAAGTAATGGTGCGTTTAGTCAGCTGTTCGTAGCCGCAACGCAATTGAACGTCTTAACTTCTTAACAAGTTAAAATATACGGAAACCGTATATTGGTTTAGACAGCACTGGGATTAAATTAATGTTTCCTAGAAAAGGACGTAATGTTTTAACTTTCAGGTCGTTTCCTAATTTGGAGCCATCTGTCGGAGTATCATTAAACTACTAACAAAATTACTACAATGAATTATTTACAATAAAGATTAAGATGCATTTCACAGGGACAAAACGGTGTCGCGAAAAACTAATAACATTACATTAATAACGTGCAGAAAGAAAGACGCACCATGTGCCACCAAACTTTACGTGCAAATCACAAGATGGCGCCTCCTATTCAAAAATATCTATTTGACAAAACAAACATAAAAATACGCCGTGATACAATTTTATTTGAAGGATCACCGATGAAGATGGTTTTTGTTGCCATTCAGTACCATTTGCAGTTTCAAAACAAACATTTTGCGGGTTAAATCTGACAGTTTCTACTGCGCACCCACCGTTACGTTAAGGATTTCTTAATTTATCTGTATCGGCGAGATATTTTCCTACGGTTAAATTTCGGCTAATTTGCGACTACGGAATGTTGACTAAACCCACCATAAGCTAAATTTGTTAAAATTACTACATTTTATGCAATTTAAGTACGTTGCATTAGAATACTATATTTTTTATACTTTTGTTTCACACCATACGTATTGCTAAAATGATTAAACTTGAAAAGAAGAAGCAACCTTCAAAGAGAAAATCAAATTTACTTCGACAAATTATATTTGTTTTTCACTGGCGGGAGAGACTATTTTTTTAATTGAGCCATTTTTGTTGTTGTATATATTATGAGTCCATAGAAACAACTTTATATCAACTTAAAAGTTTGATTTTGCGAAGAAAGTCTTTTTTTAAGACAGCCAGTATTTATTTATGCTGTCTATTATGAGGAAGTCCTGCGATGTACCGACTTCACTGATCTACCTATTTAGACGGTCACAGGTCCACTAGTCTATATTAAGTAAACGCGATTGAACGATTTTAAAACGGTGTTTCACAAGCCAAAAAGTCGATTCTTAATTGCTTATGGAAAAAATGGAGAAGGCATTTCAGTCGCGCGGAGCGCGACGTTCGCCCTAAATGGACAATTCTACGTTGCGTGAGTTTTCGAAATCGACGAAAAACGGCCTCTGGGGCATTTTTGCTTCAAAATTGTCCAAAACCCGAGCGATTTTGGTGAACAAACCTCAACATTCCGGTGCAGTTTGATTCGTGTTGCCATTGGCTACCGGCTATAAACGTCAAGAACGCTACCATAACCTACATAACCTATTCATATTGCAGTAGCTATGTACAAAGCTAAGCGATTTGTTGGTTATCTACGGGGGCCTAAAAGCACAAAATATGTCCCCACAAATAGCCTTTAAGAAACCAATACCCTATGTTGTACATATAGTACTAATTATTAATTCGCATTTGTCTGTATTACGTACGAATGCGTAGTTAATACCTATGTACTCCTGCATAATGCCTGCATATGATGAAAACACAAGTAAGTAAATTAATAGAGATGATTAGCTTTTCATTCAAATTGTGCAGTTTACTTTACCTCTAATTGCTTTCAGCTTGGGACGAAATATGTTAGATGGCACTAATGTACAACAATCGCGTCTGCGGACAGCCCCAACATCAAGAAACACCACATAACCTAATATTTTGACGGTAAATTGCAGGAACAACCGCACACATAGAATAAGGTGAGTTTATTACAGATTATTTGTAGTACACATTTACTTATTTATTAATAATTTTAGGATGTAAACAAACTGTCGTAAAGTGACTAATTTGTACGTATTTAGCCGCAAATACAAAAGATCTTCCAGGTCCAAGGATATCAAAAGACACAGATGGCATACAACCAAGTTCTACCATACCATAACCCCTACAAGAGACCGAAAGTTAAAATAGTGTGGGAATTGAAAGAGCGCAAGAGAGAAGCCTTAGAATGTGAACATCAACTCAATTACGTCACATAGGGGATGATTCCAGAGAAAATAAACAAGAATTGTTCCTCTAATCAAACATTTAGTAGAAGAATTTGAAGGAATTAAACAATTTATTGTTATTTTCAGGTTAGATTCATTTTAGGATATATGTAGTTGAATTTTGTTTAATTTGTTTTTTACAGGAACATCTATGATATGATAAATAAGCTGCAGGAACAAGGAATCTAACCCGGAATCTAATTTTCGTTTAAAGAAAGTTATATCAACATTGGTCATTCGGAAGTGTTATTGAACTACACTGGTAGCCGTAACTACAATGGTAGCCGTAAGTCTCAGTAACCCGTCATGAGATTTTCAATTTCATATACATACGTACCAATCATATTACAAAGAGACGGTTTCAATCAAGGTCTGTTTTGCTATAACCATAAATGACGACAAACTTTGGATTTATTATTTAGAATTTGTTTATCTCAACCCGTCTTTGCACACGGCCAGCTAAATGTGGCATTTTCTACGGCTAAAAAGTGGGATTATACGTAGGTGTATATTGACAAAACGTTTTCTCAGGGGCGATTATTGAAAAAGAGTCTATTCAAATCAACAGGTACATGGTATGAAGAAATATTTAGGTTTGTAAATATTCCATTTTTTAGTTATTTTATTGTCTTCTGTAATATATACATATATATACAATAATGTGCAATTGTTCTACAAATATATATTATATGAACAGTCTCAGAAAAGGAATAAAGTTTATAATTTTTTTCAATTGTGTTGTTTTGTAGTAAGGGTAAAGTATTTTTCAAGTTAACTAGGGTTGTGTTTTCAAGTTAACTATAGGTTGTGACAGTAGTATAAAAATAATACTCTACTGCAAGATTTAGGTCTCCTGCACTTGGCATAAAATTTAGTAATTTTAACAATTGAAGCTTCTTTTGTGTTCCATGTAAATTAACTGGGAACAAAATCTAACAATTATTTCTTTTTCAAGTAACAAACATCTTTAGTAAGATCTAAAAGAAAACAAATCAAATATTCTTTTCAATAAAGCTCTCTATACAAGAGTAGATTGTAGTTACTGGACCAACAACATGCCATTATATAAAAAATAAGTTAATGTTAAATTTACAAATATAAAATTTACATTATATAAGTTGATAAAAACGCTATGGACAAATTTTGCCCAATTGAAAGCAATCTAGGTCTCCCACACGGTGTAAATTTGTTTTACATTTTTATTGAGATCATGTTTGTCACTTAAAAAAAAAATTGTTAGATTTGTCGTCGTAATTCGTATTGATTATAAAAATAAGCTAAATTTGTTAATATATTTTAATAATATATTTTTTATACTATTACTTCACACCATACTTATTCTTAAAATTATTCAATTTGAAAAGAAAAAGCAACAATAAAAAGAAAATCAAATTTATTGCGACAACTTATATTTTCTTTTACTTGCGCGAGACTATTTTTTTTTTAGTTGACCAATTTTTTTGGTTGTATATATGAATCCATAGAAACAACTTTATATCAACTTGAAAGTTTTGATTTTGCAAAAAAAGTATTTTTTAAAGACAGCCAGTGTATATGCGGTCTAACAATTCCTGCAATGTACCGATTCACTGATCTACTCAATAGGCGGTCTACAGGTCCACTAGTTCTCATTAAGTTATCTTACATATATACGAGATATGACATATTTTTAGAACTATCAGTTAGGTTCTCACATTTTCTACTAATAATTTCATTACCTCTATCGAAGGATGTTTCATTCTTTCGATCCCCAAGGAATATGATTTAATTTAAGAGATAACATAATTTTAACGGCTTGTATATAAAACTTTCTTCTCCCAGTCTTGAAGATAAGTTGTTGCTTCCTGCACACCAATAATTAAATCATTCGATGATGGCTAAGCAAAAAAAAAATAGAGAAACCAGTTCCCTGTCTTTGCTGTACGTCCGTTTTATTTTCAAGGAATATGGTTACTTGACTATACCTATTGGTGGTACCGGTTCTGTGTTCGTTGCAGTGCCCCGTGGTGTTCATTGCCTCTGATGGAAGTGGGTGTGCTGAGCGAGCGCACTCGCCTCGGGCACTCGCAAGTCCAGCTCGTCCAACTTTCCAGTTTCTCTTCTAATGATGTTGACAAGGCGGACAAAGCGACAGCATTCGAACTTATGAATAAACTCCATTCAGAGTTAATTAACTTTGCTAATGTCCCGCACTTTTTACTGTCGCGACGTGTTTCCATCGCCATCACGACAGATTTGCCATCTAACTGTAAACTGAATGCAATCATCATGGCCAAATAAAATATTAATTAAATTAATTCATTTGCACTGTATACCTATGTTGTACTCGGATGCTACATAGATTTAATCAATTTTTATGCACATTGTTTTAGCAGGTAATTAATTGAAAATTAATTGTAGTAATCAATTTTCTATTTATACGCCTTCTGGGGTCGTATGACTCATAAGTAATAACTGATAATATTTTATGACTGTGAGTCACATTTCAGAAATGATGAATTGTACTATTTGAAATACATACCCACAAATGACATAATATTTGACATTCAGCAATGGAAAAAGTATTTAAGTTTGATTTAAGTTTGGTTTTAAAAGGTACTGAAAACGCAAGAATTATCAATTTCCGAACCAAACAAATCAGTAATCCAACGTTTATCTACACAGTATCAACTTAATAACCATTGCACAAGGGTTGGCCCAAAGATTGGTCGTTAAGGTTATGGCAGGGAAAAATCCGAAATTATTGGGTGGAATTAACAGACTTGAATCCTAAGATTACTTATTATAAGATTTTATGATTATTATACGTTTTGTGTTCTTAGAAATAACCAGATATTCCAAAAATGTTTAGCACACAAATTATAGCTTGTAAATTTTCTATAAATAGGGTTGTATACATTTTTCATATAACAATGTTTGACGTGCTGTCCATTGATCTGAAACAGTTTTCACAACGTGTAGTGACACTACATTTGTATATTTATTGGACATTTTTACTTCTTTATTGTAAGGCTTTTTTTTTTGATAAAACTAAAACACAAATTTGTAACTATTAAAAGTGTTATGTAATTTTAAACCGGAGTTTCCAGTAACAATAAAGTCCATGATTCTTTTATTTGAATACCGATAGTCAAAATCTGATAAATATTTTCATAATTTTATTTTACATTAGTGCAATTATGGCATATCAATTTCTTAAATTTTTTTTCAAGCTAACGACGATTATTGAGAATGGACGTAATGGAAATGTTCAGATTAAAATGAATCTGAAACTGATAGAAACAGAACTGATACAACAATTTTCTGCTTTGTCTTATACGGAGACGTCCGATGATTTCGAATATTGGTAGTAGATGTTTGATTACAAGTAAGGTTAAAATTAAAACTTAATTTGGTTAAATTGAAAACTAATCTTCATTTTAGTAGCATTATCGCTTGTAATAGATTATTAATAATAATAATAATAATAATCTTTATTGGTGTTATTACAAAGAAAATTGTTTACACAAGTCAGAATAGAAAAGAAAAACACTAAGCACTACTTACTTCTACGAAATTACAGTTAAAGTATTCATCGTAATTGAATATACATTTTTCAACCAAGAACTGTTTCATTACTGTCTTAAATCTGTTATTGGAGTAACACTTAATTGCTGGCGGCAGAACATTAAAAAATTTTAGAGCCCAGTAATTTGATGCGTTGCGCGACTTCTGCAATCTCAGAAAAGGTTGGCGATACTGCTGATTCTCACGGGTGTTGTACGAGTGAATTGAATTCGCTGTCATGAAAGTACTGGCATTGACCTTAGCATACATTAAACATTCCAATATGTAGGCGGATGGTAGCGTCAGGACATTGAGATTTCGGAAGTGTTCACGACAATCTTCCCTCCAACCGACTCCAAGTACTACTCTTATGCATCGGCGTTGTAGAGAAAACAATTTGTTGCTGTGACCTGAATGGCCCCAGTTAAATATTGCATATGTCATCAAGGAGTGAAAAAAGGCAAAGTATGCAACTCTGAGACATTTTATAGAGATCGATTCTTTCAGGATCCTCAGATAATGAATCACTCTTGCAAGTTTTCTGGAAACATGTTCAACATGACTTTCCCACTTTAATTTAGAGTCAAGAATAACACCCAAGAATTTTACACACTCATTGTCACCCCCACCGGAATGCGCTTCATGTCGCAATGTAAACAGTAACGATAAGCACTGGTTGATGCATAGCGCATTTGAAGAAAACCATTCTTTAATACCCCTGTCACATAGATCAACTGTGTTAAGAAGCTGTTTATAATCATCACCTCCCTCAACCACCGTTGTGTCATCCGCAAATAGAATAAGATCAGTTGCTTCAGAAGCACAATTAATGTCGTTGATATAAATTAAAAAGAGAATGGGACCCAAAACCGATCCTTGGGGTACCCCATACCTGCAAAGTCTGTTCGATGAAATTGAATTTTTCATTTTTACGTGTTGGTAACGATTACTCAGATATGACTCCAATAACTCAATACTCGATTTTGAAAAGTTATATTTCTTAAGTTTTTCTAAGAGAATATGATGTGTGACACAATCGAAAGCCTTCGAGAGGTCATAAAACGTGGCTACTGAATGGTATCCGCGTTCAAAGTTGTTTAAGACTTTATTTATAAGGGCATTGATAGCTAGGTTGATTACAAGTAAGGTTAAAATTAAAACTTAATTTGGTTAAATTAAAAACTAATCTTCATTTTAGTAGCATTATCGCTTGTAATAGATTATTGATTATTCTGTGTGAAAGTCAACGATGCAGACGTGGTTTGTTATCTATTGACTAAATTCATGCAGCAGTTCTACCCACATAATGAAAAGACTCGTTTCTTAAACAAATTATACTTAAGTTATAATTTGTTTATATACCTAAATTTACACCTCACTCCGCACATATGGAGCTACCGCTCCCATGTGCGTTTTCACCTGACCGCGTTAGGATCGATTTCGAGACCCTACTAATGTCAGTGCCGTCCTCGCGATTGATGTTGGCAGGATGTTTGTAAATTTCTATGGCTTCTCTAATAAGCCTTCGATGATAATTACCCACCCTTGCCAACATCTTCACGTCATCGAAATCCATTGTGTGTCCCGACTCGTGGCAGTCTTGAGCAACAGCGGACTGTGTCTTTACTGTGCTCCTTGTGTCGACATTCGATGCTTCGTCCTGTCTGTCCTACATAGCACGTTCCACAGTCACGTGTTATCTTGTATACCCCTTCGTTTTTCAGGAGTGGTGGGATATCCTTTGGGTTAGGCAAAAGATCCTTTACCTTAGCTGGTGCTCTGTACCTTACCGTGATACCCGATTTCTATAGTAATCTACCTATTCTTTCTGATAGCCCACTTACGTATGGTAAGCAAGCGAACCCCTTTGACTCTTGCGGTTCCTCTGAGACTTGCGGTTTTCTTTGTGAGACACCCCGTACGCCAGACTTGATGTATCCATTCTGACGTAGGGCCCACTCCAAGTGTTTCCGTTCGTCGTCCAAGGTGCGGAAGTCGCATACCTTCTCGGGTCTGTTGAACAAAGTGTTAATAACACTTCTCGTATGTTGGGGATGGTGGTGTGATTTGGCGTTCTGTATACCAGCACATGCAAGAATGGCAGCTGATTATCCTCTTCTATTTCCATCGTAAATTTGATGGAAGGACTAATATTGCTCAGGTAGTTAAGGAACTCAGTAAGTTTAACTCTACCGTGTGGCCAAACCACAAGGGTGTCATCGACATATCTGACCCAATCATTGGGTTTGAAAGGACTTGACCTAATGGCTTCTACTTCAAACAATTCCATGAAGAAATTGGCGATTACCGGTGACACAGGTGATCCCATGGCTGCACCCTCTACCTGCTCATACATCGCTCCCGCCCACTTGAAGTATGTGGTGGAGAGACAATACTCTACAAGATCCGGTACATCGGTTGGTAGACCTAGGGGGACAACTGTTGTCCGAAGGCCTTCGACTGCCTCCTTAACCGGAACACACGTAAAGAGTGGTGTTACGTCGAAACTTAGACGAAACTTAAACCAGTGTATCCTGAGGGTCAACGACCACTTCCTTCAAAATCTGTATAGAATGTTCAGAGTTCTTGACAAAACATGTACTTTGTCCTATAAACGGTTGGATGGTTTTCGGCAAGTATTTTGCCAACAAATAGGTTGGGGAGCATATTGCGCTAACGATTGGCCTCAAAGATACGTTATCCTTGTGGATCTTTGGCAAACCGTAGATCCTAGGTGCCCTAGGGGCTTGAACAAAAATGCTTTACTGTTCCTGTATGGGAATCGATGATGATTTAACCAATTCCTTCACTCGCTTCCTATCTTATCTGTTGGCTCCTTGGAAAGTTTACGGTACGTATTCGGGTACAATAGATCGTTCATCTTCCTGTTGTAGTCCTCCTTGTTCAATATCACCGTTGCTTTCCCTTTGTGCGCTGCTAGTACTGTGATATCCTTGTTGTCCTTGATGGTCTTCAGAGAGCACTTCTCTTGTTTGGTAATATTGCTCTTCGGCGGGGTAGCTTTCCTAATTATCCTGGAAACCTCTTGACAAATGTCCTCTGCTTGTACACTTGGAATTTTGTACAATGCGGCTTCTACTTCCGGAATAATTTCCTCCTTAGGTATTCTTATCGGTGCGATTGCAAAGTTCAATCCTTTGCCTAGGACCGACAATTCACCAGTGGAGAGTTGGTGATTAGACATATTTATTAACTACATACTTTGTTCACAGTAGTAGTTTTGGTTACAATCTTCTTAGCCTCTAAGTTAACAAACTTCTTCTTGTGCGATTCGGTTACTTTGTCAAACTGGAATTCCGCCTTTCTCTATGTGGTGGAATCAAGCTTACCCCAATCTTCGGCTGACAATCTACTTGCTAATTGCTAATTTGAGATGAAGTTTTAGCAATTTATCTCTAATGTCCTGTAAAGATCGGTACGTGAAATATACTCTTTCTCGTAATAAAGCATTCTCCGTTCGCCTCAAAATCTTCTTGGCGGCAGCGGTGTTGATATGTTGATATTATCAATAATAATTGGTGGTGACGTATTATTTTTTCTTTTACATCTTTTGCCTGTAATAAAAGCAATTACACCTACATCTTTGCGTACATACTTCGGCAATTAGCTACATAATTTGGGTGACTACCTTGACTACCTGGTTTGTACATATTTACATGTAAAATGTATGTATGTCTCTGACGTAGTCTGACTAAAAGTTACACCTAGGCAAACAAAGAACGATTGTACTCTAGCGCCAGTCAATGGAAGTGTTAATTGAAAAACGCTCCAGATACTGAAAGATTATTTAAACAATAAACAGTCGACCAATTTGAGCGATGATAATAAATCACAAATTGGCTTTCATGTTCCTCATCGCCAGTCCGCCTCGAATTTACTCTAAATTTAGAACGTTTATCTTCGCCACAAATTGGCTACTGAGGCCAATTATCTTGTAAATTTTAGACGTATCAGTGACGTCACAGGCCGCGTAATATTTATGATCGTCCTGGTTGTTATTGAAGCTAATGAAGCCCTGTCAGTTTGTGTTTCTATTATTTATTATTGCACTGATTCCGCTTGCGTACGTACACTTCCTTATTTGAGAGGATTGCTGTTGCAATTACTGAATTTGTTTCTAACGTCGTTAATAACAGTGAAACTAATAGATAGGCGAGAATGTTTGTTACGTAAATGTGTCGTTTGAAGGTTAGACAAGTAAATAGGGGTGGGGTTATTGCAGAAAATGTCTACAATCCGCGGCCGGATAACCCAAAGACCAAAAAGTATCAGTCCCTTTGGCGCAGCGGATAGCGCGTTGGACTTCTAATCCAAAGGTCGTGGGTTCGATCCCCACAAGGGATGCAAAAGCATTTTTTATGAAATTAAAATTGGCAAATACATTAACTTGCTACTTGAAGCTTTAAAAACTAAATTAATGTTGTTTAATTGTACATCATCTTAGCTGGTGTAAAAGTCGGGCTGTGTAGATTGTAGTTTTATTCATTTATTTTCTAGTCCTTTATGGACGTTCTTTCTGGTATGCGTAACATCCTACCCAGGCATGCTAGGTTTAACCCTGAAAAAATAAAGTAAATCTGCAAATTGGTAAATATATTCTGTTTGTCATGTTTTTTGGGGTATTTTACCCCAAACTACCCTCCTTGTTCAAAATCGTTCATAGCTCTTTCACACACTCGAGGCATAGAAACAGGCAAATATACAGGCAAAAATAGAGGAAGGAATACTGATAAACTCTGGTATAGAAGATTATCAGAAAAATGCTATAAATACTCTAAAAATGCTATAAGTATATACCAATTTACTGATTTTCGAGTTTTGGTCAAATTTGCTCTAAAATGACTGTCGAGAACCAGCAAACATATAAACAATAAACTGCGTTAACTGTATTTAATCATAATATCATTTCTGAATTATTGTTGTGTATTTAAAATTTTATTTTATTTTATTTAGTGTTACTTTTACGCGTTTGTAGGACTAATTTGAACATAAATGATGCAATAGGCAGGATTATACTACCTAATTAACATAATATTTATTTGAAGAAATTTATAAGAATAAAATTTATTTCAAAAATACATCGCTTTAAAATACATCTTTAAGGCAGATGTAATTTGCAAGTTTATATTTCTTTCAACTAGTAGCAAAATGGTTGTATTTTTGGTTCTTAAATTGACCCTTCATGACTAGAGTCACCGATATTGGCCAAAAGCCTGAAATATAACATTTCATAAAAATAAAAAAAAAATAATAAAATATTAAAACTTTTTAAATTTTTAAAACAAAGATGCCGCTATAGAATAACTTACAAACTTAACAACTCCTTCACAGTGTACGTTTTATAAAAAAAATGCCACAGTATGAACCCATTAAAATAATTTTTACGGATTAAACAATTTAATTATATTTATACAAATTTATAGTAGGATTTTGGAAAATTCTGAATGTTTTAATAGTTTACTTTTCCGATAAAAAAAATCCCTAACATGACTTCTTGATTTCTCTTAAGAGAAGGGCAGTTTCTGTGGTTTCATGTGTAAAGCGAAAATGAAATTGGATAAATGATATAACTTTAATAAGTATCTAGTAGAAAGTAGATGACAATCAATCTATCCTGCTATGCTTTTTATCCGTAGAATCTGAAAGATTGTGTATCGTTTATTCTTGTTATTTTTTTTAACTTTTCTAACTTCTATTGTTTTACTTTTGATGTTTATTTAGATTGACTAAGATACATTAATTTAAAAACTTTATTCTGGCCTCAATTTAGAAGATTATCATTATATGTATTATATTAAAGATTTCAGATAAATTTCAATCCTTCTAAGAATATTTCAAAAAGAATTTCTTCCATCTCTTATAATAACGGAAATAATTACTGGTGAATTCAAACTGTATTTTCCCCCGGTCACTAATGTCCCGACAGTGCCACCACGAAATATGACAACTTCATGACCCTTCTTTGAATTATTTATAAATGTAACACAGTAAAAATGTATTGCCTGTAATTCTTTTGGTATTAATGTATAGGAAGCAGTAATTTTAAACTGAGTAACTATAGAAAAGGGGGAAGGTTTCGCTATATTAATAACGATATATGGTGTAACAATTGACTGTGTTTGATGACGAAAAAAAACACCTGTAGTACTCCGACGTAACTCGGAGATTTAAAACTCGAGTCCCTTTGGCGCAGCGGATAGCGCGTTGGACTTCTAATCCAAAGGTCGTGGGTTCGATCCCCACAAGGGATGGACTAATTTTTTATTTTATAATAGTAAACATATTTATAAAATCAACTAAAAAACATGATAACTATATGTGAAATAATATATATTATAACAAAAAACACGTAACAAAATTATGACGCAGCAATAGAACGAAAATAACTATGCAACAAATGGAAAACTCCTTTAAGATAGATTTGTGAGAAAGTATTAATTAAAGTATTATTTTGTTTATTTTTATTTATAATATGCGCTGTTTAGAAGAACCATCGCTTCTTTTAGGAAAAAAAAGTCTGCGAAGATTAACATTCGAGAGAGAAATGCTATTTTAAACATTTTTAAGATACAAAATATTACCTATAAATATATATAAAAATGGTAGATTATTTTGAGACAAGGGAACTTTACGTCGTAGTGGAGTTGCACAACCCTACTGTTTGCATCGGTGAAAATATATCAATTTTAGAATGCAAGAATTTAAGCAACCATAACATGTGCCATCCAAAAAAACATAAGTTTTGTTGAAACAATCTTATGGAACAAAGCTGTTTGTATATGCGAAAATGTGTGCGCAGGCGTTCCTCATATTACGGAAAAATTAGTTTTAATATATCTTCATCAGCAGAAGACCACTCTATTGGGACTATAATTGCTCTTGTTCTTGTGTAGTAGTAGTTGTCACCCAGTATTTGTTATCACAACGACAAATTTCAATATTTTTAACAAGGACCTCAGCCACATCTGAGGTGCAGTTGGGGTAGCGTTGCCAAATAGTGAGATCAGAGGCCATTCCCCTTACCTTACCACATATAGAAGAACATATCTTCTATAAATACCTATCCATACCTAACCACCTATCCGTCTGGACTTTGGAATCATGGGAATCTTTGTAATTCAAATTACGACCTTGCTCACTTCTCCTAGAAAATGTACGTTGCCTATTTTATTTAGACACTGATTGGATGACAGATTGGCCCATTCGGAGCTGATTTGTATCATATTGTATAATACGACCATTTTGAGGCAAAACAATATCTCTCGCCCTTCCAGTTTCACTTGAAGTACTTGTTTTGAACTCAGGAGCATTGAAACAATAACAACGATAATTTTTTGTATTCTACTGGTACTCAAGTATGTTTTGGATATTTGCTTTGTGGTCAGAAAAGACTTTATTTACATTTCCCTCATTGCTTGTTTTTCTTGTTTCTTTACTCTACACTAATGAATAATAGTTAAAAAGCATGTAAATTGCAAACTTACAAATAATTACTCGCTAAGTAAAATAAACAAAATGGTCAGTAAATTTAATGTATTTTTATCTGCTTTAGCTTGTTCCCTAATCAGCTTGGGAATGGGTATGTTATCAGCTTTTATCATCGATTACCATTTTATGTTATCGCTTGATTCTCTTCAAGCGCATCCACTCATCCTGTTCCGGATTGAAAATTACCTGAAGAGTCTTCTATCCACTCCTGTTCGACGCTCCCGCAGTTTCAAAGCTACGAATTTACGACTCATTGTTTCCCGTATAGAAGAAGCGTTCTAGAAACAATCGGCCATTACCTTCAGGATCTTGCAGTCTAAAGGAGGTGCCAGCCGAATTAAAATGAAATATGTATAATGCATCGGCAGCTTGTATGTGTGTGTGAGTGTGTGTGTGCGTGTGTGTGTGTGGAACGGGACATATAATCCTATGTAGAGGTTTAGCGCTGAGCAGATTGACCCCATCAGCGATCTAGCTGGCTCTGGCGCTGGCATTATCAGAGAGCGAGCATAGAATGGCCGCGAGCAATTTGGAGCGACGACCTCAGTTGATATTTCGCCCGCTTCTGCACTCGAGGCTAATGATCTGTATTACCTACACTCCACTGTTCCATATAGCGGGCGTACTGCCATGTTTTCTTTTTGCGCCTTAAGCTGAGGGTAAATCTCGCAACGGATACGTTTGTGATATTCGTAACACTTCTGCAAAATACGCTGTTTATCGCAATAAATTAATTGAGCTAATCATGTATCTTCAGATAAGTCTACAGATAGAAAGAAACTGTGACAAACAAAATAAGTAAGTTAAGATAAGTTGACCGCTGTCTAGGCTTAAGATGTTGTGGACGGAAGTCGGCAACATTGTTGAAATATCAGCAAAATGAAAATTAGGCACCTAATTAGATTTTTGGACAGAAAGAACGAAGGATTATTAGTTTTAGGGAGACATTTAGATATAAGAAATTAGAGACTAAGCGCGTCAAGTCGCACAGTCATAAATCTTGTCGTATCTAGATTCAGCTATGATGTAAATGCTTAGATCCATTGCTCGAACGATGAAGGGACTTCCACCAAGTCTACCTGTCGCTCTCCCACTGCACCTTCTTCACCAACAGTTTCACCAGGTGATCTTCCTAGGCCACCAACCCCAGGTCTTCCGGTTCCAGCTCTATCATCAGGTGCTTATCCTAGCAATCTTCATCAACATGCCTTCCCGAACCAACATCTTCACAAATTTTTCCATCATTCGTTGTTCCCTCTCCACCAGGAGAGGCAACCTAGTCTACCTTATGTGATGGGGCGGACACCCTTCTCAATATTTACTATACTTTAATCAACTCTAAACTGAAGGGGGCCCCTGTGGTAACTCGCCTCAAGCGACGCTTGGTCCGCCATCTTCAATCACAGGTACTAACTGATTTAAACAAACTAATCTTACGGTAGCGTGAATTAATTATCTCTCTTACGGAGGCATCAAAGAGTTCTTTCTCTGAGACTTTGTCAGAGACGTTTGAACTCACTAATTATTAATCACTATATGCAGGGCTAAATACTTTACTATAAAAGGGACAGGTTTATATTATTCTAAAATGAATATGCCGAAGAAAACCACAATAAAATCTATTAACAAAAATATATATAACAATGCAGAACTGCTTACATCAAATATGACTGCTAATCCTAACATGATATATTTTGGCAGAGATGGACAAATCAGCAAGAACAGACAACAAATAAATACCTTATTATTTTTGGTTGAGCACAAGAAACACGAGACACCACAGTTATCTTATAGAGCCCCTGCTCATAAGAAAAACACGTCTTTACCCCATGATGGCTAGAAATAGAAGGAAGTCTTCCGCGTTTTAACCGTCACACGCACCCCCTGAATGCGACACTCACGCCCTCTCCAAAAACCGTTACGGTATATGGACGCTCTTGTTCGCGCCCAAATTTGAACTTACTACATCCCTTCCACGTTAAGATAAATAATTATTTGACCAATTATTTATCCCTAAACAAAACTAAATAATCAAATTGCTGATTGTAACATCTCCCCTTACAAAACAATTCTCTTAATTGCTAATTACAATGTTGACATGCAAATTTTTCTTCTTGTACATTTTTTTTATTTCCTGAAATAAAAATACAGATATGACCCAATAAAAACCCAAAAGAATTCGGCCTTGGTCCAGGAGTCCGGCGGTGTTGATTTGACTTCGGTTCTCCAAACCAAGCGAATGTCCTCATTCCCGGGCCATTGGTCATATGAAACAAAAGAAAAACAACATTGAAGCAGCATCATAGCAGTCCGATTACATCATAACTTACATTATCTTTTATCCATCTTCAAATACAGCCGCAATCGTGAAATGACTCTCCTCCACCCTCGCCTCGGTTTTTCTCCGTCCATCCTCCCTCCTAGCGTCATCGGCGGTCCACTAATCTCCAGCGACGTCCAACGTTCCTCGAAAGCTATCGTATACCTCGTAGATGACCTACACGACGTGTGGATGTTGTCCAGCGACACTTAGGCCCTGGTGAAACATCCCTTTGCGTTGTCCGTGTAGTCATTTTTCTTCTAACACCATCGACGTACAAAGTACAGGAATTCTGTCAACTGTCACTTTGTAGTTTTTTGACCCTACGTCTCACTTTGGACGTTTTTTCGGTCACACCATTTTTTGAAGCGCACTGGGCTTCGCTTGCTGTAGATTACAACCCTTTGTAAATCTACCGGCACTAACTTCGACGTACAAAGTGCAGTATATTTGCCTACAAATTTGTAATTTTTCCTTGCCCCTTTTGCGACACGCGCGGGCTGCGTTTTCCATCACTAGACGATTTTCGATTCCGGGAACGGGACGATAGCTGGCTTCACATGTAGACCACTTTGCTTGACATTGGGGACTTCTTAGGAATTCCGAGTACCTGAGCTTCTGGTCTCCATTTCAGACTGCCTGCCGGATACTTGGGACACCCGTCACTTCGGAATTTCTGCTACCTGTTTCGCCGTTGCATTTCCCTTACAAAACAATACTCTGCAACTTCCCTTAATGACTGCTTTATTTTAACTTATAAATACAGTTGCAAGAGTATACCCCTTAACTTTAATTAATTATTAATTAATTACCGCGTGTGTGTGTGTTTCGTGCTTCTTCGCTCAGAGCCACCATTTTCAAAAATGCTTACATAAAAACTTAACTTGTTTCAATCTTTCAATTAAATTTCCTCAAAATTTACCAAGCAAAGTACTCGGGCTTTGTTTCTATCCTAGTCTTACTTTACTTTCACTTAATCGACCGCTGACGGTACGATTTTTTTCTGTTTATTGTTTACTGTTGCCATCTCTACCTGCCATCTTTCTTTTACTCAATAAAAAAAAAATTCCTCAGAATTTACTTTCAAACTACCTGTTCTGCATATTGTTATAAATCATAACTCAAGCCCTATCTAACACAATCTGGTTCAAACTTTCTCCAACGAACGGTCTCGAGAATTAAGACATTTCTTTCAAAAACAATTCCAACACTCACAAGAAATTATACTGCAAATATTTAATTATTATGCTGCCACCAGCAGTACATTTCCTACTCAAATTCACGACTATATATCGACATTTATCACACAAAATGTCCACTTCTAAAGCGCAAACAAAATTCTTGGAATGCCACGCGCAATATCCACAAGGACGCCTAAGCTAGCCCTTACACCACTTTCTCTAAAGGGTCGTTTGCCTAACTTTGCTTTTAACCATAGTCTACAATAATGCATACTTAAAATGCGTCACACAATTTTCTCCTAAAATTCACAACCAAATCTAACTAGAGTGCTTTCTTCATAATCTACTCGAATAATCACTTGAAATGTCTTAAATTATCCCAACCGCTAGCCAACAAAAATGTGATGGGGCGGACACCCTTCTCAATATTTACTATACTTTAATCAACTCTAAACTGAAGGGGGCCCCTGTGGTAACTCGCCTCAAGCGACGCTTGGTCCGCCATCTTCAATCACAGGTACTAACTGATTTAAACAAACTAATCTTACGGTAGCGTGAATTAATTATCTCTCTTACGGAGGCATCAAAGAGTTCTTTCTCTGAGACTTTGTCAGAGACGTTTGAACTCACTAATTATTAATCACTATATGCAGGGCTAAATACTTTACTATAAAAGGGACAGGTTTATATTATTCTAAAATGAATATGCCGAAGAAAACCACAATA
The DNA here is from genome assembly GCA_963966075.1 of Aphodius sticticus. NCBI lineage: Eukaryota > Metazoa > Arthropoda > Insecta > Coleoptera > Scarabaeidae > Aphodius > Aphodius sticticus. Next base: position 22,669,595 of record OZ014510.1, read on the forward strand.
AAATCTATTAACAAAAATATATATAACAATGCAGAACTGCTTACATCAAATATGACTGCTAATCCTAACATGATATATTTTGGCAGAGATGGACAAATCAGCAAGAACAGACAACAAATAAATACCTTATTATTTTTGGTTGAGCACAAGAAACACGAGACACCACAGTTATCTTATAGAGCCCCTGCTCATAAGAAAAACACGTCTTTACCCCATGATGGCTAGAAATAGAAGGAAGTCTTCCGCGTTTTAACCGTCACACGCACCCCCTGAATGCGACACTCACGCCCTCTCCAAAAACCGTTACGGTATATGGACGCTCTTGTTCGCGCCCAAATTTGAACTTACTACACTTACAATCTCCTTCTGTTGTCTGATATCTACTGGGGGCCATTTGATCATCAACTGCTTTCGACAACTTTTTTATTTTTATACTGAAATTATGGTTTCACCGGGATCTTCTTGCCACAAACATTCCTCTCATTCTCGTTCTTACTTACTTGCTTTGGAAACTTATTGTCGCAGAGTACGACTTGACTCTACGATATTCGTATTATATACTATATATTCGTATTATATACTATATATTCGTATTAGTTCCGACCTTTGCGTAAACTCTTGCGAGTCATGATGATCCAGTTTTTCTTCATTAGCTCTTCAACCGCTACCATTAGATCGTCTGTGATGAAATTTTCTGTAGATTGTGTTTGTTCCTTCTTGTCTCTGTCGGTTTTCTTCATCGATCATTTGCTTGATCTTCCCCAACTCGTCCTTGACGTCTTTTGATCTATTAGTCAACGCTTTTTGCCTTCTTGATAAGCTTCTGATATAACGCTTAGACATCCCTGTTCCAATTCATCTTTACTTCTTCTTTGACTACTTTCGCCGTTTCTTTTGCTTGCTGTTTATATACTTTGAGGTTCCATGTATAAGTACCTTCCAGTATTTAAGTAACATTATTTAAAGTAATAGTTACGCTTATATGTATCGATGGCATGGGACTGTATTCTGTATTTCTTGGGGAAGCTGTTGTAGAAGCACTGCACTTCAGTCCCCTATGGACCCCTTGTATAAACGCCTCGTATTAAGTTCCACCCGCGCGCGCGGCATGGCCACGGGCGGATCTACCTCGCCTCGCATGCCTGTCCTTTTCTGCATAAGCAGCAAACATGTCAAGTTAACTTTGAAGCTGTTCCATTATAATCACCTTGGATAACTAAAAAATTGAAATAACTTTTTGAACTGTGTGGCTGGATACACTGTCGGTTATTAATGGGCGTCCTGACGACTATAAGATAGCCTTTCTCCGACATGTTGCTCTTCATATACGCAAATTTGACAACTGTTAAAAGAGCTAGCTTTTTTATGTCAAATAATTAACTTATTATTAAAATTATGTTAACTTATTTTTTGAGAAACTCTATGTACATAAGAATTATTTAAGGTACATATGTAATTATTATTATTATTTAATTAGAATTGCAACTGAACAAAAGAGAATGCTGACTAAACTTTCAAAACGGGATTAGACGCCATTTCATATGAATCGATGAGAACTAATCAGCTGGTGTTGAAAAAATCTTTAGCATATTTACAGATAATTTTACTAGGTTTGCAAATCTGGTAGCAAAAAAAATCTCAGGTAACTGAAAACTGTTAAAAAAATACATTTTTGATACCTTAAACAATAATAATGCGATGTAATACAATTCTCTAAGTAGAAATTAAAGCAGTTATCTTGAACTATTAAGCTATAAAACAACAACCATTAAACAATTTTGAAAAGTAGTGTAAGACAGCGTTCCTACATTTGACAGAAATAAAATACTAGTTCACAGAGTTGTCAATGGTGTTTCTTATTATAACTTTGACGGTAAAAAGCTGTTAATCTACAGTCGGTTTGGAGGGTATCAAAGTGTGTCGTATTTCTTGACATTTTGTTTTTAATGGTTCGTGATAGAATTTTGAAACATTAAAGTTGTTGAGTGTGAAATCTTTTTTGTCCTTGGTTGTAGCAATCTAGCAAATTTGTAATTTTTTGAATGATAGCGCTCAGATAAATGGTGTTTTTAGTGAGACAATTTTTGTTATTCAAGATTTCGCTAATTATTGTTGGCTTCCTCAGGAACTAAAAAATTACGGTTATTTAACAATTAAAAACAACAAAACATGCTAGAACATGCTGAATAAATGATCTTAAAACACATCGACAAGCATGGAAGTTAATAACTTTGTATCAAACTAAATAGAACGCACACATAGCGGTTACGAATGGTCAAACTAAACTGAAATTTGAGGGTATCGGAAAGACTATTTATATTTACTTAAAAAATGGAAAACCCCAACCTGCCCCAATAAAGTAGCACATTTGTTTGCATTTTGTGCCAAATAAAAATAAATGTGACGTGATAGAAATCTTTTAAGTAGGCTGAAATGATACCTTCAACACTGAACTCTGGAGCTAAAACCACTTCAGACCTTTTTTATTCTCAGCGATTGAAGTAATGAATGTACGCTGCACTAGTATTATTATTTCGCTTTTCTTTCGCATAGGTATCCAATAACTCTCGATTAAATTATTTTTTGTTATATTGCAGGGCCGAGGCACAACTCAAGATTATGAGCTCTTTCAATAAGGACCCCAAGAAAGAAAAAGAGAAAGACAAATAGCCAATACCACAAGGTTTAATCTGTAAGTATTTTTATATATCATGTAAACTTATACGTTATACTTTTGTAAATATATGTGATATTTTTCATTTGAATATTATATTGATATCGACCCAATCGATAAAGACTAGAGATTTTAAAAATAAGACACATCTCCTTAGTCATTCTTGAATGTGTCGATATGTTTTTTTTATTGAGTCGGCAATTTTATATTTGCAGATGTGTTATGAAATGAAACATTATTCTTTATTAAATAAGTGAATCAGTATGGACTGATGTTATCCTGTATGTCAGTTTGACGTCCAATTGAGATGTATTTAAAAAAACATGTGTAGATATTAAAAACAAGTTAAAAATACCAGAGTTAAAACAAACACCATTGATGTAGAACAGATAATAATATATTATAAATTAAGGAGCCACTTGCGCAAAACGCCACATGTAAACAGATCATTCAAACTCCGGGCGGGCAGTAGATATATGCGTTATTTTTGGCAAGATCGCCGTTGCAGTATTACGTACGAAAACAAGTAATCGAAAATATATTTATTTTTGCTCCTTTTCACGACTTTGTAATACAAAATTAGTGATCGATATATTTAAAATTATATCTTTTCAAATATACCGGTAACATCTAAAAATAACAACCTGTATATTTCCGATAATATATTATCCAATTTGGCTGGTTAAAAATAGTTTTGGGGTGACTGATGAACACTATTTCTAGACGTTGGTTAATTTGTTAAATTGGGGGGTAAGCTTTCAAATAAAGGCGGTATATTAGAAACGGAATAAAGATAAATATGCCCATTAAAAAGTGCTGCGCGTATGTCTTTTCATAGACCACACAGTTTGTCTAATCCATTTGAACCGTATACGATGACGTATTATTCCATTAGTGTTGAATTATGCCTCATTTAAAATTACGTCGAGCAATAAATTGACTTGATTGGGGTTACAGTTTCTGTTAATAAAAAAGTTAATATCTATTTTTGAGTAATGTTGAATATCTGGTAAGTACTTTCTATAACAACAGCAGTATTGACAAAATGTCAGACAACGTAATCGTAGATAATAAAAAACGTATAATAGTATTCTGTGTAAGAAAACTAATAGCCTATAAAAATAATTGAAAAATATTCTCTTCAGGTTTTAGTTACCTGGTACCAACTTTAGAACAGCATAGGGAACGTGGGCCGTTGATTTGACGTTACATCAGTAAAACAAAATTATGCTTACCAAAACTCAAATAAATAAATAAATAAATACATTTACAGTATGCTTATCATGCAAACCTGACAGATTAAGTAGAAACTACATCGATGTGTGACGTATTTAAACATATGATAATCTTTCACATGCTGTTTTATTCCTAACCGGAAAGTAAGTAAACTAATCTTAGAAATAATCGCTCATTTTAAATGGCACAACTGGTTATGACGACAACGATAATAATAATACTTTTGCTTTTTTAGGAAGAATACAAGTTACTGATATTTCTTAAACTATTTTCCTTACTACTTACCGAAAATAATAAATACTTGATCACGCCATTCAACTAAACATCTTGTTGTACTTTAAAACTACACAAACAAAATTCGTTACATAATAAAATTATTATTGATTGACTATTTCTATATATTTATCTACGACTCGCATATAATAAGTTCATTGAATACGTATCTATGACTACATAATCCCCATCATGATACACGCCAATAATTATAATGACGCTAGCGTTGTATAATAATGACAGTTTGCTCAAATAATGACTTCATTCTTTGAACGAACTGTCATCATTATACAACGCTAGTGTCAAAGTCTATCAAAACCTACATGGATGACAGTTATGTGATAGTTCGCCTCGCCATTATTGACAAATACATATAAAGTATTTGATAAATGGAATTTATGCGTCGTAGATAAAACGTCGTATTCGACTCGCACACAACGCATATAGATCGCTCGCATGTTTACACGCTCGCCTACTTAGTTATGTGCTCGTCAAATAATATACTATTATCTGTCATTGTCAAATTTTGGTTATTTCTGATATGGACTGCAAAGCCAGCAAACAAACTGACACACACCTTGAACTTAGGCGCAAAAAATGTTATAATCATATTTGCGAAAAACAAAACAACTCGTGTCGTTTGAATGCTAATTTTTGTTTTTCTATACCTGACACACCTCCGCAATGTTTAATGCATGCCCGCGGCAAAATGGTGCGTGGCATTATCCCGATAGTTCGATGTTGCGTCATGCACTATTAATTTGTTTTGCGAGCATATACGTGAATACGTATAAGTAGAGTGTTACTTTTGTATAAGTTAGACACATTTTTTTAGGCACTACAGGTACGCCTACATTTAAGAATTATGAGAATTTACAATATCTATTATTAAGAGTTTCACTCACGCACTTTAATGAGTATTCTGCATGGAGGACGCATGCTGGAGAGATGTGCTTACAGGTATTAGTAATGCCACTTTATTTTTTACCGATCACAATAGTGCAGAAGGAAGTTTACTACGGCCAAAGATGTCATGCCAGCATCTAATAACCATCATAAATGTCCACTTACTACTATACAAGTCAACAGAGTGAAAATGGAGAGAAAAGATAATTTGAAGTGCATCGGAAAGAGAAAATAATTTAGCACTTGTCAAAAAAAACTCATACCAGGGAGTCTATTCTCGTAATCTTTTTGAAGTGAATGCGAGACTTCTCGAATGGTTAGGTGGACGGAGTGTGGATATCAGCGATTTCTTTCTGGAACGTATCTATGAGCAAATTTACTTGTCGCTAAGTACAATAACGCACGCGCCACGCCCATACGGACGTATCTATGAGCAAGTTTGCTCGTCACTAAGAACAATAACGCACGCGCCACGCCCATACGTTCCAAACACCTAACCATTCGAGAAGTCTCGCATTCGCTTCAAAAAGATGACGAGAATAGACTCCCTGGTCTATATAAAATATATGGCGGTTTACAGGATTTTGACAGATTATATTGATGATCATACCAACAACAACTTTAATATTCTTGCTAAAATTAACTTCACATAATTCAATATTTACTACTTATTTGTTTAAGAAATTCCAACCTCAAATTTTTTAGATTAAACACCACGATCTTTTTTTGCTTACGTATTTTTTGTTGCCTCAAAAACCATTTGCGAAAATGTTATATACATTTTGCCACCTTAGTAAATAGATATGTAAAACGTACCCTCCAATTTTACCATATTTCAGTTTCATTTCAACTAATGAAATCTATTGAAATTTTAATATTAGTTTGCTGACGAAAAAATCTGATACAATGATTTTTTTTTATTTTTTTGCGTAAAAACCGATCCTCCTCAACTCATATATAATATCGATATTCCCGATATTTCGATATTTCCGATTCGAATGATTAGAATGATCGTACTCACCTTTGAAGCAAAATGAACATAGTTTGGTTGTTTGATGATCCGTTCTCGACTGTGTATGAAAAAATATAATTTTCAAAATAAGAATAGAGGCATGCAATATTGAAGAACCGAGTTTTGTGTTGTAAGGTGCCTTATAGGGTACAATTAGTAACCAATTATGAAAAGTGAGGTGGTCTTTATTTGTCTAAAACATTTTTTAAGTGCCATCTTCTCAAAAGCGTGTATGATCTGAAAACAAGTACCTACGGCATTTGAAATTATTGGTTAACGACTGTGTATGCTTGTATAATAAAAGTACCGCTTTTCAGTCTTGGTAAGTATCTATTTCTCTATTACATGTGTATGTTGCCGACGTTTCGCTGGCAGCCCTCCAGCTTCTTCAGTACGGTATTTTTTTTCGCAATTTGAAAATAATGTTTAAAGGTTGCTACCAGCTGTCAAACTTAATGAAATTTGTAATTGACAAAATTATATTGTTACATTTTTCATTTCAATAAATTTACTAACCACAATTTTAAAAAGTATACTTAATAAACTTTTTAGTGTAGGTAGATGTTAAAATAGCTTGATAATAACTGAAATATCTGAATCTGAAGGTTGACGCATGTCAGATATTATTGAAATTCACAACAAAAAATATTTTTTTATTTTTATTTAAATAAAATTATTTTCTTTAACTAAATATCTTTTTATTTATTTTAATTTAGTTAAGCTTGCCACCTGGTAGCAACCTAAATATTATTTTAGTATTAAGTTTAAAAATCTAAATGTGTTTCAGATCATACAACTTTTGAAAAGTGCCGTTTGAAAAGCATACATGTAGGAAGACACCCTAATGAAAAGGGGTAAAATAACTCTGACTGAATTCTTGATTTTCTAGAAACGATGATCTGATTAAAGAAGTGTAAGCTAGCTGTCATAAGTTTGCTTCAAAAAAAATATATAATTTCAGGTAGTCCTGTCAAAGACACAAATGCTTTAAAAACACGTAAAAATGACAGCCAAACATCCATGCAGCAATTGACGTTGGCGGTTTTTCCGCCTTTAAGGTGATCTTAAATCCAATTACACTATTAACTTTTTCGTAAAAAAACGAACAATACTATCTAGGTCACAAGTTACTAGTTTGTACGTGCTTTGAGTAAAAGTGTACACAAAAACGTCAGTGTCATGTTAATACCTTCTAAACTAGGAACTAGAAGTTAAATTTTATATTTACACAATAAATTCGGCCAGTCCTGTGGGGCCACAGCAGTTTATTTAATTTGTTGTGATATTGTTTTTCATATTCACGTTTTCAGCATCCGTAGAAAGTGTTTATTTTGCGTTACTTACTAAGTAAAAGAAAAACATAATTTAATGTTTTTTTTCGGAATTTAATAAGTGAGCAAAAATGCTATCTTTTGTGATAATGTTTAGGAGAACGAATGTCTTTCGTTTTGTATCGTCATCTTTAAATTCAACAGGATGTCAATTTTATCATTTTATCACGAAAGAAAAGGGCATTTTTGTTTGTAATAATACTATGAATAAAGGAAAATTGACAAACAAGCACCAATCAAATCGTTTCCTGATATGTATTGTATTCTGATATGTGTCACTGTTTGTGGATTTTTTGTAAAAATGTCGGTTTTTAATGGTAGCAAAGTAGCATTAGACTGTGCGTGAAATCGACCTGTTCCGTTAGATAGGTCTATTCGCAGTTACAAAATGTACCCATTGAAACAAAAATCTATAATTTGCATTAACCCTATGTATCCTGGTTACGTGCCTAAGCATAAGCATTAATTATACTGTATGTTAATTAAAGATGAACTCACGCGATTATGAATCATTATTATAATGTACAAACTTTTCCTTTCCTGAAATCTAGAGTGTGCAAAATTGCACACAATCGAACATATTAAATGCTTAATTGTATTGTTCAATAAATGTTGGCATGCTAGGTAATTTTTATGAATTGTAGCATTATTTTTATATTATACTTTCTTGGCTTCAACCCGTGCCGTGCTATAATTAATAAAGTTTTATCTATTATAATGTATGGTTATTTCTGTTGACATTGAATTCATTTATAGCGTTCAGTTATAATAATAACACTAACCAGTACAGCGTTTAATGATGCAATTACAACGGGTTATTTCACAGATTGCAAATACGTAATGCTATACATAAAAAAAATGTTATTGAATCCATGTTTCTCGATTAAAAAAAACTTGTTGGCGGTTAATGAGAGGAGCAGTTATCAACGAAAGCTATCGGATCCATGCGATATCGTGGCCAAAAACTAGCGGACTGGCGTAATTCCAAGATTTTTGCCGTGTGAAATGCACACGTGTTTGATATGCTTACTAAAGTTATAGAAGAAACACGTGTTGGCACTAGAAAGTGTTATTCCAATTTTATTGTGTTTTCTTATTTACTTAGCGACAATTTATTGTTTAGGACAATTGCAACACTGATTATATAAATGTTTTACTCCTGATCATCGAACATCACCACAAAATTACAATTGTCTACTTAGATTCGTTAGTGTCTCAAAATTCCCCTCCTTGTTTTAATTAATTTTTAACTATATTCTACAAAAGAATAACTAAATTCTTAATTAAAAAAAAAGTTCTTTCCTTTTATTTCAACCAGTGTAACTAACTCCATGAAAAAAAAATCTGATGTGGCCAGGCACATGACTTTATCATACTATATTTAAAATTAATAGTTTAGCTGCTGATCGAGATCGGCCATGCCTGCATTAAAATAAAACTACTAGAACTAGACAGATATGTCGATTAAAGCTGCGTTCGGATATTGTACTCCGTTGACACCAGGTACACCGTCCAAATGACACGTGTTATTGGGTGTAAAAAGTGTAATGTATTATGCGAACGCAGCTTATATTGACAGAAATTATTGTCAAAACATTAGCGTTTGACACCAAGACTACCTACTGTCATTAGAATCAAAAAATCTGTTGATTTTACCAAAAAATGTCATTGTGATAAATTATTCAGAATTTCCTCATCTTTAATTTATTATTTAACTATTTCGACGAAATTCCAGAAATGGCGGCTTATTTGCAAAATCTTACAAAAATGCTAAGACTAAACCTCCAGTTCCTTTGGACCCTCTTCAACAGAAAGCTTTTCAGCTCTAAGTTTGGTTATGAAACTTCTAAATATGAAGTTTCATCCCGATACCTTTAGTAGTTTCTCCGGAATCGTCGCCACAAAAAGCGGGTACACACACACATACACACATACACACACACATACACACACACATACACACACACAGACATTTTTTTGTACCTTGGTCAAAAATGTTCAGGGGACCCAAAAAGACATATTTCCGCTAAAATCTCAAAATTTTTTTTTGGCACGATTACAATACTTTACATACTGCGTATGATAAAGTAAAAAAAACCTGACTCACCGTTCATTGGTAATACATAATTGCTGCTTTGTTTAGTTTAAACGTCGAAATGATAATTGTAAGAATGCAGTTAAATTCAATGCCAACTAGCTCATGTGTTTAGTTAGGAGGAGAAACTAAACCGTACTTTGCAACGTAAATCCATTTGACGCATTTATTTAAAAAAATCTGATGTGGCCAGGCACATGACTTTATCATACTATATATAAAATTAGTAGTTTAGCTGCATGAGACTCTATTTGATCGAGATCGGCCAGGTCTGCATTAAAATAAAACTACTAGAACTAGACAGATATGTCGATTAAAGCTGCATCCGGATATTGTACTCCGTTGACACCGGGTACACAGTCCAAATGACACTTACGTGTTATTGGGTGTAAAAAGTGTAATGCAATATGCGAACGCAGCTTATATTGACAGAAGTTATTGTCAAAACATTAGCGTTTGACACCAAGACTACCTACTGTCATTAGAATCAAAAAATCTGACATATCCTGGCTACTAGTTTTCATGCAGTACGACCGATCTCGTAGAAATACAATTTGCTCATGCAGCTAAACTATTGATTGTACCAAAAAATGTCATAGTGATAAATTATTCAGAATTTCCTTATCTTTAATTTATTATTTAACTATTTCGACGAAATTCCAGAAATGGCGGCTTATTTGCAAAATCCTTAAAAAATGCTAAGACTAAACCTCCAGTTCCCTTGGACCCTCTTCAACAGAAAGCTTTTCAGCTCTAAGTTTGGTTATGAAACTTCTAAGTAAGAAGTTTCGTCCCGATACCTTTAGTAGTTTCTCCGGAATCGTCGCCACAAAAAACGGGTACACACACACATACACACACAGACATTTTTTTGTACCTTGGTCAAAAATGGTCGGGGGACCCAAAAAGACATATTTCCGCTAAAATCTCAAAAAATTTTTTTGGCATGATTACAATACTTTACATACTGCGTATGATAAAGTAAAAAGCTGATATATAATTTCAACCTTGTGGATAATGATCATTATTGGTATAATTGCAATTGCTAGGATATTATTTTCATTACTTCATTACTTTCATTACTCAATTTTACTTCAAACTGTTCATAAGGGGTTGAGGAATTTTGTTGAACATTGTCTTCAGTTTACAATTTAAATGTTGTAAAATCAAATTATTAGTTTGAAATTTTGAAAAATATACGCTGAATGAACAGGTTTCTTTATAGTAGAAATTAAACACTGGTATTGTTCTTCACTGTTCTTTATTTCTAATTTTTGTTAGTGACGCGTTTCGCCTTTCGGCATTATCGAATTAACACTAAAAATGTACAAACTGAGACATTAACATCAAATCACACCATGTTCTTTAATCTAAGCTTACTGTCAAATATTGTTTCCTTTTCTTTAATATACTACTAAATAAACTTCATATTTAGAAGTCTCATGACCAAGCTGAGAGCTGAAAAGCTTGTTGTTCAAAAGTGCCCAAAGGAACTGGGTATTTACTCTTAGCATTTTTCAACGATTTTGCAAACGAGCCGCCATTTCTGTAATTTCGTCAAAATAGTTAATTAATAAATTAAAGTAAACGAAATTCTGAATAATTTATGTCTATGACATTTTTTGGTAAAATTATTAGTTTAGCTGCATGAGCAAATTCTATTTCATCGAGATCGCTCGTTCAGCATTAAAACTAGTTAGCCAGGATTTGACAGGTATTTTAATTCTAGTGACAGGTAGTGTCAAACGCTGATGTTTTGACAATACCTACTGTCATAGAATCAAAATATCTGTCAAATTCTGGCTAACTGGTTTTATTTTAAAGCAGACACGACCGATCTCGACCAAATAGAACCTCATGCAGATAAACTAGTAATTTTATACATATATAGTATGATAGTCATGTGCCTGGCCACACCAGATTTTCTTGTTCTGGAGTAAAACACTTCATACCAAGTACATTTTTCCAAAAGGTTTATTCAGCCGCTATAAGTAATTTAAAAAAATGACAAATTGACATTTTTTTACATTTTAAAGTCAACTTTCTCGAAAACTTTACTCGATAGGACACTTTTGATCCCGGGTTCGTATTCAGCGGAAAATAGATTTTAAATATCTTCTTTTCAAAATCTGTTATGAAGAAAGGCATAATCTTCCCATTGTGCTGTTTTGGGGCAGGGTGTGATGTGGCCAATGACACATGTTTGGTCATTTTTGTAATGTTATTCTTTTGTGCCCTTTTTTGTTTGTAAATGGCTCTTTAATCATTTAGAACTTCTGGCAACCCTTGCTTCTAGCATCATGTGCGTTCACTATAAATGTACAAATATTGCCAAAATCAAGTTTTTCTTTTTTACTTTATCATCCGTAGTATGATACAGCATTGTAATCGTGTCAAAAACAAAGTTTTGAAATTTTAACGAAAATATGTCCCATTGGACATTTTTGTCCAAGGTAAAAAAAATGACTGTATCTGTGTGTGGTTGTTTCCGTTTTTTTTTGTGGCGAAATTCCGGAGACACTAGTAAAGGTATCGACGAAAATGTGCTGTCATTTCTGTATTTTCGGCAAAATAGTTAAATCATAAATTAACGTAGAGGAAATTTTGTATAATTTATGTCTATGACATTTTTTGGTCAGAATAATAGTTTAGCTGCATGAGCAAATTCTATTTGATTGAAATCGCTCGTACTGCATTAAAACTAGTTAGCCAGGATTTGACAGATATTTTGATACTATTGACAGTATTGTCTCAACATCAGCGTTTGCGTTGGGAAACACAGCTGAATAGTATGATAAAATATGATAAAGTTTGTATCTACAGCTTGACGTTCAACATTTTAGTCAGGATTTATATTCACCACAAGCAAATGTATCTCAAACCCTACACACTTCCTATAAGATCGATCTTATCAAAATTATCTTTTTTAGTTTTATACTGTAAGATAGGTCAAACATCTTCCAATTCAAGAAACTTTAAATGTGTTTAAATGTGGCAGTAACCGTTTTAAGAAAACAACTTTTAGGTTAGGTTTTTCAAAGCCGGTTTACACCATAAACCTAGTTTAGATCTAAACCTAGAATAAATGTTGTATTATCTAAACCTGGTTTATGGTTTAAACTACTATTGAAAAATGCAAGTGCAATGGATTCAGGCATTTGTTTTCATGTTATCTGCCACAAAAACATTTTTACTGTAATTTTTTGAAATATTTCATCTACATTATTACATTATTACTGTAATTTTTAGATGAAATATATATTCAAAATATGAAAACAATACTTTATTTTAATATAAACAAGCAATGATTTATAAAATTGTCAATAAGTATCTAAAATCTTTGTATAATGGTGTAATTGGTGAAAAATGTTAAACCCAACCCACCCCATCGTTAAAATTGTGTGTTATTTGCATTGGCGGCAACCCAACCCAAAAGCCCGGGTTTATCATTTTCGAAAGGTGGCAACCCTATTTTCTGCTCAAGTTTGCTTTCATTTTAATGGAACTACGTTTGGTTACTTGAGATTTCCTTTGTTCCTTCTAATGTTTGTATACAATCCCCTGCAAAAATGATGATATTGTGATGCCATTGTTATTTCGCTTGTCTCGTTTTTGACAGAAACCGCTTCATCTTTAAAACTGGTGATTTACTTACTTAAAACAACTGTCGACTTACGCTTATAGGCGTGTTATAGGAAAGCGATTAGGAAAGCGTTTTTTAATGCCTCATTTTGAAGAGTTCCTATTTACTTTCTTCCTCATACTTAGTACGTTGTAATATCTTAAGAAAGATTAGAATCACAAACGCTTGATGTTCCAAAGAGGCAAACGTATAGAAAACACGATTTAACGCAACAATTGACCATGACCGCTTCTGAACTCGTACAAGTTGTCCCAGCAATGGATAGGAGCCGAGTTGCAGCACACCTCCGATAGAGGCGCCCCTCTTCGTGTGGAGAGGTTGCGATACTCCGGACGGGCCCCAGGTGAATCGGCTTCGCTGGCGCATGAGCACCACGCTCCGGTCTCTGTTACTAACCGGAAAATGGCAAGAGCATTTCACCGATCGGCCGATACTGATGACTCAACGGAGTGTGCTGGGACGATTTCTTTGTGACAGAAAACGCTAAAACACAGAGACATGCTTTGTTGCCGCCTCTATCGGCCTCTATCTCGCTCTCTGTCTCGCTCGCGTTGCGTTTCTCCGTCGCTCTTCACTTTCTTTTCCGACCTCGAACCTTAAATCATTCTGATTGAATCGCTTTATTGGCGAGCGGATGAAAGAAGCGAATCTAGAGCCGCTATTGCACTTGGGAATTGGAAGAAGGTATTGTGGAGTTTTGTGTTCGAAGTGGACGAGCTGTTATCTGTTGTGTAGAGTTTCTGATCGTATGGGTTACTTATTCAGGATATACAGAATGTATTGTAAATCTAAAGGCTCAGCTACTTCCATTGTATAATTAAGGGGTAATGCCACTCTAGATTTTTAAAAAATCAAAAATTTTCTTTTGCTTAACTGATGTCTTGGGATCTTAGAAATAAGGTACAATACGTTCCACTTGAAAAAAAAAATTTTAATGCCCATTTGATGAACATAAGGCCAAGTGTCTAGCCGAGCGTACATGCAAAAAGTTTAGCGTGATAGTTTACAGCCTAATGACCTATACGCTCTTATCTTATTGGGAGGAATTACATCCGTGGTGTGAAATATAACAAAATATTATAAAACACAAAGATTTTGTGGAAATATCCTCGGTACGTTCGTGGCACTGACGCTTACCACACAATATTACAGCTGTCTGATGTAACGTGTGTTGTTCTTGATTAGTTGGTAAAAAATAGCATAAATAATTAGTGACACTCCGGGAGTATATCGTGATCGAAAGAAGTCGAAAGGAAGCAGCAGATTTTCAAATAGAACTAATATGACAAGCATTGAATCGTTTGGAACTAGAGTCGCCTCTGCCTGATAACGTATCAACAGTCCACACCTGCAAAAAAGTAATGTCAGTTGAAGATTATTACAACGTTGAAGTGGATGGCGTTTAATTATCATCTTTTGAACTTTGTTGCTGTGTTTTCTGCTATTTCACAAGTTGTACTGTGTAAAACTTGTACTGTGCAAATAAAATGCGAAATTGGCCGAAAGTTGCAACTGTGTTTTAGCATTTAAAATCGTGGTTTCTTGTGAGAATTTTGAACAAACTTTCATTCCGATTTGCCCATTTGTTCAAAAAGGATATGATATGAATAGCGGATTATCCTTGCCATGCGCATAATAATAGGTGTAGATGGATTTGAAAAGTTTTGCGCATTCAGAGACCTCCCTCGTCAGATCTTTCACTCATTTTACGCTAAAGTTGTTCGCAACATTTTTGTCGCAACAGAAGCAGTTTGTCAACAAAGTATGCAGAAAGCAGCAGAAGATGAGAGGGCTGAAAGTCAACTGAAAATAGTAAAAAAAAGGATGGCGTAACTGTCTCCTAATGATGGAACATGGAGAAAACATAGCTTTTCTTCTCTGTATGATTGGTGGCGCTTATCAGCTGGAGAAATGTTGTTGATATTCTCATAAAATCTAAATACTGCAAAGCTAGCAAATTTTGGAATAAGAAAAGGAATGCTTAGATCACGTGCAAAAACTAATGGCACTCGTCCCCGCCATTTGTCAAAAACCAGTTAGAAGCCTATAAATGAGCTTTCAATTTATGATGGACTAGCCATTTGTCGTAATCATGATTCAATTGATAAAATGAAGAAAATAAATTCGGGCGACACTGTATCATAAATTTTGACTGATGAAATGCCGCAGCACGAGAATTGTCCACCTGGTAATTTCATTTTCATTTTCAAGGTGCAAAGTAATTGTGGATATTGCAGCAAGTATAGCCATTTGTGTTGTCAATGATGCATTATTCAGCCCTATGAAGTTTATGGAGGTATTATGTATTGGCATCGGGGCAAACTGCAATAATTTCTGCACGAAGGCTGACGCACGGCGCATCATGTTTTCAGAGCCATCGCTGACTGATACTGCAAAACAGGCCCGTCTGTCGTCAAAATCTAACAGAAAGAAACAAGAGGAGGAAAATGTTAATGTCAAAAAATAATTATATGGTCCAGGCATCGCCGACTATAGTAAACAATTATATACATCAAAGTTACACAATACTTTAAACGGTGTTTTCTCAAAACCGCATTTTTCATACTGGCCGGAACGATAACTTCAACTGATGAATATTGTAATTCATTTACTATATTGTAAAAAAATATACCTACAAAATCGGCTATTTTTTCTCGCGCTAGAGTGGCATTACCCCTTAAACTCCAATCAGCAATTACATTTTACCAACGCCAGTAGGTACAGTAGTGCTGATGCAGTATGGATCTTATTATGGCACTTTATTATGTTCCAATGTTTCATACCAGTAAAGAAAATTAAACTGTGTTAATTTCATTCCATAATGAAGAATTCTTTGTCATAAATATTAAATCAATTACAGCAGTTCTGCTGACTTGGTTTTCTCGATACTAACGTCATCTACAACAAAACTAGTACTAAGTATTGCTATAATGAAATGTTAACATTAAAAAAAAATATCCTGTATTTTAAAATATGGATGGAAAACAGGATGATCTCTAGAGTGAGCATAATGATTTTACTTATTAATGGAGATCGGCATTTCAGATTTTTTATTACTGAAATTAGGTGACAGGTAGATATTTAAAACAATGAGACATCTTACTAACGCATTATTCCTGTCAGTCGTTTGAGTATTTATTGCAATTGTTTCATATTGTAAATGTTTACTAACTGAAATAACTGTTTCCAACATATCATACATTGCTGAATATTAAAATATGAAACAATTAAGTAATACATGCTCAAACAAATGGCCGGAATATGTGGTCTTGTAGTAAGATGTTTCGTTGTTTTAAATTTCATAATTTACTTTTTCAGTATTTGAAAGTTCTTGAAATCTTTCAATAGGGTATTACGGTCATGTGGAAATTTTACTAAAATCACTAAACACGTGACTACACGTTGTAAGGTGTCGTCCTGAGAAGTTTCTATCTCTGCACGTTCCTTTGTTTATGATAAAACTCCAATTAAAACTGGTAAATTTAAAAATTCGTCTACCACCGTCGGAATAACGCGAAGTATAACAGCCGACTGTGGCTTGGTAACGATGTCTCCTTTAGTGTTTTTTTTTTTTGATAAGGTTGCCTTCACTATTGTTTACTTATTTGGAAGACATTTAAACACATGTCGCTGTTCATAATGATCTTGACAGACACAGGCTATTTTTCTGAGCTATGCTTCAGTTACACCGATGGCATCAAGGAAAACATCTCTCATTTCGTTTCTTGGCATTTTAAAAAATATCATTTATCGATTTGCTTGTCGACACACAAGCTCAGTAATTTTGTTTAAACATCGCACCGATCTCACGTAGTCTAACCGCAATTACAATGCGGCTGTCAGCCTAAACATTATATTTGTTTCCCGTGACGTCATTAGAAGCAATTCTCATTCAAATTTTAAACGGCGTTTTATCTTATATTTACGCAAAGTTTGACATTTTATTTGTATAACGAGTATCAGTATCTCATATTCTTTCTAAAAATATGTTATTTGAAAAACGTGGTAATACCCTATTTTTTAAAACATTTTATATCATCGTACATTGCTGCAATAACAACATATTTTTCGGATATACATACTTATACATAGTTTATTTTTATTTCGCTGGACCTATTATGCCACAACTAAAACAAAAATGCCAATGTGCCTATGCATTCTTTCTAAACGACCCAATTATTTTAAACAATTACGTTGTCATTGTGAGTTGTTTTAAATAACTTTTAAATACAATATTTGTGTCGTCTTTCTGCAGGTAATTCTGACAATTTGATATAAATACAGGTGTCGTTAGTAAGCATTGGGTTGAATTAGCGGCGCGTTATGCCATCATGGGGCCCTGGGCAATTTTCAATTTGGGGGCCCCATATACAATGCTGAATAAGAAGCATTAGTTTTTTATACAAAAATAATATATACTAATAATACTGATATAACCTTTCGGAACAATTAACAAAAATCATAAATAATAGGTGACCTTTTTGCAACAACATTTAATATAAGTACCTACATAATTATTTAAAGTAACAACAGATTATTCTTAAGAATTTAAAAATAACTAATAAATAGCTTAACAATGTAAAAATCAAAATTCGTAGCAAGTAAAATATATTATCTTAATAAATTAAGAGTATTATTAACACAAATATATTTCTAATATTTTAAATATTTCAAAAACTGCGATAGTTCATTCTTAAATACACCATCATCAATATATACGTATGTCCTCTGAATACGTACTTTGTGGTGTAGTATTATAGTTTTTTTAGATGTTACTTTTAATGGAATGTAATTTCCTATTTCTTTTTCTAACATTATCTAAGATTCCGATTCTATATCATAAAAAAATACAATTATTCCAAATTCTTTCTGCTATATCAATTTTAACCTTTTGAGTTGGTTAAGTGATGTTAAAAAAGCAGAGCACAGTGTTATTTGAGTGATAGGTGAACAAAGCAGAGCAACGTGCAGTGTGTGAAGTTTAAAGCGTCAGCATTTAAATTTAAGTTACACCAATGGGGAACACTTAATATCGACCACTTTTTATACGTAGCAATTTAGGTTAGATTAATATAGCTTGATAGTCATCAGGCTATGTGTTATACACAATTACCTATAAGGTGACGCTAATTAATAAAAAAAAATTAACAAGAAGAAACGTAACGTGTCAATATCTGGTCCTCAAGAAAGTAACCAAATAAAATGTTTAGGAAAAGACTTAAGTTAGAAACTGGAATGAGTTTTGAATATACAGGGTTACGTATTTGTAAGAAGCAGACCAAATTCCATTTCTTAAATATAGCATCCTGTATATTTTCCTGTTTTCTTTTGACACTTTTCAATTACAAATTGAACAGTGAAATCCGCATGTCCCTGTGGTCAGTGGTGTAAATGTAACAAGACGATTAAATGTTAAAAGCAAGCAATTAAGCAATGTTAAAAGGATTTCTACCGTGTCAATACTCGTCGTTTTTGAAAATTACTTTAACTATAAATACGAAATACTTTTAATTATAAAGTGTGTTTCATTTCTTAGCATTTCAAATTTGTAGCTTAAGCAATTTCCTAAAACTTTTATTGGAATCTTTTTCTTGTCAACTTTTTAGAAAGAAATATATTGAGTGGTTACGTTTCATTTTCATACACACTGTGTAATAATAAGGACTTTGAAAGATTTACAGCATTTTGCAGATCGGAATTTATATTTTACAGATTCTGTTGGAGCATTCATCTTTACAGAATAGAATTTACAAAAGTAAAAGTGTCGACTGAAAATCTTCAAAGAATTCATACAGTTTTCATCTTCTAACTTAGTCAAGGGTTTCTCATTAGTCTCGTACAGTATTAGATATAGCTTCTTTTATCGCAAAAAATGAGTTTAACTGCTAAAACTCCCTCCACTCTCTTTGGGGCCCCAAAGGCAAGACTACTCTAAAGTTCAATTTGATAATCTTACTACGGTAATTTATTAATTACCTAATTAATGTATAGTTTATAAAAGACTGATTTTGGTTCAAAACCGGCAGGAGCGCAAATATAAAATTCACTATTCTTGAAACGGTAATAAATTAGTTAAAGATTAGTTGGGGCCTCTCTCAGAGAAGCCTAAGTCTGCTTGCAACGTTAATAAGGACTGGCATGGTGTGCTAGTCTATTACGGAAATGAGTTTCCAAAATACTGCTTTGGGGGCCCCATTGTTATTGGGGGCCCTGGGAAAATGCCAATTTTGCCCAAGGGATAACGCGCCTCTGGTTGAATTGATGAGGTTTCACATCATAATCTGGCCAATCTGACAAATTATTAAATAAAAAACGCTTAAAAGGCCCTTTTGGGTGGATTACGAAAGCTCACGCGACGTAGGATTGTTCAAATATGGCGGTGGTCGCGTTTTGCGTTGCCAAAAAGGCTTACCCAAAATTTCCATTAGCAATTAAAAACCGACCTATTTGCATATAAATTAATGGGTTAAAAGTCGTGAGTTTATGCTCCGGTATGTACTTATGAGCATCTGCATAAACTGCGAGCTTATATCCCAGTTAATATCAATGAAAACGAATTAGAATTAGAATTAGCGAATTAGATAAGTACATACTCCTAATACGTTGGGCAGATGTTCCCAATACACGTCACAGGTTTTTGGACAAGATTTTAAAACTACTACTTTTTAAGAATGTATGGAATGTATAACGGATGCACTGGATTTCATAGAATCCTTGAAAAGTCTCACAGAAAAGCATTAAGAGGCTGGTTCAGCCTAACTTCAGGTCTGTTCTGGTGGGCCCCTATTGGTCCAATTATTCAAACTGTTTAGTGCTCGTGTGGGTTTATTATTGAATAATGATAGCATCTTATGAGCTTACAACAATCTAAATTAACTCTTCTTGGTCGGACTTGCTCGATATTTATTATACCCATGCTCAATTTTAATCAATTGCTGGTCAAAATAGACGTATAATTAGGTGTCGTGATTTCAGGAATAACAATGTAACTATGTTTTTTGTGTCAAGACCGCCGTAGTTTCACTTTACGTCAATGTAATATTTGTGAAAATTCCAATAAATAAAAAGAAATAAAGCCACACTTTTAAAAAATCGGCGTCGTATTTTCTCAATTTTTCCATCCATGTTCGAGGCTGGACAGTGGCCATCTACGATGTTGTCGAGAACTAGGCGTCATTAGACGAAGATAGTAATGGGTCTATCTCTATCTACCATATACCACAAAAAAAAAGGCTGTAACTCGCTAAAATTCACACATTTATATTTACTGGGACAGATTTCAAGAGTTCTAACCTACAAATCAGATATAATCTGAAAATGTAGAAAACTTGCGAACACTGCCCAAAGAAGTATTCTAATCGAAATTAGGAGATTACATAAAAAGTCTACTATTATATCATACATCAATCAGGTTTGTCCCTAAAGAAGTATACTATTATTTTATTAACAACTCCATGTTAATTGTTAGGTTAGTTAGCAGAATATACATATAAACAGTGCTGTTTTATCCATTCTACTACCAGAGAATTCAAGCTGCAAGTATGGTACGATGCAGAAGCTCATTACGAGTTTTGTAATTGGATTCAAATCATATTACGAGGAATCAAAATCCTTACGTACTATTTTGTTGATCGAAGAGGATTTCTAGACGAGATGTGATTACTAATTTTCATAATTTCCATGAACTGACAATAAAATTATCGAGGTATGCTGAAGATTACCGATTTTTTATCAAATTTTTTGGTAATATTACTGGAAGACGTTTATAACATTGTTATATGAGAAATGTATAATGGGACATAGTCAACTTGTCAACCACTGACTCCAGATGTTTTTCTTCTCAAGTGGAAAGTGCATGGAGAATTACGTTTAAGACAACAAACCGCAGATAGTATTGGAATTAGCCCCGAAGAACCGAACAAGCATTACGACCTGTATGCGTGTGGTCTGATGATAGCGAGGATCAACATTTTTGTGATTTTGATATTATAATATAATATTAATAAAGCTATATAATATTATAAAGCTTAGGTTGTCTAATTGTCTTTTATAAATAATATATGAATTACAAATTGGTAAATAAAGAATAACTTATTAAGTGTTTTGTTTTTCTTATACGTCATCAGATCCCTGTGCTGTTGATGTACATACGTAATATATGTAATATCGACCCATGCAACAAAGACTATAGTAACTACATTTAGTTTGTTAGTTAGTTACGATAGTCTTCGTTGCATGGGTCGATATGTATATGTTTTTCAGTAGCTAGGCATAAGAGTTTATTATCGGCTGAGAAATGAGTGCATAATCTATCGTACCAAGAGTAAGTAATCTGTGACCAAAGTTATTGGTACGGGGTTTGTTTTTTAGGAGGTATAAATGTTTATGGGCATATAATCTCAATACACTTTCAAATATTCCACATATTCATAGTGCGTGCGTGTATTCATAGTACGTGTGTTTTTGCAGATATCACTTCATAAACCGTAGACAAATGTTGAAGTTATTTATCATATAAATATATGATAAATATCTCAAATTCTCAACATAGGTTATGTCACGGTTATGTCAACAATTTATCTATAATTTATCACAGTAATTTTTAGAGTTTTCATGTTATGTTGGTAGGCGTTGCAAATAATCGCTAGACAGTAGACAGCCTGATTACGTGTGCAAAAATAAATTGAAACAGCGTTCAAGACGTTAGAGCATTATAATGTTGACCGCACGTCGGCGAAGTCTATCTTGTTCCAAAGTAGCTTTAGCGAAAACGTCGACATCCCCACGCAAAGACCAATTCTCGACTGATTTTTCCAAACTTATCAAAAACAGTCAAGCCTCTGCCGATCAGCTGTTGGACTTCGCTCTTAACTGAGCTTGAAACACAGACGGAAATTCTTGGTATTAGTGTACGGACTTTCAGAAACAAAATAAACAACTCGACCATTTGTTAGACCCGATTCGTATTCAGCACAGAAAATCTATCGAAAATGCGTAGCCACTTTCAATTCCAATAATATCATAATTTTCACGTCTTAAACCTTAATATTTGTTCTAATATGGTAAAAATACTCTTACTTTATCAATTCATAAAGCACCACTTCCTCATTCGCAAAACTCTTCAAAAAAAATACTGGGTGCAAGCCACTCTATATTCTTCCCAGAAATGCTATATAAAACTTTATAGTCTGAGGCACAGGTGATCGCTCTTTGTTTATAATAGTTTACAGAAACATAACTACTATGCCATGACAGATACTTTATTTATATGAAATATGTACTCACACAGAATATATTTAGAAATACTTGCTCACAGTGAGCATCTGCTCCAAATTTTTATTTTTATGACTTAGCGTATTTAAGTACTTCAAATACTCAGCATAAAGTATGCCTAAATGATGCGAGATACACGTTAGAAGAAAATAGTAAAACTTCTATTACTATTATGTTATACCATGATTGTTGTAATTATATAATTGCAATTGTCATTGACGTCATTATGCTACATTCACCTATGGTGAAACGACAAAGGATGTTTATTTTACACAATAAACGTTTACAAACTAATAATAATTTGTTTATTATTTTGTCATTTATATATAGGTGTCCGCTATTTTTGGTTTTCGAAATTTGATCTATATTCAGATACCGCTACCGCAATATTCATTTCTTGTAATGTCTATAGTTACCTCATTCAACATATGTCAATATGTGAGAATTGCTCGCTATGATCATCTGGAAGTTTTTTTTTAAATTCATAAGGTCAACCAATAATTTGATTTACTTACTTATGAAGGTTATTTTTGGTGGAAGAATAAAAAAAGAAATAAACCCTTTGTTTCTAAGCGACCCAATTATTTTAAACAATTACGGTGTCATTGTAAGTTTTTTAAACAACATCTAACTACAATAATTCTAACTTTTGGTCATGACTAATATTAGACTTAAATTCGACAATTTAATTATAATTATGTAGATCGCAAAAAGAGTCGGCAGCTTTTAATATCCACAATATTATTGTCCTAGACAAAACACCAACAGAATTAGTAGTAAGTGTAATTACATACGTAAATAATGTTTTAAGTAGTACAGCAACTATATGTCATAAACTGCCAGAGATATTAGCGTGAGAAGTTGCTTTGTAGATCACAATTGATTGAATCTCTGCCATTTTTTAAAAGTTTCAATGTCGTCATCAAATAGGGCATATTTGGTGTATATTTCCCTTAAATGAAGTAATAAAGCTTCATAAAGCAGCATATTTTCAATGTTTCTATTAGATTTGCATTTCCTGTTCAAATGATAAAGTTTCATTAAATTCAAATTGATCAAGAAATTTGGTCGTGTTTCCATACCACTCACATAATCTACAACATATCTTTTATAAGTTTTGTTATACAGGTTAGCAATTCAAGATTCATTGATGCTACCAGTGTTAATAATGAAGCCTTGCATTCTTTATTAAAAAAATCTGATGTGGCCAGGCACATGACTTTATCTTACTATATTTAAAATTAATAGTTTAGCTGCATGATATTCTATTTGATCGACATCGGCCATGTCTGCATTAAAATAAAACTAGTAGAACTAGACAGATATATCGATTAAAGCTGCGTTCGGATATTGTACTCCGTTGACACCGGGTACACCGTCCAAATGACACTTACGTGTTATTGGGTGTAAAAAGTGTAACGGTGTACAATATCCGAACTCAGCTTATATAGACAGTAGGTATTGTCAAAACATTAACGTGTGACACTAGCTACTGTCATTAGAATCAAAATATCTGACAGATCCTGGCTACTAGTTTTAATGCAGTACGACCGATCTCGATGAAATAAAATTCGCTCATGCAGCTAAACTATTGATTGTACAAAAAAATTTCATAGTCATAAATTATTCAGAATTTCCTCTACTTTAATTTATTATTTAACTATTTCGACGAAATTCCAGAAATGGTGGCTTATTTGCAAAATCTTTCAAAAGTGCTAAGACTAAACCTTCAGCTCCTTTGGGCCCTTTCCAACAGAAAGCTTTTCAGCTCTAAGTTTGGTCATGAAACTTCTAAATATGAAGTTTCGTCCCAATACATTTAGTAGATTCTCCGGAATCATCGCCACAAAAAACGGGTACACACACACATACACACACACACACACACACACACACAGACATTTTGTTGTACCTTGGTCAAAAATGTTCAGGGGACCCAAAAAGACATATTTCCGCTAAAATCTCAAAATTTTTTTTTTCGCACGATTACAATACTTTACATACTACGTATGATAAAGTAAAAATTACAGAAGAGCATCTGTAAGATATCCAAAAAATTTTAAAAGTGGGATAGCTCTCTATTCTGAAAGTCGTCTACTAGTTCTTGTGGCTAAATTTTGTAGTGTGTCCAATAATAATATAGATTATGTGGTGACATTTCTCGTCCGCTAGAGGCACTTTGTAGCGGAAATCTCTGTTGCAGTGCCATCTAACATGTAACCTCCGAAGCTGTAAACGATAAGGCATAAGATAATTCTGAAAAAAACCTTTTTATATTCCAATGTCTTGCCTATGCTTTTGATATTATCATTTGATGATCAACCAGAGATTATCGTAAAAGCAATCTGTCAAATTTAACTAAAAACTAATTCTCGCTACTAATTTTCTTACAGGAAAACAAGTTCATGATTAGGTTAGCTGCGGGGTACTTTGACGTTTGGTTTGATACGCTGCTATTGAATTGAGGGTCCTTTACATCATCAACTGGTTTTGTGAGGAAATTTGGCAAATTATTTAATTAGAAATGCTTAGAAGGCCCTTTAGGGTCAATTTTGAAAACCCTCATAACATAGGATCCTTCAAACAGATCCCTTCTAGCGTATTGTGTCCCTGCAAAGGTCTATCCAAGTTTTCCAAAAGCAAGTAAAATAGGTGTTTTTGGTTTGTTGTGAAATGATGATTTAAACTGATGAATTTACATTAGCAGGAAAATTGAATCCCACGTTACAAATAGTATTTTGGTATCCATTTTTTACTCCAAGTTAATAATATCACTAATAATTACAGCCATTGCAAAGATGTCATATAATTTTGTATAGCACTGTATACTGTACTGTATCGAACGGGTTCGCTGGTTGTCGGGGTACACGAAATCGTTACGCGGTCAAAGGAAATTTCCATTCTAAGCGTGCTCTTCAATGAACCGCAACACGGTTTGCTCTTTATTATAGACAGGACTTGCCCGTAGCATAAATATTTGCAGTTATCCCGTCGGGAACGATCGTTGATTTAATTTTATTAACACCACGTTGAAACGGGTGCGCTTCCAGAATTCCTTTCAATGTCTTATGTATCCAACATAGCAATGGGAAATCTAAATGCGTAGCGGAAATTTTATGCAGTTTCCAAACGGCTCCGAAGCGCACCGCGAGCTCGAGTTCATCGAATGTCGGACTTTTCCATTATTATTTAAATTAAAAGTCAACTTTAAACGCGAATTTTTCCGGGGGAGGCGTATCCGAGACAAAGGCTTTTGTGGAAATTTTGTTATATTCCTGCGGGACGTTTTTAATTAAATTCTTTTTGTGCGGGTTTCTGAAACACTGCATTGATTAATTCGTTCACTTGTTTTTAATTAATCTGCCAGAAAATCGCGCGTGATTTGGATTAAAAATTGCACGTTTATTTTTTAGATTTTCTTCATCGTATGCTCATTTCTGTATAAAACAAGTAGCGTTAAAAGTCAAAATAAGCCTGTTGAATGCAAAAAGGTGTTATATTTCAAAGATAAATTTCCCTACGTTTTAATGAATGCGCAAAATTATCAATAACTCAAGTCTCAAGTTGGTTGCCACCAGCAAAATGTAATTTATTTAATGGTACTGACCTAAATAGTAGGCACTGTGATATCTGATAGTTAATCACAAACAAAAATAATGACGACAATCAAGTAATTTTTATAATTGTGAGAACATTCTTGAAAGATGCGGTATGACTATTTAATAGCGTCATAACCAAAACACAATTTCAACATCAATTTTTAGGTGTCAGCTTTAAATAAAGCAATGATAAATATGTCTATTAAATAATATCTTTTATTTAAGTAATCATGTCAACATACAGTATATGCAATAGGCAATAATATATACATAAACAGTCAAATCGGTGAAGTCTGTAGCCTTGAAGTTTCTGACGTGCAAATCCTTTTACAGTATGCTCCAACCTTCAACAACCATAATAATCAAACCTTTATTGTGCATTATTTTAAATATATACAAATGAGACATTTTACAGTTTTTTTTTGTCACAATGCCCATAAAATAAGTGTAGTTGTTGGTATGATATTAATGTCCTCTTTAATCATCTTATTTCTTTTTAATTCCTTACTAAATTTTAAAGCAATAAGTACTCTAAAAAACAATTGTATTTTAGATATTAATTCGTTTGTTTCAAAATAGGATGTTAACAAAAAAAATATTTCTCAATTACTTTTAATTTTCTAATTCAAAATAGCAGAGATGGTGCTATCAGTTTAATGACATAGAACACACAATTTGTGTTCAGAATGTTGGTTGACATCTTGTTAACAGTTTTTGCCACAAAAGTAGATTTTTAAATGGAGCATTCTGTATGTCATTATGTACATTTTTGGAATGTTTTGGAACCAACAGCTTTAATTACTTCACATTTGCTCATTATTTGGTCTCACAATGTAAAAAAAAAATCAGATTTTGTTCTAGTTTCATATTAATATATTCCAAAAAAGTTAATGCATCGTAATCGAATTCTCTAAGTAGGTTGAAATGAAAGCTTACAACTTGCACTTTAATATATACTATGAATAGAAAAACCATGGACATGTGCCAAGTTTGTGTCCGCGGAAATACGTCTGGACAGTTCACTCTGAATGAAGACAATAAAAGTAAAAACTTTTTTGTCTTCATAGCTTCAATGTATGTATAACTCTGTACAGAAATTGTATGTTGTATTTCATTAACCTGATAATACCATTTCTACTAAATTTAATTATATATCGTGGAACAAGTCGAACAAATTGACATTAGTTGAAAATTGTTTTTTCTTCTTAAACTGCTGTTTTTTAGCAAAAGAAGCAATAAAACCATTTGGTTTTAGAGTACCTGCTAGTGATGTTAAGTTTCGTTACTTTCGAGTACTTGTAACTACCCGTTGCTATTAGGTACAGTACCCGTTACTTAGTACCCGGTAGGCACTTTGCACCCGTTACTTTATTACAATTGCTTTTTACCCGTTACTTTGTACCCGTTGCTTTCTACCCGTTACTTTGTTCAAGTATTACCGATTGAGTACTCAGTACTGTTTGATTTTGAGTACTCGCACTATCGTTTACTTACCTCTACGAGTACACGTATAGCGTATTTGCGGCAAACGAACACTGACGATTTTTTTGTGGCTATATAACTCAAAAATGTTACCTAATTAATTTTGATAGGACTTCTAATATAAATTGTTTGTATCTCAAGGAATAATCAAGAAAATATAGATCATAATTCGTCCAATAGTTCTTGGGTTATATCGACAGATCTCATTTCGTTCTCGTTGCTGTCTTGCTCTCTGTACATTTTTTTTTCAATTTTGTTGTGTTCGTCTTTATTTATATTTTGAATATAATTTTACTCATCTCTATCAATACTATTCCAGGGCGTAATTGAGAAAAATAACAAAATAAACGCATTATATAATATTTATATATTAGTTTTATACAATGTATACTCTCACTGACTTATTATATAACAACAACTAGTCAAGGATTGAATTAAATGGAGTCTTTTGTAACTTCGCGAGTTACTATATAATGTTTCGGGATTCACATAAATATTCAGCAATTTTTACCGGACGACGGCAAAGCCAGAACGAATTCCTATTAACTGAGCTGCCGTATTTCCTAATAGATGGCGCAGGTTCAGTATCCATAAGGTTATATTTTTCAATGGACCAAGTTTTACAATCAAACAAACTAAAGGGGAACAGATTATTACTTTTAAAAAATAACACCCGCAAAATGTTACGTAAATCCAGTGTTAAACATGAACACTTTATTCTAAAGTTCCTATCTGGCATTTAAACCAAGAGGTGACGGTGTGTGCTTGGTTGCATAGCGGAAAGTTGACGTTCAGTTGTTATTATACGGGTAGTATCGGTGGTATGTACCTAGTGCAGACTGCAGGGCCCAGTGGATTACCGGTAGAACACGTAAAACCAGTACCGATAGAAAAAGTAATGGGTATACGTTTATATCGGTACCCGTTACTTAGAATCTCGCCGAATACCCGGTACAAAGTAACGAATAGGTACTTTTTTACATCACTAGTACACCTACAAATAGTACTATAGCCTTAAAATTTCTCTTTATTGCCATATCAGGAAAGATCAGGTTTAATGTATCTTCATCAGGAGAGGTGAACAGAGGTGACACGTGTATATCTAAATTTAATATTTATGTAGTGTTTCAATGAGTAGCAATGACTTCAATAAATGATCATAATCATAATCGATCATTTTATTTATTTATTCTTTTATTTCCTTATTTCTTCTTAAATTAAACTAGCAACGTGCTTAACATAACTAATATTAAACAAAGTTGTGTAAGAAATATATTATGTAGATGAAATAAAGATATGTTATAATAAAATTTTTAATTGGAATATTTAATAATAAATAAAATCAATATTAATCACATGTCTAGGCAAAGGCCTCCCCTGGGTGACCCATTGTCTGTGGTATGGACCTCAAATCTGCGTTGGGATTTATCTCGCCATCTATCTCTTTATCGTCTTCTTCCATCATTCAGGTTACGTGTTCATGCCATACCCATGCCCATGCCCATTTTATTTTGTTGCGGTTTTCAAAGCATCTCGCGTCTTCTCCTGCGATTGGTAGCATTTGAATTTTGGTCTTTATTTATTGTGGTTGGCCAGGTTTGGAAACTATATGTAAGGACTGGTGAGGACCAAAACTGCTTCCACCATCATGTTAAATAAATTACATCGCCTATTCGAAATGGACGGGGTTCTTCTCCCTTATAGCACGGCTGCCTCACATTTATCTATCGCCAGCTGTAGTTCTGCATCTTCTGGCCATTTTGAGTTTGTTGGGAATTTATTCGCCCTGTGCATACTCTGTGGACGGGACTTGAAAAACGGTCTAAGCGCCCGTAGCGGAGAAATACCTAACTAAAATGCCTACACTATGTGCAGTAGTTCACGGCGCATTATGTTGTGCTCCAAGCCGTCAGAACTAATAAGATATCGTTGGTATAAATAATCATAATGGGACACAATAAGTGTTGCGTTATCAACTGTAATAATACAGGAAGAAATATTAACAAATGCAATATTGTAATAAATAATATAAATTTGATCGAACCACTTATATAGTACAGATAACTGTAACATTTATTAGCAATCTGCACCATTTACGCGTCGTGGGCTACTACCGCCTACACCTGTAGAGGCGCTTGCATCGCGCACCCGGCTACTACTTGAACTTTATTTCTTTGTCTTGGATCTCTTCTGCGTCGGTGCATTTTTTTATAATGGCTAAGTCGTCCTCGTAAACAAATATTTTTATATGGTGTCATTTGGGTAATAGAAATTGCAGTTAAGAGGATGTTCACACAGTGCTTGCTAATTAAATCTCACAACCTAGCCTAACGATGTGTCCATTATACATGTTTTATTCGTGGAAAATAACCACTAATATCTGTATCAACTGACCGAGTTTTGATTTATTCTCTGGCATTTATATATTTTGTATGGTTTATTCTCGTTGAAGGTCTCGCTTTAAATCATATTCCATGAGACGCGAGCGTACAAATTGGCCGTCACGAGGTGCATTGCGAGGCGATATCCCATTTCAAAGCGACCTGAATCACTCAGAAAATTTTGTCGGTTAGTTACCATTGTGAAGGTACGTACTACATACAGTTTAACAATTGTATGAGTCACGTCTCGGTTGGGATAGCCACAGCCATACCCATTAACCGAGCTCGCAAAAAGCCGTGCAATTTGTTCATGTAAATTAAAATTTACGTAACGAAAATGTGTAACGGCAGTACTTTAAATGTAA
The DNA here is from genome assembly GCA_963966075.1 of Aphodius sticticus. NCBI lineage: Eukaryota > Metazoa > Arthropoda > Insecta > Coleoptera > Scarabaeidae > Aphodius > Aphodius sticticus. Next base: position 22,699,865 of record OZ014510.1, read on the forward strand.
ACAATAAACCTGTTTTCGACATAGTTTTAATTGCCGGTGCGTCGACTTCCTCTTCTCGGCCAAATTGTATATAATGTTTATGTTGGTACGCAACATGAAAAGTGGATTAAATAAGCAATGTGATTTATTACGTCAATTATCTAACAGTTAATTGGACAAATTGAATTTGTGATGGAAGAATCATAATAACCTATTCGAAATTGAGCGTAAATTGAGAGACATTTTAAAAATAGAAATTACTGAATGGCATTTACAATAATATAATTGTAGTTTGGGTTGAGAGGATCTGGCACAGATTCGAATGCCAGCAGTCGGGAAAAATGTAAATACGGAACTTATCAACATATTTTCGAGTTGAATTTTGCTTTTAGAAACAAGGACATTTGATCTAATTCGGGGTCCACATGTATGAAAAATAACTGTTGTTTCTCCTCCACCCTTGAATAACTCTCGATTTTTAGTTTATTGACCGAAAATATGTTTACTCTCGTGCACTTTCTGACAAAAATCTTTTGGTTACAGTTTGCTGAAACGAGTTCCTTTCCGTGATAAAAAAAAAGCTGTACATAGAAAAGTCATTATTTGTAACAAGAAAATGCAATTTCTTGTACTTATTCTTTCTAATCTTATTCTTGAACTGACTTAAATAACGAGAATGCGAGAAAAATTGTTCCTAAATTTTTAGAATACTGTCTGGTAAGCTAAATGTTGACAATCAAATGACTTTATCATACTATATATAAAATTAATAGTTTAGACTTTAGCTGCATGAGATTCTATTTGATCGAGATCGGCTATATCTGCATTAAAATAAAACTAGTAGAACTAGACAGATATGTCGATTAAAGCTGCGTTCGTATATTGTACTCCGTTGACACCGGGTACACCGTCCAAATTACACTTACGTGTTATTGCGTATAGAAAGTGTAACGGTGTACAATATCCGAACGCAGCTTATATTGACAGTAGGTATTGTCAAAACATTAGCGTTTGACACTACCTACTGTCATTAGAATCAAAATATCTGACATATCCTGGCTACTAGTTTTAATGCAGTACGACCGATCTCGATGAAATAGAATTTGCTCATTCAGCTAAACTTTTGATTGTACCAAAAAATTTCATAGTCATAAATTATTCAGAATTTCCTCTACTTTAATTTATTATTTAACTATTTCGACGAAATTACAGAAATGGCGGCTCATTTGCAAAATCACCTCTAAGTTTGGTCATGAAACACACACACACACACACACACACACACACACACACACACACACACACACACACACACACACACACACACACACACACACGCGCACACGCACACGCACACGCACACGCACACGCACACGCACACGCACACACACACACACACACACACGCACACGCACACACACACACAGAGACACACACACAGACATTTTTTTGTACCTTGGTCAAATATGTTCAGGGGACCCAATAGGACATATTTCCGCTAAAATCTCAATTTCTTTTTTCGTCACGATTAGTTACAATACTTTATCATACTGCGTATGATAAAGTAATATAATCATTAATTTGCAAAAGGTGCTAATATTTATATCCAAAGAATGTAGTCTACAGACAGGGCCGTGTTAGAGGGGGGTGGGGGGCAAAGGGGGCGCCCGCCCCGGGCGCCAAGTTTCAGGGGGCGCCATAATCCTACCCAGAAAACAGGAAGGACATTTATAAAACGTGTTTTAAAAAATACATAATGATAAGAGATTTAAAAATATAGCTATTTTTATTTGTTGCACCTAAGTGGAATTATTTAATACTGAACCCAGAAAACTAGTACTACCATGTACCTCTCAAGCGTAAAAATTTAGCTCACGTCGCAAGGGTATCTCCAAAAATGATGACATTTTTTGGAACTCTTCCAAATTTGTTTTTTCCTCTTTGACACATTGAATCACTGTGACACTCGGTGGTCGTTAAAAAACAACCAGTATCTGCACTTCATAATAAATTACCTAATATTTTGCTAGCATTGGAAGACCTAGTACAGACAACAAAAAACGAGGAAACATAGCCGGAGCAAAAAAAATTCTTTTCCAAACAAAAGATTTTTACTTTAGTTGTAGTTTAGTAATGTGGCACCGTATCTTAGAAGAAACATAAGAAGTAACTACGGTTACTTCGGCCTGTTACTATGGCTTGTAGACTAATTGAGTGTCTTAATAAATACGGTAGTAGAAATAAGAAACGAAAAGTTTGAAACCTTTTATGAAAAATGCGCAGATATTGCTAAACTCGTAAATGCAGAACCTGAATTTAAAGAAAAAAGTAAACAAACTATGAATCCATGGATACTGATTTAAACAAATCAGAAAAAAAATGTTCAATATATATATCGATGGTATTGACACAATAATTGAGCAACTAACCTGGAGGTTTGAAAAACTTCATCAATTTTCAGAAGATTTTGATTTTCTTAGTTGTTCAAACATTATTTCACATGATGAAGATACTATTAAAAAACATACTCTGAACAAATAAATATTGAACTCCAATTAATCCATCAATTTGAATTAACTGCGAATTATAAGAATATGGAAACTGCATATAGAATATTTCTCTGTATACCAGTAACTGCGGCATCAGCGGAATGGCCTTTCAGTTAACTTAAATTGGTAAAAAATTATTTAAGAGCTCAGGACAGGCTTGCCAATTTAAGTTTGCTTTTAATCGAGTGTAATGTTGCTCGATTATTAGATATAGAAAAAGTAATTGATGATTTTACCGTTTTGAAGGCCAGGAAAATAAAGTTGAGGAAGCTGCAGTCATAGAGATATATTTGTCTTTATTGTTTATTAAAATATACATTATTGTTCTTTTCATTAAGATGTTCTTTTTATTAATTTGTGTTCGTATTACTATGTTTCGCTTTTCTATGGTTTATGATTTATGTTATCTTATTATAGAAAGATGATTTATCTATTTCGGAAGGATAAACGTATGTATTTCAATATATAATTTATTCTTTATACGGGCTTTTATTTATTATTACATAGATTTACATCAATTTTTTAATCAGCAATTTAAGTAATTTTGGTAATAAATTGGGGGGGGGGGGGGCGCATTCGCTCTGTTTTCGTCCCGGGCGCAGTTTTGTGTTAACACGGCCCTGTCTACAGATGAGTTTTTTAGCAGTATGTAAAATTCTATAAAATAAGTCATCTGGCAAAGTTTACTTTACACAGGTTGTCCGTTTTCGATGGGTATACATGGGGTGTAACGATGTGTTTTTTATAATGGTCATTCTTTTAGAAGAGAATTACAGTTGAGGAAGGATTAAGGAAGATATTAACTATAAACTATATGTAATTATGAATTTTAATTTTTTGATTTTATTTCCAGCATTTACATGTCGTTTACATACATCTTACGTCTGATTATGAAGGTGCTTTTACTATAATATCGGATGTGGAATATTAAAAATTGCCTGGCCCTTGCAAAATAATCAGGGTTCACATCCACAGTCATTCAGTTAAGACAATCAGACATGCTCTCAATCAAACTCGATCACTGTCGGACGTGGTATATCATCGACACCTCGTCAGTTCTCAACAAAGGTCATTCCAGTGAATATATTACCTAACTGCATGCGATCGAATCCCATATACATGTCTGTCGAGTTTGCGGTAGCGGGGGAGTAGTGCATAAAGTTCCAGGGCTGACATGATATGACCAAAGAATTTATTTGACAGCGTTATTAGAGTTATAATTACATTATAAATTACATTCGCCAGTGAGTAGCCTTCAAAATCTCTGTGTGTAATCACAACCTAACAGACGTGAGGGCGGTAGCAATCGGGGCTAGTGTAAAAAAAACTTGAAATATACCAAAAGGTTTAAAATATATATTACAAAATATGTACTTATACACAAAAGAAATCGTCGGGTTAAAGGTAAAAGTCACTAAGTGATATCTTACTACTATTGAGAAAAACAAAGTTTTATAAAGGAATTTGAATTAAAAAATATATACATTCTAGTGCAAATATACTTGCTGTAGATTCTTGTTAATTTAATACTTAAACACCATGCGTGTAACTATTGTATTTCACATCACGGAGAAAGTTTTATTTTTGTACTTAGTGAGTTTTACCTTTATACATTCTTGCACATCGGTGACACTATAAGAACATTATTTTATTTTATTTTTCTTTCATATATTTTTATTATAAAAATGTTACAGAAACAACAAAAAAAGTACAATTAAATTAACTTAAGGAAAATTAATTTAAGAAATTATAAGTTTCTTCATGATCACGGTCATACGCTGCTGGTTCTGGTATTAGATAGTTTGTCAACATCTTAATAAGCCAATGTAACCTAAATGGTTCTTTTTTAGCGGTAGACCCTCTGCCATTTATACTATTTTAGCTTTCTTTGTCGAAACTTTGATTGTATCTTTGTTCTAAAGAACTAATAAACAATTTTTTCTACTTTGAATTCCCAATGCACACATTGTAACACTGTTTTAGGTGTTACAATTAACAAATTGTAACATAGTTTTTAGTAACTCTTTTTTATAAGGTTGGTACACATTGACATCGATTGATATCAAATGCCATATGTCAAACGTACAACACAACCACACACTGCCTTAATCGCTCGCAACGTATAAACTGCGAAATATCAAGATTCCCCAAAGGATTGGGGCTTTCTTAGTTTTGCTGTGCCAGCATGACGTTTTGCTTACGCCAGCATGACGTTTTCGGTGATGTTTTGCGACTCTGGTAAGTGATCGTCATCATTCTTTTCAACTAAACATCAAATCCCCTATTCAGATATAATTCAAGGACCACATTTACTTTAATAAGGGATTATGCGAACATCAAACCTACATCGTAGATATGAGCGATTTTAATTACTGCTGCGAGATAGTATATGCGCAATAAATGGTTTATTGAATATCAGCATACACGTAGGAAGCTATAGTACATTTAAAGTGTTGAGGATTTCTTAGTTTATGTAACGTATAAGTTTTTGGTAACATTTTGGACCGAAATCTGCTCGGTTCAATACCGTATTCGTTTTGTCCGTCGCTCTCGACTTCGTCTTAGTTCTGGTTGTGTGCAATGTATTTGTATTACCTCCATCACATGTAGTTTTACTAAGTATAATTTATTCTAATAAATTGTTACACCGAAATTAGAATTTGGTTTCAATTATATGTGCGTGTAAACTTGTATAACCCAGTGGTACTAGGTAGAAACTGCTATTAAACGTTAACCGTTATAACAATTCTTTAGTAAGTTCTTATTCTTTGAAATAACTAATCAGTTACCGCCAAACACGTCTATTCTGATTATTATAGTTATGAAACCACTACTGTAAAGTTAACTTTTTAGGTTAAGTTTCATGTATTTATCACAGTAGGGTTAAAAGTGTTGCCGCAAACTCCATTATGATCATAGTTGCGACCTCGCTGATTATTTAATAAAACTTGTATTTAATAAACTAGAGTAAAATTATTCACAACTAGATTTTGTCATGATTTTATCCCATTCTTACGAAGTTGACAATTACTACAGTACTGCCACTCGATTTATAAGACGTATTGGCGCACTCGTTCCGTTTGGGCACTCCTCGCTACGCTCGTCGTTCCCAAAACAAGTCGTGCGCCAATTTGACGTCTTATAAAACTTGTATAAAAATATACTATTACAGCCCTAATAAGAATCCAAAACTTGCCTGTCTGACTGGTTCCGGATAGCCCGTCCATTTTGGAAAAGCTGTCATAGCAGTTTTTTTTGTTTCGAATATTTCTGACTTACTAGCGAATATTACATATCAGAGGCTATAAGTTGTAAAAAAAGTTGTAAAGTTGTAAAATTTAAAATAAAATTTCATTAACGATTTTATTAATAGTTTACGAGTTAAGGCGCGATTTTGTCGCCGCGATAGCGACCCGATAATAATTTTACCATGTATTTTAAATGGGCGACGACAATACCACAAAAAGATTACAGCGATTCGCAAGAAAATCGCGTCGGTCTGGAGCCGGCGTTATGGCAGAGAAAAACGATGTGGTTTTCAGCTGAAAATTGAATTGACCATAATTATTACAATATTTTAAAACTAACTAAGTTTTACACAATTGAAAAGAATTATATGCACATACAATATATTACAACTATTATCATTACTATAATCTTTTGTTCATTATATTTCAAATCAGTTGTCTCATTTTTTAAATGTAACGACTCTTAAAAGCTATATATGCTCCGCTTTCTTGTGCCATAGCTCGTACTATAAATCTAAAAAGGAAGTTCACTAACAAAAAATGGTAGAAGATTAATATGTCCTACAAGTGTGTATATTTTCTGTATAATGGGATGGAAACGTGATGTAAGAAATCACTTTGTTAGCAGAATTTTTATTCCAAAAAGCTTCCATAGGTAAATCCTTGACAGGGGTGCAAATAGCTACATGTTAATTTTTATATTTATTGATTATATTCATCACTTAGTGAGTTTTTGCATTAAATACACATATGTTGTATTATTGGAGTATGGACGAATTATAGTATTTATAAGCATATTATGATTACATTTATTTTGTTGTTCAACAAAATGTTACTTAGTGAGTTTTACTTTTAACCTAACAAAATAAGAAAAAAAGATTATGAAAATAGCGCCAAATGATGTATTTCTAATTCGATGGAGCTTATGCTACTTACAATACAATAGCAAACAAAAAAATGCAAAATAAAATCAATCAATAAAGTCAATCACTATGAAATCTCTTCAACAATGTGTGCAAGTAAGTTATTTTTACGATTCCGTCAGTGGCACGTTTCTACGGACTCACTCTGTATATTCAAAATTGTTTAGCTGGTATCTTCTTACAGTGTCTGCTGTTGTATAATTAAATATGAAAACAACACGTTTGCGACGCATTAAAACTTCTATAGACAGAAAAATCATTATTTTTGAGTTCGCGGGAGTAGCATTGCCTCTAGTTATAAGGAAACAGTAAAACAGTAATTTAAAACTCGCGCGCGGTTGTAAAGGGAAAAGGCCTCGACGTCGAAACGCGGCCGTAAAACTTTTAATAGCCGGGGATATTTAAATGTAACTAAAAGTTATGAAAAAAAGTTATTGTTCGGCCAGCACGGCTGTAACCATGGCGAAACTCGTGTTTACGCCAATGTGTGCCTTGAGAGGATCGCTTATATTTTATGGATCTTGTTACCTATCCTCCTAGATATTAGCCGAGGAACAGCCACGTGTATACTTAGGAGCACTCTACTTGACGTAGGACTGCTAAATGTCGTATCCATGTTAAATGTGATGCATTAGACACTTGATTGACGGTACATTTTCGGCCTCCTGAACTCATCATGCTGTATGATTTTCGCTTTTAAAGGTACAAGTGAGTATACCAAGTGAGATGTGAAAGTTCATTCTGTAACAACAATAATTTACTCGAACTTCCCTACAAATGGTGTCCACCTTATAATGTACCTCCACAATTTCATGTACCAACTATTTAACAAGCTTGGGCATCGGTTTATACTTGTTTCATGTAACTTGTATGGATACATAAAAAAATACAAATGTCCGTCAATCCTTTGTATCTGAAGAAGTCAACAGCAACCTAGAGATAATCCAAAACGCAGTATTGATTATCGTAGGCAACTGGAATCCTTTGAGTTCATCTCCAGATCCTCTTCATGTGGTTTTGTGGATGGCGGTGCCCAATGTTAGTAATCCTATAATCAGCACTAGGCTTTTTCTGGACATCCTCATTGATGCTTGATGACCGCCAGATTAAAAATCTGATGTGGCCAGGCACATGACTTTATCATACTATATATAAAATTAATAGTTTAGCTGCATGAGATTCCATTAACCATTAACACAAATATATTAATTAAAGAAAATACACATTATGAATTAACATAATTTTAAATGATATAAAACAAACAATGCTTTGCGCCGTGGGCGCTTATCTGAAATTGTATTTAACAAATTTGAAATCTTTACGATTTACCCGCCAGTGAGTGAATAGCTTGGCGGGTAAATTTTTAAAAACAAACGGCGATAAAACGATAAAAATGCTTTACAAAAATATTTAAAAGAACGTAAAACGTTTTGATCTAAAAATTATTGAATAAAACACGAACACATGCACACGCAACTATCGCCACCGCCTTCGTCGCCTCCTTCGTTGATCGGGCTCAACGTCATCTTCATCGCTGACGTACCGCTCAGCATCTACTTGCAGAGGTCCTGCATCCGCCTCGCCTTCGTGCTCGTCCCCAGGCTGGTCAGGTGGTTCCAGCGCTGCAACCTCTTGCGGATATTTTGTACTATTGACAGTAGTACAAAATTGGAGTGTCAATACATCACATTTTGACACTATCTACTGTCATTAGAATTAAAATCCTGGCTACCTAGTTTCAACGCCGACACGACCGAACTCAATTTGAATCTGCTCCTGCAGCCAAACTATCCATTTTACCAAAAAATGTCATAGACATAAATTATAGAAAATTTCCTCTTCTTTAATTTATTATTAATTAACTGTTTTGACGAAATTACAGAAATGGCGGCTCATTTGCAAAATCCTTGAAAAATGCTTGGAGGAAACCAAAAGCTTTTCAGCTCTAAGTTTGGTCATCAAATTTGTAAATATGAAGTTTCGTCCCGATACCTTTATTAGTTTCTCCGGAATCGTCGCCACATAAATCGGGTACACACACACACAGACATTTCTTTGTGCCTTGGTCAAAAGTGTTCAGGGGACCCTAAAGGACATATTTCCGCTAAAATCTCAAAAATTGTTTTACGGCACGATTACAATACTTTATCATACTGTATGATAAAGTAAAAATCCCAGTAGGTAAGGAATTTTTGGAAGGTTTCTAGGTTTACTATATGTATATCAAGTATTATCAACCAGTGCTGATATTGTTGGAAAGAGGTGAGGTTCTGTGCAGCCTGGGCTCTTCTCGGCAGTCTTGCAGTGACCCCAGTCAGTCTTCATGGCATTCTTCAAAGCATGAATCAATTATCAAAAGATTATTATCATAACTCTTTCCTGACATGATTACGCTAGAGGACGCCACAATACAATACCGGCCAAAATCGATTTAACTAGTGTTTATTTGACAATTTTCGACTGTTATCACCTATTTATAGCCACCTAGATATAATAAACAAAAATGTTATTTTCGTTGCCTTGGTGATAATTGATATGTTTTTGTGGTCACAATGTCATCCTGATTAGAAATATCACACAAATAGTATAGTGTGCTATTTAAAATTTAAATGATGACGTCATTTTAGGAAAAAGCGGAAGTCATACTAACCTCAACAGTATCCCAAAAGATAGCATTTTTTGTTTATTAGCACTTCTCAAAATTTTATTCGTCCAGCGTCCTAAATAAAATTAATTAACGACAGTACTTATGACGTTGGTCACTCGGTATTATGCAATGATTTTCAAAAACTTTAAGAAGTAAAATTGAGTTACTTGCGGAAGCTTCTTGCGGGAGATTTTCGCTAATTCAGATGTCCCAGGCAAGAGAGGTCATATTTTAGTATTATGTTCTAAGAATGATTATACGATAAATCAGTAGGTACTCTGGTGCCCCACTCCTACTTTTTTGAAGGCCATAACTCTAACAATATTCCTATACAATAATACTTTCTTTCATAACACTATGCAACATCCAAATTCTTTCCTATATGCTAATGGTGTGTCTGTTCCGTGTTCATAGGAAGTAGGCATGACCGCCACACACAACAGGATCTGTTGGAATTTAAACAGAGTCTGTTGGTATTTGAACAGGGTTTGTTGGTTTTCGAATAGCGTCTGTTTTCGGTATAAAATCCAAAGATAGGTCGTTTATCGGCACATCGAGGGGGCGATATTGACTGTCAAACAGCTGACGGGGGCCCAAAAGTCAGAGGAGATCCTAACCTAAAAGTTCAGATGGGGGGCCTGAAACGTTCAAACGGGGGAAGTTCAAACGGTGGGGAACCTTTGCACGTTTGGGGTGGAGCCCTAAAGCGCAAGGTGAAGTTGGCAACACTATAGCTTAGATCACAACCACTCTGAAGCTGGCAACAGTTGGCAACCTCTCGATGGACCCCGGTTTCAAGGTCAGCCCAAGTAAGCTCAGAACTACTATAGGAGTTGTAAAAGCGCTATAAAAATTTTTTCATCACGTGCCATTTTGAGAAATTTTTCATAAACATAATCAAATAATTACAAGGGCAAAAATATTAACTACATTTATTAAAATTGCAATTGTTTTATATTTTAAAAAATCCTTGTGTACGTCAATTATTATATTATTATATTATATTCGACCATCAATTGTTTTTGAATTATTTTTTGAAAATATCATCGAGATAGTATAGAAAGGAGACGCTGACGTTTTTCTTATACTGAAAACTACGTCAGTAGGTGTGGCTTATGGGACTATACGACGCGACGATCGGTTTGCACAGGCCCGGACTAATTATAATTCTTTTTCTGAAATATTGCAGACAGTGCAGCATAGCACATATTAACTATATTTGTTTAACTAAATAAAGTAAAAGTATATAATAAACACAAATCTTATAAGTAACATAAATATGAATATGAACAAAATAAGTATTATGCATTATGTAACCTACTGGCCATTAAACAAAACCATTTTATTATTTTGATGTCGAATGCTGGCGGATTTATTTATTTTTGCTTTTCTGATGTAACACATTCGAATATATGTGTACCTGTTTATAATACTTTTAATTAATAATATTCTGTGACTATCTAACACATCTTGATCGAAACTATGTTTTACTAAACTAGAATAGTTATTTATGTACCAAGAGCATTAAACGGAGGCCCTCGCGCTTTTTAATTTGCCCGAGGGTATAAACATCAAGTAATGTTCGTGATACATGCAAAATTTTATGTCCTACAATGGTTTTGTTCCGTCGTTTGAATGATGTTAATAAATATTTTGACGTAATCAAGTGACATACGTATCTACGGAGTTGAAACAACAACAAACAATTCGGAGTTGGGTGACAATGCAGGCAATTAATTGTCAAACAGAATAACCTTAATCGCGAATAGTTGACATTGACGATTTAAAATTTACAATTTTAATGTCAAATATTTGATATATCTGACATAAAAGTCATGCCAACGCTTAATACCCGCGCGGGCGTTAAGAATCCTTAATGCCCTCGCGGGTAAAGTAGCTGTTTTTACCCCGGTATCTAAGATGTAAAATGTCACTTTATGATCATGTAGGACATAAAATATATTTGATGCGATTTGGTGATGTTCTGTCTATACATATATCCGCAAAATGCTTCGAACAAACAACACTGGACTTTGTCGGCTTCCAGTTACATCGGTCTACAAACTGTATCCATAATTCCTACTGGGCAGGAATCGTTGGAAACCTACATTTAATTGTTAAATAAACCAAAAATTAAATCAAATTTTATTGAGTACGGACCTGTTCATTGGCATGTGATGACATCTAACGTCACTTACCCATGAATCGTAATTCCCGCTGATTTATTGCATTCAGGAACCTTTGTGCTGCGACAGCTTCTTACATCGCATACTGTCATGCTAATTAGTTATAAAACAATACTTATACCGCACTAGAAACCACTTAAACCTATATAATATATCGGCTTGTCAATTTGACGTAAAGGGACTAACCGCCGGTATGATTTGACATAAAGTGATCCCAATTTTAAGCTCATATGAATCCTCCTCTTTTATACTATCTTGATGGAAAATATCAACTATCTATTTTTCTTGTTATATTAGCCATGTCCGTCTGTATGCGCATCTGTGTCGCTCATTGTACAAGATACCTAACTGCCGTAATTTTGTAGCAATCGATCTGCAATTTGGTATACAAGCTTTTTTCTTACAAAGTAAAGACAAGTTCATGAATGGGCAGATATTTTTACGCGAATGGCGGGTATTTTTACTTTAGCCAGGCCGAAGATTGTCTTACTAGTTTTTTAATTGTCTTTGGTAGTAATAGAAGCATGCAAATTATCATGATAAGCATATAAAAGTATGGACGAAGATCTGGCAGAATTGTCAAACTCTGACCGGGGATTTGTATTATTTCAACAAGAAATGCCACACATCGCCACGCAGTCAGTTTTTTAGAGTATTTATTTATTTGGTTTTAGGTTTTTTTTTATTTTGACAGAAAATTGGTCTAACGATAGAAGAGACGTGTCCGAGGATTTTTTAAATAAACAGTCTGAAGTTTAATGAATTTATTAGTATAAACCACGTAAAACTATGTTATTTTATTTATTCTAAACCAGACATGATACGAAACAAACCTTGGCTTTGATGTTGTCACTTCCCATAGACCAATAGAAATATACCATCATAAGCAAGGGAAAGAAGCTGAAATTTGTTGCAAAGTGTAATTTACTGCTAGTCTGATAACAATTTGTTATCAGGGTGGCATGCGTTAATAGCACGTTTGCAATAATTATAGTACCGCGCTTTTGTTGCGGTACTAAAATTGTCGCTTTAACAGTAACTTATTAAATATTAGCTTATTGCTTGTTGCTTAGTGCATAGTGCGAAAAGAATTGAGACCAAAAATAAATGTCATAGAACTCTGTCCTCAAAACGTAGAAAAACATATGTAATTATGTACTTGTGTAATGTTCGCGAGTCAATGACACATATTTCGCAACCGGTGGTATATAATTAAAGCAAAATTTTGCCGCAGCGCACCGTACTCTCGGGCGACTGCGATCGAAATTAGAAACGGTGTATTTACGCTAGCATATTATTATGGCTGTAAAAGCTGCTAACTATACTTCACACTTCTCATTATGGCTTTCATCTGTACGTTTTTATTGCTACGTTGATCCCAATAGATAGATATTGACAATATTACTATGGAATTATCGTGTATTAAAAAGATTAATAAGCGATAAAATTCCATAATTTACGACTTTACTTGTAAAAAAATATCCACGGGGCTTTTTTTTTATTTTTAGCTTTTGTGTTATTTTTGGGATTTGTGTTTGTAATAAATTTACAGGAATTAGGGAGTTTCTATTATGACTGTTTTCGAATGGAAGCACAGTTTACAACTTAAGTACTTTGTTATTTTTAAGTTTTTTTTGCAAATGAAAAACAATTTGCGGCTGACGTTTTCGAAGGACTGCTTTGTGCTGAACACGAATCTGCATCTTTCCATATGGGCTAATTTTCTGTAATAATATGCCTTAATATTCGAAATGTTTTATTTAAGAAGGCAAAGACAATTTGTTCCACTATAAATGTTGATGAAATTCTGATTTTCTTTTTTTCTTTAAGAAAACCATTATATTCAGCATAGGTGATAAGTAATGCTCAAAACAGAAGCAACGTTATTTGTGGATCTTATGCTATATAACTCAGTCCCTAGGTTTTGTTTGTGAACAAATTATCTAAAATACACCGCAGTATAGTACAGTAAAATTATCTATTTATAGATTTTATTGAGGTTATTATGTTTTCATTTATGTCCATCATGCATAGTGGTATTTCATAACATTGTTTGACCAACACAGTATTGTTAGTGATATTGTCGCTTCATGTTTTCGTATATTTAAAAATGTTTTTAAACGTTTTTTTTTTAATTTGTTTTGTACAGAACACAATTACATAATAGTTGTATATATTTTTTAAAGTTATTAGGGGTTGCTATCAGCTTTCAAAGTAATTAGAAATCGGTGGTGTAATGTTCTGATATTTACACTCAAAAGAGTATTGATTTCTGAAGAAATAAGAAACTCTAGTAATAATTAAAATAAAGTAAAAAAATAAGAAGCACCTTGTATACCGACACTGCGTCCGACGTATCGTGATGTACAAAGGAATTTCGGAGACTGTAAAGAGATGGTGGAAGAATTAAAATTTAATTACGCTCAACTAAGGTTGCCAGATCTCATATTTTTTTATATAAGTCTCATATTAAAATTATCACAGACCTTGCACCTTGCTTTTCCAAATCTCATATATTCGAAGGACACCATTTCAAGCTCCTTCAGTAATGTTTACATAATTACTACTCAAGTAATTCAGTAATTCATGAAGTAATTCATGTTTACATAAGGTTTTAACCTAACTTGTGACGATACCGATACTTAAACAAATACTTGATAAGTACTTGACAATGAGTCCTTATTAAATTAGTAAAAACGAAACTACTTTATGATAGAATTCATAAAACAAGTGTTGTTAAAGATTACTCAGAAAAATTTACCTTAAGCATTTTATTAGTTTTGTAATAAAATATAAAATCGTCTTTGAAAATCATAAATCATAGGCAGCTTCTGTAGTTTGGTAATTCCTATAAATTTCCATGTTAAAAAATAAATTGGGCTTATAAAGCTTTTAAATCATTCCTTCACATAATGAATTGTTTAGCCTAGGATGAAAAAGTCTTACTCCAATTGTTGCCAAAATATCTTTTATATTACCTACTTAATTTGATAACCAGAATTTCTCATCGATTAAAAGTTGCATAATTATAATAACAATTGAATCGGCGAGTTCGAAAACAGTACAATTCCAAAATTGGCCATTTTGAACTGAAATAACCAAAATGTTCACTATGGTTTATTTTATCGAATTGACCTAAAGAGGATGCTTGTGCGTAATAAGTAAGTCCAGCACAGTTCTCTTTTGCTCCGTCATGCAACGCGTTTGTACTGAGTTTCTACTGATATATAGTAGACCAGTCTCTTCAACAGTATGTAACTGTTGAAAATTTAGAATTTACTACCACGTGACTTCCGGACCGACTACCACCGAAGAAGAGGAAATTTAATACTATCGTAATATCATACTCTATCATATCGCCATATACAGGGTTAGTCAAAGTCACCGGTACACCTAAATAATTTTCAAACCTTAATAATTTCAAAAAAATTTTCAATTAAAAATCGATTTGCTTTCAACAATATATAATTTAAATAAGTTGTTAATATACAGGGGGTTCATTCTATTCTGGAAATTTGGTAACGTTTCCTTTTTCAAGTAGAACACCCCGTTTATTTTAAAAATTTTTAATTCTAAGATTATTTCTAAGAATCTTTTGTAGGAATAATTTTTCTGTAAAAGGCATTATTTTTTATTTATGAGTAATTAATCAATAATAGACAAAACCAACTGTATAAATTTAAAAAAATATCAAACAATACATTTTTCTGGGTTTAAACAAACTATCGTTTATTCTGGAAATTTGATAACTTTTCTTTTTTTCTGATAGCATATCCTGAACATTTTTACTTTTTTTAATTCCAGGATTAATTCTTAGAATTTTTTGTAGAAATCTAATTTTAAGACAATACTATCATTTTTTATTTATAAGCAATTAATCAAAACTGCTGAACTGCAAAAATTAAGAATATTTTCCCACATACATAGGTACCAGGGTTGCCACCTTTTTGTAATTGTTCACGAGGACAGGAAGTAGGTGAAAATATTATGTCATATCCAATATGTCCACATCATACTGCTACATAAAACAATCAAATAATAAATGAAAATATTATTGAAATATAACAAGAAACAAATACTACCTACACTACTTTATTCAATATGCAAAAATAATACCTTGCTGTGGTAAAATCACATAAAAATAATATTTAGGTATATTCTCACAAACTACCATGTAAACCGAAATTTCGCTACCGAAATTTCAACCTAACATAATGTGCAGAGAAGGCTTTAAACTCATCGACTTTTTGGAGCCACCTTTTGGTGGTAATTCTCTGTGAACAACTTTATATTTTCCTGTTGGCACAAAATAGCGTACTGCTATACTTTTCAAGATATTGCACCGACAAAATTATTTTGTTAATTTGCTCAGAACTCACTTTTTGGACTTGTACTGTTTTCGAACCGACCGATTCAATTACAATAATTGTTTATAGTATAAGCATTTGTATCCCCAATAAATAAAGCAGCCCACCTGGGTCTAATTTTATTATTTTGGATTTAATATAGTCAATTTTCGACCTTTAGTTGTTTCTGAAATATGTCATAATTTTTTTGAAATGCCAACTCTATATTTGTCTTAAGCAGGGTTTACTTTAAAGTATCGTTAGGCTCCATATGCGCGGTATGTGGAGCCTACCGATACTTTGCTTAAACTCCGCTAAACCGCAATTGCAAAACCCGCCCTTAGTGATTTTGGTAGAGTTTTCAATTGTCTTAATGTTGGCGGAAACATTTTATGGCTTTACTTAAGAATTTTTTTTTGAAAAAACAATTGAAGATTGCAGAATATTGATAACGCTGGAAAACATCGATATTCTGAATGGAATATGAAAATATCAACAACAAATGAAGGAGGAAAATTGAATTTGGTATACATGTGTGTTTTGGTAATTAAAAATCTACGTGTCAAATGTTTTTGTAAATTAAAAGCCGTCCCCAACAAATATAACACTAAAGTTATCATTATCAAAAATAATAATACGCCTTTTGTGC
Organism: Aphodius sticticus; assembly: GCA_963966075.1. NCBI lineage: Eukaryota > Metazoa > Arthropoda > Insecta > Coleoptera > Scarabaeidae > Aphodius > Aphodius sticticus. Next base: position 22,716,392 of record OZ014510.1, read on the forward strand.
TACAATGAAACCGATATCAAGTAGATCAGTATCTCATATACAGTGAGCGCGTAAAGTATGGAAACATGACAAAATCTCATGAACGGTTTGCTATTTTAAAAAATCCTCGAACACGTCGATTTATAATTATCAAAATACACCTTATGATATCAAATTATTTTTTTTACCTTCAGTTGTTTTCAATTGTCAACAGATGACGTCATCGACATTTTTTTAAATGATACCCTATATATTTTTTAATGAATTTGACAGATCTTTTAATCGTCATAATGGTAGCATAATATTTTTATAGCCTTACATAAGAAAATTTTTGAGAAGAAGACAATTGATTTATGAAATAAAAGTGACAAAATCTCCGGAACGGCTCGACAGAATTTAACGAAATTTTAGAATTAAGTATTTTGGAATTAAGTATTTTGCAACCATGTGAAGTCACTGCTGTTATTATCGTTGATGCAACGTTTACAGTTTCTGAGATATAACCTCAAACTTTTGAATTTGAAATAGATCACCCTGTATATTTTGACATTTTCTGTTACAGTCGTCCATTACCTATGCAATGTTACTACGCTTGTTATAGTATTATATCAAAAACATCTAGTAATTAACAAAAACCTTTGTTACTCAAGTCTAAAAATTAACAAAGAAAAAATTGATAACAAAAAATAACAACAACAAAAAGATAAACCGATCAAATTTAAAACAATGTTCTTGTCAATGGTTGAGAATCCTCATAAACTAACTACAGTAGTTGCAGTAGAAAATGTAATAATGTTTAGTTATCGATTTTTTCTTTGTTGATTTTTAGACCTAAGTAATAACGGCTTTTGTTAGTTTCTAGATGTTTTTGATATAATAGTGAAGACTGTAACAGAAAATGTCGAAATATACAGGCTGGTCTATTTCAAATTCAAAAGATTGAGGTTATATCTCAGAAACTGTAAACGTTGCATCAACGATAATAACGCCAGTGACTTCACATGGTTGCAAAATACTTAATTCCAAAATTTCGTTAAATTCGGTTGAGCCGTTCCGGAGATTTTGTCAGTTTTATTTCATAACATTCAATTGTCTTTTTCTCGAAAATTTTCTGATGTAAGGCTATAAAAATATTATCCTACGATTAAGACAATTAAAAGATCTGTCAAATTCATTAAAAAAAAGTATAGGGCTGTCATTAAAAAAATGTCGATGACGTCATCTGTTAAAAGTAATTGAAGGTAAAAAAAATAATTTGATATCATAAGGTGTATTTTGATAATTATAAATCGACGTGTTCGAGGATTTTTTAAAATAGCAAACCGTTCTTGAGATTTTGTCATGTTTCCATACTTTACGCGCTCTCTGTATGTTTGCTTGCAGTCTCATATATTTTGATAAGTTACATCTGGCAACCCTACTATCAGGTAACCTAGTAACGTCATGTGTAATAAATAGCACTTACAAAAACTTGCTGCTAGACAAAGAAACAAAACATTCTTTGATGTAATATGAAGCTAGAATTGATAACATTATCAAAATCATATGTGCGGTACCGTAGCAGTGCATAGGAAACTCGTGCAACCGCACCATGTGCTCGGGCGATGTAATAGTAATACAACGCTTTCGTAGAAAAGCGGTGTCAACGAACCACCTACTGATTCCAGTCGCTCTAGACCCGCTGTCGCCAGGCAGAATTCTATGCCCGTCTCACTCCCACTCGGGCGACCGACTAGCTCGATTCTCGCCTCGGATACAGCGGATCCGTCACGTAGCTTACTGTTCTATAACTGATGGCCGCACAATCGCCAGGTGACACATTTCTCCTCAACCGTGAGATTGCACGCTTTTTCACCGGCATTTTGGAATACGGAAAGGTTTTTTTGTCGTTTAATTATACTACCGGTGAATCAGGCGGAGCGATAGCTAATCATCGTATAGTATACGTCCGTAAATCGTATGGTGAAATTGAGAACTGATGTGCGGTCGGTTTCCGACGTGTCCTGATGAGTGTACGCTAGATTTTTTTTGCCGGTACACATGCCAATGTTCGTTACTAATGGTGTTACCGAGAATCGTATTTTTGTACAGCGCAATCGACACCGGAGAGCTCTTTGAAATTATTAGCGAACTTCCAGAACGTTCTCTAAGGACATAAATAGTACAGCCGGCGCGGCGCGGCGGTGCGGTAACGTTGTTGCTAGAGAGGCGAACTGCGGTAAAAATGCAACCGTTCGAGTATCAGGTTGCGTAATTGTAGATAGGTACTGAAAATGTTTAATGTAAAACAGTCCTTGCATAACAAGAAACTAACGCAGTGGGTTAAAAAAACATTCCAGTTTTTAATTACTCGTCGGTCGATTCATAATTTTCATTACACCCTGTATAACATTATAAAGTAATTAATAGGTTTCACTGGCTTACGATTTCTCCAATCTACCGACTTTGCCAATGAGCCGAGCTCGTCTATCTGCTACTTAGGGGCGGTTTCTACACCTCTCTTTAAGTGTCTTATAGCTTAACCACCACATAGTAATAGGGCAACCAATGGACAACCAATACCAGCTCTTAAAGTTAATGTTAATGTTAATGATTACCGGAACTATTCAGAATGTCCAGTAATAAAGGATTCCTAGATGTATTAAGTGCTTGCGCTACAAAACTAGACACCACCATCAGGCAATCCATATCAGCAAATGAAAGGCTGGAGGTAATTCTTCTATTGGCCTATGGTAGCCAGTAAATCATTCTTTTACAGTTCTAATATTTCCGTTGTTATTTCTCCATGAGTGCCATAATCCTTAAGTAAACTTGTTATTTTTTTTTACATTATCTATGCCTGACCCATTTGACTTTACTCTACTCAATATGATAAGCAGTAGCCCGCATTTTTCCTCATCTCCACCAGAAAGTTATGGAAAATTCCGATATACTTTTATAAACCTTCCGTCTACGGGACACAACCGGTGTCGGGTAGATTTCATCGCAGAACGCGTAAATACTGATGACATACCGCCCGGTCAATATTGGATTCCTCCTACAATATTTGTAGCAGACACACAAGAAACCCAAAAGAAAATTACAACGGAAGTAGATGCCGACTTGTTTAAAGTTCCAGGTATCCAAGCAACATTTTTGAAGAGGTTCCTTGAAGAAGTATGAAGCCTAAAGATCAACGTAGCCAAATAAGAGAACTCTTTTAAGACCATCAAATACAACAAAAATATTACAGTACTCCTTACGGATAAAGGGAACACGACGGTAATATTGAAAAAGGGGGAGTACAATAGAAAAATAAACGAACTATGGGACCCTCCTACGCATATCATCAAACAGATAATGTACGTAAGACGAGTGAAGGAGTTGGTTGAATCGTCATCAATTTCCGAAGGAGAACACCGAAATCTTTTCGTTAAGGCAGCAAGGATCTACGCTTTTCTGAAAATTCACAAAGCGAAGATACCTTGGAAACCGATCGTCAGCGCAATATGTTCTCATCCGATTTGAGGGCAAAATATATGATGAAAACCACCCAACATTCGTAGGACGAACAACAAACATCTTTTGTTAAGAACACTGAACTGAACCTGTCACTAAAATTTTACAAGAAATTGTTACATTAATCTGATTAATCATTCCGTGCGTTCCTGTTAAGAAGGCATTAGAAAGACCTCAGAAAACTCTAGAACCAAACGATGTAGCGGGTCTTGCCGAAAACAGGCATGGAACCACCATGTTCATCTGTGATCGCCAATTTCTTCACGGAATTGTTGGAGGACGAAGCTGTTAGCTGTGTAACGAAGGCCATGTAAATCCAAGTACTGGGTTATATATGGCGATTGTACCTTCGTCTGTGTGGACTCATTGTAAAGACAAATTGATTGAGTTATTGTCTCAGCAAATCGCCTAGTAATTCACGATGGATATAGAATAAAACAATCAGCTGTCTCTCCAATGTGTGATGATTGACGTCAAATGTTTTGTTAAGTCCACCGTAAGAGGACAATATGCCGATAGGCACAAGGGTAGGTAATTACTATCAAAAGCTTATCAGAGAAGCCACTTAAATTTACAAACATCCATCCCAACATCAACACATGGGATGATTGTCGATTGTCCATTAATGCATTATTCCAATGTAATTAGTTCTATCCCATGGCGCCATCAATACTTACCATGTTCCATAAAAAAATTTTTTAATAAATAATAATGTATTATTACCCTTGTAAGAGTAAGTACTACTTGATACTATTAATCGAAACTGCCACACTGAAGTAATCGATTAAGGGACAATCCATCAAAGACATCTCTTGTGAAAAAGTTAAAGCTTCAGGCACCCGTTTCTCTCTAGAGTCTAGAGAGAAACGTGTGTCGATGGTCTAGATAGTAAAGAGGATTACCTGGATTGGCAGCTGAGAGCTGAGAGCTGCCAAACCCTTTACCATAAATCATGATAATTAGAACGGACTTATTTCTAAAGTAGGTGTAATAATTTGTTGTGACCGAAAACCACCAAAAACTTGAATTGATGCAGAAAGCCATTTAACCATAGACGTAGTTTAAACTGGCATTGAAAACCCTTGATTCGGATTATTAATTAAGGAAATGTCACACTGACCGAACCTGAGGCAAAAGGCATTAAATCACTTCTTGTCAAAACATCAATACATTTCGGGTCAAGGTTCGCCACACAAAGAGAGACCTAGATTAGTAGCTGACAACTAACCTATTGTAAATTGTTATATTGCCAGAACACTTTCCTATTGTCATGTGGACCATACCATCGCGTGCCACTTACTATAAACCCGTGCTCAGACCTTTTGCCGGTTACGGTTAAGGCACTGTCCAGTCACAGTCCATGAAAGTTACAGTCTAATCAACCCCCTCTACTTTCGGCGATTTGTCATTTCTGATAATGATAGTATGATAATAACACGTATTCCTCTATTTTATAGCAATATTTTGTTTAGTTTTTGTAACACAAGGTTCGATGGGAACTGTTATGAGTTGATCGTGTCCGGCACCAGTCGTCTGAATACGACTTAACGGATCTTCTACCTATTGTTTCTTTTAGCAGCATCCGCGCGGGTGTGATGAATCTATTAGTTAACCAGATATACGATGGGCTGCTCTGGGCATCGCAATAAATCATTGGGATGAGCATAATAAATAAATAAATAGCGGATTGATGGCTAGCATTTACGGCCCTATTAAAAATATGTACACTTCACATATCCGGTGGTGTCTTAGAAACACAAACAGCCAGAGGAAGCAACACGACGCAGTCGTGCGCCCGTCTATTTTGGCCGTAAAGCCGGGCTATAATTTCGTGTAATGGATCGTAAACGGCACTGCAACGATAAACAGGCCAACTATGTACGGAGAGAGAAACCCTACGTCATCATTTGTTGGCGGAATGTTCAAAGTTTATCGATATTTTGTAGTCATTAGGATAGTGAGGTGATGCTTCTTTCTATAGGCCTGAACGCTCCTAGCATGTTCAGCCAACGTCAAGTTTCTATATTTTGTATTGAGGTTATGCTATGAATTTGTATGAATTTGACTTTAGAGTCAAATGTTACGATGTCAAACGATATGATGATATATGATATTAGGGACTCGATGTCGCTTTCCGTCGGGTACGTGAATATTAGTCTGAGATATCTTTGAAAATTAATGACGTAAGGCTTTTATTTCCCGTACTTAGTATAGCAGATGCACCTCATCTCCTTCTCGGTTGCTCTTGGTTTAGTGAATATTATGTTATGAAAGTTAAAATATATTGTGATGTTATAACTACTACTTATTCTGGATGATTGTTACAATTTCCCGATTTTGCGGTATTTTGTCATCATTTTATTAATGGAAATAAAAGATAATATGGCATATTTCGTGGTATACGTGAGGTGATTATGATTTTTTGCGGGTATCTATTCTAGAAAATACTAGTAATGTGCAATTCACTGATGGAATTTCCTTGATAATTTAACGTATCAGTTTCTATGTAAGTAGGTGATAAACTAGTTTTCAGTTGGCCTCAGAAAACCCAGACCTTTGCACGTAGGTAATGGTCACTTATTATCTTAAAATCATATCTTACGTTTATGTTGTTTTGCAATGTACAGTCTATGCCAGGTACAAATATTAATAAAATAATAAAAGTGTAATCTTAACATATTTCAAATTATTATTTAATTTTTTGATTAAATAAATACATACAAAATAACAATTGGTAGAAACTTCTAGTCGATATGATATTCCGCATTGCAATTTATTGGCCAAGGCGTCATTAATTAAGAGTAAGTACGTGATATTGATTCGTTCGTAAACAATCATGAACATGCTCATCCATTAGTCCTGATGTGTAGTTATATTTGAAGCACTTGGAGGTGAACTCATTGTGATGCTCACGAGTTTTGCTGTAATCAAGTTTCCACAAAAGGGTCCTTCTTATTTTGTCCAAAAGACCAGTTCTTCAAATTGTTATATGACTTTAAACGCGATTACGGTATTTTTTTCATAATTTTAAAAACATATTTAGGTGTATCCACAATCTGTCAACGTTAAAGAAATTAATGAACTTCGTATGATCTTCCAAAATTATTAGAATCAAAAAATTATTCATAAAATTTTTTGTGTTGATTTCACAGATCTCCAATTCCTAATATGTCAATACTAGAATAATTGATAATTAATACTAACTGACTCTGGTGTGCGTTTTTTCGTAAAATCTGCATCTGGAAACGGAAATATGAATTGAGTCTTTTTTTTCAAAAAATTAGTGCAAAAAATCGTAAATGTTATAGCATTATGTTATATAGCACACGCTTTCTTTATCAAAAACTAGGCACAATTCAAATTTTTTTTCTTCGCTGTTGCTGTTGGTCAGGGTAGTCATTTAGTTTCGATTATTGGCATTCTTTACATATTATATGTAAGTAATTAGAAATTGTTAAAATGCTCTGTTGTCTAAAGTCAAAAGTTGATCGATTATCTTTCTATTAAGATCATAATTGTTGTATGTTATACAGGGTTGGGCAACTAAATGGAATATTCTCCAAACAGTGTAAATTATTATTTCTATCAAAAAAGGTTAAATATAAAAAAGTTGTTCCACAAATTTTCACAAAATCTAATTATATGTAAATAGTAAAAATGAAAGCATGGTGACGATGGCGTCATTTTTTTAAATGGCAACATATGGCGTGTCATATTTCGGTAGATAGCTTTATTTCTTACCTTTACAACGGTATTACACATTAACTTATCGGTTTCTTGCAAGAAAACTGTGTACTGTTATCTGCTATCCTGAAAGTTTGTTCAAAAATGTTTTTGAAGTATTCCCAGCGATTCTATAAGTATAAGTAGAAAACCTGACGTGATATGCCATTTTCAAACCCAGTATCGTACTCAGCGCAAGAAATCTATCAAATCGCCTATTGGCTTTCCATTCACAGACAAAAGTTATCAATATTTCTATGTCTTTAGAGCAATCAATTGAAGCCGTTGATTCAAGTAGTTCAGTTTCTGGTTTATATCTTCGCCCCAAAGAAATAGACATCCTATATAGTTATCTTTCTTTCTGTTGCCTTTTTTTCTGTGCTAATAGCCGCACAGTAAATTATTTTTATTTGAATCTAAAATGGTTATAAAATCTTACGCTGTTACGAATTATATTATTCCAGCTTTGTCAGGCTGTGTAGCCTTTCTCTTTCACCGCCGCTACGCGTAGATGACATAAATTTGCTTCTAGAATACACCTGATCAAATTTTTACTCAACTCAATTCGACCGTGTTCACGGTAGCAATTTTCTATGCCATTGATTATTATCCGATTCGTTCTACCCTGACGATTCGTACCTCCAGCCAATTCTATTTGGAACAGTGTGTAAATTAGTGAAGTGTCATTTACAGTTTATCTAATTATATCGGATGCAATGTTTTTGCTGCGTTTTGCAAATTGAAGGTCTTCATCGAGTCAATGAAGCCAAGAATCATCAATAATTGGAAGCAAATTTTTTGAATGTTATTATCTGAAACCATAAACATGCTGAGAGTATTATGTATTTAAATGATTTGTACAGGAAGATAAAATATACATAAAACTAGTAAAAATCAAGAAAATTCATCATTGTTTCAATGTTGATATCAATGTACTTACACAGGTTTCTGCAATAAAAAATAAGAAAGCATCATTGAATTTAAAAATGTTAAATTTTGAAAAAAGACAGTAATAAGCGGAAAATTTTCAATCAACATTAGTATAAAGATAGCAATTTAAACAGGGTGTTACATTTCATGAACATGCGTGAATTATTTGAAATTGAACAAAATTCCTAATCAACAGAAGTCCAATTCTTGCGTTTTGAGGAATAGTTAGGAATAGTAGTTTTTGGTTGATGTGAACCAAAAACTAAATGTAATAGCTTATTCCATAGTATGAAACAACATGCTCCTAACGACTATGATTTTGTATGTTTTGTTGTACTTTAAATGCAAATCTTACCTAGTAGCATCTGTAGTTGCATTGCTACTGTATCAATTGACACAGTATAACATTTATTAGTGTCTCGATTAATAGGGTTGAAAAGATAATAGTATTACATTATGAAAATCCACCAAACCCTACCTATCTACATTTTTCTACAAATTTGATTTTCTATTTGAAAATCGTCAATTATTATACTAACTACAATTTTCAAAGTTCATAAACATAATCGCTTCGAATCTTAAAAATCTATAAATATTGATATTGTCTTTTTGTAAATAGTCAATTATACTAGCAAAATTTTTCCTGTTTTTACCCTCAAATGTTGCTACAGTTTGGCTTCCAACGACTGTGTTTGAAAATATTTCTAGTAATTTACTTCGGCTGGCAGATTCAATTGGTTCGCTGGAATATCTTACATAAATCCAGAAGAGGAAATATCATGAGTTGCCGATAGATATGGAACAAATATAACGTTTGAGTTCCATTAGGAAAGGCCTTCTTTTTTCTTTGTTTTTACTATCTCTTTACTAACTTATATTTCTGGCCAATAAGCTACTTTTCTTATAATGACTATTTTTTAAATATTTCAAAAATGTCATTTATCTAATTACTATAATTTAAAACCTAGATACCTCTACAGTGAGTGTATAAAGTATGGTAACATGAGAAAATCTCTGAGACAGTTTGTTCTTTTAAAAAATCCTCAAAGTTGTCAATTTGTAATTACTAAAATACACATTATTTTGTATATTAAGGGGAATCCGTACCCCGTACGTTCTACTTGCAAAACACGCCAAAGTTCTGAGGGGTTTTCTCAGCAATTAGTTCACATAATCGTAATAGAAATACACCAAATTAAAGATAAAAGATATGTAATTTTCCGTCTAGTGGTAGTTTGTTGATAGTTCTGTTCGTTTTTGACAAATCTATTTCTGAATATGACATAAAGTTGGCTGATTTTGCATTTTTTTTACGAAGAACTCACGTTAAAATTGAAAAAAAAATACTACATAATAGATTGTTACGCCATCCTCTATAAGTGTACAAAATTTCACGTAAAAATATCAATATCTTATATGCTTTTTTCACTCAAAACTTTACTTCTTCGAGTACATGAACAAGGTATATTTTATCACGTAGCATGGATACAACAACAAGTAATACTTATCTATAATTTGATGTACAACATGAGAGAATTGATACAACATTAAGCTGACTATGGATGCTTATTTTATAGGACGTACTAGTGTACAATGTGTACAATTAATTGCACTGAAAACAAATCTAGGCCCCAAAATTTTCTCACGCAATGTCTTTCAAAAAATTTTAGTAATATTTTTTCCTACAAGCCTCAAAGTGGTCCCATAGTATCCATAGCACCTTAATATCTGCAGTTTTTTCTCAATGCCTGAAAGTTGGCTTACAAATGTTCTTGCAGCATTTACACCAATTCTTTAAGTGGTGGAAATATAAAAGAACCTGACGTGATATGCAACTTTCAAGCTCAGATTCGTATTCAGCGGAAATAAATCAATCGACAACGTCTATTCGCTTTTCATAAACAAATAAAACATTTGGTAGATTACCTTTAAAAGAATTAACAGATTTATCAAAATAAGTACAAAATACAAAAATAGTAAAAAGTATCGATGACATCAAAGGTCGAAAAAAATTGAAGATCGGAAACTAAATTTGATGTAAATATGTGTATATTGATAATTAAAAATCGACGGTCCGAGTTTTTTTTCTTTCAAATGACAAACTTTTTAGATTTTGTTATGTTTCAGACCAGCAGATGCATGCAAATAGTTTCTAAAAAATTTACATTTTTAATTCAGCCATATTTTTTCACAACATAACGTACTAGTGTGTGCAAATCTATCATTTTTTTCATTAAAAGTATGACGAAACGATAAAAATTGTTAACAAAATGTGTATTTTAGATTAAAGTGTCATATTTTAAAATTGTTCGTTTTTGTACTTACTACCGATTCAATTATTGATGACGACATGCCTATACCTTTGTTATAATATTATATAAAATACAAATTTTGATTAAATATAATCGAAACAAAAGTAATGGCGTTAAACTACGTTTAAGCAAATAGACAGTTGGAGTGTTTCTGATTTCAAATAATTTACATAATATAACGTAACATAGCATCATGACATTTCATCAAAATCGAAACTGTTACTATGGGTTTCGAAGTATAACCATTCATTCATTGGCTCCACTACTAATTTAGGAAGGAATCGTAATTTGATACATTAGTCATAAAACACATATTTCCGCCAGTACAAGGGAAGCCAGGTGTTTCACTAACCACACATCACATGTTGCTAAAAATTCCGAGAACCCCTAGGAGGCCACATACATAGGTAGGAGTTTGGAGCTCGGTTGCTAGGCAAATTTTTACATCATTTCCTTCTAGGGCGGACGGTAAATATTTGTTCACGGCCGGGCGATAGGGGAATTTGTTTATGCTCAGCGGAGATAAGGATTTTTCGCAAATAGACGGTTTTATGCCCGGGAGCCCTTACAAAACGCATCCCAGGTCTCCGCCACGTTTAGACGAACGATTTCCGAGAAAGATATTTTCAGAGGCGGATTTTCACGGAGTTATTTCCACAATAGAAATGCCATGACCTCGTCGGCAACGACAGGAATTTTATAAAAATCCCGCGAATTTAAGCCCTGCATTGTGGACCTGCTCCTGTTCTTTGTTATACTCGATATACACGATATGATCTTTGCCATCGCTTGTTTGCAATGTTACAGAAAAGTGTGAAAAGAATTTGCTCGGTTTGGGAATTGAGTGAAGTTGTATGTTATCGAAATGAATCTTACTTTAGTTATATAGTATTTTTGTCATTTATGTAATTTGGCACTTTTGAGAAATGTGTTGGATCAATGGCGTTAAATGTATAATAAAGTATATGAATTATAGCTTTCATGTAAAATTAACGTATTACATCAGAAAAATGGGATTATTTTCACCGTTCATGTTGATGAGGTCAATGCCATTCTGGGCAGGACTACATCACACCCAGAACAAAGACTGTTTATGTATATGTCGTTACAAGATGGAACAACGCCATAAACAATTGATTCGCTTATTATTCAAAGGGACTAAGTACCATTTTGGTCGTCTTGATACTAACAGAAACTACTAACACGGATAACAAAAACTGTTTAAATTGTGAATAAGCTAGTTTTAGTACAGTTTTTGTTTGTGATAGAATAGAATAGAGTAGAATGTGAAATGTTGACATTTAACTACATTGTATCATAGGATAGATCTTTTAAACCCAAATAAGTTTTGAATAAAACATCACTAAAGAGAGCTGAAGTGCTGAACCTTGCCAAATCGTGTGATATATCATTGAATCGCTCTTTTAAAACCAAATAAGATTCTTAAGAGATTTGACGCCAGAGTGGTGGTATTGGTACTAACTTTTGAAACAGCAAATTCTCTTTAACTTCCTTCAGTGAAGTTACATAAAAAAATTCAGACAAGGCGCGAAGAACTCGTAACATCGTAATAGTTTATGTGGTGCATTTTTGAAGAAAGAAAAAACTATGTAACTAGATACGTAAAATTGAAAAAAAATATTTTTTATCTTCTTAGAGGAAACCATTCAAGGCATACCTCACATTATCGAACTTCTGCAATACCCAAATTTGGCTTTGTTTCCGAGTAATTTGAGACTTACTGTTAGACATCTCAATTTCTTAATTTATTGTAGAATCATTTATCAATATATATATTAACTATGTGTCGTTAGAAGCACTTCAATCTGAAGGAATTAATTTTATATGCTGTGGACATACCATACCGCCATCCTATGGCACGGATAACAGAAAGCAAGTGAAGAACTGTACATTTTTTTAATAAATCTGTATTTTGTAGTAATTTTGATTGAGTGTCATTTTCAGCAAGAAAATTCAGGAAAACTGAACGTGAACCGTAGAATACGCATCTAAACCGTAAATTGTGTGTTTAAACTTTGAAAGGACAGAAAAAGTAAACAAACGCCAGAGTTTACGTTCTATCGCCAAAACAGGATATAAACGTCAAAATGCATTTACACCAACAACATAAGATGAAGAGGAAAATATGTTATTTATTTGCTTAATAAACTATCCATTAAAATCTATTGAAATTGTTTAAACATTATATTGGAAATATGTATCTTCTGGATGTCGAAATAGGTAGTCCAAAGCTTACAGAATGTTTAGATTATTGGCGCTTTAGGATGTACATACTATAAATAATACAATTGGAGTGAAGCTACAAATTGATAATTTTCGACATGTTTTATGTGTTTTAAAAAGACGTTATAGAGATATCTCTCGTTGATGGTGTTTAAATAATAATTAATTTAATTGTAATTTTAAAATTATGGGTTAATTGATACTAAGATTAGTGAAAAACAGAACTATAAATGTTAAAATTGCAAATGAAAACAAGCACTTGGATTAGACATCCTAGTAAATACTCGCAGATGGCGTAAAACGCCATTTAAATCAAAAAATCTGATGTGGCCAGGCACATGACTTTATCATACTACATATAAAATTAATAGTTTAGCTGCATGAGATTCTATTTGATCGAGATCGGCTATGTCCGCATTAAAATAAAAATAGTAGAACTAGACAGATATCTCAATTAAAGCTGCGTTCGGATATTGTACTCCGTTGACACCGGGTACACCGTCCAAATGACACTTACGTGTTATTGGGGGTAAAAAGTGTAACGGTGTACAATATCCGAACTCAGCTTATATAGACAGTAGGTATTGTCAAAACATTAACGTGTGACACTAGCTACTGTCATTAGAATCAAAATATCTGACAGATCCTGGCTACTAGTTTTAATGCAGTACGACCGATCTCGATGAAATAAAATTCGCTCATGCACTCCGTTGACACCGGGTACACCGTCCAAATGATAAAGTAAAAAATCATTATTTATCGGTATTTCTTTGCTTGGTCTATATTTAAGGATGGAAGACTTTCAAACACCAGAATGTCACAGATTGATCAAATTGGCGAGTGGTATTGTCCTTAATCGTATTTATTTTTACTTTATCATACGCAGTATGTAAAGTATTATAATCATGCCAAAAAAAAATTTTGAGATTTTAGCGGAAATATGTCTTTTTGGGTCCCCTGAACATTTTTGACCAAGGTACAAAAAATGTCGGTCTGTGTGTGTGTGTGTGTGTGTGTGTGTGTACCCGTTTTTGTGGCGACGATTCCGGAGAAACTACTAAAGGTGTCGGGACAAAACTTCATATTTAGAAGTTTCATAACCAAACTTAGAGCTGAAAAGCTTTCTGTTGAAAAGGGTCCAAAGGAACTGGTGGTTTACTCATAGCATTTTTCGAAGATTTTGCAAAGGAGCCGCTATTTGTGTAATGTCGTCAAAATAGTTAAATAATAAATTAAAGGAGAGGAAATTTTCTATAATTTATGTATATGACATTTTTTGGTAGAATTTATAGTTTAGCTGCATGAGCAAATTCTATTTCATCGAGATCGGCCGTACTGCTTTAAAACTAGTAGCCAGGATATGTCAGATTTTTTGATTCTAATGACAGTAGCAAGTGTCAAACGCTAATGTTTTGAAAATACTACTGTCAATATAGGCTGCGTTCGGATATTGAACCCCGTTACACTTTTTACACCCAATAACACGTAGGTGTCATTTGGACGGTGTACCCGGTGTCAACGAAGTACAATATCCGAACGCAGCTTTAATCGAGATATCTGTCTAGTTCTACTATTTTTTTTTAATGCAGACATACCCGATCTCGATCAAATATAATCTCATGCAGCTAAACTATTAATTTTATATATAGTATGATAAAGTCATGTGCCTGGCCACATCAGATTTTTTTATTATGCGTGCTTGATTATTTTGTAATGTAAATTTTTATACTATTAAATTATATTTTCCTTCTCTGAATTATTAACAGTTCCACTATTAAATTTAAAATATATAAGCGTCAATAATTTAATTGTGCTGTCACCCTCAATTGTTGTTAACAATCCCTAATTTGTAGTGCTGAGTACATTCTTTAGTGCAAAATTGTAGTTGTGTAATGTAAATACCTAATTTGTAGAGCTGATATATCATTTTTAGTATGTTTATGTACGATTAATGCATATTCATATATTATTGCTTATTATTTTTATTCCAAACTATTTATTTAATAAGTTTTCTGACTAGGTGTCTCCCTTGTTGAGGAGCAATAGTAATTTAATACACATAAGTGAAAATGTTTAACGATATACTTTGTCAAAGTAATATTATAAGTTAATAACATACAGGCGGGATGTAAATTTTAAATAAACCAAAAAATTATTTCTTTTTTAAATCCAGCTGTAATTTTTGACTTATTTAAAATTTACATCCCGCCCGTATGTCACCATATTATTAATACACATATATTTGCATTATTCCGTGTATTGAACGGAAGCGGAATGTATAGTATGCATGAATCTATAAATTCCCATTCATATAGTTACACGGTTAGCCAATATTATTTACAACAAGTTTTTAGAATTAAGCTTAGAATTAAAATTTTTTTGCAAATTTCCATAATAAAATGAACACACTGTATATTAAAACTATATTTAAACGAGAGGTTGTTTAAATCTAAAAAACTTTTTGAACAATTTGTTGATTTTTTTGCAGTTGGAGAATTATTTAGGTGTTGTGACTATTTTTGGTTAATAGCTTATAATTAAAAGATAAAACATTTTATAATAAAATGATTCCTATAAAAAAACCGTAGAATTAATGCCAGAATTGAAAAATGTAATAATATATAGAGTGTTCTATTTAAAAAAAAAAGAGGATAGGTTACCAAATTTTTGTAATAAAATGAGCACCTTGTATATTAAAAAAATATTTAAACGATAGCTTGTTTAAAGCCACAAATTTTTGAAATCTTACGGTTGGAAATTATTTATAGGGAAAATATAACTTTCTTTCATCACTTTCTATGATCTGGCACGCAAAAACAGAATTTGATTAATAACAATAAAGCTGTTTAGTTCCAGAACTACGTTGTTCAAATTGGTAACAATAATGAAATCTATTCTAAACCCTAGTTTATAGGATTTCTAATAAAATTTGTCTAGTTTACATGGAATCTTAATTTATTATTGATTAACAGCATAAATAATTTAATGAATTAAAAATAAAAAACTGATTAATTCTTAATAATAAATATAAATAACTGTAATATTACGGATATTATAAGTAACGACTACAATCTTCTTACTGCAAAGCCAATATGAAAATGACGACAAACTCACAGAAGCGCCTCATCTAAATTAGTTTATTTTTCATATGATTGAAACCTGAAGACAAGCAGGCTGGCTCTACCCATTAACCGCCCATGAGACATGAAAATAATCAATCAAAAACGTCACGACAGTGCACACAGAACCCGTACGCTAATATCTTACAACAGTGATCCATTACACTTGCCATATTTTCATAACATTTCACTACGAAGAAGCGTTTGACGATTAACGTAACCAATCTGCAATATAATAATGATATAAGTATTTATTTATTATTATCATTCTATGATCGGATCGGGAATATATCTAGAGATACGATTGTTTATCGTCGCAAGTTGAAAATCAAAAATAACTCGAAATCATACCTGATCGGTTGGACTTTGCTTTTGACGCAATCATTTGGCACACACAGTTTCGACTGTCTAATGAACTTTCGAGATAAAATATCTTTCTGAGAATTAACGCGGCTGTGAGAGAAGCCAGATTGTCTGCTAAAGTTTATTTTTTGTTTTGTTTATTGCACATTTTATACTGGGCTTTATATCATGATGAAGGAACTGCATCAAAAGTAATTGCCTGTAACTTAAATGTGTGATGTGAGTCTAATTCAACTAATCTTAGCCTACAGTTAGGTTGCCATGTGACATTGTTAACAAGTAAACAATATGTGTGATGACTACCTTCTCTATTTTTGATATTTGGGAAAAGGTTTACCCCATACACAGTGAAGTTCACAATTGAACATATTTGTTAACATTTCATTATGTTTGACAATACCTTATGTTGTAACTATTGTAAAACAATGCTTTGGATGAAATTTGATTTTTTTATTTATTGTGTACTCAACCTGCGGGATATCGCTCTACATCTGTTTTTAAATCTTGATAACTTTTACGACAATTATTATTGGTCTTATAAACAAGGAGCATATTTAAAAGTTTTCCACCATTAATGTCAATGTGCAAGACAAAATATGAAGAAAACATGTCGATTGGAAACATAGCCACTTTGATATTTTTATGGTAATTTTAGACAGCAATTATATGAACAGTCAATACAGAATTCAGATATAAGTTTAAATTTGGAACAAATATGTATTGCTGAAAATAGCTGAAAATTAAATTAGCTATATTCTTACATCAAAACATGTGTACAAACACTTTAATAAGAAGACATATCTCGGTTTTTAAATTAAATATTTATTTTTCTTATATTCCTTTATTAATAGAAATAAAGTATCTCTATATGTTCAGATATTTTGAAAAATGAAAGGTGCACAAACACAGGCAACGTATTTTGAATTCAGTAGCGAAACAAATATGCTACATCAATAAATAATTGAACCCTAGACCCGGCAATAGAGATTTTTGCGTGACATAAATACTAGCAGGAAGCCGACGGTCCTAGGTCACGTGGAACAGTCCGTAGATATGTTTCCTACTTAGACCAGGCAATAGAGACTTTTTCGTGACAAAAATAGTATCAGCAAGCCGCCGGTCCCCGGTCACGTGGAATAGTCCGTAGATGTATTGTGATGTGTTTTCGACTAGCAAATATCATTACTTAATTTGTTATAAACAAAAAACCTAAAAAAATCGTGCTTTTTTTCGTTGTTCGCTTGTAAAAGCTGAACCGATGGAGCAATCTTGATACTGTCAACAGGCGAATTGTAGAGAATGAAAAGACGAAAAAAATGAACCCTACACGGACCCGATCGGATTAATATTAACCGAGGAAATTCGGAAGAACCGGAGAAATCTGCATTTTTTAAAAAATTCATAGGTCCGCCATTTTCAAAGTTGTAACGCAGGCTTTTCGCGAGTAAGTAGCGATCGATGGGTACTTTAAGTGTGCACAACCCAGGCGTTGTCCGACGATTAGTTTTTTCACAATTGCAATTTGCATTTTTTTTATTCAATATGGCTCGGCGAACCTGATTTTGCGTTAAAATGTCGCGAAATAGGCGAAATATGCTTGCAAACTTGACCGAAATCTGCCGCGCGCTCAAACGCTGTCGAGTAGTGGGGTAGGCGGCGGACTCGGGGAAGCGCGCAGCGCGTTGGGATTACTATAGATACGCGCTTCCCCGCGTCGGCCGCCTACCCCCACTACTCGACAGGTTTGGAGCGCGCCGCAGATTTCGGTCAAGTTTGCAAGCATTTTTCGCCTGTTTCGCAACATTTTAACGCAAAATCCGAATAGACGTTTTGTAGTTTTGTAATACTTCTACTTTCGGAATACGTAAAAAAAATTAAAAGCGGACCACCTCCGAAGCATCCAGGCTCGCCGAACCATATTGCATAACAAAAATTCAAATCGCAATTGTGCAAAAACTAATCATCGGACAACGCCTGGGTTGTGCACACTTAAAGTACCCATCAATCGCTACTTTCTCGCGAAAAGCCTGCGTTACAACTTTGAAAATGGCGGAGTTATGAATTTTTGAAAAAAGCGCAGATTTCTCCGGTTCTTCCGAATTTCCTCCGTTAATATTAACCCGATCGGGTCCATGTTGGGTTCATTTTCTTCGTCTTTTCATTCTCTACAATTCGCCTGTTGACAGTATCAAGATTGCTCCATCGGTTCAGCTTTCACAAGCGAACAACGAAAAAAAGCACGATTTTTTTAGGTTTTTTGTTTATAACAAATTAAGTAATGATATTTGCTAGTCGAAAACACATCACAATACATCTACGGACTGTTCCACGTGACCTGGGACCGGCGGCTTGCTGATACTATTTTTGTCACGAAAAAGTCTCTATTGCCTGGTCTAACTCGCAAATATCATTTCTTAATTTGTTATAAACAAAAAACCTAAAAAAATCGTGTTTTTGGTTGTAAAAGCTGAACCGATGGAGCAATCTTGATGCCTTCAACAGACGAGTTGTAGACAATGAAAAGACGAAAAAATGAATCCTGCACAGACTCGATTAAATTAGTATTAACGGAGGGAATTCGAAAAAACCGGAAAATCTGCGTTTTTTCAGAAATTCATAACTCAACCATTTTCAAAGTTGTAGCGGAGAC
Source organism: Aphodius sticticus (assembly GCA_963966075.1). NCBI lineage: Eukaryota > Metazoa > Arthropoda > Insecta > Coleoptera > Scarabaeidae > Aphodius > Aphodius sticticus. The sequence continues at coordinate 22,735,210 of OZ014510.1, forward strand.
TTTTCGCGTGAAAGTAGCGCTTGATGGGTACTTTGAGTGTGTACAACCCAGGCGTTGTCCGATTATTAGTTTTTGAGCAATAGCTATTTGAATATTTTTATGCAATATGTTTCGGCGAGCCTGGATGCGTCGGAGGTGGTTTGATTTTAATTTTTTTACGTTTTTCGAAAGTAGAAGTATTGTGCTATAAAACTTCCATTTTAATTTTGCGTTAAAATGTTGCTAAATAGGTGAAAAATGCGTCCAAACATGACCGAAAACTGCCGCGCGCTCCAACGCGGTCGAGTAGTGAGGCGCAACAATTACAAATTACAAAGTTCTGCAATTAATTTTGTAATAGTAAGCATACAAGTATCCATCCACTAGGAGATCCAATTTTTATCAATTGAGTTTAATATCGTATTTTCATGGTTTTTGACAAAACCATTTAATGAATTTTTGATGAATAGAAAACGTTTTATCAATTTCTGAGTTGTTACAATGGGTAGAAACATTCATTGACTCCAGTATTATCAATGAATCCTGCATTGAAAAGATTGTTTAAATTGTTTCTACAACTTAACGAAATGCGGTACTCAAGCTACAAAAATACCTGCTTAGTAACAAAATCATTACCAAAAAGTTGATAATATACAATGGGTTCTTTATCAAATTGAAGTGATTCAGTCTGGTCTATTAATAATGCCTATCTCAACAATAGGAAAACCGAAAATTTCAATGGGTCTGTTGCAATCGTCGATTACTGCTATCTGCTGCAATATTGAGGTTACGTAAACAATAATTCGAAGGTGACGTCTTGCAGATACATTTTATAATGAACAATTCCGATGTTTACGTGACATATCGCACAACAAAAAACACGAATATGCTAAGTAATTGACGTCAGTAATTCATTTCCAAACTTATCTTTGGTATACATTTTAAATTAAACAAGTTTTAAAGGACGCATAATGAGTATCCCTCGGAACGGAACCAATTTAAAAATCAGCTGATGTGACGTCACGGTTTAGGGTGTAGGCTATGGAGGGTCTTATAGGGGAAGTGCCCTGTCAGCAACAGTAATCGTCCCCGATCTTTGTCGTCCTTGACAGGTAGGGGAACTGAAATATTTACACACTAATTCTGGTCTCCGTCATCCCAACACAAAGGACGTCGGATACACCTTGCCCTACTAGTTGGTCCTGGGCACGTCTGTGGCTTACCAAAAAGGGCTTCCTTTGTGTTGGTGGTTCTTTGTATGTTAATTTCTCCCAACGAAAAACTGACCGCTAAGATGATGTTTTTAGTGTTTCTCCTTCTGTTGATTTACTACTCTCCTTTGTTTGGGGGACTTATTTCGGTCCGCTAAGTGATTAATTGTATTGGAGGGTGTGAGGTGTAATAAACAGGAGCCTAATTAACTCTTTACGCTCGATAAACAACAGGAATGATTACTCATCCAAATATTATAAGTATACCTTGTAAGCGAGTTTACATTAGCCATGTAGGTATGAATATAATTTTGTGAATATGACTTTTTGATACCATGTAAAATATAAAAAGGCTTCTCAAACTTTTTTCATGGACGACTTCTGTGAACCAGACACATTTTTCACGAATTCTTGACTGTCATAAATTCTGTCAATGTTGCTTATTTTAATATATTACCGGCAATGTGTAGCAGTACAGAAAAGATTTGCGTTGCAAAAATTACCGTAAATATGAGTATTTAAGTTCCCGGGATCCCGAAAAAGTTAAATCTAAATTATTTTCTTTTTACTTTATCATACGCAGTATGTAAAGTATTGTAATCATGCCAAAAAAATTTTTTGAGATTTTAGCGGAAATATGTCTTTTTGGGTCCCATGAACATTTTTGACCAAGGTACAAAAAAATGTCTGTGTGTGTGGATGTGTGTGTGTGTGTGTGTGTGTACCCGTTTTTGTGGCGACGATTCCGGAGAAACTACTAAAGGTTAGAACTACTAAAAGGGTTGAAAAGGGTTCAAAGGAACTGGTGGTTTACTCATAGCATTTTTCGAAGATTTTCAAATGAGCCGCTATTTGTGTAGTGTCTATAATTTATGTATATGACATTTTTTGGTAGAATTTATAGTTTAGCTGCATGAGCAAATTCTATTTCATCGAGATCGGTCGTACTGCTTTAAAACTAGTAGCCAGGATATGTCAGATTTTTTTATTCTAATGACAGTAGCTAGTGTCAAACGCTAATGTTTTGAAAATACTACTGTCAATATAGGCTGCGTTCGGATATTGAACACCGTTACACTTTTACACCCAATAACACGTAAGTGGACGGTGTACCTGGTGTCAACAGAGTACAATATCCGAACGCAGCTTTAATCGAGATATCTGTCTAGTTCTACTAGTTTTATTTTAATGCAGACATAGCCGATATCGATCAAACAGAATCTCATGCAGTTAACTATTAATTTTATATATAGTATGATAAAGTCATGTGCCTGGCCACATCAGATTTTTTTTGTTGATTAGCGAAATGTGGGCACTGATCTACAAAATAAATAAATCACATGAGCTGCTATTTTTTAAGAGTGAACTCTAGTCTATAACAGCACCTTTTCTGATTAAATTAAGTATCAAGCATAAAATGTTACAACAACATGTTGCTATATTAGGACGAATAGATTTTGCCAGAAGTAGATATGGAGGCAAACATGAATCTTTTCAGCTTCTTTAAGTCCAAGTGCTCCAACCAAGTACTCTTCTTAGCACTTGGTTTGATAACTTAGTCCTGAAGATGCCTCTTGCAACAGAGCGCGAAACGTCGACTGCTTCAAAGTGCTCAACGCGGTTTCCACCCGGAAATCAATATATCATTCACTCAGACCGCGGAAGTCTACAATCTAGATAGACTGAATTAAAAGTTCTAGGTTTCTTCTGATAACGCTCATTGTCGTCAGATCAATAGAAATCAAGATGTTGTGAGTGAGACATGATATCGATGGGGACTTTTTGCACGTCATTTGTAATACCCAAATAATCAGCTAGGATTTTTACGAAGTGTATTCGCAATTTGACTGAGCTACATACGATTTACGGTAACTTTTCATAATTACTATATCTTTCAAAGCACTTTTGCTGTAGTTTTTTTACGTAAAATTTCCTGTGATTTCACACAACTCTTTCTTTGTATGTTTGGTAGTAAAAATGGCAGAAAAGCTGCATCGCTAATTTCTACAGAATTGGCAATTTAAATTTAGCCCAAAAAGCTATTTCCTTCATATTTACCAGAAATGAAAGTTAAACAAAGTGATTAAAAATATTCGTAAACTTTTGTTTCCAGCATTACTAACTGATCTATGATCAGTATGATCACAATAGAGAATTCTACTTTATTAAAATCCAAAGAACACTTTCCACATGAAACCGTTTTAAATGATAGATGCTTCTGCTCTTGGAGAAAATATTGGTGCCTCGGATTTTTAGACTCAGATGTACATAAGGCGAAAACAGTTTTTCAATAATCACCATAATCACCAAGTTTAGCGTAAATCATTGTTTTATTGAAAGCAAATTGCTTGAGTATTTAAAACGGTTAGTTATTTATACGAAATAAAGGCAATTTTTATAGCAAATTGTATGAGCTTAATACTAACAACCATTTTCATCTACCGATTCTAATCTTTTGTATCAAAACCATACATTTCTGAACCTCGATGACTGCGGTCCAATATAGAATAGGTACTAGTTTGGTCCAAATAAATCAATTGCCGAAAAAGCACACGGAACATGATGCAACGTACGATTGCACAAAATGATATAAACATAAGTCGCTGGAACAAAAATGCGGTTATGATTGTTACCAGCTATTTTGAAAGTGTTGACCTATTGTTGTGCCATGGTATAACCGCAAAGAAAGAAATAATATTAACATGAGAAACAACTGTAATATTTGTCCGACGTCGCTGGCATACAATTATTTTGGTATAATTAATTTTCTTATCACTAATTTAGGTGACAGTTCAGACTGTCACCACTGTAATGCTCTTTACTAAGGGTATAATGATCTGATACGAAATTATCTCCTCCGTAAACACCATCTTGGATAATGGAGTGATTAGAAGGATGGATACCTAGCTTGGTAATGACCAAGATTAGCTTTAAGTTGCATGCTGTTTCAAAGTACTGAACCTAAGTAGAAAATTACCTGATAATAATAATAATAATAATAATATATTTAAAAAACTCAAAATTACAGCTCAAGTCAAAATAAAATACACAACATAATACTATTTCATTAGTAAAAAAAATTCATCGACACTATACGGAACCATCTGAAGAAGCAATTCTTTTAGGCGTTTCTTTATTATCATAGTGGTCTGTGTTTTCAGTTCTTCTGGTAGGGCATTGTATAGTCTAAACCTTATTGAAGTGATTTCCGTGGATTTTAGTCGCCTAAAGGGAACCTCAGCGACCTCGGGCCTTCTGATATTATAAGGCGCTGGTGTTTTCTTTTTTAATGTTTTGATGGCAACCAATACTTGCTGAAGGATGAAGGTTGCGGGTACAGTCAGAATTCCAGACTTTTTGAAGAGTGGCTTGCAAGATGTTGTCTGTGGAACTCCCGATATAGCTCGAACAGCCTTTTTTTGAAGAAGCAGAATCTTTCCTGCATGTGCAGAGTATCCCCAGGCCGACACACCATAACTAAACACGGAGTGGAACATACCGTGGTAGGCAAGAATGGCTGCGTCCTTTCCAGCTATTAAAGATATTCGTCGAACACCGTAGATGGCTCTCGATAACTTAGTGCTTAGGTTTCAGACTTCCTCACTCCATGTCAGCTTAGCATCAAAGTGGATGCCGAGGTATTTTGCTGGTTCCTGGTTTTGCAGAACTTCGCACCGCCTCGAGGACGTGAAGATCAGCTCTTGGGATTTGTCTTTGTTAAGCAGCAACCTGTTGTTATAGAACCATTCCTCAGCATTATGCAATAACCAGGGCATACGAAGACGTAATCCAGTCAGACTCTGATCTGCAGCAGTTAAGACCACGTCATCAGCGAAGAGTAATGATGAGCAGGGCAGATTTACTGGTAGGTCATTTATGTAGAGTAGGAAGCACAATGGACCAATGACACTTCCCTGTGCCACACCTCTAGACAAAATGTTTGTCGCGCCGTATCTCCCGCCAACGCACGTGATACTAGGTCTTTCCTCGAAATAGGATGCCATTAGCTTGTACGCTAAACCTCGGATTCCGCATCTCTCAAGCTTAGCCAGCAGTATTGAGTGGGAGATACTATCAAAGGCTTTACTCAGGTCGCAGAAAAGAGAACCGCAGTAGCTGCCCCCCTCCAGCGTCTCCGCAACGCCATCCAGCATTGTGAGGATAGCGTCTCTTGTTGAGGTCCCTCTTCTAAATCCAAACTGGACAGGCGAGATAATGTTCTTGGAGTCAACGAAATTCACCAGGCGATTGTAGATGACTGATTCCACCAGCTTTGAGAATATTGGCAGCAAGGATATTGGCCTATAATTACCCGGATCGGATCTGTCACCCTTCTTATGTATGTGCACTACTTTGGCTTTTTTCAATGCTTCAGGAAAGACGCCTGTTTCCAGGCAGCTATTGATGATGTGTGACAATGGCAAGGAGATGGATAATGCTGCAATTTTGACAATGTTTGTGTTTATGCCATATATATCAACGCTGTTGCTGTTTTTAAAACGTTTTATATGATCCTCAACTTCGGATGGATATGTTGGCGCAAGGTAGATTGAGTCTTTCACCACTGCAACCTTTGAAAGCAGTGCACTGAGGTTGTCTGTTTGCGATGAAAAGCTAGCGGTGAGTTTTTGCTCTAAGTTTTTGTAGTAGTCATCAAATTTTTCTGGAGGAGGGATCAATTCATTCGTCGACTGCCGTGCTTTACCTGTCTCCCAGTTTATAACTTGCCATGCGGCCTTCTGCTTATTGCTGGCTTGTTGCACTCGGTGTGTGTAGTAGGCCTTCTTGGCTATTTCTACCTGGTGTAGGTAGAACTTTTTGTATTCGTCGTATATAGTCTTAAATTCCCGATCGTTTGTCTGTTTGTAGGTTTCCAACAAAAGTGCCAGCGTTTCTCTAGTCCAGTCATTATAATCATTTGGAAATGCAAATGAACCGAGAAGGCTAAATTTTTGATATGATGTTGGGGGGGGGGGGGGGGCTAGAAAAGCTTAACTTCAAATTGTCGACCAAGATGTCCTATGTGCATTTTCCGCCATCTTGAAAAAAGGGGTTACATTCAGTGTTTTTACAATAACTCGGTTCTCCGTTGAGATACGATAATTTTGAATGAATGCTTTTTTGTTGCTTTTTTTACGCTCTACAATAAGGTTTCTTACATTTTTTTTTCTATCTTTCATCGTTATTGAGATATCCATCGAGAAAGTTTAAATTTAAGGTAGTGAAATTTGTGTTTTGCTATTTTCTCTTTTCTCGCGATAAATATCGAAAAAATTTCTATTATGAAACATTTAGAGCATATTCAGACGTACAATTTTGTTTTTTTATTTTTTCCCGTCGACCAAAATTGCGATCTCTAGCGCGCCGCAAATTCGGTAAGTCAGCGCCCCGCTTCGATTTAGCCGCTCGCACGGTTGTATGCACACGTCAAAACGGATGAAAGGTTGTTCGGGGAATTATTGGGATACAAAATAAATAAATAAACCGGACAAATTATGAAACAAACACATGAAATTTATTGAACAAATAATTTTTTGTGTAGCCGAAAATAATAATAATATTTTTCGTCGTTTCGATGGCCCTGGCTGAAGAAGTCCGTTCTCGGTTAACTCTTCGAGTTGTGGAGACTCTCGAACCGCAGGAAATGATGCTGGGGTGGTCGAAATATCATCATCATCATCATCGTGAGCTATCGCTGTACATTTTTATTCCACTGCTCCAATGTACCGCCTTTATCTTTTGTGATGGTCGTGGCAAGAAAAACTTGCAAAGATTCGGGATCAGCGGCTTCGACATCTTTTACGAATGCATCAGATGGGGGATAATTATTTTTGTCGTAAGCGACACCTTATGTCCTCGCGGATCATTGCAGCAGCTTCGCGAATAACAGCCTTTCTTCCCGAGAGTCCTTTTTTTTCTCATACCATTTCTCCGAAAGTATTTTAAAGCCCGTATTCCGAAAACAAACTACACAATCACGTCCTAGTTTTTCGTTTATAAGAATCATCTCCTTACTTATACGATCGATATCTCAATAACCATGAACAGTACGTAACAAATGTATAGGGCCTAAATTGTAGAGCGTGAAAAAAGCAACAAAAAAGTATTCATTCAAAATTATCGTATCTCAACGGAAAACCGAGGTATTGTAAAAGAACTGTATTAACCCTTTTTTCAAGATAGCGGAAAATGCACATAGGAAATCTTGGTCGACAATTTGAAGTTAAGCTTTTCTAGGACCTCCCCGCGTCATATCAAAAATTTAGCCTTCTCTGTTCATTTGCATTTCTATCCCTTTTCATTTTTCGACGTAATGACTGGACTATGACATTAGGAACGGAACAACAAATCTACCTGATGGGGTAATCGTTTTTTTTTGTATTTGTAAATAAGTTACTGTTAATGCAATTGATTTGTAAAATCTATTGTTTAGTTAAATCTAGTTTAGCGGATCAGCAATTCTCACCAGAGCAGATCAGAATTTACCATATTGATAACTGAAATAAAAATACCATTGCCAGAAAAGGCCCATCACCAATCTCAATGCACTTCGACTAATATTGAGTAATAGAAACAACGGAATAGGAGACACATGGTACATCTGAGATATGTTTTGAAATTATGACGAGAGTGCACTCACTGTTTAGGTTATTCAACAATACGTGTTGCTCATGTTTAATTGGGTGAAATTTTGACATTTGACACGTGGATATGATATGATCTTTATTTTCTCGCGGCAAAGTTGATATTTTACCGTGATGTTGTAATTTTGATATGATGATTCATAATATTCGTCAATAGATAATAAATGGATTATAGCTAAATCCCTCACAAATATTGTTTATTCCGTGATATTAATTATATTCAAGGTAAAATCGTATCAAAATCATGAGTCGCATAACAAATGAATACAAATTTTCATGAAACATTAGCCCGTTAGAATCAATGACAGTTTCTAATATTTATGGCAATAGTGTGTATTAAAAATAGAACAAAAAAAACAATAAGATAGGTGATTGTGATATCAAATTTTCAAAATTCATACTCCACATACATAATTCCATTTAAAGTCGAAAGACAAATTTTATTTTCAAATTTTACGATCAGTTATAAATGATCCCCTATAATGGAAACACCCTTTCTATTTTACGTTTTTTGATAAATTTTTGTTTATTTAAATATAAAAAATAGTCTTTGAGCCAGATATAAATTAGAGTGATTCTACTTGTATCAAAAATACTTTTTTTTTCATGTGTAAGCCCTTCAGATTGTTATATGACCTGAGAATTTGTTGAGTAATTGCTACAACTTTCTGAAATTGTTTTTTAAAGGATGTTTGGATAATAATGTCTTGTTCTATTCTGTTGCCAATTTTGGGTACATTTAATAAACCCGATTCAATTTTCTTTAAAAAAATCTGATGTGGCCAGGCACAAGACTTTATCATACTATATATAAAATTAATAGTTTAGCTGCATGAGATTCTATTTGATCGAGATCGGCCATGTCTGCATTACAATAAAACTAGTAGAACTAGACAGATATGTCGATTAAACTGCGTTCGGATATTGTACTCCGTCGACACCGGGTACACCGTCGAAATGACACTTACGTGTTATTGGGTGTAAAAAGTGTAATACAATATCCGAACGCAGTTTATATTGACAAAAGTTATTGTCAAAATATTAGCGTTTGACACTACCTACTGTCACTAGAATAAAAAAATCTGACAAATCCTGGCTACTAGTTTTAATGCAGTGCGACCGATCTCGATGAAATAGAATTTGCTCATGCAGCTAAACTATTGATTGTACCAAAAATGTTATAGTCATAAATTATTCAGAATTTCCTCATCTTTAATTTATTATTTAACTATTTTGATGAAATTCCAGAAATGGCGGCTTATTTGCAAAATCTTTCAAAAATGCTAAGACTAAACCTCCAGTTCCTTTGGACCCTCCAGTTTGGTTATTAAACTTCTAAATATGAAGCTTCGTCCCGATGCCATTTTTTTGTACCTTGGTCAAAAATTTCAGGGGACCCAAAAAGACATATTTCCGCGAAAATCTCAAAAATTTTTTTTGGCACGATTACAATACTTTACATACTGCGTATGATAAAGTACCTAAAAATTATGTTCTCAGTTCCCGAAAGTCAATATTTTGTTCAACAATGTCCTTATGTAAGTATGAAATATTTTCTTAAAATTTTAATGCCGCTGAATTCAGAAAAAAAATGGTAAGTCTGTAGTAAGTTGGTGGTGAGCATTTTAATGGCTCTAAAGCCTAGCAACAGGCAACAACCTCGGACCAGACATATAAATTGATATTACTGCTGTCTACATGTCAAATAAAAATATCATCGCCAAGGGCAGGTCCATCACAAAAAGCCATGCTACAATTGCTACATGTTGCGCGATGTTGCGCTGGTCTAAACTAGGCTTAAGACGTATTAAGTGTTATTTGTATTAAGTGTAATTTTTTACTTTTTATGATTTAATCTTTTAAAAGAGCAAAATATTTACCACAAAGTTGCTAATGGCGTCTGATGGTAGCCTGTTTCTACGACTACAACAATGCATTTACATTGGACCGCGATTCACAAGATTTAATAAAAATACAAACCTGTCATCTGGTGCCAAAATGTTGATTTTATGTCGAATTCCATTTCAGCACATTATATTTAATCGAAAACATACAAATAAGTTTTATATTTATGGTAAAAATAGATGGAATGGTACTTAAGTTTCTATAAAAATTATTTTTTTGTTAAATAGTCCTTGACGAAATAACAACCTCCATCAACAAAAAAACCCGATGACCGTTCTGTAATCTAATCTCGTTATTTTTATCCGCATTATTAAATTAAACTTCGCATTATCCATATTTACCTTTCGTATGATTAAAAAAACCCTTCAGAATGTTTGCTCACTTACTAACAACAAACATTTCTCAATCTCTCTTCCTGTTAAAATTAAGCACCAAAATTTCCGACAGCTCAAGTCGTCGTTTACGGACGAATTACATGCAAATGCTACACGCACATGTTCGATATCTGTTTGAAAATAAATTAGTTAAAAATAACGTCCATATGTGCGATGAGCTTTAGAAAAACACACGGGAAAAATACTTCTGAAGTATGGTGAAGCGTTGAAAACTTAAAAATGGACCATTGCCAACGATCGTCTACCTCCACTACCATAAGTTTGGTGATATTCCTGGAAACTTTAATTAATGGCCGGTCTAAAATTAACGCTAAAATCAATTAAAAATCTAGTATATTCTCGCGCGGTTTTTTAGGAACACGTCAGCTTTTAGAGTTTACCTTGCGCAACACCTACATCTATAGATACTTGTCATCGTCGCGAATGATTTTCTTATCTCTACTTCAGTAATTGTTTGTTCCCGCTAGACTTATCGTCGGCTTATTCAATTCATTTGTTATCTTTATTTCCAAGGTTGTTGTAAACGATTTGTAATCAGTCTGTGTACATACGTAGGTGATGCAATTACATGAGATATGACACAGTTATACTAGACTTTGTGGAGCTTCAATTATTGTATTATTTTATAAATAGGTACCTTAGAAAAATTAAACAAGATTTTGCAAACCTTTCAGACTCGTGACTCTTGCAGAGATAAATCATTAATACAGTACACTTAATTAAAGCAGTATTACAGCTTCCGCTCATACCGGAAGCTGCGCTAGTCGCATAGCTAGCAGTTTAACTGTGGTCGTCAAGGTTTTGCGTTGTTCCTCTTCTGTCTGTACGGTGTTTATTCAGCATTTCTGTTTCCCAACAACACATTTCCTGTTTTATTACATATGTGAAGGTCTTTTAGACATATCCTCTAAAGAAAACCATTGTAATTCCATTTTTACAAATTGGTTTCTTTTGAATTCCTTTCTTTATGAGATTATCTTCAGAGATTATCATCACCACTAGACTTTCAGGATAATCCTGACTGTGTTCAATTTTAAAATTATTGCAGTGCCAACTAAATCTCCACGTGGAGATTCGGCTTTTGTCTGACGTGGGTTCGGGAATCCCATCGGTATGTTTATTTTTTGAACGCCAGAAATCAGTGACCTATATATTTAATATCACTTAAATGAGATTTTTGCAAATGACGAAATTCAAGTACACATTGCTGGAAACGTTAAAACTGAACTGATAAATGAAGTATCTGCATAATGTTATGATTACTGAAGTGGTGTTATCGCAAAGTTCATAAAAAGTGGCAAACAAGTAGTTACGATTATGCAATACGACTCGATCTTGTCTCAACTTGTCTACAAAAACTGCGGCAAGTATGTACACTCGCGGAAAAGAATGTACCTATACATTCTTTTTTTTGTGCACCTATAACGAAAAAACTATCTAATTTTGTGAAATTGTTTATTGCGATTTTTTTCTTCATTTAGTTTGAAACATACTGCCTTCGGAGAAATTCCTAAAGAAACAAGGTAGGTACCTATTTCATAAAAGAAATTAATAAAACATTTTTTACTTTTTATACCACGCAATCAACTCAAGTTTTAACTATGTGTTAATTGTTTCTTTTGTATGAACATGATTTCTATCGAAAAGAAATTAACTCTAACGTAGATTTTTCTGACAGTTTTTTTTATTGCTCAACAACAATTTTCCTTAAAGTTGTATAGGTACTTGTATAATAATTAACATGTTAACTTTTACATCTTTACTATTTGTTCAAAATTTTCTTCATGGCGATTAAATCTTTATCACTATAAGATCTTGTAAGTTACCAATATTTAATATACCACTTAAATGAATTGGCCACAAAGAATCAAATTCAACTATAGTGAAATAAAGAACAGTTTAAACTTAAGTACCTAAATAATGTAATTAATTAGTTGGTGTTATCACCAAGTTCAGCAAATGGTGGCAAGAACAGTTGCGATAAAGAAATTCAACTTGAGCTTGTTTAAACTTGTATCAATGCGAACTAGCACATCTGATTTTGAATTTTATGATTTTTGTGCCAGTTGTTTGGAAATCGTTAGAGAGGGTTTGGGAATACATTATTAAGGTTTGTTCATTGTTTTTCAGAAAATAAAAATTGCTTTTTAGCGTCAAGTTGTCCCCCCACCCAATTTTCACATTTTAAATTTATTTTGATTGAAAATCGTTGGGAAGGATTATAAAATCCACTGTTCACGTTAGTAAATAGTACCTAAGTAATCAGTTTGACCACAAATAAGGTTATGACATAACCTCACTTCTTAGCTTAGGCACCGGCAGAACATTGTAGTTCTTTTTGTTGTACGTATTCCTTAAAAAACCGTTAGAATATCGTTAGGGAGGATTAAAGGGTCCAAATGGCTCCCTTACGATTCGGAATTAAAATTTTAAAACTTCTGTTTCCATTTTTTTTTTAGAGAAAATGATTTTGAGCAAGATCTACAGTATTTTATTTTATTTGAACTACATTTTTATGAAACTTTGAAATAGTTAATACAAGATGGCGGTAATTTTTTAAGTTAAAAAACTACAGCCACGCCTGGGATTCGAACCCAGATATACATATATATATATATTACCGCCATCTTGTATTAACTATTTCAAAGTTTCATATCAATATATGCAGGTTTCTGCAAAGAATTAACATCCATTACATTTTTATGATAGAAATTCTTATAACGCGCTGTGTGGTAGATACTGGTATGTAACAAGGCTGTTTGTTAATCATCATTTTGTGTAAACTTTAAATACCTCAAAGTTAAGATTTTTAGTGGTCCTCTTTCTCAAGGAGTAATCTTGAATCACGAACTTCAGAACAAAATTTTGAAGGTTTAAAGTTATAATTTTTCAATATATCATCTTAACAACCGATAAAGTAATTTTTTCAAACGTTTCGTGAGCATTGAATATATTGGTAAAAAACAGGGCTGCGGAGTCGGTAAAAAATTCTCGACTCCGACACCGACTCCGACTGCAGATATTATTCGTGGACCGACTCAGACTTCAGAAAAATTGCATACAAAAATATGTTCAAATAATTATTATCTATAATAAAAATCTTACATATGTAAATAATCATAAATTTGACGCAGAGTAATACAACCGAGTAACATTAAATTTGGTATGAAAACAAAAGCACTACCAGGTAAAAAGAAACAAATTTTATAAATTAAATTTATAGTATAGTATTGTATCTGATTGTGTTAAACATATGGCTTGTGGATATCCAATTACTCACAAACAACTGCTGAAACCATAAGCAAAACAGAAGTTTTATTTGTCTCCACTGTCCAGCGAATTTGTTGGCAAACATATTTAAACTGACAATCTAATTGTAAATAAGAAACGGCCTATAAGATGCAAAAAGGCCTACTGATCGGACCACAAATAAAAAAGTTATGACCCTATATCTATAATAAATATGTAATTTCTTTCTGTAATTTGTTTACTCAAAATATCTCTGTCATCATTTAGTATTTAACTGTTTTCTCCAGAGAACATACAAATCGGCACTACTTTGTCCATTTAACCGACATTCTATCTCTAATAATAACAAAATCACCCATACGACATAGTGTATAATACAAAAGAAAATTCATTTTAATATAAATAGAATTAAATTCAAAATACGTTTATAAAATTGTTGTGAGGAACAGAATAGCTCCAACCATCCTGCAAGGATGCCCTGACATAATTTTTAATTATTTTCAAAGCTGACGTCAAAGCAGCATAATTATGACTGCAACAGGTAATCTGGATAAATGATTATTACTACATTGAACTACGGCCCTACTTTATAAATCTCATTTGAAATCTTTTTTTCAAATTACCTTTTTCAAATTTCTGCCGGATTACTTTTGTTAATCGTCTTCACTTTCGTTTGAACAGTGTGTTTTGTAATTTTATTATTTACATATGTATGTAGGTAGGTACTTTGTCAAAGACCTAATAGAATGTTAAGTTTTATTTGTTTACTGCCTACTGACGCAACGTCCATCTCGCATGTTTTTCTTTTTCTACAAAAATTAAACCTGGACTCGGAGTCGGAGTCGGTACATTTTTTCCGACTCCGACTCCGACTCCTCTGAAAATTGTGTGAACTCCGACTCCACGACTCCGACTCGGACTCCGACTCCACAGCCCTGGTAAGAAAGTTGCAAATTAATAAAATTAGCTCGGCTTGATTGCAAAGTGACGTCCTATATATTGAAGGACAATCTTTTATTTTAAGAATCCGTCCTTCCTTTAGATTTATTTATTAGGTATTCGGAAACACCCATGTGGTCTATTTTTAAATGACCCACATGTTGCAGAGTGAATTATAATCCGCGAATGATGACGACCGAATAATCATGACGAAATTACTCTCATTCCCAGTCTTCTTCAAACTAGATCTTTACTCTTTATACTCAGATATTATAATGACTATGTTGTTTCCTGATTAGGAAATTGTAAACAATTCAAGCCGCGACCAACCACACATCCTAATCATTTCGGTATCCTTTGTCACGGCAGAATTCGAAATCTGCCGACACACGCAAACATCTAACAAACTGAGTCACATTATGTATTATTTTATCAGCAATATGTACCTACATGCATACATATTTACCGTACCTACACATACTCAACTTTCAACAAAGCTGGAAGAGAGGACACAATGCCTTTGTCCCTTTGGCCTAATTTCGTCATGCGTTGAAATCGATTAGGTTATCAATATGAACATATTGCACGAGCAAAGAAACGATTCGCAATATTTCGTCATCAGGAAAGATTCAAGAACGCCGGCACGTTTCTTAAAATAATCGGGCGTTTTTCGGCTGATGCAATATCGCTGGCTAGAGGTTGGATAGTTAGCTAGAGAGTGACGTCTAGCTGACGCAATCGAATCCTAACTTTTCACTTAATCGGATTCAACAATCGACGATATGCATGTGCAGTGGCATTAGTTCACTAGAATCATTAGTCATAGTTTAGAATTATGATAAGGTCGGGCATTGCCAAGGCTGTAAGGTGAGGTACGTGATTGGTCGGGAGTAAGCATGTATAGCACAGTATAGCGGACGTGGTGCCTCTATGTCTGGCCTGACTTAAAACACATATGCCGGTGTGTCTCCTGATGTAATTCCTGGAAATCACACTTGTAATTATCGTCGGCATTGTGCAATTTGCTGGTGTTGCGTGCGGTTAATAGAATTACAGGAATAATAACCAGGTTATTTGTGTAACAGACGTTTTTTTTTATTATCCTTTAACTATTTTTAACAAGTAGTTGAAATTTCTTTACCATCTTTAGACTGGTTTGGTTTTAATGAGAGTAACTACAGTAGAACTAAATTCTTCGGTGTCCAATAAGGTGTCGATTGATAAAAAATTCACGTGGTAGTCCTTATTAAGTATTTTATTTAATGGTCGCTACATGTTTCGCGTCTAACTAGACGCTTCTTCAGGCGATATCGTCAAAACATTCAAGAAGTCACATAAAAACATACAGGTAGATGAAGAAAAATATAGTCCCGATTATATATCGGTGGTAGTTTCTTTCATAAAATCATAAATCTCGGGTTGAGGTTAACGCACCACCACACAACGTGGTAGACAAAATAATTAATAAGGACTACCACGTGAATTTTTTATCTACAGTAGAACTTATAACTCGGGTTATTGGGAAGTTAGTTTAGCTGTATTTAATAAAATAATTACAAACAATTTTTTAGCTATTTAATAAAATTGAGTTCTTTTACATTATGTATATGTAATGTAAAAACTGACTGAAAGCCTTACTAAAAGATTGATTTAAAGAAGTATTTATATTTAGCATTAAACTGGTCAAGCTATTTTTTTTATATGGAAAAGATAAATTTTCTATTGCATCAATTATTTCAAAAATAGTAGATTTTAGTGTGTTTATAGAAAAGTTAGTAGATTTTGTTTGTAGATTAAATTTTTCATAAATATTATTACACCAGACAATATCCAAGACACAGAACGACACACCCTGTATAAGTTCATAAAAATATTGTAATATCATATTAAATGCAGCTAATGCAGACTAATTTTAACATATGTATTTTGTTTAAATTGTTTATGCGTTTCAGATTTTTACGATATCTAATGTTTGTTCAGAACACCGCAAATTGTTTATACATATAACTAAATTAAACTACTATTTGCAAGTCAGCGATTGCCAATTATTCAATAAGACAGGTGATAATGAATCATATGATAGATGGAGAAAATGAATTAACGCTCTAGATTTTTGTTTCTTTATTTGTTTGTCCAATTTATTTTTATTTTTTTCCATTTTTTACTTAAATTTATTTACTTTATTGTTGTTATGCATACTGATTGTATTATTTCTTCGTATTTGCATTTTTTTATGTGTATTGTATTTTCGTTTATTTTGTTAATAATTTAAAACGGTTGTAACTATTTAACCATTTGATATAACAATTAGGTCCATTTGAAAAGTTTCACTCAAAATTACATTTACTTTCTTAAAGCAATTTTTGCTGGGAAAAATTTACAGCTTTTACAAATTTACAATTTTAGGTATACAACGTTGATTTGAACCAAAAATGAAATTTCCCCCATACAAAATATAATGTTCAAATAAACGTTGATTGTAACAAGTGCTTAATTCAAACAACGCAACGATTTATGTGAATCAACTAAAATATTCTCTCTGTGAAAGCATTGAAAGAGCTGAGATGCACTAAGAGCTGAATTTCCGGAACTGCAGACATAAAACAATAAAATAAGATACATTTTTTAACGTAGTCATTTATCATGTAAAATGTTTGTTAATCACAAAATAAAATTAATAAATTAATTATTGATACCTATCTGAGTAGTGAAATAGGTAAGTTTTTATTTAATAATCGAGAATTAAAACTAATTTATTGAAAATTAAAATTATCGAAGCAAATTCATGCAGGTAATTTAGTTAGTAGTTTTTATTTATACTTATGTGGTATAAGAACTCATAAACTCACATGATGTAGGTTCTACTCATTTTGCATGCAATTGTTAATTATAAGTCCTATACAATTTTATGTATATAAAACTCATGCATTTTGTTTTGTTAAGGACACCGCAAAATTGTTTATATAACTAAATTAAATTACTATTTCAAAGTCACCGATTACCAATTATTCAATTAGATAGGTGATAATGAATCGTATGATGGATGTACAAAATGAATTAACGCTCTAGATTTTTTGTATCTTTGTTTGTTCAATTCATTTTTATTTTTTTCCATTTTTTACTTAAATTTATTTACTTTATTGTCGTTACGGATACTGATTGTATTCTTGCTTCATATTGGCATTTTTTGGATGTGTATTGTATTTTATTTTTCTTTATTTTGTTAATATTTCAAACGGCTGTAACTATTTTAAGCATTTGATATTAAAATTAAGTCCATTTTAAAAATTTTACTAGAAAATAACTTTCTAAAAACAATTTTTGCGGGAAAAGTTTACAGGTTTTACAAATTTACATATTTATAGGTATACAACGTTGATTGGAGCCAAACATATGAATGAAATTTCCCCCATACAAAATATAATGTTTTTTGACTCATATAAACGTTGATTGTAGCAAGTACTTAATTCAAACAACGACTTATTTGAATCATCTAAAATATTCTCTCTGTGGAAGTAATGAAAGAGGTGAGCTGCACCACGAGCTAAATTTCCGAAACTGCAGATATAAAACAATAAAATTAGACACATTTTTTAACGTAGTCATTTAAGATGTAAAATTTTTGTTAATCACAAAATAAAATTAATAAATTAATTATTGATACCTATCTGAATAGTGAAATTAGTAAGTTTTTATTTAATAATCGAGAATTAAAACTAATTTATTGAAAATTTATTAAAATAATCAAAACAAATTCATGCAGGTAGTTTAGTTAGTAGTTTATTATTTATACTTATGTGGTATAAGAACTCATAAACTCACATGATGTAGGTTCTACTCATTTTGCATGCAATTGTTAATATAAGTCCTATACAATTTTATGTATATAAAATTCATGCATTTTGTTTTGTTCAGAACACCGCAAAATTGTTTATACATGTAACTAAATTAAATTACTATTTCAAAGTCACCGATTGCCAATTATTCAATTAGATAGGTGATAATGAATCATATGATAGATGGACAAAATAAATTAACGCTCTAGATTTTTTGTATCATTGTTTGTTCAATTAATTTTTATTTATTTTTTCCATTTTTTACTTAAATTTACTTACTTTATTGTTGTTGTGGATACTGATTGTATTGTTTCTTCATATTGGCATTTTTGGATGTGTATTATATTTTTTTTTATTTTGCTTTATTTTGTTAATATTTCAAACGCCTGTAACTATTTAAGCATTTGATATAACAATTAAGTCCATTTTAAAAGTTTTACTCGAAAATAACTTTCTAAAAACAATTTTTACGGGGAAAAATGTACAGGTTTTACAAATTTACATATTTAGGTATACAACGTTGATTGGAGCCAAATATATGAAATTTCCCCCATGCAAAATATATTGTTTTTTGACTCAAATAAACGTTGATTGTAGCAAGTGCTTAATTCAAACAACGATTTATTTGAATCAACTAAAATATTATCACTGTGAAAGCATTGAAAGGGCTGAGCTGCACCAACAGCGGAATTTCAGAAACTGTAGACATAAAACAATAAGATTAGACACATTTTTTAACGTAGTCATTTAACATGTAAAATGTTTGTTAATCTCAAATAAAATTTATAAATTAATTATCTGAATAGTGAAATAGGTAAGTTTTTATTTAATAATCGAGAATTAAAACTAATTTATTGAAAAGTAAAACAATCAAAGCAAATTCCTCCAAGTAATTTAGTTAGTAGTTTTTTTTATACTTATGTGGTATAAGAACTCATAAACTCACATGATGTAGGTTCTACTCATTTTGCATGCAATTGTTAATATAAGTCCTATACAATTTTATGTAGGTATATAAAATTCATGCATTTTTTTTAATTTCATTTAAAAATGTCACTGAAAAAAGTAAATAGTTTTTTTAACTAATAATAAACCAAAACAGAAGTCCATATAAAACTTTTTTTCTCAGAATGTCATTTATTACACTAAAGAAATGAGGAAAACACCTGGGACCTTATATACTTTATATTATACAATTTATGTATTCTTTTAGATTAATTAAATGATGGATATATTATTCAGAAATATGTCAGATTTATGTGCATTTAATAATAACCGCAATTGTCGGTCTGTCTGATAAAATTCCAGGAAATTAAATTGCATATAATCGTCCATCTTGCGAAATTATGTTGTATGTATGTATGATGATAAAATTGTGTTTGAACAAAAACCATAACCTGAGTTAAATATGAATAATAATAGATTTATTATAATAATCCTTTATTTTTATTTAATTATTTTTTCAGTTTAATAATTTTCAAATAATTCTTGTTTGTACTGAAAGAAGTAGAAAAACTGGAGGAGTATGGTTTATATGGGTCGCACTGGAGTTTTCTAGAATCTTTTTTTATCGATTACGTCACACGTTATTCCGCGTTCTGACAGGCACGGACCTGTTCTGAACAGCCGGGAGAGCCTTTATTCCCTTCGCTTACGTGCCAGGCTACCCAACGGCCAAAGCTATCCACAGTAATTTTCCATCAGCATAGGACGAACAAAGAAACTTCTGAAATAACTGGATGTACTAATCATTGCCGTGTAACTAGTAGGTAATATTAAAAAATCTACATGCCCTGAATGGTTGAGTCATCGCATCGCCATGAACGGCAAACATAGATTATACGTGTACACCAAACTGATAAAAAAATATTTTTTTTTTTAAATTTATAATAAATTGCCAAATTTTTATGCAGATTAGATTCAGGTTAAAGTCACCCATCTCTTTATTTTTTTAAGGAATATTCCTAATTGATAAACTTACACATTTGTATTTTAATTCCTTAATACAGCTACAGCCAACATACGAATATTCATACAACGGAAAATCAAATTTTATAATACTTATGTAGAAACAGTAGAAATATTTACTGCCTAAAAATGCGGAAGAGTTTAATTTTTAAACTTTATTTATCTAAACTTATAGTTTTCGTTCTATATTTCTTAGATTTTTGCGATTCATTTATCATAGTTTTCAAGTATTATCAACTCTCGCAATGACTTGAAACATTGCCCAAAATTGCATGTGAAGATAATCAATAACTGGCAATGATTCACTATTATCGATTATCCGTCACAAAATTTTCATATCTCTCAAATAAAAGACTTATTATAATTTATTATTTTGCGGTCCTATGTAATTTTACATAATTATTTCAGGACTGTGTAAAATTCCCATTACTATACAACTAATTTGTCAAACTAACATTTCTGTTGGGTAAAATAAGCGCATTTTTAGTACTGCGCTACATAACATTTAATTTAAGGAAAATATGAAAGGCCCTATGAATGAAAACATTGTTGTAGAACTTTATTTTTACACGAAATTAAGATTTTACATAATTGTAAGTATGTAATAATAAGAAATCATGTATAATATAGGTCCAAATTGTTCAAATTCAATTAGAATTCTTTATGATCCAATGCAAATAATTATTCTTTGATGCACCGGCACCAGAATATTGAATAGAAAAAGAACCATTGTTTGTAGCAGTCCTTTAATACACAAATAATAGATACACCGTTTTAAAAATTAATAATTTTCAAATTGTGTAATTTGTCATCAAATTAAGCGTAAAAATAAGGGCGGAATTACACGTTTATAATGTATGCACGGTACCTACAAATATACACGCACCGGTTTCTGAACAAAGAGCCTGTGCCTGTAGCGATTATCTGTTTGATCACGTAGGCAACGTAGTCGACAACGCACGAATCCTCGCGTCGGATTGGTCCGCGGCGTGGTGGGGATCGGACGCATAAAAGGCCGGCAACAGCTGATTGAGAAACAGTCTAGCTACATCGTCCGTGTTGATAGCAACCAGTCCAGCTACAAACAGCTGAACCGGCTTTTACGAATTGTGATAAATTAGTGATAATAAACATTAAAATTATAAGATGGAAGTTCTCCAAGTGAACAATGTGGACTGCTACCCCACACAAAATGGTGAGTACATCGTTTATTTTTCTAGTTCTCGCGTAAAATTCTCGCCTGGGGCAATTCTATTTTGAACCCGGCTTGAACTCTATCTAGCGCGCCTAGCAACAGAATTTCTCTTGGACTTTCTTTAATTTTTTCTTTCCTCCGGTTACAGTTTGCGACTATGAGGTGTATCCGAATGAAGATGAGGAGCGCTTGGAAGTTGCGGTGAGCGCTTTGTCCAAGAAGCTTGAGGTTGAGCTTCGGGACGCAAAGCACACGCATCTCTCCTGCGGGGAGGTCCTGCTTCCTCACGGGCTCCTGCAGAATATCTCCAGGGAAATCCTAGATTCGGCAGATAGTGAACTATACGGCCTAAGGGGCTGCACCATCCATTTGAGCTTTGAAGGGCAAGACGAATGTAGAAAGCTCAGCACCATCGAATGCGATCCGTCAACGGTATCGACGTTTGAGTTGCATCTCACACTGAAGCAAGCTAACGCAGGCTGGAACTCGTTTCTACCTCAATTTATAAAGTAAGTTGATCGAAAAAATTTTGAAAAATTAAAATTTTCTAACTTTTTTTTTTTTGTTTACAGAAAGATTACTCGAGGTGGAACCGTTATGATCAGCCCAGTGTTCACGTTGACCAAGAACCGCTTGTACCGTACGTACAAATAGTCGGTGATAAGACTGATGAGGACAGGAGAAAAGCTATCATTGTGTATATTTATTCGTGTCCCATGATCGGGTATCGTGATAGTAATTTAGAGTTTTTTTAAATTTTTTTTATTAATTTGAAAAAGTTTGGTACGATCCGAATTATTACATATATGTATCTGTAAATATAATGTATTATATTTAGAGATGATCGACCCTAGCCCTGTGTGTACCTAGTTGGGACTACAGGGTGGAGAAAATTTGAACGAATAGCTTTTTACTTTGTGATATTAGTTTAACGAGCGATTGTTTTATTAGAACGAAACGCGACAGACCAGTTTCCTGATTTTATTATTTGGGTTGTACTAATACCCTAATGCAGTATTAGAATGGTACCGGTCTGTCGTGGGGTCTGGACGGGACTGATCTCATTTCAAGTAAATTAAATACGAGTCCCAGTCCGCCTCTAATTTCAGAACTACGAAATTATGGAACTATTTCCATGGTTAGGCTGTATACGGCAAGAAATTTGTAGCCACTTCTTTTTGCCGGTTTATTTTTTGTATGTTTTTTTTTTGTATTTTAGTAGATTTTAGTTCTCATAGACTGTAGGTTTATCAAATGTTCGATGCGAAAAAGCCGATCTCGCCAAATAAACTTGTATTTAGTTGTGTGATTCGGGCTTTTTCGCATCCCCGTGCAATACGGGATTTGTGTGATAAGTGCAGAACGACAAAGAGAAATGATAAGAAACTGCACAAAATCTGATCTGTTTTTTTATATATAAATATATACTATAAATGTGTTAATTTATGAAAAAAATCTATAAAAAAAGCGAATAAATTTTATAATGCATTTTATTTCTGTTGTTTTATTTACTATCGTCCGCTAGATTCGCGCGAATCGTTGGCCTTGCAATGCAGCACTGCTATCTTGATCATTTTCGCGTAGCAACAGCGCTGAACGATTTATTAATGTGATTGACCGTTATCAAGCTATCTACGAATAGCTCGGAGCTATTGTGATTAATAATTCACGTACTAATCCAGGTAGGTATTATTTATTTATCCGCAAATACAGAATAACATCCATACAATCCTGTTTTCATAATTAATGATATTCCGAAATTTTAGTTAGTCTTTCCACACAATAACGATTCGATTTTGCAAGATATTAACATATTGATCAAAACATCGCTATAAATTTGGTGAAATAATAAACTGCGAGATTATAATGAACCTAAAATGTCAAATGTGACGCGGTGTTTCCTTATACATAATATCATACACTGCGTAAACTAAAATAACAAATCTGATGCAATGTTTCAGGATTTTTCTTATCGCCTTTTTTGATTAATTTGCATTTTTATGGCCGTCATTAATAAAGACACGTTTCTCATATTAATGTCTTCTCGTTGTTTTCATAGCAGGCAACAATAGTATTACGAATTTTAAATCTTATTATCGCTTTATGCTTTAAAACGATTGGCCATTGCATCAGAATTATTGTTTTATATATTGTTTAAACAAATATTTATAATAATATGTACCTATACGTTTATACAGTATTAAAAAATGAAAATTGTTTTGAAAACAGCATTTGACCAAAGTAAAATATTAAGCAATAGTTTTCCTATCAATAGATGGGGGATTACGATTCTTTGAAGAGAGAGACAAAAATGGTTTAGTAAAGACCAACATAAATTCGAGATATCTGATTTTTTATATTAGCCTGAAAATGAGGGTTGATTTTCAGGCCTTAATATTCTCAACTTTTTGTTTTTTAACTTTGAAATAAAGTGTTGCTACCGGCTGTAAAACTTATTTAAAATTAATTTAATCTATTATATATTTATTTCTTATTTGTTCCTAGCATCGAGCATTTCACAAATTTCATATTACGTAATTTGTCGAATATACAATAATTGTTGCTAAGTGACTATTCTGGCCAAAATTGAAAAAAAGATAACTAGTGAAAATTGATTCTGGTATGCCTTTTCCCGTAGAATCTGAATCCTAACGCAGAAATTCTGAATTGTGTCTAGAAAGCTAACGCATTTATTTATCTTAAAAACTAGAAGCAATTTAGAATTTCTGCTTTCAGATTGAAATTCTACGCAAAAAGATCATACTAGAATCAGTTTTCACTTGTTTGATTTATTAGGCCAGGTTAGTGACTTAGATTATTCGTATTTTTGACAAATTAAGTACTTGGTGATATGTGTAATGCTCTGATATCAGGACTCAAAAGTGAATTGATTTTTCTTATTAAGCTAATAATGTAAAATTGAAGTAAAATAAAATAAAAATAGAATATTTGGGCCCCTTGGGGTACCAATATGTATTGATCGATCTCACATTTCACAGGAATAAAGTATGGATATAAGCTACAAATTAAAAAAATTGTTAAAGTAAGGTTAAAAAGTAAGGACCACAATACACATATTATATTATATTATTATATTATAAAATAGTATATTATTATACAAGTTTTATAAGACGTCAAATTCGCGCACGAGTTGTTTTGGGCACGACGAGCGTAGCGAGGAGTGCCCAAATGGAACGAGTGCGCCAATACGTCTTATAAAACGAGTGTAATATACTGTTTTTTCTACTTTGCGTCATTAATTTTATATAAATTTAGAAATTGTGGTTACTGTATCGCGCTAAATTAGAATCTAGGGTATTTTGCGGGTACCACGTGGCGGCACTGTAGTAACTGTCAACTTCGTTAAGATGAGCTCGATGAGATAAAATCATGACAATATCTAATTGTGAATAATTTTACTCTACTTTAGCTTACAAGTTTGAATAAATATTCACCGCGGTCGCAACGATGATCATAATGGAGCTTGGGGCAACACATTTAACGCTACTGTGATAAATACATGAAACTTAACCTAAAAAGTTAACTTTATATTAACTTTTCATAAGTATAATAATCAGAATAGAAGTGTTTGTCGGTGACTGATTAGTTACTTCGAAGAACAAGAACTTACTAAATAATTGTTATAACGCTTAACGTTTAATAGCGGTGTCTACCTAATTCCGCTACATAGCCGTTGCGGCTTATATATTTACAAGCACTTATAATTGAAACCCAATTCTAATTTCGGCAAAGTAGTTTATTAGAATAAATTATACTTAGTAAAATTACATGTGATGGAGGTAATACAAATACGTTGCACACAACCAGAACTAAGGCAAAGTCGAAAGCGACGGACACAAACGAATACGAATTGAACCGAGCATCCAAGCGTCCAAAATATTACCGAAAACTTATACGTTACATAAACTAAGAAATCCTCTACACTTTAAATGTACTATAGCTTCGTACGTGTATGCTAATAAACCATTTATTGCGCATATACAATCTCGCAGCAGTAATTAAAATCGTTCGTATCTACGATGTAGGTTTGATCTTCGCATAATACCTTATTAAAGTAAATGTGGTCCTTGAATTATATCTGAAAAGGGGATGTGATGTTTAGTTGAAAAGAATGATAACGATCACTTACTAGAGTCGTAAAACATCACCGTAAACGTCATGCTGGCGTATTTTGATGAACACAGCAAAACTAAGAAAGCCCCAATCCTTTGGCCATACTATAGCAGGCTACACCCATGTTTAAATATGTATAGAATATTGATATTTCGCAGTTTATGTGATTGCAAGCGATTAAGAAGATGCAGTGTGTGGTTATGTTGGGTTATGTATTGTACATTTGACATATGGCATTTGATATCACTGTGTACCAATCAGACAAAAATGTTACTGTTTTCGGTATTACAATGTGTTAATTGTAACACCGAAAACAGTGTTACAATGTGTGCATTGTGAATGCAAAGTAGAAAAAACATATTTTTACGTTGATTAATTGTAATTTACATACCACAATTTTAATACAACAAAAAACATAAATAATGAATAAACTATCGAGTGTGAATGTCAAAACAACAGCAGATTTCTAATTACCTAATTGAGAAAAATAAAGGATTCGAAACATAATTACTGCTGATTTCCCAAAAAACCAGAAAAATCTACAATTTCTTTCAGATTCATATTCTTCGAAAAGTACATAATAAAAGCAGTTGTCGCAACTTAAGCAATTAGAAATCACCTGATGTTTTGACATAACAGATTTTTGATAATTTCGTGGTATGCAAATTTATTAAACAAAATTACATAATTACAAAATTTTAAAAATCATACGGGCATTAGTTAGAATTTAGTTAGGATATATTATATCCTAGTGTACTTCAATAATTGTAATATAGATGCACCGACAAATTAAAATACATATCATTGAGTGTACTGATATCAATTATATTAATTTATAATAAACCTCGTTATCTTTATCGCGACATAAATTAGTCATTAATATTGCAGTGTACAACTTGTACAGAATTGTTGTTTATTCTGTTGCTAAGAATAGTTAGTAAAAGCTAGTAAACTTTATCGAACTTAAATTGGATAACATGTTATTATGTACAGTCGGCTAATACATTCCAGTTATAACCGGTGTTCGATATTGCCGAAATAAAACTGTGTATATGATCTTTAACTTGGTCACACGTCACCACTAATAGCTTTATTATTATTACTATTATTAGCCCACAATTGATAAAGCTTGTATATTAACGTCACTAGATTGTTTGCCATGAGGTCTTGTATGGTGCATTGTTTGTAGTTTTGTAGCCGTTGTCATTGTTTAATTACTATGAATATAATTATTAAATATTTATCGTATAAATTACCGGATAACTATTTAAATAATTTGTAGCAAAATTAGCTTGTGGATGTGCTGTGATAACAGATGTATGTTATTCAGAATAATCTAAACAATTATCTCTATTTTGCATACTATTCAAAGCTGGTCGGCATAATTAGCATATACTTTCAATGATACAACACTCTACGATCCTTATCGCAATCAACGTGCCATTTTTTTCAAATCCCCACGGTTGAGAACGCGTAGGTGATGTAAGTAATAAATTTAGAACCAGAGCTTGCGAGATGTAGAAATTATATGCAGAACTTTTTTTAGAAGCAATATTTTACTATTTCATGCCTTATCATCTGAACCTTGACACATTTGGAGGTAAGTAACACTTACCGTACGCAAATACACGTCAAATGTTTTGATTTAGGTTAACAATTGCGTGGTAAACGGTTTGTCGATTTGAAACTAATTATGACTAATGAAGGATTATGGTTACCACGACAGAAAGAAAAACTGGAGTAATATTTCGCATTCTATAGTATTAAACCTTGCATTTTTTTTTATTTGTTCCACTTTTTAGCAAATGTTTTTTTATTAATGAGTATTGCCTTGTGTCTGATAAAATCATTTATTTTTCTCTTTTGTCTTCCAGTTAGTTATCTGCTGTTCCTTTACATCTTCCATTACGCCTTCTTAGAGTCTGCTTTTCAAGATATATTCTTGTTTTTTTTTAGAAAAGATTTATTGGGAAAAAAAAGATCACACATCAAAATATAATGGCAATATTTGAATATAATCAAAAAAAAAATGTAGTTATGCATTTGCTACGTCCCTCTATCTTCGCCACGGGGGTCGGATCTCCGCACTTGTGTGGACTCCACCTCGGGTTAATGGTATCGAGGGATCTTCTTGTTCTTCTTTATGTGTTGATTATATTTTTTGCGTTATCAATAAGTTTTTAATTTTCAGCTTGAAAGCGACCACTGTGAGGCTTTTCACATTGTTGGGCAGTCTGTTGTATTTGTGTATAGCCTCTCTCAATTGTGTCTGTGAACTGAACGTGTTGTTGTATCGTTCTGGTCTTATGTGTGTGCACGTTCTGGTTTGATGGTTGTGGAATTCATGATTCAGTTTAAGGTTTGTGTTTGTTTTGATTTTGTTGTGGTTTACTTTGTATATCCATAATAAGTTGTTCAATGTTCTGATTTTCTCCATGTTTAGCTCTTGTGTTAATCTATAGACGTCTGAACTTGGGGTGAGTCTGTCCAGGGAATACAGTGACCTTAGGATCTTGTTTTGTTGGACTTGAATTCTATTGATGTTGCCTTTTGTCGTGTCGCCCCATACATGTATTAAGTAGCTATTTTGGGCCGTCAATAACGAGTGGTAAATAGATTTTCTATCTGTGATGCGGACTATGTTCTTCAGTTTGTTTATTATAGCTATAGTTTTGGTGTTTTTAGTTATTAGGTGGTTTACTTGTGCGTTCCATTTCAGATTAGCGTGTATTTTAAGTCCTAGCCCCTAGGTAGGTTATTTCTTGGGTTTGTTTAATGTTTTCGCCATTGAGTTTTATTGATAGTTTTGAGTTCTGGTTTTTTCTGCCAAAGATTATGTATTCTGTCTTTTTTGTGTTTATTGTAAGTAAATTGTCAAAAAACCAATCTGTAAGTATCAGCATGTCGTCGTTTATTTTGTCTTGTAATTCGTTTAGTGTTTTTGCTGCGTATATGAGGCAGGTATCATCTGCATACATGTATGGGGTTCCCTGTAGTTTCAATTCCGTCATGTCGTTTGTGTAGATGATGTACAGTGTCGGAGGTAGTGTCCCTCCCTGTGGTATTCCGTACTCTTTTGTATTTTGTGGGTCGATACTATCTTCGTTTATTTTGGTCTGTTGTGGTCTGTTTGTTAGGTATGTCTGTATAAGTTGTAATGGTTTGTCTATGATGTTTATTGCTTTGAGTTTTTGGAGAAGTTTTTGTTTGGAGATCGTATCGAAAGCTTTTTTCAGATCAAGGAATATGCCGACAACGATGTTTCCCTTGCTCATATTAGTTTTTACTTGATCGACAAGATCATAAGCTGCGGATGTCGTGCCGGAGCAACGCTGATATGCATACTGTTGTGTACTGATGATGTTGTATCTTTGTAAGTGTTCCGTTATTCGTGATTGGAGTACCTTTTCCAGGACCTTATTTAGTGTGGAGAGCAGCGCTATTGGTCTGTAATTTTCTGGTTTAGGTTCTGTCTCCAGATTTGTAGATTGGTTTTATAACAGTTCGTTTCAAGTATTCTGGGTATGTTCCCTCTTCCAATACGTTGTTTGTGAGTTTTACTAAGATAGGTGTTAAAGCTGTGATGTTCTCTTTCAGTATATTTGAGGTGACCTTGTCAAACCCTGGTGCTGTGTTGCTTTTCTGTTGTCTAATTATGTTTCTGATTTCTGTATCATCTGTCGCTTTGAAAATAGTCGGTCGAGTGAATTTTGTTGTAGTAGTAGTTCTTTGTGGTTTCCGTGGTGGTCGGAGTGTGTTCGCAGCCAGAGTCTCTCCTATTTGTATGAAATAGGTATTAATTATTTCGGCTATTTCTTTCTGGTCTCTGGTGGGTGTCCCGTCTTGTCTCGTCATGGTTTCTATTCCTTTCTGATCTCGCTTCTGTCCGACTATGGTGTTTATGGTGTTCCAGATTTTCTTTGGATTGTCTTTGTATTTTTCCAATTGTTGCGGTAGTATTGTTGTTTTTTCTCTTTTATTGTTTTGTTTGTGATTCGTTTTTTATTGTGGTACTCATCTCTCAGTATAGCGTTCTGTGGATTCCTTTTAAGTCTCTTATATAATTTGTTTCTCTCTGTAATTTGTTTTATTATACTTTCGTCAATCCAGTCGTTTTGTTGTCTTCTTTTAATTTTTACTTTATGCCGATTATTGGTAATTATTGTCTCTAGCGTTTTTGATAATTGCTCAAATGAGTGTATTTCTTCCTCTCTCATTGTAGTAATTGTGTTGTTGATGTTCGTGATGTTTGTTTTGGTGTATTCGTGATGTATGTATTTTGGTTTCTGTTTCCAATCTTCAAAAGCAATTTTAATTTAATTAATTAATGTTTTCAACAGTTAGTTACAGAAACTATATAAAATAATAAAATGTTGTTGTTGTCGAAAATATATCTTGCTCTGTACCTTCGAAACAAAGCGGTTGCTCAAAAATCATCGGACAAAATATTCTTAGAATAATCCAGGGAATAACCCCTTGAACTTTTGCTGTATGCTTAATAAACACTCTGTATAATAAAAATAAAACTTATTTTTTTCTGCGGGACCCTTGGAACTTTTTCTTCCTTAGAAAAAAATATTATCAACACTTAATTCCGGTGAAATTTGATATTGATCAATATTTACTCCACGGAGCTCATTTTGTGTCCCAAGGGGTCAACATCGAGAATAAGTTCAACTTAATAATACCGAAAAAATAAAAAATGAGTTTTAACTTTTACATATTTCCAAATAGGTAACTAATTTGTTAAAAATACAATAATCTAAGCTATGTGACTGTTCTGGTCAACAAAGAACCAAATGGCATTAGTGGAAACTATTTCTGGTATGCTTTTTTCTATAAAATCAGAATCTGAAAGCAGAAATTCCAAATAGTGTCTAGTTTTTGAGAACTTAAAATGGATTTTTTGATTTTTACATTGTTTTTATCAGTTTTTTTTTTCAAAAACTGGGCTCAATTCGAATTTCTGTTTTCAGATTCCAATTCAACGCAAAAAGCATACCAGAAATTATTGGCAACTTATAGTTTATTGTTATATTGACAATGTAAAAAAATTAAGTGATTGAAACATAATTAAAAATATGTGAAATTATGTAAAATGCTGTGATATTAACGTTCAACTGATAACTGATTAGTTTTTTATAGTTAACTGTAGTATGTAAATTTACTGTAGTAAAATGAAATGAAAAGAAATGAAAAGCGTTTCTTTTACTATTTATACATATATTATAAAATTACAGTCTTTCTCGATTTTGAACCCTCGGGGCACGTGTTAATATGCATATGTTAGCGGCAATCTGTATAATTCCGCATTCTATGGAATGCCTAAGCATTTTATGTAATGCCTATAACTCATAGGTATAGTGCATAACGAGTTTGGATCTATACATATCCTAGGCATTTTATATAATACCACAGGTTCATTGGGCAAAGTAAATTAACTGAATTAAACTACTGCCATGTGGTGGCAAATCTTGTGGATTTAAATCATTTAAAAATCGCAGCAACTATTATCAACTACCCGCAGCACAAAACTAATAAACAAATATATTTGCAATAACAAATAAAAATAGCAGCTGTGGTTGTGTCAAAAATATATTGTGTAACTTTTAATGCCATTCATGCACAGCTTGTTGCAGTAACTAAACTACAAATACAAATTGTTTCCCAATGTCATAAATTTAAGGAGTAATCATGAGTAAAACATGCTACTCAATTTATTATCAACGATTGCTAAATTATTTATCGACAAACAAATTGATCAAATTTCTTCATTATTAAAAGTAATCACAATATATTGGAAATCAAACAATTGAATCAACACTTTTCTGTCCAGTTTTCTAGTTGAAAGATGAATCTAACGGTGGTAGACCTGTTCATTTGGCAACAACTTAATCACCCGTGAAACAAAATACAATTTCGGTTTCATGTGTTTTTTTCCTGCATTTTATTCGTGGTAATTTAATAATAATTTTGATAATTCAGTCAATCAAATACTTAACCTTTTGTTTAAGATTTTTTAATGAAGCAGGTACTAATGCTAAATTAATTTTATTATTTATATTACTATTATGATGTATAGTATTTATTATAGTACAAAGATTATCAAAAACAAAGTTGAACAATCCCTAAAAGTTCTGATTATTTCCTTTTAAACTCCATGTAACTATTTATGTTCTCATGTAATTATTACAGTTATCTTCTAACACATTCTACCTATCTAGCATTCAACGTTATATACAATGCCTAAGCATTCCATACACCGTTAGGCAAAGTATATATGATTATTGTTATTTTATACATTGCCAAATTTCAGGCATTACACAGAATCCCCGGCATTCAGCAGAATGCAAAAATATGTACATTTCCGCTAATAGATACAGTAGTCAAAATAGAGTTCGACACAAAATGTATGATAGGTCATAATAAATAGTCCAGCCCCACACCAGAGCTGGATTGGCCGACATCAAATGTTTGGTCCATATAATCTTCTTATACGTCAAATGCAGCAATGCATGCCATTTTTTCTTCTTATTATCACGCTAATTTACTCGCAGAATTTGACTTTTCACCTCACGTTACATCACGTTTATACCTCAGAAAGTTGTATATTGTCCCCGCAATGCGTTTTACAATCATATGCCATGCTTTGCACATAAATCGATCCAACCCTTCGCCAAACAAACCAAACATATCTTTATATTGCCACAACGGCGTCCCTTGATGTAGGATTTGTGGATTTAGGACACCCCATCTTACATTTCCTGATCCTTTCCAAACGTTACCTTGTCCCTTTTCTAAATTTTCCATCGTAAGCGAACGAGCGTTGGGTAAAACGCAATAAACCGGCCGGTTTTCTAAAAACACGGTGTACAGTTACCGTTCAGCAGTTTTATTGTAACAATTCATCAGCGCGCTCGTAAACAGTTGACAATCGAAAAATAGATGAAGGCTAAACAATTGCGGAACGCCGCGCCGGTTTAATGCGCCCGAGCGCCCGATAACTTTAATGTTCCATTATTCTACGAGTAAAAGTTGTTATGCGGTGCGCGAAAAGATTGGCCGGAGATGTAGTAAACAAACCGTATTGGCCTTGGTATTTGGCTAAAGTTATTGATAACGGAATGGAGATTGTATGGACCGTGCTCCGAAAATAAAACGTGAGCCGCTTGTATAATATATAGTAGTTGTAAATAGTTTTCTATGTTATACAGGGTGCATTTCAAAACGCTCAGAGAGGGGATTTTTTAAATTTAATTTTTACTCTTCTAGCTTCCATTTAATTCTATTGAAATATGTATTCTAAAGTACCTGATAGAATTCTCTAAGTAGGATGAAATGAAAGCCTGAATATTGTGACAATCCATTACTCACTGTACGCCATAGAGTTGTCCATGGTGTTTTCCTTCATAGCTTTAAAGTTCAAGGGTTAGGGTTCCATTTCAGGCTACAACTTAACCATGTCGCATTGTTTTTGGTATCAAAAAGTGCAAAAAGCATGATAATTGTTTAAATTTGTATCTCGTTTTCTTAAAGAATCTGAAGTGCTGAAGACCTTTAAGCGACACGATTTGAAATTTGAAGCTCTGGATTCAGTATCAAATTCTAAGCCGAAAAATTGCTAATAACTTTCTTCCAATCGACTTTTGTTTGCGAGATATTTTACTTCAAAGTTTCGTGGTGTTGTCTAAACTATATGTTTGTTTTAGAACCAAGCGCGATTTTTTGAGATGGTTCGAAGTCATATGATCCAAAATTGGGCCTTTATGTTCTAATAAAGTTGCTTGGACTAAATCCAGTGCTTGCTTGTATCGCACTTGATAAAAAAGTGGAAACATTGATATTGTTTATGTCACCATGTTCATAATGTTCATTACCATGATCTCCTTATTTTCACATTACTTAAGTTAAGTAGGCTAAAATAAAAGCTCATCGAGTTAAACGCTATGAAGACAAAAAGTAGTAAAAACACTATACTACAACTGTACTACAATCCTCAAGGTCGTTTTTCGATACTTCGTGTTTAATTTAACGACATACAGGGAGCGCGTAATGTACACCGAGTGGCCTTTTTAACTTGAGACTCCTAAATATCTCGAGAAATATGCAGGGTACGTAAAAGTACCTTAAATAAACTTGTAGGACGCAAAGGGGGAAATGAGATGGCGATATCAGTTTCATTGCAGATGGCGCTGCAATCGGTGAAAATGAGGTTAACTACGCTCATAAGAACAATATTTTTTCTGGACATGTTTTTCGTACGATGCATCTATCAAAAGTTATTGACGATGGAAGTTTGTGGCGTATGCGGTAGTTACGACCGCTGCCACTGCATGGGATGCGCTCGCCGTCTGGCAGTCAAAGCGACGACTGAGTAGACACTAATGGTACAACGTAGGAAGGTATGTGCATAACGGGGACACGTTTTGGTATCCCGCGCGTTGCCAAGTCATGCGCATTGGGTTTGTTTACTAACGATAAAAATCTGATGTGGCCAGGCACATGACTTTATCATACTATATATAAAATTAATAGTTTAGCTGCATGAGATTCTATTTGATCGAGATCGGCTATGTCTGCATTAAAATAAAACTAGTAGAACTAGACAAATATCTCGATTAAAGCTGCGTTCGGATATTGTACTCCGTTGACAGCGGGTACACCGTCCAAATGACACTTACGTGTTATTGGGTGTAAAAAGTGTAACGGTGTTCAATATCCGAACGCAGCCTATATTGACAGTAGCATTTTCAAGACATTAGCGTTTGACACTAGCTACTGCCATTAGAATCAAAATAATCTGACATATCCTGGCTACTAGTTTTAAAGCAGTACGCCCGATCTCGATGAAATAGAATTTGCTCATGCGGCTAAACTATAAATTCTACCAAAAAATGTCATATACATAAATTATGGAAAATTTCCTCTCCTTTAATTTATTATTTAACTATTTTGACGACATTACACAAATAGCGGCTCATTTGCAAAATCTTCGAAAAATGCTATGAGTAAACCACCAGTTCCTTTGGACCCTTTTCAACAGAAAGCTTTTCAGCTCTAAGTTTGGTTATAAAACTTCTAAATATGAAGTTTCGTCCCGATACCATTAGTAGTTTCTCCGGAATCGTCTCCACAAAAACGGGTACACACACACACACATACACACACACACACACACACACACACACACACAGACATTTTTTTGTACCTTGATCAAAAATGTTCAGGGGACCCAAAAAGACATATTTCCGCTAAAATCTCAAAAAATTTTTTTGGCATGATTACAATACTTTACATACTGCGTATGATAAAGTAAAAAATGCATCGTACGAAAAAAAAATTTTAGACAAAATATTCTTCTTATTTAGCGTAAATCATAATTTGTTAAAAAATTTGGAGATTCCCATTTAAAAAAATTAAGTTAGCCTCATTTTCACCGATTGCAGCGCCATTTGCAATGAAACTGATATCGTCATCTCATGTCCCCCTTTGAGTCCTACAAGTTTATTTAAGACGCTTTTGTCGTACCATGCATATTTCTCGAGATATTTAGGAGTCTCAAGTTAAAAAGACCACCCTGTATATGAGAAAATCCCTGAGACGGTTTGCTATTAAAAAAAAATCCGTCGATTTTTATAAAATATAATTTAATACACAAATTTTTTTAGAAAAAATCGACTGACTTATGACGTCATCAACAGTTTTTTTAATGGTTACCCCATATTTTAATTAGTGATTTTGGTAGATAATTTTTGAATTGTCTTAGCGCTAGCAGAAACATTTTATGGCCTTACATTAGAAAATGTTCGAAAAGTACAATAAAAAATTGGAATATATTCATAATTCTATGAAACATGGATTTTGTAAATGGAATTTGAAATTGCGTTTTGAATAAAATCAGGGATGTAAAATGTAAAATCCAAATTAATTGTCGTAATTAATGGTAATTTACCAATTTTTAATTACCGTAATTTACTGCTTAAATTACCAACCACTCCTAGGCAGTCGACAAGTGGACCGTTGTTTGTGCTTTGCCTGGAAGGTACTTAGGGATGTAAGAGCGTAATTTATCGGGTAAATTACTAAATAAATTACCGTAACTAATGGTAATTTCTGGATTTTTAATTACTTAATTCATCAGAAGCCTACTATCAACCGACTACCTACTATCAAATTCATGATTTAAAGAAATGTTCTGGTGATCCGGATAAAATGTGATCATTGTTTGTGAAACCGGGCGTTGTCGTTTTGTGAGTTGGTAATAAATTACTGTATTTTATACTATATTTATGCTGTTAGACTGTCCATTTTATAAATTGCTGGTATAACAAGTATTTCTATTGTAGTCCCTGCTTTCATTTTAATAATGAATTACTACTATTAAATCAGGAAAAACATCAGCGATTGGTGGTTATCTACAATATAATGACATAAGACTGTATCCATATTTGTTTTTACATAACTTGTTAGTTATCATCTTGAATTACCCGATAATTTAAGAAAATATAATTTACCAATTGCAATTTTTAATTACGTGGTAATTTAAATTTGAAACTAATAATTTTAATTTCAGCGGTAATTTACTGGACACGGAAATTTAACATCCTTAGTCAAATAATGACTTTTATACATCAAACATTTTTATTAATATAAGTAGCATTCATAACCTAAAGTGACGTGATAATTTAATAAGTATTTGAAATTAATAATTTTAATTTCAACGGTAATTTACGAAAAAAATTAATTACCGTAATTTAACATCCCTGAGTAAAATTGATTGTCCTGGGATACCCGAACATAACTTTTTTTTTGTCGCTTTTCTTTGTGGACTTCTTTAAGTTTTCCAGTCTTTTGCCAGTCATTCTTTAAACGGTGCGCGGGCATACAAACAACAAAAACGCAAAATCTTGTCATGTTCAACTTTGAAGGATTCGTATTCATCGTAACGAAATCGATCGAAAATGTCTATTCGATTTCAATATGTACTTTTATTTCAAAATCGATGTGTCCGAGGATTTTTTGAAATAGCAAACCGTTTCAGATATTCCGTCATGCATACTATGGTTAGTGCCAAGATCAAGATTTAACTTGGATTTTCATAAACAATGCTATTGCATCGTAATATTTTTAAAGAACAACAAAAAGTGCAAGAACAGATTCTTTCTTTCTATTTCTTACATTCACTAAAAACTTATCACAAAAATCATTCATTGCCAAAATGCTGTTTGTCTATAAACGCTGGGTATATGACACGTAGCATGTTCGAGAGTTTTTCATGAATTATGTTGAGATAGAGGATGTAGTTTCAGCATAATAGTGCACCGCCCATGTCGGAAAACATGTTCTTCAGAGAATGTCAACAAACAACATATACGAAGGAATAATATCCAATTCGTTGCACATTTCCAAAACGATGGATTTAGATAGAGTTCATTTGTTTTGCGTTATAGTTGAGCTCTTGGAGGTTATTTCCAACGTTTACTATAATGTAATTAATATTTATTATGGCTAATAAAGAATAAATAAATAAAGAATTAACTTTTTTATGAAAATGAATCGGCAGTGGTTTTGAAGTTTCCCCTGAAAACTAAATCAACGCGATTTTTTAACATCGTGACCTCATCACATCGAAAGTTATTTACGTTGGGGTGTCAAACAAACAACCTGTATACATGCATTGCAATTTATTTGCCACAGATTGACGTCACACGTATATTAAATATTTAGCATTCAAAACTACCACTTAAAAATATAGCACTCGTAAGCTAGTATTAATATAGAAAAGCATTACGGCTGCAAATAATAAATTGATTGCTATGCATTATAATATGTATATTAAATCAACTTGGAGTTACTTCCATTTGTTAGGACTTTGGAAGTTATAAATCTGAATTTATTTATCTTATCTTTTTTACTTGTAATACTTATATTGATTTCATCATACAAGACAACCTTTTTGCACATAAAGTGTTGCGTGATCAACAAATATACTCTCAAATACATATTGTAGAGATCATCTGAATTGTTTTCGTCCACCAGTGGGGTTGCTTACTATATCATTGTACTTACCCAAAGGGTTTACTTTTGAGTCTTTGCACTATTATCAACGATGTGGATTGCCTCAATTGTTCTTGTATCTTCTTTAGTAATAACGTAAATTAAGTGAAGGAAATGTTCAGAAAAAATTGGCCACCGCTTAACTCCTGTTAATAACAAATTAAAACTTTAATATTTTTTATTAGTGTAGTATTACTATATTAGTTGTTATACGTAACTCTGCTGATACGCCTCTTAAAAAATCGTAACTATTACAAACCATAAGTATGTGTTTTAGTGAAGAAGCTTATCAAGGATGTATATCACGTGTAGGGCTTAGTACAGAGTCCCTTCAAACTATTAATAGGTGTAACTTACAACATACACAGTACACTGGTAACACCACAACATCCAACGCACGTTCTCCTTTGTCGCGGGTTGTAAGTGTTCGCTAACAAGCGTGTTCATTATAAAACATTGCATGAATAACACACATTAAAGT
Source organism: Aphodius sticticus (assembly GCA_963966075.1). Lineage (NCBI taxonomy): Eukaryota > Metazoa > Arthropoda > Insecta > Coleoptera > Scarabaeidae > Aphodius > Aphodius sticticus. Next base: position 22,773,203 of record OZ014510.1, read on the forward strand.
TAACGGACTGCATTAAAATATCCACAAAACGTTTCGTTGATGTGCGTTGGTGACACGTGCATAACTACAGTACTACAATACAGCGTCACATACGGGTCGAAATCAAAGGCTTTTCAACACCGCGTAGATATCTATTATCTAATCGTCAATATTCGTATTTCGTTGGCAAATGACAATAATGTCGTCTGAACGCAAAATGGAAAATTCTATGAAAAGTCAGCAAACTTAGCACTATGAAAGTTATCAAGCATCTGGAGTTTGTGTATTACCTACATATATCACTGACTTATTACTTATTATAAAAGCGTTCAAACTAAAAACAAATCTTGTGCTTCAGCTTTCAGTGGATCATACATACATAGATTCATAATTTCTCCGAAGGACATGTAAAAAATATTCCCATACAGGTTCGTCCGCAGCTGGAGAAATGAAAGTTTGCTTGGATGGTACAAGTGAAACTCAATTGTATATTTAGAGTTAGCGCGAGACGGTATAGGCTAGCGCTCAAGTTGGAAAAATGTCATTCAAGAATTAGAAAATCTACGCTATTAGGATCATTGAAATAAATCGATTGGAAAGCTAGGTTTTCTTCTTTTTTACCCGCCCATTCCGATACGGCTTACGGTTTTCTTTAATGAATTTGAAACATGTTATTATTAACAATGGACAAATATGTCGACTGCGGACGAGCTACTTCGATCGCCTCATTGAACTGGAATAATCCTATTAAGAAGATAGGTTTTATCTATATCTATAAAACTTTTTCCGACTGATTTATCGCCCAGCCCAAACATAAAAGTACGTCGCGACGGTCGGTTAATAATTATTAAATAATAGTTCATTGATAATTACTTTCAAATACTTTATGTACGCCAAAACTGGAAAACAGAATAATCAACATACAACGGTAGTCCAATTAACGTTTTTCCACATTTCCTGTTGTTTGCCATCCACACGCTTAACATACATACAACATTCTAGATCGGTGTACCTTCACGCATATGAAAATAGTAAGTAGGTATAATTGCTCAAGCCAATACTTATGTTTGTTTTTGCTTCATGTCATACATAGTTGTACCTAATCGAGAAACGCTGTCTTTTAGTTCGAGCGCGTAAACAGTTTGCAAAATGAAAGGTGTTTACTCTGCTGTGCATGCTGTGGTAACCTTAAAATCGCTAGTTTATTTGTTTAAAGGGGGTAATTAGCCTGCAGCCATTAATAACCAGCAGGCATTATTCAACTAATTTACGATTGTTATTCTAGATTCGAGAATACATTAACATTTAACGCGTATATTTAATATTTAACGATTAGATTTGCATTTGTTTTTGGTTTAAGAGCTAATAATACGTAGTGCCACCGATCGTTATACTACGTTCCAGAAAAAAGACGCACCTCATCACGTTGTCAGCCAGCTCTAGCAGATGTCAGATTATTGAGCAATAATTTAAATATTTTTTAAACACAAAATTAACAATATAAAACGGTTTGGTGAAAATAAAAGATAACAGGTGATTGTTTGATTTAATATCCGAAAATAATTTGTTTTTGTGGCTTTCATCCAGTCTTTCTTCCAGTCTTCTTCCTGTTTTCCAGTCTTTTGTCGGTCTTCCTCCAGTCTTCACCCAGTCTTCTTCCAGTCTTCTTCTAGTTTTATTCCAGTCTTCTTTCAGCCTTCTTCCAGTCTTCTTCCAGTCTTCTTCCAGTCTTCTTTAAATCATCTAGATTTTTTTCAATTTTTGAACTCTTCTCTCAGTCTACTTTCAAGGGTACTTTAATTTTTCGTCTAGTTTTATGAACATCTTCTCCAGTCTCCATTTCGACTAAGTGGCTACGTACTAGCACCATAACTGTTACCCTCAGCAATGTATCTGAAAGCCACAGCATTAATGTATTCATAGAAGATGCGTATTCCACACCATTTCGATGATTTGTGTCCAGTACACACCATTATAAATCCATTTTTTTTACTCTTGCGGCAGTTTTCTTGTCTCTGGTGTTAAGAGCATTATAGCAAAAGAAGAATGAATAACAACATGTACAATAGGGTGGTTCAAATTGGCTATTTTTATTTAGAATGCAACCATCCCCCCAAATCGTTTCCAAATCCAAAAAAAGTGGACACTATATTTTTTTTTTTTTGCAATTTTGGTTCTCAGTGGTGCCTGTCCAGGCCTCAAATTTATATAACAAAATGCATCGGAAAAAGACATTTTTTGATAATTTGCGAATAATTGTTCGGGGTTTGGGAAAACTTATCATACATATGGATTTGATGCCCCCAACCCACCCCCACAGTGCCCTGAAAAGTATCCTTGGTGAAATGAAACAATGTGAAATGAAACAATGTAGATTCTTCAGAAAATTGACCTTTATAATTATTTCATCCTCCGTTTTTCTCATAGAAATCATTATTATCACTCTAGTGGGATGTTTATAAACATTTGTCAGTTAATTTCCATTTGTTTAAACAAATTTTATTTGTCCAAATAATTCGTTTTTCTCGAAAATTCGTATGAATTCTGTTTCCTGAGTTCGAAATGGCAGATTATTATCTTAGAGTGACATTATTCCTTAAAAAAATCCTCCTATTGTTTAAACATTAAATTATTATTCATTATCATTCTAATTATGGTAGAAAATTCAGCTTTTTTGAGAAATTAACTTGTTCGAGATATGTTGCCTATATTATCTAATAAAATCACATTTGTTTAAACCATAATTAGAACAACAGTTGAAAATTAATAATCATTGATTGTTTAAACAATAGGAAGAATTTGTTTAATGAATAATGCCACTCTAAGATAATAAACTGCCATTTCGAACTCAGAAAACAGATGTCCGACGGAGTTTCGAGAAAAGCGAATTATTTAAACAAATGGAATTTATTTAAACAAATGAAAATTAATTAGAATGTAAATTTTTCATTTAAGGGTAGTTTTCAAGGCACTGTAGGGGTGGGTTGGGGGCGTCAAAGCCATATGTATAATAGCTCAAATTCTTCATTGGATAGTCCTCTACAAGTCCTATAACTTTAATCTTAAGTTTTCCCAAACCCCGAAAAATTATTCGAAAAATACCAAAAATTGTCTATTCCCATGCATTTTCTTATGTAAATTTGATGCATCTATAGGCACTATTAAAAATCAAATATCGAAGAAAAAAAACACGTGTCCAGTTTTTTTTTTTTGATTTGCAATGCATTTTTGAACCACCAAAATGTACAGCCCTACGTGATTCAAAATATAAAAGTTTTTGGACAAAAACTGTTATTTTTTCTCAAAAGATGGCTGATCAATATTTCTTTATGAGACGATGCAGAGGATTAGTAATCATCGAGGAAGAACCTATTGAAATTACCTGTCAATTTTTGGAAAAGAAAGTTCTAAAAAGTGTTGCGCAGTGTTCATAATAAATAACATTATGTTCAATGACTTAAGGAGCAAGTATACCCCACTAATGAAAATTTTTCTGAGTGTTTAGAAATAAACTATTTGCAATGGAAACTAACCACAGGTGATATAGGACGTAAAAAAGCACATGAAACAAACGGTAAAGTCAAGCATGTCGTAGAAAAACATATTTTTTTTTCTAACTCACGGGTTCGAAATCACGAAAAACGATAAATAATTCAAACTAAATTCATCGATAAAACGTTTCTATTTTTCTATGTTCTGTTTTGGAAAGTAATTTTCATAAAATAACAATCTATAAAAAACAAATAATTACGTTAATTAAGCTTTTATTACTTTTATATACTTTCCAGTGTGCAATACTACATCAGAATACCACTGCACAAATTTCATATCTATACAACGCGTATTAACGCTAGCATCCCGAATCTACGGTACACTTCCGGTAGATTACATCGTTAACAGTCAACTTACCAAAAAATTTAAACTAATTGCTCATACTAAGCATCATTGGCCTCCAAACAAGCGATCGAGCGATCGTAGCCTACTGCCCAAATTATTCGTAATTAAGCATCATGTCTACATACTCACTATTTTTAAGTGAACCATTTTATTCACACAAAATAACAAAACCTAACACGGACAATCAGGAATGTAAACTACTAATGGTGTCCCTGAAAACGTGAGGTTCAAATTCAGCATTATCCATCATTAATTACTCAATACTGGTGCAGCATAGAGAAACAAGTATTTTAAATTTTTACTCTAATTATCAAGATCTATAAACCCTAGAAATTAGTGAATTCATTTCGTAATGCCTGCTTTGAATTTTGCTGTCTAATAAGAAATAAAGTTCTAATAAAATGAGTTATGGTGCATATCGAAATGACAAGGACCAACAATAACTCTTTGCATTGGCATCTTTAGTATCCCTCTTGTAAGGTACACAATGTGTTGAATAGTATTACGTAATATGCGACATAAACTCGCAAAAATTATTCGAATGCCTCTGTTATCGCGTGCGTGATTCATTTGTTTATATTTTGCGTATGTCAGATTTTCTTGTACGCGCAACGATTAACGCATAACTTCTGAAATCCTCACAAGTTTCATATGCATCGTGTGCATTTCAGGTTGTTTTCGAGCAAACTTTGTTGCTGTGTGTTGAAAGAAGATTTGTTTTGCTTCAGTTCGAAATAATTGCGCAGCGGAATTACGGTAGGAAAGATTGGAACTAACCAAATACGAAGTTTTCGATAACATACCGTATTAATTACCTACAATTTGACATTTAAAATATCTCAATTTAATAAGAATTACCTATTAAAATGATGTGATCATTCTTTTTTTTTAAATCAAAACATGAAGACATGGATTATAAATCAACAATCACTGTGATGATGTTATGGATAGAAGATTAGAAATAACTGTTTCACTGTCTGCAATTTCTATTTTTCTCTTCGCAATTTTCAGTATATATTTACTAATTTAAGTCATCGTAAATGTAAAGTTTACGAGTTTATTTTCGTTATAGTCACGTTCTAGTTTTTAAAGTTGCTGCATTGGCAGTGCGTGTGTGAAAATCGAGAATAAAGATTTTCAACAAAAGTGACCGTAAACACTGAACGGTGCAGAAATCAGCACGTGCCGTTCGGAAGTGAATGGGCAACGTTAGTGTGGCGGAGTAAATTATTGAGATTTGGTTCAACGTACTAGTAAGCACTACATTTGCTATTATTAACTCCGAGAACAAACAGTGTAATCAATTCTTTATTGTTTATGTCGCGAAAAAAGAAACATGAGTGCGATTATTGTCAATAATTGTCACTGTATGCCGTGAATTGTGTTTTCTTGATATTTTTAGTGCGGTAACTGTACAGTAATGAGTAAGGTGCTACTTGTTTTGCATTTTTTTTCAAATGGCGCCTGTTCAAAATGTTATATCAGCAGAAAAAATTACAGTATTTGTTTATAATGAAAAAAAATAATGGGTGGTGGCCACAAGTAACCTTCTTACCTAATACGATTAAAAGTATACGCACATAAATATAAGCAGAAGCACATAAATACGTTGTTATTTGTGCTTACGCTGGTGCTCTTGCATGTTTTTTTAGACGAATAATTTGAAAACGAAAATATATCTTAACTAAAAAAGATTTTTTTTAAATAATTGATGAATACCGAACTAATTGGGCTAGTGCATATTATGTCTCCTGAAAAACTACCAAAGACATTTATAGATATTAGATGTAAACAGGGCCACCGTTTCAGGAACTTTTAATTTTTGTGGTTCACATTATTAGATGGATTATACAAATACTTATTTCGATATCAGAAACTGCTCATACTTGTTATATATACCTATAAATTGTTGACATTTTATGTTGACAAAACTTAACAAAAGTTGTTTTTATTTATACAGAAGTAAAGAATACAATTTTTTTAATGGAATGCCCTGTTGCATATCATACCATATTACGAATACTAAGTAAGTTATCTTTGCAACTGTGTTGTTGTACCTGTATAAAATAAATAGTTTTTTGAGATATTCAATTATTGTTTGTACAAAAATGGCAAGTCTTAAAAACAACGTGAAAACTATATTGTTCCAGTTATTATCTTACAACTGTCAGACACTCACCAAAACTAGTTGATGTTGAAAAAAAATTGAATACGCTATACATGGTGATACTACCTGGCATTTATTTTGAACTTTTTCAAATAGGTCTTTCTCGAGTTTCTTTAATGAACCACCATTTATCATATGTGTTGGCTCTAATAACCCTTTACTTCGCTCCATTTTATATCCCGTATGTCATACACCCAATGTTACTAATTTTTCTGATATTTGTAGCAACCTTAATAACGTAATATAGGTACCAACCTTAATATTGCTCTGTATACAGGGTATTTGGTAGTTTGATGTAAAGTGGATCAGGGTGATAGAAGAGGTAATTTAGAACCTATTTAACCAAATTTATCCTTATACAAGTATTACCGTTATTACAGACAGTAAGTAGATATTGTTGGTTGTTTTTTTCAGTGAATACAAATCCATTCTAAAACGTTATTAATCAAGTGAGTTTTCTGTGTTTTAAAAAGTAAAAACTACACTGTTTTTAGTTACTTCGTGGCACAACTGAAGTTTCTAGGTTTCCTCGTTCTTGTGTTGTACGTTTGCAAAAATGGCAAAACATACATATAAAATTTTATAATTCCAGAAATTTATAATTCTTTAAAGTCGTATTACTTTATATAGCAATAAATCTAGTTAGATAGGTTCTAAATGACCTCTTCTATAACCTTTTAAATATTTTACGTCAAGCTACGCAACACACTGTATACAGAGCAATATTAAGGTACTAGAATAACGCTTTTAAAGCATACTTTTAAAATAAGCAAATATCACAAAAACGGTAAAAATAGATATAGGACATACTGAATATAACTTAAAAAGAACTTAAGAACCATTGCAGTTAGCAAATAAAATACAGGCTGTTCCATTTAAAAATCTCAAGAAAAAGCCATGATGTTAAAAAAAATACTGCGTGCTAGCTATCAGCATATAGCTATGATATTAGTTAATATCTGACAAAATTTGTAGTACATAATCTGCAAATATGTAGTATTTATGTAGTTTTTAAGAAAGATCTGCAATTGCCAATTTTTTTACAAACAATTTTATATCTCTGGGACTATCTTCTTTACACAGGTAAACATGATACATTTGGGACTTATCATTCATAACATGGCATGATACAAGGGCATTCCATTTTAAAAAAGTAATATTTCTTTGTTCGCGTTTAAATGCAACAAAAAAAAATTATATCCCAGGATAAAAAAATATTATTTTTCGTTGTAGAAAATGATGGGCTAAGCAACTTTCGTGTAAAATATTTTTTCTATCTCTTAAGATAAATGCAGTATCGACCACCGCAATTCTATTGACTCACCCTGTACATATTTTTTTCTTGGAAACTCAAAACTATCATTTGGGAAGCAATAACAACATTATTTATAATGAACAGGATTAACTATGCTAAAATATTGGATGTTTTACAAAGATATTGGTGGTGTTAGCAATCTATCTAACAAACTAACTACATGTGTCTAAATATTTTTAAAATCTGCTCCTGTGCGTTGTCCACATTCTGGGAAATCCCGCTTAAAATATCTGTTTTTTTAACAGAGGCACAGTCTTCCACGAACACTCTATTGCCATCTTCTGTATTTATATTTATACTGATCTGTCAAAGCAGATCAAAGCAGTTGCAACATCTTTCGAATTGAGTAATTACAGTATATTTATAATAAATATAAACAATAAAAAGCTGCAGTAGGTACTAATAATATTATGTTTAATTATATGCTTACATAGTTCTTACATAAGGTCTTACATAATGTGTAATTGTTAATAAATCTATGAAAATCAAATATTTTCGTGAAATCGGGTATAAAGATAAACATTTAATTTGTCTATAAATTCTCAGATTTACATATGAGTACAGAATGCACATCATTGTATGTTGATTGTAAAATGCAGATTGTATTGTGTATAGGCAAACCCAAACGACGGATAGATAGGAATGTTCCGTTTGAATTTTGCATGCCAACTTCATAAAAAATAATATATTACATGAGAGCATTGTGTTGTGTGAAAATTGAACTTATTAAAGCAGATTTGCAAAGCCTAGTCACAATTGAACGTAGATACATGTATATTTACTTTCTTGAATGAACACATCATTCTTGTATAATAACTGCGGGTGACTGTTTTGTTTTGCTTTTTGAATAAATGGAATAACTAAGACTTTTTATTTATTCATTGTGAAACCCATTCATTGCATTATGTACGGAATATAAATAATGATAATCATTCAAATGGGCGTACAAATAGTGAAAATGTTAGTATGTAGTATACTGTATGTGTGAGTCAATAATCGTGCTATTTTTGTACTAAACAATGTGTTACCAGTCAGCAAATTAAAAAAGAATGGATCGACTGTGTGTAATTAAAGAAATTTTATTCATAACAAACAACCACAAGTTTATAAATGGAAAAAACAACGAGAAATTATTAGCATTTTTGCTGTACCTAATTTGGCATCCTGAACCTTTCAACAACGAACAATAAATAGTAAACAGTAAGTAGGCTACATAACCACTAACTGTAACATTCCACAACGCAACAAAAAAGTCTTATACTCACAGCTGGGTGGCTTTAAAGTTGCCAGGGTGAAGTAACCGATAGTCAAGTTTCTTAAAAAATTTTGAAAGTTCGTTAGTTACCATCTCCATGCCAAGTTTCCGATGAAGATTGATGTTCCATGGCGCACCAACAATGGTCCTCCGACTTCCCAACAAACCCTCTAAATGACATTGATGTTTGTCTATTTACTGCATCCCCATAACAGTATTTCATACACCCATACTGGCTTTAATAAATAATGATTATTGTTTGTACTTATCTATTGGCTCCGTACAAAGTAGGGGCTGGGGGACTGGAAACGACTTGGATGCCCGTGGCGGAACAGTATACCGCCAGTACTTTTCTCAGTCATTGCTGCACGAAAAAGCGTTGTGATCAACTTTTTTATTTTTGTCAGCTGATGGCATGTTTTGTAAACAAATATGTTACTTTTATTAAATTACTTGAGTACAACGTAAGAAAACGCGGCTTAATTTCACTATAACACACAACTTGTTTTTACCAATTTACGTACAGCAACAGGTACGCTACAGGTACCTACCACGTGGGTGATTACTAAGTACAAAACTGCATAGAAAGAACGCCATCTCGTGGCGATCTTAGACAGGCCTCGCTATAGGACAATTGGGCTGTCGAACGAGGACCCGGCCATTAGTAGTAGGCGATTTGGCTCTAACAGGTCTGGGTAGAACCTATGTCTTATTAGGCCGATTTGCAAAATGTTAGGTGAAGTTAGTCCTGCTTTTTTTGGTATCCAGTGTATTCCCAAAGTATTTCGCTGTATCCCCAGATGGAATAACGTTTCTATTAATGGTTACTGGAATATAATAATTACAATTCTTCTTGGTGTAGTTTACAAGGGTGCATTGCTATTTTTTTCGATTTTCCTTCCAGTTAGATGCCCAATTTCTTTAGGGGGTATTTAAAGTCCAAGGGCTCAATGTGCATTCCTAGACATTCAAGGTGCTTTTGACAACACCACCTACGAATCTATAGACAAGGGTCCGCGGATAAAAAGCCAAAATCACATGATGTCATCTGTCTACGACATGGACGGGACAGTACATGTGGTCATTTATGCCATAGACCATACTCTAACCATCTTTCAGGCGGAACATAGGAACCTACGAAGGGCAAACATCTACTTATGCTCAGACAGCAAGGCGGCATGGAAAGCGCTGCAATCAAAGGCCTACAAATCCAAAACTGTCTGGGACTGCAAACAATTCCTGGAAAAACTTGCAAGAGTGAACAAGGTCTCACTGATGTGGGCACCAGGGCATTTAAGGATCGAGGGCAAAGAAGAAGCTGACATCATAGCCAGGCAAGGCTCTAAGACTCCCTTTTACGGACCCCTCTTTTTTTTCTTTTTCGAGAGGAGGGAAAAATGCTTTATGCACACCACCGACGTTCGTGCAATGTCGATGGTAGTGTGGGACTCCATCGTGTCGCTACCCACTAAAAAACCCCTCCTCGGTCCTCCGTTTGAGGGAGTGGAAATACCCGTCAGGGTTGTAACCATCGCTCCCTCTGGATGTGTATATTGTGTATCTTATTCGTTTGTCTGATCGTTCACGTCTTGGTCGTCCTGCCTCTGTCTCATCTTGATGGTGTTCGTTATAAACGCCTCTATCCTCGTCCATGCCGTTTGACTCTCCAGCATCAGTCTGATCGCATTGTTAGGTGTTATTTCCTGTTTTAGGTCGCTCTCTAGCAGCGCCTTCTCGTCTGTGATGCCATTACATTCGAAAAAGGCGTGATACGGATTATTCTCGGTGTTGCAGATCTTGCACAACTTGACCTGAACCCTATCCACTGCGACCCTATCTCACAAAAGTTGGACGGGCAACATCGTAGACTATATGTATATTCTGCGGCGGGGTCCCAAGACAGCGGTACACCTAATGCGTGAATATGACGCAAATGCGCACAAGACAATTCCTCTTGGCAGCCGCCATCACTGAGCTAGCGGAGCCGATACAACTGACTCCTCGAACAATTACTGACTTTGCGAAAAGACTCAACATCGAAGTATTAGGGAAATACAAAAGATCTGTTACGTCAAAGTATATCGAAAGGCGCAGATGTCAAACGACCCAACTTTACCATACCATACCATACCATACCATACCATACCATACCATACCATACCATACCATACCATACCATACCATATCATACCATACCATACCATACCATACCATACCATACCATACCATACCAAATAGAAGGGCTATACAGGAGCATCGAGAAACAAGTTGAGACAAGCAGCAAATAGTCTATACAGAAAGAATACAACCTACGTAAGCATTGCCAACATGACATCCAAGAAGGTCCAGGCCAATGAAGGGCAATATTAGTAGACAGGGACAGGAGATAGGGTAACTACCATCAGTAATTTTGACTGTACATTTGCTTTGTATTTTCTGATGCCGTGAAGAATAAGGAAAGACACTTATAATGATTAATTCAAATGTGAAGAAATATGATAACAAGAAACGCAAAGCTCTGGTTCAAATCGAAGACATGGCTCTAATTTTTAATTTATTTCGAATTTACATCACGCTTGTTTGTCACCATCTTTCCTTACATTTGAAATAATTAATTGGCAGAAAATTAAATATAAATGAATAATAGACACAAATAATGGTATGTAGAGAATCTATTAAAAAGATAAATACAAATATTGAAAACAATATTTCTGCCAATCCTGACGTTGTGGATGCGGTCCTTAATAAGAGACTCAAACAGCGCTATCCAGAGGACGGAATTAAAGTATTAGTAACGTATGTCAGGAATACGTATGTCAGAAAAATGCAGTTGACTTAGTACACATAAGTAAGGACAGGAGGAAAGGAAGACAGATGACAAACATCACAACGCTCTTGGAAGAAAAAGGACAACACAAGTGGCAAACATTTATATACCAGGTCCCAGAATGAGGAAGCATGGGCATGAACAGTTCTGATTGCTAGACAAGGCAGAATGGCAACAAGATATACTGTCCAAGGGGTGTGTTGATCCACTCTCCAAGAAATAGGGAGCATCCTGGCATATGGGAAGACAGTAAGTTATTGAAGAAACTTCAGAATTCAAGTCCGAAATTTCAAATAACTGTCTTTTAGTTTATACTTCTATTTGCCTGAGTAATTCGGTGGACCAATTCAGTGCCTGCGATTATATATTTGTGACAATAGTCGATAGGAATGGTACGATCACTACTAATAATAGTTTTCCACTAACCAACATAAATATCATTCTAACTCAGGTTCAAATAAACAAAGAATCTCGCGTCTGAATTATTTTAATCATTGTAAGTATTTGTAATCTTAAGTTCATCAATTGGTTTATTTGGCAGCTATCGTATCAAACAGAGATTTATTCTAATTACAGAGCACGAAGTTGTCTTCTTACAAAACACATTCTTAATTTGTAGACTTAAAAAAAAACAAAAAAAGAACAACATCTTGAGGTTAGCGCTAATTAAAAAAGATATTACGGTAGTAGTACATAAGACATTAGAATATAATGAATAAATTTATGTAAGCCACCCATTGTCCGACAGTGGATAGAGGTAAAAATTGAGACATGTATATAGATAGAATATCTACATTGAGAGACAGAGAGATATATAACCCAAGGTTTCGAATGTTTAACAATACTTGGGATGTGGTTGCCTGATGCCATTTGCATTGTAATTATGCATTGTTCTCTTACGGAAAACAAGTCGATGAGTAGTGTGTCTCTCTTCTCTCCTTTCTCCTCTCTTATTCCGCTCTGCGGTCTCCTTTTGGACGAGTTATTTATTATACAGCCACCGTATGATTAAGTCAACAAGTTTTAGGAATAAATTAATAAAACTGACATTTATTAATTATTGACTCGGTAAAACAACCTAAACGAAATGCGTATCGCAGTTTATAAAACGTTGTTTTTTTCGGACGTCCAATTACTGGGAAGCAAGGAGATAGAATATCAAGTGCATTTACACGTTCAGTTTGAACGTGTAGTGCGTTAGCATTTATATGCATGATGTGCAATGTTTAATGTTTATTTAACATGTGACTTACTGGGTTTTAAGCCCAGTAAGGTCGTCCGAATGATAAATCGGAAAACCAAGGCTGAAATGCCTCTCATTTTGGTCTCGCTTTCCAGCGACCAAAAGCACATATATATAGCACATATATATATAACGTCTCCGACATATGCGGCGTTCAAGTCAGCATGGAGGAGTTGAAACGCCCTACAACCCCAGGACAATGCCATCGCTGCCTCCTTTCCGGACATGCTTCCATGCACAGAAATGCCTCCACTGCAGCAGAGACCATCATATCAGCAAATGCAGCTACCTGGAAGAGCCTCCAAAGTGTGCGACATGCCATGGAGCACACAGAGCAAGCTTCCGAAAATGCATGAATGCACCAAAACCGCGCAGATCAGTCCCAACACCAGAGGAACGTTCCAAACACGACTCATCGACAAGACTTTCCCAACACAGTCTAGCCACGCCCACTCCTAAACCCGCAAAGACCAGACCACCAAGCCCCGCCCACCAAGCTAACACCTTCGCTCAAATTGCCGGTCAATGCCCTCCTCCAACAAACAACGCATTCCCAAACATCCTTCACCTCCAAAACACAATCCAAACGCTAATCCATGAATTCCAAACCAGTCTCCAATCCTTTACAAACAGCCTGTTCCACCCATCCTTTAGCTACGACCTCAATGTCCAACCCAATTGCGCGGCCAAGTTTGCGCAACCCAGTGCATCAAGTCTTTCTTTCTTTCTTTCTTTCTTTCATTCTTTCTTTCTTTCTTTCTTTCTTTCTTTCTTTCTTTCTTTCTTTCTTTCTTTCTATCTTTGTTTCTTTGTCTCTTTCTTTCATTATTTCTTATTTTTTTCTTTTCTTAATTCCGCAAATTCCAAACTCCGCAATCGTGTTGCCGTCGTCGATATCAGCTATTCTTGTCACACTAGCTATCTTACTCTATCCCTTTCTACCTGGACCGGAAGTGAAGTAAATTTAGACCCCCATTTACAAATATACGCAACATTGGTCCGGTGGCTACCGATTAGGGGTTGTTAGCCACCGAGCTATAAATAGTGACTAACCGACTAATCCACAATTTGACATACAATAGAAGGTTGTCTCATAATTTGTAGTAAACTTATAAGAATTGTTCTGTGTCTAATTACAATTACCTACATTTGCGGTCTGTACACAATAATGTCATTTAGGGGTTACTTATCAAAGAACAAAATATTTAGCCTCGACTACCTCGATTAATTATCTACAATTTGATGTAGAAAACAATCTTACGTAGTAACTTTAGCAGAAGTTATGAAGACTACATAGATTCAAGATCATTCTTTTTTTTTTTCAATTTGTTGGTAGTTATACAATGTACTTACCCTGATATGCTCGAAAGTTTGTACCGTAGTTTGCATGGAGATTTTTATATAAATAAATAAATAAATATGTAACTTTTACAAGAAATTGTGCATAACTTTGTAACATACATTATAGGTAATTAATTGTAGTAATTAATTTGAATACTAGAAGTTTTAAGAAGAAACTTAGCTAACAATCTCAAAATTGACTCAATATTATTGAGTATCGACCGCTAAAGATGCACAATACGGTGAGTCGTTACTGAAAACTGTTTATAACTTTTGCGTAAATTGTTGCATAGTCTTGCATAGTCGTCCATACGTTAAAATATAGATATTGTATCGTGTTAGCCCCCTTTCAAATGCATTAGTATAAGTACGTTGTATTATTAAGCCTGGCACTACATTTCTGTTTTGGGTATTTATAGAAATCTCTATGTGCTATGATTTGATTCTGTTACAATGTTACTGTTTTTAATTTTTTTTTCGTGTATGTTGTTCATACTCGTGCGAATGTTATTTATTGTCTTATTATCTGTTATATTTATGGCTTGTTGTTTGTTATGTAATTGTTCTGGCAATGTTTGTTAGGCAAACCGTTGAGATTGTATCAAACAATTTTTTCTTTATTTTTGTGAACATGGCCACGAGGCCCCGATTAAAAAATCTCTTTTCCTCTTACTTATATGTATATACAGTGTGTCCCCCGATGGACCTAACTATACCTATAATGGACGTAATTGTTAATTTTTCGAGAAAAAGTAATTCTTTATAAAGAATTTTGGATGTCCTAAAAAGTCGAAAGCCATTGTTAATATTTTGATTTAACATACAGGATGGTTAGAAAACACGAAAATGTTAAATTGGCCGAAGAATAAACCGTCAGTTTTTCGGAATTAGAACAAAAATGTTATCGGTAAAAGTTGTTTTATATTTAAATTTATGCCCAGATATCAAATTTCAATGTTGTATTCTAAGTTTTTAATTTAAGAAAACATTACTCCATCTGTTCGCCTCCTACAGCTACACATTTTTCCAATCTTCTTCTAAACTCCCGATACACCAAATCAATTGTTTCTTCATTTATTTCGTCTATTGCCTCCCTAATTTTTAATTTTAGAATGTCTACATTATCATGAAAATTATTTGCGTACACCTTCTGTTTTAAATAACCCCACAGAAAAAAAATCAAGCGGCGTTAAATCAGGTGAACGTGGTGGCCATCCTATAGGGCCGAATCGTCCAATCCAGTTATTTAGAAAATGTCTGTTCAATCAATCCCTGACTTGATATGCGCTATGAGCAGGACAACCATCGTGTTAATAGTATAGTGAACACCTGAGCTGTAAGTTGACTTCGTCCAAAGTAGATAGCATAAAATTTTCCTACATATCAAAATAAGTGTTTTGGTTTACAGTACCGTCAAAAAAGTATGGTCCAATTCTTCTCTTGTAATAAATCCCACACCAAACATTAACTTTTTTATATTTTTGAGAATTAGTTGTAGTACGGAAATTTAGATTTTCTTGAGACCAATATCTGCAATTCTGCGAACTAGCAACTCCATTTGTGGTGAACGTCGCTTCGTCAGCGAAAATAATTTTTCTGTAGAAAAATCTATCGACCATAATTCGTTCGCCCATTAGTAGGCAAAATTCTAATCGACGAGCATCATCTCCTTCTACTAAATTGTGTATCAGTACTGGTTTATAAGGATTAAATTTTTGATTTGAAAAGATCCTTTGCAGGTGGCTTTTACTGATGTTCAAGTCTCGAGATCTTTGCCTCAACGATTTTTTTGGGCAAGTGTTCACGGAATCCATAGCTAACATAGCTCCTGCATCATCTTCGCCATTTCGCTTTTTTTCTTGATATTTTTCACGTCTCCTCGACAGAAACGTATACCTCAGGGTATTTTCTGTTAAAAACTTCAATAGCATGGCGGTACGATACCTCACCTATGCCGTAACAAAGAACTAAATAAACCCTTTGCTCTAAGGTCAACATACTTTCAATCAGCTTCTATCAACAAATTGCTTGGATACGCTGTTACTACTGTCAACTGATCAATCATAATTGTGGTCTCTAAATTTTTTGTTACCTTTATGTAATGTCTTTTCTATTACATTTTTGATCTAATTCCTAAAAACCGGCCAATTTAACATTTTTGTGTTTTCTAACCATCCTGTATGTTAAATCAAAATATTAACAATGACTTTCGACTTTTTAGGACATCCAAAACTCTTTATAAAGAATGACTTTTTCTCGAGAAATTTAAAATTACGTCCGTTATAGGAATAGTTAGGTCTATCGGGGGACACACTGTATATACATATATTTATTTAAACACTAATGCGACAGTTTAGTGTAAAGTTGTCGATTTTTGACTTATCTACTTTATAAATCACTTTTTGAAATTCTCACGCTTGTTCAGTATGTAGGTAGTTCTAAAATTAGAGCAACAAAACGGTTACTAAGTGACGTTTCGTGCAAAAAAAACGTGCAGATAACAGCAATAAACATAATTCAATTACGAAATTCAAATCAACAATGACGTATTTGGCGAAAGAATCGATTCCGGCACAAACAAATCTTTCAGCGCTCGTAATCTCCTGCCGGCGCTTATCTCTTGAGCCGATTCGCTGTCACGTCCTAGTTTACTAATTTCACTCCGCGAGTTGCTTAATTTAGCTCTCCGTATTAGCATTTTAAATTTGTTTTCGAAAACGCCTCACCGAAGGTTTCGAGTGTTTGTTGTTTTTTTGGTTTCGTTTAAATTTATGGCACAAGCGCGACAGCGATATTAGCATACGATGCTAATTTTCTTCAAATTGAATTGATGATTATATACAGTTTTGACACAAACTGTTTTATGCCAGAGTTTAATCTTCAACTCAGCGGTTTCTGGGGAAAATATAATTCTGCATAAGTGTTTTGGATGTTTTTTTAAATGTCCTTAGCTACAGTAAGAGTTTTGATTTAACTTAATGGTCGAAAATCAAGAAATTGTTAAATCTGCTAAAGGGTGAACTATCAATTTCTGAATTTCTACATTTAAATTAAAAATGTCCTAGTATTAAAGGTAATTATTTAATTTAATTTTCTGTAAAGTAATATGTTTTTTTGTAGGCATTAGTCTCAAAGCAGAAATTTCAAGAATCTTCAAAAGAACTCATAAATTAAGGTAAGAGTGTACAATGTTTCGTCTCCTAGCGGATTATTCATATTTTTGTCGGTTTTTGAAATATTAGTACAAGAATCTGACAAAAGAATAAACTGATTTAATTTTTCTTTTACTTAAAGAGCTGGCAAATTGTTGTTATTGTGAATCAGTAGCAATACTGCATTATAAATTGAATTTGTCATAATTTGCTTTTAATACTAATAAACGATAAGAACCACAGACAAAATATTAAAATGTTTCCTCATTAAATTTTCATTAATTGTGTAATTACTTACTCTTGAGCAAATTTAACAATTTCTTGTTATGCAACCACCATGTGTGTTAAACCAATATTCTGACTATGCGTGTGGGCTTTCTAAAGAATTAATGTTTCTCGAGAAATAAAAATGTTGGCCCATTATAGGTATAGTTTGGTGCATCTGGGGACACACTGTATAATTGGGATAAGAAAACACACCGTATAATTGAGATCGTATACAGTGTGTGTATATTATGTAGTGCAGTTACAAAAAATAGCACAATTGCCAAGATTTCATTTCTAAATAATTATTTTAGCATAGGTATTGCTTAGAGCAACAATATAACAAAGAGTTCAAAATAAAAAAAATATTTTTTTGTCGTAAAAACCATAATCGCACTTTTTGCTCATTTTGTAACATTTATTATTTCGATACAAAAGTATGTACAGCAAATTTAAATTTAGTCAGCATCGTTTTCACTGCAATGAGAATGAAAACAGTACTTTGCTGCATATATTTTAGATCAGAAAGGTGTGGAATTGTTTCTGGAATTAAAAAGTTATACGTCAAAATGCGTCTGACTTAAAAAAAGTGAAAACAAAATATATAATATCTCCAGGTATATTTTTCTGACGCCAGAAGCTTTGTTCATTTCTATATAAAAACTAGTAAGAAAATTATTTTCAGCCGTGTGAAATTAAAATACCCTCCACCATAAAATATAAAAAAAGTGAACCAACCAATTTTGCCTACACACAGAAAAGTGATTATTTGGAACGAGAAAACATAATTTCTTGAATTTATTTACTAGATTCAAATGCATATTTTCTTGGATGTAGAAAGTTAGGTATATACAAGAAATGCCACATACTCAATATAAGTAAAATAATTTCTCAGATAAATGCTGTCAACAAATAAATTCTTTCTTTATAAGAACCAATATTGTATTGAAAGAAGTAATTGAATTTTTCGTCCAAAAAATGTTAATTTCTCCAACGAAGTAATAGTAGATCCATCCAAGTGCGTAGTTACTTGATCCAAGAAAATATAATACATTTAATATAAGTAAGTATTCTGTACTGAATAACAACCCACCAATTATTTAACTGAAGTGATTCTCAGTTCTTTCAAGTAATCCCTTTCTCTGGAATAAATATGCGCACCGTGATTTTGTCAAGGCTCGCGCGCCCGCGCGTGGCGCTGGCGCCGTATAGGAGCCTCTAGTACGAAAACAACAACGACGTACCCGTAGGGGATGTGCCTTGTGATTTATTGCGGATGTGTATTGTGATTTATAGTGTACAATAAACGTTTTAACACGGAATAATTTGATGTAACGCACGCAACAGTTTAGAACGAGTAAGTAAATGTAACATACCTACCTTGTTAATTAGCAATAGAAAACGTACGTATTTGTGCCAAATCTTTAAAATTCTTACATTACGTAGCTAAAAATATTTACCGGGAATAAAAATATACACTTCATTCAAGACTGTTTACTTACTTCACCAGAGTAACCACTCTCTTAAATCTAGTAATTATTCCAAGAAATAAAATTTCTTGGTTGAAGTCAATAATCTCTCGCGTATATACGAACCTACCAACTACTTCAGCCAGGTAATTCTCTCTTCGTTCGAGGGATCACTTTTCTGTGTGTATTCACTAGCCTGTCCTTACTTTTTAAGAGATAAGCTTGTATACCAAATTTCAAATCAATTACTTCAAAATTACGGCAGTTATCGTGCACACAGACGGACAGACGTACAGACAGACGGACATTGCGGCAAACTCAATATTCCCTCACCACAGTAAATGTGGGGGATATAAAAACTGTTTAACCGATTGCCGCGACCTAATTCAGTGTGGTACTACAAAATCCTAAAAACACTTTCAAATTCAGCATATCTTACATTATGATTGTTTGAAAAGAAAACAATGAAGACTGCTCGTCAGATACCAAAATGACCATTCAACAGCAACTTAGGAAAATGAATTCCATTAATGATAACCATTGGGCAATGTTCATCGTCGAATGCGGCAAACACAATGTGGGAGAAAAGAAAATGTTTTGCAGTGTAAAGAGAGTTTGTTTTCGTATCATTTTGATGCCAACATGCCTATTGTACATTATTTACTTCTATATATGTTGTGGTAGGTTGCTCGGAGACCATGTTAAGCCTACACGCGCCATGAAAATGGCAATTATCCAATGCTTTTGCGACGTAATCCTGTTCAATCGGTTTTCGTGGCTGTCAATTCCCGGAAATTCAGGACCACCCCACTGACATAAAATTACGATCAACAATCTCTTCTGAAGCAGATAACTAGTGGCTCTGTGAACCGCAGAGACTGACAAACCGCATAAATGTGTAGACCAGCAAAGTCACTACCTTTTAAGGGAGAACATGCCATTAGTAAGCAATTTTTATTATACAGTGTGTCCCACGGGACGGTGGATTGTATGGGTACTTTTGTTATTATTAGAGATAGAAAGTCGCTTAAATGGACAAAGTAGTGCATATTTATGTGCTCTTCCATAATCGGTTCAGAAAAGAGTTGAATTCATTTTTTTATTATGGTCATAACTTGTTTATTTGTGATCCAATCAAAAAAGCGTTTTGACATAATAAAGGCACTTTTTTCTACAATTTGATTATGTTAGTTTAAAACTTTTTCGCCAATGAATTCGTCAGAAACAAACGAAACTTTGGTTTTTCTTACGGACGCCATATTGGTTTTATACATGTTTGGATTCATCATTTCTTTCTGAGTAATTTGGTATGCCACATGCCATGTTTTCACTACAACAAGATAAAAGAATTGACTGAAAATTGTACACTTCGAGAATTGCTGAAAATCGCATGGTGCCATGGAAGACATTTTGTGCAAGAATGTGATATCTACCCATCTGCACCCATCTGTTGAACAAAATTGGTGAAAACCCAGAATTTTATAAGGAAAATATTATGATCCGATGAAACATATTTTCTGCGGTATTTTTAACTGAAAAAAGAGTGAAAGAAGGGTACTGGGCCCGCGAAAATCAGCACCTGTTTGTACCGCGCCATAATCAGGTGTGGTTTGGTTTTAATGTATGGTGCGGTATAGTAGCCAACCAATTAATCGGACCAATTTTTTATAACAAAAATTTAACTTAGCAGAGGTATCGGCAATATTGCTCTCTGAGGACGTGGAAGAAAGAATGGACGATATACCGTTGGCCTTACGCTAAAGTATGTGGCTCCAACAAGACGGAGCACCTGCACATAATGCCCGATTGTGAGGAACTATTTAGATATAAGACATACACGGAGAGTAATTGCTACCTATCCACCAAGATTGCCGGATCTTACCCCTTGTGATTTTTATCTATGGAGTGACTTAAAAAATAAGGTGTATGGTGTTTATAATTTTGGAAACGTTGGGGAGTTACGTGAAACCGTCATCGCCGCTTGCAATTCGATGGACAGAAGAAGCCTCGGTAAGGTCACCGTATTATGGAATGCTGTGAAAAATGCTTCCACGAAAATGGCGAAATTTTTGAAAACATTATTTAGTTTGTTAAAATGTTATTTTTTTGTAGTGTAGTTAGTACATATAAATACATTCCAAAATTTTACTCCAACTTGACTATGGGCACATAATATTGTATCACTCAAATGTGCTTCTTTATAGCAAAAAAACTTCAATTTTGTCTGCTTATTGTGTTCTAAATATGGCATGTCATACCAAATTACTCAGAAAAAAATTCTGAATCCAAACATGTATAAAACCAATATGGAGTCCATAAGAAAAGCAAACGTTTCGTTTGTTTCTGACGAATTCATTGGCGAAGAAAATTTTAAATTGACATAATTAAATTGTAGACAAAAAAGTGCCTTTATAATGTTCAAACGCTTTTTTGATGGGATCATAAATAAAGAAGTTATGACCATAATTAAAAAAATACATTATTGGGTTTTTTAAAAATAAGCTTGGAGACCATTTGGAAAATTTCCACAAGGGCTTTGTTTATGCACAAAATGGAAGAATTTAAATATTCGCATTTTTCGATCCATTGATTATATTAAATATAATTCTAATCCAATATACCAATTATATTTCCTTTCCATCCGTTCATATGATTAATAATCTGTAGTCTCTTTATTTCCACATAAGCCACGTGTCTTCAAAGCCATGGTATCAAAAAGAAAGTGTCCAGTATGACAGGTATGGGCAAGCTGGCCCTGGTATATATCTGACATTCTTTTTTTTTCACGTGATAAGTCAAGTCCGATTTTTATCAGCTCTCTTCCAGAGCTTAAAATTTCAGCCATGGGAGCATCCTGGGACCAATTAGGCCTGCTGATTGTCATGCTAGGATGTTTTGGAAGATGGAACATACCGGAGAGCGGACCCGCAACAAGACGAACATACATAAAGACGTCAAGAATCAAGTCCAGACAAGACCCACATCAACTGGAACAACTCCAACAGCGAGATCTTCAATGTCTGCTTGCGATTGCTCTAATGTTTGGTTACCATCGCTTGCCGTTCTGCTTCTTCAAAATCTTAACCTATACCAGTTGGCTATAGAGTTATTGATAGATCTATTTGATTGCCCTAATGTTACCAGTTGGCTAACATTTTTGGCTTGCCATCGCTTTCCATACAGAGAAGATCGAACAGCATGGCCCCTGGACTGTCACTGTCATTGTCATTAACAGTATTTTTTTGTCAAAATTGTCAAGCGTTCAGGTACTGCCCCTGTTTAATGTTTACTAACATTTCCTTTAGCCCATTTAGAAGAAGGCGGTGTTCTTATGCAAGAGACAGGAAATTGCTGCTACTCTTGGTGAACACCACTCCGTACTCTTCTAGAGTACCGACAGATACATCTGGCTGGCAGTAGTCACAACCAGGGCCCCCCTTTTGCTGACACAGAGATGTCAGTGCCTCCTCCCGACGTTGGCCAGGCTTCAGTTACACCCATGTAGGAGAGGGCCATATTGTTATGCGCAATAAGCTGCATTCTGACATCTGATCCATGTTGGGCAAGACGGTGAATACCAGAAGTCCGTGTTTCTATCATTCACCACTTCAAGATGATCACAAGTGACACAAAGCTACTCTTGGTGTACTCCGAGAGCACCCAGTAAACTTGAGTACCGCCGGATACATCTATCTGGCAATAGTCCCAACCAGTGTACCTTTTGCTGATACGCAGATGTCGGCGCCACCTTCCGATGTTGGCCAAGCTGCAATTTCGGTAACGCATTACACAATTCAAGGTTGTATAAGCACTATAAAATTTCCCCAGACTGGGTCCAGAAATTAGATCACTTCTTACGGATTCAGCAGAGTTTCGAGATTCTACACATTTGAATACTCAAAGAATAATAGTCTTCAGTTATTGGGGGAGGAGTAGGTGCATTAAAATATTATGGTGTATTTTGCAAAGTTTAAAAGTTAGTGGATCAAACCGAAGTTCCTCAGTTTATTACTCTTTCTCAATAATTATGGCGACCTACCGTAAGGTTAGACAAATCTCCAATTAGGTCATCAACAACACCCCAATCAATTAGTTATTGATTGTTGAAGCTTTCTAATTGTGAATATCGAAATATTCACAATTTGCAGAGACCAGAGGTCAACTATTTCATCTTGTGAATTCTGGCGCATTGTCCTGGGACCCTGATGACTGGTCTAAAGTATACAATATCCCAACCGTCAGAACCAGAAACCATTCTCGTTGGAGGCCAGTCTTTAGACCATATTGAAATGCTTACATTGGGCAAAGTATCTGGGTGACCATATTAGGTCGATATTCAGGGGCGACTAAGATGTGTTATATCAAGGTGGCCCAATTCTTCAGATCAGTTTCTGCCTCCAAATTTTCTTAAGAAAGAAGAATCGGGTGGCTCTAATAGTAAAAACAAGTTTTGTGGATATTGGGATTTCTCATCAACTTCAAAAATTGCAAAATTCTGTTTGTGAATTATAGCCAGGCCACTCTAGTAATTATTAAGATCTAACTTTAAAATGTTTGAATTCGTTAATTCAGAGAGAATATTTCAAAATAAAACATATTGGCAAAATTTTTAATGTTGCCTTATAATTTGAATATATTTGAGTTTATACAAGACTATTTTATAGAAAGTGTCTTGTCTTTTAAGCAACATTTCTTAGCTTCAATGTTCTTACCTTAAGTGGTGACCTTAGATGACTATATAAAGTGGTTCACTCTGTATAAAGACTGACAATTTTTCAAATGAAAACTTTTAGATATCCCTATCGCAATACCTTGTATCAATGAAATTGTTTCTGAGCATTTCCCAGATTAAACAAAGCATCCCAAGGATGTTTAGGACGTAAAATCTGATTTTGCATATTATTTTCTAAAAATAAGATAAAGCGGATTATGCTTCAAGATCATTAAAAATAGACTGATATCGGATAACTGAATTCACCTAATTCATTTCGCCGCTAAGAGAATTACTCAATGCTTGGATACGCTTTATATACTTTTATTTGCACAGAAAAGTATTTAATCGGGGCACGCTTCTATGTTCCTGGTTACAGATCCTGGATTTCATAGTGCTGAAGTCGCCGTTTTTTGGAAAAAAAACATTATTTTTTCATTTTTATTTGCAGCTCCAGAATACCTTTCTAGAAGTAATCCTAGAACAAATTTCAGTTATGCCTTACTGGCCGTTACAACCGCAGTTGTCCTAGTGTAAAATAAACATTTCCCTGTTGACAGGATAGATGTCAACCAAGCATTAAAACGGCTAGGGATTAGGTCTGGAACTAATAGATGTTGCTCGTTCTGCTGGAAATTCTAAAATTCTAAAATTCACAAATTAAAACGTCCTCTCAACTTCGTATGCGAGTGTGGCATATGTTTTATATGACTATTAACACCCTTTGGAGTCTGCCAATAATGGGTTTTTACAACTTTTCCGTACGGAAAAGGTATTTTTTATCAAACACTGAGTTCCATGCGATACATGGATACAATACATGCCCTAATTCGTATTGGGTCCAGATATAGGATTTTACCCCTCTTTTCTAAAAAAGATCCGTACTGCATTTATCAGGTATTTTGACCTGTTTGGGTAGTTACACAAGATTTAAATTCATTAGCTCCTAAGGGCCGATCTTACAAAGCACGTTATACCATCGTATAACTAAATATTGGTATAAATGCCAGTATAAGTTGTTACTACTATGACAACACAAATATTTTAGCCAATGAGAGCCGGAATAGCACTATTTATACTGAGAATAACTATTCCACTACTTATACGTACACTTGTAAGATCGACCCTAAATCAAAGATTTCTGACACTCCGGTATAGGCAGCTGTCTGTTTAATATAAGCCTTAAAAGATATTTTTATCTTCTTTTTACATTTGGTATATAACAATAACATACCTACATATTGGGTCCAGGATCTATCCCCAAAGTTACGCTGGCGCGGCAGTTATCTTTTTTGTTGTCTTGGATCGACCAATGGCGTGAGCTTGGAGTAGCTAAATGGACCGCTTATATCAGCGGTCGGCAACCAGCTGCCGATGTACTTCTCCCGCTCGCGGGCAGCTCATAAGTCTGCTCCGCTTCTGAGGGTCCGCGGACCCTCATGTTAACATGTGTTCCTGTGAACCGTTACCAATAATTTGGTGATTTTTTCTGGACATTAATAAACCGCTCAACCGCTGCTAGTTTAGTTCTTTGAGTGACAGTTCGCCTCACTGAAGTCAAAACAGTCTAGTTTTCCTTTAATGTCAATCAAATGTTAATTAGATGCTGAGCCATTAAAACTCTAATGAATTCATTGGACATAATGTATATCTAGAAAGCAGAAACATTTATATCTTTCTTTGTTATTTTCTAATTTGTGTATAAATATTTATTGTGGATTCCTTTAAACCGTCATCTTATCTGAAACTAACGGTATTTTCAGGTCTGGTCCAACTAAGCTTATATTTTATACATAGTACTCAGCAATTGTATTCAATTATATTACTTTTCGAGGCAGCAAGGACCAATTTGCCTATCTTGTTTTGGAAAAAAACATATTAAACATGAAATTTTGGGAAAAACATTTATTAAACTTTTGCGTTTGTCCGCTGGTCATCGAGCTCAAAGATTTTCCCAATGCAAATTATTAAACGTCTATTTCAATTCATAACAATATGAAATTAATTCCAGACTTTATTTATACATGTACATCTAGTGTGTTATTCGTTGCTGTATTTACGATTCTTTATCTATAAAAATACTTTGACAATATGTCGTTAAACATTTTCAGTTCATCAATAATGTTAATATTTTTCGGGGAAGTTCATTTAGCGATTATTTACAAGGGTCTCCATCATGATACATACCTTCTTATTATTTAGATGCTTCGAAAAGCCACATACAAGGGTATATTGAGGTATTTGTACTGTATGGTTCATTGAGAATTGTTAACAGGTTCTTGCTAGTGCATTTTGTTCTGCTTCTTATTAATAAACAGACGATAATGCTGATTTGGCTCTAAATTGCACTGTGCTTTAAACATCTACAGATTATTAATCATATGAACGGATGGAAAGGAAATATAATTATATGATTAAACGAACTTACCTTAGTGAAGTTCTATCATAATTATATATCCTCTTCCATCCGGAATATGATTTAACCCACCCTTCCTTTGTTTAGACTTTCCCCAACCCTGAGCAATTTAGAGACTGTGCTTTCAAGAGAATGTCAGATATATACCAGGGCCAGCTTGCCCATACCTGTCATACTGGACACTTTCTTTTTGATACCATGGCTTTGAAGACACGTGGCTTATGTGGAAATAAAGAGACTACAGATTATTAATCATATTCCGGATGGAAGAGGATATATAATTATGATAGAACTTCACTAAGGTAAGTTCGTTTAATCATATAATTATTTATTATAGCAAAAAATAATAATTTGTCTATTTATCAATTGAGGCGCTTCATCATACTCTGGTTTGGTGGCAAAATGTAACAAATTGTTAACGGGACATAGGATCCTTCATTTGTACCATTTTTCACAGTTTGTCCCTTAAAACGCTAAATGTCCAAATGTCCCATAAGCAAGCAAAATCAAGTTTTTTTGGATGTCATACTACGATGATTTAAAACTGTTAAATTTACTTTACTATAACATGGACTAGAGGACTGGATGTTTTTTGTTCAGTTCCTCGGTGCGAAAAGATTCACCTAATTCTGAAATGGATGCTCTGAAAAACAAACTGACATAATCTTCTGACAAGATTAATTAATAAACTGTTTAAAAAATAGCTTAAAGTTATTTATGGTTACATACATATGTCTGTTGAGCATATGCTATTAGAAATATTAACCAGACTACTGTTCTTAGATGAAAAACACTCTGAGGAATGTTATGTAAGCGTTTCGCTATTTTTAAAGAAAATAAAGGAGGAAAGCAATCGACAGCAGCGGCTTCGTTGAAGGAGATATCTGTACCGCAGCTCCATAAACAAGTCCGTCATGTTCCGGACGTATTTTTAGATCGACTGTGCACCAGAAATTGAAACTTTTAATGCTAATGAAGTGCGAAATTAAGTGTGAACTGGACCGTCTCATTATATCGGCGCCTTCAGTGTTGCGAACGGAACTGGAAATGTTGATAGATATTGCATCATGATGTGTATGAACTTAACACTGACTTCACTCATAAAAGTGCCAAACCTCAACCGGACAGACTGGTTTTAGTTCATCCAGCTTATCAATAACAACGTCTTTCGGCTGTAAACAGGTACCTAATCGGTGGACCATAATTAATGTCGATAAATTGTGATATCCTAGATTTGACTTGTCCTAATCTGGTAGCTCTGGTTCGAAGGGAGTTCTGTTTAAAATTCTCACTGGATTCTGGTTGTCAAATAGCTCTTTGATTACTTAGGACTATTTTGGAAAGGATCCCTTGTATTGGCCTGTTTGGCATAACCCCAAAGTTGAATGCCGTGTAAGCAGATCGGTCTTAGTATTTTATTGTAAACTTTAAATGAAAGTTAAAAAGAATGTTCTGCATTGACATTTTTGTGATCCGTTGGTATGTTTGGTCTCAAACGTGTTGTGTTGAAGTTAGTCATGTAAACAGGTCATCTGTGGACCATATACTATAGTGTATTATATTCTACAATTGATTCCACCGCTATTACAGCCGTGTCATCTGCGAAGTGGATGCTGTCATGTTCTCCAACTGTGTTAAGTCGCTCTTATTTAGCAAATAGAGGAGTGGTCCCAAGACACTACCCTAGGCAGGGGCGGGTTAAGGATAGTAGAGGCCCCTAGGAAGATAATAGTTGGGGGCCCCCCCACAAAATAAAATAAAAGAAGCAAAAAAGAACATGTTTTATCATGAACAGTTTTATAATAATTTGAGTTCTTTGATATAATACCAGTTTATAACAGTTTAGAAATAATAAAAAGAAATCTGATGTGGCCAGGCACATGACTTTATCATACTATATATAAAATTAATAGTTTAGCTGCATGAGATTCTATTTGATCGAGATCGGCTATGTCTGCATTAAAATAAACCTAGTAGAACTAGACAGATATCTCGATTAAAGATGCGTTCGGATATTGTACTCCGTTGACACCGGGTACACCGTCCAAATGACACTTACGTGTTATTGGGTGTAAAAAGTGTAACGGTGTTCAATATCCGAACGCAGCCTATATCGACAGTAGTACTTTCAAAACATTAGCGTTTGACACTAGCTACTGTCATTAGAATCAAAAAATCTGACATATCCTGGCTACTAGTTTTAAAGCAGTACGACCGATCTCGATGAAATAGAATTTGCTCATGCAGCTAAACTATAAATTCTACCAAAAAATGTCATATACATAAATTATAGAAAATTTCCTCTCCTTTAATTTATTATTTAACTATTTTGACGACATTGCACAAATAGCGGCTCGTTTGCAAAATCTTCGAAAAATGCTATGAGTAAACCATCCGTACCTTTGGACCCTTTTCAACAGAAAGCTTTTCAGCTCTAAGTTTGGTTATGAAACTTCTAAATATGAAGTTTCTTCCCGATACCTTTAGTAGTTTCTCCAGAATCGTCGCCACAAAAACGGGTACACACACACACACACACACACACACATACACACACACATACATACACACACACACAGACATTTTTTGTACCTTGGTCAAAAATGTTCAGGGGACCCAAAAAGACATATTGCCGCTAAAATCTCAAAAAATTTTTTTGGCATGATTACAATACTTTACATACTGCGTATGATAAAGTAAAAACCTCTTGGATCATTTCGTGTCGTCTTTACAAATTTATTTTGCCAATTTTAGAATTTGCAAATTAATTTAACCGATCTTTTGCCGAAATATATCTTGGTATGTTGGACAAGATTCATCTGGGAAAAGCTTCAATTTTATTTTACGCGTCTTCAATTGTCGGTAGTTGGCAAACAGATCAAATGCACTCAAATATTAATGGACTCCAAATGTCAATGTATGGTGAATGGTGATTTACAGGCGAGATGTATATTTTTAAATAAATTAAAAATTACAGCCACAACCTGGATTTGAATCAGGGACCTTTGTGTAGCTAGCACAATGCTCTCACCAACTGAGCTATTGAGGCCTATGACATGTTAGGGAAAATCGTCATATCAAGGAAAGGAAGTAGTAAACACTTCCTAACCTGTCATGACACCTATCAAATGTCATCTACATGACGTAGGCTTCACACCAGAAATGTAATTTAAAGTCAGGTACTGAACGCGAAACATAACTAGAGATGAATATACGGATATACAGTATTAAGACCCAGTTCTACCTCTCCTAAAACGCGTTTGCAAATAAAAGCGTTATTTATTGTTCAAAGTTTATGAAATTTTTTATGTAACTTCTTAGATAAATAACGAGTTGGGCTGGATGAAAAAAAAAAATTTTAAAGATAAAAATCAATTTTACTTCTACATCTTTGGTTTTTTTCAAATATAAAACATTTAGCCCAACTCATGATACAAAAATAGATTTTTTATTTAAGTACAATTTTAATCTAAACATTATAATTGCGATAACAAAGCGTAATTGCCAGAAATGTATGTAATTTGCCTATATTACGGGCCCGGTGTAGACAGCAGACGTTAGGAGTTTTAAACACCGCCTATAACTACGCCACGCCTACTGCTATTTTTAGATTAGACTGTTCACAAGTTATGAGTGTTATGACCGTAGCGGAGATATATTGAATCGGCAGAACAGAGTTCTCGCATTTCACATTTATACGCACGGTTTACAAATTTAACACACGATAAAAGTCATGTACTGTATGATATTATACTTAGTGTAGTTATACCTGCTAGGTGTTAGGTACATTTGTTTAATAATGGATAGAAGTCGTGGCAAAATACCTAAACATCCGCGTCTGTCCTTTAGACGAATTAGTAAAAGACGACTACGTACCACCTAAGTTAAAATATTGCATAGATAATCTAAAAGAACAATATTGTAATTATTTAATTACAAATGAGACAAAGAGACCAGAACAGGACTCAAATGAACATTTTATTTAAAATGTCGGTTTTATGGACAGGAAGAGACAATTAGCAGTGACGAACTTGGGTCGGTTCTAATGAATATTAGTTCAGCGACTGTATTGGGCAGTATTACAGCGGGAATTGGATATAGCCAATGCCAGAATTTGTATTCATTCATGAATCTTGCATTCATGGCGCCCAGAACGTTTATAAAATATAGCGAACTTGTAGGTGACAAAATATTTGGGATTTATATAAATGGTTTGGGGAACTTTGGACTATGTGCTATGATTTTACTTTATCATACGTAGTATGTAAAGTATTGTAATCGTGCCAAACAAAATTTTTGAGGTTTTAGCGGAAATGTGTTTTTGGATCCCTTGAACATTTTTGACCCAGGTAAAAAAAAAATTCTGTGTATGTGTGTGTGCCTTTTTTGTGGCGACGATTCCGGAGAAACTACTAAAGTATCGGGACGAAACTTCATATTTAGAAGTTTCATAACCAAACTTAGAGCCGAAAAGCTTTCTGTTGAAAAGGATCCAAAGAAACTGGAGGTTTAGTCTTATAGCATTTTTGAAAGATTTTGCAAATAAGCCGCCATTTCTGGAAATTTGTCGAAATAGTTAAATAATAAATTAAAGTACAGGAAATTCTGAACAATTTATGACTATGGTAAAATGAATAGTTTAGCTGCGTGAGCAAATTCTATTTTATCGAGATCGCTGCATTAAAACTAGTTAGCCAGGATTTGTCAGATATTGTGATTCTAATGACAGTAGGTAGTGTCAAACGCTGATGTTTTGACAATACCTACTGTCAATATAATCAAAATATCCGTCTAGTTCCAGTAGTTTTATTTTAATACAGACATGGCCGATCTCGATCAAATAGAATCTCATGCAGCTAAACTATTAATTTTATATATGGTATGATAAAGTAATGTGCCTGAACGCATCAGATTAATTTTTTTATTTTTGTCTTCGTGTATCACTGCCGTGCGTTCGTTCGATATCCAGCATGTTTATAGATGTATTGGGTCCTCATTGCTCGATTTTAATTAATTCCTTTCTAAATTGAAGTCCATAATTCACCGATGAGTTATCATGAGTTAGGTAATGCATTTTTGTCAATTTACTATACAGTATGTATGTCACCCTGTTAAAAAGATTAAATATTATAATAGCAAGCGCGCTCTCTCTAACTTAAATCAATATATTTTCTTTTACCGCCTGGCGGCCGCCAGCCAGCTGTATGCAGTCCGGTATGCATATGCGGCCGTGATGAGTGAGAACACTAATACATTGTAACTTGAGCGAAAGCGAAAGCACCGACGCGCGGCGACAAACTGGCTGAGTACTTCCCCTTCGAATGTACTCGCGTCGACTATGCTCCGCCTTTGCCTGCTTCCTCTAAACCCCCCAACTTCCCCTTATCATAAAACTGTGGCCTGGTTGACGTTGGTGGGGGCCAGGCAGACCACTCCCATCAAAAAAAAACATCGCAACGAAATATTTCGTTTGGAAGTTGCGATGTTTTTAAAACGGAGCCTTAAGATATGTCATAGGCCTCAATAGCTCAGTTGGTGAGAGCATTGCGCTAGCGACACAAAGGTCCCTTGTTCAAATCCAGCTTGTGGCTGTAATTTCTAATTTATTTAAAAAATTACATCCCGCCTGTATATCACCATTCTCACTTTACATTGATTATGTGATCATTACGGTCCGTATGATACGGTATATCCGTACCTATATTCATATCTAGTTAGACTCAAAATGTTTTCCTTCTTATTTTTCATCAAAATTTTAAAAATAGTCAAAATTGTATGATACTTATTAAAAATAATCTCTAAAACATTATGGGATAAAGTCTTGGCCGGGGCCCCTAGGACGTGCCTCATTGCATTATGGGTAATCCGCCACTGACCCTAGGGCACACCTGATTTTATTTTTTTTAGGTCCGTGTATTCCTCTATATGTTTTGTTTGATTATACAGCATAACAAGTCAGATATATTCAAATCTATAAATGGTGTAAATTCTCTATTCTAAGAAATGAAGTAAATGAATAGTTCTTCTGTAACAATAGTAATTTTACATATATACATTATACATATAAAAAAAATCTGATGTGGCCAGGCACATGACTTTATCATACTATATATAAAATTAATAGTTTAGCTGAAATAAAACTACTAGAACTAGACAAATATCTCGATTAAAGCTGCGTTCGGATATTGTACTCCGTTGACAGCGGGTACACCGTCCAAATGACACTTACGTGTTATTGGGTGTAAAAAGTGTAACGGTGTTCAATATCCGAACGCAGCCTATATTGACAGTAGCATTTTCAAGACATTAGCGTTTGACACTAGCTACTGTCATTAGAATCAAAATAATCTGACATATCCTGGCTACTAGTTTTAAAGCAGTACGCCCGATCTCGATGAAATAGAATTTGCTCATGCGGCTAAACTATAAATTCTACCTAACAATGTCATATACATAAATTATGGAAAATTTCCTCTCCTTTAATTTATTATTTAACTATTTTGACGACATTACACAAATAGCGGCTCATTTGCAAAATCTTCGAAAAATGCTATGAGTAAACCACCAGTTCCTTTGGACCCTTTTCAACAGAAAGCTTTTCAGCTCTAAGTTTGGTTATAAAACTTCTAAATATGAAGTTTCGTCCCGATACCATTAGTAGTTTCTCCGGAATCGTCTCCACAAAAACGGGTACACACACACACACACATACACACACACACACACACACACACACACACACACACACACACACACACACACACACACATACACACACACACACACACACAGACATTTTTTTGTACCTTGGTCAAAAATGTTCAGGGGACCCAAAAAGACATATTTCCGCTAAAATCTCAAAAAATTTTTTTGGCATGATTACAATACTTTACATACTGCGTATGATAAAGTAATAATAACTTGTTCATAAAAAATGGAAATATAAATTTAATGATATTATTATAATGTGCTGTTGTTCCACTTAAAACGTAAATATTTTTAATGTTTTCAACACACATGTGTGTGTGGTAAGAGTGCGGAAATTTCAATTTATTTTTACCTCCCAACCGTCTCTCTAATTTATTTATGTTTATTTATTTTTGTTTATTTGCTATTACAATTGAATGTAAATTTAAAAGCCCGTGTTCATCATAGATTCCAAAAATATAGGTCAACGTTTTTGTTAATATAATAATATATAATAAATTCCGATTTGTCTGCTTAACGATCTATAATTTTGCTAACCGGACTCAAAGTATTCAGAATATATTGTTATAGGTTTTTTTTTGTTATTTAAGTTTAATGAACCTCAAAGCAAATAGTTTTTAGGCATTTGTTGCACATATATACTGGAATTATTGAGTAATTAACTAAAGCAACATCAGTTAGAAGGTATAATTCGCGCGATTTGATATCCGTTGCATTTTCAAAACGGAGATATTTATGAAAAGTCGATATATTTAGAAATATAATAATTCGAGAGCATAAAACTAGGGTTTGAACTATTTGATTAAAACCATAGATATTAGAGAGTACTAGCCCGGGCATTATAAAGGACCTTATAAACTTTGTATTTCTTCAATATTAATAATAAATATTTGGAATTGACAACTGGATCCAGTTAAAACTGGTATACGTCGCGATAAACGAGAAAATAAAGAACAATGTTGCTGAGAAGTTATCTAGAATAATATGATAATATTTGCACTACCTACAATAAATTGACACTCGTTGCAAATAGGTAACAAAATTGAAAAGTAATATTAGGCAACGAGTTAGCCAAACGTTTTAAAAATTAAATTAAGAAGACGATGATCTATTGATATATACATTTTCTTTATTAGATTTTCTATAAAATATATATTTTTTAACAAAAAAATGTAAAAATCTGCAAGAATTTTTTCTTATTCTACTAAAATGATGTAGAATAAGAAAAAATTCACCTTATCATGAAAATTCTTAATTGATAACTGTATTCCTGACAGCGTTATACTCATAATTTCCGTTTTCTCATCATAACGATATGTGTTTACGGTATGTATTTCAGCTATTTCATGTTAGAGAATATTATCGCTAGTTTTTCTACACTATTTTACTATTTCCACTAACACAGTCAGTGACCTCAGGATCCGTATTGGGTGAACCATTAGAAAGAGGCGAACAACGTCGTATTAGCGCATTCTACAACGGTTCTGCAAGGTTTACATATGCAAAATGAATAAGGTTCTTTTGCATCGATACGTCAAATCTCCAGCCTTTAAGACTTCACAAGCTTATTGGTTTCCATTCTACCACGAGTTTGTTTCCTTTGTAAGATGGAACAAACTTAACCTAACATTCCTTTTCGGCCAAATCTTCAAATGAAGGCGCAAATCTCTCGGTATACGGCGATGTGATAGAACACAAATTTATTATCAAAGCAATGTTCATGGAAAATGAATTCGTTAGGTTTTTGAGGCGCCTGAAGAAATAATAGAGATTTAAAGAGACTGAATATAAAAATACCGCGGGGAAGTTAGCCATAAAAGTTATCCATAAACCTTTTTTCATCCGATTTTAATGAATGCCATATTTTTGGAAAGCCCTTAACGTGCTGAATCTACAGTAGTTATTGCAGAGGGCGCAATTCATAATTACTACCTAATGTTAAAAAGAAAGTAATTTTTTGCTTAAATTGGCAAATTTTTATAATCTCATATCTCCGTTAATCCTGTACCAATTACAACATATCTTACAGCAATCAAAAGTACAAATACAGACCATACTCCCAGAAGTTATTGCCGCCCAAGTTTCTGCTAATTAGTGGTCTAAAAAAAACCTGAACTTTGAATATTTTAACGCTCGGACATGCGAGTATAGAAACATACACTCGTTTCAGCAAAACAGTAAGCATAACCCCTTTTTATCATCCGATTGTAACAAACAATACACCAAACGAAAGAGGAAGCTTGTGTCCACTTATGATAGTTATTGTAGTCCAAGTTTCCGGTAATTAGTGGTCTAAAAAATTAATGAACTTTGAATATTTTTACTTTATCATACGCAGTATGTAAAGTATTGTAATCGTGCCAAAAAAAAATGTTGAGATTTTAGCGGAAATACGTCTTTTTGGGTCCCCTGAACATTTTTGACCAAGGTACAAAAAAAATGTCTCTGTGTGTGTGTGTGTGTGTGTGTGTGTGTGTGTGTGTGTGTGTGTGTGTGTGTGTGTGTGTGTGTGTATGTGTGGATGTGTGTACCCGTTTTTTGTGGCGACGATTCCGGAGAAACTACTAAAGGTATCGGGACGAAACTTCATATTTAGAAGTTTCATAACCAAGCTTAGAGCTGAAAAGCTTTCTGTTGAAAATGGTCCAAAGGAACTGCAGGTTTAGTCTTAGCATTTTTGAAACATTTTGTAAATAAGCCGCAATTTCTGGAATTTCGTCGAAATAGTTAAATAATAAATTAAAGAAGATGAAATTCTGAATAATTTATCACTATGACATTTTTTGGTACAATCAATAGTTTAGCTGCATGAGCAAATTCTATTTCATCGAGATCGGTCGTACTCCTTTAAAACTAGTAGCCAGGCTATGTCAGATTATATGTCAGACATGATTCTAATAACAGTACGTAGTGTCAATCGCAAATGTTTTGACAACCTACTGTCAATATAAGCTGCGTTCGGATATAGTATACCGTACACTTTTTACACCCTATAACACGTAAGTGTCATTTGGACAGTGTACCCTGTGTCAGCGGAGTACAATATCCGACCGCAGTTTTATTCGACATATCTGTCTAGTTCTACTAGTTTTATTTTAATGCAGACATAGCCGATCTCGATCAAATAGAATCTCATGCAGCTAAACTATTAATTTTATATATAGTATGATAAAGTCATGTGCCTGGCCACATCAGATTTTTACTTTCAAGTATAGAAAAATACACCGTTTCAGAAAAGCCCTATGCATAACTTGTTTTTATGACCCGATTGTAACAAACAATACACCAAACGAAAGAGGAAGCTTGTCTCCACTTATGATAGTTATTACAGTCCAAGTTTCCGGTAATTAGTGGTCTAAAAAAATTCTTGAAGTTTGAATACTTTTACTCTCGGACATGCGAGTATAGAAACATACACCGTTTTAGCAGAACAGTAAGCATAACCGCTTTTTATCATCCGATTGCAACAAACAATACACTAAACGAAAGAGGAAACTTGTCTCCACTTATGCTAGTTATTGCAGTCCAAGTTTCCGCTAATTAATGGTCAAAAAAAATTCATGAACTTTGACTATTTTTATCCAGGGATGTTAGTGTGGAAGCATACACCATTCCAGCAGAACAGTAAGCATAACCCCTTTTTATCATCCGATTGTAACAAACTATACACCAAACGAAAGAGGAAGCTTGTCTCCACTTATGCAAGTTATTGCAGTCCAAGTTTCCTGTAATTAGTGGTCTAAAAAAATTCATGAACTTTGACTATTTTTATCCAGGGATGCTAGTATGGAAGCATACACCGTTCCAGCAGAACAGTAAGCATAAGTAACCCCATTTTATCATCCGATTGTAACAGACTATACACCAAACGAAACAGGAAGTTTGTCTTCACTTATGATAGTTATTGCAGTCCAAGTTTCCGGTAATTAGTGGTCTAAAAAAAATTAATGAACTTTGAATATTTTTACTTTCAAGTATAGAAAAATACATCGTTTCAGAAAAGCCCTCTGCATAACTTGTTTTTATCATCCGATTGTAACAGAAAATACACCAAACGAAAGGGGAAGCTTGTCTCCACTTATGATAGTTATTGCAGTCCAAGTTTCCGGTAATTAGTGGTCTAAAAAAATTCATGAACTGACTATTTTTATCCAGGGGTGCTAGTATGGAAGCATACACCGTTCCAGCAGAACAGTAAGCATAATCCCTTTTTATCATCCGATTGTAACAAACTTCCTTTTTCGTTTGGTGTATTGTTTCTTACAATCGGATGATAAAAAGGGGCTATGCTTACTGTTTTGCTGAAACGAGTGTATGTTTCTATACTTGCATGTCCGAGAGTTAAAATATTCAAAGTTCAGGAATTTATTTAGACCACTAATTAGCGGAAAGTTGGGCTGCAATAGCTATGACAGTATGGTCTATATTTGTACTTTTGATTGCTGTAAGAGATGTTGTTATTGGTACAGGATTGACGGAGATATGATGTGCCAATTTAAGCAAAAAATGACTTTCTTTTTACTTTTTAGATAGTAATTATGAATTGCGCCCTCTGCAATAACTACTGTAGATTCAGTACGTTAAGGGCTTTCCAAAAATGTGTCATTCATCAAAATCGGATGAAGAAAAGTTTTATGGATAACTTTTATGGCTAACGTCCCCCCGGTTTTAAAAAATATATTATTTGTGAAACCCAATAAAGAACCAAAGATCGTGACCTCTGAGTGCTTGATGCTTGGAGGACAACCATGCAACAACAGTCTCCAAATATTACTTAGGCAATAAATAAACCATAATTACCTAAAACAGGGATGAATAACGGAATTGCGTAAAGTTCACGAAATAAAATAAATTATGAAAGGTTTTCTCGCCCACCTACCGGTATTTGCGGTATTTATTCCGTAATCTGTACACAGCGGCGCTATATTATTCTGGCAGACCGCTAACGTGAACCGAAAGAACTCGTAAAAAATCGTACAATAAATTACGTAACTGGCAGAACAAAGCCTTGGTAGGCAGAACCCACGCACACTCGACTCTTTTTTGTTTGTCCATACTTTTCCTCGCTTCGATCCTGATGTAAATTTTTGAAGGTGTGTCCACACCGGTCGTCGAACAAATAAACGCCCAAAAATGTATAATATAGTGAGGAGGGTATAATTCGGAAAGGAAGTTGGGATAGAATTGTAGATGCAGTCCCATTTGAATTTTATTTTGCGTTGCAGAATTATCACACATGTTTGTGGTGAGGTGAGGTAGCGGTGTTTAGACCTGCCGATTAACATAAAGAATTAGTAAACAATAGGTAAGGAGAATTTATGTACGGAACGACGGAACACTTGGCGTTAATGTTAGAATTTTAAACGCAGCCTTCGGGTACAGAATTTTAAGTTGGACGTTGCAATATTGTGGTCGGCCAGCACATTATCTCCCATGGCATGTACTATTGACGAGACAACAATTCGTGTATAATATTATTGTATTATAGTATTATATTATCCTGATACATTATCATGATGTCCTTGTTTAGTAAATTTTATTGTTCTTTATCGATATAACTACTATTGGGTATTGCTGATATAAAACGTATATATTACTGTTTGGACAAGGTTTAAACAAAGAAGATTTGTTTGTAAAGAGCAAATGATTCAGTTCCATACTTCCAATACATATTTTGATATCAAATTTAATTTCCAGTTTTTCTGTTCAATTGTTTCGTCATTTCATTCACGTAGTGATTTTGATAGATCTTTTAGTTGTTTGTATGGTAGCATAAAAAAATATTGAAATACGCGTTTTGAATAGACTTTACTGAGAAAGCATCCACATTTCAAAAGTTCCTATAACGTAAGATTTGCGTTAAATATTTTGTAAATATTAAAAAGTAGTCCTGCAAAGTCCTAGAAATTTCAAAGCATCTCATAGCAAATAAGTGTGTTTTTGAACATTACAAACAAAAGACGACAAACGCGCAAAACTTGACAAGCTATGCAACTTTTAAGTCCAGATTTGTATACAGCGTAAATAAATCTATCATAAACCAAAGGTGGTGGGGGAGGCGCTTGCTTTAATTAAAAAATAGCCTTGGACGAAAGTTATATTGTTTTCCAAATATCATCCGAAAGTTTAAAGTAAAACTAACCCCTGCACCGTACCATGTAGGCTTAAATATGTGCCAACAGTTTGGTAAACTGTGGAGCCAGTGATGATTCCCTAGCCAGGAAAACCACAACATGAAGCATCCCCCACCGGCTATTTTTTTTTATTTCTCACATTGTTAAAACTATTTGAAAAACTACTAGTAAAACGACTGAAGCCAATATTAAATGAAAGAAATACTACACCAGCTCATTAGTTTGGATTCAGAAACAAACATTCGACAATCCAGGTATGCTCCTCTATAATCTATATTCCTGGATGTGGTAAGTGTTTTCTTACATATACTTCCATATAAAGCATGATAATGAGTAGTCCAGTCTCAAAAGCATTAAAGCTGGTGTACCACAAGGTAGTGTACTTGGCCCAATTCTGTACCTTCTTTACATCCATGATTTTTGGCAACCAGATGGTCTTACCGTTGCCACGTTGGCTGGTGAGGCTGCTATGATGAGGCAACACTAAAATTGCGGAATGCAACATATTAGTGATTGGATGCAACGATGGATAATTGCATTAAAGAAAAAGAAATCCATTCATATAAATTTTATCAACAAGAGAACACGGCAAAATACATTGGTATACGCTGGACACCAAGCTTCGCTGGAAAGCATACGTTAAAAAGAAACAAGAAGAATTGGGGATAAGATATATAAAAAATATTACTGGCATATTGGCTGGATGGCGGCTTTATCGCCATATAATAAACTCCTACTTTGCAACTATATATAACGCCTCCATACCATTATACTTAACCCTGATCTTTTACTATGGTATACATATTATGGTGTAGATATAAAAAACATTTTCTAGAAACATAAAAAAATTTAAAGTTGATAAAGGATGTGTCTATGGATACATACATACCACAAAGCATTATAAAAATAAGACATAATCTTAAATTCTAGTATAAAAGTGCAATGAATCTGAAATAAATTGTAATTACCACAAATAATTAATAACACATTAATAGACGTATTTTATATAGTTTGCCGGGCACAACAAGGTTCACGACCGTGGCTAGTAAACATGAAAGAATGCGCAAAAAGATGTCACGACTATAGGATGGAGATTTTTCAGAGTGAATGCAAAAAAACACGCAGCTATATCCTGTCATAATCTGCAAGTTTTGGCACTGGTGTTCAACGCTAACAAATCTACAGTTTTTTGGCATTTATTCGTGCTGTGGGGCTGTGGGAGTGCTGTTCCCACAGCCCCACAAATAACTACTTTGAGATCATTTTGAAGCTACCAATCCGCAAACATGACTTACAACTTGGGTTGTAGCATACAAGTTTTGCATCCCAAGCTGAATTTAAGATGGTGTCTAATAATTTTGGACGAGACTGTACATTTAAGAAGCGTGTGTACTTAAACTTCACCTAACGAGCCCGACAGCTCCCCAAGTAAGGTTTCTTCGTGCAATTTTCTTCAAATCAATGCGACCGGCCAAATTGGATCAACTTTTAAGCCTAATGCCGTTACATAGCTTACGTTACGTGTCTAAAACGTGAGCGATCAACCGTTTCTACCAAATCTGGCTTAATTCCGCGTTTGGCAAGCGCAATGCGCCTGACTCAGCTGCGATAATAATCGACATTAGCAGACTACAGTTTATATAAACGCCAATTAAATTAGCATTTTAGTGTTAAATATAATTTTGAGGGTCCAAAGTCCACAATGCTGACGCGATGTTTGCATTCCTGGGACGCACACATCTACAGAATTCGCCAACTGTATTTGCGGATATACTTACGTTGGCTTTGCAACGATAATGAAAGGGGTCAAAGGTATGAAAAATAAACATAATTATCTAGTGTAAGAGTTATTTGCCGCTATTGGACCATGTCAATATTTTTCATAACAAAAATTCGTCTGTGATAGGTTGAACGCTTAACCAGATATCTGGGTCATATCTTCTTCATTCGAGGCTATATGATCTTTCTATAAATTCTTTAAACTTCTTTCAAGATGCCGATATCAGCTTCTTGCTTTGGACGAACACATTACTAAAAGTATTCAATGAACCACAAAACAAGAATATACAGAATCTTAACACTAAACACAGAATCTTAGCAACACACCAAGGTATAGATGAAGAATCTATACTATTCTAGTCTAATGGTGGTTATTTGAAATTTTTGTACGTTTTTGAAAAATTGTAATTGTAATGTGTAAAAAGAGTACAAAATGGATGTTAGAAAAGTAAAAATGTATGATTGTATTTTTTTACGAAAAAGGGATAAAATTGAATTGATCAAGAATTGATCTTGTTTTCTAATTCATCCCGATATCTGAATTTTTGAAGAAGATACACAGTTTCAAGTAAAATTTTGTATTGATTTTGTAAAAGAAACACTGTTAAATCTGTTAAATCTTTATTCTTTTACCCGTTGGTTTATGTGTACATTTCTGGCCATTATTGCAAAATTGAATTGAACTAAAGATATAATTGTTAAATTCAGAAAACAAATCGTCTACTAAACTTCAGAGAAATTTGGATAAACAAAGTTGGTTGCACTTTTATTTAAATAATGTTGCTGTAAAGCAACAATTAAAAAAGTTATACCAATTATTCCCTATTTATTTACAACCTGTATATGTTATCTTATAATGTGGTAATTCCAAGTTGCGAGTTTTCGTACTTATCATCAGTAATTTGTAGTATTCTGTGTTCCTTAAATTTTGACAGGTAAAATTGTGACAAGTTTTACACTTCTTGAAAACGCTGTAATTATGTAAAATGCTCGAACAGCTGTACAATACAAGAGTTGGGCAGATATAATAATGTAAGAGTCAATTTAGTAATTACAGTATGTATGTATTATTTCGAAATAATTATAAATAGTTGTCAGTATAAATAAACATTTCCATACCAAATAATGCTGTTTGTCAAAAAAAAAACAGGCGTGCTGCGTATTGACATTTCGTTACTGACATTTCGAAACGTTTTGTAACCAGAATTTCCAAAACAATAATATTAAAATTTTAAGTGGAATAGGTATTTTCATTATATTGACATATTATAGTGTATACATGCATAATATACCTGTATCCTGTATTTGCGTTCCTTAATTACTATTATTATTTCTGACTCCATAGTCAACCCATAAATGAATGAGTAAATCGTGTAGGTATATGAAAACACATAACTCGAAAATGTTCGAACTTATAAATAATCTCTAATCATCGGTCAAAGGAGTCGTTAAAACTAATGTATTTATAAAACGTAATGTGTTCGAACATTATGTCCGCAGACGTAATCACAGAACCAGATGGTAACTGTTAATTTATTATGCATTTAAAAATATCCCGGCCTGTTGTACAATGTTACCGTCAAGTTCAAAACCACATTTTGCGTTCAATTTAATGTCATCTATCAAGAATGGTTTACGTATTTCGTAGAAGATATATAAGTTCAAACCTTATTTCCGCCAACAATTGAAAGTAGTGCCCCAGTAACATTAGACGAACAAAGCTGTTTACTTCAAACAAATTCAATCTAATAAGTGTACATAATAAATAACGTAAAAAATTCTCGATCAAATATGGCAAATTTGCTTCTTCGACGATGTCTTTGTTCGTATATGTCGATCGACAATGAAGGTTATGATATTAGTAGGTCAGGGAGTCTATCCTCGTCATCTTTTTGAAGCGAATGCGAGACTGTTCGAATGGTTAGGTGGACGGAGTGGGGATATCAGCGGTACCCCTCTGGAACGTATCTTGAGCAAATGTACTTGTCGCTAAGTACAATAGCGCACGCGCCACGCCCATTCGAACTCGTATCTATGACCAAGTTTGCTCGTCGCTAAGAACAATAAGGCACGCGCCACGCCCATACGTTCCAAACCAGGGCAACCGCCGATATCCCCACTCTCACCTAACCATTCGAAAAGTCTCGCATTCGCTTCAAAAAGATGACGAGCATAGACTCCCTGGTGGGCTCCTGCAAAAAAAAGAGGATATATAGTTGGCGTTTTCACAGAGTTACGAATAATGTATTTATGTGTAGGGTATTCCCATTTTCATCCCGCGTATTTGACAACATGATGGAGCACTGATCTTCAAAACCGTAAAATATTTTTGGAATTTAAAAAAAGACTGGTTTGGGCTAACTGGTTAACTGGTTTGCCCATTCTTCCTTTCTTTTTAGGAAATAAGCTTGTATACCAAATTTCAGGCCAACTGCTCCAAAATTACAGCAGATAACGTGTAAATTTGAAAAAAAATGGAGTTTACCTATTTTGATCTTTCATAAACTTGTCCTTACTTTTTAAGAGATAACCTTGTATACCAAATTTCAGATCAATTAATTTAAAATTACGGCAGTTATATATCCAGATCTTTTAATTATTTACAAAAAATGTCATATAGATTGCTAAAGTATGAGTTGGCGTTTTCAAGTTAGACGCCTGACAAAAAAAATCTCTGAAAGGACGTAAGAGTAACAACGTAGTTATGTGCGGAGGGATCCATTCTGCGTCCCAATATTTGAAAACATGATTGAGCATCATCTTTTATAATAAGAAAAACATTGCATGCAATTAAAACTCGACCATTCCAGGGGTATGGCCTTCAGAAGATTAAGAAGTGTCTTATGTAATGCTCACCTTGGTTTTTGCGGAAAGTAGTATGTTCACAAATCTACGCCGATAAGGGAAACTAGTTTTGGAAAAAATCTCATAAAAATACAAAGCAGGTATTTATCTGAACGCGTTTTCCTCTAAATCGGCTTATTATACTACTTATTATA
Organism: Aphodius sticticus; assembly: GCA_963966075.1. Taxonomy (NCBI): domain Eukaryota; kingdom Metazoa; phylum Arthropoda; class Insecta; order Coleoptera; family Scarabaeidae; genus Aphodius; species Aphodius sticticus. The sequence goes on from OZ014510.1 coordinate 22,816,859, forward strand.
AAACGGCATTATAAAATATTCTTATGCCCTTTAATATGTATGTGTTCGTGGCTACATGTTATTGGCACTTTTCAGCCAAATAACGCAAGAACGCTTACTCGTACGCAGGAGATGAATAAAAGGATTATTATATAAAATTGAAAGATCTACCAATTTCAATTTAATCTTGTTTCTCCCCAGATCAGTAGGAACCAAGATAATGTCATATAGACGATTTTAGTTATATATCGAAATCGTTTTTATTGCCTAAAATGATATTCCTTACCACTGTCTGACGAGAACGAAAGTATCCTTTACAATAAATGCAATTTGTTTTTTTTTTTCGTACAAGCAATCGTTGTTACCCAATATGGCTGAAAAGCATCACTCATGCGAAAAAGTAGCAGAGCACACGTTGTATATAGGGTGTTACCTTCCGAGTCTTGAAAGTTTAGAGGGAAATTTAAAGTAGCATTATATTTGATAAAAGAACACATACCTAATTTGTAATGCCTAAGTGAAGGTGTAGCTAGGTGTAGCTATGTTTTCGAACGATTTTTACATCCTTTATTATTAATGACAGTTCTTCACATCTGAATTCTTTTATATGGTTGACACAACTGGTATTTAACCATTGCAAAAAATAAAACTTGTTATAGTATTTTAACACTTTTACTAGCGTACAATTTAAATTCACATTTCATAAAAGTAAACACCAATGTGTGACAATTTCGTTACTCCTCTACTCAGATCATCAGTTTTTCATCAAAGTGCCTTTCTCATGTAGCACTATAAAGTATTACTTTAATATGATATTCCAAAAATATGCAAATTATACTATTATGCCAACATTACCCAGTACATACATTAAGTGATCACTTAATGTATATAGCATCTTCTGTGTGACTTTGAATTGAAGGTTGATATTTTGCTGTTAATTGTAGTGGTAAAATTTAGTTCTGCAGCAAACTCTCTTTTGTCAAGAATTCTTAATTTTAACCAACAAATTGTTGAGAAATCTTACGTGTTATTCACCTACATCTATGCAAAATTAAAATGAAATGTCAGCGCTGACACACTCGCGGTGCTATCTGGCTTTAACCTCGAACGGTACCTAGCATTTAGCTGTCCGTCATGAAACACAGGAATTAATAATATTTTTGCTGTCCGGAAGTCTTGTTTTTCTATTATGGTTTTGTCCAATTTTCTTGGAACGGTTTTGGTACTTATCTATGCCATGCTCTGTAGATTTCGGCTTGACTCAGGATTGGAGTATCGAATAAAGAGGATAGGTAGAAACTGGAATCAAAATAAGTTACCATCGGCATCATGGCAAAATTAACCGGAGCGATACTTTTGTTGTTTGTCGTGTGGACCTACCACCATATGGCAGTTTTATTATATTACGTTATCTATTACAACAATGAAATCTTCATTACTGCTTATTAACTGAATTATCTTGACTCACTAAACATAATAACGACCGTCTCGAAACAATTGTAAATATTAGTAACATTTGTAAAGAAAAGTGATACGGATTTCCAGGAATGTACGATGACTGGAAAATAAATTATCCATATAGAAGCCAATTATATGTTTAGAATTTTTACAGGCTATATACATTTATTTTCAACTCGATTTATAATAGTGTTCATATGCATATAAGAAATAATTTTACAGCTCTAGGCAAGCTCGTAAAAGCCAGTTCGGTATGGAGTCCATTGTCCTTCTGGCGGCATAAAGCACAAATGAAGCAATATTACTCACGCACTCAATTAACACCACCTTATTGTTTGTATTTAAATGATAGTTAACGGCAGTTAATGGCCGTTGTTGTCGTGCGCCGTATTTCGTAATTATGTTGCTTTTTTCTGTCTTCGGGACTCGCGGCCACATAAAATGCCTGGAAAAGCGATACGCTGACTTTCAGCTTTTAAAACGCTGCACTGCCTGGCGCAATTCATTAGGATAAATAACATTCTGCGGGCGCAGCAATTTTTGCCATATGGCTGATCCTGCACTTCAGAATTCCGAAAATAGACTCACCTTGGGTGTGATAAACAACTCAGTCATCGGAGTTGGTTACCTATTGCTCTTGGTGTCATTGTTACTGGGTGGACTAATTAATTTTGAACTATGCAGGTTCATTCCTTGTATTCCTTGTTTACTCCTACGTCATGTACGTATGTACTATATAATAATTATAACAACAATTGTGCAACTAATAATTCACTGGAACAATGTAAATGTGTTACACAAGCATATATGTTACCTGTTTGACGTTGTTCTTGTACCTACGCGTGCAAATAATCCACATCAATAAACGTAATACACCACTCACCATCGGTTTAAAGAAACTCTCTGCGTAATTGAATTTTAATTCTATATCAGACTAAAGTTCACATTTCGCGCTGGAGTATCATCCAGCATGTGCATGTTTGGCAGAGACGTCTACAATATGACTAGCCATCCCAACTAAGACATACTTATATTTTTTTCAGGACCCACTCAATTTGTTCTTTTATATTCATACTTAATTCCGATGAAATTTGACTTCAAATCGATCAAAATATATTAACCCTTGCTCTAGGGAATCCAAATCGACAATAAGTTTATACAGTGAGATCAACAATGACTGACCAGTCGTATGAAACGGGGTTTTAGTAAAAATTTGCCCATATAACCCTATTTCATAAGAGCGTACAGGTGAATCATTTTTGATCTCACTGTATTAATACTATTCAAAAATAAATTTATCATAATAAATTTACATACCACAGCTGAACCTAAAAACAAATAATCCATTAAAATTTGAGTCGAAATATCAGACTACAATAATCTTAAATGGCTACTATCCTAGCGAAACAAAGGCCAAAATCGTTTCTGGTATGGTTTCTTCCGTACAATCTGAATCTGAAAGCAGAATTCTAAATTGTGTACAGTTTACGAGAAAAAGGGATTTTTTGGATTTTTGCTGTTTTTTAGCGCCGCATTTGTCAGAAACTATTCCCTAGTGAAAATGTCTGTCTTATGATTCAGATTCTACAGAAAAATACATACCGGAAACAGTTATCACTTGTTAGATTTTGTTCGTTTGTTGGTCAGGATAGTCATGTATCTTAGATTAAGTAAGTACGTAGGCTTTCACGGCCAGAATCATTTAGATTATTCCATTTTTTTTTTGTATTAAATTACACCTTTTCTCGATTCTGAGCCGTTTGGGACACGTGTTGAATATATAGAAACAAATTGGTCCAGAGAAAAGATCAAAGTTGGAAAATATGGACCACTCTAATGTTTATATTATAGTCTTGACCTACAATTACTGTAGAAGTATCTACAATTGAAATTGAAGTTAAAATTTTATTTGTAAGCCGTTTTATTTTCTAATCTGTTTTCAAATTCGATTTCTGACCTTGAATGGTTATTTTGAATAAATATTGACTTTGGTAGACTTTTAAACTTATGGAAGTTTACCTTACATAAAAACATGTTTGAGAAACATGAATTCTGCAAATATCAATATTGCCCCAATTTTCAATTGTCTTTTTCTCGAAAATTTACTATACATCGTAAAGGATATAAAATTTTTCTCACCCTGAGAATAATTAAAATCTGACGTCATAAGCTACAAAGAATTGATGGTTGGAAATGGAATTTGGTATTAAATTGTATAATATCATAATTAACATTTGACGTGTCCGAGTTTTTTAAAATAATAAACAGAATTAATTTTAACTAAGGAAAAATTAAGTTAAGGAAAAATTTCTCAAGATTGTGATAAATTTACTATAACCATACCCATTAGCATATAGAAAAAAATGGTTGTTGCACAATGTAATTTAAAATCGACGTGTCCGAGGATTATTTTATATAACCAATTGTTTCAGAGATTTGTATGTTTCCATATTTTACACGCTTACTTTAAAGTAATTAATATTCCTTAAGAACAGATTTTCTTTTAATTTGTAGGTATGTAAAGAACTTCATCTTTTTAAATAATTACATAAAATAAATTATGAACAGAATACGGGATGGAATAAACATCCACAATATTTTAAAGTAATGGATTTATCTTGAAGTATGGAAAAACAACTATTAATTTTCAATAAATTAGTTAACATGGCCGTTATTACAGTACCTTAAAACTTTTATTAAACTGTACGTTCATTCAGCTGTTTACGGATATACAGGATGTTTCAATAGAGTGGTCTCGGAAGATTGTGCCTCTGCTGATGATTTTAAAATGATTTATACCTGATATCAGGAACAGATTTTAATATTATATTACAGTACAAGTGAAGAAACCACGTGTTTTCATTCACGCGTATGTCGCATGAGGCGCAGCCGAGTGTGGAAAGACATACAAGTGAGTGGAGTGGTTTCGCACGAGTGCTGTATAGCGGTTTGTACAATGCTGGCACTAAGTTTAAAGAATAACGTCATTTTAGTTATTAGTTTTTTAGTTTTAGATTTAAACATTAAACTGTTGCACAGACATGAAAAAGGCTTGATACTAACTCGCCGCGAGACATACGAGATTGAGAAACTCAAACGCATTGCCAACACACCTGAACGACCAACTCTTTCTTCAAAAGCATCCTTTACTCTCCTTTCTACGCGGCCTATAACCCCCTCCATTCTATTACCCTCACCGAACACCGTCCCGATGTCCATTTGTAAATTTTTTAATTAAAATTAATATTTTTAAATTTAAATTAATTCCCCACCGCGTACCTTACCGAACCGACACATCACACAGCCGCCCTCCATATATTTTTCCCTAGTCGGACAGCCTTCAGCTGATATAGTTTCCTACTCTGACAACTTTATCCCCCACGCATTTCCCTGTTTCACCGACCAACCGCCACATAACCCAAAAATGTATACTCGCTCTGTTGTTGACAATTAATCAAGTGACCTAATTATATTACTGTGATTTGCGGTTTGTTTCTTCGAGCCAAGAACCTCGAGATTTGTCTGCGTTTGTTATTGTCCGTCAATGTTATCTATACAATTGTCTAACATGACTTAAGATTTTACATTATCTATATTTTAGTCTACTTGACATGTGAGTATTAGTTTTTTCAATAACGTCTTGCTTTAACTCGTTTAGTTTTATATTAAGCTACTACTACACTAATCTGTTCATATCTTCTTAGTCAGCTGTTGGTTGGTTTATCTATAATAAAAATCTTTTGGATTGTGGATCGTAATGGGGGGGGGGTGTTTTTGTAGTGATTGGTGTAATACCAGATGCGGACTTATGGCAATTATTATATTATTGTTACATTGTTGGCATGTTTTTACTTTATCATACGCAGTATGTAAAGTATTGTAATCATGCCAAAAAATTTTTTTGAGATTTTAGCGGAAATATGTCTTTTTGGGTCCCCTGAACATTTTTGACCAAGGTACAAAAAAATGTCTGTGTGTGTGTGTGTGTGTGTGTGTGTGTGTGTGTGTGTGTGTGTATGTGTGTGTGTATGTGTGTGTGTGTGTGTGTGTGTATACCCGTTTTTGTGGCGACGATTCCGGAGAAACTACTAAAGGTATCGGGACAAAACTTCATATTTAGAAGTTTCATAACCAAACTTAGAGCTGAAAAGCTTTCTGTTGAAAAGGGTCTAAAGGAACTGGTGGTTTACTCTTAGCATTTTTCGAAGATTTTGTAAATCAGCCGCTATTTGTGTAATGTCGTCAAAATAGTTAAATAATAAATTAAAGGAGAGGAAATTTTCTATAATTTATGTATATGACATTTTTTGGAAGAATTTATAGTTTAGCTGCATGAGCAAATTCTATTTCATCGAGATCGGTCGTACTGCTTTAAAACTAGTAGCCAGGATATGTCAGATTTTTTGATTCTAATGACAGTAGCTAGTGCCAAACGCTAATGTTTTGAAAATACTACTGTCAATATAGGCTGCGTTCGGATATTGAACACCGTTACACTTTTTACACCCACTAACACGTAAGTGTCATTTGGACGGTGTACCCGGTGTCAACGGAGTACAATATCCGAACGCAGCTTTAATCGAGATATCTGTCTAGTTCTACTAGTTTTATTTTAATGCAGACATAGCCGATCTCGATCAAATAGAATCTCATGCAGCTAAACTATTAATTTTATATATAGTATGATAAAGTCATGTGCCTGGCCACATCAGATTTTTTGTAATTTGTTACTGAATGCGCTATTGTTTGAACAAATAAATTTGTTTAGACAATAATATACAATGTTAGTACGTATTTTGTGACAAACATTATTATAGGATTTCTGGTCTTTTTTGTAATTTTGGAGGTTTTACGATATCGGTCAAACAAGTAATGTGGTTGCAACATTAATTATTATTATAGGTGATAATTGAAAATTAGTTAACAAGTTTGGCAAGAAAAAAAAAGACATGAAAGCCAATAATAATTTTTGCCAAAACGATACGTCAGTTTGTCTAAACAAATGGTATTTATTTAAGAAATTGCAAACTAGTTAATTAATGGCAAACAATGCCAACAACCTAATAATAATATCTCAAAAAAAAATGGTACTTGTTTAAAGAATTGCAAATTCGTTAATAAATGACAAAAAAATGCCAATAAATTAATAATAGTTTCTGCAATAAATATAAAAATATGTCCGTAACGTTGTATATTTTGGTAAACAAATGGTATTTGTTTAAACAATTGCAAATTAGTTAGTAAATGACAAAAAAAGCCAACAATTTAATAACTTCTGCAAAGAAATAGAAAAATATGTTTGTAACATCGTATATTTTTGTTTCAACAAATGCTAATTGTTCAAACAATTTGAAATTAGTTAATAAAGGACAAAAAATATAAAATATAAAAAATATCATATTTAGGGTACTATGGGGAGGGTGGGGGGTGGTGAAGAAAAAAATAGTGATTGTGGATTTGTTCCTTGGGGAGTTCTGAACAATTATTGATATTCTCCCGCAACTTTTTTTCTAAATCCGAAACGTGAAAAAAAAGATACATTTTTGCAATGTATTTTAAATGGGAAGTTAGAGGTGCTCGGTGGCATGTGTTAACGTTAACCGATTTTTCTCGGAATTTGGGGGGAATTTTTTTTTTCTGGAAAGAGAACAGATTGGGGGGATCGATTGATCGATTCCCTCTAGCGAAAAGTCCGCTTTTTGGACCAGCCTAGTGCTTCTACTAAGTGAGCCGTTATTTTTAAAACATCCAGCATTATCCAAGTTTAATATGTAGAGAAGAATATAATCTGTAGAAGATGGGGAGAAGAGATGCATAATGGTTCCCGAACGGGAACAGAAGAGTAGGAAGACATACAGCAGGCACAGCTGAAGAGAACTGCCGGAGACTCTTTTGTTCAGAAGTGGGATATACAAGTTTAAAGTGCATGAGCTGATGCAGTAGGTGAAAGAACGTTTTTAGATTCTCCGCAATTGGATTAGTCCGAGTAGAACTCACAGTTCAAACGTGCACGTTTGGACTACGGGAAATTACCGGCACACCATCCAATGGGTCTTGGTAGCTCAATAAAGAATCGGTTCAAGAGTTGAAGTCGTGCTGCAAGCTAGCCGTTCCAATTCAAGCGTCCGTTCGCTGAATCGAGAGCAGTATCTATCTATGAGTTGCTCTGTTGACTTCTTGGACCAGATTTCCTCGAGTTCGACGGTGCCGCCGTACAGCTGGACGGTGGAGGAGGAAGCACGGTACCGTGAAGAAGTGGTAGTGGACCTGGGGACCGGTTTTACTCGAGGAGAACTCGTTTTGGTTGTTTGTGTGTACCTACGACACGTCCACTCGGTTTTATTACTACCTCTGTTCCGTGCCATTAAATTTTACTGCGCGACGTCGAAAATAAAATGAAGAAGAAGAAAAATAAGAACGCGTACGAGCGCGCGAAGAAAGAACCGAGCGAGGAAAGAAAGAAAGCCGAAACTCGACTCCGCGTCGAAACGTAAGTGATGGACGGGGGGCGACAGGGCATACAAACGCCCAGCGAAATTAAGGAGGGCAAACAATATTCATCGTTAAAATTAAGAACGCCCATTATGGCCAGCGCCATTCGGCGCGAATCGAATTTCGGAAAAGTTTAGAGCAGAAATGAGTTTGCTCGGGTCGACACTGTTTACCAATGTAATAAAATCAGCAGTAAGAAGACGCGTATTTCCCTGAAGTTTACACCACCCAAAATGTTATTTTCCTTTTAATTATTCACCATTCTTAACAGAAAGGATTATATTGGAAATATCGGACTGTTTTTATCGAAAATAACGTAGTAAATGTTTGTAACAACCAAGTAAATAAATACCGCACATTGCTTATATCCACAATTAAATGATGATGTACAAAATACGCCTGTTGTTCTTAATATTATTTTGCCACTTATTTCGCCACTATTGGAAAAATGTGTATTCCAGATTTGTACAACATAAAAGATAGGGTACGTCGGTTTAACAAAAAATGGTTCAACCGGTCCTTCGTGATAATTAAAAACATGTTAAACAATACTATGTTGACTTAAAATATTAGATATTAAGGGTGGACGCGTACATATCAGTCATGTTGGAACAAAACGCGTTTAGATAAATCAAAACATTTTTCGTCTTTCTCCCAGTCACTGGTTCAGTATATCGCTATTGCACATAGACGTTTATATTAGACATCTACAGCATATTATTATTATGTATTATTATTATTCAATTACTGGTATAGAAACTAATACCTTAATAAAACTTCTAATAAATATAATATGTCATCTATGTGGTATTTTGCACAAGTGTTAACACATTTTTTAAAAGCCATTTCTTTAAAATTTACCTACTTTTGGTTGTGTCACGATACATAGCAAACTAGTAAGCCAGCACACTGCGTCGTTGAGAGATTTCCTGCGGGTTGTGCGGGTTGTTTATTATTCATAGATTGCTATTATATCGCTTCGTGATTTAATTTTCGAAAAAAAGCAGGCAAAATCAATACATTTTAGCTAACTATAATATAACTAATCTATAATATAATTATATAATAAAATATTGTATAATCTAAAACTATAATCCAGTATATAAAAAAAGCTATTTCTTATTCTAGATATGTCTAGATAGAAATTATAGTTCTTGATCTATCAGATTACTAGTTTGCTAATAGTTTTCCATACAGTAGGTTACTTTTAGTAGGTTTTCTATATCACAGGACAAACATGTGAACAGTATTTACTTTCTAGTACGAATCTAATGGAAGTATAAATATTATGCTGTTTTATGTGGACAGAGAGTTATTACGAAATACCTCAAAAAACAGCAAAAAGAGTTAGATTGACATCGGACAGTGGTCATTGGACAGAGAGTACTCGATCGGCAGATCATATTATGACATATTATTTATTGGTATAAGGTGTCCCACTTTTTACCCAAAAAGCAATTTTTCAGAGATTAAATGTTGTACTGAGTAAAAAGTAAAAACTTACAGCCTTTGAAATATTAACCAAACGATATTCTAAATGGCTTTAACTTCTTAAGGAGTTGAAAAATAAGTCGATAACAAAAAGCTTTTACTCTTTAAATTTACATTCTAAAAGAATCAATAAAAAGATTTACATGAATTTATTTTTCTTCATTTGTTTATGCCTTTTATTTGTATTATTTTTAATTGTTTTACTTAAGTTGATTTTCTGTTGTTGTATTAGTAGACATTTTTGACTTACACATATATTTCAAGTGGCTGTAACGTAAAGAATTTGCAAAACAGACGAAACAAGTTCTGTTGCTAGAAAAACTGTCTCTTTTCAAAGTCCCATTTGCTTGCCTATGCTTTTGATATTATCATTTGCGAGTTCAGCACAGATTATCCTAAAAGCAAGCGGTTCAAGTATTTATTCTATATATCTTACCAAGATCTTGTTATTACCATCGAGAATAATATAATTGCAAGCATTTTAGTGATATAATCTAGTACGATACATTCTTGGACATACAGTAACTTAATGAATCCGATATTGGTACAAGTATTAAGTCGATCATTTTCATCTACAATAGCCAAAGAATTTCTTGTGTGTCCTAAATTGAACATAAAAGAAAACAAAAAATTATTGCCGAAAAGGTAAAATTTCCGTTTATTTCAATTCTATCAAAAACTATATACCACAATGACAACACTTAAAATTTAAATATAAAAACTTTTTTCGTGAAACTAACCGTTTTAAAACATAGACGTTTGAATGTAGTCATGAAATTTCGAGGCGTTAAATGAACACATTAATTATAACAAACAGCGTGTCAAAAAACCTTGCAAGTCCGACTTTGTGGGTTTTTACTATATATATAGTTACATAACCTGGAATGGAGAAATCGCCCTAGTGACCACAAATGCGGAAGAAAAGGATGCACAAAAAAAGAATTTCATGTTATCCAACTGTTTTTCCCTATATTTTTTCCATACTGTCTCTGTCTGAATTTTGAAAATCTGATGAGTTGGACTAGAAATCATACGACACAAATCAATCACAAAACAACCCCTTCGCTGCGGCGCGTGTATATGTTCTAAATTACACACAGAAAAGTGATCTCTCGAACGAAAAGATAATTACTTGGCTGAAGTAGTTGGTAGGTTCGTATATACGCGAGAGATTATTGACTTCAACCAAAAAATTATATTTCTTGGAATAATTACTAGATTTAAGAAAGTGGTTACTCTGGTGAAGTAAGTAAACAGTCTTCAATGAAGTGTATATTTTTATTCCCGGTAAATATTTTTAGCTACTTAATGTAAGAATTTTAAAAATTTGACACAAATACGTTTTCTATTGCTAATTAACAAGATAGGTATGTTATATTTACTTACTCGTTCTAAACTGTTGCGTGCGAGACATCAAACTATTCCGTGTTGAAACGTTTATTGTACACTATAAATCACAATACACATCCCCAATAAATCACAAGGCACATACCCTACGGGTACTTCGTTGTTTTCGTACTAGGTTAGGTTCCGTGGTGCCAGCACCACGCGCGGGCGCGCGAGCCTTGACAAAATCACGTTGCGCATATTTATTCCAGAGAAAGGGATTACTTGAAAGAAGTGAGAATCACTTCAGTTAAATAATTCGTGGGTTTTTATTCAGTAAACAATACTTAATTATATTAAATGTCTTCTATTTTCTTGGATCAAGTAACTACGCACTTGGATGGATTTACTATTACTTCGTTGGAGAAATTAACATTTTTGGGACGAAAAATTCAATTACTTCTTTCAATACAATATTGGTTCTTATAAAGAAAGAATTTATTTGTTGACAGCATTTATCTGAGAAATTATTTTACTTATATTGAGTATGTGGCATTTCTTGTATATACCTAGCTTTCTACATCCAAGTAAATATGCATTTGAATCTAGTAAATAAATTCAAGAAATTATGTTTTCTCGTTCCAAATAATCACTTTTCTGTGTGTACCTCTACTATCACGGTTTCAAGGAATTGCATCAAATTACATATAAGCCCGCATATCAATTTTTGGATTTTCCTTTACAACGTGATAGAAATAAAAGCACAAAAACCGCATCCGCACCTATCCGCAGCAGATTTTGCTGTAGTTGTAATGTCAAATATGTGTACTGTAATTTGAACAACTTTCAAGAGCTAAAGACTAAACTAAAACACTCAAATTCTGCAAAAAGCTGTTTTTTTTTGTATAATACCGAATGTTCTCGGCCCTGCAATAAACAAAATTGTGGGTAAATTTTAATAAAACCTATGTCGAATGAAAGTTATACTTTGTTGTAAAGAAGGTATAACAAAAAAGTCACATTTTTCTTTAACACACAAAAGTACAACCGTTTTCAAGAGCGTCAACTTATGTGCACCTATGTTTAGCATTAGTAAACTCTAACTTTTGGTTGACAAGGACACGAGGCGCAGGGGGGAAGGTGAGAAAATATTGCCGCCTTTTAATACATCGGTCCTTTACCTATCCCAGAAACTGGTTTACCTTTTGGAATTTAACAATTTAGAAATTTGATTTATGGCCAGCTTTTTGGGTCAAATACCCCAATGTGCGGCGGTAGTTTTTCGCTACTTGCTCGTATCGAGGCTCTGATTTTATTTTTACTTGAAATGGGAAAGCACACCAGTTAACCAGTTGGCGATTATATTCGTCAAGAGCAGTGAAAGGGTTAAGACTTAAATAATTACAGATGAAACGTTATATGGTTAATTTTCCCAGAACTGTTTTCTAAAATACTAAACACAGACAGTAAAGAAATGGGTGACCCAATTAATGGATATAATTAATATATTCATCCATAGAAACCACAGGAAATCCTCATATACATTAAATAAAGTATCACATGGAATACCATAAACGTCAGCTCGAAGTGGCAATAAAACTAAGAATTCCCATCGTAAACTGGGGATACAACGTGTTGATTGGAGATTGTGGATCAGATATCGAGATTGACCTTACCTATGACTCGGAAACATGGCTCCTAATTAAGGTGGATGAGATACAAATGTCAGCCGTTGACAGAATGAACCAGTGGGAGAGTTTAGACCATAATACCAAATGCTATTTTCTAGGAGTATTAAAAACTATGTTATTCTAGTTTAAAATTGGTTGAAAATAAAGTTGAAGAAATGCACATACGAATATATTTCTGAAACACAAACTTGTAAATGTGATTAGAGAGATCAGTAAAGCCAAAACTGACCCGAGACGTCACACGTTCACAAAGTTTATCCAAGATTTCAGTATCAGACCGGTTATGCAACTGATGTGTACACCAATATTTGTTAATTTCAAAAGAACGCGGCGGCGGCGCGGTATCTTCTCAATTCAATATTTACACTAGCATTAATTCGACTTTTTGTCCACTTTGAAAGAGTCAACAACAATGTGTATTTAACGACTGTTAAAAGAGTCGTAAGATAATGTATCATTGTTGGTTTTACTCTATCTGTTTTCGAGTACAATCGCGTAGTATGCCGAATAAGCCGTGTATAGAAACAAAAACTTTAGCGAAACTTTAAAATATATTGAGCCTTTAATAACAATTAAACTTCGAATAAAATAGTTCATATCTGCCGTTTTTATTCATGAGACAAGGTTTAGCCAATATTTTACCACATTTCTCACATTGCGCCCATATTTGGTAAAATCATCTGATAATTTGATACTTTTTTCTTTCGCTACTAAATTGTTTCTTTATCTTTTTACGCGTTCTGAATAACGTATGTGTACATATGAGAAATGCTTGTACTCGTTCCTTGTTTTTGATTAGTCACAAAGTAAGTACATATCTCAATGTATCATATTAATATGTCTTCTTCTTCATGTCAAATTCCATAGCTCACTATATTAAAGCTACCAATAAAAATACTGAAACCAATATTGTACCTACAATAGCAATAGTAATATTTACTCAAAAGAAGTGAAACATCATTTTGATATTATTTTCTAAAAGTCAATCCACGTTTCACACTGTATTTGTAAAATTTATCATTAATTTTAGACCTCTTCAATTGAAAAATATTTAGGTCTCGTCAATTGAGCCTATTTGTTGCTGGTATATGTCGGTGTATAGTGTATACAGACAATTTTTTATCAATTAAATTTTGATTTTACCTTAATTGAAATTACTGTTTTTTTTACAAAATCTACACACATGTACCTTCATTTAATTTGAATCTGCTATTCATCCCGGGAACCTAAAGCCAGAATCATAAGAAAAATAAATAAATAGTTATGCCGTCAATCAAAGTTAATCATTTCTGACGTATTGGTAACCGTGTGTTAATTGCTAGTATCTATTTAGAAATTAAACGCAGTTGGAGAAAACCCACAGTAAAACCCGGAAATTAATTATTTTACAAATTATTAGTTACGTTACCGCAAATTTTCGACATATTCCCCGAGTTCTAATAAGCTGAACAACACAAAACGATTAATTTTATTTCGCATTTTTTATTAGCAATTAAGAAAAGAGAATACAGAAATCAAATGTTGGAAGAAATAAAATAACATTATAATGTAAAATTACATATAGACATCAATTTATAGTCATGTATACGAGGGTGTTTCCTTTTTTCGCATTTTTCTTTTATAATGTATTTACACTATTTACGTTACGTGGCATTCTGAGTAAAATGTTTCATGTGGACTAAATGTTTTATAATTCAAACGTTTTGTTAATACTTTAACAAAGCCGTGTTAAGTTACATGTACCAAATGTAAAATATGGGACCCAACAAAATATTGTGTTATGGTCATTAGTCAATAAGAAACAACACTTTAATAAGTTGTTTCTCACTGACAGTGGCTATAACACAGAAAACTTACTAATTTGCATAATGTATTTGATTATATTACATATACCTTAGCCACCAATCCGCTATTTTCTTGATTATCATAACATCTCTCACAGCATCTCACTATCAGAAATAACCGTCTTGTCTACCCACCGCAAAAGGCAAGGCTGCCGTTCTTCATTTCTTAATGGCAATGAAACCTGTAATATAAATCCAAATTAATGTGGATCAGTTATATGCCAAGTAAATAAGGTGGCGTGAAGTTGGCCCCCCATCATTGGAATTTTCAACTTTTTATTACACCATCGTTTGACCATTTGTTTGACCATGTTTGACCATCTTTTTATATCCTTTGACCACCCACCGTTTACGAGTTATTTACATTTTCAACATGGGGGCTAGCCCCCCATTATTGGAACTTTTAAGACGTTATTACGCCATCGTTTGGCCATTTGTTTGACCATGTTTGATCATATTTTTTCTTCGTTTGACCACCCTCCGTTTTTGAAATATAGGCATTTTTAAAATAGGGACTACTGTGAAGCTGGCCCCCATCGTTGCAATTTTGAAGTTTTTATTACACCGTCGTTTGAGCATTTGTTTGACCATGTTTGACCATATTTTTATTGCGTTTGACCACCCTCAGTTTTTGAGATATTGACACTCCAAGTCTCCGCCCATGGTTGGTTTTAATCTCATTCGTGCTTGTAATAGTTGATTTTTCGCAATTTTCACTCCATCCCCTGGCGTATGATTGCGGTAAATACGTGTCAAACTGCAATATCAGCATCCATCAGATGCAAACTTATATCTTATAACTAAAAATGTTTAACGACATACTGTCAGAAAATAATGTTATACGTTAATATGCCACTGTACGAGCTGGCAAGTTGTTGGTTACTTCTAATTTCTCACATATGTATTAAATTGTCTGTCAAAAACTGAAATGATGTACAATATAAGAAATTAGAAAGGGTGCTATTAAAATTTATATTTTAACTTTCAATCTTCTTCTATTCTTAATTTTCAATGTCAAGGAAACTGTAATATAAATGGAAATCAATACTTATCAGTTATATTCGTAATAAAACTTAGGAAATATACTTTTAATAATGTTAAATTGTCCTCTGGCACATAGTGCGGTCAATACGTCTCAATCTACAATGACACCAACTATGGTTATAATGCAGCTGAAATGTACAAACATAAAAGCATGCGAAGCCAACCAATGCGTAATGTACAACAATGTACATGCATAGGTATACAATATATCTAGGTACCTGTGTACTGTGTAATACAAGTACTTGTTATTACCTGTCGTATTAATTGCAACGAAATCTAAATTCTCTAAAAGCTCACTTAAATGAAATCCAGAAAGTTAGGAGCACATGTGACGACAACGCAAGTACGGGCCGAACTGTAAAGCGAACTGCTTTGGTGTCAGCATTATGGCGTGCTGTTGCTTATTGATGCGTTGTCTGTTGTCAAAAATTAAAAATACATTTTGGACGTTTTTTTTTGTTCACCAGATCTACAACCGTACACTATGTCTCGTGAAAAGTATTTATCGACTTATTTTTATTTTGTAATACAATGTAATTAATTGCATTTTCCATTTCTGCAAGTCGTAACAATTTTAATTATATTCCTTAACGGCAATAGGCTCGTCGAAAGAGTCAGTGATTTATTAATCTTTTAATTTTGGGTCGAGTCGTGACCGGAATTACTTAAGTACGATACGAACGCGGACTGATTCTGTATTCCGCTCTCGTATATTCGCTTGCCATTTATCCTCGAATCTGTTTTTGTTTCCCTTATAAAGGCGCGATCCGTTTATGGGCAGCCTCTGTCCGCCATTCATGAAGAAATCTCGATTCAATTCAGCTGGGAGCAAATTGACTGGTGAAAAGAGCTGCTAAGGGTCTATTTTTGGACCCGCTTATCTTCCAAAATGGTAACAGATATGCCGATTCCTGTTTTGGACGTTTGTTAAAACTGCCTTTCGGGATAATGCCGTCGATCGTGTATCCCTATTTTGTTTTATGTTACGTCTGAGACAATTATAATTGGATGGGTCGCGTTTTAATTTGAATATACGTTATCGGTAAATTGCATAATGAAAATACCACCATGCTTTTTTTAAACTTCAAACTTCTAGTGGATGGAAAATGCTGAAATATTCTGATAGATGATTGTGATATTCTGATAAGAAATCAATATTATGTAACTATTAAAATATGTTGAAGTAGAAGACCGTGTGCTTTTTAAACAACGCTTTTTCGGCCTTCTCTTTGACATTCTCTACAGTCAAATTCAAAGGACCTGCTAAATAGAGCAACGAAAATTAATTACTAATTGGTACTAAGTGGTTTCGGTTAAAATTGGGAACATTTTTAATTTTTGTTTGGGATTGTCCTAATCATATTTTTTTGCAGTAACTGTTAATATTTCCCTAAAACTAAACAATATTTAATTTTATTATTGTGGAGTTTTTGGGTGAGTTTTTTTTGTTTGTGTTACATACAGGGTAACTCAGTGTTGTTTCGGTAAACTTTAGCAGCTGTTTCCACAAACCAAACTAACGAAAAAAAACTTGTTGACATACAGGTGGTAAACATAGTAAACGGACCGTGAGTTGTTAATGAGCACCAGAATGTTAATACCTTTAGAAAAAATGTAGGGAAAGTGGTCATGTGAGGTATCAAAGGATTGAATCCAAGGAACCTACGCCTGAAATTTTTTTCAATTTACGTGTAGGAAGAATGTTAGTAAGAACCTAAGTTTTGTAATTTGCTATTAATATTAGGTTATATTTCATTTTCTTCTGTGAGGTTAAATAAGAATCTGATGTGGCCAGCCACATGACTTTATTATACTATATATAAAATTAATAGTTTAGCTGCATGAGAGTCTATTTGATCGAGATCGGTCATGTCTGCATTAAAATAAAACTAGTAGAACTAGACAGATATGTCGATTAAAGCTGTGTTCGGATATTGTACTCCGTTGACATCGGGTACACCGTCCAAATGACACTTACGTGTTATTGTGTGTAAAAAGTGTAACGGTGTACAATATCCGAACGCTGCTTATATTGACAGTAGGTCTTGTCAAAACATTAGCGTTTGACACTACCTACTGTCATTAGAATCAAAATATCTGACAAATCCTGGCTACTAGTTTTAATGCAGTACGACCGATCTCGACGAAATTTGCTCATGCAGCTATTGTTTGTACCAGAAAATGTCATAGTCATAAATTATTCAGAATTTCCTCTACTTTAATTTATTATTTAACTATATTGACGAAATTACAGAACTGGCGGCTCATTTGCAAAATTGTTAAAAAATGCTAAGAGTAAACCTCCAGTTCCTTTGGACCCTTTTGAACCAAAAGCTTTTCAGCTCTAAGTTTGGTCATGAAACTTCTAAATATGAAGTTTCGTCCCGATACCTTTAGTAGTTTCTCCGGAGTCGTCGCACAAGAACGGGTACACACCCACACACGCACACATACATACAAATATGTTCAGGGGACCCAAAAGGACATATTTCCGCTAAAATCGCAAATTTTTTGTTTGCACTAATACAATAGTAGTAAAAAGTTTTCCATAAAATTTATTTGGTAGATATTAAAATCGCGAAGCTACGGTGCATCAATCACATGACGTTATTTCCCTATAATGTTTCTAAAATTGGTACCTGCTGGGTAAATTTTTGCATATGACGAACCATAATACTCGGAGGGCAACAAATCAGGACTGGTGGAAATATCAGTCCTCAAACAGATGAAGACTTATAATAGTAGAACTTTCTAATAATAAATCATCAATGGATGAATCTACATTAATAACCAACATCTAAAAGTCTACTATGACCCTTGTGTGCCCATTTCAACATTTTAACCTTATTTCTCAACAGTTTGAATTTTTATTTAAATTCAATTCAATTGTAATTGGAGCTGAATTGAATTTCCAATGTAAATACAACTGCAATCTCAAGGTTTTTTCTTTTCCTTTCTTTTCATCAACTGAACAAAATATGTTCACTACGCCGCACGTGTAGTTGCAGGTGTTATTATTATCGGTTAATACAGTTATCAGTTTTTCACAGTTAAATTTAAAATGTAATAGAGTGAAGTTATTTTAAATGTATGCGCAGATGTCAAATTTGAATATTTTATCTACATTTTAATATATTAATCTTCTATTTTTTATCGCTTGTCCTTATTCCAGCGTTTGAACAAAATTATGATTAACAACAAACTATTTGTAACTACTGAATTTAATACTATTATGTACTGTTGCTAGTATTAACTGGGCCCCAATAATAACAATAAAATGTGTTATACTAAAAAGAAGTTCGTTTTTAGATACATTTACTAATTTTTCAAAACCCGACAAAATTCTAAAAAAATCCACTATAAGATGGAATATTGTGCATTATTTGCCTTTAATTTAGCCTACTGCTTTTAAGATTCTCTGGATACATAACTGGGAAACTCCCTCAGCACTTTTACACGTTTTAAGATTAAATGTGCATTTTTTACAAATACAATTAATTTTTTAAAAAATTAAGGACTGCTTTGGGGTATTTTTTTTTATGAAATGTGTTCTATAGTAATATCAGACATTGCTTAAACTACCAACAAAAAACTCCGTTATAGAATATGGTGAACGATTTTATAACACGAAAAGATGGTGATGTGACAATGTGTGTCAACTAGTTTGACCATCGTGCTTACTCTCAGGTTCAGTGAAAAGTAAAGAATAGCCACAAAATTTCCTTTTAGGTACACACGCTTATCTCTTGAAAAGTAAGGACAAGTTCGTGAATGGGCAAAATCGGATAAGTCCATTTTTTTTCAAATTTTCGCGATAACTGCCGTAATTTTGAAGCAGTTGATCTGAAATTTGGTATAAATGCTTATTTCAAAGTAAGGACAAGTTCATGAATGTGCAAAATCGGTTTTTTTTCAAATTCCACACCAAAAATATTTGATGTTGGGGGGGGTATTTTAACTTCGGTCCGGCTGAAGATAATTTTCTTACTAGTTTACTGTAACACCATAATAATATTAACACTTACGAGGTGCAAACTTGAACAATAATACAATTAATTACACGATGACACCAACATGTGTGTCACAGATTTTCTATCAACACATGACGATGGGTTACATAGTGTCGTACTGATTAGAATAGCAGCCTCTATTCTGTAATCCTTTTGAATTTCACCGGTGCACCATTCGCTCCGATAGCGCAAGCTTTGTCCAAGCGGGCCAGCTATGCGATAATAGAAACATTACAAGAATTTAAAATTAGAAATGCGCGCTTTAATCGCATATGGGTGCTTTAGAATGATTGCTATTCATCTATGCATTTACTACTAAGCTTTCAATTGATTTACAATTTAATTATTATACTGCTGTTACCGTTATTTTACAGACCATCATCTTTATTGAATATTTGCAAATTTACATAAGTTAATATAGTTAACTATAGTTATTATTATGAAGTGTTTATTGCAGTTTTTACGTATATTATGTGCTAGCTTAAAACTCGCGACTAAGAATCCTTCCGACAAATTTAGAAAACCATTCCGCTTATATGAATAACACGACTCTATGCAATTAATTTTTGTTAGAAAATTAATTTTAGTGTTAAAAATATAATGAATGGAATTGTTTTATTCAGGTCTTCAGTTTTTCAACAGTGCTAGCGAAGCAGATAACCTAGGTCACTTACTGACCTCTCAAATGAATAAAGATGACCCAGTTCAGAAATCTGTCAGTGGTGTTAGATCTGCGGAAGAATACTTTCAGAACAGTCTCAATACAGACTCATAAAATGAGTTTAAGTATACAGAGTGGCCCAATAGAGTGGCCTCGGAAGATTGTACCTCTGCTGGTACCTTAAACATTTTTACTCTGATGTAAGGAACGCTTGAACAATTTGATAGTCGTTGAGAAATGATTTTTCAACTACTATTTTGAAACAAAAGAAGTAATAATAGTTATAACATGATAATTTATAAACTAAAAAAAATGTTACGTACCTATATAAATTATTATGTAAGTACCTACTTCAGTTATGCTTCACGTACTAGCCGACTTAAAAAGATCTATTTTTACAGCAAAACAAACACATAAAACACCTCGTTTGGCATTTTGGCCTTTATGAATAATGTAGTATGCAAACTATGCATAATTCCAATTATGAGTTTTTGCAAATTATGTAGGTATTGTTTATTGAAAAGAATTTTCATCAATAAAAAATGAGTCTTAGCGGTGAATCATAAAGTTTCTGAACCATATATGAATATTGAAACTTGATGGTATGTGAATATTTCAACAAAAAATGTTTAGTTATTTGTGTATTGTGTTAATATAATAATTTTAATAAAATCCATCTTAATCTTAAGATTTAATTACCTCAAAAAGTACGATTTCCGCAAAAATACTTTTCTTGTAATATGAATATAATTATATGTGGCTACAAGGACGTATTACTGGTTTTGTTATAGATGGCGCTAGTGTCGTGAAACCGAGGCCAACTGGTTTTTATTTTAATGGCCTGGCCTATATTTGTGTATATTTTTGAAATATAAAACGTTTTTTTAATAATGTAAAAAAATAAGGAAACATTCTCTAATTAGCGTCAACTGAAAGCTTGAACCATGAACATTAAAGCTATGAAGCTAGCAACTCTGTGAAGTGGTATACACCGGGGTGATGGCATCTTTGGTCCCGCTATTCACTGTAATTAAATAAATCTCCACATAGTTGTCACTAATTTTTCTCGACATTTTTTCGACGCTTGGAAGCTCAAGGTTCAAGCATTGATTTCAGACTACTTAGAGAATTCCAGGTCGCGTGTTTTGCTGTATTTATTTTCACACTGTGATGCGATTGAATACTTTTAGACCTAAGATACATCGAGAAATAATAATACATCTTGTACACTGAACATTGGGATCATTGTGGCAATTTTATTATTTGAACGTTTGACATTGTGTGACATTTCCGTACTGACAAACGAGGGACCTAATTCGAACACGCTTTAGAACGGATATTCAAGCAGGTCTTACCTACTACGAATAACACTATGCGACAAATTTTGATCACCTTTCTTCCTCCCGGGAAATTTTAGCTAATAATGATTCTATATGACCCCCTGAACACTTCCCCCAAGGCGTTTTTCTAGGTTAGCTCGAATAAGCGGATAAGAAAACACTCTGTATATTATGGTCAAATAGTCCAGTCAAATCGTTTCCGGGGTGCCTGTTCCAGGAAGAAAATATAGAAGTTTTTTATTCTCTCATTCTATATGTTTTTTCGGGTACTGAATCCGAATTTCAGCTTTGCTACTTCCTACGGATGTGGCTTCCCAACGGATTTCGCAAAGAAAACTAAAAATTTTCGACCGTTTTTCAGTTTTTTGCGAAAAAGTGATAAAGCTACGCATTTTTCGACCATTCCATATAAAAATAAAGTACATAAAATTTCCTATAAGAGCATTCCTGAAAGGCATTTTTGGTTGAACTGTTTGGCCGCTAGAGCGCGCTGAAAGAAGGTCAAATTACTTTATGTAGAACCCCGTTTTTGAGTTAGTTAAAAAGCCTAAGATTGGGCTAAGACTACATTAATACATACATATATATTACATATTAATCTAAGCGAACCCGCGAAGTCAAGAGCACGAATGTTTATAAAAAATTACATAATACATTAAGTATTAATTAAAAAGAGCAGCTTTATAGTTAATAATTATATAGTAATAATATAGGTATCTACTGAATTTTTGGTGAAGGGCTCTTGTTATCGCGGTTTCCCGTAATGTTATATAAAATTTCAACGCGCTCTAGCGGCTCTAATACAGTTTGGCCAAAATAACTGATTAAGTTATGCAATTTTTAGAGAATTTCATGTAGTTTTATCAGAATCTAAGCTTTTTTTTGTAATTACACGCACATCACGTAAAGTAGGAAAATTTGGCCTTCTTTCAGCGCGCGAGCAATTCAACCAAAAAATACTCTTGAGGATGCTTTTTATAGCAAATTAAGTGTACTTTATTTCTGTATATAGCGGGCTACGTCGAAAAGTGCCTAGTTTTATGACTTTTTGGCAATAAACTGAAGAAAAGTCAAACATTTTGAGTTTTTTTGCGATTTTCGTTGTGTAGCCATATCCGTGGGAAGTAGCAAAGTTGAAATTCGGATTCAGCTCCCCAAAAGAACGTATGGAATTTAGAAAATAAACTGCTTCCGGGTTATGCCGTGTGTCAAGATTTGTTAATGCTGACGTTTCGCGAACCATGTTGCTCGCCTCTTCAAAGCTAATTGAATAGTATTCAGTATTCAACAAATCTTGACACACGGCATAACCCAGAAGCAGTTCATTTTTTAAATTATTCTGACCGTGAAAGCCTACGTTCTTACTTAACGTATAGAATGATAGAAAAAAAACTATATTTTTTCCTGGCCAAAACACCATTTAACCTGACCAAAATTATGAATAAAATTAAAAATAAATTTGCAAATATCTCGCTTATTCGAGCTAACCTAGAAAAACGCCTTTGTGGACGTGTTCAGGGGATCATAAAGTATCATTATTAGCTAAAAATTTTTGTTGCACAGGTAACAGTAGGTAAGAACGTGTAAACGTATTTCCTGAAATATTCGTAAAAAAAAATTAAAAATATTTGTCATTAAATGTTGGTCCCATATGTTTGCATCAATATATCCGAAAGTATTAAGCTTAGCAAAACAAATTATACATGAAAAATCATGAAAAATAATCACCAAAAACTTCTAAAAGCGACGTTTTGCGACTTTGTGATGATTGGTAAATTATGATATACACATTTGATTTTGAGTATTTAAAGTATTTTTATTTAATTTGTAAATGTTATAGTGGAATAGATAGAATGATGTGATGCACTTACATCAACTATATTTTAAAGTGATCTCATCTGTTATCGAAGCTAAAAGCGATTCGGGTTTGTCATTTTCTTGGCAATGTTCCGCGTTACCGCAATGATTATTATACATGTAGTGAATTTTTATTAATATTTAATATTGTATGTTCAGTGGTATTGACAAAAATAAGATATGTTAAGGAACAGGAATTCGGACCTGAAAGAGTAATATTAATCAAAATAAAAGAGCAATTGTGGCTAACATTTCCATCTGCTTAAGCATTAAAACGCTCTTTAAATGTTTATTCAATGATAACACAGTTATACTTCATCTTTAAGACCCTTGATTTGAATTGCATTAAAACATACATAAATCAATTTCCTTTATCGCAAGTTTTCGAAAATATTTACCTAAAATTCTAGTCTCTTTGTGAGCGTGTATAAAAGATAAGAGGACATCTTTTGGGGTGCGTCCCGATTTGCAATAAATTTGGTCAGAATCTTTTTTATCCGGGCTAATATGGAAGTCAATTTTTTACGACGATGGGAAGTTGAGATTAGTGGCAGCTCTTTTGGGGGCTTTGACGCGGCCTTTTATCGAATATATGCATGAAATTTCGAAACCGACGCGTATAAAAATGCAAATGCGCTCCCGGGCATCGCCTAAACCGCGCGTAAAATTCAAGTTTTACGACACTGCACGACTCCGCCATGATCGTTATTTATTGGCCTCTTTATTGGACTTTTCAACAGCCTCCAGATTCGATTTGAATAAACAGAACGATAATGGACGCGGGGCGACGGCCATTTTTTTAATTAAACAAGCCGCGAACGACTCTGCTTTTTCTCTCTTTTCGTTACTTCGCAACACATCCAGATTACGGTCGCTGTACCACAACAAGAGGATATTAAAACCAAGAGCTCAGTTTGTTAATTAAATCATTACTTTTTGTATAAAAATAAACAGCAAGTGAGGTTTTGCTTTATAAAAACAAGATATTTAAGAACACCCTTCTATCTTTTTATGGATTTTCCAAACCAGAAACAATGTGAAGTAAATATCCTATAAAATGCCTATACGACACATGATACAATATGTATTTTAATTTATAATTATTTATGTTTACATATTTTTTTGTTATGCTTGTCAATACACTCAGGCTTACCATAATTTTGAAATTGTATACTGGGACTAGTGTTCAAAATAAATTATAACATTGGTGATAACATGGTGACATACAGGCGGAATGTACATTTTAAATAAATCAAAAATTACAGCCACAACCTGAATTTGAACCAGGGACCTTTGCGTAACCAGGTTGTGGCTGTAATTTTTAATTTATTTAAAATTTAAATCCCGCCTGTATGTCACCATATTATTAACCTATAATATTACTTTGACGAAGTATGTGGTTAAACATTTTCATTGGCTACGCCATTTTAATCGTTAACATTTGGTTTTCTTGAAAAGTACGTATCCAGCTAAAAAAAATCTGATGTGGCCAGGCACATTACTTTATCATACTGTAGAGCAGTGTTAAACTGTGTCAAACTCTGATGTTTTGACAATACTGTCAATAGAATAAGAATATCTGTCAAATCCTGGCTAACTAGTTTTAATCCAAACACGACAGATCTCGAAGAAATAGAATTTGTTCATGCAGCTAAACTATTAATTTTATCAAAAAATGTCATGGACATAAATTATACAAAATTTCCTCTACTTTAATTTATTATTTAATTATTTGGACGAAATTACCGAAATGGCGGCTCATTTGCAAAATCGTTGAAAAAGAGTAAGCGTCCAGTTCCTTTGGACCTTTTGAACAAAAAACTTTTCAGCTCAAGCTTTAGTCTTGAAACTTCTAAATATGAAGTTTCGTCCCGATACCTTTAGTAGTTTCTCCGGAATCGTCGTCACAAAGAAACGGATCCACACACACAGGCATACACACATACACACACACACACACACACACACAGAAGGTTGTTTGTACCTGGGTCAAAAATCTTCAGGGGACCCAAAAGGACATATTTCTGCTAAAATCTCAAAAACGTTTTCAGCACGATTACAATACTTTGTCATACTACGTATGATAAAGTAAAAAGGTTGGTGGCCTGGTTTTCTGGATACTATCACCATCTACAACAAAACTAGTACCACGTCCTTGTGTGATATTATATTGATTTGAAAATAAACAAAAGCAGTCAAAAGCACCAGTATCATAATTGATGCCATATAGTTACGCCGATATTCCAATATTTAGGTAATATTATTAAAGCATGTTTTTAATTGCAAAAATCTACGTATACATACCACGTTAGTTTAGTTGTCAAAAGCAGCAGTATCAATTGATGCCAAGATTATGGCAAAAAGGTATTAAACCATTGTTACGCCGATATTCCAATATTTAGTTAATGTTACTAAAGCATGTTTTTAATTGCACAAATCTACGTACATACCACGTTAGTTTAGTTAGTTAAAACGTCGGACCGCCATCCGGATATCTGCGTTCAATCTCAAGAGAGTTTGTAGTTATTTAATTAAAAAGATATTGCCTTTTCGTGTTATATGTACATATTTTCAAATTTTAATTAATATGTATTTTTTTTCTTTTTTACTAATTTTATACTTATTGTAAATAGTTTATTTTGTTTGGATGTCGGCGCACACCACTTAAAGAAACGTTGCCAGGGCTATCAGAACACTTGTGAAAACACTTCTGGGATTTCAGATAAAAGCGCAATATTTAAGTTTTACTTTGAGACCATTTTGAGGCTTCTAGGGCATAGGGTTCAAAAATTACCAAAACTATATTTTTACTCGCCACTTTATCAAAATGTTTTGATGTAAGCCATAGAGTTTGAACATCATTGCATTTTAAACAAATCAGCAATAAAAAATTGTTTCTACATGCGAGGGGTAAATTTTTGATACCTATCTTTCTTTAAGTATGTAAGTATTTCAGAAATATTTTTGTTTAATTTTTTAATATTTATGACGCGCTGACTCACATAGTTGGTATATCTCGCGATATTTGATGTTTGAGTTTGTCACCACTGGCTCACAAGAAGAAAATTAAACTCCTATATGATATTTATCTTAATTAGTATATATTATTAACTTAATATAAATCGTTATCGTCATTTTGCACATTACTAGGCGCTCTCCAAGCAATTTGGAAATTTTATTGGAGTATTCAGGTCGCTGTGTGACCTGAGAAGTTGATGTCAACAAGTTCATAACACTGTGTTATGTCATCATCCTATTAGAATAAATTTAAAATGCTTAATTAGGTACATTTCTTTTCTAGCCCATTTATAAATTCATAGTTATTTTGCAAATTGACTTCGTTATGTATTAACTTTATTATCAACAATTGTTTGAAGTATAATTAAACGACAGTGTTTCGGGCTACGATACGATAATCCGTTTGCAAAAAGTTGTAAACTATTCCGTTTAACAATGTGTTGTTTTTTCAGTTAGAATCGTTCTAATATGATTTTCCGAATGCTTCATCATATCCTTACATATTTTAGCTTTGGTAGATCAATAAGAAATCATTCCATGTTATGATTGTGATGATGTTATGATCGGAAGAGTAAAATATTAACTAACAAATCTGCATATACAACTTGTCTTCCGCACGGCCAGGGCCGCGTCTAGGGTTTTACCAACCTACATATCGTATATGATACAAGACAAATAAAAATAAAACTATTCTTTAATGAAATAAAAATTGCATTTTTAAGCTCTTAATTTTTATTAAAATTTTTAATGAAAATATGTTATTTTGCAAACCTAAGATGTTCTTTTTCTGACTTTGGCTTCAATAAATGTTTTGATGATATCATAGTAGAGGGTTTTTAGAAAATCGTTTTCAAGTTTTACAAGCTCGTTGAGGTTTTACTCCGAAAGTGTACCGCGCAAAAAAAAATTTACCAGCTTAAAATAGAAAATGAACCCTCCGCATTGCTAACTGCTCGTGTTAGAAATAATCTTACAATTATTTCGACATTACAAGAGGTGGATTAAATTTTGTTATGTAAAATAAAATTTAACTTCTCTGAGGCAAATCCTATTCTCTGCGATTTTTTATGATAAATAAAACTGTGCTATTTATATATTTCTTTTTAAATATACGCTGTTTGAACAGGTTTCCTTATAGTAGAAAAATAAAACTTATTGTTCTTCACTGTTCTTTATTTGTTCTAATTTTTGTTAGTGACGCGTTTCGCCTTTCGGCATTATCGAACTAACTCTAAAATTCATACAAAAGAGATAAAATTAAAAATCGAAACCACACAAAGCTTCTTAATCTAAAACTCACTGTCAGATTTCGTTCCTTTAACTAAGTCCATATATAAAATTTTATAGATTTCGTTCCTTTAACTAAGTCCATATATAAAATTTTATATATGGACTTAGTTAAAGGAACGAAGTCTGACAGTGAGTTTTAGATTAAGAAGCTTTGTGTGGTTTCGATGTTTAATTTTATCTCTTTTGTATGAATTTTAGAGTTAGTTCGATAATGCCGAAAGGCGAAACGCGTCACTAACAAAAATTAGAACAAATAAAGAACAGTGAAGAACAATAAGTTTTATTCTTCTATTATATTTTTTTGTTCATCGACATTTTAATCTTTGTCAGACGTCTATAAAATTTAGGTAACTGCAATAAAATATAATTTTGTTATTTCTATAAATATGTGGAACAATAACTTACTAAAATTAATTTATTAAAACTATAAACAGTGGCTTTATAAGCGAATGTAAGTCAACTAAAAAGTTTGGCACTTCTAAAAGCTACAAGTTTCTCCTTTTTGTCATTTTCAGTTTTTTTTTTAAACTGACTTAATGTATAAAGGTTATATACAGGATCACTTAAAACTGTTGTGTGTTCTGCAGTTTATGTTACAGTTTTCCTTATTTTTAAAAATTACTTAAAAATAGTCCAGATAAAAAAAAATTAACGTAAATCTTAAATAGAGAATGGTCGCTTTTTCTCGTTTATTTGAAGAGATACAAGAGTAAAATTCGGACAACCGCACCTTTTGCTGATCAAAGAAATTTCCAGAATACAACAAAAAACAACATTTTGAATTTACGTTATTAATTTTGTACATACATAAATATTCTTGAACGTACGTTTCTCTACAAAGGTATGAAAAGCCATCAGTTCCCAAAAATGGGTTTTACATATTATGTGAATTCCCCAAAACATATAAAAGCCTGCCGTTTGTCACTTTAGAAAATGAGAATACTCGACATTGTTTGAGCATTTTTTGTCTCGCAAAGAAAAAACAGATCATTTCAATAGTTTTTTTTTTAGATTTTAACAAAAAATCTCAAAAATGGTATCAAAATACCAACAATCTC
This sequence comes from Aphodius sticticus, assembly GCA_963966075.1. Taxonomy (NCBI): domain Eukaryota; kingdom Metazoa; phylum Arthropoda; class Insecta; order Coleoptera; family Scarabaeidae; genus Aphodius; species Aphodius sticticus. The sequence continues at coordinate 22,845,418 of OZ014510.1, forward strand.
GTTTTTTTGCAGTGCATTCTTTAGGTAGGCTGAAATGTAATCTTGAATCTTGGAAGTTCAATGCAAAGAAGAGTGTAATCACTGACTATATGAAGTGTTATTTCATTAATGTTAAATGAGCGGCCAAAATTGCCACCTGTCCTATTACAAAATCTGGCATGCACAAATTAACGGAATTCTATCAAGTACAATTATTCTTTAGGGAAGCTAAAGATATATTAAACTATTTTTTTTTAAATATTTAGCTTATTTTTCTCAAAAATGTGATGTTATGGAGGCTCGTCCACAAAAAAAAACCATTGTAAAAAAACACAAAACTTCGAATTCTAATTCTAAGTCGATTTATTTATTATAGTGGGCCCTAGCTTCTGTTTTATTTAGTTAGAAGAGGGCTCTATGCACATGAATATTTTGCCTACTGGTAAACACGGCCCCTGCGCACGGCAGTATAATTCCCATTCCGTGTAACGTGCACATCTAAAAACTGGTCTTTGGCAAGCACCTCGCTCAAGGATTACTAAATTGCCGCGATACGTCCAGCGTAAATTAGGAAAGGCACAGAGATAACCGAGCAGGAAACGCGGTACATCCATCTAACCTGCCGTCATCCTGCAGCCTGCTGAAAGTTCGATAGTGGGCTCGAGCGCAGCGAATAGCGCGAAATGGGCTACGTGACGTTACGAAACTGTGTTAGGCGGGTTCGTTGAACTCCGGGCACATCAGCTGAGCGGAAGCTCCAGGCAAAGCGCTCGCCGACACATACAGGTCCAGGTTTTATTATGAAATGTGGACACAGCGCGCACAGGTCGTAACTGCAAATTACAGCGGCGATGATAAAACTGAACAGCTGATGTATGCGCGCGTATTAAGCGTACATTAGAATTCGCTCTGCACATTTGTCGGTGCCATCTTGAACTGGCTCAACGATGGAAATAGTATTTTCTTCCGGAATACTTTAATGTCTATATTAAAAATTGGAAATTTTTATATATGACATTATTGGAAGATCTTCATGGTGTCATTAAGGGTCAACTTTCGTTTCTTTTATGGACGTCATGCATGACTATCTTTTATGATTCCAATTTATGCATAAAACTTGTTGATTGGGTATAGATTTTAGACAAAATTATTATTTTATTTTTTTACAATGAGTGCTTGGAACTGAAATCGACTAATTTGTATGCAAGATGATCTGTTAGGTCAAGGCGCTGTAATGTACGATGGATGTATGATTATTTATTACTTAGACAAGCAACCGCAAACTAATTTTGCAAGAATTGGTTACCAGTATTTGAAATTATTTTGTTGGGCACATTTCTGAGCACACACAATCTGCTCAGTGGCGCACGCCACTATATTTTCAAAGTAACTTAGTAGTTTGTTTCAAATATATACTTGAAAATCCATCAGTTGATATCTGACCAGTCAAACAATTAAAAGCGAACTATCATTATTTAACTTTAAATAAAACTCCTTGATGTTTCCACAGCACTATCTACAAAAAAGAAAAAGAAAAGCATAAGCATCGTCTAAAATCTGAAGCCAAATATCACATGTCATATAATTGAAATCTGAAAAAAACTAGTAAGAAAATTATCTTCAGCCCGGCTGAAATTAAAATACCCAAAATATTTTAAAAAATCTTGTGAACCGATTGTGCCCTTTCACCAACTGGTCCATATTTTTTAAGAGATAAGCTTGTATTCCAAATTTCTAACCAATTACTTCAAAATTACGGCAGTTATCGTGTACACAGGCAGAGAAACGGACAGACGGACAGACAGAAGGACAGACGAACATAGCTAAAACTATTCAGTTTTCAATGCTGATCAAAAATATATATACAAGTATATACCTGCCACGCTTGCTTAACGGTCTTACAAATGTTGTGGCAAACTCAATATACTCTACCACTGTAAATGTGGGGGTATAAAAATAAAAATAAAACCAGTAGGCACTATGCTATCGGTGTGTGGCGTCTAGTGTAATGCTATAAAAATATGGGAATGCTACAAAATTATAGTTATTAATTAGTATTTTTTAGTATAAACTTACAATAAAAATGCTATAAAAGAATTTTTTTCTCAGCTATTTAGCTGAGTATACTTTGTATATTCACGCGGTATATTTATATCGGTACCATATAAAACTACGGAGTGGGATTTAACATAGAATCAACTCACAATAAGAAACAACAGTTTAATTAATAAGATATCAATCCTTTATTTTGATCAGTATCATAACATTTCTTAGATAATACATTTATATCAATATACAATAAATAACAATTTCGTAATCAGAACTAACCGTCTTGTCTATCGCAAATGTAAGGCGGCTGCACGTCTTTGTTTCTGAAGTTCTAATGGCAACCTGTAATATAAATCCAAATTAATGCATATCAGCTATATCCGTAGTAATGGTTTAATGTCACTCCATCCCCCGGCACGTGGTGACGGTAAATATATCTCAAGCTGCAATAACAGTAACTATTAATAGGGCATTTGACTGTATTAAAAATATGGCTTGTATTATAGTCATCCTAATAGATTACAGTTTAAGAAAACTATTTGTTATTACTTTTCAAAAAAATGCTTTATTTCTATTAAAAACCAAAATTAAAATTATATTTTATTCACGTCCTATCACGTGATTGAAAACGCTCTGTAATTGGCTGTCTCCAGTGACGTCATTCGTTAGTACGCTTAGAGCGCGTTCGGTTTGTCAGGGTAGGGTATGGGAAGAACAATAACGGTATATGACGTTAGTCCGCCTAGTATGCAGCGCGTCACTCTCACCGTACCCTACCCGATTATCCGAACGCGCTCTTATGCTTCTTCCGTTTGAAGTTAATAGCGCTAAAGTACCATGTAAGCATAACTTTGTAGGTTAGGTTACCCCTACCCTTAAACTGACAGATAATACCTGGTTCGAAAATACGATAGATAACTTATTGTAGTCAGTTTTACTTATGTCGAAGTAATCTTCACAACAAAAAAACACTTCGATTGGCCGCTATTTATTTCATTTGGATTTCTACGAGCCAACCACTTTCTTGGCAGTTGCAAATCTTGTGGAACAGCTACAAATAGTTTATCCGGAGTTTTTATTGACGTATTTCTGCATTGTGGATTTATACACCATTCATCACCCATTTTTATGTATAAATTGTGAAAACAAAACATCATGCAACACAATTACCAAACGACGACGATGCCGATGCTGACAGACCATATGGGCCCATTTGACACCTAGTATCTTGTGATGTCACACAACAGAAAGTATCGTTTTGGCGGGTCTTTTTGTGATTCAATTTTTAACGCTGATTTTTATGAAATATTGAAGAAATAATTACGAGAAATAATGCATTTAGAATGTAGAGTGAAGAAATAATCACACCAAGATGGTTTTCCAATAATAGTCAAATACCCTATTGCAAATTAGATCTTATATTGCATATAATATATCACTGTAGGAAGGAGTTGGCAAGTAATTATATTTATTGAATTTGGTGTGCACTAATTTCTCATTTTACAGACGCACTAGGCTAAGTCGTCTTAAAGGTAGTATCTTGTTAAGACCGACGTCGGGTGCAGAATTTCATATGCTTTGTGTTGTCAATTTGCTGTGGTCGATGTCGGAGGATGGAGTAATTTGCAATTGTTTATGTTGACGTTTGGCGCATTTATTAAATAACGCTCTCTTATAAAAATCAATTTTTTTGCAAAACCGTTTCATAAATTTTCGGTTCAAAACTCTGGCGTATACTACATGAACAAGTCTCGGTACGTACGTCAAAAAATATATAAAAAAAGTTATGGATATCTTTTATGGTTAACTTCTCCGCGGTATATTAGTTTGGTTCAAGATATACGGAAAAAGTAAAAAATTGTAAATTAGTGTTATATATGTTGTCAACTGATTCTATTTTTGTTAATCTCTTGGTCAATTGGAAAACACAATTATTGTTCGTTAATTTGTTTATTAATTTCAAAAGTGTTTAATAATAACAAAATGTAAAAATGTATATAAGAAAAATCTGCATGAAAAATCACGTACAGTTTTCACGAAAGACTTTTCTGTTTTAATACATCTTTACTGTTTGCACTCTTCTTTTACTTTTCGTGGATTTATTTTTATCTACAATATAACTTCTATCGCTGATTCTATCGTATGGAACACACGGTACTATAATGACTTTGATTGCCCTATTATCCAATACACCTGAGAGAAAATTCATAAAAAAGTTTAATTAAATATATTGTGTGTCGAAAAATATAATTAAGGGGTCATATGAAAGTTGATGGAAACGAACTGTTATGTGGTGAGGGCTATCTATGTATGTCCAATAACGTTTCTCGTAAAATGTTACCTTATAACAGATACTACAGAAAAGTAATAAAAAAACCGCTTCACTTAACTAAATACGGTTATTGATAAAATGATTAATACTAAGTGGTAAAATATAGGAGCGACAGATTGCCGATAAGGATGAAAAAAGTAATAAAGTTATTGAGCAGATTATTTATTTTGGTACAACGTCAAATAAAAAAATAATAATTTTTCAAGAGTGATAAGAGGTTATACTTTACGCCTAAATTATAAAAAAATGATATGTTTGAGTGGGTATCCTATAAAACTAGACTGCTAGACGATCTTCAAACCTGGTATCAGTTGTTTATAAATATAAACTCCTCAAACTTTATCTGCCAAACTCCAAACTAATTTTTAGGCTATTCAAATTATAGTGATTTTGATGTTATCGGTTCATATCGAAAAGTGAATTAAATGACATTTATGAAGAGGACAATAATGTACTAAGTATAAGAACTAAACATAATTTTGCAAGTTTAAACAAAAAATGAGGCTTATGTATTTTACATCATACACATAACATTTTACGTTTAGAATAAATTTTTAGATTATGCTGTACGAAGAGATATCAGTACTACACTATAAGTACTACTAGATTATTTTTACTTGTTATTATCTTATTGTTAATTCAATGTTGACTTTACTCTATTTGTTATTAAATATCAATATTCTGATATGATTTTGATCAATAGTCAGCAAGTTGTTATCGTACAATTTATCTAACTTTATTACATATTTATTTGTTATTCTGCAGTTGCTATGCTTCCTTATCGGACTATATGAGGCACGTATATATCATCTGCCTACATATCCTGCTTATAGTGTCTAATTGCTAAACTCCCATCTTGAATAACTGGTTATTGTGTTAATTTTTAGATGAAAGACATTCGATTTCAACGTTGTGCTGGATTTTTTTGAATTATTATCTTATTTATATTATGATTACCATCTTGAAACAATCAGAGAATAAAACAGGTGAAAACAACTTGATTCACAAGGCGACTGACCACACAATGGCTAAAAATGTTTGAGCTAATCAAGCACATTCTTGAAGCAGTGTTTTTTGCAGAAAAATCATAATATTACTATTAAGTCTAATATTTATTCAAAAAAGGGATATTACGCTTACAGTGTTTCGGGGGTAAACCCGTCTTCAGACAACTCTTCATTATAACCGGTACTTTTAAAAATGATATGTGATCAAAAACAATTCCAGTATTTATTTTTATAATTTAAACAATATTATTTGGGATTGCTACTGGCCGCCAAAGTAGCAAAAAATTATGGAACTATGTACAAATCTGCGCACCATAATAAAATATTTAAAAGAATAAAATAATCTATAATAATTTTTATTCGCCCTGTAGCAAGGTGGGGCAATACATAGGAGACTTCTCAGCCTTCCTAAGAATATATCTCGAAAATAGTCAAGTTTTAACCGCATGCTATTGTTTTTTACTATAAAATATGATGCTCAATCATATTCTCAAATACTTGGGACGCGGAAGGGATTATCTAGCACATAATTACGTTGTTACTCTTGCGTGCTTATGACGTTTTTAAGACGTATACCTTAAAAACAATATCAGCAAGATAGAGGGTTGTTATTAAAAAATGTCGATGATGTCATAAGTCGAAAACAATTAAAGATCGGAAATTTAATTTGATATGGAAATGTGTATTTTGATAATTGAGGTGTTCGTGTTTTTTTTATTTAATAACAAACCAACTGGATATGATATAATTAGTTATTATCGAACAATACATTTCTTAATCATTGCATATAATTTTATTTTGCGAGATTATTTTCTCATCGAAACTGAAACATAAAAGAAAATGGGTACTGACCCGATAACAATTTCTTTCAACTTAAAAAATAATTTTTTTCTATGGAGCATTGACGGTATCAGTTTGTTTAGCTCAAATATTCCAGCAACATTCGATGTAGAGCCATAAAACAACACTCTTCTTGCCCGGCCGGCCGCAGCGATTCGAGAACATGATACGTGTTTTTGAAATCCACATGTGCGTTTTGTACCAATATAACATTTAAACACTTTAGGTATTTTCAAGCGTTGACTTAGTTATAAAATATTCTCTCAGTCTGATTTGCTAACACTAATTGAATGATATACTGCGTATAAAACAACCTATCAGATTTATTTTTGATTTCTTCAACAAATAATATTGAAAATTCTTAGAATACTGTTGTTTGTACTAAAACTGTTTGTTCTATTTTTAATTAAGGATTATATTGTCTGAATAGACAAAGCCAAGAATCAATAATAAAAATCTTTTACTCGAAATCCCGACTGTCCCCACTTTTTAAATCTTGCAACCCTGGTACCAATATATATTTCTAATAAGTGGTTTTCTTTGAATCAAACTAGTTTTGTTTCCTCTATTTTGATCTATAAGTTTTTCTTTGTTGGTTTTCACGTTGTAGTTTAAAGTTGATTATTCGGTCGAAGGCAATTAAAGTTAAATGGATAATGCAAGGTCAATCAGTGTTGCTGCGATCGTTTGTGTGGAACGGAGGCGTCAAATTGGAGATAATTGCGGATCGAGTGACCCCTGCGTTAAGGGTTATTAGACAAAGCATTTGTAAGTAGTCCAGTCTGTCGAGTTTCTAACGTCGGTCGCGGGTAAGTAAAGATTATGCTCGCAGATACCTCGAAGTAAACCAGATCTCGCAAACACCGAGAGCAATTTCATTTCAGTCCGCACAAATTACGAACGCTTTAGAACGAAAGTTTCACAAATCCCACATTTAATGACACTACGGCCAGCGGAGAAATTAGGGCCAATTTGATTGCGCGGTAATCACTTTCTTTTCCCCGCAACACCGAACCCGTCAACACTTCTTAGACTTCTTGCAAATTTCATATTCAAAACTGCTTCTCAATCGTTTATCTCAGCATCAGGAACAACTTAGTTCATGAGTTAGAATTTACTTTTTTTGTCGGGCGGATGAAATATAACAACAAACCTAATCGATTTTTTGAAAAATTGATTGCTACACATAGAATAGACATTGGAAAAGAACAAGAATTACGTTATTGCAATAAAATAATCTAACAAAGCCTAACTAACTTGACCTTAAAGACCGTTAATCTGAAACAAATCACCAGATGTAGATGGCGCCACCATAAATATGTCTGTTTTTTTTTCGTATTTATTATCTTTGACGTATGGTATAACCAGGGATGTTAAATTACGGTAATTAATTTTTTTCGTAAATTTCCGTTGAAATAAAAATTATTAATTTCAAATTTTAAATTACCACGTAATTAAAAATAAAAAATGGTAAATTACGATGGCATAAATTACCGGGTAATTAAAAATTAAAAATGGTAAATTACGCTGGTTTAAATTACCGGGTAATTAAAAATTCAAAATGGTAAATTACGCCTGTTTAAATTACCGGGTAATTAAAAATTCAAAATGGTAAATTACGCCTGTTTAAATTATCGGGTAATTAAAAATGTTAAATTACGATGATGTAAATTAACGGGTAACTAAAAATTCAAAATGTTAAATTAACCAGATCACTGTAAGTTATGATTAGTACTAATGTTAATAAAAATGTTTGGTAAAACCTTAAATCATTATTTAGTGGATACATGTTACTACAACGCATAGATCAAAAGGAGTTTTATGATTTACTTTATGTTTAATAATTATGGCCGTTAATTCTGACCGTTACTATAGTGTTCGTTATAACATCTGACCGTATACCGATTTTATATTATATTTCGATGTATCCATTGCCGCCATGTACCCAAAAACCTGTAAGATAACTATGTACATATTTCTATAGTTCAAATTGAGCCCTGACGAAGCCAAAGATGACTGGCGAAACATTGGCAAAAAATTTAAATCCATAGGAAATAAAAACTCTAGACTGAAAAGCGTAAAATTACTTTTTTTATTATGGTAATATACAGTAATATACTATAATGCTGAACTTCTAGAATTGCCTTCTGGAGTAGATACATGTCATCATAGCATTAAGGCTGATACTAACATTTACATCCAACACATGCACAAAAAGGGCAATAAGCTGTCACCATTGAAATAGGTAGCCTATGAAGTCTGGAATGCTACAAGAGAACAAATGAGAGGATTATGAACCGATAAAGTTGATATCAGGACAGTTCGTCCATTCCTCGTTGCAAATTACTTTTGCACCATTTGCAAGCCGATTGATATTTCTAATTTCTATGTATAACAATGGAACGTATAGAAAAGTTGTAGTTATTAAACAATTCTGAACTCTCTTCTTGTAAATAAGGCAAGCTGCAAACAAAAAACTTATAAAAGTTAATTGACGAAATAAAAAAACTGAACGGTGCCATTTATAATTCTTATGACACTCCAATATTAAGTGCTCAAACCAGTGCTTTATGGGGGCCAGATACCCATCCTTGAATCACTAACTAGAACTCGAGGTTAAGTTGTCAACGCGCAACGTTTTATTTGGAAATGATAAACCTGGTGGACAAAAGAAAGTATAATTTGATATAAGTAACAAGCGAAGCGAATATAGATGGCGACATTTACCTTATGCTTGTCATGAAAGGATTGGGCTCAACATAGCATATTTAAATAAGTTTGCAATTTGTCCAGTCATTATGGGTCGATAATGCGCAATATGGTGTGCATTTTCTCTTCTGGAAGCATGAACTTGGGCGGAACAATATTGCAGGCGTGACGGGAAACAAACCTGGTGAAGGGAACGATTAATTAAAAGTTGGAGGGATGCTGTAAGCTGATCCGTCATGTTCCTAACGAGGAAGCTGACTGCACGGCCGCCTCATGTATATAAGATTTATTCATGTAGAGAGAGAAAATATTCAGTATTTTGTAGCAAAGCCGTTGAAATGAATATTAATACTTTCTCTCATCTTGTTATAGCAAAATGTTGCTTTTTGTTTCAGAACTTTATAAATTGCAAAAGCAATGGAGCATTACACTTTATAAATAAAACGCACACAAAACAATCACGTTAAAACTATTTTATGAAATAGCTACCTTGTTTCTTGCAGAGAATTATCAGACACCACCAATAATTTGCTAAACTTTGATGTTTAATAAGTATTGTCATTAATAATCGATTCGTATGATTTTTTTCAACACATTGTTTGAAAAGGAAATTCCTTGAACTTATTATAATGGGAGAATAAACATGGATGATATATTTGTGGCAACTTGGGTAGGTAACAAGTAGTTTGTACCAATTGTTACATAAAACTTTTCAATTCATAAGCAAATTTATCAAAAATCTGCAATTTATTATACCGGGAGATCCAGAATGAGGTTCTAGTGGCCCAACTTTGAGACACGCTGTGTAGAAATTAAGGATTTGGGCGACATTCTCAAGAATTTTGAGGTACAAATTACGCAACCTTTTAACATGCTTAGTTTAAACTTAATTCGAAATAATTATTTATTATATGAATTTATAGATAACCCCTAAAAAAATCAATGAATAAATAAAAAAACAGTGTTAACAGTTGTTGTACAACTCATCTTTCAAAAACATACAGATATAGGGCTCACTGAAAAAAAATGTTGAGCATCGCTATGGGTTGGCTCCCAAGTACATTAATACTGTTTTTATTTCTATTTTTCATTATATGGCTTATAAGCCACCCGAAAAATAAGCAATTTTGGAACAAATTTAAAATCAAAGATGCTTTTGGCAACATTAATAAAGGGAGAAATATGGGACAAAAGGTTGGCTCCCAAGTACATTGATACTGTTTTTATTTCTATTTTTTCATTATATGGCTTATAAGCCACCCGAAAAATAAGGAATTTTGGAACAAATTTAAAATCAAAGATGCTGTGGGCAACATTAATAGAAACCCCACTATTGTGGAGTTATTAAGGAAGAAATATGGGAGAAAAGGCATCCACAATAATAAATTACAACAAATTGTCTTAAATCCCGCAATATACAGGTGTCCCACTTTTTCGGCAAAAAATTTTTTTTTAAGAAAATTTCATACTTAGTAATCTTTTCATTTAAAAAAATATATTAATAAAATTCTTATTGAAGCTAGTTTGTTTAAAATGCAGTTTTATTAGTATTGTTAACAGCTGTAACTTAAGAATTAAGAAAACAAATAAATAAAACTTTTTACTTAGTATTATATTTACCATGTGAAAAAAGTGGGACAGCCTGTTTTGGTTTTCAGGATATGTTGAACGTGATTTGATGAATAAATACAGTTGTTTTGGGACAGCAACAAACATTGGATACCTACATTATTTAGAAGTAGCTCCGATCTTAAATATTTTAGTAAATATTTTAGATTTACATTTTGTTTATCACAACTAAAGATCAGATAAGGAAAACATTATTCCGTAATATAAAATTTTACAAATAGGTAATTTCTTGATGTTGCGTCTTTGGGACACTTTGGAATGTATAATGTTGTTTAAATAAAGCAAGAGGTGAAATATGAAATAAATAAAGAAAAAATATACATTTAAACTTTTTTGGTGAGGTCCGAACCGAGCTATGCTATTTGTACGGGTTTCTTAGACAAAGTACCTTAAATTCAAACAGCGTCTGTCAAACTTCCCATCATTCTGGTCCTCCCAGTATAATAAGCTACAATAATAAACTTTTCTTTTTGCAAAATTGTGAAGTCATGTCATAAATCTGGATAAATTTATTAAAAGAAAGAATTTTTAAAATCTTTCAGAGATTACAAAAGTTATTTAATAACATCAATTGTGGACACGGCTTAAACTATCCGGGTTGCGAAACGACACACCCTGTATCTGTATAAGTTCATTTCAATAATATATTAGCATATTAAACCCGGCTAATGGAGACTATTTTTAACATATTTTAATTCCCAAAACTACAAGTGCATTGTAATTATTACTTTATTACACGTAGTTTGACAATGTATTGTAATCGTGCCGAAAAAAATATTTTGAGATTTTAGCGAAAATATGTCTTTTTGGGTCCCCTGAACATTTTTGACCAAGGTACAAAATATGTCTGTGTGTGTATGTCTGTGTGTCTGTGCACCCATTTTTTTTTGTGGTGACGAGTCCGGAGAAGGGATATCGGTACGAAACTTCGTATTTAGAAGTTTCATGACTAAACGTAGAGCTGAAAAGCTTATTGTTCGAAAATGTCCAAAGGAACTGGAGGTTTACTTTCAGCATTTTCCAACGATTTTGCAGACGAGCCGCCATTTCTGTAATTTTGTCAAAATCGTTTAATCATAAATTAAGGTAGATGAAATTTTGAATAATTTGTGTCTATGACATTTTTTGGTAAAATTAATAGTTTAGCTGCATGAGCAAAATCTATTTCATCGAAATCGATGTGTTAATTACAAAATAAGTTTAATAAATCAATTATTGTTATTTTATTATTGTGTAATTATGTCATTTGCTTCGATCATCTATTTTTTACTTACCTGATGTCACAATGATGGAATTCTACAAAATATAATTAAAAATTAATTAATTTTCCGTTCTCACTAGAAGAAAGTAGTAATAATGACATTATTTCCACTTATATGCATCTATTGGTGTTGAAGATATCTTAGCTCAGTTATCTTAATTATTAATTTATGTATATTGAAAACAATTTCCACAGCGAATAAAGCACCACGGTCCACGCTTCGCCGTAAAAAGAGCATTTACAAACAATGAATAACTAAGTCGTTAGAGTCCTTTATGGTAGCGTGAATAGATAATGGCCACTCTAATGGCTTCTCTCGTATATATACGGTAACCTAAAACGGTAATCTCGATGTATCTTTTCTTCATTTTTAACTTTATGTGTCTGTATAAAGAAACATGAGCGACGGACTTATAGATTTTCCATCATTTGAATATCTAGTGTATAAAGGATCAGATTTATTGGTGTAATACTATTTTAATGCCCAAATTATATCTTCGTGTCTTCTAGTAACGTTGAAGTACGATAAATGTGTCTTCACGTCACCAGGAGGTTAGGCACGATAAATTCATGCAAACGTTAAAAAGATAAGCATGTGACTGTCATAGTGTCTCAAGGCTTAAGTGGTGTTATATAGTGGATGTCGAGAACATAGATTCATAGAGTTCTTCGCTAGTTTAGCAGTCAAAACATATAATATAAATTTAGCGGTCGGAATATTTATCGCGATTTCGGACGAGAAATGTTTTTGTGTATAGTATAGGAACATTTTGGAATAAAAAAGTAATTTACTAAATCGTATTCTTAGTTAGTTCGAAAATTACAAACAAATACTGCATTTTTTCTGCTCTCAGTATAGAAATATTATATAACTCGTGTAAGAACGGTCCATTTATACATAAAATAGTAATTTACTCATTTTTATCATTTTTTTCAGGTGATTCAAATATTATTTACAACATAGTGCATTACTTTTTCGTTAGTATTTTGCATGAGCGTATTCTTTTTGTTATTTTTATATTTTGAGATTATTTACATTGTTTTAGATGGCATAACTGAGAAAGTCTATAGAGAATTTATTAATTTTCGCGCATATATCCAAAATAACTCAATTCTCAAAATTTCAAGAATGAAAATAAGTATGAATAAGAGAATAGAAGAACAAATTGACCAACATCAACCGAAAGGTTCTATGATAACACATTTTTTTTTCGTTATTTTAAAACATCATTTAAAGGTTGCCATCGGCTGTGAAACTAAATTAAAATTAATAAAATTATTATTTAAAAAAATAATTTTTTTATTTTACTGATTATGCAGCTACCGCAGTTGTTAAATTGTGTAAATTGAAACTGAAAACAGAAATTGTGTTGCCTTGTTTATGATCAGCGCCAAAAATTTAACAACGCGTTTCTTGGCATTAGTTTTTCTCAAAATCTGGAATCTTATGTTCTCAGATTGAAATTTTACGGGAAAGAGTATACCAGAATCGGTTGGCGATCAGTACATTAACCTATGTCGAATGGCACTTAATATCAAAAATATGCTAAAACTAATTTTTCTTAAAACATAAAAAATAATTTTATTAATTATTAACTTAACCAATACATAATAGGACAAAAACTAACCAAATTTCACACTGCAGAAGTTTTAGCCTTGTTTTAGCTTTACAGAAAAATAAATCGGTTATTTTAGCATTTGGTTATTTTTCCCCAAAAACTAGTATGACTTCAGAATCAATTTTTCATTGTTGGCCAGGACAGTCATTAAGCTTCGATTATTGAACAATATGGGACACAAATAAGCCGAATACCTCATATTATGATAACATTTGTTGTTACATAACTTACGTGAGTAATGTTTGACCGATTTTAATGATTCTTTCAAGGCATTCTAAATAAATTAATCGATATTATCAACCGCCTGTGCAATAGGGGTCTTGCATGATTTTACCTAACTTAACAAATAAAATCTTTAGGTGGTAAGAAAACCGTGTGAAAAATCTTTCCGCTTAATATTGTTGCAAACAATTGTTATTGAACATCAAAGTTTAAACCGCGCCAAAACACTCCGTGACGTCATAAGATTGGTGAGAAGCTCAGCGAGCCTAGGCCGTAGAGAGCAGCCGAAAAAATAGGACCTACGGGCACGAGAACGGCATCGAATTGAATGTATAGCATCTGGAAGACGTTGTGAGCGTTCTGATAACGAATAAGTATAGTTGGGTCATGGAATCTTTGCGTGTTGTCAAAAGTGACAGTCGTTTGAGAAGACGTACGTCCAACGTTAATGTCAATCTTTTCACCTGTTATAGAAAGAGTGAAGGCATGACAATCGCATCGTAACTAGCTCATGTCACGTAGCCTTCGACCAGGCATGCTAATCACACCAATCACAGCGCGTTTAAATTTAAAGAGGCGAGACCGATTTTAATATTATTAATTGTGTAGGAACCGATTTAAAAAAAAAAAAACGTTTGCGGGCGGTTCTGGTATACGTATGGCACCAATATAGTGTATTAATTTTTAATTTTGAGACTTAGTGTAAGACCCCTATTAAAAAAATAACATATTACATAACAAAATAACTGCTATATAGGGTGAAGCAACGTGAAGTTTTGGCGGTTTAAGGTAAAAAATCCCTGTGGAGGCATTAAGCTAAATGAACCTAACCAGTCTATTAACAAGCCGTATCAGTTCCCATATATTTGTTTTTGATTTGTCCCAATATCTGAATTTTTGTAAAATATTCAGCTTAATAGCTTAATAGGAGCGGAGCCGTAGGGATACCATATGGTATCCAAATGGAGGATTTTTTAGTTAAAATATAGTGTCCTCCATTTCCCTAAAAATTTCCTCCTTTTTAAAAAGGAGGAATATTCAAAGAATATTTTTTATCACAAAATCAGCCGCCTTACGCGTTGAAGGTGTAAAGGTGAAAATCCGTATTCGGAAGCTTATTTATGTTTTACACTCTCGTTGATGGCAGTTTTCCAGTCAAACTTAGAAATTGTGGAGCGGGAAGACAATTCAGTGGTGGAAGTTACCAACATCTTGGAAACAATCTTGTCTATGCTAAGAAACAGAATTAAAGACAAATTTGTTCCCTTAAAAGTTACACAACTTCTTCGTGAAGCAAATGTTTCAAATAAAGAAGCACAAATTATTTGCAACGTATTTCAACAGGTCTACAAAGCATCTTTGCAGTACTTAGAAAAAGGGATCGTCCTTCTAATGGAATGAGGAATGGAGGATCTTTTTTACATCATGTCCCAGTATTGATTGCTCTTCGGAACTGCTTAAAATCTGTGAATTTTATTTTTGGATTTCTGCTCACAACGCAAATGTTGAAAGGGTTTTTTCACTAATAAATGCACAGTGGACGCAAGAGCCCAATAAACTAAATTACTGTGGAGTCAGTGAAGGCGTTGATACTAGTACAGTACAACTTTAAAGCAATGCACGGATGCAAGGATTTTTATAGTTATCTTTTAATAAACGAAGATCTATTGTTAAAAATTGGCAAATCTGAAAAATATGAACAAATTTAGTCTCATATTTTGTTAAAGTGGACGTTATTATCTTTTTTTTTTATAAAAGTTTATATTGGGTTTACTTTTTATTTTGAAGAGCTTTTATTTAAAATTAAAAAAAAAAGTTACTTTTTTGTTGTTGTAGAATATGACATTATTGTACCGACATTACGTACATTAAACATTTTTTTAATTTTGTGTTTTTTGTCCTCCTTTTTAACTTAATAGTCTTCCTTTTTTAGCTTGATTGTCCTCCTTCTTCACTTTTTCATCTGGTAACCCTAAGCGGAGGTGGCCTAGTGGATAAGGCGAATGCCTTCCACAAGAAGCCCAGGGTTCAAGCCCAGGTTAGGCAGGGATTTTAAAAATACTCCGTCTCCACGACCGCCGCACAGACAAGCCAAACAGGCTTTGTGCACATGGCGACATCTAAAAAAAAAAGAAAAAAAAAATAGGTACAATTTTTCAATTTTTGATTTAATGTAATAACTTTTGTGAAATTAGCCGGTTTTGATTGTTTTTTCAGCATTACAAACAGTAGTATCAGACGCATTCGCAATTGCATAGCCATTTTCCAACATATTATTTTATAATAGTCCAAATCTCTGAATATTTGTGAAAGTTGTACAGTAGAAGAAAAAATTGCAATTTTAGCTTTCTTATTTTTCCAGCACTTTATTGTTTATAAGACACGATTTAACAATATTCCAATCGCGCATATTTATGACTTCATATAATAAATTGATATTCCAAATTAAATTTAAATCAAAGATGTGTTAATAAGTTGCACAATTTTGAAAACATGTTTTTCTTTTACTGAGCAATTTATCAATTATTTATTGGGACTAATCAAAAAACAATAGGGTATTCCGGTGTTTTTGAAATAGTCATTTTTTACAAAGTATGGGTGCTACTGTTTGCTACTTCACAAGTAAAATATCAAACATTGTTTTAAATTAAGAGAAATCGTTGTTTGAAGTTTGAATTAGGATTGGTCTTTGTGACGTCACAAAGACCGCTCAAAGTGAGCGACTTGACAACGTTGCTATATCTAGGGTGCACGTAGTAAATTTTTGTCTTCTGTTGTGTCAACGTTTAGAATCGCTCGTTTGTTGACACCTGCTTTGGTTATTGAGGTTATATCAAACACTTGTTCAAAATGTATAAACACGAACGCCGACATTGTTCTGTGCCGGGCTGTAACAGCAGTAGAACTGTAACTCCTGATAAGATTTTCTTTACATTGCCGACTAGCGAGATGAGAGATGTTTGGCTTCAAGTTTCAATGATCAAACAATCTCTCTAAAAAGTTACCTTTATTCGTTGTCAAACAACAGGGTCGCCAACCGTCAACTTGGCCGATCAGCTGGTCGAGAGCTGTCCGCTGTTGCCACCGCTACTAGGGATCGGTAATCATCGTGTATTTCCGAGGGTGGTCGGTGAATTCAAACGAAATGCACTTTTAATTGCAATTATCTCATAGAAAAACTAAATAAAAAAGCTCATAGCTTAACTTTATGAATCCTCATAAATTGTACAATAGGTTAAACCGAATATCTGCTTAAATTTTGACATGACCGGAATACCCTATTCATATGATTTGAACAGAGATCTTGTGGGAGATCACAATGTGTCACAAAATTTGACGACCAGATCAGCATTTTTTTTTTACTGCAAAGTGATAGGTACTTATGATACATTTGTTTATGTGCTAGTGGAAATCAACTGAAGTTCACAAAAGTAATCGCATATTAGAGGTAAAATTGCAAATGCCAAAGCACTATCGTGGAATAAATCATCTTTGGTATACAGCAATATGCACTATTTGTAATCTGAGATTTTCAAATAATATTACCGCATAACTGTTGTTCTTTGAGTCAACTGTTATTTGAATGTTTATTCAAGAGAACGATTCTTTTCTATTCATAGATTGCTAACTATAATTCAAACTAAAAATAGTTATCTGTTAAACAATTATGTACATAGTTATTATTATCCTACTGATTATCACTGGCTTATCGGCATGAATTACGTACAACAAGCGTACTTTGGAGAAATTTAAAAATGTTTATAATATTCCTACATAAATAAGATCAACAATTTCGACGGTATAATAATCATCCAGATCGAAAGGTTCCCATGGTTGTCGTTACGCGAAACTCCACAAAAGAAGCAATTTAAATGCCGACTCGTTTCAAAAGTTGAAAACCGATTCGGCTGAGAAATCCATCGATTCTCGAGCCGAAGCTCATGAATGAAGTCTAACTGTGCTGTTCGATTCCAGCCAGTACAATTTACAATATCTGATACATATAAGGACGATTATTAGCATTGTAAATCTAGGAGAAATTTCAGTCCGGCCAATATGCTACACACAAACGAAATTTCTACTCTATAAGTTTGTTGACCTGGCCTGAGCAATGACATCACCGCCGTGTAGAAGTGGCTCTAGAAAGATTTGCCGGGTCATTGTGCAGTTTTTTTTTCTTCGCACCGAGCCTGGCTTCCTGCATAGGAGGTAATATATTGAATTTGTGGGTTAATATGGACGCCTTGGGGGCTTAACGTTTTCTATGTTCGCTTAGCAACACAGAAATGTGTATCGTCCATTATGTGGATATAACTCTACGGTAAGAATCTCACGGCTTACTCATACAGGATGATTTGTTAACGGTGTTTACTCTACACCTCTCTGATATACTATCGCACATTCAGAACATGAGATTGTTGTAAAAGTAATTGGTTGATTTGTTTTTGAGTTATCAGTACAAAAATGTGATGAGTTGAAATAAAAGAAAGTTAGTAGGTATAATGAACTGGACATTCAGTGTTACAATTACAACCTTCATTATTTCGTAGTAAAGCCTTAAAACAGTCTAGTGATGTCAATTAAAAATGGTTTAGGCCAACACTTTTTTAGTTTTAACTAACTTTTGAAATATCATAATAGGTCACTGTAGGGACAGAAGGTTGTGTGTGGTATCATAGGATAGCCCTGTAAGCAGGGTTATGTTATTTGGTAGTTAATAACGCTCACATTAGACATTTTTTATCATGATTTTGAATGAATTTGTTATTGTAAATGATTATTGCAGCATCACTGAACATGATTCTAGAATATTCGAATTTGTAGTTATTTGTGTGTATATATTTAAGCATTCTCCCTCGAACATTGAGTGAATTACAACTATTATTGTTTAATATGCAATATGCCTTTCTATTGTCTATAATATTTTTTTTCTTTTCGATGTTAAAGATTCTGTCTCGATAATTCAGTCAATTCCAATATTGATATTGTGACCTTTATAAAGAAATGGTATCAAATGGTAGAAACACCATCAATTTCTATAAGTTCATAAGATGGTGAGAAATTGGCCAAAGAAAAAGGATTTAATAAAAACACACACAAAAGGAATCATAAAAGGAATGTTCTTATATACAGGGTCCTGCAACTCAGCTCCCGCCTTCTGTAGCTCAGTTACTAATTAAGCTAAGAGTTTCACATTTTGCAGGCTTACCCTGTACTTCAAGGTACATTTCAAGAAATTATTTTTGTTTATACAGGCTGTCCCAAAAATGTGCAACGCCATGATAATATATTTTTTTAATTGCATGCTATATATTTTTTTACACATTTGGAAGCCCTTCATGGTTGCCTACATACCACCAAAATTTTATTGAAATCGGTTGAGTGACTGCAGCGCAAAAAAATAAAAACAAAAAAAAATTGATTTTGCATCGTTGGCTTTAAAAATCAATAAAAACCACAAATTGCACCTCGTTAATAAAATTTTGCGACGTGCTTATTAAGTTAGATCTACTAGTCTCGTTAACCAAGTGTCATTGATCCAAATTATACAGGACGGCCAAAATCTAGTGTCAAACTGGTCAAAGCGTGTTATTGTTCTTATTTTAAATTGGAACCCATAGATTGTTTTAGGTGAAACGATGCAGAGTTAAAAAATAAGCATTGTTTCTAAATACAACCCCATCACAATTCCCAATATTTTAAAAGTTATTCGCCAAAAACTCATTTTTCAACGTTTCTAACGGCAATTTTAGGTAATAAATATCGTACGTGGCGTTGAAAAACAATTTATTTCATAAAATATAACGCAGAGAAGTATTTTAGATTTTAGTGTAGGTACTTAATTAAGTAGTTGTTCACTTGCCAAATTTACTGCAAAATTTAACTATAGCGGTAAAGGCGGAAATGTGGCTGCAACATGATGGAGCTCCAGCACATTACTCGTTACATGTCAGGGACCAGCCCAACGAAATCTTCCCAAATCGGTGGATTGGAAGTGGAGGACCAGTTGCTTGGCCTCCTCGATCACCGGACTTAACAAAACTGGATTTCTTCCTGTGGAGCTACGTTAAGGACATCGTTTATGCTGAACCTCCAACAACACCAGAAAACATTCAAGAAAGATGCATTTCAAACTATTACGCCCGACCTATTAAGAGCAGTGGCGAGGTCATTTCATACTCGTCTTCGTTTGTGCCTCGAAGAGCACGGAAGACATTTCGAATAACTACATAATTAAGTACACTCAAATCTAAAATACTTCTCTGTGTTATATTTTATGAAATAAATTGTTTTTCAACGCCACTTACGATATTCATTACCTAAAATTGCCGTTGGAAACGTTGAAAAATGAGTTTTTGGCAAATAACTTTTAAAATATTGGGAATTGTGATAGGGTTGTATTTAGAAACAATGTTTATTTTTTAATTCTGCATCGTTTCACCTAAAAAAAATTATGGGTTCCAATTTAAAATAAGAACAATAACACGCTTTGAAGTTTGACAAGTTTGACACTAGATTTTGGTCATCCTGTATAATCTGGATCAATGACACTTCGTTAACGAGACTACTAGATCTAACTTAATAAGCACGTCGCAAAATTTTATTAACAAGGTGCAATTTGTGGTTTTTATTGATTTTTAAAGCCAACGATGCAAAATCAATTTTTTTTGGTTTTTATTTTTTTTGCGCTGCAGTCACTCAACCGATTTCAATAAAATTTTGGTGGTATATAGGCAACCATAACAGGCTTCCAAATGTGTAAAAAAAATATAGCATGCAATTTAAAAAAATATATTACCATGGCGTTGCACATTTTTGGGACACTCTGTATAATCAAAAATAATTTCTTGAAATGTCCCTTGAAGTACAGGGTAAGCCTGCAAAATGTCAAACTCTTAGCTACAGAAGATGGGAGCTGAGTTGCAGGACCCTGTATATACTATGTACATATATTATGATTGCAATGACATTTAAAGGTTGTAGCGATAAAAAGAGTCGTGTGTGCTTTTTCTTGCCACTTCGATGTAATTTAGCTAGGAACTGGTCCCTATCGTGCCACACGAGCGGCAGAAATAAAATTTGCAAATCGTAATTTAAATTTCCATAAGGTTGTGCTGGGTCTAAAAGTATTATAGGAAGCAGCTGCCGTTGTAAGTAACCACAGGTGACTAGTAATCCAGGAGAGACAATTGGGATGAAACATCAGGGCACGCTGATCCTGACGATTGAAAAGCACTTTTTCAATCAATGGTTGATTTTAACATCTTTCATATACAACAAGATACATATGTAGTAAAAATTACATGAATACCTACTTTGATATGTAAAATGGTATTGAATGTGCAGCTTAAAGTATTGAAGATATTAAAAAAATATTATGGTAAGTAATATTATTGCATTATTTAGAAACTGTTCTAAAAGGGTGCTTTAAATAATCTATAGACAAAGTCAGAATGTTGATTCAACCAACAGGGTGAGCGAAAACAAGAAATTCTCAAATTTACTCAAGAGTAAAACAAAATTTTTTACATTTAAATTACAAACGTCTTAGGGAACAGCTTTTTTTTTCATATATTGCACGTGACATCAAAAGCTATCACCTTGATACTACAAAGCAGAATTTGGAAGATTAGAAAATACTGAAATAGTTTCTAAATAATATCAATATAGAACATAATTTCGTAAAAAATATCTTTGTTGCATGAAATCAGCAAATTTAGTTTCAAAACACGTAAAAGTTCCAAGGGTTTCTTCAGGTAATTTTTACAGAATTTTTACAGAATCCGCAAAGCATTACCCCAAATTAAAGGTACAGAATGTACAATTTTCCGACTTATAGGAGATTTTTACATTAAAGTAGAAGAAATTTTTTATAATTTATGTCTATGACATTTTTTGGTAAATTAAATCGTTTAGCTGCATGATCAAATTATATTTGATTGAGATCGGTCGTGTCTGCATTAATATAAAACTAGTTAGCCAGGATTTGACGGATATTTTCATTCTAATGACAGTAGGTTGTGTCAAACGCTGATGTTTTGACAATACCTACTGTCAATAGCATCGATATATCTGTCAAACCCTGGCTAACTAGTTGTATGTATGTATGTAGGGTGTTGGGGGTCAAGGATAAATCCTCGTGGCACCCAGGCCCCATTGGGCCCCTTGTGCCTCCCCCTGCGCTCTCTCCAGCTATGTCAACCAGCCTAGGTTGTTAACGAAGGCTAGGACGCAGCTCAGAGGTGCGTTCCTGATTCCGTCCATGGTCGGCCATGGATCCCCCAGCAAGCGTTCCCTGTATTCGACCAGGTCTGGGCATTCACATAAAATGTGTTTTACCGTCTCATCCTCTAGCTCACAGGCTCGGCATCTAGACGTTTCAGCGAGATGCATCACGTGAAGATGCTTCCGTAAACCGCAGTGACCCGTTAGAATACCCGTAACTAAACGTAGCTTGTTTCTGGGCAGCTGTGTAAATTTCCTAGCAGTGGAGCTGGAGGAAGGGGGGAGCCCTTCCTTAGCTTGCTGACAGCCAGGTAGATTTTCCCACTGTCGAAAGAATTTCTTGTGGGTGATGTCCTTCAGTGATTGTAGCAGAAGGTTATTAGTGGGTAGTAGGAAGGGTTCCGGTGAGCTTACCGGTCCGTTGGCAGCTCTTCTTGCTAGTTTGTCAGCGTGCCGATTGCCCTTGTCCTCAGAGTGCCCTTTTATCCATGTGAGGTTGACATTGTTGTGTCTGGACGCCTCCACAAGGGTGTTATGACAGTCCAAGACTAAGTCGGAGGTAAACCTGCAACGACTTAATGAGAGTATGGATTGTCTGCTGTCTGTGTAGATCGTTACGTTCCTGCCAGTTTTGTCGGAGCTGATGATACACTCCGCGGCAGTTTTTATGGCAAAGATTTCCGCCTGCGTTACAGAAGGATACTTGCCTAGGGGGATGGACTGTCGCAGCTGGCTAACTAGTTATATATTAACGCAGACACGATCGATATGGATCAAATAGAATCTCATGCAGCTAAACAATTAATTTTATATATAGAAATATATATATAAAAGTCATGTGCCTGGCCACGTCAGATTTTTTATATTACTGTCGGTTTTAAAAAATCACTCAAAAATCTGACATAGGAATTTTATGATTTTAACATTTTTTTATTTACTGAAAATACTGTTGTGCTTCTACAAATTTAAGCATTATTTTAATAAATTATTTTAATTAAATCTCGTGAAATCTCGTGTCTGATATATACAAAATCTGATGAGGGTAGACACATGACTTTATCATACTATACCACAGACTACCATACATACAGCCAGCAGTGTCAAACTGTGTCAAACTCTGACGTTTTCACAATACTCTCCATAAAATCAACTAGAACTTGCTCTTGCATCTAAACTACTAATTTTACCATCAAAATGGCATAGACATAAATTATACAAAATTTCATCTGCTTTAATTTATTATTTAACTATTTTGACGACATTACAGAAATGGGCTAATTTGCAAAATCGTTGAAAAATGCTAAGAGTCTCCTGTTTCTTTGGACCATTTGAACAAAACCGTCTTTCAGCTCTAAGTTTAGTCATGAAACTATGAACCTATTTCTAAATATGAAGTTTCCTCCCGATACCTTTAGTAGTTTCTCCGGAATCGTCGCCACAAAAAAACTGGTACACACACACACCCAGAATTTTTTTGGACCTTGGTCAAAAATGTTCAGGGGGCCCGAAAGAACATATTTCCGCTAAAATCTCATCTTTTTCGGTACGATTACAATACAAAATAAATCTCGGATATTTATAATTTGCTTTAATTTACGTTGCCATAAATTTTTTTTGACATTTATCAAGCTTTATTTAGTGTACATACTTTATAGGTTTTCATGTCTAATATTTGCTAACTACATAACTGTAATTTAAAGTAAGTTTTTATATTAAGTAATTAATTCAATTAGTTATTAAAACAAATATTTTGGGCAAATATTAAAATTTTAAAAATATAGATATAGATTTTCTTTGTTGTCACCGAAATCGCAATCATTCATTAATGTTTACTGTTTTTTTTTTTCTGTGTTCAAACAACGATTTATTTGAGTCATCCAACATATTCTCTGTGTGTGTGTCGGCATAACATAAGGAAACCACAAGTAAACATGGCAATGCTACTAGCACGCATAATTTATTTCTCTGTTATGCTTTTAGTCATCACATTTTTTTGTTTCTCCATTGTTTTATAAGTATTCTAAGACAACTCTACAAAAGTTCTAAAATGCATGTAGGTAGTTATAATCGCATAAGAAAGAAAGATCAATAGAAATCTCTTTAAAAAAATATCGTCTTTCTTTGTTATGAAACTCACGATAACCGTCATTATTAGTGTCAACATTGCATGAGTTACGACTTTGTAATTTCAACATTGTTACCCGCCGGCCATCCTACCCCCTACTACGGAAATGTAAACGTCATGCCTATCAGATGTTTCTTGACAACTGCAAAGATCCGAATAAAAAAAGACTTAAAAAAGAAAACATAAAACGTCCAACAAAACGGTACGAAGGTTTACATTTCCGGCGCTTCTTTGTTCCCGAAAACGGTCGATTTTCGGGTATATCGTGCGCGGCCCATCAAATCCGAGAGGACGGTCGATTTATCCTCGAACGAATACGGCGAGAAGTCGATCCCGCTGTACATAATACTCTTTTGGTACATTAGATCCTCGCTGCTCCTGACAGATTTATAATATTCTCAGTTGATTATTTCCCCTACCGCCATATATTCCGGCCGCCCCAGTGGGCGGATATAGGCCGTTCTACCTCATAACTTTGCTGCCGTCGCGTCGTCCAGCCCCGGAAGGGAGCTGGGAATCATATCCTATTTATTTATGAACCATAACAAACTATGAATACGCGACTTGACGTGCCCTACGCCAAACAACAAAGGATGCGGCATCTTACGGTCGAGGGATAAACAAGAGATTTGTGGATGTTTACCAGTTGCCGAGATTTTCTCTCAAAAAGAGGCACTTAAGATCCAGAACAGTTTCTAACCACATCATATTTTATAAGTATGTTTGACGTAGGTAACTCCAAAACGTTTATTTCTAATACAAAATAAACTACGGACGTGGTAAATAAATTTTGACGCAGGAACTACTTTAGGGTAATTCCGCGATGACCTGTCACACCCGTCACGCCCGTTTGATGACCATAAATAAGAAACGGGAGCTTTTATTCTTAATCTGATGCAAAACTTGATAGAGAGATTGATGTTTGGGCAGAAATTCAATTACGCTTTAAGCTCCGGTGTTCCTCTTTACCGCGGAATGACCCTTTACCTATTATTTTTCAGCACATTGTAAAGAAAATCATCACGACTGTCACTCTGGAGTTATAACTAACTTTATTGGGTTTATTAGGATGTCAAGTACACTGTTACAAAGCTTTATCTATTCTCATTAGTTTACTTCGTGAGTCAGACCAATATGTATTTTTTAGAAGATACACTGTTTCGAGTAAAAATTGACTTTTAAATACTAGGAAACCGGCGGTAAAAATGCTTTAATTAAGTGTTTCTTGTTGAAATAATAACACATAGTCGACGTGGTACCCAAAAGATAACTTTTAAAGTCCAAACCTAAACGAATTGCTGAACGCAAACAACAGTTTTTTACCGTTTTACTTGAACCTAATGAGAATATAGGTGGACATACGGGATTGTAGTGGCTGTTTAGTAAAACAGTAACTAGATAGTTACTATTTTAGTTAGATTGTTTAATTGAATATGTGCGAATTATGCAACTTATTCAAGGTGATCTATGACATATGTGTTACGACATAACGGCACTGGGTTGTCATTTAAATATATAATATATATATATATATATATATATATATATATATATATATATATATATATATATATATATATATATATATATATATATATAATATATATATATATATATATATAAAACTTTGAAATAGTTAATACAAGATGGCGGTAATTTTTTAGGTTAAAAAACTACAGCCACGCCTGGGATTCGAACCCAGATATACGGATTGCCGGTCCGACGTTTTACCAATTAGACTAACGTGACCTATGGCATACAATAGGTTAATTTTCACTAAAGAAATTACCGCCATCTTGTATTAACTATTTCAAAGTTTTATATCAATATATGCAGGTTTCTGCAAAGAATTAACATCCATTATATATATATATATATATATATATATATATATATATATATATATATATATATATATATATATATATATATATATATATACAGTGTGTCCACGAAAGTCCGCACCATATGGAAAAAATTTTTATTGTGTATTTCTCAGAAAATTTTATTCTTTATAAAAGTTGGCGGCTCATATGAAACCAAAACTGCAACCCTCAAATATGTAAATTTCCGTGCCATATACCGAGCGATTCAGAATATATGAATTTGTGATAAGAGTAAAGTACCTTTATTTTCATTATTATCGATAAACTTACTTACCTTACTAACGCTTTATTTAGAAATGTTGTTTAGAAGTAAAATCTATATTCAAATATAAAATCAGAGCCACCTACCTTGAAAAAAAATATTTTCTGTTTTTTCCTTAATTATTACTCTTCTGACAAATATTAGTAAATGCCAATGGTACTAAAAGGTTCTTTTTAATCTATTTTTTAGAAATTTGAATACATTTTTTATATTTTTTGTTATTTTGGTATGATAACTAATGTTTATTTAGAACTAGCACAAATTACTCGTTTTCTTGGTGCGAAGTTGATATTTCACCCTGTAGATATTAATATATCATACAATAACTAATTCAGCAGCGTGTCTTAGCTTTTATTCAGTTAATATTAATGACTGTGGATAGGTTTATAATAGTAGTTATCCATCTACAGCGAGCGATTCTCAAGTGGTGGGACGCGCGGTACTACCACGTATGAAATTTTATTTTCACTGATAATATTTTAATAAAAATAACTAAAGCATCAAACATCTATTGTTTCTTGAATTAATTATGACTGATTTGCCCGTTATTAAGTTAATAACTATTATGAATATGTTAATAATGCTAATTTATTATCTATGAACTTATTTTATTTCTACTCTTAAAATGTTGTATAGTTTCCTCTAAATGATTTATATCTCTAAATGGTCGGTGTTTGTATACGTTATTTTTTACGTAAACCCACAAAAACAAATTTAACGGGGTAAAGTCGGGGGATCTAAGTGGCCAGGATCTTGATTCCGAATTTCTGCCTGTCCAGCGATGGCCAAATTTATGATTTAAAAAGTTCTAGACAGAGTTTATATTGTGTATATGGGCGCACCATCAAGCAGGAACCAAATTAACGCCCGTTGAATTAACGGCAAAAAAGGTGACAACTTTCTGTTCAGGAACTGAAGATATAATTCCCCATTTACATTTTGACGAAAAAAAGAAGGCCCAAATATTTGATTATTCAAAATACCGCACAGCACATTAGTCTTAAAATGGTACTGATCTCGGCATTCTATTGTAAAGTTCGGGTTTTCATGTGTCCACCACCGGCAATTTTCTGAAGAAACAGTCCCATTTGATGTAAATGTTGCCGCATCTGTCCAAAGAATATTTAAAAAAAAACTATGTTCTCTTTCATATTCACCTCAAACCAGACGGTATAGTCATACCTGATGTCGAAGTCTCTTTCTTTTACTGTAGGCTTATAAATTTTGGTTTATAAGGGTGATACTTGTTTAGTTTTATTATTTTATGTACTGTTGACTTACTGCATTGGCTGTGTGAAGCAATTTGTCGAACAGAAGTCGTTTTATGCTCGATTACTTCTTGCAACACTGGCAAACTTGTTTCCTCATTTTGGCAACATATTTTTGTGGGGTTTCTTGAAGCTATTTTCAACAGACAACTGCATTTGAATTTTCTCATTGTCCTGGAAATGGTTGAATGGGCAATTTGGTTGTGTGGATGTCTTGAAAATAGCAGCAACATCTCGGTGCAGTCTACTTTCTCCATGTATTAAAAGAATTTCAACTTTTTGTTGGAGTGTAAGCATGGTTTTAAAAGTTACAGCACATAAACTAACGTAAACTGCACGATTAAATGGATAATGTCTGGATAATGCTATTGTTTTTCATATCCACCTGTGATAGTGGTGGATGCCTATTTTAAAATTTAAACAATGTTGCATAAAGAAAATAAACTGCTTGTTTCATATTCTTTCTTTTTTGTATCATTGGGTTGCCTATACAAGAACCTATACTTAGGTGGTTATTGGTGCGTTTAGTGCTGCTGTACAGCCGAAGAAAAAAGGATCTTTACATGAGCGCGGCAAGCCTACACCAAGCGTAGGTCGGACATTGTCGGTCGTCGTATATACCTGCTAAAGCCATAAAACCGAAGGGTCACTTCTGTTTCATTTCATTTTAAGTTTTCTGTATATAGATGGCATGAAATTGAGTTTCGTATTAATATAATATATTTTCGATATTTGGAACGAGCGAAACTGCCGCTCGTAGCTAAAGATTGTTATTCGTTAATATTTTTGTTTCGATTTGCAATTGCAATATTATTTCATTTATACTCAAATACATAGTAACGTTAGTTATAACTATAAAAATTTTAATTAGGCACATATTAAAATACTTCATCATCATGGTTACATCGCCTAAAGACAAACCGATTACTACATCGGATATCCGCTGTCAATAATTTTTAAAGGAAGGTAATCCCAGATAGGAATTTCATGTAAGTGAAAAAAATCTAACTCGGTTTCTACTTCGTCGCAGACCGAGATAATATACTTTTATCTACAAGTTTTTATATTTATTTAATTTAAGTTATGATAAATAATTGAAAAATGGCAACTCCGTAAACTACAAAAAAATCACTTAGATGGATATTATATATTTTATTTATTCATATAATTATGTATGCAACAAAAATAATATAAATATAAAATGAGAATAGTATAGATAGAAATAATAGGTAGATATATAACAGAAAATATAATATATGTAATAACAACATAAATATATGTAATATCATAAAAACAGACATTTAATAATATAGTAATAACATAAGCATGTATTAAATATGTAAAGTGTTCTGTTAGGTTGGAGGTAATATAAATTTGAAGTGCCTTTATTTCATATTTGTTGAGGTTGGTATGACCTGCTGTTTTAGGAAATGATACATTTTTGACAATCTAAACACAGAACATATGTATCGTCAATTTGTTGCACTAAGAAAACAAACGAAATCCTTTGTTGTTGTATCAGCCAAAATTGATTTAATTGTGGTTGTCCAACAAATGTATGATTTTTAGTCAAATAGCTGCCTAGATTAATAATTGAAGTGCTTTTTGTTTGCTTCCTTGGTGTTTTAATTACACTAATGGAGATTATTTAACGACCTTTTAGCTGCTCATTATAATTTATAGAGGTTTTGACTGTATTGCACATTTATTTACTTAAGTGTTTAAAATATATTATAAAAGGAACATTCACATTTATTATATGTCTCACATTTTTTTCCCGCATAAATTATTTTTAGAAACTAAATGTTTCAGAGTGAAACTTTTCATATGGACCTAATTGTTTTTCCAAATCCTTAAAAAGTTACAACAAACTTGAAATATTAGCAAAATAAATTTTTATATAAAATATAATTCCGGGCCTTTAATTTGTATTACCAATTGTTATGCAGCAACCGATAACTTTGAATACAACCATTTTATGTTTTTTTATGTCAATTTTCTGATCTTCATATAAAAGGTTCAATGTTTCAAGGTTTCTAAGGGACCCTTTTGAGGTTTCTAGAATATTGCAGTCAGCCAATTTATCATTACAAAAATCAAATTAGCGATGAATTGACTGCTCGTCTTTTCCACAAAAATCATAATTGAATACTTGGAAAATCAAATATAAAACATACAAATAATCCTTACCATACTCACAGTCCACTCACAAAATATGTTATCAATTTCTTATAATTTTGAGTTATCGTTTTCTCGTAAATTTTATAACACAAAATTATAAATGTATTATATCGAGACAATTAAGCGATACATATATCAAAATCAGTAAGAAAAAAGGGAATGGTCATTAAAAAACTATCGATGACGTCATAAGTAACAACAATTGAAGGTTGGACATTGAATTAAATATAGCTATGTATATTTATGAATATTTTGATAATTACAAATTGACAAGTTGGAGGATTTTTAAAATAGCAATCCTTTCCAGAGATTTTGTCGTTTCCATACCTTACATAATAAATAATAAAATTCAATTGATTAATTAATATTAAGGTAAATAACAATTTAATGATAATAAATTGAGTAACATAATAGATTGAAGTTTAAATAAATTTTAATTTTACAATTTTTTGAATGTTATCGACATATTATTCTGATGTTATATCATTCATATTGGATTGTAAATCCTCCCCTTACATATCACACAGAAGAAAATGCGTATGGATGCTATTATAGAACGTCAAAATATAATTTTAATAAACAAAAAACAACATTTTTATAATTAATCTAAAATGCTGAACAACAGTTCTAAAGGGCATATCTGCAGCAAAGTAGAAACCGGGACAAATAAGAATTTCAAATTGTAGAAATCTTTTAAAAATTATTTACGCTGAATATAATCATCGGTTTTGTGTTTCAGACATACGCCGTCCTTAACACAATATTCAACAAAATTGCAGATACGACCTTTAGAACTATAACGGCAGTATACCGACTGAAGCTGTCGGTATACCTACTTACAATAAGAATTAATTTACTGTGTATTTTAAAATACATTAAATATTACAATACACTATTGTCAGTTTCGGATATCGGAAACATATATAAATAGACGAAATTCGATTTCATTCCATACATACAGAAAAATAAAACGAAACGAAACAAAAGTGACCCTTTTATCTTTATGACTTTAGCAGGTAGGTATCTGACGACCGACGACCGACAATCTCCGACCTACGTTTGGTGTAGGCTAGCTGCGGTCATGTAAAGATCTTATTTTCCTCGGCTGTACATAAGAACATTCTTGCATAAAATAATTGATTCAAGACACAATTGATTGAGGTTTCAGTTATGTTTATTAAGATATTATCAGTGAAAATAAAATTTGATAAGTGGTAGTACCGCGTGTACCACCACTTGAGAATCGCTCGGTGTAGATGGATAACTACTATTATAAACCTATCCACAGAATATTAATTGAATAAAAGGTAAGTCACGCTCCTGAATTAGTTCTTGTATGATATATTAATATCTACAGGGTGAAATATCAACTTCGCACCAAGAAAATAAGTAATTTTGCGTTAGTTCTAAATAAACATTAGTTATCATACCAAAATAACAAAAAATATGAAAATATATTCAAATTTCCAAACAATAGATTAAAAAGAACCTTTTAGTATCACTGGCATTTACTAATATTTGTCACAAAAGTAACAATTAAGAAAGAAACTGAAAATATTTTTTTTCGAGGTAGGTGGCTCTGACTTCATATTTGAATATAATTTTTACTTCTAAACAACATTTCCAAATAAAGCTTATCGATAATAGTGAAAATACAGGTACTTTACTCTTATCACAAATTCATATATTCTGAATCGCTTGGTATATGGCACCGAAATTAACATATTTGACGGTTGCAGTTTTGGTTTCATACGAGCCGCCAACTTTTATAAAGAATAAAATTTTCTGAGAAATACACAATAAAAGCTTTTTCCATATGGTGCGGACTTTCGTGGACACACTGTATAACACAAAATTAACAATGTATAGAAGATGGTGATATCCAGGCGGGATGCATATTTTAAATAAATCAAAAGTTACAGCCACAACCTGGATTTGAATCAGGGACCTTTGCGTTTCTAGCACAATGCTCTTCCATCTGAGCTACTGAGGCCTATGATGGATGGGAGAGCATTCTGCTAGAAACGCAAAGGTCCCTGGTTCAAATCCAGGTTGTGGCTGTAATTTTTGATTAATTTAAAATTTGCATCCCGCCTGGATATCACCATCTTCATATTCATTATTTATTTTTATTACATTCATTATTTCATCGTTACGGTAGTAAGTCCGTATCATACGGTATGTCCGTATATTCATTTCTAGTTATACACAAAATTATGTTTTTTTTATAGTTAGACTTTAAATTTTTATAAAATTCGATGCGTTTTCCTTATTATTTGTTTATTTAATTGTCGCTACATGTTTCGTGTCATTTTAGACACTTCTTCAGGCGCTACGGATACTTGAAATCAAGCATTACACAATTGACATAAAATAATAAAAAAAATCATGACTTTATCATACTATATATAAAATTAATAGTTAACTGCATGAGATTCTATTTGATCGAGATCGGCTATGTCTGCATTAAAATAAAACTAGTAGAACTAGACAGATATCTCGATTAAAGCTGCGTTCGGATATTGTACTCCGTTGACACCAGGTACACCGTCCAAATGACACTTACGTGTTATTGGGTGTAAAAGTGTAACGGTGTTCAATATCCGAACGCAGCCTATATTGACAGTAGTATTTTCAAAACATTAGCATTTGACACTAGCTACTGTCATTAGAATCAAAAAATCTGACATATCCTGGCTACTAGTTTTAAACCAGTACGACCGATCTCGATGAAATAGAATTTGCTCATGCAGCTAAACTATAAATTCTACCAAAAAATGTCATATACATAAATTATAGAAAATTTCCTCTCCTTTAATTTACCATTTAACTATTTTGACGACATTACACAAATAGCGGCTCATTTGCAAAATCTTCGAAAAATGCTATGAGTAAACCACCAGTTCCTTTGGACCCTTTTCAACAGAAAGCTTTTCAGCTCTAAGTTTGGTTATGAAACTTCTAAATATGAAGTTTCGTCCCGATACCTTTAGTAGTTTCTCCGGAATCGTCAAAAACGGGTACACACACACACACACACACACACACACACACACACACACACACACACACACACACACACACACACACACACACACACACACACACACACACACACACACACACACACACACACACACACACACACACACACACACACACACACACACAATTTTTTGTACCTTGGTCAAAAATGTTCAGAGGACCCAAAAAGACATATTTCCGCTAAAATCTCAAAATTTTTTTTTTGGCATGATTACAATACTTTACATACTGCGTATGATAAAGTAAAAAAAACAACTTACATATCGTCAAATGTTGAGATTACATACATAGGTTACGAACAAACATATATAGTTATTTAACCAACAAGTATATTAAAAAGAGCGATTAATGATCGAAACTGTTTAACGAGCGTTAATTGTCGAGATCATTAATCGCCGTTTAATATTCGAGTTGGTTACAAAATTTTTTCGTCGATCGCATTCTTCTAGCGTCGTCTACATAGATTTTTCTTCGCCAATGTCTTTTTAGGTTATTTATAATTTGACACCGACAGTTCTAGAGGGCAGTATGTTTTCATTGGAAGGTTTCATTTCACATATGTTCGATTGGCCAATCAAACGACGTCTTTACGTCTTGTGATTGGCTATAACAAATCATGCATTAATAGAAATCGTGCATTAATAGAGTTGTTTAATAAACGATTTCCTATTCAGTAAACTGACTCATAAATAAACGATCGACGGAAAAGTATATAATTCGTTATAAATATATTATTTTTCCCAGGCACCAAAGAAAAACCACCAACTCAATTCGTACAAAGTTTAGAGTGAAGACACCACGTGTGTTTCCGGGTGTGATAAAATTCATAAATGTGAACCATGCTCAAAGGTATTCATGGCCAGTTTGAGGACGCGGCAATATTTCTTATTAAAAGGCGTTCGTTTCAACTACTTTGACTTCACAAATCACATTAGTAATTTGAAGAGTTGTTTATAAAACAGGTCATTCTGTTTGTTAAGACAATGCACTGTTTGATCTTTGATGGTCTTTTCGATCTCATATGCCTCTAGAATTTAGATTTTTGAGTCTTTATTACATTTGTATATCAGTTTAGCGTTGTTGGTATCGAATTTGTGTCCATTATTAAAGAGGTGTTTTCCGAATTCCGATATGGTTACATCTCTACGGTGTTCCTTTATTCTAATGTTCTAATTTCGACCAGTCTTAAATAAACAAATAATAAGGAAAGCGCATCGAATTTTATTACACTACACCTTATTGGACAAAGGAATCTAACTTTAAATTTTTATGTTACCTGTGAAACAATGTATAGTTTCTAGCCATGGCAGTTTTGGCATTGGCATTTGTTCAATTTCCTCTAAACGGTTTTAATAATAATAATTAAAAAAATAGCTTATTCTGCTATTATAGCATTAATGAATACATAGTACAATAATATAATTGTATTAGTCTTCATAGTTCTTCCCTCTGTCGTCACCTCGAGTGATGAGAATATCGTCTTCGGGCTAACGGTACCGAGGTGGGTAGTTGTTTTTTTTTTAAGTAAGTTTAGGGTCAAATGCCAAGAAAAGGCGTGAGTTTATTTTGAAATTTTATAGCAAGGCGAGATTATAGAAACTGAACCCAATGCCTGCTAGATTAGCAATAGAGATAATGACGTAAATCAAGAAAATATTGGGATCTTGCCTAATTCCAGTTAATGCCGATGTTTCCGATGTTCTCCACAGAGAACTGCAACTTTCTTGAATAAGAATATCTATCACGCCATAGTTTCTGCCAAATCATGTTAACTGAACATAAAAACAAAATCTGTATATTCCTTATTTTGTCCAAAAAAGAACTATAAGCAGTTTTTTAGAAATTTGATCTCATATCCGGAAACGCACCGTTTGGAAGCTGCAGAGTGATAGAAGATCTGAAAATAGTACCAATTTAAAAACAAGCATAAGAAAAGATCGTATGAGGTGTCATACTATACCTATTTTACAACCAAATAAGTTTAATGTCAAAAGTGAGAAAATCCTAACATGTATAAGCACAGAGAAAATTGTTTAAATATAGGATCATTTGAATACAATAATTCTCATATAAATCGAGGGATGACAATCAGTTACTAGACAGTATTTTTTAATTTGTTACTTAAAGTTCCGGTTTTGTTACATTGTGGGTTGCATATGCTTTCTGCATAATAATACAGAAAGGTTGAATAATGTAGGTACTATTGGTTGAAATACGTTGGGAAACATTATAGAAATAAAGTTGAAAAAGCACCCAATCCTAGAAAATGAGGAGACGATGGTTACAAAGAGAATCCTATATCTGGAATATCTGGTGACCCTAGATTGAACATCGATAATGATGTCTATCTTTACAATAGCTGAAAATGTAAACATCGTCCTACAATATTATTTTTCTTCAGAGTAGTCTCAGAAATCCCCTATAAATGAGTACACAAGAGACAATAATTCTTTGTTCTATTTATAACTGTATAATGTAACAATAACGGTGAACAAATGACGTTAAAAATGCATTATCTGACATATGAAGCAAGGTAATTATTTGCATGTACCTACATACGAATCAGTCCGATTTCACTCTATACGCAGGGTTATGTTTTATGTTCAACCACTCGTTACGCCGAACGCTGCAATGATTTTCTCCACAAAATAGTATTGTACATCGAGCGGATGTCGTCTGTGTGGTTTCGTGATTGCTCAATTTCCTTTGTCGCTAAAAGAGAACGGTATAATTTATTTAAATACCACACATCACAAATTTGCGGCTTATATGTCACATTATAAGCCATTATTTCCCTCTGTATATTTCGGAACAAAAGAGTGAAATTAGTCCGATTGTCCGCTTCCTCCCTCAGATTATAGGCTCCACATCAGATAGGCATAGATTTAGATCTATTGTGTTAAGCTGAAAAAGTTACATTATTGTTTCTCATATTAATGATAGTAGGTACATTATGCAGATACATAATGAAATAAAAGTTAGTGCCTACATTTCAATATTTTCCCGATACCCCTAAAATCGAATGATGAGTCATGAGGGTTGACCCTAGTCTAGAATCTGACACGATTTCGAATGTTCGCGACACGAAGAAAAACAGGCGTAACAGAATTGGTGTCCTGTGGCTATAACCCATTCATTTGCAATTGACCCGGTTACTGACTCGGTTCTTTACCTAAGAACTATTTTAGCAGATATTGGCAAATAGTAATTCAAACATAAAAAAGAAGCATCATATTACGATACACGCAAATGGACTGCATAAGAATTAATAAGTGTCCGGTAATATTGCCCGGTATCTTTGCATCACAAATTACAGTATGTATTGTGAAAAACACATTAAATATATTTCATTCTTTACAATAATATTAAAACAATGTCTACTTTGTTAAGTGTCCTTTCGGACAAAACTCGCCCCCTACATCTTCCAGTGTGTCCTATCTTCGGTTCTCCTCATCCACATTGGTTCTGCCATATGTAGGATTTCGTCGAAGCCATCTTCTTCTTGCCGAATTTATTAAATTCCATTAGTACAACGAAAGAAAACGCGGCTTAATTTCACTATAAACATACTACTTGCTTTTACCAATTCACGTACAGCAACAGCTTTAGACGACACGCTACAGGTACCTACCACATGGGTGATTAGGTACTAAAGAGGAAACTGCAGAGAAGCAACGCCATTTCGTCGCGATCTTAGATATGTCCCTTGGCAGAATAGATGGGTAGTCGTAGGGCTATCGTACGCGCACCCGACCAGTACTGCCATTTTCCATTTTGTTTTGACTGGCTCGGTTCGGATTGTTCTGCTTAATTTTTGTTAATGCTCATGTTTGGCAGCCGTACGAAGTACGGCGCTGAATAAATATTTTATCAGAAAAAATAAATAATTATAGTTAATTTAATTAAATTATAGTTATAATTTAATTCTAGGTCTGATATTTAAATTTCCGTTTTAAAATAAAAAAAAAAGCATTCTTCTAAGATTTTTTCAGGAAACTTGATATTGCTTTTTTTACATTCGATAATGACATTTCTGAAAATAAAGTTTTGGAAAAAGATGTTTTTTACTACGTACTACGTCTTTCTACAAACTCGCAACATATGCCTTTTAGTAAAATGTTGTTTAAATTACATATAAGAGTCTGGAATAGCAACTTTATTATGATTCCTATACTAAGTTGGTAATGCCATGTCAGATATCAATCAATTCCATTAGGGTATTAATTTTGACATGACTGATGATTCACATCAATATTTTGCATTTTTTTGTTCAGATGTATCAAAATAGGTAGGCAGTTTCCCAAAACTCCAAATACAAAATTTATGAAAATTTTTACTTTTAACACGCGCAAATGATACAAAATAGCTTACATCATTGCATCTACATCTATTGCTACAGTAACATTTGTTGTGTAAGCTTTAAATTTCAAAACCACCATTCAAATATCTACGAATATATTTTAAGAAAATTTCAATCTTTAACTATTTTCCTAATAATCAAACCTGATTTCATTTATTCGTATAATATAGTGCAATAAATATAGGCGTTTTGTTCAATCCTGCCACTAAATTTAAAGAAATAACGTCATTATGACGTTGTCATCCGGTTAATACAAACAAACTACATGTGTCAAATTGTTTATTACTGACGTTCATCGTTTGTACAAAGTTTTGACGGTAGTGCGCCGACTCTTCTCAATTCATAATAATTATTATTTGTTGTATGTGTTGGATGGTGAGTGGCGCTGTCACCTATACCAAAGATAAAAGAAGATAAAGATGCGACGCTTCGGGTCGGCTCCGTTGATTTAGTGGGGTCCACATTTGATGACCTTGAACGCATGTGAGCTTTAAACCGTTGGCCAAACAAGACGGGAATTGGCGGGAATTTTAAACTAACGAATACAATGCACGATGGGCGGCAACGTTACCGACATTAGAGGTTATGTAATGCAAATGAAAACAAATCAATATTCACATATATAAATAAAATAAAACGTATCCGATAGTCATGCTTATTAAAACACTACATACACAATCTTGCACAATCCAAGGAACGTAAACACCAAACTAAGGTTATGTCACCCGATGTGACCCGCTAGTATACAAACACAATCAGCTGTTCGTAGCCATCTTTTCGTTAACCAAATCTATCTCACTCTCGAACCGCGTTTTCTTGTCTAGTGACGTATCTTATATTCTCTTATCTTTGCCTATACTGCAAAATTATACAATTTTGTTGTACGATTCATAGGCCAAGCAATAGAGCTACAAATGATTGCCTTTTTGACATAAAGACTAGCAGGAAGCCGCCTGTGCCATCCGGTGCAGGGCAGTCCGTAGTATATTCCCGCTGTTAGCTACTCGAAAATTTATAAATCTACTTTTATAAACAATTATCAACTAAAAATCGCGTTTTTTTTACTTTTTTTATTGTAAAAGGAAAACTATTGAAGCAATCTTAATGGTGCAACGGGATGAACTGTAGAGGATTAAATTACGAAGAGAATGACAGGTCAAACGATCCGATCGGATAATTAGAACCGGAGAAAAGCTGAAAAAAAACGGAAAATTTCGCTTTAAAAAATAGACCCCCAATTTTTAATATTAGCAGCTGAATCTTCGCACAATGGTAGCTATTCACATGTCCTTTAAGTGTGCAACTGGACTCAGTCGGATTAATAGTTTTCGCACAATCCTCATTTGTTTTTTTTTGGACGTGAACAGCAACAAAACGTCTATTCTGATTTTGCGATAGGACCAGTTTAAGTGGGTAATAAACTACTGAGAACATGAGCGAAAACGCCCGCGCCCGCTAGAGTGGTCGAGAGATGGGGGAAGTATGCGATTAGAGGGGAAACGTATAGTAATACGCGCGCTTGTATTACCATAGGTACGCCCTTCCCCGCGTCTACCGCCTACCTCCTCTACTTGACCGGTTTGGAGCGCGCGGCAGTTTTCGGTCATGTTTGCAAGCATTTTTCACCTATTTCGCAACATTTTAACGCAAAATCAGAATAGGCGTTTTGTAGCACAATACTACAATACTCGAAATACATAAAAAAATAAAATCGGACCACATCCGACGCATCCAGGCTCGCCGAATCATATTGCATATTGCATATTGCGAGTTTGAAGCACATCACAATACATCTACGGACTGTTCCACGTGACCTGGGATCGTCGGCTTCCTGCTAGTATTTTTGTCACGCAAAAATCTCTATTGTCTGGTCTATCAGTAAATATAGAGGTTATAGACGATAGTTTAGAAGATTGTCATGGTAACGCGTGAGTGAAAAAAAATGTTTACCTACGAATTTTTATGACAACCAGCTTGAATGAGGTAAAGAATTACTTTCTGCTCTCATTTCCAAGTTAGAAACTGACTATTTCCGTGGTAGGATTCCACAAACTTGATTTTTCATACACCTTCAGGAATTGGGTTGCTTAAATGCGTCACATCTATATTATACTGCCTTGAGTGAGCTCTACAAAAGTATTTTATAGAATTCGAAAACTAATTAGATACAAACGCTGATTACTTTTCAAGACTTTGACAGGTTAACAAGCCCCTGGAAAACATATCCAATATTTTGCATTTCTCGAAACTAATTAACAAATTTAATTTAATGTTTTGAGTAAAGAAATGCTCCGCTCGTTGTCAGGCATCTCTCGGAGGCTTGTTGGCGAACTTACAGCAAGCGAAACAAATGAAAAAACAATACAATTGGTCCTGCGGGGCGCGAGAAACTTTCCTCATTAAAAGTTAAACGTTCTCTCGGCTGTCGTCCGCAAAACCTTGCGATTCCTGCCTCGCAACAACTCCGACCAACAGGCCTGCCCGTATTGAGTAACGCTATCATAATTAAACTTTAATTATCCTAATGACACCAGCGAAAAACTTGAAATTGTTTCAATGTAATTGAGTTACACGAAAACTAAATTGCGTACAGCTGTAACGAAGAAAATCTCCGCGCTGCAAGAAGTATTATACGCTGATTCCGTCGACAGATTTGGTGGTGGTGGTTCCTAGAAATAAAAGCCTCCATTTTATAGTGTTTGTAGCAATAGCATAAACAGAAATGAAGCAGTGCTTTAATTATGTTACGTGTTTTTTTTTATAAGAAGAGTAAGTCAAAATTAATTTTTTTGATTATACCGCCACAAAAAAGGCAATTATTCATTTTTGTTTTCTTCGACTGTACATTATTTACCATAGCCACAGGCGTTTTATTATTCGTCAGGCTTTTGACTGTATTGAATCGATTTTGCGTACACTCTGAAAATAAGGTTCTCATCGATAATATATCTCTAAATTTAGAACGGAACGGAATAACGACGAAGCTTAGTACGGATCGTTTCCATATTCAATCCGGATTAGGATGTCCTAATAACCGTGGATCGGCTTAATCCGGATTTATGTCACATCACTACTACCAACCTTTATCCTGCTTACAACAAACATCATAATGTAATAATTAACTGTTTGTCCCATTTAGGATTGCGAAGTATAATAGATGATGAGGGAAATTATTCTAAACTAAAATGTTCTATTTAAAAATTAATATTTTGCCGTGTGTAGGAAAATTTTTCAACCACTTCTTATCCCGATATTTTACCAATTTTTTGCAATCATTCTGGCCACTTACCGTTTCTTGAACTAACTATACTTTTAGAAAATAAATTGCTTCAGGGTTATGCCGTGTGTCAAGATTCGTAAATGTTGACCAACGAACCGACATTTTTAAGTTAAAAGCGCGTATTTTATGACCAATGTCGTTGTTTTGTCGTTTATAAAAAATGAATTACATACAATTTAAAAAAAATATGGCTCGACTCTGCCGACAGCCTAGTAAACTAAAATATAATTACAAAAATATTCATAAATGTATAGACAATAGTAATAAACAGGGATGTTAAATTACGGTAATTCATTTTTTTCGTAAATTACCGTTGAAATTAAAATTATTAATTTCAAATATTAAATTACCATGTAAATAAAAATTAAAAATGGTAAATTACGTTGGCTTAAATTACCGAGTAATTAAAAATTTAAAATGGTAAATTACGCTGGATTATATTACCGTGTAATTAAAAATTCACAATGGTAAATTATGTTAATAAAAATTTAAGGCAAATAAAAGTCTGGCTAAGGATGTTAAATGTCCGTAATTAATTTTTTCAGTAAATTGCGGCTGAAATTAAAATTATTACTTTCAAATTTAAGTTACTACGTAATTAAAAATTGCAATTGGTAAATTATATGTTCTTAAATTACCGGGTAATTCAAAAAGATAACTTACCGATGACAGTAAGTTATGTAAAAAAAATTGGGTACAGCATATTTATAGTATAAAATACTGTAATTTATTACCGACTCACAAAACGACATTGCCCGGGTTCACAAACAATGATCACTACTTTGATAGTAGCTAGATGGCTTGACTTAAAATGTGCATTATTGGCTCCGCTGAATTAAGTAATTAAAAATCCGGAAATTACCATTAATTACGGTAATTTACCCGATAAATTGCGCTCTTACATCCCTAAGTACGTCCCAGGCAGCACAAACAACAGTGCACTTGTCGACGGCTGGAGTGGTGGGATGCATTCACGCAAGTACTGATGGAAGGTTTTTGAAATTAATTTTTAAATTCCCGTAAATTACCAACTGAAATTAAAATTTTCTGTAAATTACCGGTAAATTACCAACGGTAATTTAAATTGACGGTAAATTACCATGGGTAATTTAAGCGGTAAATTACCAGCGGTAATTTAAGCCGTCAATTACGGTACTTAAAAATCGGTAAGTTACCATTAATTACGGTAATTAAGTTGGTAATTTACGCTTTTACATCCCTGGTAATAAATAATAAAAATGAAAATGCTCGAGGTATGTAACATCTTAATTTCGTAGCAAATAAACCATGCCAACCCAAACAAAAGTATTTCATAACAGGCTGAAGGCGGTTTCAGAAGATTATGGCAATCCAGATTTATGCTTTTTTAATGGATCAACTAAATAAATATCCGTATATTTTTTTATTCCAAGGTGTTAGAACATACAATTTGAATATAGGATGCTCACAAAATTGGACTTGTAAACAGTTTGCAACAACAGTGTTTTTAAACACTCTGTACACCTTAATTCCATCTCTTCTTTCAGCCGATAAAGTAGGTACTACTGACAATTGCTTGAAACTTTGTCGTTTTGGAGATAATCGATGTTTTCGTCAAACTTGTGTGTCACTAGGATTAATCAGTACTACTGGCGAGATAGAGCTTGATACAAATTGCATGACAGGACATATCGTTTCGCTTTTTTTGGGTCTATATTACAAAACAAAGCAA
This sequence comes from Aphodius sticticus, assembly GCA_963966075.1. Taxonomy (NCBI): domain Eukaryota; kingdom Metazoa; phylum Arthropoda; class Insecta; order Coleoptera; family Scarabaeidae; genus Aphodius; species Aphodius sticticus. Next base: position 22,887,409 of record OZ014510.1, read on the forward strand.
CCAAAAGACTCCATCGTATCATGTTTGTTAATGGACTGAGATCAAAACGTCAACAAATTAAATTTCGTGGAGTTTTTGGTACTATCCAAAACAGTTAATACGACGTCATAAAATTCCTTCAAGTATGCTGAAATAAAAGCTTAAACCTTGGACTTCACTAATATGAATAGTAAACTCATGTGAAGACTCTGTAGTGGAGCACATGTTTTTCTACTTGATGTATAAGTTTGAGCCCACTGTTCAGTCTACCTAAATTCTGTGATCTCTTTCTAGACATAAATGCTCTCAAAATGTCAGAAGCCACGTCAGTGTTTGATACCCCCACAATTAATGGAATCGAATTCTGTAGGTAGATTGAAAGGTTAAACCTTGGACACTTAAGCTGAAGAAAAACAAAACGGCAGAGTTATTACATGAGCTTTGCATTCATAGTATCAAAGTTTAAGGTTTTAGTTTTTTATTTCAGTCTACTTAGAGAATGCGATTATGCGGACTTATTTGTAGGGTATAAAAAAAGGGCCCAATTTTGTAACTAATATGACGTGATGGACAGTTTTGGTTGTCAATACCGTAATCTACAAAAAAGGGCAAATGGAAATGAATAACTGATAATGTACAGTTAGACAAGGTTAGACAAGACTTTTGACGTGGAAAAGACGTTATATACTTTCATACTTTGTCATATCACGAGTTGCTGGAGTCAGGATTACCCAACAACGCTAATATACTATATCAGCTCCCAATATAAATAAACACCGTCTATTTTACACTACAGTAAGAAAACTTATTTCCGCAATAAGTAAGCATAACAGGTATATTTTCTATAAGCTACTACTATAAACACTCCTATCAACTACCACCTAAAATGTCAGCAAATTGAACAGTGTGTGTCTTGGTGTGTATTGACCAAAAATAATAAACTTTGAAATAAAGAAAAATAAAAGAAAAGTATTACTTATCAGATAAGTCTTTTTATGGGTTAGTTACCTTGAATAAGTTATGAGGGTACCGTATGCAATTTACTTTAAGAATATGGCATAAAATGTTAAATTATTATAGGTCTGTCCTTTCCAAGACATTAACCTTCGTTGTCCTACATTAACCTTTAGTCCCAAGAAGCGAACATTTTGCGTTAGCTTTATCATTTATTCAATACATCCTCTATATGCATAGCAACGCAACTTTTCCTTTTACCCTAATTTAAACTAAAATCCAAATAACGACGAAAGAAGATGTTTGCCGAAGAAGATTGTAGTGTGCCCTCCTTATTAAGTTTGTCTTTGTGTCACGAACTAACTCAGCGCGAGGAAATAAAGAGATAAGAAAGACGGAAGGCACAAAGGAAATAAATGGGAGGACGTTCGGCGAGAACGGGTGTATCGTAAAAACAAAGGAGGCGTTCAAAAGTGTGCACACATAACCCTAATTTTCGGACCGGCAGAGCTCCCCTCACCCTACGCCCTCGGCCCGTATTCTTTGTTCGATTTGAATATGGAGTTGCACGTTCCGCTGTGCCATCGGGACAAAGAACAACGTAGAGCGCATGCGTCGGCAAAGCAGAGCTCTGTGCTACCCCTGCAGCCGTACTACTCTTTGTCCAAACTGAACCTAAAATAACGTCAGCATAAGGGCGACTGTTCAGCGATCTCGCATCGAATGTTTCGTAGATTGTATGAGTGTGAATTATTATTATTACTGGGGATATAACCGAGATAGAAGATTAAACGGGGAGCCCAGCGGAACAGAGAGGCCCTCTATTTAGGTTTCTAGCCCCTGGCAACAGTCGGTTACGGGCTTTTACGATTTTAATTTTAGATCATCTCCGGTGACAGTCGAGGATTATTAATATTATTGAGCCTTTTCTTTTCCACGGCAACAAAAAACGGCGAGCTGCCTCCAGCAGACCCTCTCCCGGAGGGAGCTTTCGCGCAAAGGAAATTCGTCGAAATTGGAAAAAAAGTCTCCACGTAAGCCATTCGGTTACCGTGCCGAAGATATTTTAAATCGCCGAGGAGTCAAATGATTAAATGTTACGTCCTATTATATTGTGCAAGGTTTAATACGTAGGGGAAATTCTAATTTACTTTAATATTGATATCTACTATAAGACCAATGTTTTCTTTGTTTAATCTTCTACAACTCCTTGCAACATTGAAGCGTAAATATGAAAGTATGTATAGTACAAGCTTGGATATTGATACATGGTGTTTCACAGAACTGATGCCTTAGAAGTTTTTTATGTTCCACTCTTTTTATATAATTGAAAATATGGAATCTGGATCTACGCTATCAGAACTTCGTTCTAAAGTTTTAAAGTTGTTGATTTGTGTAGAAATTCTAGAACTACTAAAGAGTCAGTATCGTGATACACCCTACATAATTTTGAAACAATGGTATTCTTTGTAAGTATGTATCACACATATTTTTTGTGTTACGCAGAATCCCACTTTACGGAAAGCTGGCCATAGAAAGCAGCAAAATGATGATAAATTATTTAGTTTGGATATAATACGAACGTAGAAGATAATAATGTTTTTTTACACAAAGTCAAAAGTACATAACAATGAGTCCAAAATGAAATGTGATTTTGACTGTATAAGAGAAAAGTTAGCAATAGTTTTACGTACTGAACAAATTGTATCTTATTTTATCTGTTATTATTTGTTTGTACATTTAGTACCGTATCGCCATATTTTTGGTCACAAAGTAGCTCAATGTCAGTTTAACAAGTCGACAGGCCAATCAGATTATCTCATTAAGCTCAATTTGTTGTTTTCATTTATTAAGTTGATTTTTTTACATTTTGACTTGAAAATTGTGTGAATTCAAGAAAATTGTCGGTTTTCTTTTGTTTATTACTTTGCTTATGTTCTGTTTACTGCATCGAGGTCTATCTATATAATATAATATGGAGGTATAATGCTTTACTCCCCAGCACGACAAAAACGGGTCGAAAGCAAATTAGTTCTCAGTTTTTTGTTTATGATCTATTTTTTAGTAATTAAAATATAAAAATAAGTAATAATCAGTTTATAACGCATAACGTGAAGTACAGAAATTGATTCACAACAATACTGATAGAAATACAATATAAATGCCTACATTTCGTAATTAACTTCTAATTAAGACATGTAGGCTTCTATATTATCTTTAACTCGAAATGTCGTGCTTAACCAGCAATTTCTAACAATATTGATACAGTTATTTTTTAAAGAAATTCTCTCAGTGGAAAGGAAATAGATTTATTCAAAATAATACAATAAAACGGGGTCAGGACACCGCATACCAAGACAAGTCATACCCGGACAACTCATACCAGGACAACTCATACCAAGGGACAACTCATACCACGACAGCTCATACCGGGACACCTCATACCAAGGGACAACTCATACCAGGACAACTCATACCAGGACAACTCATACCAGGACAATTCATACCAGGACAACTCATACCAGGACAACTCATACCAGGACAACTCATATCAGGACAACTCATACCAGGACAACTCATACCAGGACAACTCATACCAGGACAATTCATACCAGGGCAACTCATACCACGACAATTCATACCAAAATACCCATAACAAGCCGACAAATGATTGTTGTCACGTACGATGTCATCTAGAATGATGAGTAGGAAACTCTCTTTAACGCCTTAGTATTAGGTAATTGAGTTTAATTTTCTACATTGCCGAGTATAGGCATTATATGTACATAACACATTTTATACAACGAGGACGACTACCGCCATCTAGTGAAAGAGTGCTGTATGTAGGTACCATGAACATAACCCAAAAAATACGACGGTTGCTGTTGACACAATAAAATAACTTAATAAAATAAATTTAGATTTCTACAATAGATTAGATGGAATGTGATGACTGATGCTATAATGAAGATAATATGTTCTTTTGCAAATAAAAGACAAGCAGCATTAAAAATATTAGTGTTATCACTTATTAATCGGAAATTCTTACACAAAAATGTATTGTTATTACCGGGAGTTTTTCTTATTTGTATACATATCCGCCTCTGTATACTTGTAAAATTAACAGGTCAATACATTAGAACTAATTAGAACTCCCAAACTATAGGCAACCAAAACTATACGAATCATTTGAAATAATGTCCGTTTTAATTTTTTAAATCAAAAGTTGTCATGTCAATCTAAATTGTACTTACCTGTTTTTGGTTTTGCTTAGAAGCGCAATAGTTTAATACTAAACAATGTACAGCAAGGATGAAAAATAGCGATATGTATGTGGTACCATGGCGCAATAGTTTGAGAGCCGTGAGAGATTTATTTTCGGTGAAATATCCCGACAGACCTATTCCTTGCATTTGAACTGTGCAAAATATTGTACTAAAATTTATTAATGATGGCTGCATAGTAAATGACCTAAGTTTGCTAGATGACACCGTATTGACACTACAATCATTTTTCGGTTTGTTTTATGGGTGTTTTGGTATGAATTGTCGTGGTATGAAGTGTCCTGGTATGAGTTGTCTTGGTATGAGTTGTCCTGGTATGAGTTGTCCTGGTATGAGTTGTCCTGGTATGAGTTGTCCTGGTATGAGTTGTCCTGGTATGAGTTGTCCTGGTATGAGTTGTCCTGGTATGAGTTGTCCTGGTATGAGTTGTCCTGGTATGAGTTGTCCTGGTATGAGTTGTCCTGGTATGAGTTGTCGTGGTATGAGTTGTCCTGGTATGAGTTGTCCTGGTATGAGATGTCCTGGTATGAGTTGTCCCTTGGTATGAGATGTCCCTTGGTATGACTTGTCTTGGTATGAGTTGTCCCGGTATGAGTTGTCGTGGTATGAGTTGTCCGGGTATGAGCTGTACCCGACCCCAATAAAACAGCATTTATTAAACAGTACATTATGTTATTGATGACTGAAAAGAACAAGTTTATTAAATTTGTATCGTATACTTCACATTTTTATGTGAATGTTATAACTATTAGTAACATGGTGCAGTCTGTAAGTTAAAAAAATTTTAGCCACTTCCTTTGTTAATAAAATTATTAGGTTATTTCTCATTTCATAGTTGATAATGTGGCCTTTCAAAGAATTGAACATATTACTGTACACTGCACAAAAAAACAGAGTGAACTAAGTTGGAAAGGATATTCTTTAACTTTGGTGGAGCATCATCTGTCACAATTAATAATCGCCGACAAACTCGTTCACATTCCTTACAAATAATTAACACATCCTTCGAGGGATGTATAAGCTTCCCACGGGTTTTAAATGAAATTAAATTATGTATATTGTTTGGTGACGGAGCAATACAAGCGTCTAAACAGTCACCACAGGTGCATAACACTCTTGCGCAAAATGCATAGACCAAATAAATATGTGTTTCTTATCCATGTCCAACCTGTCTCCTGCAACCTTTTTCCACACTTTACTAAGAGATGGATTTAGAGATAAACTAAAAAAATGCTGTTTTTGATATGTAAGTAAAGCAAAAAAATCCTTACTTGTGAAAAGATAGATCCTTATTTTCTTTGAAATTGCTACCACAATACTTTACGGAGCATCGGTTTACGATATTTGCTAAATATTATCCTTTTTCTCAGAAAAATAATCATCAAAATACTATCGACATTTTGGTTAGTAAAAATAATAAGAAATTTCTTTCTACCTTACCTATAAAATATAATAATGTATGTACTAAACACAATTCCAACGCAGATCTCAAACACAACACTCTTGTTTATTTATGCTGCTGATAGGTTAGAAACCATTGGAAACCAATAGAAAATACACCTGAAGCTAGATGTTCTAGTGATTTTGAAGTTAGTAACTTTTGAATCACTAGAATACCTACCTTCAGGAGCCTATGAGGATCCCAGGATTTTTTGCCGCCCCCACTCCTTCTACATGCTTCCTCCAGATTATATTATATAGATAGATCTCGATGGTTTAGTGTTGTATGTAAACATTCTCAGTGGATGATTTAAGGAATTTCAAAGAATAATGTGTTTCTCTATTTTCATTAAATTTCTATTAAGAATACTAATACTAATTTTGTATTAATTCTCACATGTTACAAGCCAAGTTGTAAATAAAAAATTATTACATGTCGTGGTAATACCATTTTTGTTCACTTCTAACGTTCGGGCAATAATTATCATTTTTTATTGTAAATTATGGCAGAAAATCAAAAAGTAGGATTACTACCACACGTATTGTGTTCAAACACTTGTGTGAACAAAATCACAACAAAATTTGTATTGTGTACTAAATAATTACTAATGCTTCTTTGACCAAATGATAATTTTATCATCGTATGGTGGTACAGTAAAACAACAAAAATGAACAAATTGGCATTACATTAACATATGATAAACCTTCATCTATAACTTGATGTATAACATGAAAGAATTAATATAACATTAAGCTCAGTGTGGATGTTTCAATGTAGTTGTTCTTGAAAAGAGAGCTCGCTGTAGGAAATTGTTGAGTACGGATTTGTATTCGGTGCAATGAGACCTATCCAAAACGTATATCCTACAATTTTCACATTTTTTCTCCGTCGGAAATTAGACGTGTTCTTATTTTTAAAATAACTGACAGTCTTCTAAATTTATTCCATGCTTTTGTTATTTACCATGTGACATTTCTTGTCGCAACAAATGAGATTAGTATTTCAAACATTCGTCAAATGATTTCAAATTTTAGCTTATTACTGTATGCCAAGTAAGGATATACAAGATATCATCAGTGCGTGCATTCTCTAAGTTATACTATGCCGAATTAACCTCGTATCTTAACATCCAAATATTTCCTTTGACCTTCTAATGAGCAACCCTAGGCAGGAAATATTCTATATTTAGCCATTAGGCAATCGCACACCTTTGAGCTTTCCACTTTCGACAACAAACTTCCATGTTGGCCAAACGGGTTTCGCTATTTACATAATTGTGATTAAAGCGGCATGAAGTACGTACCCTACGTGCTAGGGGAAGACCTAAAGATTTTCCATTAAATGGTGACGCGTAACAACCCTTTGCCGTTGACTGCGGGGTCCTTCCCTGAATTGCTACACAGCGCCGGTTGAGGGGAGTCCAAACGAACGACCCATTTTCGGTAAGAATACACAAAGGAAACATACACACGTCTGATGTGCGAGAATTTCAGGGTTTTCCGTAATAAGATCTGCCCTCGCCTTCTTGTGCTTTTAACAGGGTAGTACGGTAGCGAACGGCACAATACCCATTGTTGTAGACATTCACTGCCGTTGACATATTAACATCAAACAAATTAGGATGTCGGCTCTTTGTGGCATTACAAATTGATGCGGGCTTATTTATCCATCTATCAAAATTTTGCACGGGCAAAATTGATTATACGCGTTAAGGGCATTCTATCGGGTGTCTGATGACTGCGCCTATTATGTTAATATCCTGGACTTCAACTTACCTATAGTTGGCAACAGTTGGCAATAATAATTGGGGTCTACTTAGGTGTATGTATGACACCAGACGAAACAAAAATATTAAATAACATTAACTCAAACAAAGATTTTTTAGTTTTTTCGTAGAATGTTAGGGAACAATGCACTTATGGCATTTCCCGGGAACTGGCACCCGCTGTAAAAATAGGGAACAAAATGGTTTTTAAATTCTCTCGGAAAGGCATTTTACTTTTTTTTTATATAAAACCAAAATTTCATGAATAAATAAATCGCAAAGATAAAAAAAATTGTTTTATTTCATTGATTTTTTTTGCTACTGCATTTAACAACATGTGTCTTGTACAGAACTAATTGTTTTATCATTTTTATTCTAAGAATTCTTTGTCTACAGGAAATTAGATATTTAAGAAAATATTTATAGTTAGATAGGTATTTAGCCAACAAAGCAACAAGTGTAAAAAATCATAGTTTTTGGAAGCTATACTACCGAATTAAATATAGTAGTCGTACCTGCAAGTTATATGCATGGTTTAACTTTTTCCGATAAAATCATACGATTATTAAAGATATAAGAACATGACAAGGAATTTAAAAAAAATCGGGTTTAAAAAATCACCTGCGAAGTGAAAGCACACCAAATTTTAAACTCAACAGTTAAGCACATTTCAGAAACAATGCTTTAGACGGGCGTTTATGCTAGTGAGATCGACGTCGGCCTTGAGTCTGTAGTACGCCCAAGATGTGGTTCCATCTAACGGTGAACCGTTGTATTTAAGTCTTTGTGTATAAACAAACATACTTACTTAATTTGTTCAGCCGATTTCAGCCCTTTACCAATAGGCAGCTACTGTACTTGTTGTCAACTGTTAATTATTATATTGATCTGAGCTGTTAGTGCTCTTCTCCGGCGTCTCGGTTTGTGGGCTTTATTACAGAAACCTTTTTTACAGGCCTCCGCGGTGACAGTTCGTAGTAATTCGACACAATTGCATTAAAAGTCGATCAACTTGACAACGGCTGGGTCAATTTTAAAGAGCTATGTCTTAAAATGTCGCTCATAAATTAGCTCCTGTTTCGGGATTAATGCTATTGGCTTATCAGCATGAACGCATATTAAATCAACCAGTATATTGTGTCAAAAATTTGATTCTTTTCTCTAATTAAGTTTATGTTTAAAGCAAGCGCTGTTGAATTTTATATTTATCCCGGAACAGTCCCCTATGCTTACACATTCCAACAGTACCTTACTTTTACACATCAGTGAAATAGTTTCGACTCCGATCTGGTTTTTATGCGGCCGTGTTTTGCATGTAACTCGTATATAAACGCTGCTTCTATAACTAAATGCCACAATATTTGAGTTATTTTACTGTTCTTACTTTTTTTGTTGATTTTGGAGGTATCGTTTCAAGTTCAATATCGTTGTTCTGATGGTAAAAAAATAATGTTTAGTACATCATTATTCTTCAGACTGTTCAAAATTTTCAACTCAAGTGTTACATTTTCAACTTCAAAAGATATTCTTTTTAAAATAAAATAATCCTGTATATTCCGTACCCTTTACTTTCTACTGGCAAAACATGTCCAAATTCTGAGAGGTTTCTCAACTATTAGTTCACAGAATCTTAAACACAATACATCAAATTAAAGATAAAAAGTATCTATCATTTTCCGTCTAGTGATAGATATTTATTTTTGTTTGTTTTTGACATGGTTTTTGATAAATATGTTACTGAATCTTACATAAAATTGACAGATTTTGCATTTTTTACGGAGTACAGGTTGACATTGAAGAAAGTACCACGTAATTGATCTAAGTTACACCTTCCTCTATACGTGTTCAACATTTCATGTAAAAATATCAATATCTGACTGTTTCTTTTCGCTCAAAACTTTACCCCTACATCTTGTGATTTGCAGTAACAGTTGTTATTGTCGGTTTACTCCCTCTAGCAGGCATTCTTGGCGGTCTATCATTCCACAATGGTGTTGCCTATACACCAGTGCCTATATCTTCAGTCATTTTCAGTGTTTCTTTTTTATAATTTCAATGCAAGAAGAGAATCAAATTTCCGAAATACTTTCTGTTTTAATGCTGTTTTAATGTATATGTAAAATTTGCGACAAAAATTTAAAAATGTTCATAGTTTTTACATTAATATGTATATGTATACAGGGTGAATTATTAGTATCCCGGCGGTCGATAGTTATCTAATCGTTTGAGAAAGAAAGAAAAATTATACAAGAGTTGTTTGACTCATCAGTTTCTATAACGTAAAATTTTGTTTATACAGTGTGTTGCATTTAGGCGTGACGGAAAGTATGTAAATTTTTTTAAAAATAGAACGCCTTGTACATCATACCATATTAAGAATACTAAGGAAGTAGTCTTTCCAACTGTTTAAGTTGTACCTGTGTAAAGTAAATAGTGTCTGAGATATTAAATTGTTTGTAAAAAAATCGGCAATTGCAGGTCTTTTTTAAAAACTACGTAAATAGTACTTGTTTGTACATATTGTCCTAAAAATGTTGTCACATAATAACTAAAACCATAGCTACATGCTAATTACTACATTATTTGCTAATTAAATTGTTCCTTAAGTTCCTTTTAATTTATATTCATTATGTCGTATATCTTTTCTTACTAGTTTTTGTGGTATTTACAATTTAAAGAGTAGTATGTATGCTATTCAGTATCTTAATATTATTCCGTGTGTTGGGTAGCATGATGTAAAATATTTAGAAGGTTATAGAAGAAGATATTTAGAACCTATTTAGCTAGATTTATTCATATACAAAGTATTACGGTTATCAAGGTATTACACAATTTTATAAGTACCTATCTTTTTCCCATTTTTGCAAACGTACAGCGATAGAACCCAAAGACCTAGTAACTTCATTTGTACCCCGCAGTAAACCATAAACAGTGTGTGTACTTTTAGGGGGACTATCGTGAAAATTTGTTCACGGGTGAAAATTGTGCGCAGACGTTTCATTGTAATGGTATTCGCGCTCATACGCAAAACAAACAGAAGCGCTAAAAGCTGTCTTGATGAGCTACGTTTGAGAACGAATTTGTATTCCGTACAAAAAAAAACAACCAACAATATCTACTTACTATTGTTAATTGAATTAAAATAGGTTATTTTTCTGGCGAAACAATTCAAAATTGGGATAAAATGAATGATACTATGAGTAATATTCATAACGTGAATGGAAAGTGGGTTATTTTGAAGTGTTAGTCATAGATTTTTTTTTTGCTATGAATAAAAGCCTGAATCTAAAGATGCCTATCAGCTTGTTTTTGTTGCATATTTGGTTTAAATTTAAATGTTGGTTAAATTGCTAATATCACAAAAACTAGTAACATTTGGTGTATGACATACTAGATATAAATTGGTGCGAAGGGTTATTACAGTCAACACATATTATACAGGCTGTTCCATTTAAAAAACTCAAGAAAATGCAATTTGAAAAGCAACAAAATTTACTAAGTTTAATGTGTATCTAATATCTTTGGATACTATCATCTACCTACTGGCTTTGACTATTGTCGCACATAGATTAAAGGCAAAATCGACAAAAATGTCGTTTTTACATAGTTTTTAAAAAGATCCTGCAACGGGCATACTTTGGAAAAACAGTTGAATATCTCTGGAACTATTAACGCTGTGACTTAGCAACATACACGGTTGGATAAACAAATTTAGTAGTATTCATAATATACTAAAATATACAGGGCGTTCCATTTAACAATATGTAGGTACATACCTATATGAATGAAAATAAACTGGAGAGTCAAACAACTTTTGTATAAAACATTTCTTTTTTTCTCAAACGATTTATTAACTATCGACCGCCGGGATACTCACCCTGTATGTTTTCACATGTGGAAATGTTACTTACATGCAGAAAATATAAATTTAATATCCATATTCAAATACTTTTTTTGTTGAATTACTACAGTTATCAATTAAACAATTGGTGAAAATGATGTCATAGATAATAAAATACAATATCTGTCAAAATATCAAAGTTTAACTTATACAATATGAGGTGCATTTTGATGACAACAAAAACTCATCAATATCTAAAGAAACCATTAGTGTATTAACAAGCAGGGTGTTCCATTTAAAAAAAAATGAGCCAATGATGTGTGGCAGTTTTCTGTCCTTTACTTTTGCTAAAAATAATAATTTAAAATAATTGCCTTCTTAATATTTAGTGCTTGCTCATTTGTGAAGCAGCAGATTGCTGTGCATTCAATTACGGTTAATACAAATCAGCAACGCCATAAACACAGTGTTAAGTGAAAATTCTAGAAAATGTTTGAAAGCAGTTGCGCTATGGCCGCATGTCAGATATAGGTGTATATATTAACCACAAACATGCAGGCACGCCGATACGACCGATATTGGAAATATGTGATGCCTGGAATGACTTTCGAATACATCTGAAGACGGTTGAAATAGTTATGCCTGGTATTGGAAAAGCGCCACCCGAAGCGGTCCTGAAATTTCGAGTTTAACTTGTTACGCTTATCACTGTTATAAATACTGTTGATGATCGTTTATTTACGGCTCGTATGTATATACCATACAGTTGCAAAATACTATTGACGCAGGCCGAACTGGTGAGTGAAGATTGCAGTATTTATAAACTTGCACTTATCTCGGTCGTTTGTTTTAGTGTTGATCTATACAATTGTACTTGTTGATGAAGATCATCATCTACTTCCAGCCGATTGATGTAACTTTCTTTGGTTTATTTATTGACGTTGTCTAAATATCTCGGTTTATTATCTGTCTTATTATTCAATATCACTGGTGGGTATATTTTAAAACTGATATGCACTATTTATACAAGCTGTTGCTGTCGAATGATATCTCAACTTGGCAAATATTTGTTACGAATACAAAAATTGAAAATTGACCTAATAATAATATCGCGCAGACGTATTTTTAACACTTTGGGCGTATACGTAAGCAAGCATGTATTATACAGTGTGTCCCCCGATGAACCGAACTATACCTATAATGGACGTAATTTTTAATTTCTCGAGAAAAGTCATTCTTAATATAGAATTTTGGATATCCTAAAAAGTCGAAAGACTATTAATATTTTGATTTAACATACAGGATGGTTAGAAATCACGAAAATGTTAAATTGGCCGAAAAGTAAACTATCGGGTTTTCGGAATTAGAACAAAAATTTTATAGGTAAAAGTTGTTTTATATTTAAATTTATGCCCATATATCAACTTACAATGTTGTATTCTCAGTTTTATATTTTATTTATATTTAACAAAGTAATTTAACAAAACATTACTCCACATGTTCCCCTTATACAGCTACACATTTTTCCAATCTTCTTCTAAATTCCCGATATACGAAATCAATTGTTTCTTCATTTATTTCGTCTACTGCTTCCCTAATTTTTAATTTTAGAATGTCTACATTATCCTGAAAATTATTCGCATACACCTTCTGTTTTGAATAACCCCACAGAAAAAAAATCAAGCGGCGTTAAATCAGGTGAATGTGGTGACCATCCTATAGGGCCAAATCGTCCAATCCACTTATTTGGAAAATGTCTGTTCAACCAATCCCTGACCTGGTATGCGTTATGAGCAGGACAACTATCGTGTTGATAGTGTAGTCAAAACCTGAGCTGTAAGTTGATTTCGTCCAAAAAAGGGGTAGGAAAAAAGGTAGCAAAAAAGTTTCCAATTTTTCAATCGTTTGTTTTTCTAACAAAATTTCCAACATATCAAAATAAGTGTTTTGGTTTACAGTACCGTCAAAAAAGTATGGTTCAATTATTTTCTTGTAATAATTCCCACACCAAACATTCACTTTTTATGTTTTTGAGAATTGGTTATAATACGGAAATTTGGATTTTCTTGAGACCAATATCTGCAATGCTGTGAACTAACAAGTCCATTTGTGGTAACCGTCGCTTCGTCAGAGAAAATAATTTTTATGTAGAAAAATCAATCGACCATAATTCGTTCTCCCATTAATAGGCAAAATTCTAATCGACGAGCATCATCTCCTTCAATTAAAGTGTGTATGAGTACCTACTGGTTTATAAGGATGAAATCATTGATTTGAAAAGATCCTTTGCAGGTGGCTTTTACTGATGTTCAAGTCTCAAGATCTTTGCCTCAACGATTTTTTTGGGCAAGTGTTCACGGAATCAATAACTAACATAGCTCCTGCATCACCGTTGCCATTTGTTTTTTTTTTCTTGATATTTTTCACGTCTCCTGTTGCATGAAATTTTTTAACCAATTCAGGAACACAATTGACAGAACCGTATACCTCAGGGAATTTTCTGTTAAAAACTTCAATAGCACGGCGCGGCGGTACGATACCTCACCTATGCCGTAACAAGAACTATATAAACCATTTGCTCTAAAGTCAACATGCTTTCAATCAGCTTCTATCAACAATGATACGCTGTTACTACTGTCAACTGATCAATCATAATTGTGGTCTGTAAGTTTTTTGTTCACCTTTATGTAATGTAACTAACTTTTACCTATAACATTTTTGATCTAATTACGAAAAACCGATGGTTTACTCTTCGGCCAATTTAACATTTTCGTGTTTTCTAACCATCCTGTATGTTAAATCAAAATGTTAACAATGGCTTTTGACTTTTTAGGACATCCAAAACTCTTTATAAAGAATGACTTTTTCTCGAGAAATTAAAAATTACGTCCATTATAGGTATAGCTAGGTCCATCGAGGGACACACTGTATAAATAATATTTCATCCATAATATGCAAACTATTAATATGCATTTTAATATTATTTTTATATTACAATTTAGATAATAATAAGGAACTATTGGAACATAATACGTTTATTTCGTTAAATTCCCTTCAAAACTTAAAATTATTGCAAATTTAACATGCTTTATGACGTCGCATTTTCTCTTTATGCCCGACTCGTTTAAGATGGTATAAACTATTGTTATGTTTATGATTTATCCGCTTGCCGCTCTCTTGGTCAACAATGGATTATGTCCAATTTCCGCCTAGTACACAGGGTGTTATATCAGATTCATCCAACCCAAAATTATGTTTATATGAAACGCGTATATCTCGGGTCTGTCTGTGTTTTAATTCAGATTTTAATCCGTCTAAACTATTACCTAAAAAATATCTCAATAAAATATTTGTTGGTTAGCAAGCTTGACTACATAGAATAGAACCCCCTATACAGGGTATCTACTTTTTGTGAGAATGCGGAAAATTGGATATACTTAAATTTAATGTAAATAATGGCCCTAATTGGTGTTGTTTTGAATATAGCTAAAAAAATATTATGAAATGTTAGTTTTTGAACATCCTTATTAATTAATTGTCCGCAATAAGCTCTCATGAAAGCTTGACAAGGCAAAATACGTGAATAGTGAACGTGAATATATTGGAACGAATCTAAATAATAATAAATATTGTTAAAAAGCATCCAAGGCTACTGAATGTATCAGTACCGAAACAGTACCGGCAAAGAACGACGTTTGTGCGACGCGAAAAAGCAAATAATAATTCCAAAAAGCTCCCAACATAATAAAATTCCAAAACCCAAATCAAATCCGAATTAAATCTCAAAGAAAATGAAGATTATCAGTGGAGAAATGATGTCAATTAAAATTATAAACAAGCCTAGATGTGAAACGAGTAAAATATCAAATTTTTAATATAATAACGAATTATTGTTATTAAATAAAAGTGGGTATAACATAATATTACTCTAATACAACGTTTAGGTGCTTTGCTTAAAATTCAGTAATTTTAAAAATTTATTATTATTATTTATTATTTTCGTAGTGCACTTAAATTAAGTTCAATGATGCAGAGGGCGACAAACCTAACTTCTTTTTTCAGGTGGCCAAACATCTTTAATATTCCTGAGAAAAAAAATAAGATATAATTGTACAAAAAATAAGGAAATTATAAATGTGAATTAATGTTTCTCTATGTTTTTATTTTTAACTTTGAAATCAGCAATACGCGGAAGTTGTTTTAACTTATTTGTAGATCTCAGAACTACTGCAGATGTCCTTATTTAATTTGTGAGTGAATCGATTAAGCTTCTTTTCTTAGAATCTGAAAATAGCTAATGTACTCTTAGTTCCTTGAAAAAATAGTGAAAAAGGTGTTTCTTTTAAAGTTTTATTTGCACTGTTTTCTTTGGTTAACTTTTAAACATCGAATAAAAAATTCTATTAGTCTGTTTTACCGACTCAGTAGGGGGGCCAGTTACAAAGTTAATAATGGTGAAAAATCAACGATTTGATTAATTGTATATCATGTGGAAGTGATCTTAACTTACTATCGTCATTATCTATATTCAGTTAACAATACATGCAGAATAATCATTACAAAAGAGAATATGTTATCTCATATGTTTGTTTTTACCATCACCCATGAAGCCGTTGATCAAAATTTCAAAACCAGTACAAAGGCCAAAAGTCTCAGTACGTACTACTCTGTTACTCCTCTGAAATACACACAACCCATTTTATCCCACAATTTAATAATAAATAACCTGGATTATTTCTGGATAACATTAATTGATATTTCAGTGACCACAATGTTTAGGAAACGCTGGTATAATGTATGGTTCTATGACTATGGAGTCACTGGAGCTCACTGACTTTGTGAGTCACTGGAAGTTCATTTTAGAAGCTGGTACTCAAGTTAGTTTTCGGCAAATAATAAAAATAATTAATTTTTGTTAAAAAAAAAGTCCACAAAATTAACAGGAAATAACACGATGCCATAAATAGAAAACGACAGCAAAGATAATTAGAGCGTGACATGAGAAGTTGAAAATAAGGCTTCTTGGGCACTTATCGAGACCGGGAACGCTAAAAAATGTTTACACCACTCTTTTGCGCAGCAAATTTAATCTGGCCTTGGCCCATCTAACAATTAAATATGCCCGCAGCGTTTCTTATAGAATTAATTTGGCGGCTTAAATTACCTTTTTTTACGATGCGAAATTCGACATGCACATGGACTGCAGGACATTCCACGCATTAGAAGAAGCCTCTTTCGGCAGCATGGCAGCATTTCCTGTTTTTGCGCACCCGAATTCTGTTACATAACAACGATGACATAATCCGGGCCTAAACAGCGGGCCTTATTGCGACTCGGGCTTAGTTGGCCTTGGCCGCCGCGATGTTTGTGTTTTGCTGTTCTGTAGTAGCGGTGCGGGCCGGGGTGCGGGAGCGATGAGTGCAAATATTGCGGGGAAGGAAACGGTCAGGTTTCGGGCGGGCAAGGCTCGAAAAAAAGCCATTCTTTTCTTATGGCGGGACGCGTGGATAGTTTATGGTGTGGCCTGTTGGTTGTTTTCTACCTTTCGCTTTTTTCTTTCGTCGAGATTTGTCATTGGTCATGATGTCAAGGTTACGTAATACAGCTGGTTACCGAAAATTCGCTATCATGGCGCATTTGTTGAAGGTATGGGCACCGTTGTGGACCCAAAAGCTTTTTGTTGTTGTTTTTTGTTTGATGACAATCTTTGGATGGTTGCTGTTTGATGTTGAGACTCGCCTGTAAATAGAAAATATTAAATCAAAATTGAACTGTGCCTACGTGATAATTTGATTGTCTTGATCTGAATTTAAAAGTTAGTTGATATTGCGTCTCGTGTCTCCCAGTTCTAAATAAAATAATAAACTTTTTTCAAAAGAGCACATTTTGATGTATTTTTTTGTTGAACTAACCTTACATTTGGCGAATAAATGTGTAGCAATACAATGTTCACAATAATATTCCATCTAGCAAATACAGGCTGCACAAAAAGAAACGTAACATGGCAATATCTCGTCCTCTGAAAAGTTTACAAAGAAATAATTCAAACAAAAGTTTTAGGTTCAGTCATTTTGGATTTTGAACTGAAACTTCTTACGAGATGGACGAGATGGTGGAAAATCGGGTTCTAACAAAACAAAGTAAACATATGTCCGGTTGCTAACATTATAGTCAATCAGCCGCCCGCCAGGTGCGCGTTCTGGCTTTTATTTTAAAAAATATCTTTATGCCCAACCCAGGATTCGAACTTGGGACGTATACAGTGAAAAGTAGTCCCAAGGTTTGAAATTGAATAAAATGCTTTATTACAAGAGTAGGTTCATTGCAGAAAGTACGGTATGTAATTAAATTAAATATATAGGTACTATATTTTACGATAGAGGTTAGGTTTGTGCACAGATAGAAATTTTTGTTTAACTCAAATAAACGCGAGGCAAAAATATATTTATTTGCTACAAAAAAGTTTATTTGAGTCAAATGCCATTTGTTTGGAGTAAAGTAATATTGGTTTTGTTTTGAATCAAATAAAAAACATTCTTTGTAGCAAATAAATATATTTTTACCTGTCATCAAACAAATATTTTTTTATTTGTTCTTTATATTTGTATCTCTATCTGTGTGGTGAACTTGTAGGGCGGTTTTCAATTTGTGAATTTGCGAACGAATTTGTTATGAACGACATATGTCGTCAGTGTAAAAAAACAGTACTATATAGATGTAAAAGTTATTAACATTTAATGTTGTTTCTTTTTTCGCTCCAAAGATCAAATGTTGTGTTGGTTTAATGGCGTTAGGGAGCACTTGAATCAAATAAAAACTATTTCATCCTTGCTGACGTTTCGATTTATTTAAAATCATATTCATAGCTACAAAATACAACAAGTTAGCACTAATTACACCAAACAAACAAGCAACCTACCTCAGATGGAAGGTATTAAAACTTAAATTAAAAATAACCAAACTGCGCATTTGCTTAGGTCGAACAGACATTACAGAATGACAAAATACGAACAAAACACGAATCAGTCAGGTTAAATGTTATAAATCTATTCTAATTTAAAACAATGTCATATGGGTTGCCTATCATAGAGTATAAAATTAAGTCGGTAAAAGCGAGATCATATTTGACTGATCCGTGTCTTGTTCGTCTTTTGTCATTCTGTAATGTCTGTTCGACCTAAGCAAATGCGCAGTTTGATTATTTTTAATTTAAGTTTTAATACCTTCCATCTGAGGTAGGTTGCTTGTTTGTTTGGTGTAATTAGTGCTAACCTGTTGTATTTTGTAGCTATGAATATGATTTTAAATAAATCGAAACGTCAGCAAGGATGAAATAGTTTTTATTTGATTCAAGTGCTCCCTAACGCCATTAAACCAACACAACGTTATTAACATTTTTCTGTAGCGAATATATGATGATGGAACCGCAATACCCACATAAGTAGTTAATAGAAATTATTGGATTCCAGGGGTTGTTCGCCACGGCAGTGGTTAATAGAAATTATTGGATTCCAGGGGTTGTTCGCCACAGCAAAAAACCTCAAACGTTTATGAGTAACAACCCCGAGTAATGACCTAAAATTTTCGATATGACGGAGAGATATACACTAATTTTTGTAAATATTATTATAACTGCCAACAAATATTTTTTTATATATCAAAGTTAAATGCTAAATGTTTTGCTCCTTAATAACGCCTTGATGCCAATATTATGCATACGCCGCCAAAGTAGGGATATACTGTGTGTAGACACATACCAATGATTATAACTAAGCTATTTTATTACCTTCTATTGTACATCAGATTGTAGATAAATAGTTTGAAAGTTATGTTATTATGTACATATTATGATTGCTTATATCCACAATTTAATAATATAAACAAATGCAAAAAGTTAATAGTTTAAACAAATAGCTTCATTTTTTTCAGCTATTGATAATTTAATTCACAAACTTTTTTTATTGAAAAATTTAATATTTTTAAGTTAGATTTGTATTTTATTTTATTATTATTTTTTTAACTTTCTATTTTTTACCAGTTTTGATTTGTTTTTGGCGAATTCAAGGGCTCATAATGAAAAGTAGCTAAAGACCATAAGAAAATATACGTTATTATCCAATTTACATTCTCATGCCTTCAATTATGTACATTGGCAAAAATACTATAATCGAAACTTAACATTGGCCAACAACAAAAATGCTTTTCTCGTACAATAATAATAATAAATAATAATAAGACAAGAATCGAAAATTACTTGAATAGTTGGGCAATAACAAACAAAATCTAACAAATAAATGACAACAATAGATAATTGGTGTGTTAAAGCACATTTCGTACTATTTTGTTTATTTCTTTTTCGATAAGGTAAATAAAATATGATGTGGACCACCTTTTTTACCTTGCAGTCAGTATCTTTTATTAAAGTCCATTTTTTTGCCACTTTCGTAACAAAACTTGATAATTTCATTTCAAATAATCATAGGGATTCCTATTTCCCTAAAGGTAGATTTACATGTGACACAATGAACATATTTACAATATGACATAATTAAAATACACTGTAATAAATTTATATAACGTGGTTAACAATGACTAAAAAGCATAATAGGTTAGTTTTTTTTCTCTGTAACTTATAACTGTGGTTTGTGATTTTGTGATAAATAAATAACGCTTCCTAATAACGTTTCGCCCTCTGGTCTGGGGCATCTTCCAGGCAGGTTTGCGTGGTGGAAAGGTGTCAAAATATAAAATGTTTGAGGCCTCATGGCTAAAAGTGTAAGCACACGGGAGATCAGGGTTACAAACAATACAATTAAAATGCATACGTGCAACAACCATGGACGAGATCTTCCGATCGACGATAATAGGTTAGTTAATCTTTGTATGGTTTAGTTTGAGTTAATATCTAATAATAAATAAATAAAAATAATTGGAACAAACAGAACTTAAAGACAAAGACCATTAAATACAGAGAAGTGAGAGTAAATTTGATGAAGCTTTCTGTTATTATTGTATTACTTATTTACGAAAAGAACGTAGTACCTGCTAGATCTTTGTTTTGTTTTGTTTTATCACATTGTTTTTTAGAAATTAGATTTACAATAATTACTGGTTTGTTTGTATTTTGTAAATATAATCTATTCGAAGTTAATCTTCGTTGTTGTAAAGCATTATAGAAAATCAGATTTTGAAACTGTTGAACTTGACCTGTGACTTAACATGCAAATTTGGTCCACGCGTGGTCATTTACATAATAAGTAAAGCTTCCGATGCAAAATAGATTCTTACGTTATTAAGTTCAATATTAATAGCATAACATTATGCTTATTTTTAATCAATTTCTCTAAATTTCGCAAGTCATTATGTGCCAACAGTGTGTGATGGCTCATGGTACCTGACCGGTTAAATAATAATTTTAATAAGACACAGTGAATTAATCGGTCCAAGGTCTCCTAAAAACTTGTTTTCATGTAAACCACAAACAATAGTTAATTAATATTAATAATATTATGTTAAACGACTCTAAGCACGTTTGTTCCATAAAAATTAACATCCCGTAACTACTAATGGTGGATATCACGCCACAAAGGAAGAGAAAAGCGAAATTTCATTAACAGTCGTGTTACGCCGAAACAAGATTTGCATTTAATTTCGTTGGAAAAAAGTGTAACGTAGTCGTTACACCAGTTTAGCCTCTGCGTATTCTGGCATGTGAATAGGCCGTTTTCCATTCTTAATTTGATGTATACTGTTCGTATTATTTGTCCCAGGCATGCAATGTCGAACAGTGTGCGTACCGGTTGACTATTTCGGTAACACAGAAGGGGAATTAGCATTATTATCTACATTATAATAACCACGAATCAGACCACTATTGTTTCCGTTGCGTTTGGAATAAGTTTAGAAATTATATAATGAAGAGGCGTTCCTTAATTGATTTCTAAAATAACAAGTAAGAGTGTAGGTAATGATATTTGATGCGTTTAGTATCAAAACCAGCTCAATCGATATTTTTTGAAGGTATTTTTTTTGCTTAATTTGATAAGATTTGGTCGATACTATCGCCCTACAAAGCAATTTTGAATGAATCCAACACAATCCGGTCGAAAACGTGTGTCAAAAACCGGAATTCTTTCAAACCCAGCTCAATCCATGTTCCACTACAGGCCGCCAGTGCGCCACCAGGCTAAAAACTCAAACTCCCAGTAACGTTGTTGTGTATTTGTATTTTGTGAGAACTAGGAGAACAAAGTTCAAATAAAATATCATCGGCAGTTTATGATTTTTTGCTTAACCATGCCAGAATCCCTCCTGAGGTAGAAATAGTAGGCTGCTTTTGTGATGGAAAACAAAATAAAAATTCCACACTGATTGGAATGTTCTGTTTTTGACTCTGGCGTTCCAGATGCTCCAGCAAAGATAAATAACGTGAAAAATTTGCTCACCAAACATTTTGGGGTCTAGTGGACAGCCATCGAATTCCTCAAATATTATAGGTACATAGAGAGGACCTACATTAAAAATGATAATTTTTCCGACGAAGGCGAATGTGTTGCCAAAGTAAACTCCGATGAAAATGTTTTGATCTAATGACAATAATTATTATAATTATGTTTGTAATTATATCATAAATATGTTTATAATTATGTCATAAATATGTTTATAATAAAGAAATATGCTTATAATTATAATTATAATTATAATTCAAAGAAGTGCTTTAATACCTCCCAGTAGTATACTAATTTTTTTTACTGAATTTCCCTGCCATTTTTTCAAAACCAGCTTAATCCAACCAATTTTTGATTATAAATATATATTTTAAATACAGAACTTCTAACTTAAAACTGAAAACAGATTTGGAATCACACTCCATAGGATGTGCAAACGAGAAAAAAATATTTTGGCCAAATTAAAAAAAATTGATTGAGCTGGTTTTGAAAAAATCCTTTTATTTGGTCCATAGAAACTTCAAGAATTGTTATTATTAATGCAGGTAATCAAAGTGCAATATTTTCAAAAACAATTATTGGGTGACGGTTTGATTCCAGTTCATACATATGGTTGTAAGTGGCCTACAGATTTCGATAATATAAAAACTTTGATATCACCACACTTGCACCCTGCATATGATCACTGGAACCAATTCTCAGAGCTGTAACAGAATGGGAACTCGGACGAAGAAGGAGTAGTAGCAGACCAAGAAGGAGGTGGAGAGATGATGTTGAAGAAGTTTTAGTCAGTGGGAATAATGAGAAAGATTGCAGGAAATGGCACCAGGAAAGCCTATATACACGCGGCAAACCTCCATGAACTGTTCTTCTGTATGGATATTAGCAGGAAATACATTTGAAATGGATTTGGGTTCATGATACAAATATATGTATATTTGTAAATTAAAAATAGGGACCTCTTAGACTTAGCACATATATTTATTTTTACTTTGGTACCTGTTTCAACGCAACTTCAGCCAGAATTTGCACCGGAATATACAACAAATAACAAATAGAATCAATATAAACAGCCAATAGTAGTTAGAAACGTGCATCTTTAATAACAACAACAGCAAGAAAGTAAGCGCACATAAAGTATGAAAGTTTCGCTAAAATAGGGAAATACATAGGGGGCTTACACCACGCAAAGGCTAGAGAACATCAAATGTCACTAGGTAACAACATTAATATAAACAAGTACGTAGGCTTTCACGGCCAGAATCATTTAGAAAATAAATTGCTTCCGGGTTATGCCGTGTGTCAAGATTCTTCCTTATATACCCAAAAGGGTATATAAAGGAGATTTCTTTGGTAGGTCTTCAGTATTCAGTTAGCTCTGAAGAAGCGAGCAACTAGATTCGCGAAACGTCAGTATTTACGAATCTTGACATACGGCATAACCCGGAAGCAATTTATTTTCTGAATTAAGATAAATATATAAAATTAGGTTAGATGTGAAATGTAAAAATATATAAACCAGGCGTTTTGAAAAACCAAGAACCATGTAAAATATTTAAAAAAGAGTTTGAAAAGGAAAAGCACAAAAGCCGTAACGAAATTAACTAACATTATTGGTTGGGAAACCTTTAGAAAAACTAAAAGAAAGAATAATAAAAATCAATTGACAATTTAAAATAAAAAAAAAACTGCGCTGTTAATGAGGTGAGGAGATTTCTTGTGCCGCTCTATTTCAAGCTGCTCCAAGAAGTTCAACCTATACTGGCGCCCAACGGTAAAACGCCGTATCTCCATATAGTGCAGGCAAATTAAGTTGAGAGTGGGTATTAATTGTAGACAGGAGTTTTATCATTGGAAATGGTAAAGGGGCTCATAGTGAACGTAGAAAAAATAAATGCAGGTCGTGGGGTGGTATAATGTTTATTTCAGGGGGTTGAAAGCGGGTGCAAAGTATATTATTGCGCTTTCCGGCGAAACGTGATGTTTTATCCAAAAACGTCCTATACTAAGTTGTAGGTCATAAAATAATCTACAACATTCATATGGGTTACTTTTTAGTATGACCTCTAAATTTCCAAGAAAAATGCGAATGCCAATGCCAAAACGAATTATCTGTTTTTAATTTTTAGTTGTCGCAACAATAATTCAATTTTAATCAAATTTTGTGAAAGCGTGCTTTTTTATACCTTAAATAAGCAAACATTTTTTCATTACACAAAAAACAAGAAGTTTTTGAGATATTTAGTTTATTCCGTCAAAATCAGACTTTTTTTTAAAAAAAATTCTGTGGTGAAAAATCATCGTACAGAGTTCTTCTGGGACTCATTGTTGTTGTTTTTACATGTACTTATTCATACAATAATAAAAACAATAGTTCCTATTTAACAACATGCTCAAAAATTGAAAAAACTCAAAAACGACTTTTGCAACAGTGAATTTTACAGTAATTGTTCATTATTTGCTTAAATTTTTAAGAAAATTGCAATACTGATTACGACATTAAATTGTACGGAAAAAAATACAAAGGAAACTGGCTCTCATTTCTACACTAATGCTATAACCATTAAATTAGGACAAGAAATCTTCAGATAAGTAAGCAAAATAACAGTTTTTGTCTTTGAATCAAAAAGTATCCAATACAAAAGTTGTAGGTCAAGAAAGCATCTACAAATTTTGTAGAGGTTACTATATAACATAACCTCAAAACTTCCGAGAAAAATTGCGAATGAGGCAAAGATTAGCACAGTTAAATAACTATGCCAATCTATAAAAATCAAATAAAAAATTAAAAATAAATATTTTTAATTTTTTATTTGTAAATCTGTAAATATATATTGACGGGGTTGGGTCGTTCGGAAAGAGATATTCGAAAATGCAAGTCGCTGTAGGTGCAGCGTGTCGTATACTGGCGATGCCTGTCTCACCGTCTGGATTCCACGTTGTCACCAAGGCCCTACGAGGTGCGCCAAGTTAATAGTTTCCTCCAGACCGGTGAGCGAACTCATTTGCCAGGGTTGCGTACCATCCTTTATGCTGCTCGGTCCAGGTCGTGTGTCGACACGTAGTGGAAGGGGGCTCCTACGCCCTCGCTGGTCATGGCGCCATGGTGGCGACCTCGAAAGCGCTATTGCGGAGCGCACTGGTATTAGGGGCGTGTTACAATATTAACTTTTGTAATTTATTATTATCAATTATTAGAGTACTGTTTCTACTGTATTGATGTTGTCACATCAATACAGTAGTCTACTTTAGTACTAAATCTACTTTAGTAGATTTTTTCATAAACAGTTTGTGATTTTTTAAGACATAAATAATTTACTTTCAGAAGTTTCGTCAAAACTAAATTAAAATTAAAATTCTAAAAAAACGAATCTTTCGAATTTTTCTCGGAAGTTTTGAGGTTATGTTATATAGTAACCTCTACAAAATTTGTAGATGCTTTCTTGACCTACAACTTTTGTATTGGATACTTTTTGATTCAAAGACAAAAACTGTTATTTTGCTTACTTATCTGAAGATTTCTTGTCCTAATTTAATGGTTATAGCATTAGTGTAGAAATGAGAGCCAGTTTCCTTTGTATTTTTTTCCGTACAATTTAATGTCGTAATCAGTATTGCAATTTTCTTAAAAATTTAAGCAAATAATGAACAATTACTGTAAAATTCAGTGTTGCAAAAGTCGTTTTTGAGTTTTTTCAATTTTTGAGCATGTTGTTAAATAGGAACTATTGTTTTTATTATTGTATGAATAAGTACATGTAAAAACAACAACAATGAGTCCCAGAAGAACTCTGTACGATGATTTTTCACCACAGAATTTTTTTAAAAAAAAAGTCTGATTTTGACGGAATAAACTAAATATCTCAAAAACTTCTTGTTTTTTGTGTAATGAAAAAATGTTTGCTTATTTAAGGTATAAAAAAGCACGCTTTCACAAAATTTGATTAAAATTGAATTATTGTTGCGACAACTAAAAATTAAAAACAGAAAATTCGTTTTGGCATTGGCATTCGCATTTTTCTTGGTAATTTTGAGGTCATAGTAAAAAGTGACCCATATGAATGTTGTAGATTTTTTTATGAACTACAACTTAGTATAGGACGTTTTTGGATAAAACGTCAAGTTTCGCCGGAAAACGCATTAATATACTTTGCACCCGCTTTCAACCCTCCCAAATAAACACTATGCCACCCCATGACCTGCATTTACTTTTTTTACGTTCACTATGAGCCCCTTTACCATTTCCAATGATAAAACTCCTGTCTACAATTAATACTGGTTTTGGCTTATAATCAGTTAATTTGCCTGCACTAATACAAAATATCGCTAAAATTTTTCTGTTTTAGTGCAAAAATCACGCACATTTTTTGCATTTTAAAGAATTTACCTTAGCCCTAGGATGTTACCTAACAGTTTGTACGTTAAACAGGCTTATGTGTTCCAACCATTAACGTCATATTTATGAGAAAACGGAAAATATTTCAATCAATGTCATTTTGGTACATACGGCACTTTACCATTGGAGGGCAGTATAGCCCTTCTGACAATTGCGAATCAATTTATCATTCTCAAAATGGACCTGAAGGAATGTTTCTATGATGTGTAAATAAAATTGGAATAATTATTTGAAGTTTGAAAAATGGAGAGGTCAAGAAATTTAATAAGTTGTTGGATTCTATATCAGTAGTAAATGCGAGTTTAGGGTGTAATCATTGATATAGTTAACTAACATTTGGAATATGAATTTTCAGGTTATTTGGAATAGGTTTTTAAAGCTGCGGTAAACAGTTCTGGCGATAGTGTATCCATGAGCAGCTCCAATTATATTTTTCAAGTTGACATGTTATCTCCTTCGATAATGACTTCTAAATAAAGCAATTTCGTGTTCTCTATAAGTTTCGAAGATCTTCTCCTGCACTATCCATTACCTTCAGAAATGCCCACATCTTAAATCGAGTCACAAATGTCAAATTCAAACGAATCATTTTTATTAACAACATTTTACAAAATATAAGGAAACCTATAAACATCTCGAACGAAATTTCAACTTATTTCTGCATTCTGCTATCTATCGGTCACAGCTGGACAACCACGTGTACCCTCATATCGTCCTGATCATTCATCATTCGATATGTTAATGAATGCAACACGCTCTGTACGCAACGGCGGCGACCGTCGCTTTACTTTTTTTTGCAAGGCTCGCACTGTAATGCTATGCATAAACTGTTCACGGAGCATAAACAACGATCGAGATAGGGTTAAATAGGTGCTTTTTCTGTGTGTGCGGATCGCAATTCTTTTATTATATCCAACTGACCCACATTGAGGGCGCGGGCAGCCAGCCTCGGCATTCTGACTTCACAGCTGTTTGCGACTCTCTCTGTGTATGCCTACGAGCACGCCGCAGCTGAACGCTGAATGAACAGGAAGCCACTTCAATTACCAGTGTTAAGGACTTAATTTATTATTACTGCTTTTTGCCGTGCTTAACTGTATTTTTACTGTGTGCTTTAAGCGCTTAGATGAGTGTAGGATGCAAGATAACTCACGTACTCTACGCTGCTTGCGTCGGGGAACGAAACATTTAATTCGCGATGTTAACTTGTACGTTAAATGAGTATAAAGCAGCATTCATTAAATAAAATAAACTGTGAAGGCGAATGCAAATGCGGAGGAAGGGATCTTGTGCGTGTATTGTCTGCCACACGCCCTATACAGTGACCTACATTTAAATGAATAGGTGTTTTAAAGATTAGTGGTTGAAGTACGCTCATTGTACATAGTACCATTTAATAGTGCCTTTGAGCTGAACATAAAAGCAATCTTATCAAACAAACTTTGTGTATAGCATCTAATCAATATGCCAACTGTACCACAGGTCTGGCCAATCTAAGATTTGTGAACAATATTGATCAGAAAAGAATATAACAATGAGTGGGAAGCTAGAAATGAAAATTAGTCACCAAAACATGATGGAGCTAAAAAATGGTTTAGGAAGAAGGAATTGTGTAGTATACAAACCCTTTTTTTATCTATTTTTGGTTATGGGTTCTATTGGTTTATAAGTAAGATGTAAATGTTATATTTACTGATTTACATGTAAGCCTTGTCTTTATATTTTACATATGGAGTAGAAGTTAGCTAAAAAAAAGAACTCATGACAAGAAGTTCTATTTTTCCAAAAGTATAGCATTGTTAGTATAGGGTTGCGAGAAAAAAAATAGGACCTTAGAATAGGGAATTTTGTAGCTGTAACACTGAAAAAACTGATCTAAACTGACGATATTGACAAAATTCATTAAAGAGGGAATATCTGAGTTTTGGAATACCTGTATAAATAAACTACATTACTGCTACAGTTTATTCGCTGTAAAAAATATGGGGAAGCTATAAAATTATAATTACTAATTAGGAAGTTTTATGTAATAAATTACAATAAAATGCTTTAATAGAAATTTTGAAATTTTCTCAGTTATTTACGTGCAAACATACTTCATATGTTTCATTGTATATGTAGATAGTTTCGCAATAAACTATGTCAAAATAAAATAGCGACTGTTTAGAGCAAAGTTCTTATTTAATAATTAAAAAAAAAACGTGTTTATGATATTGAGATATTCCTGTAAAAAAATAATATAAAAATTTTACTGGATATTTCTGTAATTAAATAAAATTGGATTTATAGAATTAGGTTCGGTAATTTTACAGTAGATTAGATTTCTTTCAATCCAAATGACTTTTTACAGTGATAAAAAGTGTAAATTACATTAATTTAAAATTTCCCCGTGAAATCAATGACACGCAGTGTTTGGTGTTCATTGGAAAAGTGTGATTGCGGTGTTTAAGATCGACATCGTAAGTATTTTACCTACAATTAACAATTTGCCGTGAAAAGAATAGGGAGAATGTATATATTTTCTAAAAAGAGCATCGGTATCTTTTCAGAAAATATTTGTATTGGTGGTTTTTTGATAACAGCAACAATATTTTGGAATTTGTTTGAAAAACAATTGAAAATCTGCTCCTTCATTTTAGATAACTGATAAAACGCTGTTTTGATAAATGGTTTTGGTTTTAATAAAAAAATTCATTTTTTAAAGAATGTTGAGATGCGGGCATTTAAGCGTCCCGATAGCCCGTGCCGGGACAGCGCGAGAAAATGTTACAAACGGTGCATGTTTTTCACAATACCAGCTACTAGTACAGTATTTACAATAGTAAAAAATGTTGGCATAGAATAGAATAGAATAGAATATGCTTTATTTTGCAAAATACACAAATTACATAGTAAGTATCGCAAAATAGTCAGTGATGGATGTAATTTAAGGCAAGTAATGTACATATAAATTAATAGCAGTGGTTCTTCTTCTCGTTCTTCATTAGGGCCTCAAATTCGGCGACATTATAGAAGCTTTCTCTGATGAGGAGGTCCCTCAGTTGCTTTTTGAAGGCCAATTCAGGTTTTCCTAGGCAGTCCTGAGGAAGCATGTTGAGAAGGTGGTGATGTGCATGTTTAGAAGATGTTGTTTTAGTTCTGTGGTAGGGTATTTCTATCTGGTCGGCATTTCTGAGTATTCGCTGGGTGACTTCGCTTCTTCTTGTGAGTGAAGGCAGCTCTTCTCTGCCCCTGCATAGCTGTTGGTAAGGGTGAGGATCCGGTACTCCTTAAAGAAAGGCCTGCAGTGGGTTGTTGTGACTTGATGCACCCCACAGTCGCAGACCATAGCTCATCCTGCTGTGGAAGAGGGCATGATATGCCGTAAGAGTCGCCCCAGGTCCTACTAATTGTCTCACTCTTACGATGGCATAGATGGCTGAGGAAAGCTTCTTTGTAAGACCTTCGACGGGGCCCTCCAAGTCAGTCGTGTGTCCAAGGTGATACCCAGCAACTTGACTTCACAGCTATTGTTCCTACTAGTGGTAAACTTGATCACTTCTGTCTTGTCAGCATTCTGTTAAAGACCGTTTTCCTCAAACCATGTGGTAGCATCCTCCATCATGAGTCGGACATTGTCCTCCAGCCGGTTTGGCTCAGTGCTACTACTAAACAGGGTGGTGGCATCTGCGAACAGTATACAGTCACCAGTGATGTTTTTTGGCAAGTCATTTATGAAAAGACAAAACATGACCGGTCCGACAAGCCAACCCTGGGCCACTCCACGACTCACCGGCAGAAAGGTACTCGTCTCTCCTCCAGCATATGTCGCCTGAAGTCTGTCTGTAAGGTACGATGTTATCAGCTTAAGTGTCACACCTCGAATGCCGTATCTCTCCAATTTTTCCAGTAGAACATCGTGTTGAATCGTGTCGAAAGCCTTGGAGAGATCGCAGAGTATCGCCATTGCATCTCCCCCTTCCTCCATTGCCGTCCAAACAAAGTCGAGGAGGGTTCCCACTGCGTCAATCGCGAGCGTTTCTTGCGGAATCCATATTGTTTATCTGTTAACAGGTCATACTTCTCCAGATAAGATGTTAGTCTGGAGAGCAGAGCTGACTCTAGTACCTTGGAAAACACCGGGAGTATTGCTATTGGTCTGTACTTCGTGCAGTTGCATGGGTCTCCTTTTTTATAAACTGGAACGATCTTCGCAACCTTCATGAGCCGTGGTACGATGCCTTCCTCAAAACAGCAATTTATGATCTCCGCCAAAGGTGCACTGATGATGTCCGATGCACACTTGAGTATATTGGTGCTCAGCTGGTGTATGTCATACGAATTTTTTGGTTTGAGGTAGTGAATGATCTCTTCAATTTCCTTTGGCGTTACTGGAGTCAGAAATACCGATTGTCTGTGTGGTTACTTTCTCGGCTGCTGTTGTACCAATGGTTGTAGTGCTAGTACCTATGGTAGCAAAGAAGTTGTTCAGTTCAATTATGGATGGCTGGTTCGCATTGATTTGCAGTTGTCGCGATGTTTCCCTGTTGATTATCCTCCATAGCTCTCCGGGCGTATTCGGGGATTTGTTGATTCTGTCAGCATAGCTTTTTCTTTTTTGTTCTTTTGCAAATTCAATATAGAATGATTTATAGTTCTTGAGGATCCTTTTAAGCTCTTCGCCTCCTAAGCGATTGTAGGATTCTTGAATTAGGTTTAACGTCTCTTTAACTTGTAGCGTCGAGGGGTCTATATAGTGCTTCTTCCCGTTACGCCTAATTTGTGATGGGAAGGCTGTATTGGCATGGGTTAGATAGGTTTCCAGAAACAAACTAAATTTTCTCTCTGCTCCCACTTCAGTACACAAAAGTTCCCAGTTTTCTTGCGAAAATAAGCCCCTGAAGTGCATGAAGCCCTCTGGAGTTATATTTCTTGATTTTGCTTGTTCTGTCGTTGAGGATGCTGTTGAGGCCAGAGGAGATTTGACTACTATTCCATGATGGTCTGATATACCGCATTTTAGGACCACCGTAGCTAGTGTTTGCACATTGGAGTAAACGTTATCAATGAGCGTCTTGGTGGTACCTCTGGCAGTAGTGGCTTCTCTGGTAAAACTGGTGACAGTTGGTTTTAGGCCGAGACAGGTCATAGGATTTAGAAGATCCCTGGTATTTGAATTTTCCTTCGAGATGTCGATATTGAAATCCCCCGCTATGAAGATCTTAGTTTCGGGTTTGTACTGACGAATTAGGTTTATCATTACCTTTTCCAGGGTTTCGTAAAATACACGTAGGTTTGCATTTGGAGATCTATAAATAGCAATTACGATTGTGTCTAGATCTGTCAGGCAGGTTCCGCTAATTTCACATTCCGTTTCGACTGAGTAACATGTTATATTTTCAATCTCAACATGTTTGTGGTCTCCTCTGACATAAATACACACACCCCCATGTTGGTGTGATGAACGAACAAAGCAGCTTGTTTGATCGTAAGACTCTATGCAAAAGGAATTTTTGTTGTGGATATTCATCTAATGTTCACTTATGCAGAGTACATTGACTTCAAGTGCGTCAATCTTGCTAAAAAGCGATTATAATAAAATCTTAAATAAGAAACCGGAATAATGTTACTAAGATAGTTTGAATTAATTGTTTTGAATTCCCACAGTCACCTAACTTCGAATAATTGCTAGAAAAAAAACTAAAATGCATTTTCTACATATTTTTAAAATATTTCGAGTGACAAATGATATAAGTCAAAATTATCTTCAGGTTTTTGATCAGTGTGAAATTTAGCAACGTTGTCGAGACACAACATGCCCTCTATCTCCACTAATCAGTGGAATCCCATTGCAAATCTTCAAATTTGTTCAAGTCTGTTCACCTGTGCATCTCTTTTATCACATCATCTTAGTAGTGTAAAGTCGATTTAACTTTAATTATGTTTTATGATAAATTGATTCCAATTGACGTCTATCATAAAATAGCCCACGAAGAAAAATCTGTTTACCGCATGAAAAGCGACAGCCGTTATAATTACGATGTGACTTCAATCTTAGGGTTAGACCAGAAGCCGATCCGTTTTAAACTGACATAGAATGGATGTTACTGGAAAGCACTAAGCCGATCCATCAACTTCCCCAAAGAGCGACTCGAGTGGGAAATTTGTTTTAAATTATCCCCTGATCGGGGGAGACCTCCGAATGTAAAAACAAAGACATACGGTGCGCCGTCAAAGGGAGATTTGCTCTGCCGCTGAGTTAATTTATCTTGGAAAGCTCCGACGCCGGCTCCGCCGTTGAGCTTTCGACGGTTCTAAAGTTCGAAAACGGGCGAGGATGATTGATTTGTTTGCAAATGAAAGTTTTACGTTTTAAAACTGCGCTCCCCTAGGACTTGATCGATGGTGGCCGGTTCCGGGGTTTATTTCTCCAAATTGTCCCTAGACGTCCGTCCTATGGATAATAGCGTCCCTACACCCTATAATCTAAAACTTTTTTTATTGAGATTGACGCGTATTGATAATCTTCGGTTTTACACCGTCACCGGTTTAAGGTAAATCGGTTTTTCTACATTTTGGACAATGTCAATGAGTATTATTAGGATAATCTGCCATACCTGGTGATTCAATTTCGAGGATCACCATGGGGATCTCGCTTATTAATGGAGATAGAGCCTATGTTTAAATTTGGTAAAGTTTCGTATTTTTGTGTTGGTCAGTTATCTGAAAAGAAGTTTAAGCTATCATATTTCAATTTGTAGATTTCCGCAAAAACCTGAAATATTAAGGTACCTATCGTTTTTAATTTTTTATTCAAAATCAAATGTAGACATTTGAAACAAAAATATTCTACAGCTACTTTTAAACAAGGAATGCAGTGTCATTTTTTAATTTGAAATAATATCAAAGATGGCGGCGTAACCATGGGCAACTTTTGTTTTTCTTATGGGCGCCATGTTGTATTTTGGCATTTTCCGATAGTCGTTTCTTTTCCCATTTCCGCAATGTATAACAGGTTAGCTATTTTTTAAAATAGTGATGTAATAATCAAAAGACCTTCAGGTACCTAACTGGAGCTTGGTTACAGACCGCCGGACTTGTTGCCAAGCAACGTCAACAAAATGCACTTGGATCAAGCGGCGCGCTCAGCGTTGGCTTTGCCATTTAACCAAATAAACCTTAATTGTGGTTGATTGTGGATGTAAAATGCCGTTTACCAATAACGAAAAGCGTGATATGATAAGGGTTTATTATTGTTCTCATAGAAATGCCCCATCGTAGAATATTCCTAACATTGAACAGAGATTTAGCGGACCATGGATTGTTTAGTAAACCCCGCAATTCTTATAATCCTCATAGAAATGTTGAAGACGATCAAAGAGATATTTTGGAAATGGTAAACGTTAGATTACCATAATTTGCAATGCTTGAACTACTGGTTTTTAGATAAATTACGATCCTCGGATTTCTACGCGGGAAGAATCTAATTTGGAATTGCCGCAAACACGTGTATGGAGAGCATTACGAACAATGAAATTGTAACCGTACAAACCACACACAAGTCAAACTTTGCAGTTGTACAACATTTGTTATTTGAATCAACAATTTCCAAATCGCTGGATTGGTAGTGGTGGAGTGGTGGAGTGGTGGAATGTCCTACAAGATCCCCTGAGTTTGGTCCTCTGGACTATTTTCTGTGGGGAACGCGATGCGGTCAATGCGATTCCGGGAAGATTAGTTAGAAGAGCATAACAACATGTAGAAAAGCTGGCTCGGTTTTATGCCTTCAAGAAAATGGCGACCAATTGGAACAATTATTTAAAAAATAAGCTTTTTGTTGTATAAACTTTCTTCTTTCACAATCTGAATCTTTTTAATCCAAAGCACGCTGGTCAGTTCGGCGCCGGCACTGTCCGACTAACAACGAGGAAAAGAAGAAAGTTTTTTTATTGTTAAACCATTGTTTTAAAAAATAATGCCGACATGTTATACATTGCGGAAATGAGAAAAAAAACACGACTATCGGAAAATGCCAAAATTCAACATGGCGCCCATTAGAAAAACAAAAGTTGGCCATAGTTACGCCGCCATCTTTGATGTTATTTCAAATTAAAAAATAACACTGCATTCCTTGTTAAAAAGTCGCTGTAGAATATTTTTGTTTCAAATGTCGAGCTACGATTGGTTTTGAAAAAAAATTAAAAGCGATATCTTAACATTTCAGTTTTTTTGCGGATATCTTTAAAATGAAAAATGATAGCTAAATTTTCTTTTCAGATAATTGATTAGCACAAAAATGCGAAACTTTGCCAAATTTAAACATAACCTTTATCTCCACTAATAAGCGAAATCCCCATTGTGACCATCGAAATTGAATCACCCGGTATACTGCTACCAGTAAGCGTTACTCCAGGAATTATAAGTTACGGTTTAATGTCCTATAATAATAATCGTTTATTGCCCACGTTATCTTGTCTCATTTATTTGCATCCACGACGCACCTTATTTGCATCTTTCTATTATTATTTGTACTTTTTGTGTGGCTTATAATTTCCAATTTCTTTCCTTTGTCTTTCTGCTAATCCGTTCCGTTTCCTTCCCCAACCTTCTAGTATTTCCTTTAGCTTTCCTTGTCTTAATCAGTTTAAACAGATTAGTTAACTGGAGTTAATATTATCTGCAGTTTTTTAATATTTGTAATAAAAAATGGTTGTGTGTATTTGCAGTAAATGGTAGAACATGTACATATTTGTTTATTTTGAAACCAGTGTCATCACAACTAAGCACCATTTTCATTTAAAAAATATATGCAACTTTTTTGCAACCTTTAACTTAAGGGTGTCTTCCGCTTTGTTGGCCGCTTTTCGAGCTTATTTTAAGGAATTGATAATGAAAGAATCACACAAGATTTATAGACAAAGTTTTTTTATTCTTTTGTGTTAATATCGATGTATAAAATTAACAATTTCAAAATTATTGTGATGATCTCGGTGACCTTGCAGATTACTTTGTGCGCGCTTTTGTGCATTAGCATTAATGTGTAATTGTGTAACGGTAACCACGTGTGCAGGTCGTCTGATACTAAAAAGTGAAACCTTTTCTTAATTGATATTTCGTTGGCTATCTTCGATCGTACAGTTTCACAATATTTTGATTTTTAACAAAATGGTGGTCGTATGCCCAAAAGAGGTCCGATTTCGCCGCTCTTTTCGTAATATCGAACGCAGTGAAAATAAACTAAAGCAAAAATTAAAAAAAAAAAATGAACAATCGATGAAAACTAGATGTGTGCTGAACATAGAAAACAAAGAATCATCTCGATATATGAAATACATTTTCCAAAAACGTGGTTACAGTTGGAAAAACACGACTTTTGGGAAATCGCGACCGAAATTACAAGAACTTTAAAAAATTCCGCAACGGCCGAGATGATCGGTTTAAAACTGAACGAATAGATGACAAACCACCACTAGATGACACCAGCCGTGGGAGATCTATGATTGGTTAGAGCTGCGTTTTCCAAACTGCTTGCGCTATCCTTCTCCTGCTCTCGGCTGTCTCAATAACTTCGGTCGCTCCAAGGGAGGCGCGCCTCCCAGTTTGGAAACCACTGGGTTAGAGTCACATGCAATATGTATATAAGTACGCATTTCGCACGGTCGGAGGGATTTCTTCCTCCCGTATCACAACACTGGTCGACGCACACACAAATCACCGGCTATTATAATATTATAACTCCAGAACTAGGGCGAATTTTGCAAAACACTCTTACAAGAACAATTCTGAGACATCGTAGATTAGAATAAAGCAAAAAAAGAAAAATTGATTTTTTAAAACCAACAAAGCGGAAGACCCCCTTAATATTACTATTTGCTACGTAGGTACATAAAGTTTAATTTTAATTCAGAATCAACATACCTATTTTCATGTCAATAACATTTTCTACTTTGAAGATCCTCCCATGATCATATTAACTAACACCACAAATTTAGACCTTTGAATTTCCGGAACACATGACTTGTTTTTCAGGTGTGTTTAACACCTTTGTTTTTTGAGCTATTGGTACTTCCATAAGCAATTTTGCTTTTCTTGTAATACGGTAAAACATCTGCTTCTATATTTATTAAAGATTTCGCACTATTTCACCGTTCCTAGGGATTTTGGACAAAAACGCAATTTTAGTCATGTTTGCACATTTGATGACCCCAATGTCCTAAGATCCTCTAAAAGGTCTCATAGTAAACATTTATCTTTGTACTTTAACCTGAAATCCTGTTAGTTTGTTCATAAATGTTTTCAAAGCATTTACAGCGTATTTTCAAGTGGTGTGCCATTAAGAAATTACCATTAACACAATTAACAGATCTGTCAATATCAGTACAAAAATATAGGGTTGGCATTTGAATAAGATGATGATGATGACATCCGTTTCCATATTATAGTATACAAAGTTCAAGAAGAACATCATCAACCATTTTTTCCCGCTATATGTATTTTTTGAACTTTTTGTGTTACTACGGTTTTGAGATATTGCTTTAGACATTAATATTTCAATAAAAATCATTGGCCATGGAAAATTCATGAAATTTAATTTCTGATTTTTTATTATTTTCGCCTTCTGACGTCATCATTTCAATTTAAAAGATAACCTCTCTTCTTAATTCGAGTATAAACATATTGGGACCTTCCATAAGACAATTTAGTACCTATACCATTTTAATACATTTTTGTTTTGGTTGTGTTTTCTTTCTTTTTGGGTCCGTACACCCTTGAAGAAATGATATCAGTGCTTTAAGGAGCATTATGGACATATTTTCAGGATTTTATGTAAACGTTATAAAGGTTTACTTTATAAACTTTCTTGAAAAAAAAAAGAAGAAAGACGAATACATAATGTCAACCTAATGTATGTTATAGGCACTACTGAATAGAATACGAGAATTAAGTAGAATAACAAGAACTTCTTACACCATCAAACAAGCCTGAGAATCATGATAATTGTAACAAACATCTTGCGGTGCAGGTTGCTATTACGTGATAGTGAAGATGCTGGGCATATTGGAATTTCTTTCACTGCTGCAACAGCATCTCAGATTAAGTGTGGTGCGGAAAACTTAAACTGTAAAAATACACCGTACTGTAAACAGATCTTGTTTTCATTTAACATAACGGTCCGCTGTAGTCCTGCTTTGTTTATATCCGCAGGATAAATTTAGAACCCTGTTTTTTTTCTTACTCGTAGGATGTTATAATTCTGAACAAGATGGAAAGTTCCCAAAGACACGTTTATTTTTCTATGTAATTTTGATATTCCTATTTATATAGCAAAATTAAAATAATATTTATTATAATTCTTACCGCTAGGCACTTATTGGGATTGCAGTCCTGTTACTTGTTCACATATTTATATTTGATCATAAAATAGAAAAAAATGTTTACGTTAACGTTTTAATGACTAAAAAAATATACTAAAAAAAGTTCGCACTTTGAGTACTGCTTTCAATATCCTGCAGTATATTTATTTTGCTCCAAAGTTATCTTGAAATATATTATCTTAGAAAATTGTAATAAACTATTGAAAGAAAAATGTCGATGTGTTTCATAAACTCCGATATACCAGGTGACCCATGGCATAGGTACTCCCGTTTATATTTTTACTTTATCATACGCAGTATGTAAAGTATTGTAATCATGCCAAAAGAATTTTTTGAGATTTCAGCGGAAATATGTCTTTTTGGGTCCCCTGAACATTTTTGACCAAGGTACAAAAAAATGTCTGTGTGTGTGTGTGTATGTGTGTGTGTGTGTGTACCCGTTTTTGTGGAGACGATTCCGGAGAAACTACTAATGGTATCGGGACGAAACTTCATATTTAGAAGTTTTATAACCGAACTTAGAGCTGAAAAGCTTTCTGTTGAAAGGGGTCCAAAGGAACTGGTGGTTTACTCATAGCATTTTTCGAAGATTTTGCAAATGAGCCGCTATTTGTGTAATGTCGTCAAAATAGTTAAATAATAAATTAAAGGAGAGGAAATTTTCCACAATTTATGTATATGACATTTTTTGGTAGAATTTATAGTTTAGCCGCATGAGCAAATTCTATTTCATCGAGATCGGGCGTACTGCTTTAAAACTAGTAGCCAGGATATGTCAGATTATTTTGATTCTAATGTCAGTAGCTAGTGTCAAACGCTAATGTCTTGAAAATGCTACTGTCAATATAGGCTGCGTTCGGATATTGAACACCGTTACACTTTTTACACCCAATAACACGTAAGTGTCATTTGGACGGTGTACCCGCTGTCAACGGAGTACAATATCCGAACGCAGCTTTAATCGAGATATTTGTCTAGTTCTACTAGTTTTATTTTAATGCAGACATAGCCGATCTCGATCAAATAGAATCTCATGCAGCTAAACTATTAATTTTATATATAGTATGATAAA
Organism: Aphodius sticticus; assembly: GCA_963966075.1. Taxonomy (NCBI): domain Eukaryota; kingdom Metazoa; phylum Arthropoda; class Insecta; order Coleoptera; family Scarabaeidae; genus Aphodius; species Aphodius sticticus. The sequence goes on from OZ014510.1 coordinate 22,925,943, forward strand.
GTCATGTGCCTGGCCACATCAGATTTTTTGTTTATAAAGCTGTACGAATGAAATTTGGGGACGTGTTAATAGACAAAAAATGCCATTCTTTGGGATACTCTTGAGGTTAATACGACTTCTGGTTTTTCCGGAAATGGCGTCATCACTGAAATTTTAAATGGCACCCTATATTCTTTGTGTGATATTTTTAATCAGGATGATACGCATACAGCTGAACACAAAAACATATCGATCGTCAATTTTTATCACCAAGGCAACTCAAAAATAACTTTTTTGTGTATTAATCTAGGTGGCTATGAATTGGTGAAAATAGTCGAAAATTGTCAAATAAACATGAACTAAATCGATTTTGGCCGGCATTGCATTACTGGCGCCCTCTAGCGTGATTTAATTGGTTTTTGGCCAGTGAGTCATTTTTTCACGGGTACCCAATGGCCACACCGTGATTATTCGATAGAAAACATCTTCCGGATTACAATGATACCAAATTCTTGATATTTTGCTGATAATCGTCGCGTGTAAATGACGTTTAAGGGTACTTCCTTCGAGTAGTGATAGTCCATTGACTTTAACTTGTACGCTGACTTTGATCATTAGGTCAATAGTTTTTTCGATTTCCTTGCTTCTAACAACTCTACGAATTTCAACAAAATATGAAGTATTTGGTATTATTGTAATCGGAAAGATGTTTTCTATCGAATGATCAGGGTGTGGCCATTGAGTACCCGTGAAAAAAATGCCTCACTGGCCAAAAACCAATTAAACAACGCTAGAGGGCGCCAGTAATGCAATGTCGACCAAAATCGATTTAGTTAGTGTTTATTTGACAATTTTCGACTATTTTCACCAATTCATGGCCACCTAGATTAATTCACAAAAAACTTATTTTTGCGTTGCCTTGGTGATAAAAATTGACGATCGATATGTTTTTTGTGTCCAGAATGTCATCCCGATTGAAAATATCACACAAAGAATATAGGGTGCCATTTAAACTTTCAATGATGACGTCATTTCCGGAAAAAGCGGAAGTCATATTAACCTCAAGAGTATCCCAAAGAATGGCATTTTTTGTCTATTAACACTTTCCCAAATTTCATTCGTCCAGCTTTATAAACAAAAAAAAGCAAACGGGAGTACCTATGGCGTGTGTCACCCGGTATAATTTTACTTATTTCTTCCCTTTTACCTTTTCGATTTTACATCGTCTGAAATGAACACATTATTTGGCTACTACGAGTGCCGTTCACCTGTGGCGGTAACTCCGGTTTATGCATCTTGAAAGTTTGGTAATCCGGTAGAGAATTATGTAACAGCTTACAGAAAACAGTAAGCGGCTCAACTCTTGTCGAAAAGCTTATCTCGTATGCTAAGCACACTGTTGTGTAACCGAAAGAGACTTCATTGTAATCGTATTTTATGCAGGTTTGTTTCTTTGATTAAGATAAAACGTTTGAAATTATGTGTGAAGATGGCTACGCCCACGATTAAATCATAAAGTAATATGTTAGATTTATGCTGTATGCTGATGTCGACACTTTCCTGATTTACCCCGGTGGTAAGTGATGCAAGAAATCAAAGGATAATAACAATAAGGATTAAATATCTAAAGGGCATATTCTAAAACTAAAAAGAAACATGAATAGTGTCCGCGTTATGCCGTGTCAGTTAACAGAAGTTTTTAATGAAAGTTTTCTGGCTGGGGGAATTGACCCTGAAGACGAATCCGGACTGAAAAATGTTCTAACGTGTAAGGTTTTCGAAAAAAGTTGAAATGTAAAAAACTAGTGAACCTATTGTCCTAGATACCACAAAAGGATCTCCAAAAAGTACACCAAAAGTACAAAGATTAATACTTTTACTTGAAATCCTGAAAATTTGTTCAACTAGATTTTTTAAGAATTGTTTTTTAAGCACCGTTCCTGAAGTGGTGTGTGGGTCATCACAAAAGAAACAACAAAATCGTAAAAATATAACGTGATATGCAACCTTCAGGCTTGTATTCAGCGAAAAGAAATCAATCAAAACCTTTCAAGTGTTCAAATATATCATACATTTTTGCACAAATAAGTAGTTTTTACAAAGTTGAGGACAAAACATAGCTTCTCATTGTCAGACTTTGAGATTTAATATGTAACGACGATATTTCAAAAGGTTTCATTTCAAAGTCATTTACGCTGTAGTTATTCCTAAATAACGCTGTTTTGATCCAATATTCCTGGACTATAGGTATTACAAAAAAATATGCCCACCTAGGCAAAAATTGCCATTAGAATTTGTGTAAGTAACATCCCTGAACAAAAGAAAAAATTAATCTAACAAAAAACAACTGGTTAAATATGAATAAGAAAAGAACGTCAAATATGAACATTCAGATTTTAAAAAAACGGGGAATATATATCGGCCCGACAAATTAGGTATTATCAACGACAAATTGTGCACGACAAAATATGTACTCAACACGACAAATTTGGTATTCCCCACTACAAATTTGGGATTCTTAACGACAGTTTAATTGACTAGCACGACATATTTTGTGATATTACTTTTTTAACCTGTTTCCGAAAAGTATTGGTTATTTTGATTTTATTTTTGAGTTTTAATTATATACATTGGTTTTTATAAAACTTAATTAACAGTTGTAGTGTGGGGTATGCAAAAATTATATAAAAACACAAATTAAATTTAAAATATTGTATTTAAATAAAGAAACAAATAAACAATAATTCAAGTACAATAAACATATATCCGTACATTCTATAAAAAATAAACAAATATTTGAAATATTGTTTTGAGTTATTGTGTGTTTGTATATTTTTATCTTTTGATTTAGTAGAAACAGTACAAAAAAGAAGCACAACCCTAATTGACATAATAAGAAATGTTACAGGGTGTTTTAATTATACTGTTCGAGTATACACAGAGAACAATTTTCAATTATTCCCAACGTCCTTCTGCGACTTTAAAAACCTTAAAAATAACTACATATAACCACACTTTTAACGGTAGCACACTGTATGAGTATGGAATGAGTTTTGTACGGCTGGGCTAGCGGCGCCGGCGCTGCTTGTCATACTAGTAGTGTTCGATTGCTGGCCGCGATTAGTTCTGTTCAATCTGATTAGCGATCAGTTGGCTAAAGTGCAGTTCGATTGCTCGTTTGACGTCTGACCCAAACGGATTCCACCAATAGGAAGCAAGTATTTCAAATTTCCGTTCAAAAACAGCTTAACGCGATCAATTGCAAAGATCGCGGCCAGCAATCGTACATACCTACTGATACTGATGTCATTTATGGTCTTTGAGGCTAAATCACATAGTCTGCTGACTTTATCGTTGAAATACAAATATTGTCGTTCATTTACATTTTTTGTCGTTCAAACACATATTTTGTCGTTCAAATGCATATTTTGTCGTTAAGGTACCGAAATTTGTCGTGCGAATCCGTAATTTGACGGGCCGAAAAATGCCACCCAAAGAAAGCTACTTTCATAAAATTTTATTCTTTGGTATACTTCAAATACAAAACGACGAAATGTGGAAATAGTAGTTTATTGAAATATAATACAAGATAAAATGTTTAACTACATATATGAACATACATGAACAACAAAATATAAATATATTTATACCAATCTTCAATCGTCTTTAATTGTGCTGTGTTCTGTCAGCTTTCCAAGAGTCCCTTTATATAACGCGGAATTTATTATCATTTCACAGTACAGTCGTTGATCATCGGACATTTTGCGGAGTTTTGCAGCAGCAATGTACCCCAAGTAATCATACTCATCATTCTCACTTGCCTTACTAAGTTCGTAGCATGCCTTACTAATAAGTTCGTCGTTGCTAGTGTTGCTAGGTATTTCTTTGGCGTTTCGTAGTTTTTTGTTGACAGAAACATCAATCTCCGTTTCTAAAAGTCTCTTCCTTGGCATGTTTCGTACATTTTGATTACATGCTGATTCACTATGAGTTTCTGGTACCTCATCATGTTCTCCTTCATACACATCAAAATTAAACGTGCTCTTAGAGTCCTGTAAAAGAATTTTAAATGTTAGTTTGCTTCAAGTATACATTATGCGATAAATGGGGAAAACATTCTAATATCCATAAAAATAATTGACAATAAATCCGATTCAGTACAATTAGTACAATTATGCATTGAAACCGTTGCAGGATGCAACAACACTATAGGTGCGCGGTAATTAGGCAATGCCATGATTCATTAAAGAAGGTTGAAAAGGAAATTAGTGACGCAAAATCGGTAAAGAAAAATACACGGTACGCATAAAACTATTTATTTATATTAGGTAATAATAATATTGTAGCGACAACATACATAATAACATAATACATATAAAAGAAAACAATTAATTATGTTATGGTAACCAAATAAACAATATGCTTAATGTTAAACATTGTTTTTTTTTGTGCAAAGAATCCATAGGTTTCACCAATCATTCAAATATATCACTTACTTCCGTGCCAGTAGGTGACATTTTAATGTCTGAGATTCTGATGCCACCGTCAGAATTTGTAGAAAGTAGAGAAGCATTTTGAGGTTGTTGAATAGATCTATTCTGATTTGCCATAACTGTCAATCTGGTCTTATTTAAATAAGTTTGTATGTATTGTTGGGCTTCCAACGCAACCATCAGAGGCATGGTATTTAATTGCAAACCAACATTTCTACCAAACACCTCAAATTCATTTTCTATCTGAGGTGTATTAACTATATTAGATAATCCCTTCAAGTCATCTTCAATATTTTTTAGCTGCGCCAATCTTGCCCTTTTGGCTTTAGGTGTAGGGGGTACTTTTATCGAAGCTGTTGTATCTACATCATCCATAGTTGTCTGAGATACGATCAGACTTAAATCCTCTTCTTCTTCATTTCTTGCCTCGTAGTAATTGATATTATCTGCATCTTCCTGAAACCACAGTCTATACTTTAGATACCTACTATTATATGCATCGATATCATGGTCGGCGAGAATGGTTTTTTATTGAAATAATATTGAATCATGCCTTTCTCCTAAACTAAGTTGACAGTTAAACAAAAATTGTGTTTTTCCTGATAAGGTTGGCGTAGTAGTTCAAAGCATGTTCTGCTTTGCACAATTTGCTCAAATTAAAAAGAAATATCAAGACTCTGTTCACATGGAACAAGTGAAATAATTGAGTGTAGTTGGAGGATTGTGCAAGAGTCCCTTGGACTAACTTCACTCCCAAGAAGTATTGCAAATCGTTCAACCGACAAACTCAAGCACTGAATGATACATTAACTTAATACGTTTAATTATTACTGTACAATAAATAATAATAAATGAACAATTGTATTGTTGCTAAACTAAAGCATAATTTATTACTTTCTATACTGGTAATCTAAACACTGGTGTGCTTATTTTTAACTAGTTATTGTATTAAATAGGTTGTTGATACTTACAAGATTACTGGGCGTCTGTTGCATTTCATAACTGACGTTTTGTAGTGATGCATGTAATAAAGTGAACCACTTAACGTTTGGCACATAAACTGCGTTTGTACCACACATTTCGGAATCTTTGATTTTCTTCAATTCTTGGGAATACGTGGATCTAATATTTTTTATTTTTGTTTTTATCTCTTTCTCTCCGAATGCGGGAAGTTTCATGTGTTCTTCTATTGCCGAGTATGCAGTTTGTTTGGCCTGTTTACTTTTGTAGAGTCGACTTTTTACATTCCACAAAGCGTCGTGCTGCAAATACTCGGCAACAAAGCGAAGCGTTACATCTTCAGTCCATCGCGACATTTTGCCGTGGAGAATACGGGATGCGAACGTTACCAGCCGGCTATGCGATGCGCGCGACAGCCTCCTCAGTACTTATGAACTCGACTAAAGCAGAAGTGCCCTGTTTAGTTGTTTAGTGGCAGATAAGTGGAGGGGAGCGCTACTTGACCGTCGCAGTAGAATATTAGGAATGATCATGTTCGCTCATGGGTTGCATTGATTTTGTCTACTGATATTTTGTGGTTCTATTTTAAATCTACAAGATGTTTCAGCAATAATGGCTATCCTTGTAGGGCATTGTATAATTTGATTTGGACACAAGTTACTTATCATACATTATTTACTATACTTTGATACCATACTATGATGCGATTTTATCTCATGTAGGCCTGTATTTTTTTGTTCAATAAATAGATTTTTAAGATTGTGCTACGTACACAAACCCAAATTTTGAGCTGAATAAATAAATACCACATGGTATGCAGCAAAGTTCTGCTAATCCAGATCGGTTAACACTGGCTCAATCCAGATACGCGAAAAATCCGGATTGCTGGAGCAATATAAAAATAATTAAGCAGTAATAAATAGTAAATTATTTATTATAACGAATATTATAACAACACCTTTTAAGGTAAACCATACAAATATATTATTAAACAACCAAAATATAAAAGCAAAATTATTGAAAAAAATAATGATTATTTGTTTGGCAAATGCACCCTTGTTTAGCTTCCATTGCGCGATATCGCAGTATTCTGAAAATTGATAATTCGACTCTGTTTTCCTCTGCGTATTGTTTGCAGCAACTGAAACTCCTAATAGTCTCTTCTTGTTTAACTTTTAGGTCTTGTCTGGCAACGTCTTTGTTGCAGGAACTGTCGTCAGTATCCAATGGTAAACTGTCTTCATCGGCAACGATCTGTTCACTAATTTCAGATTATTTAGGTTGATAATTGTCAGCGTTACTTTGCTGAAACATATTTCCGATTTCAGCAATTTTTTCACCCGATATTTACCCATTGGCATAGATCTCTCATTGAGAATGGATGGGCATTGTCAAAGAGAAACACGGCATCCTTCAAAGTGATGTGCTTAATAACCCGTGAAATGTAATCTTTCTCCAAAAATAACACATGAACCAAAGAGCTGTTTCAATAATCAAAAAACTTGTAATTTGACCACCCTCGTTTATTAATTGTCTCCGATAAGTGGCTAGGCGCATTGTCGACTAATAAAATCGCCTTTCCGTTAAGATTATTCTCTACTTGTAATTTTCTCACTTGTACAACAAAGAACTCGTTAAACCATTTTACAAATAGGGATAGTTGTTTGTTGAGTAGTATTAAACTGGATGGCGAGAGCAAATGGGAATTGTTCTAAGATTTCTTGCTTTTCCGATGAAAATCGTTTTGAGTTTGTATACCATCGCCGTTTGTGCATACAAGAAAAGTTAGTCTCTCAGTTGCTTCAATGTTGCACCGATATCCGACAGGTAGAGGTTTAGAAAAATAATGCAGATGAATCTTAATTATTATTGTAGAATTATTATTATGTGTTATTCTGGATTTTTCTACCTACGTCATCACTTATGTGCGCGTGAGCATACCTAATATTCTACTGCCACGTTTTTCACCATGAAAATAGAATATCTACCTGTGTCTACTTGCCTAAGCCGTTTTGCAAAACCATTCGACTAAATTTCAATGTCCGCACATGAAAATTTGCTAAATTACTCGCTCCTTTATTAAAGTGGTAACTGTGTGCGTGCGAGCCTTATTATTATTTTTATTATTATAATGCCAGGGCATCTACAGGGTCTCCCACGACGAGCTGCCATTAGAAGTATCTGGAGAACAAAATAAAATGAGAGACTGAAAGTTTGTGGACTTGTATTGTTTGACACGATCGTCTCAACGGAAATATTTTGAGTTTTCGGTTACTTCCGGCTACCCCGGAAATGATCAATTTTTATATTTCAAATGGAACACCCTGTATTTTATCGCATTTTTGAAATCTTCATTAAATTTTAGATCAATTTTATGTTACATTCCCTATACCTAACATATGTAATTTTTCAGATTTTTATTTTTTTCATTAAAAAATGACCTGCAAGGTTACTGCAATAAGTTCTGTTTATTCCTAATTGTTCAGTTGTTTTCAAACGCAATCTAGATTTGGCAATGTTTGCAATTTCTACTGTGATGTTTAAAAATCGATTTCATTAAGTACAAGTACATTTTAGGTATAGGACATTGTACACAAAGTTGATCTAAAATTTTCCATAGAATTGAGAAATGTATTCATATGTTAGGGTTGCCATTTGAAAAAATCGACTCATAGTACTTTTCTCGAATTGAGTTTTGATCTTATAATTTGAACATCCTGTATAACTTTTAGAAGAGTTCTACCGATGTGTAGATAATATGTTACCTTCACAACAATTTTGCCGGACAACTTTTTTCCAACGATTACAGGGGATAATTTATAAGTAATTGAAAGTAACCGTGCACCTGTCATTTATTAATGAAAGAAAATAATATCTCAAAAATGACACCTGTTAGGTATAGGGAATGTAACATAAAATTGATCTAAATTTTAATGATTTCAAAAATGCGATAAAATATAGGGTGTACAGGAAGTAAAATATTTCAGTTGAGACGATCGTGTCCAACAATATAAAGTCCACAAATTTTCAATCTCTCATTTCATTTGGTTCTCCATATACTTCTAATGGCAGCTCATCGTGGGAGACCCTGTATAAATAAAACGTTTATTTAATAGACCAAAAAGTATAGAACAAGTCATAAAAAATACATAATTGCGATGTCTCCGCCAAACTATAAACTACAGTTGATGCACTTTAAGTAGAATGACACCAAACAAAAAGAACGACCAAACAGGTGTGTCCTAAGCTTTTGCTTGATCATCTTGTATGGTATACTTTATACGTAGCTGGTAGACAGGATCTCATCAGCTGGGTTACTAGATTTTCACAAGTATTGTGAAGATGACGATATCTCAAAATTTCTAGACAAATCGTAGTCATTTTTCTAAAATAGAGCACTCTTCAACAAGTACAGGTAGCATTGAATCAGCTCTGTAGACATGATTTTTACAGCTTAAAAATCTTTCAAGCAGATGGAGAATTTTCCCAGGAAATTATCCCGTACTAACTCTGTGTACACAGAAGCGTAATAACCTGTCATCGCTGCTTGAGTGTTAATCATGTTTGAAAGTATTCTGAGGGCATAGATGAAGCAGGATTTTTGCTTGTATTCAGTTCGTCCACATGATGCTTCCACTTGACCTGCATATCTAGTATGACGACGACATAGTTTTTCTGGTTTGTCGATTTTTTATAGTTCATATTTAATTATTTCCCAATAAAAATCTTATAATTTAGGTTTCAACATTTAATGCAAGTTCGTTTTGTGAACAGTAAGCAGTAAGAATTTATTAAGTTCAGATAGGCATAAACAACCCCCACCTTTAGGATAGACACCGGTATAACTGGACACGTGTATCTCCTTCTTGGAGACCGACAAGAGAGTATCAATACTAGAGTTAGTCAAGAGGGCAGGAGCGAAAATCACAAAAACACAAAAAGAACACAAAAATGTTGATGCTGTCAAGGACAACATCTCGATAAATTCCAGCATTCCTGGGCAATGGATGTGCACTGGCAAGATTAAATAATTCGATAAATTAATAAGAATAATCAACAACGATGCCATATATTTAAGTGTTGATTATAAAAAAAAACCAAGAAAAATAAATTAAGAAATGAAATTATTTTATACTCACCCATTCACTCAGCTCAATACTGTCTATTCCTTCGCGCATTTTTTCCTGTTCCACGGTAAATAATAATAAATCATAATACCACAACGTACTTTCATACACCTCATCGCTTCCTGCCTGTTTCGAATTTTCAACTTTCTTTAATTCTTTGCGGAAACTGTCGCGTAGACTTTTAATCTTTTTCACGACGAATTCCTTGTCTGCGTAGACGTAATATGATCTGCTGATGTCGATTAATTGTTGATATGCGGCATTTTTCTTTGCTTTGTTGCAGTATTCTTTCGACTTTACCTTCCACAAACAGGGGTTACTTTTGTAACAATCAATGAATGATGTTAAAAAGTCACCTTCAGCTTTATTTTTTGCCATATTCGATTTTGCAGCGTGCGTAGTTAAAGCCGATAGATAAACGGGAGCGCTACCAGTTCAACACGTACTAGCGGAGAGCTGCTGCGAACTGAGTGAATTTCGTAGCGCCAGACCGCTTTGTAGCTCGACAACATGGCATAGCGTTGCGAACCGTACGTTTTTCTCGCTCGAATGCAGCGCCAGTGCGGCCAAATGCTGTTTCATTGGGCCGACGCAACGTTTCGTATTGCTGCGCTAGCGAAGCAGCCAGCTGATGCATCGCTTTCTATGCCACTCCCGTCCTTTGCCACCGCAAAAAGGTTGAAAGAAATCCTGGCAGATCACACCGATCTTTGATCTGGTCTTCCCTGATAAACCTTACAATTATAAGTTTATAACACAAGTTTGAATTACATATAAACATAGAGAGAAGCAAGAGATTGTTCTTTTTTTTATTTCCCAAGAGTAAACAATCAGTTTTTTTACAGTTAAATTTAAAATGCATTAAGAAAATAATAATAAATAATAGTGATCTTCTAAATTCGTATAAACTAACCAATAATTGTATTCTGATTTTTTTCTGATATGCCATACCTCTTTTAATTTCTACATTGTCATTAAATTCGTTACCGTACACTGGCCTTCCTACTCGTCCAATAAGGCATTATTCTAACATGCAGTTGGATACAAGTTGGATTTATAATTATTATATCTTCGTCAATAACCAACGCAATGCATTAAAAGTTAATCATTCCATATGGTTACTTTTTGTATAGAGGGTTCTTTTTGGACGTCAGGTTTTTGAAAAGAAAAATGAATCTGAAATGCAAAAAATGGAAATACTTACTGACTTTACATTTTCAAAACCCATGTTTTCATCCCAGTTTTATCAAAATTATCCTAATTTTCAGTTGTTTTTCCACGAATAAGTTTTGATAATGTTGCATTTTTCGACAAAAAATCAATAGAATGGTAGTTTATTTATTTAAGAAACCCTAAATGAACATGGGAAATTACTTTGCTATACAAATTGTATTTTTGCAACTAGGTAATTATAAATTTGTATTTATTTGAGACGTTTTATTATTTAGTAAAACAAAGAAATGCAGGGTGATGTTACTTAAACTATACTATACTATGCTTAATTTATTGACGTTGATATAGAGCATCCGCTCCAGATCTTTTATTCCTATGAATAAATTGGAGCATTTACGTCAAAATATTGAACAGAACGAGAATTCTCATGAGCATAAAGCATATAGTCATGTTTATTCTTATCACATATTTTCTATATTTTCTTGTCATTTTCTAGACATTCAACAGAAGTTCCACTGCATTATACAGTCGTACATATTATCTCATTTCATTTGTTTATTCAATTCCGCATAAAATGTTCCTATCCAGTTATTCTAAAATGGAAGTTTGCTGCTTTTACCTTCTACATATTAAAATGACAGGTTTGAAAGTTAAACAAAATACAACAAATATCACCAAATTACTAATGGACTTGATGGAACATTGTTATTGCATACTGTTGTACAGGCTGGACCATGTTAATTTTAACATTTCATTATCTTCATGTTTGCTTCCTGCAATGAAATTTACACAGCTTTTCTTGTACAAAGGGAGTCATATTTTTTTAATTTGTTTTAAAATGAAATGGACTATATTTCTGTATATTTTTGAATTCTTTCCAGCGTTTTAGTGCTAGTTTTTACAGTTTTCGAGTTATTTCCTTATTTGTGCAAAAAAACATTATTTTACGAAACAAATTATATCCAACTACTGGATTTTTAAACACTTTCCAATAAAATGTTTCAAACACATGCATATTTATAGTTTTATGTAGAATCATAATAATCAATAGCAAATTTATTTTACCATTTAACAAAATAAAGCGATATGGTTTCATATAATCGACGTAAAAACGCAATTATCTCCATAGCCACTAGATCCTAAATAAATCAACACCAGATCACACTCCCTGAATTTTATTGTTATTATCATACATCTGGTGGCATGGAAACATTTATTTCGACATTAGAATAAATTATACTTACATATGATGGAGGTAATACAAATACGTTGCTTACAACCAGAACTATGACGAAGTCGAAAGCGACGGACAAAAACGAATACGGTATTGAACCGAGCAGAATTCGGTCCAAAATATTACCGAAACTTATACGTTACATAAACTAAGAAATCCTCAACACTTTAAATGTACTATAGGTTCCTACGTGTATGCTGATATTCAATAAAGCATTTATTACGCATATACAATCTCGCAGCAGTAATTAAAATCGTTCATATCTACGATGTAGGTTTGATCTTCGCATAATACCTTTACCATTAAATAAAACTAATACCATTAAACTTAATGTGGTACTTGAATTATATCTGAAAAGGGGATTTGATGTTTAGTTGAAATGAAAAATGACGATCAGTTACCAGAGTCGCAAAACATCACCGAAAACATCATGCTGGCGTATTTTGATGAACACAGCAAAAGCCCCTATTCTTTGGCCATACTATAGCAGACTACACGCATGTTTAAATATGTATAGAATATTGATATTTCGCAGTTTATGCGATTGCAAGCGATTAAAAAGCGGCCTGTGTGTGGTTATGTGTTGTACGTTTGACATATGGCATTTGATATCAATCGATATCAATGTGTACCAGTCTTAGAAAAAAAGTTACTAATAACGATGTTACAATTTGTTAATTGTAACACCGAAAATTGTGTTACAATGTGTGCATTGTGAATGCAAAGTAAAAAAAAAACTTATTTTTTAATTACCTCGTAGTTATTCATAAATAATGCATGACGAGGGTGCAAGCACGCAGTTGCTGTCGTCATGTGGTTGCACAGGAATGAAGAACCTGCACCCACAGATACCATTTGCTATTAAAAAAATCCAGACTTTCAAGTGTAGGAACCGCATTGAAGTTTCTAACAATAGAGGAATTTGTAAAACCGGTGGATCGAGGCGTTAGTAACTTCACGAGTGGGGTTTTCTTAGATGCAGGTTTTATTGAAGGTATTGTAAATAGTGCAGTCATTTTGGTCGCAAAACATTTCCAATTCTTATTAAAGGTGTTAGTAGTTGTAAGAAAACAATACAAACATAATGATTTACTTGCCTCAGAAATGGCAACATCTAGCTTCTTCTTGACGTTGCTCAATACAGATTTACTTCGATAATGTGGCTTCAAACTAACCTGGGCTCCCTTTTCTTTGTTAGTTGGAAAGTCTGCAGACGAGCTTGGGAGGACAGTGCCTTCTTGCACTTTGTGCACCTTAGTCTCTGCATTTTCATTTTCCTGTTCTTCCACACCAGTGGCGATGAGTTCCTGTTCAGCAGCCTTCATAATTTGTTTCCTTTTTGTTTTTATGATGGTGTCCTGTTTGTGATCGACGTGGCAGTCAAATTTATGAGGTATAACATTCTTTTTCAAGAACTTTTTCCCACCCACAAGCTTCCACTTTATATAATTGTCCATGTCATGTTCGAGCTGAAAGTAGATAGGAAACTTATTATTAAATAATCACCGCCAAAATAACTTACATCAAAATGATCTTCGCAAGCATAGCACGCTGTTTTCATTGAGATATCTTTCGGATTTCGTCTAACCGCCTTTATCCAAATTTTACGTGCGTTTTCCTCAGTGGGAACCGTAAGGAAAACTTTATCAGGCGTCTGTATCGAGGTGTTGTTACAATTTGGTACAATGCACCACTTATATCCCGTTCGTTTCTCCATTGCCGTTTATTCGTTGTCCACTCTGATATCAACCACCTAGCCGACTGAGCGCTCGCCGCCCGTACCCGTGCGTCGTGTTCTCACCAACCGTATGACGTCAGGGCCGTGCGGCCTTGATAGACAGCTTTGTGGCGCGCTCTTAGCACAGATCATACAGATACGAAACTCGCAGGAAACAACAGGTTCCTATTACATTTTTTTATTCAAATGGGAAGTGGCATACCATACTCCAATGCAGTCAAATGACACGTGGTCAGTTCTTTACATTCTCAGTGCTAGTAGGAGACACCATGGATTTTTTATTCAGTCTCAGAAGAACTAACAAATAATCAAATTCTGGTATAGCTATTATCAAATTAATAACAAGACACCTTAATTTAGAGCATTTCCGTACATCGACACATATAGTTCCCGTATCAGGAAATTTTTGGAGGTGTGGTCAGTACAGTTGTTTTCCATTCCGCCACGTAAAGTGATGATGTTTTGTGACGTCAATACCATCAAATGGGATTCAAGGTCAGAAAATACGTGCCGCCAGACCAAAGGTGCCGACACGAAGTTTCATATCTGGTTAATCTGTGCTCTTAGTCCGGTTTAAAGTTTGAAATTCAATAACAATTTAGTGCAACAATTTTAAGCGGAAAAATTTTACACACTGTTTTTTTACTATCTAAGGGTTTTATTGGTTAAGTTAGGTAAAATCCTGCAAGACCCTTATTGCATATACGTAAGATTTAAGGTCAACACAACATAACAATAAAATGTTGAACAACGAAATTTGATTGTTGCCTTATATCAATAATAATTGCGGCCTCTAGATTTATTAAAGTTGTTTTTTATGTTGCTTTCTTTTAAATTGTGATAGTTTACTCTTGGGAAAATTTAAGAATTTTCTGTTTTGCATCCATTCTGTATGAATCAAAACTATGATTTGGCTATGGCATTTTAGATAGAGTTACTTTTTCTCGGGAAGTTAGGTCCATCTGGGGACACACTGTATTATTGAAGTTTGCGAGAATTGCTTTTGATCTTTTCAAATATCTATTGGATGTTTTATTCTATGATACACTGCTCAAAAAAATTAAAAGACACTTTTTTCGAAACCTGTACCTTTTTAAATAACAGTTCTAGGCAAATCAAATTTGGTAAGCTTTATGGGCGTATATTTTACTAAAGAGAATTACAAAAACAATGTTTCAAGTCTTAGTTACTTTTAAGTTATACTTAAAAGCGTAAATTAATAACGCAAAATAAAATGGAAATGACTGTCGTAGTATCGATGACAGTCGGGTTTTCTGTGGATTGTTGAGGTTTAATACAGTGTATGCCTTCCACGAGCACGAATCACTTCCTCACACCTGCGTGGCATACTTCGCACTAGTCTGCGAAGAGATTCTTGGGGTATACTTTTCAATTTCTCAATCAGGGCTTGGGTCAGTTCCTGTATGGTTAGTGGTGGATTAGGGTGCTTGCGAACACGGCGGTCAAGCTGATCCCACACGTGTTCAATAGGATGAAGGTCACGACTTAACGCCGGCCATTCCATAACCTGAATTCCACGTTCTTGTAAAAAGTTTCTGGTGATGCCGGCGGTATGTGGCTTTGCATTGTCCTGCATTAGGATGAAATTTTGACCGACGCCATATGCAGCAGGCACCACATCAAGGTCATCCAAGATGTTTTTGATGTAATTCACCAGGAACCACAACAAAATCAGTTCTGTTGTCTATACTGATTCCAGTCCAAACCATCACAGATCCACAACCAAATCTATTCACTTCCTGTATAGTAGCGGCTGCGTAGCGTTCACCAGGACGTCTATATGCACGTACTCGACCGTCGCAACGAGTTAAACGAAATCTTGGCTCGTCTGGAAACAGTACAGGCGTCCAGTGACGAAGTTGCTAATTTCTGTGATCCAGAGCAAACCTCGCGCTGATTTGTGATGCTCCGTAAGGCGTGGTGCGCGGACAGGTCTTCTTCGTTTCAAATCGCTTCTTTTAATCTGTTTCTAACAGTTTGATCAGAAATTTCTATTCCATGTGCTCGTCTTACGTCGTTTAGGAGGTCTCGTGATGTGGCAGTACGCTGACGTAGAGAGGAAATGGCAAGAAATCGGTCTTGATTTTGTGTAGTTGTCCGATTTCGACCTTGTCCAACTCTTCTAACATATTGGCCAGTCCCCCGAAACCGATTCCATAAACGCTGAATAACAGAAGGGGAAACTGGATGGTCCCTGCTAACATGTCGAATAGTGGCCATGCTGAATAAGGGCGCCAGCACGAGCAACTTGCACTTCACTAAGATGCCTCATTTGACTTCTAATGTCGTTTCTAATCAACGAAAATTGACTACTGAATTCATTTGTCATCTTTAGTAGGTTTCATACGTGAATTCAAAGCATACTTGTCATTTTTTCCATTTTGTTTTGCGAAGAGTTGTAACATTGTTTTTGTAATTTTCTTTAGTTAAATATATGCCCTTAAAGCATACCAAATTTGATTTGCCTAGAACTATTATTGAATAAGTTACAGGTTTGGAAAAAAGTGTTCCCATAATTTTTTTGAGCAGTGTATATAGTATTCTATTCTACTTTAGTCTACTGGCTTTAATATCTTGACTAGACGTGAAGAAAGTTCAATATTAATGCATCACTTCTTGTTTGCTGGTTGATTGCCATTGCGTGCAACGTAGTGCTAAATATTGTTAATGTACTTTTTGTAACATTCGCCTAATTTCTTTTTTTTTATATTTTAAGGCCATGGATAAACATATGAAGAAGGAAAAAGGATTGAAATCAGTGTGCGTGTCTAGAAGAAATGCGATTACACCGACCAACGGTGAGTAATGATTGTTATGTACAGTTTCCAATTACCTACACAGAAGAGTAAACGTCTCCTTGGTAATTTTCCATCTTAGAATGAATTATATCGTCCTATTGGAAAACAGGATTCTAAATTTATCCTGCCGATATAAACAAATTAGAACCGGCGCGTATCGTTATGTTAAACGAAAACGAGAACTGTTTATATTATGGTGTATTTTTATAGTTAAAGTTTTCCGCGCCGCACTTAATTTCGGATGTTGTTGCCCCAGTGAAAGAAATTCCAATAACCCCAGCATTTTTACTAGCTCCGAATTGCAAATCCTAACACTGGTTTAGCAACATCCTTACGATTATTTCAATTTCTTGTCAGTTGAGTTTTCGAGCATTAGGCATCATAATTATTTTGTAAAGTCAACAGGACACATCATTTTATTTTGTTTAGTCGATATGTGAGATGTCTGGTTTCAATTCTTGATAAATACCTACAATCAGTGGTGTTCCCATAGGGTATACTACATATACACCGTATACTCCAAAGCATGTTTAGACATACTGCGTATACTCTCAATCACGTCGTACATCGGCCGCGACTGGACTGATACGCCTAAGCAAAGTTGAACTTTTTATTATTTTTTATTATGTGTGTTTGAATAGAGGCATAATACCTATATGGAATGGAAATATATTAGAATTATTAAAGCAATATACGACCAATGTGAAGCAAAAATCAAGTTAGAGAGCGAAGGGCTAAGTTTCCGGATAGAGCGTGGAGTCAGACAGGGTGACCCAGCTTCACCAATGATTTTTAATGTAGTGCTAGAACATCTTTAAACAACTCCAATGGGATCACTACGGTATAAATGTTAATGGCGCCCGTCTCAGTAACCTTAGATTTGCGGACGATATTGTACTCTTGGCAAATTCATTCGAGGAGCTGCAAGTGATGTTTAACGATATAAATGAAAAAAGCAAAAATGTCGGACTGGAAATAAACTACAACAAAACCAAAATAATGACCAACGATGGAATATGACGGACACAAAATAGAATGTGTTACAGAATTCGTATATTTGGGACAACTAATAGCATTTAAAAGCAAAACTCATAAAGAAATCCAAAGAAGAACTACCGCGGCTTGGTCGAAATTCTGGAGGTTAAAATTAATTATGAAGGGTAATATCCAGATGCACCTCAAGAAGAAAGTATTTGATGCATGCATACTCCCCTGTCTAACGTATGGCTGTCAAACGTGGGCGCTAACTAAAAAGGATGAAACAGCACTTAAAAGATGCCAAAAAAGATGGAGAGACGTATGGTTAGCATCACATTGAAAGACAGGGTACGAAATGAAATACTAAGAAATAAAACAAAACTGAAGGACGTCATACTTACTGTCAAAACATTAAAATAGAAATGGGCTGGACATGTTATGCGGATGAATAACGACCGATGGACAAAGGTAACGACGGAATGGACACCATTATACCAAAACAGAAGAAGAGGTAGACAATATAGAAGATGGCGAGACGAAATCGACACGTCAGCTGGAAGTCTATGGTGCAGGAAATGTGTAGATAGAGAGAAGTGGAAACGACTGGGAGAGGCATATGCCCAACAATGGTCTTAACCATTTGTAATAAATGTCACTCACATAAAAATACAGCTAGGAATGGAATATATATATTTTGTATTTAATTGATGTAATTTTGATATTATTTTTTTCCATTTATTTTCTAGATTTGTATACTATGCTTTTATGGTTAATAAATGCTATATTATTACCTATATGTATTTGCTACAAAGAATGTTTTGACTCAAATAAACCTTCTTTGAAGCAAATAAATATATTTTTGCCTATCGTAAATGTGTTACGTCTCAAGCTAAGAAAAGTAAATGTGGAGCTAGTAATGTCGATGCTGTTACTGCAGGTCCATCCGTATCCTCACATAAGGACCGCATTCATGATGCTCGTAGCCATCACGATTTTTATTTCGCCTTCATTATGGACTAGTGTAGGGCTGGGCAAAAAAGTCGATCGATAAGATATATCGTTCGATCTTCTTATTTGACAGGTCGATCTGATCGATCCAATGATCTGATCGGTCTTTTCGATTTGATCGATCTAGTGATGCATTATAGGCGCATTCAGATTACATAATCGATTAAAATCGATTCTTGAAATAACCGAGATAACTCGATTATAATTTTTGATAAGTTGTACACCGCCTCGTCATCAACTTCGCCGCTCATATAAACCCAATAAATCATCAACCCAAAACTGTATGTCAGATCAATCTGATCGATCTTTTTAATCGATCTCAAATTGTGATCAAAGACCGATCACAAACTTTTAAGATCGCCCCCCCCCTCAGACTAGTAAGTAGGCGAGTCTCAGACTAAGCATTCATGGTTGGCTACAGAAAACTACATCATCTAATTTGAAAAATCTATTTCAGTTCAAATAATGGCTGCTGGAAGTAATAGGCAACACCGACTGGCTTCGTAGAATCTTCCGTAGAATTTTCATTAAACGATGTCTTAAAAGATTATACGGGTGTATAATTATTATAGCGTTTGAAAGGTTTCATCGACAAACTCTACGCATACTATCATCAAAAACCAAAGAATTCGAGGGGTTTGGCAAAAACTAGCACAAAGGTAGGCATTGAAATGAAGAAAATAGGTCATGTCTTGAATGTACGTTGGTCTGCAAGCAGTTTTCGAACTGAAGAAGATGTTTAGAACAATTTCCCGGCTCTACATGCATACAGTAGTCAAGATCGCGACGCAGCAGCTGGACTAAAACGAAAACTGTTATCTGAATTTTTCCTACAAGAACTTGGGCGTTTCTATGACGTTCTGTGCGAACTAGGAATTTTATCTTGTATCAGAGATGTATAGAACTATCAGAATTCTGGAAAACCGAACAAATAACACAATTTTAGAAGAACTAAAGGTAAGACGGTAAGACTAAGAGAGCTAATAGGTAAATATGCAATATTTTGTTTGTATTTTAGGTGATTGACGAAGTAACTAAAACAGTTAGTGACGACGCCAAAGGGGTGAATGAAGTTAACAGTGATTTTCTGATATAAATATCACAATAACCGATTTGAGAACTCGCCTAATTATTAAAAATGTATCGTATTTGGTTTTCCTCTCTATGGTCCTTCAGTTGCAGATTTCACTTCGCGATTATACGTAAAGATTTGGCTCCAAGGCCAGCGATCGGAAATTGAACATCTCGTGACAAAGCAAAACAACGCCGTCAGGAAGCGATGAGTAGCGCACAAAATTTTTGTCAATATATTTACTCTCTATATATATTTTTGTTTGGTTTTGAATAAAAAAATTAATAAAAAAGATTCTGAAACTTTCTTGTTACTTCTTAACTCCATCTCTTGCAATGAGAAAAATCGGGCACTAAATGGATATCCGGTAGTACCTATACTCTTTAAAAAAAATGACGGGAACATCACTGCCTACAATATAATTCGAATTATCTCCGTATTCTATCAAAAGAAACACTTTAACTTCGTTGTTTATGAGTTGGTATGTTTCTCTTTTCAACGCAATTCCACCGCCTCGCAAGATCAGATATCATTCTAACTCCGACGTTGGAATCAAGATCTGCCGCCCGGGACCTGCAGGATGGATGTGGGACTTTTTAATTTGCTACTAGTGTCAAGTTATTTTGTTTGTTTCTTCTTCGATAAAATCTCCACCAGTAACCAGGTAGAACCCAGATGACAGAGGCTAGAAAGGTAAATATTGATGTATCCACAGGCGAGCTTGAAACTATTGATTTTCCTTTGTTCAAATCCAAAGAATTCGATGGGCTTGGCAAAAACTAGCACAAAGGTAGGCAT
Source organism: Aphodius sticticus (assembly GCA_963966075.1). Classification (NCBI taxonomy): domain Eukaryota; kingdom Metazoa; phylum Arthropoda; class Insecta; order Coleoptera; family Scarabaeidae; genus Aphodius; species Aphodius sticticus. The sequence goes on from OZ014510.1 coordinate 22,946,322, forward strand.
TGAAATGAAGAAAATAGGTCGTGTCTTGAATGTACGTTGGTCTGCAAGCAGTTTTCGAACTGTAAAAGATGCTTAGAACAATTTTCCGACTCTACATGCATACAGTAGTCAAGATCGCGATGCAGCAGCTGGACTAAAACTAAAATTGTTATCTGAATTTTTCCTACAAGAACTTGGGCGTTTCTATGACGTTCTGTGCGAACTAGGAATTTTATCTTGTATCAGAGATGTGTAGAACTATCAAAATTCTGGAAAATCGAACAAATAACACAATTTTAGAAGAACTAAAGGTAAGACGGTAAGACTAAGACAGCTAATAGGTAAATATGCAATATTTTGTTTATATTTTAGGTGATTGACGACGTAACTAAAACAGTTAGTGACGACGCCAAAGGGGCGAATGAAGTTAACAGTGATTTTCTGATATAAATATCACAATAACCGATTTGAGAACTCGCCTAATTATTAAAAATGTATCGTATTTGGTTTTCCTCTCCATGGTCCTTCAGTTGCAGATTTCACTTCGCGATCATACGCAAAGATTTAGCTCCAAGGCCACCTATCGGAAATTCAACATCTCCTGACAAAGCAAAACAACGCCGTCAGGAAGCGATGAGTAGCGGACAAAATTTTTGTCAATATATTTACTCTCTAAATATATTTTTGTTTGGTTTTGAATAAAAAAATTAATAAAAAAGGTTCTGAAACTTTCTTTTTACTTCTTAACTCCATCCGTTACAATGAGAAAAATCGGGCACTAAATGGATTTCCGGTAGTATATTCTTTAAAAAAATGATGGGAACATCACTGCCTACAATATAATTCGAATTATCTCCGTATTCTATCAAAAGAAACACTTTAACTTCGTTGTTTATGAGTTTGTATGTTTCTCTTTTCAACACAATTCCACCGCCTCGCAAGATCAGATATCATTCTAACTCCGACGTTGGAATCAAGATCTGCCGCCCGGGACCTGCAGGATGGATGTGGGACTTTTTAATTTGCTACTAGTGTCAAGTTATTTTGTTTGTTTCTTCTTCGATAAAATCTCCACCAGTAACCAGGTAGAACCCAGATGACAGAGGCTAGAAAGGTAAATATTGATGTATCCACAGGCGAGCTTGAAACTATTGATTTTCCTTTGTTCATCACTTCAAATGTGTCCGTAGGGCAGCATTAACCCGATCCACCAAACAATAGGTTTTGTCGCTAGGTCATGTACATACCTGCATGTAAAATAATATTGATTATTATACTAAACATTAATAGTCCAGGCGTCAGCGCTAAAAAAACAGTGGATAGAGGTACTGCTTCGGATCATCTAATTTGTTTTTATTGGCTTTTTATCAGTAAAGATGAAATTCTGAAAATATAATTAGAATATATGATCGACATCTTTTGTTTAAACAAATCAACATATGGCTTTATCGTTTTCTTGGTATTATCTCGGAAATGGCCGGCTCTATCACACTTTTCTTTTCAATTTGTTAGTCATCAAATTTCTCATTTGATTTTTTTTTGTCAATGGAAAATAAAATTTTGTTCACATGTGTTTTTCAAGCAGGGACGTCAAGAACGCAAAACCCTGTGTCATCCTTTTATACCGAAACCCATTTTACATTTACAATGTACATAAACTTACCAAACTGTTCCTAATTTTTAATGGTCTTCTTCCCGACAATTTTCAGATGTATGGCAATAAATTTTGTATGAATTCACCGTGTCCAAATATTGAAGAAAAAAAACAGGTTAAATTAAATTACTTCCTTAATATTAGCGCTGGCAGTATATTAAAGTGTTGTAATATATTATTGGCCGAAGTTGTTAGTGTCGAAAATAGTTCCAAATAAACATTTGATGCATCAGTAAAACCGCAAGGTACTTTCACTGCAAAAAAAACTACTTTATCGCAACACCCTGTATAGTGTAAAGTAATAGTTATATATGTCACAAGTGCCGAAAGTACGGAATAGCGCGACGAGCGGTAATGTGGCGCGGTAATGTGGCGACGGCGGAGCATCGCATGTGAGCGAGTCGCGCTATGTAGTTTTCGGCAGAGTGACATACAACGTTTTTTGTGCTGCTTTTTGAGTAAATCTATATTTAAAAAAAAACAATAAAAAAATGGTTATACATCTGTATAAGAAATGTTAGGTTGGTACCACTTCGACGAAACTGTCAAAACTGTCACCGTAAATCTGTTTTCTTCTATTTTGAAACATGTCAAAATCTCTAAAACGGTTTGTATTTGAAAAAATCCTCGGACACGTTGATTTTGAATTACCAAAGTACACATTGTTTTTTACTATCAATTGTTTTTAATTATGCCATCATCAACACATATTTTAAATGAGATCTATTAATCTTATGGTAATACAAAGTTTACGGTCATACATAAGAAATCTTGTCTTGAAAAAGGCGATTGAAAATTGGGGTAATATTGGTAACTTTTGTTTGTTAATGGCAAGCGAATCCATTATTTCCACGTTTGACAGAAACAGAGACGGCGTGACATCTTTCATCTCACTTTAATTTCATTGGGGGGAAAACAAAGCAAAAGCGCCATAAGAGATCATGTATTTCTGGCTTTCTAAATCAACTTAAAATAAACCATTTGGTGCGAAAGTGATTCAGCTTATATTTCTTTCTGGGTGTGTGGACCTTATTGAATAAGTTTTGAAGCTGATTTTGAAATATTTCACAGTGATTATTATTCAAAACGATGTTTAAAAGTGACTTCGAAAATGAGGTTATGTTTCAAACGCGTGTTTTTTGCTTTAGTGTTAGTTTTAAAACGGGCAAAATTTGTAGCGTGGCTAACTGCAGGTCGAAAAGCCATCGAGATAAGGAAATTTCCTTTCATATTATTACCAAAAGTCCTCAAGCCAAATTATCCCAACAGTTTGTTGTCGCATTTTAGAAGGGAACGATAGCTATAGGCCATTAAGAAAGATTCTAACTTGTCTGAAGGCCAACTACAATATTGAAGGGTTTGCAGTATGCGTTTTATTGCAGGTACGAGTTATATGAAATATAGATGTGAAATATTTGTTTATAAGGTGTCATTTTAAGGTAAACCAGCTCGAAGAGTGCTCGAAATGATGACCATCCCGATTGCGTGCCACGTAGGGCTGTTCGAGTTATCTAAAACTTCAAGTCTCGAATTTCGAGTTGGTTCGCATTTGTTCGGTTAAAATTCGAGTCTCAATACCAAAAGCGAGCGATTACGTGTAATCAAGCATATTGGCTTGAATAAACGTCAAAGCATTAGTTGTATCCAAGCAGTGGTATGATAGAACAAAATTTTAGTGTGACAAAATGACAGTTAATCAGACCGACTTGTGTACGGTACGAAAAAGGCGGGCGCGCGAACAGCCCTAGTGCCCTGCATGACGTTCGTGCAAAAACTGTCAATTATATAATCAGGAAATAAAGTGTAATATTGTACTTATCACATTATTCTACTCATATTCTACATACATTTCAGATTTTTTAAATAATAAATCGAATAATTTACAATCATTGTTTTATTGATTTATTCTACCTCGACTACTCCCTTGCCTTCAGGCTTCTTTAGATAAAATTTCAGGTAAGACAATTGTTTTGTGATACTGCAAACAAATGTAAAATCCCAGAATGGATCGTCTCTAAAAAATCGATGCAGAACATGTTCGTTTTTGGACTATACAACAAAGCCAATATTGGCGATGTGTAATTTGAATTTGATAACAATAAGCATGTCCTAGTTGGTTAAAATCCTCACTGTATTGAATATTTTCCATAATAAACCTACAAAAAACACGCGTTTCAAACATAACCTCACTTTCTGAAGTCACTTTTTAACATCGTTTTGTATAATACTCACCGTGAAATATTCCAAAATTAGCTTCAAAACATAATCACACACCCAGAAAAAAATCCAAGCTGAATCACTATCGTATCAATTGGTTTATTTTAAGCTGATTTAGAAAGCCAGAAATCCATGATCTCTTATGTCGCTTTTGTTTTGTTTGCCCCTCAATGAAATTAAGAGAGATGCAAGATGTCACGCCGTCTCTGTTTTTGTCAAACGTGGAATTGATGGATAGGACCTTTCGATTGATTTATTTGCGCTGAATACGAATTTGAGGTGACTCGGGCATATCACGTCAGGTTATTGCGTTTTTTGTTGTTTATTTTACGAAGGCGCCCGCACACCATTTCAGGATACTTTCAACTTTTAAAATTTGAGGAAAAAAATACAGATTACAGTATACTCTCAGATGTTCAGATAGTCAGTTCACCAAATCCATGTGCCCTAGAGTTATCAATATTTTACTATTTTTAATTCAAGAAAAAATGGGGTTTCATTTAAAAAGTGACGATGAAAATGTGTATTCTAATAATTCAAAATCGAGGTCTTATGAAAAGGACTTTTGAAAATAACAAACTAGAGATGGGAAACTTTTTGTCATAAAGTGTAGGAGTTTCCTCTAATACGAATACAGAATAATGAGATTGCTTATGTATTTAATTATAAAAAAAGATTATTGTATAAACTATAGTACCTAAACCCTTCTCACGGCAATACTTTGTTTTGTCCGAGTGTTTAATTTGGATATCAAATCATGCGGCCATCAAGAGAGAACACGGGATGCAAATTCGTTTCGTGCTGGGCATCAATTCAATTCATGCTGTAGGTAACAATTAATGATAGGGCGGAATTGTGTCTGCCCTTCAACGCTCCTCGTCTCTATCAAAATAAAGCAACGCAACAACACCCAGAAAAAAGAACCAAGGGGAAGGACCAGAACGAAAAATGATGGTCAGACAATCGAGCTCGCTAAAGCGAACCATGATTAATTTTGAACAATCGTCTCCGACCTCTCTCTCCATGCTGCGAATTATCCATGTTACTATTTTTAATTCAAGAAAAAAAAAATAGGGTTGTCAACTATTGACGGTTAGAAATTAAATTTTTCACAATATAGTGTATTTTAAATAGAAAAGAAAAGGATGATTGCTTTACAACTCTCAGCAACTGAGTAGTTAATACACAATTAGCTTGACAACTTTTGGAGACAATTTGCAGGTAGTGGTCGACAAATACTCAGCGGTCGAATTTTTCACAATATAGTGTATTTTAAATAGAAAAGAAAAGGATGATTGCTTTACAACTCTCAGCAACTGAGTAGTTAATACACAATTAGCTTGACAACTTTTGGAGACAATTTGCAGGTAGTGGTCGACAAATACTCAGCGGTCCTTAATCATTGTGGACACTATTATTACATAAATTGCGGGAGTTGCCTCTAATACGAATACAGAATAATGAGATTACTATGTATGTAATTATAAAAAATCTGATGTGGCCAGGCACATGACTTTATCATACTATATATAAAATTAATAGTTTAGCTGCATGAGATTCTATTTGATCGAGATCGGGTATGTCTGCATTAAAATAAAACTAGTAGAACTAGACAAATATCTCGATTAAAGCTGCGTTCGGATATTGTACTCCGTTGACAGCGGGTACACAGTCCAAATGACACTTACGTGTTATTGGGTGTAAAAAGTGTAACGGTGTTCAATATCCGAACGCAGCCTATATTGACAGTAGCATTTTCAAGACATTAGCGTTTGACACTAGCTACTGTCATTAGAATCAAAATAATCTGACATATCCTGGCTACTAGTTTTAAAGCAGTACGCCCGATCTCGATGAAATAGAATTTGCTCATGCGGCTAAACTATAAATTCTACCAAAAAATGTCATATACATAAATTATGGAAAATTTCCTCTCCTTTAATTTATTATTTAACTATTTTGACGACATTACACAAATAGCGGCTCATTTGCAAAATCTTCGAAAAATGCTATGAGTAAACCACCAGTTCCTTTGGACCCTTTTCAACAGAAAGCTTTTCAGCTCTAAGTTTGCTTATAAAACTTCTAAATATGAAGTTTCGTCCCGATACCATTAGTAGTTTCTCCGGAATCGTCTCCACAAAAACGGGTACACACACACACACATACACACACACACACACACACACACACACACACACACACACACACACACACACACACAGACATTTTTTTGTACCTTGGTCAACAATGTTCAGGGGACCCAAAAAGACATATTTCCGCTAAAATCTCAAAAAATTTTTTTGGCATGATTACAATACTTTACATACTGCGTATGATAAAGTAAAAAAGATTATTATATAAAATATAGTACCTAAACCCTTCCTACGGCAATACTTTTTTTCGTCCGAGTGTTTAATTTGGACATCAAATCCTGCGGCCATGAAGAGAGGACACAGGATGCAAATCCATTTCGTGCTGGGCATCGTTACATGCTGTAACATTAATGATAGGGCAGAATTGTGTCTGCCCTTCAACGCTCCTCGTCTCTATCAAAATAAAGCAACGCAACAACACCCAGAAAAAAGAACCAAGAGGAAGGACCAGAACGAAAAATGATGGTCAGACAATCGAGCTCGCTAAAGCGAACCATGATTAATTTTGAAGAATCGTCTCCGACCTCTCTCTCCGTCCAGCAGCCTCAACAAGGACGGACGGCAGGTCTGCGCGTTATTTATCGTCCTTTGGTTGTGTTGCCAACGGGACTCCAAAGATCGAACACGTGCACGCCGAGATGGCTCCGGGAGGGAGGCGAGGAGGCATCGGTGAGGTAGTGGAGGTGTTCTTTTGGGTCGACTAGGGGGATAGGTTACATCTCGTCGGACCGGTTCAGACCTTGGCCACTGTGTTACACCGATGTGTTTCTTTGTTTTTTACGAGCCAGCTCCCGCTCCCGACCACTATGGTACCGCGCAGCGCGATTGCCGGGGCAAGGGGGCGACCCAGAAACGTGACCGAGCTCCTCGAAGGTGACTTGGGTATATCCGCCTTAATATGAGACCGGTACGATCCATCGCTCTTCAAGAGCGTACCAAAGGGACGGGAGACACACCAAAAGGAATAAGCAGAGGACGGCAACCATTATCGTCTTGGTCTTTTTACCATGGGGCAACTTTCAATTATTAGCCGAAGAAGCGGCCAATTACACGAAAAGACTTTGTTGCAAAAGAAGGTACAGAATGTAGGCACTGTGGTCTCGTCAACTTCATTAGTAATAAGTAGTAATAATGCAATAATCGCTGGTAATTTGATGCAATTTATGGCTTGCCACTCCGTGTTAGGAAGTACTAGTATGAGAAGTAGATGTTTCGACAAAAACTTACAGGTTGTATTTCTGTAACTGAGTTTTTCACAACATTTTCATTTTCACAACGTATCTACTAACAATATATAATTTAAAACAATAAGGCGATAGAGAATTAAGTGACGTTGTCTAGCGCAGCGTTCTTCAATCTTTTTACAACCTGATAAATTCTTGCTTTATACAATTTGTGGACATTGTGGCTGAAGTGGTTATGATGATGAATTAATGTTCAATGTCATTATTAATTAATGATATTATCACTAGAAAGTGGATTAAAAGCTTTTCTGTTTTGCTGGTTTATCATTGTAGTAAACAGCTCAAAATCGTTAAAAATCTCCACGAATTAAGACTGTTTAAATAATTTGTCGCTATTTTATCGTGCTTATTTTTCCTATATATTTTATATATGTGTTCTTATTTTGTCATATAAGTAAGTACGTGCTTATTTTCCCGTCCGGCATCCGTGTCTCGAATGAAAACTCCGTTTATAAACAGTTAATTTACTTCGTGACTTCTTTGTTGTATATCTGCTCCGTGCATTAAAGATTTTCAAAATGTAGTAATTGAAAATATTTTGTATAATGTGCAGTAAAAGTTGCAAATATTTATTTTACTGTTGGTATCTCTTAGTACTTTCTATTTTACAACTATTTTATATTTTGTATTTTCATTTGTCAGTAATCAAATGAAAATGTTACCATTGCTTCAGTAAATTTGGATAAAAAAATATGTTGTTTGGCAATTTTTGCAACTTTTGGTTAGTTTTGTGTGGACTATAAAGTGAATGGTAGTATTTAAAATAAATTTAAAAATAATATAATAGATTCCTGGTATTTAACGTATGTTTATAGTACTTTTTATATTTTTGCGCTTTTTATTTGTTTGTATGTTTTTTTTTTCATTTTTGCCTGCATATTTAATTTCTTTACAGTAGGTAAATATTAAAGAAATACTGATGATACTGATCTCTAATTAACACTGAACATTAATAATCAGAGAGCGAACTGAAAATCTACACACAGAAAAGTGATTATTTGGAACGAGAAAACATAATTTCTTGAATTTATTTACTAGATTCAAATGCATATTTACTTGGATGTAGAAAGTTAGGTATATACAAGAAATGCCACATACTCAATATAAGTAAAATAATTTCTCAGATAAATGCTGTCAACAAATAAATTCTTTCTTTATAAGCACCAATATTGTATTGAAAGAAGTAATTGAATTTTTCGTCCCAAAAATGATAATTTCTCCAACGAAGTAATAGTAAATCCATCCAAGTGCGTATTTACTTGATCCAAGAAGACATTTAATATAAGTAAGTATTGTTTACTGAATAAAAACCCACCAATTATTTAACTGAAGTGATTCTCACTTCTTTCAAGTAATCCCTTTCTCTGGAATAAATATGCGCACCGTGATTTTGTCAAGGTTCGCGTGGTGCTGGCGCCGTAAAGGAGCCTAACCTAGTACGAAAACAACAACGAAGCACCCGTAGGGGATGTGCCTTGTGATTAGTGTACAATAAACGTTTCAACACGGAATAGTTTGATGTAACGCACGCAACAGTTTAGAACGAGTAAGTAAATATAACATACCTATCTTGTTAATTAGCAATAGAAAACGTATTTGTGCCAAATCTTTAAAATTCTTACATTAAGTAGCTAAAAATATTTACCGGGAATAAGAATATACACTTCATTGAAGACTGTTTACTTACTTCACCAGAGTAACCACTTTCTAAAATCTAGTATGTATTCCAAGAAATAAAATTTCTTGGTTGAAGTCAATAATCTCTCGCGTATATACGAACCTACCAACTACTTCAGCTAAGTAATTCTCTCTTCGTTCGAGAGATCACTTTTCTGTGTGTAGTGCGTTGTTACTATTGGTCAGGTTTTTTGTTAGTTTTGGCTGGTTTTGGCTAACAAAAAAAAGTCACACCCATCTCAGCTATATGCCGTTCATGTAATAACTTTCGGTGGAATCACCTTTTGCGGTTGTTCGATGTATTTCAAAATGTATTTTTTCTCTATATACCTGGTATCTATCCTATGATAGATACAATAGAAACTGAATATTTGTCGGTGATTGTTTCTTATGCAAAATTTAAAAAAGTTAAAATAATTAGTTTTGTGTCACGATAACAATAACCTCTGCATTCTATTGATAGGTATTAAATTATTATAATAAATATGACATTCTGGTTGACATCAGCAGAATCAAAAATTTTCCTAAAAGTGGAAACGTGTTGAAATCTTCTTTTTCTTCTACATATTCCTCATTCTACAAAGAGACCTTATCATGTAGCAGCTGTTAATTTTGTTATAAATCCCCGTTATTTATAGCTTGTTATTTATAGGTTGTCTCATTTTAGTGCGTAAAGCACCTAATAATATTGACACAACTACTTTTATTTTAGACATGGGAATTACAAATGGATTAAACTTAAAATAACTCCAAAACTTAACACTATTTTTTCAACCATTTGCAATGTTGGTTCAATCCTTGGGACTACCACATTATTAACATTACACACAAAACCACACATATAGGTACCACAAAAATATAATTTTATTTTAATATTCTCCAAATAAGATGCTGAACTATTGGAATTTCTGTTGGACACCACTGGTGTAACATGTCATTAATTAAGACATCATGCCAACGACAAATAATGCTAAATTAACATCCTTTATTGTAAATTATACCGCAGTAAATTACCAAGAACTATGCCTCAAGAACATGAAAATGTGCGCTAAGGACTTCATTCGCTAATTAATGATTATATTAGTGGTATAGAATTATGAAATGACGTCTACATCATGTATAAAAATCTCAAACTGTACGTAGCTAGAAAATACATTGTAACTTTCGCAAGTATTAAATTGATTATTTTTTATCTCATCAAAATCTGATGATGGAAACAATTTTAAGTAATCCTTTTGTCGTTAGACTGTTAAAGAGGGACGAAAATGATATTGCATCTAGAGTTAATGAGTTAGGACGGGCAACAAAAAATCTAATTTTCTCCATAATCCATAATCGAATTCCCAGATTAATTATTATAGTCTATTTCGTAAATCATTTGCCATCTGCGTTATGGTGGCTTTTTGGTGCGATTTCTTAGTTATTTTTTACTTTATCATACGCAGTATGTAAAGTATTGTAATCGTGCCAAAAAAAATTTTTGAGATTTTAGCGGAAATATATCTTTTTGGGTCCCCTGAACATTTTTGACCAAGGTACAAAAAAATGTCTGTGTGTTTGTGTGTGTGTACCCGTTTTTGTGGCGACGATTCCGGAGCAACTACTAAAGGTATCGGGACGAAACTTCATATTTAGAAGTTTCATAACCAAACTTAGAGCTGAAAAGCTTTCTGTTGAAAACGGTCCAAAGGAACTGGTGGTTTACTCTTAGCATTTTTCGAAGATTTTGCAAATGAGCCGCTATTTGTGGAATGTCGTCAAAATAGTTAAATAATAAATTAAAGGAGAGGAAATTTTCTATAATTTATGTAGATGACATTTTTTGGTAGAATTTATAGTTTAGCTGCTTGAGCAAATTCTATTTCATCGAGATCGGTCGTACTCATGGTCGTACTGCATTAAAACTAGTAGCCAGGATTTGTCAGATATTTTGATTCTAATGACAGTAGGTAGTGTCAAACGCTAATGTTTTGACAATACCTACTGTCAATATAAGCTGCGTTCGGATATTGTACACCGTTACACTTTTTACACCCAATAACACGTAAGTGTCATTTGGACGGTGTACCCGGTGTCAACGGAGTACAATATCCGAACGCAGCTTTAATCGAGATATCTGTCTAGTTCTACTAGTTTTATTTTAATGCAGACATAGCCGATCTCGATCAAATAGAATCTCATGCAGCTAAACTATTAATTTTATATATAATATGATAAAGTTATGTGCCTGGCCACATCCGATTTTTTAGTGTTGATATAAAAAAATTACATACTGTCTTAATACAATTTTTGTTTTTGTGTTTTGACTTAGATTCGCGAAGTGTCGGTGTCCTTTTTCTAGTGTTCAACGTATCTAACTTTTCTTTCTAAAATAGAAAATAACCATTGGTCTGTGATATGTTAGAGCAGCAGAAACAGGGAATGATGAGTTAAAAGAAAATTAATTGTCAGTTTGAATTGCCTGCGCACATATTAAAAAGAAAAGTATGCTCTAAAATTTCTATTGTTTCTTTAGTACCATAAATAGGTTGGGCTCTAAATCAGATAGACAGAATGATGTTGCAAGTACAGAGATATGTTGCTTATTGAAAATTTGCTTGAAAATTTACAGAAACAGAGGATAATGTATTTGAAATACATTTATTTAACACTTAAGTATAGTATAGTTTTTAAAACATTTATACAAATTAAAATTACTGCATATTTTATTTAATATTAGATTGAAATCGGTGTAAAATTACACATATATCATTTAAAATTACATTCGAATCGGTGTAATTTTTTCGCCAAAGTCTTGTAATATTGCACTGTGAATATAAAATGACAATGTAAAAACACAATTGAGATGTAAAATTACAAGCATTCGCGCAGGGAACGAAAATTCTGTTATTGCTTGTATTAATTCACTTTAATTTTTTTTCAGGGTAGAAATTAATATTTATATTTTACAAGATTTCTATGAGATAATGGAACAGTGGGTCGAAATACAGCGATTGATTGGCTGGTCTCCATTAACGTGTAGTTTTGCATCATGTAGTATATGAAAAATGCCATCTCATACATAGATTTTGGACATTATTGAACAGGTGGGATATCGTATTCACCGTTACCTGTAACTTCCGTTTGGCACCAACAACCCTACCTAGCAAAAAAAGTCATATTTTCTTACACTAAAGTGACCTCAGTTTCTTTTTATCTCATCTTTTTCATCGTTATGTTACCACAATTTATCTGATACAAAGTATCTTGGTAACTGGGTTGTTTCTATTGTTATTGTTAGAAGATGCCATATCCAAATTTACAAAAACGTTATAGTACTGTACACGTCACAAGATTTTCTTTTCTTCATAAACAATACTATAGGATTAGCAAGAACAACAACCGATATCTATGTATACGCAAACTAATTCTATTCGAAGAAACCTCTAGATTTGGAGCCTTTGATCTGATATTTGTTTGTATAGTTTTAATCGCTGAAATTATACGTGTCGAAAGTTTTCCTGGACTTAATTAATCCCCTGAATGCTTTGTTTGCGCAATATCCATAAAGATTTCGCCCGACATGGGATCCGGGACGTCTTTTTGAACTTATTTCTCTCTTCGTCTTTAGCGGCTCCATTTTAATTCTGAACACGTGTGCGTACGTACGAGAGCCAGTCCCAATGTAAATGTGTCATGTGCGACGGATATATGACACGTTCGAAATTTATTTTTCTTCAGTTGGCTGGAAATAATGGACCCACGCTGCGCGCGGAGCAGAGAAACACGCCACAGCTACTCCTATATCTAGAGCTCCGCGATCACGTACGCGATTGTGTTTTGTCTTACAGGGCCTACTTTACACCCGTCTTTTGTACAACAAACTACCTGTATAATACAGCAATACGAAGGAATGTGTCAGTATATCTATGATTATAACACTGTTTTATTTATGAGAAAATGGTAAATTTTTCAGTCAGAGACCAGTCAAAAATCAAGTGGATTTTGAAGTACATGAATATCCCTAAAAATCTACATAGTTTGCAGGTTGCCGCGTTTTTAGACGAGCAAATTATAACAAAAGTCGCAGACACAAAAACGTTAATATTTTAATCGTCAATAATTACTGAATTTAACTTTTACTTTTTAGTTAATTTCGATAAAACAGTAGCGGGCGCGTTGACTTCCGTTACATTCATAATCTGTTAATTCATTAACAGTCCGTTTAGTAAAAAAATTCATAAAGAAACATTTAGCTTTGTGGCTAGACAGGATTAGACATGTTTAGGCGTGCACACCAACATATTCTTTGATTTGAATTGTTCTAAATTAACATAATCATAATCAGAATAGAAAATTAGTGTTTCCGTAATTATTTGTTGTATTATTATGATTTCTAACACTGGCCAAAGCCACCCAAGTTTACGGTACTTGCTTTTATTCATTCATACCACCCATATATGGTTTTATACACTTTGTGCCTTCTTTCAATATACAGGGTGTCTCACGGAACTGGTAGATTAGAAGTTTCTCATGTTCTACTATTCCTGGAAACTATTCCTGGAAATTTTGGAATTAGAATTTACTCGATCTGAGCTCTTTAGCTAAAATATTCTCAAGTTAACTGTCACGTCCGGTCACCGGAAGTCGGCATCAACTTTGTTATTTTAAATGGAACGATATAATTTTTATTTTATTTTTGGTTTCTACGTTTCAAAGTAAGTCTTTTTGATTTTACTAATTTTTTGGTGATTTTCGCGGTTACGTTTAAAATTGAATATATCTCGGTTATTATTGAAAGTAGAAGTTTCATGATTGGTGTTCCAAAATTAGAAATATAACCAACGAAGGCGATGTTTAGTTCATGATTATGTCTTATACAGGGTGTTCAAAATTTGCAACACAATAATTGAATTTTCAAACGTAGAAAGCTCATTTTTTCAAATGGAACACCCTGTATACCGGTACTCCATTCGATAGGAAATCTTATTCCCTATCAATCAATATTAGGGTTCCCTATATCTATCTTTAATAGTTTTAGCGATATTGTCACTTTTTCTTTAAATCCAAGTTTGAATACTGGGTACCATAACAACAGATTGTTTTTAGAGATGTACCACATAAATTCTACCGAAAACGTTATCAATTTTAGAAATGATTTGGATGGCCTCAGTAATATATACTCACTGATAATTGATATTGATAAGCGTAGGGGAGCTGTAAGGGATTAGAGTGTTACTTGTGGTGCTTTGTAATGTTAACTTTTAGCGCTCTTTACGGCGCATGTTTTACATTTTATAAGAAAATTGTTTTTTGTCTGGGTATCGTCGTTTCCTTCCTTCTATCTCTTCGAGTATGTCACTGTCTTGTCGCCGTTGATGACATATCGACTCGAATTTTAAAATGTATTGTACTGTATCGTAGTGTAGCAGATTTTATAAATGTTAATTCACATATGACGGAATGGTGCTGCTGATCTTCATTATGTTAGTCTCAGTTAACTTGAATGTGAGTAGTTTTAATGGTGTATTATAGTATTGAACATGTGCTTGTGGAAATTTCTTTTTTAGTTTTGCCTGTCGAAGACACAATAAAGTGTCGAAATATTGCAAAGATAAATGAGTTTTATTACAACAAAGTGATCGATCCACCCAACTAACTTTTTACTGCATATATATATATATATATATATATATTAAAGTTGAGAGTATGTATCGACCGTGGCTTCGTTGAGCGAAAACGCAAAATAATCACGTGGGAAATTCAGTCAAATAGGCGAATTAAAGGAAACTCCTTTTATCTCAGTTCAAATTTTCGTTTTAATTTTAAAACTTCTTCAGGAACAAGCTAGATACAGTAAAACAAGGCCTAAGTCAACAGATAAATGGTCAATTAAAAATTCTCTACTTACAAATAGAGTTGGAGAAAAGTTAGCATGGAGAAACACATCACCGGAAAAACCATGCCAAAACACAGCAACAATAGAGCACAAACGCAAACGACGGTAACATTATAACACTTATAAACGAAATATTAGGACGACACACTGTCTCCTCCTTGCAGACAACTGGTTGTGAGTGACAAAAGTACATTACAAGGTGACATATATATATATATATATATAGAGTTTTCTCCATAGACTGTTCGATTGTGTTTATTGATGGCAGAGCTTAGATTATTGTATTTTTGACAAATTAAGTATCGACTTGGAAATATGTGAAGTGCTCTGATTCATAAGTTAATAATAATAATAATAATAATAATACATTTATTGCGCAATAGTATACAAATACATTTCACACAAAGGGTTAATACAACAGAAAATCTGATCCAAAGAATAACCGTAAATAGCAATAACGCATTACAACACTTTCGAGAATACACCCGCACACTTATATAAACAACATTACAAATACTGTAGTCCGATATAACAATTCAATTCCCTACGCTATACATAAGGTTAGTTTCCTAGAAAAGGCTAAAATCAACCAGCAGCTCATCGCTCAAGATTAGCTGCTTGAGATCGTGTTTTAATTTACAGACGGAAATATCATGCAAAGAGAATGGCAAGTTATTAAAAATATAGGCGGCTAGGTATGAAAAGGAAGATTTGTACTTCGCACAGTTGGGTCGAGGTATATTGAGTTGATGGTCAGTGTATCTTAAGTTTCGACTATGAATAGTATTCCTGTATGTAAGTTTGTGATACAAATATGATGGTTCCCGACTAGAAATTATGTTTCTCAAGAGGACAGTAAGATGCGAAAAACGAGATTCATTTAGCTTCAGAAGCTGGAGTTCTCTTATAAGAGGCGTTATATGCTCGTAAAAAGAGGAGCAGTAAGCTACAAACTATGGTATGTAAATTTGTCGTAGTGAACAAAACAAAAATGTTTCGTTTTTAATACTTATTATTAAATTAAACTTATACTCAATTTTGTGCCCCTTGGGGTATGGGTTAATGTACTGTATTGATCGATCTCAAATTTCACAGCAACTGTTTGCAACTGACAAACATTTTGGTTAAAAAGATCATATCAATCAAACAAGCATTTGCCTACAACTGTTCGATTTCTAGTTGTATTTTTTGTCCACATTATCTCTAGGTCAAACCATATATAACTTATAACTTACCTGAAGACTGACTGATCAACAATTATACACAGAATAATTTTCAATTATTCCCAACGTCCTTCTGCGAACAAACTACAGATAACGACAGTTTTAACAGTAGCACACTGTATGAGTATGGAAGAAGTTTTGTACGACTGGCCTAGCGGCGCTGCTTGTCATACTGCTGTCATTTATGGTCTTTGAGGTTAAATCACATAGTTTGCTGATTTTATCGTTGAAATACAAATATTGTCGTTCATTTACATTTTCTGTCGTTAAAACATATATTATGTCGTTTGCTTAGGTACATTTTCTGTCGTTAAAACACATATTTTGTCGCTCAAATGCATATTTTGTCGTTAAGGTACCGAAATTTGTCGTGCGAACCCCTAATTTGTCGGGCTGAAAAATGCCAGCCAAATTATTTTCATTTATTTAGAAAAATATGTACCATTTTCTTACTTTGTGCTATACGGAAAATTATGTATAAAATTATATATAATGAAATGCAGAATAATGTTGTTTTGTTGCGAAGAAAGGCAAAGTACCCCAAAACGCATTAACTATTTACAAATATTTATTAATTAACACAAAATAATCTGAACATTATGTCACAATATAATGTGAACATTATGTGAGATACATAATTAAGCACAAATATCTCAGATGATTATGTACACTTCTTGTCCCGTCCAATGGCCGATAAGAGAGAATGTTTAGAAAAGTTGTGATTATGACACTATTTTGTTTAATCTCCGTTAGTGGTTTGCTTTGACTTTACCTAGTCGGCCTATTAAAAACCAGGCGTGCTTAAAGCACTTAAGTTTTAATCGCGGTTTAACGCAGGTAGAAAGTTCTTTTAAAAAACAGGTCTCCCTGTCTTGTCTCCAGCCGAGGGTAGGGATCGACCATTAACGACGTATTAGTGAAGCCGTAAATTGAAGAGAGACGAAGAGACCAAGAACTACCTGCTCAAGAAATCACGTCATCCCCGGGTAGAGGATTTTTAGAAAACGTGCCTCAATTCCGGGAACTATCGGGTTTCCTAGCAAACTGTGACTTTACTTTGTTGGGCAAACCCGAGATATTATATTGCATATGAGGGACAAAAAAGAAAATATGGGAAGATAGAATTGACTGTGTATAAACAGATCGTATGTTTGTCAGGTTGGGACCATATGCTCTGCAGGGTTCACAACACATGGATATAACTTGTGATTTCGAAATCTATTAAATATCTAGAATGAATGTTAATATGGGTCGTTCACATGTAACTCAACTTCGAAGCAAACTCAATAATGCTGAAACACATTATGAAAAAAATTATCCGTATACCAGTTACATGCAAAACACGGGCGCATTAAAAGGCAGATCGGAGTCGAAACTATTGCACTGATGTGTAAAAGTAAGGTACTGTTGGAATGTGTAAGCATAGGGCATTGTACCGGGATAAATATAAAATCAACCGCGCTTGCTTTAATCATGAACTAAATTAGGGAAAGGAAGCTAATTTTGGCACAATATACTGGTTGATTTAATATGCTTTCATGGTGATTAAGCCAATAGCATCAATCCCGGAACAAGAGCTAATTTATAGGTGATATTTTAAGACATAGCTCTTTAAAATTGACCCAGCCGTTGTCAAGTTGATCTGCTTTTTATGCAATTGTGTCTAATTACTACGAACTGTCACCGCGGAGCTCTGTACAGAAGGTTTCTGTAATAAGTCAACAGACCGAGACGCAGGAGAAGAGTACTAACAGCTCAGATCAATAATAACTAACAGTTGACAACAACTACAGTAGCTGCCTATTGGCAAAAGGCAGAAATCGGCTGAACAAATTAAGTAATTATGTTTGTTTACACACAAAGACAACAAAGTACAACGGTTCAGCGTTAGATGAAACCACATCCTGGGCGTACTACAGACTCAAGGCCGAGGTCGATCTACCTAGTATAAACGCCCCTCTTAAGGTGGGCTTAGGACATCAGCAATATTGCAGGAGACATGCGGAGAACAACGTCACAATATAAGGCCCAATGCAATACAATGGAAGAGACCTACGTGCAAATGGGCAATCCTCATTATTTTTTTTGAAGTTTGTAGTAAAATGTTCATTTATTTAGTTTATACAGAGCCAGACTTATGGAAAGACCGCGATGTTTCGTTTCTTTTTAGAGAATAACAACTTGTTTGATGACACTTATTAGACACTGAAAAATTATTTTATGGGAAGATATAAATAAGTTATACGAGGGTATGAATATGACTAAAATGCAACCAATATTACAAACCGAACGTACTGTTATTTGGCTATATAAAAAATACCTTACTTGTTCATTACACTGTAGATGTCACATGCGTACCAACATACTAAAATAAAACTACACTCGTCGCTATACTTTATTTACAATTTTCTCAATTTTATCGTTTTTAGAATTAGATATAACAACGGGTTGCTATTCCTTATCAACAAACAATCAAATTGGTGATCTTAGTTTGTTTGAAATATGTATTTTGTACTTTGCCGCACTAGACGGCAAAGTTCCATAGCGGTTCTCCAACCTCGAATGAAATCAGCTGTTTTCGAGTGTGACAGCGCAAAAATATACTTATAGTGAAACCGCGGACGTTTAAGCCCCGCCCCATCCTACTACACATTGTGAAAACATGTGGCTATAAAAAAATATTGGCGAAGTATTTTAAGATTATTTGTAGTAAATATTGAAATTTATATTGAGGTAATTATAGTTTATGTCCATTTTCAACTATTTTAACCCATTCTATACATATATATCTAGAGGTCCTAGATAACTATTAAAAAAATTATTTTTTAGTTGCTTCGTCGTAAAGAAATAAATTGACAATCGATGGTTTTGTATTCATAATATCATGATTAAAAAATCTTACAAGACAATATTGGGTGTTCTTTAAAACGTCACCGATGGCGTCATTTTAAAAAGCACAAGTCATACCATCGTTTGAAATCCGCTAATCGCAATCATATGGCCTAGCACATATCCTTGTATGTCCTTGGGAATGCGTTTACATGCTAAGATTAACTAGTTCACAACCTAGTTCGGCCTAGGCTAACCTGGTTGATCTTAACGTGCTTGGGATGAACTAACTTATCCTAGGAAAGCTATATTCTCCATGAGTTTGTCCGGTAACGTATTGAAAAAATCCAACTTGATGCTGGATTGTCTATAAGTTTTGTCGTTTAAGTGGCTGCACTAAAATACTATACAATATAATATTATATATTGTAATCAAATTATTAATATTTAGAAAATAAACTGTCAAGAACGTTTCGCGAACCATGTTGCACGCTTCTTCAAAGCTAATTGAATACTGTTGAATACTGAAGGTAATTATTAATACTTTTCTGTTTGGCTAATAAAGTATTATTTAATTCTTAATAATATTATTATATTTTATTTATTTATTAAGTAATGAGCATTTGAAAATAAGTCTGAATCATACTGGTCTAACGTTAGGTACTCCACTTTCTTTATAATTCATAGAAATTTAATCTGGAAACAAATATCAATTACTGCTCACATAAACGGACTGCTACACATTGTTGTTGCTGGTGAAACCAATAATTACCTACTTAACTAACCACACCATAGTATAGCATCGTAGAAATGCGAACAGACAAATGTCAAGAATATTTTGTTCTAAACTCTACGCACCTGATAGAGAAAGTTCAGTAAAGTGACACCGTACTGACGATAACAATGAACTTTTACTTCTAGCCGCTGATTTGCTCCGTTTTGCTATAATTGAGCGCCGCTTTCATACATGATCAATGGAAAAGCTGTAATGATATCTTCCTATTTGTTATAATTATGTAACTTTTGCATCAGCAATTTTGTGATATTTGTTCAATTTTCAATCATGAATGACACTTGTTTGAGTTGCCTACGTTTTAAAAAAATGAAATATTAAACAATGGCACCAGGTCCTGGGGGACCGTCGAAGGTAAACGCAGGTCCTAGGAACCAGGGTAGAATTTTCAAGAAGCAAAGTTAAAAATTGGTACCGAGTTATGGAAAATATCAAACCGCTGAAAAACACAGAGATATTTAAAAAAATGTGTTCGAATGTCTTGGAAGAATTGATCGAAGATCGATCGAAGACGGTCAATGGTGGGTGTCAGGGCGAGTCTCACCGACAGCAACGGTAATTTCGTGCGGCCTCTGTGGTGTGGGGATCATTAAGATTTTCGAATTTAAAATAAAAATAGTGCCACCAGGTAGGACTAGGGGACTGTCGAAGGTAAACCCCCCAGTTTGGAGTCGCCAAATGGTGGTATATAAATTTTTATTTACATAGACAGTTTTCATCTGTACAATAAATGGACGGATCTTTTAGCATGCTGCTCACAATAAGTGAAATCAATTTTTATAGGAAGGAATAATATTTTCCATGAAATCTACCCATTCGTCTTTCAATATTGCTCAAGCCTTAACGTAATAAAATAAGAAACCAATGTATATATTACTTCAAAAAATAAATTAAATAATGAAATCATGATTTATTGTTGGCGGTTTAACATAATCCCCGGACTTCCAAGTTCCGAGACCAAAGACCTCTTCGAGACTGCAAAACTAAATTCGAGAAAATTTCGCTACTAAAAAAGACAAGAAAAAAATCCGTAATTTTATTTAGTTAATGTATTTTACAACATTTAAACCAAATATATTTCATATACAAAGGGCATATGAAGCTTGCAGTCCATCTTAGATAATTATATAAAGTAGTACATTAAGTAAAATATTAAAGAACCATTACTTGGATTTAAACTAGTATTTCAAAGCTACATTTAAAAACGAATTCCCTAAAGCATTGGCCACACCTGCGCGACCATGCGACTACGAAGCGGGAGCGGGAACTACGCTTCTACGATGCGGATCATCAAATGCACACTTGCGCAACCATGGTGCGACCACTATGCGACTAACTCGGGGCATAGCCGCCTGACTAGAGTTTCTATGTCCCAGAACCAACGACGTCCTCGGGTCTTCGAGACTAAATTTTACGCGCCAGGACTCCAGTGGCGAGTCCAAAAAATTTCCAAAAATAAAATTAAAATTAAAAAAATACTTAATTATACTTATTTAATATATTTGAGAAGTATGTACATAAGTATGTAGTTATATGTTAATATTAGATATTGATTGACAATTTTTACAATCATCAATAAATAGAGATAATTATAATGAAATGTTCATCAATAATCTTGCCAAGACAAATATTTATTTAATATGTAAGGGACACTTTGTACATTTTTAATTTGCAAGATTTCTGTGTGGAAGGCTTACTTAATTGACCACTGAGCCTCGACAAATATTTATAATGCAGTCATCAACTACGGGTGAATAACTTAGATTCTGATCGCAGTTGCATACCACCAGCGTTTACATTGACTGAGGAAGGCATATCATAAAACAGTTTATTGAGTGACAGATTGTATCATCCATATTTTAACAAATTACAAATTTCGACACTTTTTAAGTCCCAAAAACCGAAATTATTGTACCCGGGAAGTCCCGGGACCAAACTCGCGGGAGTGGAAACCCTACGCCTTACTGCTGTCAACACACCAATACCATTTCGTTCGTCGTTGTTCAGTATGTTGAAGACTTGGATGAAGAAGACCTTTTTCTACTTGGTGTTACAGAAGAACAGACTTATCAACCGGTTTCCGTGTAGTTTCCGTTAAACGAAATATTCAAATACTGTCCAAATATTGGCAGGTGTCGTTTTGACAAGTATTCGCCGCGAATTCGCTTTCCAAACCCGTCAATCACGCACGGTGGCGCGCAGGTGTGCATTGCGCAATAAGAATATATGGGAAGCGTCCGCCGCGCGGTTGTCGTTTCTCTGACGCTCCCGCTTTGGTCGCTCAGGTCTGACCGATGCTTAATGTCGCATTTTTTATCACTGAAAACGCTCGACAACCTTGAAACAATGTTTATTATTTTTAACCGGTTTATTAATTGTTTAGTTGCAAATCTTTTGTAATCTGCTGATTAAACAGAAAGGGACAAGGATCACAACAGATAGAACCTATCTAAGCTCTAAATATAAAACACAATAATAGTGTTAATTTCTACCACAAGCATGTGTCCACAAGCGATTATACAACATTATTTAGGTGACAAGATATTTGGGTTGTATATTAAATTCTGTTTAAAAGAGCATATATGTAAACACCTTCATTTTATCGTCGTTGCATCTATTTTATGCGGTTATTTGATACTTCATAAAATCATCAATGAATAGAGATAATTGAAATGAGATATTCATCAATTGTCTTGCCACATATAATAAGTAAGATATTAATTTTTACATTTTTTAATTTGCAGGATTCTGAGAGTTTAATTGACCGCTGAACCTTAACAAATATTTATAATTTTGTCACGAAATAATACCGATGAGCGTTTACATCGACTGAGCAAGGCAAAAACAAAAGTTTACTGACTGGCTGATTTTATCGCACAGTGTTAACAATTTTCATATTTCGGGACTTGTTTTAACTATTTTTCAATAAAAATCTCCATGATTGGAAATAAATTGTATTTTTTCTTTACTATTATTGCCAGATCATTCTATTGGCAAACCATCCGGCGTCGGCTCTATAACCGCATATCGGATATGGGGCTGATGCCCGATCCGTTCCATCTCTAGCACAAATCTACAAAAGTGCCTTTTTCTACTTTGCATTCACAATGCACACATTGAAACACTATTTTCGGTGTTACATTTAACAAACTGTAACATCGTTATTAGTAACTTTTTTTCTAAGATTGGTACACATTGATATCGATTAATATCAAATTCCATATGTCAAACGTACAACACATAACCACACACTGCCTCTTTTTAATCGCTTGCAATCGCATAAACTGCGAAATGTCCATATTCTATACATATTTAAACATGCGTGTAACCTGCTATAGTATGGCCAAACGATTGGGGCTTTCTTAGTTTTGCTGTGTTCATCAAAATACGTCAGCATGACGTTTTCGGTGATGTTTTGCGACTCTGGTAAGTGATCGTCATCATTCTTTTCAACTAAACATCAAATTCCCTATTAGATATAATGCAAGGACCACATTTACTTTAATAAGGTATTATGCGAAGATCAAACCTACATCGTAAATATCAATGATTTTAATTACTGCTGCGAGATTGTATATGCGCAATAAATGGTTTATTGAATATCAGCATACACGTAGGAAGCTATACTACATTTAAAGTGTTGAGGATTTCTTAGTTTATGAAACGTATAAGTTTGCGGTAATATTTTGGACCGAATTCTGCTCGGTTCAATACCGTATTCGTTTTTGTCCCTCGCGTTCGAATTCGTCTTAGTTCTGGTTGTGTGCAACGTATTAGTTACCTCCATCACATGTAATTTTACTAAGTATAATTTATTCTAATAAATTATTACACCGATATTAGAATTTGGTTTAATTATATGTGCGTGTAAACTTGTATAAGCCAGTGGCACTAGGTAGAAACTGCTAAAACGTTAACCGTTATAACAATTCTTTAGTAAGTTCTTATTCTTTGAAGTAACTAATCAGTTACCGCCAAACACGTCTATTCTGACTATTATGCTTATGAAACCACTATTTTAAAGTTAACTCTTTAGGTTATGTTTTATGTATTTATCACAGTAGGGTTAAAAGTGTTCTCCAAGCTCCATTATGATCATAGTTGCGACCTCGCTGATTATTTAATAAAACTTGTAGGCTAAAGTAGAGTAAAATTATTCACAATAAATTAGATTTTGTCATGATTTTATCCCATCCTTACGAAGTTGACAGTTACTACAGTACTGCCACGTGTTACCCGCAAAAATACCCTAGATTCTAATTCAGCGCAATATTGTAACCACAATTTCTAAATTTATATAAATATAATGACGCAAAGTAGAAAAAATTGTATATTACACTCGTTTTATAAGACGTATTGGCGCACTCGTTCCAAACAACTCGTGCGCCAATTTGACGTGTTATAAAACTTGTATAATAATATACTATTTGTAACAATTGTCACCCATATTTCTTCATTTCCGAAATTCATATTATCGAAACTGAGCTCAGCCCCAATTATTTCATTCACACCGACAAAGAAAAAACGTCCGTTTAAAAATTTTAGTACCTTCATGATGTTTTGTGGTGGTAAGTTTCTAAGAGACCATTAAGTGTAGTTTTACTGTATTTTATTTTCGTACGAAACAATTGTATAGCTGCGCTGGATCGCTGGATCCGTGCAGAGGTCCAATTTACTTTAATTACGCCTAAGTGGGCTGTGCAATAAATCAAAGCCGCTTTGATCTGTTTGCCATTGCGAATTAAATAAAAAATGTTCCGATAGTTAGATGGATAGATAGAAGCGAGACAGCGTACAGTTTCCAGATGTTTGCAATTGATGGCAACGCGCAATTTGATTCTATTGATACGCCAGGAAAAATGAATATCATGGAGCCTCGGCCTTTCTGGTTTGCAGTCATTAACTAGCACCATCTAATGGCTTTGTGTAATTGAACGGTAAATTTATTGTTTTAGATTTCCATTCTCGCTCTTTCTCGATGATGATTGCTCTAAATATTTGGATTTCGTCTTGTGGTTTAGTTATATGGGAAAAGTATACCATGTAGAACAAGATGATCCTTTGATGTATCTAAACAATAATAGCCCAAAGCAAACTTGCAACGTTGTCCTCCAGTCGAATATACAAAATTTATGCCATAGCAAAGCACAGAGAGGTAACTGACCTATAGTAGTGTTTCAAAATGACTGGGTTACTTATGTGACCGCCACTATTCCGCATTGATAATAATTTTATTGATAATACTTAAATATTTCCTTAATACATTCTTCAAGACAGGTAGTACCCTTCTTCTTAACATTTTTCTATTTTTGAAGTAACGGATTCCGTTATGATAGTCAATCCAATACTATAATAAAATGGATAACTCTAACAACCATGAAAGTTGTTAAATGTCAACATGAGTTTTCAAATAAGAACTCTGCGAAAAATTGCAATTTTCTATGAGCATTTAGAGCAACTGAGTAGTTATGTTATAAGTTATAACAGTCCTCAACTGAATTGATAAGTTACCACTGCAAATTTGACAGATGTAAAAGTTTGCATGATATGTGAGTGGGAACAAAGATAACGACCTAACTGCCTAGGGTAGTTAGCTCCGTTTTGCTATTACCTGGAGTGGGAGAACCAATCATACTGAATTTATAACAGTCCTCAACTGAATTGATAAGTTACCACTTCAAATTTGACAGATGTAAAAGTTTGCATGATATGTGAGTGGGAACAAAGATAACGACCTAACTGCCTAGCGTAGTTAGCTCCGTTTTGCTATTACCTGGAGTGGGAGAACCAATCGTACTGAAGTTATAACAGTCCTCAACTGAATTGATAAGTTACCACTGCAAATGTGACAGATGTAAAAGTTTGCATGACATGTGAGTGGGAACAAAGATAACGACCTAACTGCCTAGCGTAGTTAGCTCCGTTTTGCTATTACCTGGAGTGGGAGAACCAATCGTACTGAAGTTATAACAGTCCTCAACTGAATTGATAAGTTACCACTGCAAATTTGACAGATGTAAAAGTTTGCATGACATGTGAGTGGGAACAAAGATAACGACCTAACTGCCTAGCGTAGTTAGCTCCGTTTTGCTATTACCTGGAGTGGGAGAACCAATCGTACTGAAGTTATAACAGTCCTCAACTGAATTGATAAGTTACCACTGCAAATGTGACAGATGTAAAAGTTTGCATGACATGTGAGTGGGAACAAAGATAACGACCTAACTGCCTAGCGTAGTTAGCTCCGTTTTGCTATTACCTGGAGTGGGAGAACCAATCGTACTGAAGTTATAACAGTCCTCAACTGAATTGATAAGTTACCACTGCAAATTTGACAGATGTAAAAGTTTGCATGACATGTGAGTGGGAACAAAGATAACGACCTAACTGCCTAACGTAGTTAGCTCCGTTTTGCTATTACCTGGAGTGGGAGAACCAATCATACTGAAGTTATAACAGTCCTCAACTGAATTGATAAGTTACCACTGCAAATTTGACAGATGTAAAAGTTTGCATGACATGTGAGTGGGAACAAAGATAACGACCTAACTGCCTAGCGTAGTTAGCTCCGTTTTGCTATTACCTCGAGTGGGAGAACCAATCGTACTGAAGTTATAACAGTCCTCAACTGAATTGATAAGTTACCACTTCAAATTTGACAGATGTAAAAGTTTGCATGATATGTGAGTGGGAACAAAGATAACTACCTAACTGCCTAGCGTAGTTAGCTCCGTTTTGCTATTACCTGGAGTGGGAGAACCAATCGTACTGAAGTTATAACAGTCCTCAACTGAATTGACAAGTTACCACTTCAAATTTGACAGATGTAAAAGTTTGCATGATATGTGAGTGGGAACAAAGATAACTACCTAACTGCCTAGCGTAGTTAGCTCCGTTTTGCTATTACCTGGAGTGGGAGAAGCAATCGTACTGAAGTTATAACAGTCCTCAACTGAATTGACAAGTTACCACTTCAAATTTGACAGATGTAAAAGTTTGCATGATATGTGAGTGGGAACAAAGATAACGACCTAACTGCCTAGCGTAGTTAGCTCCGTTTTGCTATTACCTGGAGTGGGAGAACCAATCGTACTGAAGTTATAACAGTCCTCAACTGAATTGATAAGTTACCACTGCAAATTTGACAGATGTAAAAGTTTGCATGACATGTGAGTGGGAACAAAGATAACGAGCTAACTGCCTAGCGTAGTTAGCTCCGTTTTGCTATTACCTGGAGTGGGAGAACCAATCGTACTAAAGTTATAACAGTCCTCAACTGAATTGATAAGTTACCACTGCAAATTTGACAGATGTAAAAGTTTGCATCACATGTGAGTGGGAACAAAGATAACGACCTAACTGCCTAACGTAGTTAGCTCCGTTTTGCTATTACCTGGAGTGGGAGAACCAATCATACTGAAGTTATAACAGTCCTCAACTGAATTGATAAGTTACCACTGCAAATTTGACAGATGTAAAAGTTTGCATGACATGTGAGTGGGAACAAAGATAACGACCTAACTGCCTAGCGTAGTTAGCTCCGTTTTGCTATTACCTGGAGTGGGAGAACCAATCATACTGAAGTTATAACAGTCCTCAACTGAATTGATAAGTTACCACTGCAAATTTGACAGATGCAAAAGGTTGCATGACATGTGAGTGGGAACAAAGACAACGACCTAACTGCCTAGCGTAGTTAGCTCCGTTTTGCTATTACCTGGAGTGGGAGAACCAATCATACTGAAGTTATAACAGTCCTCAACTGAATTGATAAGTTACCACTGCAAATTTGACAGATGAAAAGTTTGCATGACATGTGAGTGGGAACAAAGATAACGACCTAACTGCCTAGCGTAGTTAGCTCCGTTTTGCTATTACCTGGAGTGGGAGAACCAATCATACTGAAGTTATAACAGTCCTCAACTGAATTGATAAGTTACCACTGCAAATTTGACAGATGCAAAAGGTTGCATGACATGTGAGTGGGAACAAAGATAACGACCTAACTGCCTAGCGTAGTTAACTCCGTTTTGCTATTACCTGGTGTGGGAGAACCAATCGTACTGATCCATGGCAGTTGGGTGGGTTTCTTCATTCCTGGACACATACATTTTAAGAGAATAAGAACAATTTCTTAGTGAAATTGAAGAGATCATACTAATTCTCTTAAGGTGCCAAATTCGAATTGCATGACACAGTATTATAAATATCAATAACAGTACATCGCGTTTATAAACTTAAATGAAGAAGTATATCAAGTCAATTCTATATTTATTATGAATTCTATTGATGACGGTTGAAGAAATAAAAAAATCACAATATTTCTGCTGGATTTCAAACCAGTATAATACTATTTCTCTGATTTTCTCATAAACATTTCCTATATTCACAATGTCGCCTTCAGAATGAGAATTTATAAAAGAAAAACATACCTATTATAATTACTGTTCGTCTAAGTTAAGTTGATCGGTTTGGAGTGGGGAATAAATTCGCAGTGACTCAAATCCAGCCTTATAATTTTGTGATGGGTACCAGTAAAATTTAAATTAATTCTAAACACATTATATATGATGTTCAAATTTGTCAATACTTTTATTATTAGCAATATACAAGTTAGCAAAAATACTTAAAAACAACCTATGAAAATTCATTGCAAATAAAAAATTATTGAAATGTCAAAGTTATATTAATAGTTCGAGGTTAAATAAATGAAAAGTACATACTCAACACATAACATTAGTTAGTGTCCTGGAACGGAGAAACCGTCGTAGTGACAAAAAATGATTTTGACGTTCACATTAAATTTGGCCTCGTTTTCTTGGCATTATTAAGTTTATGTCAAAATAAATCACAATTGTCCAATAAAGCTAAGCATAGTACAGTAGTAGCATAGTAGTAGTAGTGAGCGGTATCGTTTGTTCTCTTTCTATCATTATTCTAAATATACATATATAGATAAAATGCCGCATCATAGCATAGGTTAAAATTTAGCAACGGTTGTAAAATCCGTTCATAGAGAATTGACAAATGTGAATCAGTTGCTATGAAAGGTGTTAAAACCTAAGCTTTAACAACTCATTTTCCTAGCAACTGCGATATAGAATTGGGCTGATTATTTATTTATCTACTGTTTGTAGGAATTTCTATTTTACCTCGGGAGTTGCGTTTTTGAGGTAAGTTTAGTTATATTGTTCGTCATTTATATTGTAAAGGAGTTTATCAATATTATCACATTCCATGACAATCATGAAAAAAGTGACAGATTATTGTAAAGGAAGAACCAAATTAGGGCCCAAGTTTTAAACAGTCTGTTACAAAAGTGTTTATTGATTCATTGCAATATCTAAATATATGCGAAAGAATCGCACTTACAAGTTAAATTTTAAGGAGGAAATACTTGAACTTATGAAAGATTACAAACATTCCTTTAGAGTTTGTAAGACGCGATTGAAAACAATTTAATTCCTTTAGAAGTCTTGATGTAAATAGTTCTAAAATTAGTGGTTTATTGAAAACAGATAGAACAACAGTGTTAAAAACACATCCTAAACAATACGGTTAAAGATAAACAACAGAATATTTACTTGCAAAATTATGTGACATAACAGAGAAATATCAATGTACAGGTAACCGTACTTTATAGTTTCGAAATCCAACAATTGGATGGATACCAGCCAGCGCTTGGTAACAGAGTGTAACTTGCGCAAGTGCTATCGCAGTAAGGTGGCGCTCGCGGCAGCCTTGCTTCACGTGCTTGCCGACAGCGGGCAAATCAAGTTGCCAGAGAGTAGTAACCAGTCAGGAGGCAAGCGCGTCGGTTAGTGGATGCCGCCCGTTGTTCGCAATGTCAGAGAAAAAGATATGGTTGGACAAGGAAACCAGGGAACTGATCGACGTCTATAGGGACTATAGGTCGTTATGGGACACCTCCCACCCGGATTTCCGGAATAGATCGCGGCGACAGGAGGCGATTGATTGCCTCGCCTGGAAATTCGAGACGGATCCGAACGAGATCGCGCGAAAATTGCATAACTTGCGAACGCAATACTTGCAACAGTTGAAGAAACTGAAGATTAGGCATGATGCCGAGGGTACGACTGAAGCTAAATGCACGTGGCCTTATTTTAATTCCTTGACATTCATACAGCCGACGAGGGGTGCCGGCCAGTCTCCGAACGAAGCAATCATAGATGCGAATGTGGTGCGTATGCTTTTTACATGTCAAATGTCAGGTCGAAAAATTAGTAAACCCGCTAAGATGTCAAGTGAAATTGGAGGAGCTAACCTAAAAATTAAACTAAGCGAAGATAGTTGTCAGTGGCGTGGTATACCAACCGCGTACCAGGGATGCCAATCGCGAAGTGTAGGCGTGCGCATTTCAGTTTTAAGGATCCTTTTAGTAATTCATTATCCATGATAATATTCCGTGAATCTCGATACAAATATGTAGGTATTGAAAATCAACACAAACAAAGACCACAAAGTTCTAGTCGCGCCAGTTACTTTTTAGGTTATGCTCACCGCCATGCAATTTGTAGACTGGTGATAGACTGGTGCAAGATTCTCTTGTGTTGGATGATCGTTACGTTAATCAATGAACATGATGAATGTTGACCATCCGTTTGTCTAACATTGTTACAACTTATAAGATTGGTTTGATACACGATCCACTACACCGATGCTACACCGGTCTGCTCACTTCATGCTCACTTCGTGTCTCAAATTTGTTCATTTCTGCACATTGCTGCGCATGACGTCTCTGCAAGAAGGATGTTTACACGGACACCAAGGCAACCAAATACAACCTTAGCTTTTGACTTTTGTAGGTGATTTCGGTTAACAAGTTGACAACCATGCCAACGCTTTAATTGTCAATAAGGCTTGAACGTCACAACATATTGGCTACCATGGCAACGAACGCTACTTCTCGCAATGACGTCAGCGCATAAATGTCATTACATCCGTGACAACAAGGGGGGTCGATGGCTGAATATTTTAGGCAGGGAACAAATGCCTTTGCTTGCCGCCTTCCCTCGGATGACGTAGTAAAGTCGGTCGTCCCGTGTGCTGTCATGATGCGACGTGCACGTTAAAGAACTCTTTCTGGAGGTTTGAATTCCTTCAGTTCGACAAAATTCCTGGGTGTGTGTAGCCTGCCTCAGCGTCGGTGATTGGCCTAAGTTGCGGAAATCGGCCGACGTAAAATAAACAAGTTAAAAAAACCGTGACAACAACAATAGGCTACAAAGGCTGCCATGGAAATGAACGCCATATTAGCTGCTTTCCAATTACATGTATTACAAACTCACTACGTTTAACTCTAGCGTTCGCTGGGGCAAGTCGCGCTGGCCCGTTCGGCATCGTAATAGGAACGCGGCAATGTCAAGCATAACGTCAAGTCAGAAGTGACATAACCATAAAAAATAATACAAGCCTTCAAGGATTCGTCATAGTCCTGTTTATTCAAATATATCGAATATGTTTCAGTCGTTAAACGTCTTTTCACAATTATGTGCAAGATTGGCCGGGTAAATCAGTTTTTACAATGAATTTTACTTTGTTAACAAGGATCTAACCTATTACAAAACGACTAATGTCACTGATGTCAGTCGATCGGACAAGCACTACTCGAAAACTATGTGCAATAGCGGAAAGAGAAAGGGAGACTTTCTGCGAGTTGCACTAACTGCAAATTGTGATAGGACCGCTCTCCCATTGGCCCTAGAGTGCGCCAGGGTTCGTCAGAGCATAATTGGTTATAACACGACCTCCGCTTCTTTCTCGCACTGACGTCACTTGTAGGCGTGGCCGATGCGCGTGAGCAGACCGTAGTAGTGGATCGTGGTTTGATTATTTAAATAACTAATTTCCAATATTACCAAAGATATGACGTCACGCGCGTTCAATGTCAAATTGTCGCGGCAGAAGAACCTATCATCGGGCGAGTTTACCGCGTTGGTGTACCGGGTTGCCCAACCAGATCTATTTGAAGTGTCATACGCACGTCAAAACGCGCGAAAGTTGTGATTGTTTGTTTGAAACCTCGCAAAGCTCACAAAAGACATATTTTGAAGCTTGAATTGTTTGTTTTGTTTCTTCTATAAATTTAAGCAGATTTAAGTAGCTTTGCACTATCAGGTTTGAGAAAACGCAAACGTTTTTAATTTAAAGAACAAATGATCGAAATACATATACTGAGGTGTCATCATGGTGTCACATAAATGTCAATCGAGTTAATAATGACAGTGATATCGCTGATGTGCCGGTAAGCTCCACAAAAGGACGATAAAATTTTGTAATTGGCGAATTTGCGATGTAATCAATAATTGCTACAGCACTGTACCATAAATTGATAATTAGGGTAAATATGAAGATGTTTTTAAAACTATGTTAGCTGCTGCATAAACTTTTAAGGATATGTGAATCGATCCAGTAAAAGGTACCGTATATATATATATATAGAGTATATATACATACAGTATGTTGTAGTTATGTAGTAGCTCAAGACACTGAGGCCTGGGGATCCTAGATTTTGAAGTTTTGATGTTATAAGTTGGTTTATACACTCACTGTTCCAAAAAATTGTGATGTGTGATGTCATCATGAAATACGATGAATTTTTTCAATCCACGTATCTGATATTGATGATTTTGTTATGTTCATTTGTAACCAGATTTTATATAGATAAAATAAATGAATTAATTACCTAAATTACCTA
The DNA here is from genome assembly GCA_963966075.1 of Aphodius sticticus. Classification (NCBI taxonomy): domain Eukaryota; kingdom Metazoa; phylum Arthropoda; class Insecta; order Coleoptera; family Scarabaeidae; genus Aphodius; species Aphodius sticticus. The sequence continues at coordinate 22,978,690 of OZ014510.1, forward strand.
TTTCATAATATTGCTACTCCATAAGTTTTATCCGCCAACTTTTGTTTTTCCCATTTGAATAATTTAAAAAGATATATAATTACATTGAAAAGAAGACCAGATACTCATCAGCATAGATCAGAAACTATAAAACATGTCCCTACTGCATTTATACTCAATAATGCTATGCCTTCTTATTATTACTTTGATGCTTTTAGTTCTATTTTAGCAGACACACAATTTTGCATATCCTTACTCTTTATTGAGCAGTGTATTGGAAGTCACATACGTCTCTGAATGTATGTATAATAATAAATCTAATTTTTTATTTTATTTGCAGACTTCCAGTCTCAACTTAGAAGATCCATTAAGTTTGCCGGACGACCACACTTCAGTTGATGAGCCACCAATTAAGAAACTACGCAAAGAGATTATGAAGGGTGAACCAGAACGACCAATGATTGTACCAGAGCTGCATCAGCAGCAAGAATCCAGCAGTTCTACTAGTCAGGGTGCAGATCCGGATCAAATTTTCGGCGATTATGTAGCATCAGAGTTGCGACAGATTAAAAGCCTAGTTAACAAGAGGAAGCTGAAGCGTCTGATCAACGAAGCTTTGATCCAGGTTGGCGAATTAGAAGACCAGACCGAAAGTGATTTTCGTCATACTCAGTTGGATGTGAAACCGGAATTAAGTAGAATTATTAAAGAGAATCGACGTAGTTAGTATTTGAACTGATGCACCGGCGTTGGTCCACTTCAGTTTGTTTGAAGTTTGATGTGATGCTTGTCTGTGTTGATACCGGTAGAGTATTTTAGGATAATCAATGAAGTTAGCATAGTACATCATTGCAGTATCTGCAATCTTGTTATTGATACGTGAGCGTTCGTTTGAAGTACCCCTTTCAAAAAAAATAATTACATTAAGGTCATTAAATTATCTTTGAGATGTATTTATCATTTACGATGTTAAAAATGTATTTTTGGGTCAGCACAATGTTGTTTATTTGCCTTATCCCTCTAAAGATCAGAATTACTGTCATTTGACATAAGGTGTATACAATTCTTGCTTCAATTTATATGTATTTTCTACATGCTGCAGTGATTGTCCACCAAACAATGACAAACAGACGACTGATTAATTGGCCGAAAAATGCTTAATCTCAACTAGGTTGGACTCAAGCACAACAAGCAAGAGTCTACAATGTCTACAAACATAATATTTACTGTAAATGGTATACCAACCAAGTGAACGTAGTACACTATTATTTATTTTAATTCTGTTATTACTTTTAAATCATATATGCAGTATATTAGTGTATAAATATCTGTTCAGTTTCAATACAATGATGTTATAGTGAACTTCTCCTTCTAAATATTATGTTTGTAGACATTTATTTTTTTAGGATATGAACCCATTTCCGTTCCACTATCAAACTTTGGGAATTGCCAGAGTAAGCTATTATCTAACTTAAAAAATAAGCATTTTTAAATAATCGAAATTAAACTTTGTTTTTAATTTAGAAAACAAATCGTTGTATATGAGGAACAAGTACATGGAAAAAGCTATAAAATTGCACCTATACCGCCTCTCTAGATTAATTAGGTGACCGAAAATCGGCCGTTAAATATATCATATCAAAACGATTTTTAAAATTTTGCATACCTATAATTCCAAAACGGGAAAACATATCCTATAATTTGGTAATTTTCTATAACTGCATGAAGACAATAATAGGGTATTTGACTATTATTGGAAAACCATCTTAGTGTATATATTCCTTCACTCTACATTGTAAATGCATTATTTTTCGCAATTATTTCCTCAATACTTCATAAAAATCAGCGTTAAAAATTGAATCACAAAAAGGTCCGCCAAAACGATACTTTCTGTTGTGTGACGTCACAAGATACTAGATTTCAAATCGGCATGGGCCGATTGACCATATGAATGGTCTGTCAGCATCGACATCGTCGCCGTTTGGTAATTGTTTTCTATGATGTGTTGTTTTCACAATTTCTACATAAAAATGCGTTATAAATGGTGTATAAATCCACAATGCAGAAAAACGTCAATAAAAACTCCGGATAAACTATTTGTAGCTATTCCGCAAGATTTGAAACTGCGAAGAAAGTGGTTGGCTAGTAGAAATCCAAATGAAATAAATAGCGGCCAATACAAGTGTTTTTTTGTTGTGAAGATTACTTCGACATAAGTAAAACTGACTAGAATACGTTATCTATCGTATTTTTATTTTTCTAACGAACCAGGTATTATCTGACAGCTTAAGGCTAGGGCTAACCTAACCTACAAAGTTATGCTTACATGGCACTTTAGTGCTATTAAATTTAAACGGGAGAAGCATAAGAGCGCGTTCGGATAATCGGGTAGGGTACGGTGAGAGTCACGCGCTGTATAATAGGCGGACTAACGTCATACGGCGTTTATCTGCATATAAGAGAGAGAGACAGCCGACCCAGGTTATCTGAGCATTGCTTTCCCCATACCCCACCCTGATAAACCGAACGCGCTCTAAGCGTACTAACGAATGACGTCACTGGAGACTGAGCCAATTACAGAGCGTTTTCAATCACGTGATAGGACGTGAATAAAATTCAATTTTAATTTTGGTTTTTAATACAAATAAAGCATATTTTTTTGAAAAGTAATTATAAATAGTTTTCTTAAACTGTATTTAGGATGACTAAATACAAGCCATATTTTGAATACAGTCAAATACCCTATTGCACAAAATTTCATCAAAATCTAAGGTGGTGAGGAATAAAACTGTGTTGATTTGACAGAGTTAGAGTTAGTCAGTTAGTTAGTCAGTTAGTCAGAGTTAGTTGACCAGTTATTTACTTCTAATTGAAAAAGCTAAGAATAATGAAGCGATTTGGAGTAAAGTGACAAGTGACGGTGAGAAGTAACACTTGGTAACACTTCAAAGAGCCGTAAAATAACACGCGAAGAGTAACCGAAAATTTATAGGTCAGTCAAACTAACGCCAACCACAATGCACTGTCTCTAACGACAGCAAATGAAAACTAGCCCACAGAAGACGTTTCCAACGGTGTTTGCAATTAACCCCACTCCGCCTGAGCCCACCTCTTTGTGTCTTTTACTTTTGTAAATAGCCGAGATTTGTCATAAATTATTACGCTATGCGACAGTATAGCGATTGTCAAAAACGATTTTCACTTCTGTTTGGCAACACATAGAGGCAAACATTTTTCTGATTTCTGAATGTCTGTACCCACTGTTTAGTTGTGCCATCCAACATAGTAACGATGATGTGCTTAAATAACTATTGGTAACCGCATGAAATTACGAAAATCTATTAGTTGGCACCGCAGTTATCTCAAAATGATATAAACTGTTTATGAAGCTAGCATACAGTAAGTAATCAACACGGTATCCTCACTGTAAATTTGAACGCACATTTTTATCACCAGAGAAATTCTGTTTATAAAAAACATCCTTCATCAGATTTCAAGATTATCGTACACAAAGAAGAAGCGGACAGGGATATTTCCTCTTGCGCGGTTTGGCAACAGCGATCGAGTTACTCGTTGCGGTTTCACCGAGGGCAAAGATAAAGCGCTAATTCGTTTTTTTGAAATGAAATATGCACGAGCCATTGTCACTGACGATCGGTTTCAAATTTAATAAACACATGTCGCTCTGTTGCGTATCTCGTAAATATGCTAATCGATGCTATAATATACGCTAGATTTCGCATTGGATTACTGCAATTAATTCCTAATGCAGACCAGACAGATGAAATAAATCATTTCGCGTTGTCCTTGGGTCTGATTATTGCTAACTTCTATCTATCAAGCCAACCGTAACCAATATAATTTATAAAATAATAATTAGAAAATAAATGTTAATTATTGGTTGACGAATAATAAATTAATTTACAAAACAGGCACGTAATTAATTATTCATAAACTGTTTCGATTAGGCTGTTTGGTAGCAGCGGCGTTGCAACCCAGCACGTGTGCAATTGTTATTTGCATTATTTGGCATAACAAGACAGTGTTTCTTAATGATTGTTTACTATTCAATTTGTTCATGCATAATTATGTGACATTTTCAGGATTAAGGCTAATTTACACAGTACTACTTGCGTCACTAAAAACTAGTACATAAACTGCACTTTACACTGTACATAAAGTACAGTGTAAAGTGCAATCATACATATTTTTATAGTCGTAGCAGAAGGTATGTGTTGTTTACAGAAAACTCACGACATTTCGTTGGTGCACAAGAAAAGTGACAAAATTCGTCATTTTCCAGGAATTTGATTTTAAGTTCTACTATTATTGTATATTTGAAAACCAAATTGTAAAAATATTATTTTGATGAAGTTCAACAAATTTACCCTCATATCGAACTCTTATTTGAGTTGTGACAGTTCTTGTAAAGTGTTGAAGTTCACAGACAAAATTATCGACTAAACTCAAACAAAAATAGCTTTTATTTGTTTTCATAACTCAATTTTATTATTTTCTGTTATAAACTCATGACCAAAAACCAAAATGACTTACTATATATTAATTAATAGCTAAAAACTATAATATATTATTATTAAAGTATTCTTAAATAATTAAAGTAATAAAAGATTTGTATTCCTATCGTTTATCATAATGTCTGCATGATGTATTGCAATCTATTTCGTATGCGCTTCATCTTAATTCATTTCATTTTTATCGATTATTTGTCTCTGCATTTTAGCAATAATTTGTCCGTTTACTGAACGATCTTAATCGCATATTCTTATTCATTATAATATTTTTTATTCAAAATTATGACATCAACAACTAAAACACACACAACTTCATCAACAAAAAACGACACAATTCTAAATACTGCGCCATTGTGTTGACATATCACTTTTTAAGAATCAAGAAAAGTGCCGAAACAATACGTCTTTGAAACAATTCAGGAATAGTGTCGCAACCTAAACTAATTTATTAACAGGATAAATTGTACATTAGATATTAAATTAACTTAGTCAGTGCCCAAAGATAAAGCCATACGTTCGTTTTAGCGCTTATGAACTAGCTTTAGACATTTTTTCTTATAAAAATAGAGGGTTTTGCAAACAAACTAAAAAATCATGAATTTTGAGATGTGACATTTTTCTTGTGCACCAACGGTTTCTCGTACACGAAATTGTACTTCTCCATGAAATTGCGGTCGTTTGGTTCAAAACAATGGTACCTACGTTCAATAAATACTGTCGGTGCCAAGAAATATAAATTTCGAACAATTGATTTTTATTTTAAAAGTTTAAAAAAGTTTAAAATTACACGAAAAAGAGGAATGTTCAGTATATACTAATGTAGGAAGCAGAAAATAGTTGGTTATTAAAAAAAATCCTTGCTAATATTAAATAATATTTGCAAATTCCCTGCTAATATTAAATAATATTAGCAAGGAATTAGCAGGAAATATGGCGACAAACAGAAGAAGGTTTGACTAAGTCTAGTGTAGGTATACAAAATAAAATGTGAAATATTATTATTCTATTAATACATTATTGTTTAAATCTTAAACAATTTACTTCTTAGGACGTCACAAGCTTACAAAAAGATTTTAAATAACGAAAATAACATACATTGTGACGGTTCAATGCATTGTTCCTTTATCTAACAACGCATAGAAACAAAAGTACAAATTTATTTTAAATAGCATTTTGCTATTCGCTTTTATCAGAGAATGCGATCCTCGTTTCCATGTTGACAATGTTAGTAGGGAACTGTTATCAGTGAAAATGTTGGAAAGAAAGCTTTACTTTAGTTTGATAGACATACAATGCGTCGTTTTCCTGTGTTTTGGTTGAATAACCGGAGAAGTATGTATTTTTTAGCTGATTACAGTACCTCCGCGAAAGGTAAGAATTTGTTTAGAACAACTGGGAGTGGAGAAATTGATGTTTGTATAATTACATATTTTAAGCAACCCGGGATATTTTACAAAATTTTACAAAAACAACTCTCGAACAAATAAATTATGTTGTGTATTGATCGTTTACTGAAATTCGCAATCTAGACATTTTCCGTAAAAATGTGGGAACTTAGTCCAGTCCTTCATCTGCAAAGGAAAATGAACCGCAGTCGATGAAACTGATATCAATCGATAGCTTATGGTTCCCGTATTAGCATATTAAAATGTTTATAATCATAGTTAATAGGAACATTTTTAATTAACGATAAACTATCGTAAAATTCTTCCTGTGAGACTTTAATCCTTCATTCTTCGAATCTCACTCACTGCGTAAAAATAAAAATACCATATGTAGCGGAAAAAATTTTGCCATCAAAAGGATTCGGGAACCTACACGAAAAAAAGATCGGTTAATTTAGAAAAATTGATTGAAATATTTTTTGCGATTCCACGTCAACCAGTTAGTTGACATTAGAAATGACGCAAAATGATAAAATTTCCTATTAGACCAGGCAATAGACATTTTTGCGTGACAAAAATAGTATCAGCAAGCCGACGGTCCCAGGTCACGTGGAACAGTCCGTAGATGTATTGTGATGTGTTTTCGACTCGCAAATATCACTACTTAATTTGTTATAAACAAAAAACGTCACATCGTGCTTTTTTTCGGTTTTTGCTTGTAAAAGGTGAACCGATGGAGCAATCTTGATGCTTTCAACAGATGAATTGTAGAGAATAAAAAGACGAAAAAATAAACCCTACCCGGACTCGATCGCATTAAAATTAACGGAGGAAATTCGGAAAAACCGGAAGAATTTTATCACAAATTCATAACTCCGCCATTTTCAAAGTAGTAGCGCAGGCTTTTCGCGACAAAGTACCGATTGATGGGTATTTTGAGTGTGCACAACCCAGGCGTTTTCCGATGATTAGTTTTTACGCAATTGCGATTTGAATTCGGCGAGCCTGGATGTGTCGGAGGTGTTTTTCGAAAGTGGAAGTATTGTGCCACAAAACTTCTACTCTGATTTTGCGTTGAAATGTTGCGAAATAGGCGAAAAATTCATGACCGAAAAGTGCCGCGCGCACCAAAGCGGTCGAGTAGTGGGGTTGGCGGCCGACTCGGGGAAGCGCGCCGCGCTGGGATTACTATAGATACGCGCTTCCCCGCGTCGTCCGCCTACTCACACTACTCGACCGCTTTGGAGCGAGTCGCGCCTATTTGCGCCTATTTCGCAACATTTTAACGCAACGTTTTGTAGCACAATACTTCTACTTTCGAAATCCGTTAAAAAAATTGAAATCGGACCACCTCCGACGCATCCAGGCTCACCGAACCATATTGCATAAAAAAATTCAAATCGCAATTGTGCAAAAACTAATCATCGGAGAACACCTGGGTTGTGAACACTTAAAGTACCCATCAATCGCTACTTTTTCGCCAACTTTGAAAATGGCGGAGTTATGAATTTTTGAAAAAAGCGATTTTTCCGGTTTTTCCGAATTTCCTGCGTTAATATTAATCCGATCGGGTCCGTGTAGGGTTCATTGTTTTCGTCTTTTCGTTTTCTACAATTCGTCATTAAGCATTAAGCTTGCTCCATCGGTTCAGATTTTACAAGCGAAAAACGAAAAAAAAATGCACGATTTTTGAGGTTTTTTGTTTATAATAAATTAAGTAATGATATTAACTATAGCTTTGTTCGTTGGGTCTGTCAGGGCAGCTTAGAGCAACTTAGAGTAGGCGTATAGCGTTTGTTGGGCATTTGTATTCTGTTAGTTGGAATTTGAGCAAGTTCCGGCAGAGTAACCTAAGCAGCTTGGAGCAGTTTTTCTTGACACTGCTCAATAGTAGGTGTGTATTTAGAACTTGGAGCAAGTTGTAATCAGCTTGCGATTTGACAACACGCTATTGCAATATACATATGACATTACTATATCGATCATCATCGCTCTGGGCAGTTTGTATGTTGAACACGGTTGAACCGCTACTATACATCAATAAATAACGATACTGCCGTGCTAACCAAAAAGGTCATATCTGACAATTTGATAGCATTTTACCTTTTCCGATAAAATCTTTAGATGGAATCATTGATTCTATTCTATTGATTCTATTAAAGCTGAAATATAGAAGAACATTGCAAAGAATTCGAAAAGGAAAATTATAGTATAGTAATATCAATGGTAAAGTTTCCATATTCCAGGCATTATTGTAATATTTTAATATTTTCTATTTTCTTTAAGCAGAGTTTTTAAAATATCATTAAAAAAATATTATCATAATCTACAATAAGCGCCAACGTGGCATGTCTATCTGTCTGTCGGTTCAGGTTCCCCACCCATCAAGGTTATCCGCAGGGGGGAGGGTGGTTGTTTCTGTTTTTTGCAGTTCCTTGTTGTATGTTAAAATGAGCGAAAATAATACAAACAATGACTTGTTGGAACCATTCATTTTGTTGAGAAACTGTATTAAAAAAGCTTTAATCGATTTAGGTAAACCAGTTACAATTAGTGAACCAGAATTTGAGCTCTTGGCAAATATTGCTAGGTGTCTGGAACCAGTTAAGCTAACGGTAGAAGCAGTTTGTAGAAGAGACTCCAATCTGTGCACTGCCGATGCGAGTTTTAACTTTTTATGTAAAGAACTTGGAAAACTACAAACTGTATAGGCTGCGGATTTTCAGGTAGCATTAAAAAGACGTATAGGGGAGCGTCATACAATTTTGTCTGGAGTTTTAAACTACTCGCAAAATCCCAATAAACCGCAGAGTGAAAATGATTATTTCAAGATACCTGACTCCAACAATATCGCAAATTTTATTAAGGATATGTGGGTAATGTCCAATTTCAGCGAAACTGAAGAAGTTGTTGAAGAGGTACCGGATTTCAGCCCAGAAGACAATGTTTCTCTTTCTGATGTACAGATGACAGCTAAAAAGAAAACTTTAAAAAAGAAACTTCAAGAAGGCATAACAATGGCCACCAAAAATATAAATCCTTTGGAAAGGAGCGGTACATCAAAAAAGTGTTTACGGATTATAAAACAAGTAATGGCTCGATTTGAAAATGGGGCATTCCGTGGATTATACTTACAAAAAATGTTACGATAAATTAATAACTATTCCACCGACTAGCGTGGAATCGGAACGAGCCTTCTCCTCAGCAGTTGCATTTGCAACAAAAATTCGATCCCGTTTAGGAGATTCCACATTGAACGCTCTGGTGTTTCTAAAATTGTACTTTCTTTTAAGTAGAGTTTGAAATACATATTCAGTATTTCACCACCACTAAATTTCTTTTTTTAAATATACTGTTTAAAGTTTTTAAATATACCTACTAAAAAATAAAAACGTTTCAACTGATTATTATTATAACTGATTATTTGCAGTTATGGTTATTATAACTTTTATTATTCCTTGTTTTACAAAAAAAAATATCTGTTATGAAGAATTAATCTGTAATTCTTTAAATTAAGCATTTCGGGATTTCGGGATTAATCCCGAAATCCCAATGATTTTTATAAATCACGAAATCTCGAAAATTGGAAACCCTACTAGACATAAAGTTACTTGAGTATTATTTTTATTAACTAAATAACTGTGATAGTAAATTTGTTGCAGGAAAACACAACAAAAATGTTTTTTATTATTTTTTTAATGTGATTAAATTAAATTTATTATCGATTTTGAGCCGCTGGGAACGAGTTAATATGTACCTATTGATAGATCTTAAGTCTCACAGCAATTCTTCTGGATATAAAAAAATTTGAGCGAGTCATGAATTAAAGAGACCACCCACGTATGTAAAATTAAAAATTAAATAAAAAATGTTATCAGGCAGGCACGAATATCTTATTAATAGTAGTCACTATCAACATCTACATCACTGTTACTCACCTAGCTCTCAAAACAAAATTTAACAAGTATTTGCCAGAATTTTATAAGTTGTTTTATACTTAACCAAGAAGATATACTTATACTTCAACTATAACAAAGCCAATTGCGTTCGTTCGGTTCAGCCAATTCTGCTCCAACCTTCTCTGAGTTCTTCTCTAAGCTGCTCGTGACGTCAATCTGCCCTAACCTTAGCAATGTCTAGTGAACCTGACGAACAAAGCTAATGATTCTAAACATTTGAATATGTTACTACGGGAACCATACGCAATTGATAGATGTCTGTTTCATCCACTGCATTTGAACTTCTTAATACACTCAAAAATCTTGAATGACTGTACTAATTAGCTTATGCAAGTAAAACATTATTTGGACTGCAATAAAACGTCAGAGGTTTTCCAAAACAGTATTGAAAAAAGGCGTTCATATTTTACATGAACTGTACATGTGCTATTTCTTATCTAAACTAAATATTCCAGATTCTTTTTGTTACTGAAATTACTATTTATGGAACATAATTTTAGTTAAATCACATAATCGATTGTTTGTGACTGTTTTGCGAATAGCTCGATCGATGTTTGCCTTTAGATTCTTTAGTTAGACCGTTAACCGCATTAACCCGTATGACAAATTATGACAAATTTTCACAAGCATAATTTTATCCTGGAACAAGAATTCGGTATACAATTCACTTAAATTTTGAGAAAAAGAAATAATATTTATTATATGGTTGATAATGAAAAGGAAATAGAAAACAAACAAACAAAATGGGGTAGGTGGTTGTTTGAATATAATTTCAAGATCTCCAGTTTATGAAGAATAACATTAGGAAATAGATAATAATAAATACTGTATAGCTTAAATTTGAATGTATATTTTCTCACTGAGGATTTTGCAATTCTAAAGTTGCCAAACACTGGTTGTCACATCTGCCTTAAAATTCTTTATGCGCAATGATTCTTTCAAATTTCTTTTTATAGCCACCCCACAATACAAATTCCCTTCATCAATCGCTGAGGTAGTCAAGAATCTAACTTCCTTCGAAACAACAAAGAGCCAAGCCATCTGTTGGTTCTAACACCTATTCCAATTTTACCTCGCTTTGTTCAATAATTCACGACATAAAATCGCCCTCCTCTGGTCATTAACTTAGCCCAGCGTGTGGGGGACCCATTACCGAGTTTCCCGTGCAAACAGTTAAGGGGTTGAATTAACCCCGGACTTTTTTTGTGCTCTCGCTGCTGCCGAGTCTCCGTTGTCCTTTGTCATTTAGTTGTCATCAGTGTGTTTGTGTTCGCTAGTAAACCGGTAGCCGGGTACAAAGGTATGGTGTATATTTTTGGTTTATGTCCGGCGGCTTGTTTACGCAGTGTCGTTGGAGGAAAACTACCCCAATTTACCACCCACGTCTCGCGTGTTAACTTCTCTCAGCACTCTTTGTATAAATACACGCTACACCTGGAAGTTACGATGGATACAAATAGTGTTGGATTTTTCTTTGTGTTCGATGTTTATTTGTATTTATTCTGTATTTAATCTAGTTTAGATTGGTGCATATGTTTTTAGGTAATTTGTGTTTAGTCAGAATGTATATTTTTTATATAATGTTTTATATTGAACTGAGAGTAACGCTCAAGTCCCTCAGTTTATTCTTCGAAAGGTATTTTAAGAAAAGAAAAAAGGTTCTACAAGTCGAAAAAGAACACAATTAACAAATGTTTAATAGAAACGTACCGTGTCGTGACCTCTAGAAAGTTTACAAGAAAGAAAATTAACTAAAAGTTCAGGAAATGACAATCTACAAATTATACTTTGGTTTTTTTTGTATGGAACATACTGTACATTTTTTTCTGAGTTATGTATTTTTTACATAGCTTACATGATCTCCAAAAAACTTATTTGTTTTTTTCTTGTTAGCGTTTCAGTGGACGAACTATCCACACGATACAAGACTTTTCTTACAAAACTATCGTTATTTTTTCGCTGTAAAAAATAAACTAGGGAACATACGGTTTTTACCCCTCATTTTTGAATTTCAGAGTATTGAAAACTGGTACAATATACAGGTGTTCATTAACACCCTGCTTGTATATTATAAAATATTTTGTGTTTGTATATCTTAAGGCATTTCCTGAAGCTTTTATTTTAATTGTATTCTTGTAAACTTATGAACGAGATATTTATACGTTACGTTTCTTTTTTTGTACAATCGAAGAAAAAATGAAGAGTCTTCCTTTTGTGGCAAAAATTACCCAACGAATTTTAATCGGACTTCGCACAGAAATTCTTTGTATTTGTATTTATATTTTCAAGAAAAAATCTGATGTGGCCAGGCACATGACTTTATCATAGTATATATAAAATTAATAGTTTAGCTGCATGAGACTCTATTTGATCGAGATCGGCCATGCCTGCATTAAAATAAAACTACTAGAATTAGACAGATATGTCGATTAAAGCTGCGTTCGGATATTGTACTCCGTTGACACCGGGTACACCGTCCAAATGACACTTACGTGTTATTGGGTGTAAAAAGTGAAATGTAATATGCGAACGCAGCTTATATTGACAGAAGTTATTGTCAAAACATTAGCGTTTGACACCAAGACTACGTACTGTCATTACAATCAAAAAATCTGACAAATCCTGGCTACTAGTTTTCATGCAGTACGACCGATCTCGTAGAAATAGAATTTGCTCATGCAGCTAAACTATTGATTTTACCAAAAAATGTCATTGTGATAAATTATTCAGAATTTCCTCATCTTTAACTTATTATTTAACTATTTCGACGAAACTTCAGAAATGGCGGCTTATTTGCAAAATCTTTCAAAAATGCTAAGACTAAACCTCCAGTTCCGTTGGACCCTCTTCAACAGAAAGCTTTTCAGCTCTAAGTTTGGTGATGAAACTTCTAAATATGAAGTTTCGTTCCGATACCTTTAGTAGTTTCTCCGGAATCGTCGCCACAAAAAACGGGTACACACACATACACACACACACATACACACACACATACACACACACACACACAGACATTTTTTACTTTATCATACGCAGTATGTAAAGTATTGTAATCGTGCCAAAAAAAAAATTTGCGTTTTTAGCGGAAATATGTCTTTTCGGGTCCCCTGAACATTTTTGACCAAGGTACAAAAAAATGTCTGTGTGTGTATGTGTGTGTGTATGTGTGTGTGTGTGTGTGTACCCGTTTTTGTGGCGACGATTCCGGAGGAACTACTAAAGGTATCGGGACGAAACTTCATATTTAGAAGTTTCATAACCAAACTTAGAGCTGAAAAGCTTTCTGTTGAAAAGGGTCCAAAGGAACTGGTGGTTTACTCTTAGCATTTTTCGAAGATTTTGCAAATGAGCCGCTACTTGTGTAATGTCGTCAAAATAGTTAAATAATAAATTAAAGGAGAGGAAATTTTCTATAATTTATGTATATGACATTTTTTGGTAGAATTTATAGTTTAGCTGCATGAGGAAATTCTATTTCATCGAGATCGGTCGTACTGCATTAAAACTAATAGCCAGTATATGTCAGATTTTTTGATTCTAAAGACAGTAGCTAGTGTCAAACGCTAATGTTTTGAAAATACTACTGTCAATATAGGCTGCGTTCGGATATTGAACACCGTTACACTTTTTACACCCAATAACACGTCAGTGTCATTTGGACGGTGTAGCCGGTGTCAACGGAGTACAATATCCGAACGCAGCTTTAATCGAGATATCTGTCTAGTTCTACTAGTTTTATTTTAATGCAGACATAGCCGATCTCGATCAAATCGATTCTCATGCAGCTAAACTATTAGTTTTATATATAGTATGATAAAGTCATGTGCCTGGCCACATCAGATTTTTTGAACCTTGGTCAAAAATGTTCAGGGGACCCAAAAAGGCATATTTCCGCTAAAATCTGAAAAATTTTTTTTGGCACGATTACAATACTTTACATACTGCGTATGATAAAGTAAAAACAGATCAAAATTGATTGAATAAGTTATATCGCCACAAAAGAAGAAAAGGTGAAAAATCTGATGTGGCCAGGCACATGACTTTATCATACATATTTATACATACATATATATATATAAAATTAATAGTTTAGCTGCATGAGATTCTATTTGATCGAGATCGGCTATGTCTGCATTAAAATAAAACTAGTAGAACTAGACAGATATGTCGAATAAAGCTGCGGTCGGATATTGTACTCCGCTGACACAGGGTACACTGTCCAAATGACACTTACGTGTTATTGGGTGTAAAAAGTGTACGGTATACTATATCCGAACGCAGCTTATATTGACAGTAGGTTGTCAAAACATTTGCGTTTGACACTACGTACTGTCATTAGAATCATATCTGACATATAATCTGACATATCCTGGCTACTAGTTTTAAAGGAGTACGACCGATCTCGATGAAATAGAATTTGCTCATGCAGCTAAACTATTGATTGTACCAAAAAATGTCATAGTGATTATTCAGAATTTCATCTTCTTTAATTTATTATTTAACTATTTCGACGAAATTCCAGAAATGGCGGCTTAATTACAAAATGTTTCAAAAATGCTAAGACTAAACCTGCAGTTACTTTGGACCATTTTCAACAGAAAGCTTTTCAGCTCTAAGTTTGGTTATGAAACTTCTAATTATGAAGTTTCGTCCCGATACCTTTAGTAGTTTCTCCGGAATCGTCGCCACAAAAACGGGTACACACATCCACACATACACACACACACACACACACACAGACATTTTTTTGTACCTTGGTCAAAAATGTTCAGGGGACCCAAAAAGACATATTTCCGCTAAAATCTCAAAAATTTTTTTTGGCACGATTACAATACTTTACATACTGCGTATGATAAAGTAAAAAAGCATTTCCGATCATTACCTACGCCGTTTTTTACTTTATCATACGCAGTATGTAAAGTATTGTAATCGTGCCAAAAATTTTTTTTGAGCTTTTAGCGGAAATATGTCTTTTTGGGTCCCCTGAACATTTTTGACCAAGGTACAAAAAAATGTCTGTGGGTGTGTGTGGATGTGTGTGTGTGTGTGTGTGTGTGTGTGTGTGTGTGTGTGTGTGTGTGTGTGTGTGTGTGTGTGTGTGTGTGTGTGTGTGTGTACTCGTTTTTTGTGGCAACGATTCCGGAGAAACTACTAAAGGTACCGGGACGAAACTTCATATTTAGAAGTGTCATGACCAAACTTAGAGCTGAAAAGCTTTCTGTTGAAAAGGGTCCAAAGGAACTGGAGGTTTAGTCTTAGCATTTTTCAAAGATTTTGCAAATAAGTAGCCATTTCTGGAAATTTGTCGAAATAGTTCAATAATAAATTAAAGAAGAGGAAATTCCGAATAATTTATGACCATGACATTTTTTGGTACAATTTATAGTTTAGCTGCATGAGCAAATTCTATTTCATCGTGATCGGTCGTACTGCATTAAAGCTAGTAGCCATGATATGTCAGAAATTTTGATTCTAATGACAGTAGTTAGTGTCAAACGCTAATGTTTTGACACATTATAAGCTGCGTTCGTATATTGCACACCGTTACACTTTTTACACCCAATAACACGTAAGTATCATTTTGACGGTGTACCCGATGTTAACGGAGTACAATATCCGAACGCAGCTTTAATCGACATATCTGTCTAGTTCTACTAATTTTATTTTAATGCTGTCATGGCCGATCTCGATCAAATAGAATCTCATGCAGCTAAACCATTAATTTTATATATAGTATGATAAAGTTATGTGCCTGGCCACATCAGATTTTTTACTAGTTTGTTAGTTTTATGCCCTTCTTTGACCTTTTGTATTACTTCTTCATTGTCTTCTTCTTCTTCTAGTCACTGTTTTTGTACTTTTGTCCTGTTCGTCTTGTTAGTCGTTTCAGCGTTTTTGGTTATTTCGTCCTTTTTGTAGATTTCTTAGGTTTTGTCATTTATGTCCGTTTGGTCCTTGCCATCCTGTAAGCCATTTCAGTCCTTTTTATCACGTATCCCTTTTTTTACTTTCTTCTATTTGGTCTTTCACGTCGTTTTTGTCCTTTCATTCACTTTTATCCATACTTATGTTTTTGTCATTTATCCATATTGCTTGTCTTTTTCGTTCGTTTTCCTTGTTGTCATTTTCTTACATTGAGTCATGTTTCGTATCTTTTGACTTGGTTACCACACTGTGTTTGTCGTCCACATCGCTCTCCGCTTCGTTTATTTTTGGGTGTTTGAGCCCTTTCTGTCAAATTCGTCCTCTACCACAATTTGTCCTTTTTATCCATCGCCTTTAATACCTTTGTCATTGACGCCGTTTTTAAACGTTATTTTCATTCTTTATGTCCTTTCTTTTCACCTTTATGTCCTTTTCATTAATTTGCAAAGAAACCTTTTATTATATACAGGTGTCTTTTTTCCCGGTACATTTTCATTTTTAATGCAAATGTAATTCCGGGTAAAATTTCTCATATGGAGTTTATCGTTTTTTATAATGCTTAAAAAGTTGCAGTAGTGTGATATATAACAAAGAAAAAGAGAAACAAAACGTAAAAGCAGATGAACATAAAAGCGGATAAATATCAAAATAAATATCCATTACACCAATAAAAAGTAACTAAATATAACTAAAAAAAGCAAAACCATAAAAACAAAAATAAATGAACAATTGTAGAAAAAATAAGTTACAGCAGCTTAAAATACGGTTCTGTCAATTTTTCAAACTGTGACCTGTAACTCTTTAAGGAATTAAAAAAACTAATCAAGACCGACATTTACTACCTTCAAAATAATGCATTGCGTCAAAACTAATTGGGACACCGTGCCTTTTCCATTTTTAATTAATAATTATCTGAACAAAGACAGCGAATTGCTTCTGATCGCATAAAACAAAAGAAAAACCAAACCATAAAACGTTCAATGTTTAACGTGTCCGATGAGTGTGATCCATAATGCATTAGATACTATAACAAAGTTTGTGAAGTTCGTAACAAACCCATTAGATTATTGGAAATCATACTTTGCTTGTTTCAGAACTCCTTCGACAGTTTTAATAAGGCAACGTACAATTATACATTAATTATTCATTACGGTTCCCTCGTTACTAATGGCAGAACATATCTGTGAATTTATTACCACTCGTCCAAAAGAACAACGTCTTATAAGTCAATTAAATGAAACAACTTCATAGCCGAGTAACTACGTACACTATTTACCATCAGACTCTTAATCGCCTTTTCTGGAAATGATCTTTATTTGTTGATTTCTAATATCAGCTTAATTTGGACCCACGTAGAATTTATGTTGACTGTTAGTATAACCATTAGTTTTACCGATTAACGTGCTTGTTAACCGGTGTTTTATATTCAGCGCCTGTTTACAGTTCCAATAAAAGTTGTGTCGAAACCAATGAGCGAACATCCTGCACGCTTGAAAAAAACGCGTTTCCGCGATAGTAGCGGTGGCATAAATTAGCCTTAGCGGCGGCATTTATTATGAAAATCTTTTGTTTTTCGGTGTAGCATTTTATTATGCGTAGATGTGGTGCCGATAGCTCTCTCAGCTGTTCCACTTTGTTGTTTCCGTTCGCGTTCTGTGGGTGCGCCCGTGTTTCATATTATTTTCGATACGATGGTGCGTCCACAACAGTTGCCGCTGCTGACTGCATGGCCATCTACCCGTGACCATCTTCGATCTTTATACGCTTTTTAAGAGCACTTCACGTGTTGTGATTTTGTGTGCTTTTATTCTATTATCGCACAGATCGGTCGTCTTTAATAACGTTTGAATAAATTTGGATTATGATAATTTCTATTATTTTGTTGTTTGTCCGATTTGTGGTCGTAGCGTATCGGACTTGATGAGCTTTTAAATGTTGAGAATTATTGCCAGATTGAGTGTAGTTACAGTGTACGTATTTTACGTCAACGGCGCCAAGAGTATTCTTGGTGTGACAGAAATACATCTGCATATGTGTATATAACTAGCTCATTTATTGGGGAAATATGCAAAACGCTGTAAATTAATGATAAAAATAAAACAAAAATTATTACCTGATTAGTAAACACGTTAAATTGATGTACATTGTAATGGCGCTTTAAAAATTGTTTAAGTTGGAATGCAAACTGACTGGAATCATTTTTATTCTCAATTTTGAACAAAGTTAAAATAAGATTTCTCAGGTATTTATTCACATTCTAAATGTCATAACAAATAATTGAATCAGGGGCGTCGACAAAACACAAATTTTATTGAACATTAAAAAAAGCTATGAAGAACAAAATGTAAAAATAAGTTAATATTTTATTGTAGCACCACCACAATCTATTACCTTTTGGAGTCTTCTAGGCATTGATAAAACTGTGCGCTTAACTTGTTCTAAAGGTATTTGATCCCATGCTTCAGCAATACTATTAATTAATTCTTGTTGATTTTGTGGTAATGTCTGGTCATTAATTCTACGAGCCATCATACCCCAAATGTTCTCTATTGGATTGAGGTCGCTGCTCCTAGCCGGCCAAGCTAAAGTCTGGACCCCGTTTTCTCTCAGAAATTCAATATTCAATAATATTCGCAGTATGTATAAGGCAATTGTCTTGTTCAAATACAAAATTATCACCAAAAACTTGCGCCACCGACGGCAACATGCATCGTTGTAAGATATGTCTATAAACGAGAGCAGTTAGCCTTTCTTCAATAATCAGTATAATCACACAGATGCCTAGCCCTTGGGCACTTATCCAGCCCCAAACGTTAACGGAGAATCGTCCCTAAAGATTAACCCTACGCACAAATTCTTCCTGAAATCGTTGCCCAACAGCTCTGTATACGCGTACCCGACCGTTGCTACATGATTGAAATCTCTTTTCGTCGGAAAAGACTACATTTTCCCAGAAATCTTCATTTGCATTATGTTGTTGAGCAAAACTGGCCAACTTGTGCCTATCATTTAAAAAAGGTTTATTAGCTGCCAACCTGTTGCGGAGTTCTGTCTCGCGTATTCTTCTTCTCGCAGTTCTAGTAGATCGTGGGAAATTAGTTATTATTCTAGCCGCAATCGCTGTTCGAAAAGGATTGGCCCGAAGAAAATCGACTAATGGCGCGTCCTGTTCACCATTTGAAATTTTTCGTCTTCCAGTGCCTATTTTTCTTTCAATCATCTCGTTTCTTCAAATTTCATTTTGGCTCTAGGCACAGTGGTTTTGTTCACATTTATTTCTTCTGCGATAGTATAGGAACATTGTCCCTTAACCTAGTAATTATAATAGATTTTTGTAAATTCGACAACTGCGGCATTTTTAAAATCTACTGACAGTGTCCGCCACTGTTTTCAATGACACTAGCAATAACGACTGTGATAAAATAAAAAATTACACCTTGCAAGTTTTTCAATTTTGAGAGTATGTGTCAAAACCCCGTGTACTACGTTTCAATGGCCGCAACTGTACAAACAAATTTGTACCTGAATCTGACAAAAGATTGTAAATTTGTTACAGAAAACACTGGCAAAAATTGAGAAAAGTTTCGAATAATTCATAAGACAGGTCATAACCTAACAGCAATTGACACTAAGGTACAACAATTAATAATAAATTAAAAGTCAATAATTTGTTTTTTTTTATTCGCCTAACATATGTTTTTTGTGGCAAACACCCCCCCTTCAAAGCAAGTATAAAAATAATAACAAATAATATTTCTCCCCTATTTTTTTCCGCATTTTTTTAGAAAGCAAATGTCTGTGTAAACAGTTTCTAAAAGTTTAAAATATGAAAAAAAAATTAAAAATTAAAGTGAATATACAATTCAAAGACGAACGAAGAACACAAGAACCTACGTAACGCAATAACTAAAATAATGAAATAAATACAACATTCTAAATAGTAAATATAAATTAAATAAAAAAGTAATTAAAAGTTCGCAACAATAAGTTCGAAACTTATGACTGAAAATGACAATTATATCAAAAAAATGTAAAAAGGAAATGATTTCCATCCTTTGATATTTTTTGTTTCATTTTTCTTTGTATTGTTATTATTTTAAATGGTTTTTTAAGGAATTCAACAATCAAAAAGGTCCAGAAATTGCAGGAATATAAGTGGAACATACTGTATATATTTTAATAAAATATATTTTATAAAATAACTAAAACTAAAGAAAATTGCATGTAATAATTACAGAAAAAAAAATCTTTGAAAGAATGTCGTGCTGTGATATATGTTTCAAACTAAGAAGAGGGTGTCACGTAGTGTCCGGTCAATGCTTTCTACAGCAGATGCAGTGGTGTGGGTACCCAATTCTTATTTTGAAACATCTCTACCTCTAAAAGCGCACATGTCACAATGTAATTGCATATCTTTACAGCTACGTTGATTATTTGATAGCAGCGATATTGCTATATTTTTACTTCATCATACATAGTATGATAATAGTATATTATTTGACGTGCACATAATTAAGGATATAAATCGTGCGCATAAAGTTTACACGCGAGCCGTAGGCGAGCATGTAAATATGCGTGCGATTTTTATCCGTTGTGTGCGAGTCGAATACGACGTTTTATCTACTACATAAATTCCATTTTATATCAAATGTTTTAAATGTATTTGTCAATGGTGGCGAAGCAAAATGTCAAATAACTATCATCCACCTAGCTTTTGATAGACTTAGACAGTACGTTCCTATAACGATGACAGTTCGTTCAAAAAATGGAATGTTTGAAATATTAACAAATAAAACTAAAACAAAAAATAAAATACATACAAACAATGCGAAAACGTAGAAGGATAAAACAAATAAAGTTAATACCCATTACAATAATAAAAAGTTTTAAATACAACGGTTAATATAAAAAATAAACCGAATGAACAAATGAAGAAACAAATAAATCCATTCGAATTTCCTGACTGAATTCTTTAGAAGTATATGTCATTCTGAGTACGAAGTTTTATGTGGGCTTATTGGATTTTTCAATTTCGTTAGAAAAGAAGAACTTACACGAGGAACAATGAGGAAACCAGTATAATAATAATTCATGGTTCATGTCATGTAAATCAGTGATTGTTAATGCATTCAATTAAGATGTTGTTTTCATAAAAATTGAGGAGTACTATGCTTTTAATTGGATAAACAAATTATAATTTTGTAATAAACAATAAATACTAAAACAGGGCGCAAATATGTATGTTATTATAAATTTGTTTTCAGAAAGGGCTTCCGTAGCCTAAAAAACACAAAATAGAAAATATTGAACTGGAACAACAATCTAACCGTAGTGATCGAGTGTGGTACCAACTGTTGGTAATAAAATGATTGAAATGATGACGCATAAGAACGTTACCTTACTTAACCAAAACTGTAACTTTGTTATTTATGGAGTAATAAAAAGACACTTTTCAGAGTGGCATGGAGAAATTTATGGCGACAGCTTAAAGTTCTGGGGCCCACATTGTTAGCCCTGCTAATCTGACTTCGTAAAGCGTCCAAAGACGAGTATAGGCCGATCGTAAAAGTGGTTTAGCTTTTAGGCTGTTAAGAAATTCTACCTACAAAAGTCCTCCATCCCTCAGATCCCTACAATATGTCAAGAATAATCATACTCCCTTACTGAGATGGCGTATCTAAAGGTTTCTTTGGTGCACCCTTGATTGATCGTAACATAAAACGCGTAGATTTCGACATTTCTTATCCACCCGTAGATATAATAGAAGAGTGTGAGAAGGTAACCAACCTTCTTCTTCTAATTTGCATTTGAAAACATCACATCGTTTGGGTTACCTGTTCCGCTGTTCCACATGCATGGTAACGTGAAATGGAGATATACAAAGTTGTGCTGGATCCTCCTGCCTTTGTCAATAATGGACGTGAAGTTTAACAGGCTTAAACTTAGCAAACCGCTGCTGTCTAGATGGGCGATATTTAGAAGTTATGCCAACGAAGGGGAGTGGAAAGTTAGTCAAGTGAGTTTGGGACCGGGTATATACAATAAACTGGTGGTGAATTTTAAGTTTGAAATTTACGAGTTCTAAACTTGGAAGCAAATAACTTTGCTGGGGAATCAATTTAGATGAGTAGTGCTGGTACATCGCCGAAGTGTGTTTTCAGATTAAATTACAGAAATTTGGCGTTCCATTAGCGTACACTTAAGTTATGTTCAAACGTTTAATCTTGATCTGAGTTACACACTATTTTTACTTCGCTTTTCAGCTAAACGCTCAATAATGTACTGTCCGTAGTGATAAGAAAAGTATATGTGGAAAGAAAATAGTTTTCCTATTTATACATACAGTATTGAGATCGTATCTACGTTTGTAAAATATGGAGTTTAACAATATATTGTGCTATTACTTCCCAGATTACAGCATTCCGACACACTTCTTTTTAACTCTTTGGCATTTTCTTATATCTTTTAGCTTAATATATCAACCGAAAATCATTCCATCTTATGATTTTATCGGAAAAAGTAAAACCTGTACATATTTGCAGATACGCCCTCTCTATGCTTACCACGGCAGTATTTTAAAACAAGCCTCTTCTTAAACCTTCTTTTTATGAGAAAAGTAGTCACAGTATTATGTAATAAAACCTTTCACTGTGTAGTCTAATAACTTAACTACTTCTACTCGTTTTCTAACATTGCCGACGTTTATAAAGTATCGTTTACATCCACTTAACTTAACGTACGAAAACTTAAGGGGAATCCATACCCCCTACGTTTTGCTTGCAAAACACGCAAAAGTTCTGAGGCTTTTTTTCAGCAATGAGTTCACATAATCGTAAAAGAAATACACCAAATTAAAGATAAAAGATATATAATTTTGCATCTAGTGGTAGATTTTTGATGGTTCTGTTCGTTTTTGACAAATGTATTTCCGAATATGACATAAAATTGCTGATTGTGCAATTTTTTTACGAAGAACTCAGGTTAAAATTGAAAAAAGTACCACATAATAGGTCTAAGTTACACCTTCCTCTATAAGTGTACAAAATTTCACGTACAAATATCAATATCTTACATGCTTTTTTTCACTCAAAACTTTACTTCTTCGAGTACATGAATAAGTTATATTTTATCACGTAGCGTGGAGACAACAACAACAAGTAATACATATACATTACCACAGCAAATATTACACCTTTACCTATAATTTGATGTATAACATGACAGAATTGATACTCCATTAAGCTGACTATGGATGCTTATTTTATAGGACGTACCTGCAGTACTGATTCCTCTTAAAAAATTGTGAATGTTGACCTCCATTGAATTATATGTGTTCGTATACATTCACTTAACGTAGCAAAACTTAACGTAACGTACGGAATTGTTCACTCAACTTAACTTAACAGAATCCGTGCGCTAAGTGCACCAATCACAGGCTTTCAATTTTGACAATACGGATGATGGTGACAGGTACATTACCTAAAAATGTACTCATTTGTTTTGAACTTCGTTGTCTTTGTGGTGATTTGCAATATTTTTAGCTCAATTCACTGATGGATGATGGAAACTTGATCCGACTTGTGTGTACGTGAACATATTTGTATCGATAAAAGCAATAGATTTCATATGTGTCACTGTCAGATGCGCATGTCAAACACTCCACCGTAAGTGAATGTAAATGGAACCGATCTAAATTTCGTACGTTAATTATAATTTTCCGTACGTTAAGTTAAGTTAAGTGGATGTAAATGAAGCTTTACACATAATCGAGAATTCACCAATCAATCACACTATATTATCAAAGTTGCCGGCTGTCAAAGTTAGGTGAATTGAACTCAATTTTTATTAAACAAAATATATTTTACTCAAATAAATTTGTATAATAGAACCGCAATATATTAAGAAAATCTACAAATATTCAGAATATAGTATAATTTTTGAAAAAATTAATGCAAAAATCAAAACGAATCAATAAAAAGAAAATTAAGTTTCAGATTATTTTTTCAATTCTTTTGCATTTTCTTACTTTATCATACGTAGTATGTAAAGTATTGTAATCGTGCAAAGATAAAAATTTGAGATTTTAGCGGAAATATGGGTCCCTTGAACATTTTTAACCAAGGTACAATAAGTGGCGACGATTCCGGAGAAACTACTAAAGGTATCGGGACGAAACTTCATATTTACAAGTTTTATGACCAAACTTAAAGCTTAAAAGGTGTCTGTTGAAAAGGGTCCAAAAAACTGGAGGTTTAGTCTTAGCATTTTGGAAAGATTTTGTAAATAAGCCGCCATTTCTGGAATTTCGTCGAAAAAGTTAAATAATAAATTAAAGTAGAGGAAATTCTGAATAATTTATGACTATGACATTTTTTGGTACAATTAATAGTTTAGCTGCATGAGCAAAATCTATTTCATCGAGATCGGTCGTACTGTATGAAAACTAGTTAGCCAGGATTTGTCAGATATTTTGATTCTAATGACAGTAGGTAGTGTCAAACGCTAATGTTTTGACAATACCTACTGTCGATATAAGCTGCGTTTGGATATTGTACACCGTTACACTTTTTGCACCCAATAACACGTAAGTGTCATTTGGACGGTGTACCCGGTGTCAACGGAGTACAATATCCGAACGCAGCTTTAATCAACATTATCTGTCTAGTTCTACTAGTTTTATTTTAATGCAGACATGGCCGATCACGATCAAATAGAATCTCATGCAGCTAAACTATTAATTTTATATATAGTATGATAAAATCATATGCCTGGCCACATCAGATTTTTTTTACTACGCCCGTCTTAACTTCACTTTTTTGGTTGTTACATTGAATTCTTTTAATCGATATTTTACATAGGTACTTCCTAGGTAGTACAATAAATTAAAAGCACCTAACTTATGTATGTATTGTCAAATTTTAAATGACATCGGTGATTAAAAGCAGCTGTGATTGCGGTTAAAATATATGAGATCTCAGAAATCATCTATATCTTGTGATTATGTTGTTGATGTTGTGTATGATATGGATTTTATTTGGTAATTTTGATTTTTCTATTATTTTTAATTAAATGATTAGAGACAATCTTAAAGGTTTCTGAATCACCTCCACAACATTAATCTTTAAATTCGATGCATACTATAAAGAAGTAAGAGCCTCATCTTAACATCAACCGTAAAGTGCGTCCAATCTATCCCAAAAGTGCGGCTAGAGTTTGGCTGGAGTAGTGTAGCAACAGCATAGCACTGATTATAAATGAACATTAATGTCGGCATTGGCATCAGTAGGATTTGGAAATCGATCCTAACTCATTCCAGCAATAATCTAAAGCTACCATGCTACAACTAACGCAATAAGGAACGCCTGGATCTCCACAAATCCTCCAAAATCCATTTTAATAAAAGATATCACGTATATACAACAAGTCTTAGGATAATAATACTTGCTCAGAATTGTGTCACAGCATCAACTGCACCTTTTTTACATTTCAAAAATGGATACGCGAATGCAGTAGGCACCTAATATTATGCGGTCGAGCTCCCGCTGTGTATGCTATAATTATGCCAATGCCTCGCATGGTTGATTGTCTATTTGACAAACAGCTGTTGTACATGGTCCCGATCACGTAGCAGTCTCCGGCGCTAACGAGTGACACGTTGTGCTGTACTCACTTCATAAATGTACCATTCGAAAATACCTTAACGGTAACACGCGGCACGAGCCAGGTTCGAGGTGCGTCCCACTTTTCCACCGAAATGCGATGGTGATTACCCGATAACCTCCGCTTGCAATTAACATAACCGATATCAAGCTATTCATCTGCCTGCGTTTGTAGGTGTTGCATTCAAATTTATGGTCGTGGTTTGGTAGCTGTCGCGCTGGACGCGGACAGCAACTTTCTATAGCTTCTACAGCTTCTAGTGACCGGTTTTTCTCTTTCTCTATGCGCTTGGTTGGCATCTGAAAACCTTTGGATACAGCAAGACTGTAGTATGTTTTATGTGCATATGTAAGGATGTGCTTTCCCATCACTAAGGCAATGTAAGGTTCAAAATGCGTATATTATTTTAAAATTGCACTTTGCTTTACAGGTCTTGTAGATTTGTATTAGAAAGGAAAACACTTTAGAATAATGATAACGTTGAACAGTTTTAAATGTGTTCTTTTGTCATTTTGCTGTTGTGCTCATATTGTTACTAGATCCTGCGTTGACGCTTTAGACCAGCGTTTCTCAACCTTTTTACGGAACCTTTGAGCTGGGATTGAAACGCGGGGGAACCCCAACAAAAACTAGAAAGAAAATTATCTTCAGCCGGGCCGAAGTTAAAATACCACGCACCGTAAAATATTTAAAAAAAAATATAATGAACCGATTTTGCCCATTCACGAACTTGCCATTATTTTTTAAGAGATAAGTATACCAAAGTTCAGATCAATTACTTTAAAACTAAGGCAGTTATCGTGTATACAGACGGACATAGCTAAATCGATTCAGTTTTCAATGGTGATCGATACCTGCCACGCTTCCTTAACACCCAGTTCTATTTGTGCTAAAACGCGTTTTCTATTAACGGCGTTATTTATGGTTCAAAATTGATGAAATTCTCAGTGCCAATTCTTAGATAAATAAGGAGTTTGGCTAGGCCAAACATAATTTTTTGGTAAGATAAAAATGAGTTTCACTTCTACATCTTTTTCTTTTTTCAAATATAATACCCCTAGCCAAAGTCTCACTACAATTATAGATTTTTTATCTAGGTACAGTTTCAGCCCAAACATTATAACTTTTCCGCTAACCGAAAAATGCGGTGTGTCAGATATGTAAACAATCGCAGATACCATAAGCTTTAATCGATTTCGCAAACCACGGCATAGACACGGACCCCGACAGAAAAACATCGAATCTAAACATTTTGTTTCGTAGTTGCGATGTTTTTACAACGGAGCCTTACGGGTGTTACTAATGTTGGGGGGTATATATATAATGGTGTACCAAGGTGCACTTTTATTCTATATTTTGTTGGAAATGTCATTGCGAGTAAAAATGTTTATGCATAGAGAACATTGTTTAAAGCAATTTTTCTGTATCGTGTAATTAGGCATTATGTCTATAAAGATTCGCATTTCAATTATAAGACATCACTTATACTGTACCTTACTTTTTCAGTAAACACGCGAAAATATCATGTGAAACTGCTGTGGTAATACTGACATTACTAGGAATATCTCAATATCACAGCGATGTATTGTAAATAAATACAGCTATATCAAAAAACCAGCTATAACAGAAAAACACAAATAACTGCGAACTGTTCTTTTACAGAATTTTGCTGAAGACTTTCACTGCATTTTTGCAGTTTTTGTAATTCGTACGATAGTTACAGCTTTTTAAAATATTAAAAACAGGAATGAAAAAGGTAATACATATCAGACAATGTCAAAACGAAGAACACAAACAGTACTATTTACAATCAAATGTAATTAAATAAATTATTAATTAAGTTAAAAAATATATCCATAAAAATAGAACGAATAAAAAAATAAGAAAGATTAATTAAATCTCCACGAAATTCTAAGTAATAAATGCGAAATAAATTGTAATTATTTTGCTTTATCGAACTTTTATTAGAACTTCTCGGGGAATATGACAAATAAATGCTGCAACTGATCGATTTACTGCATAACTATATGTGGAAAACTATTTATTTGTATATGATGTAAATAGAATTTTCATAACTGCTTTTTCTTGGACAATTTTTAACTTTACTTGAAAGTTTCCTGTCCGGTTTTCGGAAACGAAGCATTTTTTATTAGAATTTAATTGTGATTCGCCATAACCATTTTTGCCTAATTGTAAGTCACCTTGTATATTGATTTCCTATGAACGGTAGGATTAATTTCTTTCACAGAAATTTGTTTGTATCACACTTTTATGTGCAAAAGGGAGAAATATTAAAACATTATTGGCCAAAATTTAAAATAGATTTTTAGATTTTGGTCAATAATTCTATCAGGAGTTGTTGTTTCCTAAAGATTAAGTGGTTTTGAAGAACAGCCAATTTTACGTAATCCTGTAACTTGCAGTCAATATATTATAAGCCCATAAACCGGGGGCTGTCGCACTGAGGAACTTCATTCCAATTAGAAAATAAAATATATAAAGAAACAGAAAGTAGTATGTGGTTTCTCCTTCATTTTTAAAGTAGTTTTACATTGTCACTTCTCAAGAAAATGTGATTGATTATAAATAAAATAACAACGATAAATTATGAAAACAATTCAAACAGATTTTTCTTATAGTAACTTGATCATCATACAAATGTACCCCGGTCAATTACAATTTTCCTGGTAATGCATTGTGATTTATTGTAGAACGTCTGCAGGACCATAGATTTGTTTTAACCAAGACAAATTCTTATCCACGTTAAATGTGGAATTACAAAAAATTAAACAAGGTTGGATCACTGGTAGGAATTTTTTGAACATTTTAATATTAAAGTCTGGTATATTTTTCAATAATAAGTACCTACTATTGTTTTTTTTTATTCCACGGACAATAAAGTATGAATCATAAATTAATCAAATAAATATAAAACTACATAAAAATTAGATGATTAATCTATTTATTTATTTAATAGTAGCCCAAATAAGTACAACAATATGTACTTACAACTTTCTAGCCTGCTCATACTATACAAATTTTACTAAATCCTAATTTAAATGGATGTTCGACAAATCCAGTGTTATTTATAATATAATACACGTATTTTGCAAATAATTAATTGTCTGTGTTTTAGGAACTTCACGTCGTATTCTCATTCTCTTCATATTCTCATGTTTTAATTAAATAAATAATAATTATTCTCAATAATAATAATTTCGAATTGTAACCCATTACGTTATATATGCATGTATTAATAGTCTTAAATTAGTTGAAAATGCATTTAGGATGTTTGCATCTAGGCTATGTGAGTCGACGCACGTAATGGCATTGAGTATTTGCGTTCATTAATTATATCCTTCTACAGAAACAAATTAATAAATACTGTGTATTCTCTGTTAGATAAATATTGTAAATTACGTTAATTGCATTATGATAATTATATATTATATTCATACAAATTTATTTTGAACTAGCGGTTTTGCTCTCAAAACAAAAACATAAATAAATAATAAGTGGAAAGAAGCCAAGAAGCTTTAATACATTACGGCTATCATTTAACTAAATGAATGTGCATAATATTTCAACACACTTGTAATAAATTTGCACAAATATTACGTATCATTTTTTTCCTAACTTGTTGATGATCATTTTTATGAAATCTACCTCAAAACTCTGTAGGAGCGTACAGAACAGTTGCTCTGATTAGTGCTTACGCATTTTAACACATTTTTACAGGGTTTCCTTTTTGTCTTTCTAATCGAAAAAATGACACCTTTACCTCAATAGATGCATCCTTAGCATCTTTATCTTTACATTTCCACAAACCTAGTTCGCAAAATCATGGTACGCCATTGCTACATTCATAGTTACTTAAAGTAGGTGTGGAGGGTGATCCTTCAAGTACGACACACATTGCAGAGACACTCTGTATAATATAAAATAATTTTAATTTAGCGATTTCGATTGAAATGGACACCGAACTAATGTTGTTTGTGGTCTTATTTGCAATCACTAGATGGCGTGTGGGTTCCAATTTACTGATTGATCTAGTGGCTGCGAGAAAGACCTTCACGCCGCTCGCTGGATTACTTCCAACTTATTAATCACAAGTGTTAACAAAGAAAACAAAACAGCGATATATTAAACAAGCAACCAACGGCACGAAGCGGCATAATATTCGGCCCGACAAATGCCACATAAAATTTCAATTACAATAAGCCATTAATAATGCAGGAGCGCTTGCAAATATGGGCTGAGCTGTACAGAAAATACAATTACACAATACTTTGGCATACATTACTATTTACATACGTATTTTTTGAGCCGATCTCATCTGCAAAGCAAAGCGAGATATCGTTCTATTTGCCGTTCGAAATTATCTCTGTATGTAGATTGGGCCTCTTAAAAATATATAGATGATAATTCTGTAATGTATTATGCATATCTCTGTTTGCGGTTGTTCGGGCTTTTGTTGATTCGTTATACAACCGATAAAGTCTCGTGTGTACTCACTTTACAAAATTGCAGTTCAATGTTTGCTCTAATACTGTTTGATCAGATTTACATTGGGAACGTCAGTATTTGCTATAACAATGATAATGCATTTTCATTTCGTCAAAATCTAGAAGATATCAAAAGCAATGCTTCCAAATTTATACCGTCTCACTGCAGTTTTCTTGTATACATACTATATTCTAAAGAAGCACTAAAGAGGCACTATTTCTAAAACGCAAAATCTTGCGATATGAAATCTATCGACAACTTTATAATGTCTTCGTATTACTTATTTCCAACCAAGGCGTCTAGTGTTTTACGGGCCCTATGCCACCTCAACCTACATATCGTATATGATAAAAGACCAATAATAAAAATATTTTTTAAAGAAGTAAAATTCGCATTCTTTAAGTTAATTTTTATTGAAATTTTTAATGAAAATATCTTATTTTACGAACCTAAAATGTTCTTTTTCTGATTTTGGCTTCAATAAATGTTTTGATGATATCATCATAGAAGAGGGTTTTAGAAAATCCTTGCAAGCGCGTTGAGGTTTTACTCCGAAAGTGTACCGCGCAAATATTTTTTTTACCAGCTTAAAATAGAAAATGAACCCTCGGTATTCGTGACTGGTCGTGAAATAATCTTAAAATTATTTCGACATTAGGAGAGATGGATTAAATTTTGTTATCTAAAATAAAATTTTACTTCTCTGAAGCAAATCCTTTTCTCTGCGATTTTTAATAATAAATAAAACGATTGTATTTATATTTTTTGTTCATCGATAGTTAAATATTTGTCAGAAGTCTACAAAATTTGGGTAACTACAATAAAATATGTTTTGTTATTTCTATAAATATGTGGAACAATTACTAAAATTATTTTATTAACACTATAAACAGTGGGCTTATAAGCGAGTGTAGATCAATTAAAAAGTTTTGCACTTCTAAAAGCTACAAATTTCTTCTTTATCTCACTTTTGTTTTTTTTTAACTCACTTAAAAGTGGGTTCTGCTGTTTATGTTACAGTTTTCCTTATTTTTTTCTCCTTAGTATTAGGATTGTGTGCTACCTTTAAAATAATCTAGATAAAAAAGGACGTAAATCTTAAATACAGGATGGTCGCGTTTTCTCGTTTATATGAAGAGATGCAAGAGTTAAATTCGGGCGAACACATTTTTTGCTGGTTCTAAGCAATTTCCAGATATCAACAAAAAGCAACATTTTGAATTTGCGTTATTAATTTTGTACATACATGAATATTCTTGGGTTTTACATATTATTTTGTCTTATTTACGCAAGGTTTGAGAATTATTTTCATTGACATCATGTGAATTCCCCAAAACATGTAAAAGCCTGCTGTTTGTCACATTAGAAAATAAAGCATTTGGTATATTGCGGTGCGGTTTTGAGAATACTCGACATTGTTCGAACGTTTTTGTGTCTCGCAAATAAAAAGTCGATCGTTGCGATAGCTTTTTCTTTTTAGGTTTTAACAAAAAATCTCAAAAATGGTATCAAAATACCAACTCTCGCTTTTTTTTCCCTGCATTCTTTAGATAGACTAAAATGTAATCTTGAATCTTGGAACGTCAATGCAAAGAATCACTGACTAAATGAAGTGTTATTTTATTACTGTTAAACGGGCGGCTAAAATTGCCACGTGTCCTATTAAAAAATCTGGCATGAATTAACGGAATTCTATCAAGTCCAATTATTTTTTAGGGAAGCTAAATTTATGTCAAACTCTTTTTTACAAATTAATAGCTTATTTTTCTCAAAAATGTGATGTTATGAAGGCTTGTCTACAAAAAACATTGGAAAAATAATCCACGAATAAAAACTACTGAATCCACCGAAATCATGCATAGAGAGCCGCCGACTTCCGGACCTATTTCTGACCGCGGCCCCGAAGTATCGATATGGGCGATATGGAATTGAATTTGAGTTGTAATAAATAGTATTATTATTGGTATAAAGTATTTTTGCTATATATAATTTTCTAAAATTATATATAATTTCGAATTCGAAGTCGATTTATTTATTATACAATTAGTGGGCCCTAGCCCCTATTTTATTTAGGTAGAAGGCCCCCTTCTTACGGGCCCCCCTTTCACCGGGCCCTAGGCAGATGCCTATTTTGTTTACTGATAAACGCGGGCCTGTAATTCCAACCAATAAAACCTATTTTCCTTTCAGTAATTTTTATTAGTGCTCATTTGGTTGCAAAAAGCCAACTCTCCACTTGTCCTAAAACTTTGGACTGCGTTCGGTTAGTCTCCCCGGTACTCCCTGGGTAACGCACTGGATAACGCACGAACTAACATCCGCGTCGGCAGTGTTTCTCTGCATTTCAAATGGAAACACCCGACCAAGGTTGTCTGACCGTTATCCAGCTACTTATCCAGAGAATGCCGGGGAGCCTAACCGACCGCAGGGTTTATATAAAAGTAGAAAACAATAGCACGGAAGATATTTATTTAAGTTGTCGCTGTGGTCAAATACCCGAACCAGTACTCACTCACTACAATATCTGTAGGACAGCAAATACTGGAGTACAAAGTGACATCAGAGCTACCAAACATGGGCAACAGCTATTGCTTGACAAAGGCCTCCCCACCGGATCACCAGTCCTCTCTAAAAGGTATCACGAATGTGCCACAGATGCACATACAAGGGATGAAACTAAAAGAAAAGATTTTGCCATCCAATTGTCTTAATTAAAACTGTATTTTATAGTTTAATAAAGATATGCAATACTATGTGATACCATGTGAAACGATCTTTTATCTTCTATAATAAATAAGATGCTACTAAAATCAGGAATGAAGGAATCAGCTGACAAAAAGAATATATCATTCTTGCTAAATAACCTAATTGCAAAACAAAACAATAAAAAATTCTGTGTCTTTTTCCACAAGAGATGTGATATGTCATTTCGATTTATTTCGTAGATGTCAAGACTTATTACCCTAGCAATCGTCACCGTTTTCTTACAAAAGAAATGCACAGGTTTAACTACTTATTGAACCACTTCTATTTTTCGCTAGAGGGTACTTTTTAAATATATTATTATCTGTTTTAATCATTTTATATTGTAATTTAGAACATGTCTTGCCAAGATTTATTATGCAGATTAGACACAAATTTTACGTTATCTCGTTGAAAATACTCGTATTTTAATCATTTTAAGCTTGACGCTAGTTATGTATTTAATAAACTTTTGTATTTGTTTAATCAAAATTATTAAATTGGGTCTAGAAAAAATAGATAATATAATATAAATTTAAGTACACAGTCCTCCAAAGTCAATACTAAGGCAATAATCCACCTTCCACCTTCAATATGATGTATGATAGATATAAACCCAAACAAAATACCGAAAGGTACATTCCATGTTTCCATGTTCAGTTTAAGGTCCCGGCTAGGATACGAGCGGCGAGCGGCGGGCGGCGAGCGGCGAGCGGCAGACCGGTGCCGCTAATGATATATGTTTACATTGTTTCAAAGCCTTAACTTGGCAAAGCGGCTACGATACAGTAAGCGGCAGAGCGGCATCGTGAGCGGCACCACCTTGCCGCTTACTAGTGCCGCTCACTGCAGAATTATACAGGGTTAGCAAAAATTACCGGAACACCTAAATAATTCTCCAACCGTACAAAAATTCAAAAAATTGTTCAAACAAAAGTTTTTTTGCTTTAAACAGCTTTAAACAACCTCTCCTTTTTTAAATAGAACAGGCTATATATTATTACATTTTTTTATTCTAAGATTAATTCTAAGTATTTTTTTATAGGAATCATATTTTTATTAAATGCATTATTTTTTAATTATAAGCTATTAACCTAAAAAAGTCAAATTACCGGAACATCAAAAAAATTTACCAACTGCAAAAAATTCAAAAAATATTTCAAATAAAAGTTTTTTGGGTTTAAACAACAGCTGGTTTAAATATAGTTTTAATTTACAGTGTGGTCTTTTTATTATGGAAATCTGCAAACCTTTCCATCTTCTAATAGAAGATCCTGCATACCTATTTTATTTCTTTATTCTTAGGTTGATTCTAAGAACTTTTTGTAGAAATAAGTTTCTTTGAAAATGCATCATTTCTGAGTTATGAGTAATTAATCAAAACTCCTGAACTTCAAATTAAGAATATTTTGCCACATACATACACATTTATTTTAATGTGGCAGGTTGAACATTGATTTAATTGTATTTAATTGAGTTATTTTTTCTTGGATTTTTTATTTTTAACCCGTTTGGTTCAAGTAAAAGTTTATTTTGGTTAATTGCTTATAACTAAAAAATAATGCATTTTATAAAAAAATAATTCCTACAAAAATTTTTTAGAATTAATCGTAGCATTAAAAAATATAAAAATATGCGAGCAGCAGAGCGGCGAGCTCTGCCGCTCGCCGCTCGCCGCCCGCCGCCCGCCGCCCGCCGCCCGCCGCTCGCCGCTCGCCGCTCGTATCCTAGCCGGGACCTTAGGCGCACAATACAACAATATCATCACAATGTCGTTATTATATTGAGGGTTGATCGTCTTGGCGCAAAACTGCTAATAACCGTCATTTATATATGACTACCCCAACTAATTACATACATACAATTTGGTGTATGATGGAAAATTATGCAATCATTTTTGACAAAGGTATGAACAACGCAGACAACCAAACATGCAAATTCTCTTTTCTACGAAATATCGTCATTTTCGGGCTTCCTACCACCGATCGGGATTTAAGAGTAAAATCCCTAATTAATTACCTACAATTTCGTATATCAGAAATATTATTAAAAATTATTTTTCTGTAGTGGTGATATGTAATTTGTAGTAGATACAAGTTATTGTGATTTAATGGTTGTTTGCCACGAAGTAACCCACCCAGCGTTTTGTGTAAATACAAATTAATCAGCTACAATTTGACATATGAAGGAAAGATATAGCACAATTTTTGTAAAAGTTATAATATTTTCTTCCGTACCTCTTTCTCGCAATGTATCTCAAAATCTACATATGTATAGTCGATACAAATTGTTGTGATCTAGGGTTCTTTTAGTTGACGACCTAAGGGCAGTGCAGGAATACTTATTCCGGGAGTAGCTGGAGTGGTTGTTATACCACACTTAGAAAAAACGTAAAAACGGCCCTAAGACCATTAATGATTAATTATCTACATCTTCACATTTGGAATAGTCATGCAGCAGATTTTGAAAATGTACGATTTTTAATTGTACTTCACAATAATGTCATCTTTTGCGGTCGATAGACAATATTGTTACAATAATTAATCGGTTAGTCAACATTCAACACTTTGTTGCTATAACTAAATCATTATAATTTGCATCAATTGTATCTCTCTCAATTTTTATCACTATCAAGAATCAAGAATCAAGACAGTTTTCTTGACAAAAAGAAAGTTTAATATGAACGCTCCTCATTTTTTTCTAAAATTCCTCCATTCCTGACATCAAAGACAGAAATTTGTGTTTCACCGACCAGCATTTCTCAAAAAATTGTCTATAATATTAATATTATTAACCTATAAATATTAATTTGACAAATTATGTCGTTAAACATTTTCAATTGTCTATAATATTCACTGATTCACGCGTCGTCTACAAGTGTGGTTCGGGCATCGTTTACAGGTTTGTTTCCTCGATGGAGACAAGTCCCGATTGATCTGTTAATCTGAAGGATTTGTTTCTATTATAAAAGCCTGTTAAGAATATTAACCGGGTCATAATATAATACAAAACATAATACAAAACTGGACGGGATGGATGGACCGATACGATGTCTCAAACCGGGAATGTGCCGGTTAACCCAGGACCTTTGGTAAGTCTATCCATAAGGATCCCAAATAGATGCACTACGCGAGAAGGTGGATGAAAGTCAAATAATTGTAGGCCAAGGTGCGAGACTGATGTCTGATGAGACGAAAAAAATATGGTTGCGACAGTTAATAAATATTAACTTTATTCTATTTTTTGTTAGGTGATATATTGAGTAGGTTAGTATTTTGTTTGCCTTCGACAAATAAGGTCCGTTTCGCAATAAGCACTCGATAACGAGAAAAATATTTGCTCTCAGCTCATCTGCATACACAATCCGGGCGGCGGTGGCCTTGGCCAGAGATTTTCGCTGAAACTTGTGTATTTTTCCTCGATTATGATGTGACCGTCGATTTCGGCGTTTCGTCTGCAAATACAAATTTCACGCCGCACGGCAAATAGAAATCGTCCCATGTGTAAACAAAATTAATGACATGGTGATTATTTGGCCAGCTTCCGCCTACAGATCGTTATGTCAATTTTTGTTTATTGACGATTCAGACGAATGAAAGAGGGTTGACTCACAGGTCTGTAGACGCAAATATCAAATAAACATTTGTTTACTTGATTTCTGTTTTTTTTTTTCATAATATGTATAATAGCTGTGGATTTGTTTTTTTTTATATACCCACAATATACGGTATACACAGAGAATATAAGAGCTGTTCAGCAATGGACGAATCCATCATTTCCACGGTTGACAGAAACAGAGACGGCGTGACATCTTGCATCTCTCTTAATTTCATTGGGGGGAAAACAAAGCAAAAGCGCCATAAGATATCATGTATTTCTGGCTTTCTAAATCTGCTTAAAATAAACCAAT
The DNA here is from genome assembly GCA_963966075.1 of Aphodius sticticus. Lineage (NCBI taxonomy): Eukaryota > Metazoa > Arthropoda > Insecta > Coleoptera > Scarabaeidae > Aphodius > Aphodius sticticus. The sequence continues at coordinate 23,015,288 of OZ014510.1, forward strand.
TGATACGATAGTGATTCAGCGTGGATTTTTTTCTGGGTGTGTGGATCTTCTTGAATATGTTTTGAAGTTAATTTTGGAATATTTCACGGTGAGTATTATGCAAAACGATGTTAAAAAGTGACTTCAGAAAGTGAGGTTATGTTTGAAACGCGTCTTTTTTACAGGTTTATTATGGAAAATATTCAATTCCGTGACGATTTTAACCAACTAGGACATGCTTACTGTTATCAAATTCAAATTACACATCGCCAATATTGACTTTGTTGTTGTATGGTCAAAAAACGAAATTTTTCTGCATCGATTTTTTAGAGACGATCCATTCTGGGATTTTACATTTGTTTGCAGTATCACAAAACAATTGTCTTACCTGAAATTTTATGTAAAGAAGCCTGAAGGCAAGGGAGTAGTCGAGGTAGAATAAATCAATAAAACAATGATTGTAAATTAATAGATTTATTATTTAAAAAATCTGAAATGTATGTAGAATATGAGTAGAATAATGTGATAAGTACAATATTACACTTTATTTCCTGATTATATTTGACAGCTTTTGCACGAACGTCATGCAGGGCACTAGGGCTGCTCGCTCTTTTCGTACCGAACACAAGTCGTCTGATTAACTGTCATTTTGTCACACTAAATTTTTGTTCTGTCAATATGCTTGATTACAAGTAATCGCTCGCTTTTGGTATTCAGACTCGAATTTTAACCGAACAAATGCGAGCCAACTCGAAAAACCGAGTGTTCGGTTCGGAAAGAAACCAGATTTACTTAGCTCGAAATTCGAGACTTGAAGTTTTAGATAACTCGAACACCCCTACGTGGCACCCAATCGGGATGGTCATCATTTCGAGCACTCTTCGAGCTGGTCTACCTTAAAATGACACATTATAAACAAATATTTCACATCTATATTTCATATAACTCTTACCTGCAATAAAATGCATACTGCAAACCCTGCAATTTTGTAGTTGGCCTTCAGAGAAGTTTGGATCTCTCTTAATGACCTATAGCTATCGTTCCCTTCTACAATGCGACAACAAACTGTTGGGATAATTTGGCTTGAGGACTTTTGGTAATAATATGAATGGAAAGTTCCTTATCTCGATGGCTTTTCGACCTGCAGTTAGCCACGCTACAAATTTAGCCCGTTTTAAAACTAACACTAAAGCAAAAACACGCGTTTGAAACATAACCTCATTTTCGAAGTCACTTGTAAACATCGTTTTGAATAATATTCACTGTGAAATATTCCAAAATCAGCTTCAAAACTTATTCAATAAGGTCCACACACCCAGAAGAAAAATCCAACCTGAATCACTTTCGCACCTAATGGTTTATTTTAAGCTGATTTAGAAAGCCAGAAATACATGATCTCTTATGGCGCTTTTGGTTTGCTTTTCCCCCAATGACATTAAAGAGAGATGAAAGATGTCACGCCGTCTCTGTTTCTGTCAAACGTGGAAATAATGGATTAAAGCTAACATGAAAATACTTCTGGTAGAATATTGTAGACATTAGCAGCTTCATAATATCTTATATCACAACTTAAACAAAGTAATATACGAAATAATATGCAAGCAATGACATCAAAAGTAACCCACTTAACCGCACAGTCAATTCAACGTACGCTAGAGTCTAAAATATGTATAGCTTAACCTAAAAAGAAGTTTCGTTGGTTTGTAAATCGGTACGTCGGTAATATGCAGCTTAATAATACCATCAGCGGATATATTAATATGGCGGACCGGTAGAATCTGTGCTCTGTGGAAACGCGTTAAAATTAATGGCATAGTAAATTAAGCTCGGCGACAAAGACGAAGCCTGTGAACGACTAGCAGCGAACTCGGGAGTTTGGATTATTGCTTCCTGAATATTTAATCTCCATCAAACGATACAGGTGGCGTCATTTAATAATTAGCTAATTACCTAAGTTTACCGACTACCATCATATGCACAGCTTAGCTGTCATAAATTTTCTACAATATTAGGCAACACTTAAAGGAATATGTTATGAGTTATTATTGAGAAAATTTGATATGGTTAGCACGAAGGATTAATGCACAATGTAAAGAGTAGGGTGAACTATTCAGGTATTCCTCAGGTCATGTCCTTTCCAAGGCATTTCGAGCACCTTTTTGCGTACAGAAAAACGTGTAACGTATTTCAAGTAACCAGATACAAGTCTGTAAAGAAACGTAATTCAATAATTGAATATTACTTAATACTGTGAAGTATTTATTTTTATTAAAGTATTTTTCCTCTAAAATTTAAATAATGCCCTGTAAACTAAGGTGATACTGTTCTAATTTCACAGGAATATGTTTGTGGAATATATGAATTTTGTAAAAACAATACAGAAATTTAGCTGGTACCCAATATACCAGCGATGCTACATAATTAATTTACTTTAATTCTTCTTTTTCAGTTTTTTGGTAGTTTATGACATTTATTTTCTGTGACATTACAGATATTTCTCTCTAGGTATAAACTTATTTGTTGTTTTTAGTTCTTTCAAGTATTACCAAAGTATTACCAGGAAGAAGAAAATACAAATAAAACAATGCAAAAACGAAGCATACAAAAAGTACCTTTTACAAATAATTAAATAAATAAATTCATTAAAAAATTAAAATCATTGGTCAAAATACAAAAACTAAGAAACATTTATTCTGAGTAAAAAGTTTCATATGGACGTATTGATAACAAGTTAATATTCCTTAGGAAGTTAGAGCCATTTAAAATACTGTTTTATTTATACTTTGTTTTTTAAGGTATTGAAAAAATATACAAAAACATACCAAATTATAAATAAAAATATGTGAAGCACTTTTAAACTTGTTTCATTGTGAAAATTAGTACTTATTTTTTGTTTAATTAAATGCAGTCACAAAATTTGAAATTACACTTTAGTTTCCTGTCCGCATAAATTTTTGTCTATAATTGCAAATCATGATTTTCTATGAATGGGACCGAAATAATTTTCGTCATAGAAGCTCAGAACTTGTCTGGTGATAGGTTAGTTAGTTATCTTATCTGGAATGTAAGATCATATTGAAATCCACCACCTACAACACAGTTCTTCTCCTAAAGTACCATTATGAGCAGTAGATTCAAACTGTTGGTTTATTTTGTCGGACATTTGGAAAGGCAAAAATATTGAAAACAAATAATGTTTGAGTTTGGCCAATATTGTTGCCAGATTGTTGTTTTCTAGAGATTATTTTGTTTTTATGTAACAGATAATTGAAACCAATATTGTCAATTAAAGTTAATAAATACTCTAGAATGTTGCCCGTTGGATGTAATATCGAAATAACAGTGATTTGTTGGGTTAGAAGGGCTCCAAATCAAAATTATTCATGGATTGTAAGGTCAATCCATGGATAATTTTGATTTGGAGCCCTTCTAACCCAATTACTTAGTTTAAGGAAAGAATATTTAAAATAATAATCCCATGCTAAAATAATACATAAAAATAACACTGAATAATGTGCCCATGAATCGGCGACCGCCACCGCTATTTTATACTATTTTTCCGCGGAACCCCTGACTACATCTCGTGGAACCCCAGGGTTCCGCGAAACCCCGGTTGGGAAACCCTTGTCTATATGCTTTGGGAAACCCTTGTCTATATGCTTTTTATTCTATATACGCGAACACTCCAAAGTATTTGGATATCAGAGCATGGATACAAAACTAAAGTCGAAAGAACAAGTTAAGAAGAAAGGAGCAGAGCTTGGACTGAAATACAGACTAACAGCAGTTTCAGCCAGATGTATTTCACTACATTTTACTTAATCACTAAACAAAATTGTATTATTATTATATTTGTATTGTACATATAAGTTTTATGCCAATTCTTCAAGTTGAACAATTTTTTTTATACATTTTGATTGAAATCGTTCTTGAGGATTTGAGAGCCCACTTTTGAAGTTTTGGAGTAGTTAGTTTTAACGCAAATAAATATAAAAGTTCAATGATTAGTCTTTTTAGTTAACCTGCGAAATATTACGCTATAATGACATTGCGATAAACTAAGTATTTCTTTATAGTTTATAACACGTGAGAACATCATTATTCATTAGGGAGGAATAAAAAGTCAACTTTTGATGTTAGCAAGTACATAGTTTGACCGCAATTAATAATAATATAATATTATAATAATATAAACGTTTATGACATTATTATATTATGTACCTACATAATTTGGAAATCAGGTAAGTTAATACCTGGTTTGTGTTGCTATATAATTTGCACGTTTTTCTTTACAAACCATTACACTACTGTTACGGATGAATGTCAAATTAACTTATCGTGACCGGAAGTCATTCATTGGTTTCCAAGCATAACCAAATCATAAAGTTAAGCTACGTAATACCTATAAGGATAAAAGCATAAAACTGAAAAGTGGGAAGGGGGCAAGCTTGACAACCATAGAAAGCAGATAGCCTAATAAAATTTGGTTATCAGACCAATAAATAATAATTAAATAATAAATTTGACGACAAAACAAAATTTAAGTAAATTTATACAACGCAACCAATGTCTATCTATGATTCAAGGTCGATATTAGACCTTGCAAACTTATTACACACTTTCTTTAAATTCAAAATATTACGACAATAATTTAGTAACAGGAAATTTTACAGAAACTACTGAAAGCAGATAAAAACGGTTTATATTTTCCTAGAATCAGATACCTCCTCAAGCCACCTCTGTCAATTTCACTCCCTACTTTTGAATTATATGTTAATTTTAATGCCAATCGTTTGGAATGGATTGGGAACACAGTTTTTATACCCCCCACATTTAATGTGGTGAGGGTATATTGAGTTTGATTCAACATTTGTAACACCCTTAAGGAGGCGTGGCAGATATAGGCTTATATATATATATATATATATATATATATATATATATGGATTTGATCAGAATTGAAAACTGAATCGATTTAGCTATGTCCGTCTGTCTGTCCGTCTGTCCGTCTGTGTACACGATAACTGGCGTAATTGAAGCAATTGATCTGAAATTTGGTATACAAACTTATCTCTTAAAAAGTAAGGACAAGTTCGTGAATGGGCAAAATCAGTTCACTTGTTTTTTTTTCTTGCGGTGGGGGGTATTTTAATTTTCTTACTAGTTTGTTTTGGAGTATGTACATTGTACATACGTGGTTTTTAGAAAATCAAAATTTCTTCTTACCGTTAAGTTTGTTCCCTAACTTTCAGATTTTGTGTATTTATGGTTGGATTGGTTAGGAAATCGTTAGGGAGGATTTTGGAGTCCACTTTCGACATTCGAATTTTGTTGAGGAGTATTCAACATCCCCCTTTTGATATGAGAGAGTACATAATTTGACAACAGATCAATAACTTAGTAAGATACAGAGAAGCCCTGCTGGCTTTCCAGAAATTTGTTATCTAAACCGTTAAAATCATCAGTCGTTTTAAAATGTGCATAAGTTTGACCGAAAATTAATATCCAGGTTCAGTTTGGCTTTGTTTTCGATAATTAATTTGTATTTCTTCAAAATTCGTTAGAAAATCGATCGTTTAGGACTAATTAGTTTTGCTACAAGTAAATAAAAAGTTTAGTACTTAACCTCACATTTGAGTTAACATGTTGAAAGTTGTGCTAAAGACTTTGTTTTTCGAAAAACTGTACATATTGCTTCATAACCAGCTGGACAATTGTTATGGATGATTCGGCAGTCTCCTTCTGATGATTGGGAGTAATTAGTTTAAAATAAATAAAAATAAAAGTTTAGTACATACTTGATGATATGATATGTACTAAGCTTTTATATTTATTTGCGGTCTAACTAATTACTCCTAAACATCAAAGGTGGCGTTTGCGCCGGGGAAAATAATAAGTGAGGTTATGTACAAAGCTTTTATGTTTATTTGCGGTCATACTAAATACAAACTCAAAAACGACAAAAGATCACCATCTAACGATATCCAAAATTTGATGACTTTTATTTCATTGTAAAGAGGAAGGTATGCCATTAACATTAGAAAAAGATAGCCAAATGGCCGCCACGGCTACGCATGCAGCACCATATCCTTTTCATGAAATTATCCATGACCAATTCGCACGTTTTCGGCTGTATGTCCTCGATAACTTCACGAATTCCATCTTTAAGGTCTTGAATCGATTGTGGGGCATTGGCATAGACCTTATCTGTCACGTGGCCACAAAGAAAAAAGTCTAAAGGTGTTAAATCACAAGATCTCGATGGAGAATTGTGATCACCTCTTCCAGAATAACATGGTCAGGAAATTTTTCTTGCAAAATTGCGATTGTTTCGTTGCTTGCGTGGCACGTAGCGCCGTCTTGCTGAAAAAAAAAGTTCGTGTGTTAACTGAACTTTGAAAGCCTTAAGACCTAAGTCTTTATGCAAAATACGGTGTAATGTAGTTTGTGGAATATCGAATTCCAAAGATCGACGAGGAATCGACAAACGTGGGTTTTCTTCAACACTACGGGTTACAGCAGCAATATTCTCAGGTGTTCTTGAGCGACGCACACGATTTCGATTCTTCACATCACTAACTTGTCCCAACAGCTCAAATTTGTCCACCAGTTTCGCTATTGCTGGCCGAGAAGGTGCTTCACGAAGAAGTGCTTTAGTTTGGCGAACTGTGACTGCAAAATGTTCAACATTTTTGTAGCGAATTTTAATAATTTCAATGCGTTGTTGAAGCGTGTATCGTACCATTTTTAGTAATGGCGTAGTTTTTACTTATCAAATGTCAAAAGACAGCTTCCAAATTGACAGCTGCCCAAAAAGCAGCCCATTCAAAATGAAACCTCTTATTGGAAAACCCTTTATTATTCAGTAATATTCCACATTATAATCGAAGCCAGTTTGGCCTAGGTCATACCAGTTTTTTCTGGCGTATACGTAAGTGTATACGTATACTAGTTTGGCTAGGATACACTGGTTGGTCTTAACCCACGATCTCGGGCGAACTAGTTTGTCGTGAAACCGGTTTGGACGGCACCATATGCAATGATAAATTAATTACTAAATGATAAAATTTGGCAAACATGTTCGTTATTTCGATAAAGGGGCTCATCAAAATAGCATACCAATTGATAGTACACAAGTATTATGTCAATATAGTGACTAATGCTGCATCTATGCTGATTGTGCATGTGCATTAATATAGGGACAGATGTGGTGCTTATAACTTACAGGGTTATTAATCTATTTATTTTATAAGGTAAACAATGACACATAACCATCTAAAACAAAACACGAGCAATTCTTTGATCATAAGCATTTATGTATGTATATTAACCGACGGGTTTGTTGTGCAGGTGCACTTATATAATTAAGGAAGTGTCTGAAATGAAAATATACTCGAACTAAAACTGCAATTGGTATGACCACTAAAGTATATTCAAACGGGTTTACTGGGAAGAAAATAGAAAATCGAAAACGCCTAACGAGGAGAGGCTTGAACAGGAAATGAATATTTTAAGCCGGAGAGGAAATTCAATATTAACAGCAATCAACGATATAAATCTCAGTCGCTTCTGTTTAGCAATTCAGAGCGCTACAATCGCCGTTTCCGATACGATTTTAATTATACCGTCCAGTGGGGGAGAGAGAGAGAAATAGAAATACCAGCCAGAACAGTAGCTTAGGATAAATTAGCGACCAATTAGAAGACGGCTAGGGTATTTGCCGATCATGTCAAATCGGACCAATTTCTAATGTCTTATTCATATAGACACAGCCCAAGAATACGTTAGTGTTATGCACGATTTGTAAGACTCCATTGACAGAATACACAGGAGACCTTCTAATGATTGGAAATATAAATAGAGGATTCATGAGGACACCACGTTGGAATCATGTATTTGCCGCGTGATTTTGAAAAAGACTATTTTTTATGTCTGCAGTTTACGTCACATATTTTGGATAAAAGATCTAAAAGTATGCCCTTCAAATAGTTTGGCTATCGGACATTCTAATTTAAAGGGCAAATGATGCCGAAAATACAACACCCGTTCCGCGTCGTGGGTCAGTGCTCTAAAGACTGATATAGTCGGTGCTCAAAATAATAATAACTCCAAATTAGAAATCGATTAGGAAACTTAATAATAATGCAAGCACAGTAATAAGACAAACGGTGAAATAATCATTTTTAAGAACATTGTTTGAAGTTAATATTCGATATCGCAGTGCAGTGCATTCTGAGTCAGTAAAGGAAATTATTCAAAAGAAAACATTCCAGTAAGGGTCGACCCTTCATAACAAACAAGAAGCATAATGTTTTGCAAAATATCAATGCAAAATAATAATGTATAATGAAACATTTATGTAATTCGAACATTAAATTACAGCTTATACAGGGAGAACCAAAATGGAGGTGAACCAATAACTGATTATTTGTGCAAGATTCAATTTGCACAATTTTCTTTGCACAAGATTTTTGTTCAAAAGGGTCCAAAGGAACTGGAACTCTAAGTATTTTTTAAGGATTTTGCAAACGATCCACCATTAAATAATAAATTAAACTAGAGGAAATTTTGTACAATAAATGTTTATGACTTTTTTTGGTAAAATTAATAGTTTAGCTGCATGAGCAAACTCTATTTGATCGAGATCGGTCGTGTCTGCATTCATATAAAACTAGTTAGCCAGGATTAGACAGATATTTTCATACTAATGACAGTAGGTAGTGTCAAACGGTGTTGTTTTGACAATACCTACTGTCAATAGTGTCAAAATATCTGTGCGTGTGCGTGTTTGTATTTGTGTGTACTAGGGATGGGCATTCTCGGTCATTTCAGTGAGCCGGTTCAGTCGAACCGGCTCACTAAAATGACCCCTTCAATCACACCCGTTCAAAATGAACGACTTTCATATGGACCGACCGAGCGACCGAACCGTTCAAAATGAACGAATTTCATATAGGTTAATAGACGGATCTAACGAACCGTTCAAAATGAGCGGTATAATACTTCTATATGCATTTTATATTTTTTGAGATCGCACAATCTTATATCCGCGTCTTTATCAACTTTGTTTAGAACTACTATGCATTGTAGCAACGTCAGTGCCATGCGAGCGGATATTTTCAAAAGTAGGGCTTACGCTAACGGAAAGCCGAAACAGAATAAGTTCTACAAAAGTGTCACAATTACTATTTTTAAATAGCAATTTACAATAGGTAATGTTATGAGTTATACTTCTATATGCATTTTATATTTTTTGAGGTTAGAGGAGTTTGGCAACATATATATTATGTTGTATTATGTGTATTATATATTACATATATTATTTTTATTTAGTAAATTATAACGTTCCAGTGCTGAGTCAATAAATGAATATTTAGTTATTTTTTATTGTTTCTATTTATTTTACTTTATATAGTTTAAAACTTTTATTTTGTTTAATAAATTATATTTATTGCAACTAATGGTTTGCATTATCTACTGCCGATTATAATATTCCAAAAATATTTAAAAGTAATTACAGTGTACTGTAGATATACGGATCTCAACAATTTTAAAAGGCAACGAAAATATTTGGGCAGAGCCATAATATGTTGACAAATCTTCATTCTTCAATCAAACCAGAAATAAACGAACGAAAATATTTTTTTTTAATACTTTATGCGGCACTGGAAACAAACGAACACACGTGCATCAAAGACGCCGTCGCGCCAGCGCCGGCCGTCGCAAAAAACTGGCCTGTGACCGACTTGAACCGTCTATCGATCTTATGCCTTGAGCTGACCCGACCCGTTCGAGCGACCCGTTCACTTTGCCACTGGTGAGTCGAATCAAACCTCCAAACGGTTCAGACATTTGACCCGTTCATTTTGAACGGTTCGTTCACTAGATCCGTCTATATAGACGGATCTAATGAGCGAACCGTTCAAAAAGAACGAAACACACGACGCGCGCATTGCTGGTATCTTCGTTCAACCATCGCAGCGGCCTTATGTAGTTTACGAATATACCGACGCGCGACGGCCTAACTCCTGCGAATATTGTTTTTCTTTGTCAGAACTGGAATTTTCTGATTTAACTTAGTTTTTCTTGTAATTTATGCTGATAGAAATTACCTCCATTCAGTAGCAAAAACAAAATAGATCCTATAAAAATGCTACTAAGGCTAATAAGTCAATGGTATTTGCATATATATAATTTAAATTAATTAAATATAATTTTGATCTTTTAGCGATTTTCAAAGCTGATTTTATGGAATTTATACAAAACTTTTCAATAAGTTCTGTATGGTTAAATAAACAAATCGTTCAATTTTACCGCAAAAATCTCATATCTTTCATTCTGCTTTTTATGCTTTTTATATTTTTCCTTATATATTCTCAAACTTTCATTTTGTTTAATAAATTATATTTATTAAAATTAATGGTCTTCATTATCAACTCCCGATTCAATATAATATCCCAAAAATATTTAAAACAAATGCAGTGCAGATCTCAACAATTTTAAAATGCAAAGAAAATGTTCGGGCAGATTCATAATATGTTGACGAATCTTTATGCATCAATCAAACCAGAAATAAACGAACGAAAATATTTTATATATGTATAATGTATATACATATTATGTACTTTACGCGGCACTGGAAACAAATGAACAGGGCATCAAATACGCCGCCGCGCCGCACCGGTCTGCTTTGAGCAGAAATGAGCCGAGAGCGTAAACACCGTAAACGAACGAACTACTGAACCGGATCTCCTACTGAACGGGTCAGTTTGCCAGGGTTGAAACGGGTCGAACGGTTCACACATTTAACCCGTTCATTTTGAACGGTTCGTTCGCGAACGACTCATCCCTAGTGTGTACCCGTTTTTCTTTATGGCGACGATTCATGAGAAACTACTAAAGGTACCGGGAGAAACTTCATATTTAGAAGTTTCATGAGAGCTAAAAAGCTTTTTGTTCAAAAGGGTTCAAAGGAACTGGAGATTTACTGTTACCATTTTTCAACGATTTTGCAAACGAGCCACCATTTCTGTAATTTCGTCAGACTAGTAAATAATAAATTAAAGTAAACAAAATTAAATTTTTTGGTAAAATCAATAGTTTGGTTGCATGAGCAAATTCTATTCCATAGAGATATCTCGTATACATTAAAACTAGTTAGCCAGGATTTGACAGATATTTTGATTCTATTGACAGAATTGTCAAAACATCAGAGTTTGACATAGTTTGACACAGCTGTATAGTATGATAAGGCAATGCGTCTGGCCAGATCAGATCTTTTTTTGTCTTTTCATGTTTTCATTAGGGACTTCTACTTCTGACCCAAAACGCTAGACAGCATGCGCAGCAGACTTGCCGCAGCTATCAAATCTGGTAACATAATAATGCTTAAAATACCTAGAAAACACGCTTTCCAAGTAAAATTACCAATTTCGGCTTTAATCATGAAGTGTTCTGTACCTACGTGTCCCAAGTCAAGGAAGCTTGCCGAGCGTGTACCTGTTTTTATGTACTTTGGAAAGTTTGCTGAACTGTCCTAACCTAAAAACACAGTAGGTATTTTGGTTTTCATGTTTACTTGCATATAATTATTCAGTTTTCAATGAATGCATATCATTCTCACAGCTATCTTTTATCAAATACATTTCATTTGATACTAATTAGGCGTTTTACAAAGCAGTTGCTAACTTAATTTCGTCCTGGGGGGAAATGCGCGCGCACACCGTGACCATCAAAAACCAGAAGTAGAAACGTCTATTAAGTCGGTAGTATCTGTACCCTATTTTTAAGCTTAATCTTTTTGTCTTCTAACGGCAATAAGCACTCCATAAAATTGCTTGCAGCCCTCTTAAATAAAGTAACATTTCGCATGTTAAATCCAATGAGGTAATAACAGTATCGAGTCTTTTTAACGAACCCGATTAATAGTGAAGTAAATATGACCGATTTAAGCAGTGAGATTATAGTTAATAATCCGACTTAATAGATGCAAATCTATCGATAATATCGTCCATATCGACTGGCTTAATGATTTTCCTTTCAATCGATGTAAAAGAACGCATTCAAGGAGACATGCAGGGAAGAGCGTAAATACGCTCTAATTAATATCAAATGGCAATTGCACCGGTCGTATAAATTTGCCTCAATCTACTTCTGCCATACCCGTTAATACTCAACTCGGGTTCATTCGATTTGTAAATTTATTTATAGGTCCATTTCAATGTCCTTGTTTTGCAGTAAACATATCTAATTAAATGCTGCCAATGAAGGACTACTTATATATAATTCAGCACTACTAGTTACACACCTTTTTTTACATATGAAATCATTGTGTTTCCGTCAGCATATGATATAGCAGTAAATACATGACATTTTGTAAATAATAAATGCTAATATAGCATTTATTCTATCCCAATAGAAAAACATTAGCTAAATTCAATATTAATACAATACAAATGTACCATGGGCAAAATATGAATTCGCATCAGACCAAAGCCTCTCCAAACCTTCTCCATTTGCAATTTTGTTTTACCTGATCAGGTACAACCTTGCTACTAATCTAATTTCGTCTGTTCATCTGGTATTCAATCGGTAACATATCTAACCCGTCTATTTCTTCACATAATATGACTAGCTCAGCTGCATTTCAGGGTTCTTGTTGCGGTTATTAGTTCGTTCTTTAATTTTTTTCATATCTATCAGTTATTCGAAGTTTATTTTTCCATGTTTTGCCCAGTATGCTTCGTTCCATCTTGTTATGATGAGTTATTATTTTATTAACTATACGTACGTACCTATAGTGGACCAAAATTTACATTATTCGAGAAAAAGTAATGTTTTATAAAGGGTTATGGATGTCCCAGAAACTCCTCGCCCATAGTGAGAATATTGATTTTACATACAAAAACAAATACAGAAATAGTTAAATTTGCGAAAGAGTGTATGTTAAAGTTGTAGTACCTGTTTTTCACAAATAATTGTAAAATGTCAAAGTAGATTTAGTTTTACAATAAACTACAATAAAGTAGCATGTTCAGTAAAAAGAAAAAAATCCGAATATTCTTTCAACATTGTTTAACAACCTACTACAATAAATTACATTCTTTACCATTAATTTGGTGTAAGATGCTTTGAATAAATTCCAGAAGAACCAATATCTATTTTGATTGTTTCGATGCATGAAATTTTACAATTTGCGAAAACGCAGAAAAAACACAAATATTACCTGTCTGAAAAGCAAAAACTGAAATAATACTACGTCGAATTTTTACTTAGAACAGCATTTTATTCTGAAATAAAGCTGTATGAACAGTGGGACATCCTGGATACATAAAATAGTTTAGTTAAATAGAAAGAACGCGTAATATTTACTTACGATAACGACTAGAACGTTAAGAAAGAATTGTGAAGTATCAGTTTCGGAAACGCACCAGTTAGAACCTTTATTGGTCCAATTTTAAAGTGGGTTGTGTGGTATCATAGGATAGTTTTTTTAAACAAAATGGGTTTGGCGAGATACTTTCGTTATTGAAAGTAAATTAAAACTAAAATTTTAAATTTCCGTCTTAATTTAAAATGAAACCCTAATGGAACTACATTTGGAACCCAAATACTTTTATAGACCAGGCAATAGAGATTTTTGCGTTACAAAAATACTAGCAGGAAGCCGACGATCCCAGGTCACATGGAACAGTCCATGGATGTATTGTGATGAGTCGCAAATATCATTTCTAAATTTGCTATAAATAAAAACCTCAAAGAATCATGTTTTTTTCGTTTTTTGCTTGTAAAAACTGAACCGATGAAGCAATCTTGATGCTTTTAAAAAACGAATTGTAGAGAATGAAAAGACGAAAAAAATGAACCCTGCACGGACTCGATTGAATTAATATTAACGGCGGAAATCTGCGTTTTTTCAAAAATTCATAACTCGTCTTTTTCAAAGTTGTAGCGGAGGGTTTTCGCGTGAAAGTAGCGATTGATAGGTACTTTGAGTGTGGACAACCCAGGCGTTGTCCGATGATTAGTTTTTGCACAATTGCAATTTGTATATTTGTATGCAATATGATTCGGCGAGCCTGGATGGGTCGGAGGTGGTCAGATTTTGCGTTAAAATGTTGCGAAATAGGTGAAAAATGATTGCAAACATGACCGAAAACTGCCGCGCGCTCCAAACCGGTCGAGTAGTGGGGGTAGGCGGTCGACGCGGGGAAGCGCGTATCTACGAGCGTAATACAAGCACGCTGCGCGCGCGTATTACTATGTGTACGTTTCCCCTCTAATCGCACAGTTCCACCATCACTCGACCACTCTAGCGGACGCGGGCGTTTTCGCCCATGTTCTCAGTAGATGGTCAGTAGTTTATTACCCACTTAAACGGGTCTTATCGAAAAATCAGATAGACGTTTTGTTGCTGTTCACGTCTAGTTTCCAAATCCGTTTTTTAAATTGCAATCGGACGACCTCAAACGCATCCAGCTCTCCGCAAAAATATTGCCAAAAAAAGTTCAAATGAGGATTGTGCGAAAACTATTAATCCGACCGAATCCAGGTTTTACACACTTAAAGTCCATGTGAATAGCTACCACTGTGCAAAGTTTCAGCTGTCAAAACTGGCGGAGTTACGCATTAAAAAAAAACTTTTCCGGGTTTTCCAGCTTTACTCCGGTTCTAATTATCCAATCGGATCGTTTGACCTGTCATTCTCTTCGTAATTTAATTATCTACAGTTCATCCCATTGCATGATTAAGATTGCTTCAATAGTTTTCCTTTTACAATAAAAAAAAGTAAAAAGACCGCGATTTTTGCTTATAGAAAGTTTTAAAAAATTGCATTTTCGAGTAGGGAACATAGTGGGAATATACTTCGGACTGTCCTGCACAGGATGCCACAGGCGGCTTCCTGCTAGTCGTTATGTCAAAAAAGCAATCATTTGTAGCTCTATTGCTTGGCCTATTAAGATTTTCACTGGGAATCCGATGGTGCAATTGTATTTCCGATATATTTTTAGACATTGTAATCACACCTCCAATCGCCAAACGCCAATATCGTCATTTGGGGAATATTAGCTACAATTTAACTCAGAAAGTAACATTGATCAAAATTTTAAAAAAGTATTGATTAAATATCATTGCAACAAACACAAAAATTCATCAAAATCGGTGCTGATGCAGAACTAGATTTCCAACTGAACACCTTTGTTGACTCAACTATAAGTAGGTACTGATTCATTTATTCGAATCTAATTTTAGAAATTGAATATTAAATAACGATAGTGTTGATTAGAATTGAATGGAGGGCTTTATTGTTTATTTATGAACGTTTATTTAAAAGTGGAGGAAAAGCCTTCAGGATATTGATATGTGGAATAAACAAATGTTCACCGGTTAGATATACGTGTATTTTCAAGACTGTTGTCAAGAGGATAGGGATAGTTGGTGCTGGCTGTAGGAGTCAACGACATGGGTTAACATTGAACTAAAAATCGCTTGCACAATCCTCGTTTCGCTATGCCATTATAGACGATCAGTCGATATATAGTGCCGATAGTCATTACAATCGGCGGCCACACACAACTTTGCCAAGTTTTTCACGTCGACACGCAGTTGCGTAACGGAGAGAAACAGCTTATCTAATTATTTTCAACTGCGGAAAACGTCGCGTTAAAAACGCCAGCTATAAATCTTTTATAAGTTTGTTTTGTTCTTGCACAACGGCGGCGCGTTGCGTGGCTTACGCAATCACGCAGTGTCCAGTTTATTTTATGGTAATATATGTATGTCTGGGACATAATGTCTCCAATAGATTTCAAGATTTGTGCAAATTAACTACTCTTATTTTCCAATAAACGGTATGTTGTTACACCAACAAAAAACTGGGCACCACCTAGTTTATCAAGACAAGATAGAACATAATCATTCAAGAAGAAGAAAGTTCATACAATATCGCATCACATTAGAAAATGTGTACTCCATACATGCTGAGCATAACTGAATCTCTTCTAATTTCTCTTGACGTCATTTGGTCCATATATTAGCGCCTGTCGTCTGAAGAAGGAGACCGAACGACAGAGCACAATGCTCAAAGTTTGGTTTAATCTTAGTCACCTACAAGAAATTCATATCGAAATCTAAAACATATTGATCAAAAGTACCTAATATGGGTTACCTCTGTCCCACAATAAGTGCTTGATTTACTTTTTTTGCCAATACTTGCTTGCTGGAGACATCATATTTAATTATAATATGTGTGATTGTTTGATACTGGTCGAAGGTGACAATGCACTTTCAAAGTTAAAGTTTGCTCATGCAGCTAAACTATTAATTTTAACAAAAAATGTCAAACATAAATTATACAAAATTTCCTCTACTTTAATTTATTATTTAACTATTTTCAGGAAATTACAGATATAGTCGGTTCATTTGCAAAATCGTTGCAAAATGCTAAGAGTAAACCTCCAGTTCCTTTGGGCCCTTTTGAACAAAGCTTCTATCAGCTGTTTGGTCATGACTACTACTAAATATGAAGGTTCGTCCCGATACCTTTAGTAGTTTCTCCGGAGTCGTTGCCACAAAAAAAACGGGTACACGTACACTCGCACATACACACACACACCGACATTTTTTGTCACTTGGTCAAAAATGTTCAGGAGACCCACAAAGACATATTGCCGTTAAAATCACAAAACTTTTTTCCGACACGATTACAATACTTTATCATACTAGATACGAGGTTTAAAAGTAATAAGGAAATATTTTTTTAAATATTTTTTTTGTGGGACTTTTTTCCAAAGAAATTTTAATGTTTTTAATTTTAGAAAAACTTAGAAGAGGTTTAGATAATTCTGAACATATATTACTAATTAAGTTATCTCATCAGATCTGTAATCTTTCATTTAAGAAGTAATATGGTGTACTCTGAAAAAAACTTACGATATTGTGAACTATTGGCATTATGCGTTATGTAGGTGCGTCGATATCTCACAAATTAATTATTATCGAAAGATCCAACAATAACAAAATTTAAATTAACATTCTAATTGAGTCCGCTGATGGCTCATAACTCATTTGTGAAACAACAACAAGCCGAATAGAAAACTAAAAACACACTCGAACGACCCTACAACGTCCATATGCTGTAGAGTCATAGGGATCATATTCGCGTACACTAATTAATTCACCAGAACTAGTGACAAGGCCAGCGAATGAATAAATTAAACTCGGTTTAAATTTGGTACTACGCCGGGCACAGTGGTGCCCTCTGTTCGGTGATGAATGCAAAAAAAGTCGCCTGATATCCCGCTATATAACTCCAATAAAAATTTTGCATATTAAACACTTATTATTCATCTTACCTAAATAAATTATTCGCGCGAAAAGCAAAAGTGTAGCCGGTATATGAGTCATCCCGTGGATTTTTATTATTTATAAGGAGCACAATCAACATGATTAGCATTCAAGTCATTGTTGATTGAAAAAACGGCACGTTTATGAATTTATAATTCTCCATAACTCTTTCTCGCTATTAAACAGGTATGTTAACAATAAACATTTTATATTTCAGTCCTAGATAGTCGTTATCGCTGTTATATACAATATTATAACACATGTAATAAAAGTTATAAGGTTTACAACACAATAATGCTATTTTTGTTTAATATGGCAATTTACGACGGTATAAAAATTATATTTAACAACGCTATTGTTACAGTATTTTTGTTATTAAATGTTTAGTCAATACTTTTCTACATGTTGTAAACTACTTACAATAAAATGAAACAGGATAACAAGGACAAATTCTCAACAAAAAAATAATATGTAAGTGAGAAAGTTAAACAATAACAATGAAGACAAAAGCGTTATTAATTAACGATTCTACCCATACAATGCAAGGTGTTAAAAATACGGTAAACTACTTAAAGGGAGTCCAGAGGGGTTATAGTAAACTAACTTTTAACCAGTTAGAAACGGCATAGGGAAGGTAGTCATGTGAGGTATCATGGAGTATTTTTAAACCTAAGTATGCTATTGGTCTATTGGACTATATGGATTATGAGGTCGGGTTAGTAAGGTTCATAAACACTGCAAATTTCAGTTTCAATGCTGAGAAATTCGATTGTGACTGAGATCAGATCGACATGACAGTTGGCCAAACGAGTGATCCCATAAGGTTTCCGTTTTTTTACTTTTGAAATTCGAGGCCACCTGTAATACCTTCGAATATTTGTTCACTTACTTTTTAACCCCTTTATATCAAACATGTGTAAAATGTGCTAGCAAATGCCAGACTTTTGATTGATTGTACAAAATTATAATTTTACAGTCTTTAGTTTACAGTCAATTTTACTCTGAATGAACAAGTATTGCTAAATCTGACACTAGCCTCTTCCTCATAATGTTGATGTTGTTAAACTTTCCAAAAATACAGTAAAATGTCAAAAGGGGTAACTTTTTGCTGTCTCGTGCATAGCGATCATAAATGACTTAGGGTAGTTTGAATTTGCGCCTAAATTAAATTTAACTAAATTATTGCTGTGTTGATAGCACAAATGTATGTGTCATTTGCATGTGACGAGAAGGGCCGTCGAATGAACCTAATATACAGGGTGTAAGAGACAACTCATGCAGGATTTTTTCTAGGTTATATGACGTCATAGAGGTTCAGGAAAGACAGCATAACAAAAACCTTTCCGAAGAATTTAATGATAGAATTTAATGATGGTTCATTAAATAATACAGAAAATTCAGAAATACATCGGAAGTAGGCATTACTTACTGAACTCAGAATGACAATTTACTTTTTATCTTGCAATCAGTTGAGTTTGGCAGTTCGTAAACGAGGCGATTTGACAACTGTCTTCGCTAGATTTATGTTTAGGTTAGGTTTGATGATTTTACGACAGTGATTTTTCGTAACTTAAGACAATCACCGATGCTAAGTACAGGCTACACACAGCCAGGATTTTTTAGCAAATTGAGAAGATTCCAACAAGTTGTTTTTTCAATTAATATAAATCAAACACAAATAATTTTATGCTTGAAATGGCATCTATTAGGATTGAAATTCACGTATCCAACGTAAAACAACTATTAGTATGTTGCCAAGCAAAGAAGAGAAAAGGTTGTACAGTCAAAAAATACAAAAAAAACTCAAATAATGAATCATAGCGAGAGGTTGTGTTGGTCTATCATAAACAACGGTTTCCAAACGGTATATTTTGTTACCGCAAATAGGCCTGGTGTTTATCATAAGAATCTGATTCTTTTTTTGCAAAGGTGTACATGACTAATATTTTGCACAACGCTCTAATTTTTATTCCCATACTTCTCAAAAACAAGCGAAAGAAATGTTATTTTACAACGTCTTACGGTGGTAACTATGACTTAACTAAAACTGAATATGACTTGACAGATAAAATTCAAAGTTTTGTACAGCAAGAAGTTTGTAAATTTATTTAGAAGTTTAACTAAGTTTTGGTTGACAGGAGTAGAAACGTTTTTCTGATATGTATCGGATATTAAATGATTTAAGGGTGGGAACCATGTAGGGACCTAAAAAGTAGCTCAAATTTGGGATAGTTTTTCAAACAAATTGTAAGAGATATCAATATTTTCTGTTTTGCTATATACTTATCATACTGTAGTGTACAAAAAGAAATTGTGCCATGAAAAACTATGTGTTGTAGGGTGTTGTACTGTTGTAGGGAGTATTAGGTTCTGTGCGGCGTGCTTGTCTCATCGACGGACACAATAGCTTATGTCAGAATAACCATATATCGAAATATCAAAAGTGCTGTGAAACTAGATAAAATTAGTTGGAGGCTAAACCAACATTTAGTTTAAAAAGTTGAAAATTGACAAAATGGCTGCTGTTTGAATTTTAAGATCGATTTTTGACTGCTTTTTTGTTTTCAATTAGTTAGAAATAATATAAATATTTAAAAGTTTGACTTGTTTTGAGGGGAATCCATACCCCCTACGTTTTGCTTGCAAAACACGCAAAAGTTCTGAGGCCTTTTCTCAGCAATTAGTTCATATAATCGTAAAAGAAATACACCAAATTAAAGATAAAAGATATCTAACTTTGCGTCTAGTGGTAGATTTTTGATAGTTCTGTTCGTTTTTGACAAAAGCTATTTCAGAATATGACCAAATTAGCTGATTTTGCAATTGGCTGATGGTTAAAATTGAAAAAAGTACCACATAATAGGTCTAAGTTACACCTTCCTCTATAAGTGTACAAAATTTCACGTACAAATATCAATATCTTACATGCTTTTTTCACTCAAAACTTTACTTCTTCGAGTACATGAATGTCTATATACATTACCACGGCAAGTAACACACCTTTATCTATAATTTGATGTATAACATGAGAGAATTGATACAACATTAAGGTGACTATGGATGCTTATTTTATAGGACGTACCAGCAGTACTGATTCCTCTTAAACGATTCAAAAGTAATCGCGTAGGTATGCCAGTTTGAAAGATCGTGTTCCTAGAAAAACGCCTTGGTTGTATCGGAGTAATAAACTCCGAGAGAAGGTTCTACATTATACTTTTTAAAATTTCTTTTCTATATGAATTCATTGAAATATAATAATTTACTCAACATAAGCACCGTTCGTTGTCTATACTGTATCCAAATTTCACATGCCTACTTCAAAGCCTTACTACAAATTATCATTTGCATAAACACATCTCTTTGCGCTTCCTTAATGCAGGAAATTTCTAACGGAGAGTACACAGGCTATAAAAAAAATTTCCGAGAATCAAAAAACTGTTTTTTATTTTTCCAAACCGATTAAAGAGACCCTTTAAATTTCATACTCCCGATATCAATACAACTGAACTACACTTTAAATATCAAACAAAGACGAATAAAAAAAACGCATTTATTTCAAATCAGATATTTTAACTCTCTATAAAGGAACGGAAATAAATTACAAAAAGGATACAATTTCCAGATTTCGATGTTAAAAGCAGCAAAATGCTACGCTTTTCTAGTAGTATTTTTAGGTTTAACCTATATAAGCCTGGCGCTATCCAACTTCATAAAATATCAGTAATTGCACTAATAAGATTTGATGACCTTATTTTTGCATGTTTTTCGGTGGATCTCTAAACGAGGGCACGAAAATGAGAGACTCGTATACATACTGTAGATTAGATAAACACGTCTATAAAAAGATTATGCCACTCGGACTTGATGTATCGTCGTATTGGTTCGTATCTACGATACGTTCATGGAGAATTTAAGGACACCCATCTAGAAGTGGACGTTGGACATTCTTATTGACAGTTGACTCTGCAAATTATCTCCATAGGTCCGCAAACAATTCATAACAAACATTCGCACATACTTCCTTTTTACGTTATCTACTTGTGCAAATAATTTGGTGATAACAATTTGAAGGCTATATGTACAAAAACAGATTTAAAATGTAAAGAATGGATAATATTCAATCTTCCAAGCTGACACAACAAATTGTTTAGATACAATAGGAACTTCTATTGAAATTGAGTACTAAAAAAACTTGAGCGTTTTTCTAGAGTGAAGCTTTATCATTTCTCCGCTAGGTGAGTGAGTCACACTTTTACAAGGATAAACGAATACTTAAAATCGTAACAAACAACTTTTTTTCGCCACACTCTTTGCGAACTGCGCAGCAGTGCCAACTGGCGATAATAAACGGCGACAGAAGAATTCTAGAAGCTGTCGCGATACGCTAAATATGCAGCGAAAATGTTCCAGCTTATTATAGGAGTTATTGTTAATGATACAGGGATGCCGCACGTACCACAACAGAATGAAGAATGATGATGTGCATTGCGTACACCGCTGTTGTGGTATACGTTTATCTCAGATGTGACAAATAGCTGTTGACTATCTGTTTGTAGCAATGCATATATGTACATAGATAAACGTCATTTACAGAAATAGAAAGTGGTATCTATGGGTAGGGTGCCACCTCCAAAAAGTAGAGTAACCGGACATGGGAAAAACAACCGGACAAAACCGGACATATCACATAAACTGGCGGTAAGACGGGTGTGAAAATCAAATTCAAAATTTTTTAAATCTTGTTTTCAAGTGGCACTTTTACACAAGTGCTGCTTGATAACCTATTGATTTAAAAAAAGGTTTAAAAAGAAAAACAAAAAAAAGTATATTTGGATGTTGCTACTGGTCGTCAAAGTTGAAAAATTAAGCTGCTGTTAAAAAGAAATAAACAATAATTTTTTTTTATTTGTTAGCTGTTTTAAATTTGCACTCTTATTATTTTATTTAATTTGTTAATTATTAACTTTAATAAAAAAATCTGATGTGGCCAGGCACATGACTTTATCATACTATGTATAAAATTAATAGTTTGGCGGCATGAGATTCTATTTGATCGAGACCGGCTATGTCTGCATTAAAATGAAACTAGTAGATCTAGACAGATTTGTCGATTAAAGCTGCGTTCGGATATTGTACTCCGTTGACACCGGGTACACCGTCCAAATGACACTTACGTGTTATTGGGTGTAAAAAGGGTAACGGTGTACAATATCCGAACGCAGCTGTCATTAACAGTAGGTATTGTCAAAATATTAGCGTTTGACACTACCTACTGTCATTCGAATCAAAATATCTGACATATCCTGGCTACTAATTTTAATGCAGTACGACCGATCTCGATGAAATAGAATTTGCTCATGCAGCTAAACTATTGATTGTACCAAAAAATTGCATAGTCATAAATTATTCAGAATTTCCTCTACTTTAATTTATTATTTAACTATTTCGACGAAATTTCAGAAATGGCGGCTTATTTGCAAAATCTTTCAAAAATGCTCAGACTAAACCTCCAGTTCCTTTCGACCCTTTTCAACAGAAAGCTTTTCAGCTCTAAGTTTGGTTACTAAATATGAAGTTTCGTGCCGATACCTTTAGTAGCGACCATTTGCGCATGTAGCGAAATCTGACGGAGTTGAACTTTTACAGAAGGAGTGAATGTATACTTTTGCAGTTATTGTGATTTTACAAGCAGTTCAAAATACATCTTTAGGGAATTGGATTTTTTACTGCGCGGGTGTTTTAAAATTATCCAATACGGAGTTAAATGTATACTCAACGGTAAAAATATTATGGGGGCAGTAGTATTATGTCATAAGTAAGGCATAAGTATTATGTCAATTACTAAGTTTTCTGTATGTAGTAATAATGTAGTAATCAGAAATAACCGTTTTGTCTGAACTTCTTCCTTTCTTATGTTCTAATGGTAAGGAAACCTGTGATCAAATTCAGATTAACGCATATCACTTATATGCGTAGTTAAGAATACGTGAATGAAAATTAACATCATACCCTGCATGATGTGAATTTTCATTTCACACCGCCCTTGAAAATGTTCATCTATTTTCAACGACTTGCTATGTAGTTAAATTAACTCCGAAATTACGTATATCAACAATTTTTAGAATACAATGAACTGATTTTCGGAGAAGAATTCACTCCTTTTTGTATATGATTAACTACGTGCAAATTATCACCGTAAAATTTTAATGTGTGTATGTGAGAGCAATAAAGAGAGCAAGAATCGCAAATTAAGACCACCTGATGCATGTGTGTACTGTACATGCAAAGACAAGGAAATGACAAGGTGACAGGTACAAAAACGCATGTTTCGAAGTACCCATTTCGTATCACCTGAAACTGATATTTTTAATGTTCATAAATGATATGATATCCGTAGAATTTAAATCTTTAAGAAAAACAGAAAATGTTTTTGAGAAAACCAGTGAAAAAGAAATAAAAAAATCCAGAAAAGAAAATGTATTTCTTTTCTCAACCAGACTCAATTTACAATAACTGGCTCAAAAAAAAACGGATTAAATTTAGTTTTGAGAAGTAGGCGGTTTTTTTGTACTGGTTTTCTCAGAAATTAGACAATTTCAAAATCAATTCAGAATTTCTACCTTCAGCTACAGTAATCGGTTGCCACTTGGTTGTTTTTTGTTTTTTTTTTTGTTGGACACGTTACAATTTGTTCTTATTATTTTTTAAAAGTGTGTTTTTATGTACGTAAATTCAAGTTTATTAATTATTAATTATTTAACTTAATAATTGTAGACTGCTTATTATTTGTAGTTAGATACTAGCCGATAGCTCAAAATATATTTTTAATTATAAAGATGTTAGATGTTTCTACTAAACCAGTAGACCAGATGACATCAGTCGTACATGAGAAACCGGATCTGCTGTTAAAGCAGTCGATCGGGCAACACTACTACCGACTTTTGTAACAACAGCTGATGTCAAAGAGTCATATAATTCGGAAATTATGCAAAAACTCTTTCATTTTTCGTTAAAATGGTATTTACGTGCCAATTCAATTTCCAACACTACACTTTTTCCAGTTGAAATTCAGTAAGTAGCAATTGTAATTCATCTATTCCACTTGATTTTGAGAAAGTAGCAATTGTAATTCAGAAAGTAGCAAATGTTTATCAGAATAAATCAAATGCCATTCAGAGTATTTCAGGAACTGTACAGTAAGTACTTGGTTGGTTAGATGGTTGCATACAGTAAATGGATGACGAAGCCAGTAAATGGATAGGGATGAATAAAAATAATGAGAATAGATGTAGCTTTCTTAAACGGAAACTAAGCTCCTGAATTTCTGTAAGGGTTGTCATAAACTCTTTGAATTTTGTAAATCTCATCTTTTTCGGGTAGTATAAAAATGAAGAAAATTAAAAAAATTTTGCTGTAGCCTGTATAGGTATAAGATTGAAACCTAATCTGTAACTAATAACTTTTAGAAATCATAAAGAAACAAATGTTTTGTCATTATTAAAAACCTAGTTAATGAGCTGAAAATGCGACTTTTCACCAGCTTTCTTTTAAATTTTACCTACTGTGTGCAACAATGTAGAAGTGCGCCTGATTTGGGCAAAGAAGAGAAAGGAAGTACTAGGAGTGTTGGGGAAGGGAAGGGATGACACGAGACGCGAAGGGATAGGAAGGAAAGTAAAGGGAAATTTTGCATCCATACAGAAAGTACAAATAATACATCTCAAAAATCGACATCTGTATATAATGTACAAATAAGTAACTAAAAATATTACTCGATTGGAGTTACTAAACAGCTATTGATTCTAGAATTGTTGCAAAATCTAGTTTAACAAACTAACAAATTGTACTGGATCCGTTAGAGTCGGAGGCCAAGTACGAGTCGAACGTCCGATTTTTGCCTTTCAGTCGTATATTCCAATATCAATCGGCGTGATAGGTGTGGTCTTACATAACCTCTATCTGTGAATTACTACCCAGAACGGGGATAACTTTCATTTTTTCGCGTCGGCAGAAAAGCCGGCGAAGATACGCCTCTTCGTTGTCTGGATAATTTATCTAAGTTTGCGCCGCTTAATGCGGCCTCAGTCGGTCTTTAGCTTGATTTGTTATTGACATGCAAGCCTATGTTCTTCGCTCTCATGACTCGGCCATAATCTACACGTAAATGTCAGAGTGTGCGTACGTACACCGAAGGAATTGTACATCAAATCCCATTGTGGTCTGTAGGTGTGGCTGATGTATTCCTTGATTTTAACACTCGAAGAGCACACAATTCTCCTATCTCGCATGCGAGTGAATGCCAAAATCCTTGACGCTGATGAGCGTTAAACATTCACAAAAGAAAACAACTTACAGGAAATTTGAAAGTGTAATGCGTAAGTGAATTTATTATGACTAACATGGTATAAGTAATAAGAGCTACGAACATAATTATCTGTGTTACGTATTGATAAATTTCAGATCTTTGCAACTGCAACAACAATAAAATACTTACAAGATGTTAAATTCAAAACTTCCCTCCCTAATTAATTTGGTATGAGATGGAGTCATGATGTTAGCAAAAATGCATGTATGTTTGTATTTGAGGGAACTTCATAACCTCTCCTAATAGTAGGTACTCGCATAATAATGATGCAATGCTGAACATGTCTTTTTGTGTTCTAAACCAAATGACAGATCATTTTGATAGAATGTCTTACGAAAATTCTCATTTTGGTTAAATTAAAAAAAAATTATTTTATTTTTTAGTACAATTCAAAGAAAATATTGCTTTTTATGTTAGAAGTCATAAATCAAGTGTTGTTAAAGATCACCCATAAAAATCCTCTTATCTAAATCTTTAAGAGTTGCAATAAAATATAAAATAATCTTCGAAAAAACATTAATCGGCAGTTACTGTAGTTTGGGAATTCCTATAAATTTCATTGTTAGGGAATAAATATGGGCTAATATAGCTTTTCAACCACTCCTTCGAAAAAGTCTAACTCCAACTTTTGCCGAAATGTCTTTTGTGTTACATAATTGGATAAGCAAATCTTTCATAGATTAAAAGACCCAAAATTATAATAATTATTTATAATATAAATCTTTGCATCCCCATTAAATAAATCAGCTGGTCTCCATCTGGTTTTCGGTCTATAATGGATGTATCGTTTCTTTGAGTGGAGTCGATTGGTACAACATACCCTCCATTCTCATTTTCTAATGTTTTTATACATTTTTCTTCACAAAAGTTATCATTTGTAATAAATATTTTATTTTGACTGATTACATTCATTTCCCAAAATTCTTTCAACTGATCTTAAATGTCTATGCTTGAAAAATTACACAGTATTGCCTTGTCCATAGCAACGACAGTTATATTGTGGATGTCAAACTTCCAAATTTAAAATTTTTGTTGCGGTCCCGACCACCACCAACCGTTAAATTCTCGGTAAATTTATTGCGTGTCTTTGGAAAAATGGTGTCGATAAGCACTGTGTCTTCCCAGTTGACAATCGCCGCCCTTGTCGATCTCGGTGAACCTACGGGATGTTCCATACATCAAATCGTGTCGCATATAGAGAAGCATTTTGGGAGTATGCCGAAGAAAAAATTCAAGAGGTACGTCAACAGAGCTGTTGAGACTGGTATATACTTTGGTGTGATCAAAAAATGTGGGAAGAAGTTTACTTTGGGCGATATGATTCCTTATAATATGCGCATGCAACAGAGAAGGTGCTGGTCAAGGAGCGGAAGCCCCAGCAAGGCACAGCCGAAGGAGACGTAGGAGCAAGCCTGATTCGGGAAAGAGACAAGTGTGCGCAAGGAAGAGGGTTGCCGTTCCGAGACTTTGAAGTTATCAAATAATATCCGTTTGTATAATAACATTTGTAATAAATAATTTATTTTGACTGATTTCTTACATTTCTCAAAATTCTTTCAACTGATGTCTATGCTTTAAAGATTATACTTTTAGATTATATTGTCCATACCCACATAAAAATGGTTATATAATGCTAAGAAAATTACATTCTTAACACGATTTTCTTGTTTTCAGACAACACATATTATATAGCTATTCTAAACGCACATCCCCTGTTGTAAACAGTTCGTACTCTTGAGACATGTCAGGCCTCTTCTTTTGGTGGAGGAAAGCACACACAGTATGCCGGGTTACTCTGTTTTGCCAGTGGGCAAGCCTGCACACAAAACGATTTCCCCTTTACCCTGCCCAGCCCCGAAAATATCCACAATAGAGTTTGTTGCGTACAGGGTCGTCCCAAGAGTCGACTGCACAAACTTGTGTAGCCGCGTCTGCGCTTTGCGTACTTTTACGATATTGCAAATCGTATGCAAAATTGCAAACAGCGTTTGTCGTACGTCTTGGTTGACATCAGTCAACTCAGTCGAAGGTCTGTTTTTTGTAACTGGAGATACTGTCGAAGGCGGAGAAGGTTATGGTAGCCTTAACTTGTCTCATAACAGGTGATGTTTCCCATTAAGCTCGTTTAGCTTTATCTTCCCAGTTTTGTACTATCTGATGTGGCTTTGTGTGGTACCGTACCAGGGTTCAGGTCCGTAAAAGGCAGTCTTAGAGCCTTCTCTGGCTAGGATGTCGGCTTGTTCGTTGCCTTCGATCCCTGAATGTCCTGGAATCGACATCAGGTGAAATCTTCTCGTATACGAGTTTTTTCAGGGATAGTTTGCAATCCCAGACGGTTTTGGATTTGTGGACTTTTGATTGCAGCGCTTTCAATGTCGCATGACTGTCTGAGCATATGTAGATGTTTGCCTTTCGTAAGTTCCTAGGGAACATTCCTGGGCACATTATTCGATTGCTTGAACTACCGCCTGGAATATGGTGGTCCATCTGTGAACCACAGTGATGCGGAGTCTCTGATCTGCCTGAGCCTCTGAGGTGCACTATCGCGGTCATTAATTACCACGTCTACTGCCCCATCAAAGGCGTAGACAAGTAACATCATGTCCTTTGGTATTTCCACGGCATTGCTACATGTCGTGTTGGCAATGGTTTGGAAGTAGGCTGAGGCAATGACTATCTGCCTCTTAACTTTCTTCGTCGGACCTTCCACTATCGCCGTGGCGAGATCCTTATGGGTGTGGTATTTGTATTAAACATCAGACCCGTTCTCACGTTCTCGTGGGAGGTCCTGTAGAGCTACTCACAAGATCTGGTGTCTAAGTCTAATTAATGCCTTCAACCGTTCTTTTGTAAACCTCCTTGAAAGCACGCAGGTTGCTGTCGACGTCGACAGTTTGGGGCTGTTTGGTTTTCCGGCCTTTATCCCTGCAAGTTTATTCCCTTGCTGTCATTTGCCGTAGTACTTAGCTCCTTCGATCCCCTCCGTTCTCACTGGGGCGATCTTGACGGGCTTCGGTGTTTTTGGGCGAACTTGGATTTCACCAAATTTGTAGCTGACCCTGTAATTGATTCCTTTCAGGCAGTTGCTAGACTGCTGGTCTATGATAAGGGTCAGCTGTACTGTAGGGCCGTTTGTGGTTGTCCTCGGCATCCTCCAGTTTTTAGTGTTTACCTTCACCGTCGCGTACTATTGACTTGAAGGGAAGTAGCCAAAGACTACTTCCGTATGAGGAAAATCTCTTTCCTCTACGACCTCCAGGTTGGCCCCTTCCCAGGTGTTTAGGGCCGGTGTGGCGGTATTCAACCACTTGTCCGTGGCTTCGTCTGCACACACCAAGGCTAGCCAGCCAGGTCTGCTGCGCGAGCTAATGAATTTGGGGTTTATATCCTCCCCTGTTAATTTCAACTGGAGCGCTTTATCCAGAAAAGTCTCTTGCAGTCCTTTAATTTGCTCTCCTGGAAAGTTCGTTGACATCATCCTACTCGTATCCCTTCAGTAGGCTGACTGTAAGTCAGCCAAAAGGCTGCCTTTGATACACCTTGCTTGATAAGATGCAGTTTGTAAAACTACCTTCCACCAGCACGACAGGGTCGGCACTGCGGGAACAACAGTGCTCTCTCTATCCATAACAAGCCGCTGCTTCGCGTACTGCTTCCTATGTGCGCATGCGCAGAACAGCCAAACACCTCGCCGACTGGAACTGTGAAAATCACAGTTCCACACAACGATTTTTGAATCTGTTTTTTAAACTGGGGGATGGCTACTGACATTAAGGTTTAAGGATTATACTTTGTACAAGTATAAAGAAAGAATTAATTGAAAAGGGACTCATTATATTAAATGTTATCCATAATATGAAATGGAAATAATTGGGGGTGCTGCAGTTTCACAGTGCCTATACGCGCGCCACCACTGAAGACGAAGTATGTGGATACATGATAAAAAGAAAATAAGAACTACTTGAAAATGTTGTATGTCAATGATTAATATCCATTCTGTCAAGTCATCTGTTATAACCAAATTTCTGTATTCTTTAGAATATTTGCATTAAACTCGTTATAGACGTTACACGTAATTAAGCAAAATGACAACATCCCTAATTTAGTAGTTCGTTCAAACGTCACCTCACAAAAATAGTTGAATCACTTTTAACTTTTGTAAATATTTAATACCCAATTGGTCCCCTCAGAAAACTCCAAATTTGTACCTCCCAAATTACTCTAATTATGTCCGCCGATTAAGAGAACCGTATCATCCATTGCAAAATATATGTATCAAATAAATATACCGATGAATAATCAAAGCTAACTTATTGCATTTATCATTTACAAGCAGAATATTGCAGAATATTGCAGAATTGCAACTTCCTAACCGTACATAGCAACATCTGTAAGTCTTCCACTACAGTATTTACTTTTTCCAAAAAGGCTGCGAATTTTTGTGCCGTTCAAAAAAGACACGTGCAAATTTTTATGTTTGCTATAAATGCTCCTCACAGTATTCAGACATTTTTGGCAATTTCCGAATTAAATAAATAAAGATAGTCAACAGTCAATATCAACAAATATCTTATTTGATGGCGTTAAAGGAAGAAACCGCCCAATTCTGCAATATCTATCTGCATGCTTTGATATAATGTTATACCAAATTTTCTTGTCAACTAAACGACACGTGTACTTTTTTAAAATTTATATGTGTGGCATTCATTGTACTGGGTTTGGATGATACTAACTCATGTAAATGGTCAATTTCGCAATGTTGCCAAACCTTGATAATCCACCAAGATTTGGACAAATATTAGAAATGGGGAACCGAAATTAAGATGTTGTTTGAAACAAGAAAAACATTGTGAAACATAAGTATATATACCTAAGTATATACTTGTTAACAATTTCCACTATCACAATAAATCAAAAGACTACATAATGACGCCACTGAAAAATATATGCCATCAGATTTAACGTCTAATAGTATAAATCTATACGAGAATATTGGAAGGAGGGAAAGAAAACGAGTAAAATTGCAGTACTGGTTTTCAATGTGTCTGTTGCTAAGTGCGCTAAAACAATGGGACTGAAACGCTCACGTTGTGGTGTCATTTAGATCATAGATTTCACTTTTGAATTGCAGGAAATTATATAGTAATTATATTTGTTGTAAATTTTGCTTGCTGCTGCAATGCGACTCAGATCTGATATCGTCTAGACAATATCAAAAGTTCACCATAATTAGATTATCTTATACGCTCAAATAACCCGAAACAATATAATTGCGTAATTACGTGATGCCAGCTTATACCAAAACATGCTTAAATAATATGCAATTGAACAATTGTATAACTATGTATATTAGTTGAACATGCTTCTCTATTATACATATACCTACTATTGTAGTGGTATTGTATTTATTCTTTCACTAAAAGCTCCCTTAAAACCGTAATTATATTATATGAGAAGGTAACTATCTTACCGCAGTATTTGAAACTCAACCTTAATAGTTTATATTTGAATTTGTTTACCTACATCACAGATTACTTTATGATTCTGGCTCCTAGTTCCAACCCCTACAACTTTCTTTCCTGCAAAGAATTTTTTCCATAATCTAACGATTGTAAATTTTCTCTGCAAAACTATAGCTTTCCGAAACTCGATGACGTGTTTTTTGTCACCTCCCTCGGCGTATCTGCAATTGTTTACTTTTATACCAGTAGTGCGATCCATATAAAGATCCATATAAAGCACAACTATTATACAACTACCCACTATTATAATATTTAAAAGTGTCAATTTTTAGACGTTATCAAGGTCTGTGACTATTTGCTTAAGCTAGTTAACAACATAATAAGAATTGAAGATAAAAATATACATTTTATGATTGGTGGAGTAGTAACGAAACACGTTTCTCGATATACCCGTATCTTGTGGTTGTTATTCCGAGAAAAAGGTAAACAGAAATCAAGGTAACTCGTTTAAGGTAAGTTAATTACTTTTTGTTGTTTTGAACTATATTTATACATAGTAACTTTTTTGTAAGAAGTATTGTCTATTTAATTTTTATTCTGTACTAATAGTTAGGTAGGTAATACATGAAATACAATAAACAATAAAAAAATATTTACATTTTGTCAAATGATCGTAAATATCATCATCAAACATAAGTTAAGCCAAATATAGGTATCAGTTTTTTTTTTGCCGGCAATTCTATATGTAAATTTAGCGATAACACATTCTTAATTTCAGTTCAATTAAGGCTTACTAAATATAAACATTATATAACGAGTGGGTATAATTAATTTTATAATTGCTATTATGAAAAGCGTTTATCACAATTATATAATTCTATAGAGAAGATAGCCGCAAAAAGTCTATTATTATTTATTTATAAATTTTGCTTATAAATTTGTTGTTGTTACTTTTGTTATTTCTAATTTTTTCAAAGCCTGTGATAAAATCAATGATGTTGGGTACGAAATGTTGAAATAACGGCTAACATCATAAGGAGCTGTAAAGTGTTCTTCAAATACAAACTGAAGTGGAATATTACAAAACGACCGAAACTGCATAAGTAAATCGCAACTATTTACTATGCACCTACACTTTTTTGTTCTGTTTTGAGAATGCTTCCGGTTTTGAGAATGCTATAGTATATTATAATACAAGTTTTATAAGACAAAAATTGGCACACGAGTTGTTTTGGGCACGACGAACGTAGCGAGAAGTAGGTACCCAAAAGGAACGAGTGCGCCAATACGTCTTATAAAACGAGTGTTATATACTATTTTTTCTACTTTGCATTCACAATGCACACATTGTAACACTGTTTTCAGTGTTACAATTAACAATTACCGAAAACAGTAAAATTTTTGTCTGATTGGTACACAGTGATATCAAATGCCATATGTCAAATGTACAATACATAACCCAACATAACCACACACTGCATCTTCCTAATCTCTTGAATATAATCACATAAACTGCGAAATATCAATATTCTATACATATTTAAACATGGGTGTAGCCTGCTATAGTATGGCCAAAGGATTGGGGCTTTCTTAATTTTGCTGTGTTCATCAAAATACGCCAGCATGACGTTTACGGTGATATTTTACGACTCTAGTAAGTGATCGTTATCATTCTTTTCAACTAAACATCAAATCCCCTTTTCAGATATAATTCAAGGACCACATTTACTTTAATAAGGTATTATGCGAAGATCAAACCTACATCGTAGATACGAACGATTTTAATTACTGCTGCGAGATTGTATATGCGCAAAAAATGGTTTAACAGCATACACGTACGAAGCTATAGTACATTTAAAGTGTAGAGGATTTCTTAGTTTATGTAACGTATAAGTTTTCGGTAATATTTTGGACGCTTGGATGCTCGGTTCAATTCATATTCGTTTTTGTCCGTCGCTTTCGACTTCGTCTTAGTTCTGGTTGTGTGCAACGTATTTGTTTACCTCCATCACATGTAATTTTACTAAGTATAATTTATTCTAATGAACTACTTTGCCGAAATTAGAATTGGGTTTCAATTATAAGTGCTTGTAAATATATAAGCCGCAACGGCTACGCAGCGGAATTAGGTAGACACCGCTGTTGAACGTTTAGCGTTATAACAATTCTTTAGTAAGTTCTTGTTCTTCGAAGTAACTAATCAGTCACTGCCAAACACTTCTATTCTGATTATTATACGTATGAAACCACTATTTTAAAGTTAACTTTTTAGGTTAAGTTTCATGTATTTATCACAGTAGGGTTAAAAGTGTTGCCCCAAGCTCCATTATGATCATCGTTGCGACCTCGCTGAATATTTATTCAAACTTGTAGGCTAAAGTAGAGTAAAATTATTCACAATTAGATTTTGTCATGATTTTATCCCATCGATATCATCCTTAACGAAGTTGATAGTTACTACAGTGCTGCCACGTGGTACCCACAAAATACCCTAGATTCTAATTTAGCGCGATATAGTAACCACAGTTTGTAAACTTATATAAAATTAATGACGCAAAGTAGAACAAATAGTATATTACACTCGTTTTATAAGACGTATTGGTGCACTCGTTCCATTTGGGCACTCCTCGCTACGCTCGTCGTGCCCAAAACAACTCGTGCGCCAATTTGACGTCTTATAAAACTTGTATAATAATATACTATTTTCTACTTTGCGACATAAATTTTACTACGACTAAATTACGACTAATTTTACATAAATTTCGAAAATTGCGGTTGATATCTTAAAATATAGAGTAGTTTTATATTCGACAGTTGGTAGTTGTGGTAAAATTCACAAATACGATTGACGCGAGCCAATAGCGATGTTATTTGACACTTAACGTCAATATCATCAATCTTGGAAAACCAAAAGATACTAAAAGTTTGTGATCTAGTGTTTTCATAACGACACCGAAAGCGGTTTCGTTATGAGTTTATAACGAACGCAAATGACTCTCAACTTTATCAAGCTATTCCTTTATCCTTTTCAAACTTAGCGATTATTTATTAGGGTGTATCGAAAAAGCGTTTTTTTCCGAAATTTAAAATTACACGTTGATATAAAATTGGCCCTATAGACCCACATAGACCACAAAAAAATGGCCCAATTGAAAAATATTTAGGTCTCCCGAAGGAGGCCTAAAGTTTATAATTTTCTTGTTCAAATAGAAAAAGTTTAACAATAAGGTGTGAAAATAACGTATATAGAAATAAATTACTCTAATGCAACAATTAGATCGCCTACAGATTAATTAGATTCGACAGAACTAAAAAAAATACCATTTCGTATAATTTAAAAAATGTGCTTAAATGTTGATAAAAGTTTATTTGTCATTAAAGATTTTATTATGTGCGGAATATTACTTAAACTTTCATAAAAAAATATGAACAAAAATTTGAATTTTTAAAGAAAATTATAAACTTCAAGGCATAAATATTTTTCAATTAGCACAATTTTTTTGTGGTATATATGGGTCCATAGGAACAACTTTTTATCAACATGAAATTTTGAATTGCGAAAAAAAAACCGTTTTTTCCATACACCCTATTAATTATACTTCAACTAATTAGAATTTTTTTACAATTTTAACCAAACACTAAATAAATGGTGGACCATGTGTACAATAATAGTTTACAAACAAACCAATAGACGCATCCGCGAGATCTTTCAACTTTGCACAATCAATTTGTTTGTCTGCGTACTTCGGATGTGATGATTGCAACAGACAATACACAATTTGTTAAACAGATTAGCGTTAATTATGCCTCGGAATGGTAAGACTTCATATACTCTCCACTTGGCTGATATCGGAATCGATACGAGAAAATGTTAGCTAGCCGGTTTGAACCAGTTTACGTGCCAAAGAGATGCTTTCAATAATAATTAGAGTATATTTGAAGATCGCGATACCGCGCTAAAAATCGGTTGTATAATCGGTACGTTATCGCAAATTGACGCGCTTATATTTAGATAGTAGTGACGGCCTTCATGTTTCGCATGGAAAAGAATTTCGCCAAAAACAATATTAGATCAGTGGCTATTTATAGTACCATTTCTGGTGTCCGAAAATTAACACTCGCCAGATGTGCACTGCGTTAACTCCCATTGTGAATGCGATATTTTGTAAACATGACAGTGATCACTTACATCTTCACTGCGATGGACAAACATATGCTTGCTCTTTCTGATGCGAAAACGATGTTTTTAAAATTAAGTAGCACTTCGAAATGAACATTTTTGTGTGTAGTGTTCCATACAAGCAGTGAGCGAGTTTATTCATTTATTTTTTGTTATTTGTTCGCAGTTATATTTTTTTCTTCATGTGTAGTTACTACTGTAGATAAAAGCGGTAATTACTAAAAAATTGGGACTCCAATTGGGACACCAACTTAGAACTTGTTCCATTCCAATTAAACGTTAATTAATTTTACGATCGAAGTGTTTTGTGTTTAAAATGGCCCGGCTAATTTGCATCATTTCTCTGGTTTAACCAGGATAAAAAAAGTGGATACACATGCATATAAACTATTAAGAAAGATTGATATAGAAACTATTAAAAAAACGGTAGGAACCATAAAATTAAATTTGATGTAGCTCACCTACAATTTACAACAGAAAAACCAAACTGTTAAGAAAACCGCTTTCGCTGATTACAATTTGAATAACAGTAATTACTTTACTCTAATGACGACGTGTATATGGGTGATGTGATAAGATTTCCATTCATTACTGTCCCACTAGTTTACTGAGATTTCACCTTCACTGAGAAAAGTATAGATTACACTACAGAACGGTTTTTTGCCCTTAAAGACATGCATTTAAAATCTGTATATATATATATATATATATATATAATATATATTATATATTATATATATAATATATATATTAAAGAATATGAACTTTAATTACATCACAGTATGATTAATAATTAATCGGAGGAAAATTATTGAACATTTTTAGTATTAACAACATTACAATAATGGATTACCGTTACATCATACGTCTTATCTTGAATTTGCTGTAGCAATTGATAGCTTTCTGTCGAAGTGTGTTTGAAAACTTGCGCCTCAGTAAGACATTTCGATTAATATTTAATTACTTGAAAATGTCCATTAGTATGTTACCCAATTAGTATACTTATTTTGTGTTAAAGGGAAAAATTGGCTCTTTTTGCTATTATCTCGGAAACGATATTTGGATGAACATGGCGGCATATGAATCCCGCCACAAGTTTGTTCCGTTAACGTTGCACGCAAAAGCGCTGTGATCGACTTTGTTATTTCTTATTAAAATTCTTCAGTACGACGAAATAAAACTACAAACCACAACAAACACACTACTTGCTTCTACCAATTTACGTACAACACGAACTTAAGTGGACACGTTACAGGGAACTACCACGTGGGTGATTACTAAGGAGGAAACTGCAGAAAACAGCACCACTTCGTGTCCCGTCGTAAGACAGGTGGCGTGTGGCGGCCAATAACATTATATAAAATTCCAACCTTAGTCATTCAATATTTTTCATTTTTTCAACACTGTATGTACTTAGAATTGTAATACGTATATACGTATTGGTATTTGGTAATGAGTGACTGCAAAATACCTGCTCTTTCCAAGTCTACTGTCGTAGAGGCTATATTAATAAAACTGATTTGCTTAGTTACATTTGTGAACAGTCTGTAGAAAGCAATAGCAATTAGGGAAAAAGATTATATAGGTTTCGTCATATTAGTGCAGGCAAATTAAAATTTACTGATTTAGAAGCCAAAACAAGTATTAATTGTAGACAGGAGTTTTATCATTGGAAATGGTAAAGGAGCTTATAGTGAACGTAAAAAAACAAATATAGGTCATGGAGTGGTATAGTCTTTATTAGGGGGGGGGGGGGCTTTGAAAGCGGGTGCAATATATATTATTGCGTTCCCGGCGAAACTTGACGTTTTATCGAAAAAAGTCCTATACAAAGCTGTATTGCAAAAATTAATCAATTTTGATGAAATGTTGTGAAAGCAAGTCTTTTATGTCTTAAATACGCATACATTTTGTTATATACCTACAAAAAATAAGAAGCTGAGACATCGATTACTTTCACAACTTATTTCGCAATTACAAGAAATGGTTTATGCTAAAATTAAAAGTAAATAATACAAAAAAAAAGATTTTTCGCATTTTCTCGGAAGTTTTGAGGTTATGTTATATAGTAGCCTCTATAAAAGTTACAGAATTGTACATGATCTACAACTTTTGTATTGGACACTTTTTGATTCTAAGACAAAAATGATTATTTTGCTTGTTCCACAAGCTAATGGACATCTTGTATAGAAAATATTATCAGATATAACTAAGTAATTTTGAAAACAATATGGGCAAAACACTTTAATTTCCACCCTATAAGTGGTTCTTTTGTGTCGCTAATACATTTTTGAGATATCATTTAAAACATAAAAATATAGTCATCTACCAAATATTCCTTTCTCGAGAAAAAGTCAATCTTTATAAAGTACTTTGGATATCCTAGAAACGCCACAGCCATAGTCAAAATATTTCATTAAATGTAAACTGTGCTTATTTTATTTGTGCTTATTTTATCATTTGGTTTTAAGTCAACGTTATTATTAACAATAAATTACGGTACCTGTACATGCCTTTGTTTTCAATAAAAGGACTAATGTTAACAGCAAATTTTTTTGTCAGATTCCTTTACTAATTTTTCAAAACAGAACGAAAATGTAAAAGATTCGCTAAGATGTCATATTGTGCATTTTTACTTTTAATTTGGTCTAAATTTGAAAACACACTTAGAAACTCACTTAAACGTGTTGTGTGTTCCGCAGTTTATGTTAGTTTCCTTTTTTCCTTAGCGTTACTGTTGCAATCTTAAAAATTATCTAGATCTAAAAAAATGGGCGTTGCGCGTAGGTTTTAAATACAGGATAGTCGTTTTTTTCTTGTTTTTATTTGAAGAGATACAACGGTTAAATTCGGACAAACGATTTTTTTGCTGGTCAAAGCAATTTTCAGATATCAACAAAAATGTACGTTTTGAATACTCGTTATTAATTTCATATTCATGAAAACCGACTAGTTCCAAAAAATGGGTTTTACATATTCTTTTCTTATTTAAGCAAGTTTTGAGAATCATTTTCATTCACATCATGTGAATCCTAAAAACAGGCTTTTATCCATTCTGTTTGTCACATTAGAAAATAAATCGTGGTGCTGTATTGCAGAGAGGCTTTGAGAATACTCGACATTGATCGATCATTTTTATGTCTCACAAAAAGACAGATTGTTTTAATAGTTTTTTCTTTAGATTTTAACCAAAAATCTCCATAACGTCACATTTTGCACAAAGAAGGTTTAAAAATACCAACAAATCTCGTTTTCTTGGCAGTAAGGCTTAGGTAGGCTAAAATATAATTTTCAACCTTCAAAATTTAATGCAATGAACAGAAATAAATTCCCGGAGTTGTCACATGATTTCTACAAAGCTTTAATCTTCATGGTTCAAGTTTTCATCTGACTCGACTTAAGGCTGACTTTAGGGAGTCAGAGTCTGGAGATCCCGGTTCATAGGCTGGACATTTCACAGCGTCCGTTGTGTATCAGGGTGTTAAGCTCTTTAATTCCCTTGGGGAAAATGCAAAATGCATTGGGTAAATTTAAAATATATGTAAAGAATATGTTACTGAGTGAGGCTTGTAAGCGATTTTTTTGATTTTGTACGCTAATTGTTTAGTTATTCTATCTTGTAATGCATTTCTTTTC
Source organism: Aphodius sticticus (assembly GCA_963966075.1). Classification (NCBI taxonomy): domain Eukaryota; kingdom Metazoa; phylum Arthropoda; class Insecta; order Coleoptera; family Scarabaeidae; genus Aphodius; species Aphodius sticticus. The sequence continues at coordinate 23,054,256 of OZ014510.1, forward strand.
TTGTGCGGTTTTCTCTTTTGACTTTCTGTATATGCTGTTGTTGTATTTTCGGAAATAAAATGTTCGATTTGATTTGATTTGATTTGAATAAAGAATTCTATCAAGTCCAATTATTTTTTATGGAGTAAGTTATGTTAAACTAGTTTTTTTCAAATGCTTACTTATTTTTCTCAAAACTGTGCTGTTGTGGAGGTTCGTCTAGGAAAAAAATTAAAAAAATAATTACTAAAAAGAACTATCGATACCACCGAACTCATGCATAATGGGAAAAATCAATGGTTGCCAGTGTAGTTGATTAAAATAAAAATTTTTGCACCAAAATTATTGTTATCCGGGTCATGATCGACGCAATGTTGGCAACCCTAATTGGCACTACATAAATTACCTGAGAAAGACTCTTGGAACGTGTACTTTTCATTGAAGAAAAGACAATTTTAAGATTCTTTTTTGCGAAATAATATGATAAAAGTGATGTTCTTTAGAAATGATTTTAGTATTTAAAAAAACGGGAGATTTTTTTGATTTTTGACTGTCATGGAGTTTAAATCCATATTCTGATTTTGCCTTACTAGATCACTCAAAACTCTTTATAGACATTAGCTTTTTCTAGAGAAATTAAAACTTTTTGTCCAGTATACGTACAGTTGGTACAATTGTAGTCACACTGAATAAAATTTAGCATGTCTGTATTTTGTTAATGGTGATTATTTTTATAACTACTTTTCGAATGGTTGTGTAGAACTTTGAATACTTTGTATTTCGAATGGTTGTGTAGAAAATATATTTTCATGGACAAAATATCAATTTTACAAGTTTTAGACTGTCATATTTTTCAATAAATTGATAGTTGTCCAGATAATCAAAAAAACTCAATTTTTCCATATCTTTCCTTAGAATGTTATTATATGTTTGAAAACTTTCGATAACTATTGCCATGTAATAACTCATAATGTAAGGTTTCGTTTTAAAAAATATTCCCAAACAAATCTTAGTAGACGACGTACTAAAGCGTACAAATATTTATTAATAATTCACACCAAATTGTGAGTTGGACGCCAGTTGTATTATGATTAACCCCGCTATAGCGTGCATCGTAAATAACGTCAATTTTCGATTTTGGAGGGCGCGCGGAGCGCTATCGAACGGCCACATAAAAATCCACTCTGTATACACAACGGAAAATCTACCGGCTTTCAATTGACATGCAGTTTCTACGTCCAACTTTCTACTCGCTTAGATATTCCGATATCATTTGACACTAATCACTGGCCCCAGTAAATTATTTAACGACAGCACCACGGCTACCGTATAATTATGCCAGATCCCATTTTCTGTCACACCAAATTGCAGCGATTTGAGCGCCACCGCACGCCGTATCTCTTTTTTTCTCGTACGATTTGGCCAACGTAATATCGGTTTTTATGATGGCCAATTTCGGTAACGGAATTGATGAGAGTTGTTTTTATTTTTATACCCGGTTTTTGATGGAAGATCAAACGAACTGCCAATGCTTGTAACTCTTTTAGAAGTTATAAACGATGCGAGCTTTGAAAAGTAAAAGTAAAATATCAACGCTAAGTTATCATTTACGAGTGTGTAGGCGTGTCGTTATCTCGGAGTGTACAGTAGTGACTAGACAAAACTTGTATCACTGAGATTTTTCTGATATATTGTAAAAAAACAAATGTTAGTTTCAATTTCTGTTTTTTAATACTCCAGGAATCAAAATTCCATTGAGCAGCTATTCAGTTGAAACAATTTACTAGATATTATGAAAGAAATGGATGATGTCAACAAAAAAATTATTACTGTTTTTTTTATAAACAATTACTACAAATTCAAAAATTGTCATTTTCTATACGTTATAATATAATTATACTAGGTACTATCATACCTACATTTTTTGTATATAATGTTTTGCCGTTTAATTATTGTAACCATACTTTCTAAATCGATAATAAAAAATAACGCGTGGCCAGACACGTGACTTTATCATACTATGCAGCAGTGTCAAACGCTGATACTGGTGATGAAACTATATTTGAGTGGACAAGAATGAGGTTGATGAAGATCAGAGTTGCTAATGGGAGATTCAAATGGAAGCTACAACTAATTTAGTGTTGTAATACCATGTAAGCTATGTATAGCATTACTAGGTACCTACGAAGTTATAGGTATACAAAGTCACTACTTTGTATATCTATAGAAACACTTTTCCCATCATTGTATGAGCAATTTACAGACTAAAAATGACTTTTATTACCATTTTTATTTTCTTTTTGTATTAACATAACCCACAAAGATCGCAATATCATAAACAGGTGTAATGGGTCTTAAAGCAACCGCCCCATAAACTCGTTCCAAATTTTGCACCTGCTTTGCCAACCGCTTCTTCTTCATCCAGTTAACGGTTCCGAATTCGCACAAAGGAGGACAAAGGAAGGTCCTTGCAGAGTATGCAAGCAAGGTACTAAGCGACACCTGCGATTTAGATCTTCACAATGAGGATTGCCTCTGAAGTGTGTGCCCTTGCGTACTACTGTTACGCCCTTGGACAGGTATAAAAGGCATCATCACCTGACCCTGTTTGCGGTCTGGATTATCATCTATTCGTCTCACAGGTGTCCCGTACCTGGATGCAACACACAATTTTATTGCCAACCCGCATCCCGACCTTTTTTTTATACGAGCACCCAGGGGATGAAGGGATCAATACTGACGTTTTCATTCCCTTCGTTAGATGACTCATATCATCTTTCAGATGTGCTATGGATTAAGGCAGTTTTAGGTTTTTTTTTTTAGGTTTGATATGTGTTGTTGTGTTTACCTGCTCTTTAGAAATTACTTCAGATAATCATTGTATTGTGGATAAGGCATACATTCATACCTTACATCCATTGTTGTAAAGAAAATTGTCCTTGATTTTGTAAATCCAATATGTAGGTTTGTGTTTCGGAGGCAATCTTTTGTCTATTATATCTTTCAAATTTTTATCATTGTTTTAATTATCTGAAAATGACATTAAAGGCGGCGTAAAGGACGAAAAAAAGCGGACAGGCAATTGATAATGGAGACGAAATACAAAAACAAAACGTAGAAAACGAAATGAATAAAAAGGACGGACTGGACACAAATGACAAAAAGGCAACAAATGAAGCAAAGGACGTAAAGAGCGCAACCATCAAAAAATATAAAAAGGATGAAAATGAAAAAACATGACTTACTGATCAAAGGGAAATTTTTGAAGGTTGAACAAAACGAAATGGCAATGACGAAAATGCCAAAATACAAAAGAAACGTATAGAACTAAACAAAATTAGGTAATAAAAACGATAATCAAGACATATTGGACGTATAGGACAAAATGGATGAAAACGACAAACATGCGAAAAAGCAACAAATGACGCAACGGACGAAATGAGCGCAATCATCGAAAAACAGAAAAAGTTCAAAATGGATAAAAAGGATGTGGAAATACGTTAAGGACGAAAATGACGTAAAGAGCGGCGCCTATGACGAAAAGTACGGAAAGGAAATGGATAAAAAGGACGAAATGCAAAAGGAACATAAAGGATAAAATTAATAAGAAGGACAAACATGATGTAAAGGACACAATGATTAAAAAGGACGAACGTGGCACATATGATAAAATGGACAAAAATCAAGAAACCTTAAAAAGGGCTTCAAGTTCAAAGGGAAATACGTGAAGGACAAAAATTACGCAAACAGCGGCGTAAAGGACGAAAAAATATGGAAAGGCAATGGATAGAGAACACAAAACGCAAAAGCAACGTAATGGACGAAATAAAGAAAATTGATTATAAGAATGACAAGACCAACACGACGTAAGGGACAAAAATAAAATCGAAAAAAAGGACGAAAAGCATTAAAAAGAAGTACTTAACGTTGATCCGTACAGGACAAATTGGTCGTAAAGGACGATATGGACAAATTAATAAACGAAAATAACAAAAGTGACGTAGACAAAAATTACAAAAAGAAAATTACAAATGGAATTACAAATTATAAAGATGACAATAACGACAACTGAACTAACACGACAGAAAGGAAGTAAATAATGGATATGGTCAAATGTACGTAAAGAACAAAAAGGAGTAACAGAGCAATATGGATAAAAGGTCGGTACGAAACGAATAAAAAGGACATACTGGCCGCAAATAAGCAAAGATCAAATTAAATGTTTTGGACACAATATACAAAAATGACGAAGGGGATAAAAGCAACGTTCAGAATGACAAGGACAACATTGAAGAAAATTACAAGTACGACGAAAGAGAAAAACAAAATAAAGTGAACTAACATGAAGATTAGGACCAAACAAACCTAAATGACAAACACATGACGAAAATCGGCTAAAGGGAGTAAAAGGACTAATCAGACGAAAATGATAAAACAGATAAAAATATAGATATCACCTTTAATTTGTGTTCTTGCTGATCTTAAGAGGTACAATGTCGATTAAGTTAGGCATAACGATTTTCGATTTTTATATTAACCATCTTGGATGTTTATCTATCCCAATGCTACACTACACTTTAGGGTGTAGACTTTCTAATGAATTTGTGATATTTTGTTTTGTTTTGAATTCAATCTGAATGACATTGTTTGTTATAAGTAAAATTATGACAGTTGATTTCCAACGCGGATCAAATTTCTGCTTTTAGTGTTAAAGGTATCTGACAATTCCATTACGTAAGTTACGTAGGTTTTTTTTATATCTTTAAAACGAAAAATAATTCCTTTGTTCCAGTTCAATTAAATTTCATTAAAAAAACAGCACGACACCCCTACTTACATTATACCACATTAAAGTGAGCTTTCTATAGTAGGATTAGTACATAATACCTAATCTATATAACTATTTAATAAGTACTTCCTTATAGCTACATAGTAGTACTAATCTTATCAAATACATAATCCAAATATGCGCCTAAACTACATACATAGAAATAAGCATAAAGTAAGCATTGCACAACCATATATTTGGCAGATCATTTTTTTATGTCATTGATCAATATAGGAAAACTCACTGTGTCAACATAAAACCACACGTGCAAATTTTTTAATTGCCAAGCAAATACCCACTTTATAGTCCTTATAATTAGAATATCTCTGTGCAAACTTGGACACGTATTTAAGTGGGCCACCAGACATTATCCATAATATTGGTTTAAGGTTGTTAAGGTCGTAAACGATAAAAGCGCTTTTCTAACGGAATAATATCAATCGCCTCGATAATATTCAAAGAAAACGCTGCCGAGAAGAAAGAAAAATACATGGAAAATCATCGTGAAGGACTAGAGAGAATAAGAATATGACGTAAAGAGCGGCGTATAGGACAAAAATACGGAAATGCAATGGATAAGAAGACGAAATTGAACAGGAACGTGAAGGACGAAATAAAGAAAATTAATGATAATGATCAACAAGACAAACAAGGCGTAAAAGACAAAATGAATGAAAAGCACAAAAAGGGCATAAACGGCAAAAAGGCAACAAATGACGCAAAGGACGAAAAAAGCGTAACCATAAAATAATAGAAATAGGACAAAATGAATAAAAATGACGAGGATGTGCAAAGGGAAATACGTGAAGGACGAAAAGGACATAAATACCTACAGGATGAAAATAGGGAGACGTAATGGTTAAAGAGGACGTAATGCAAAAAGAACCTGAGGAGCGAACTAAACAAAATTATTAAAAAGGAGGTACAAGACAAACAGGACGTAAAGGACAAACTGGTGGAAAAGGACGAACAGGGCATGAATGGCATAAAAAACAAAAAAAGGGCGTCACCAAAAAATAGAAAATGTACGAAATGGATAAAAAGGAAAACAAATTAAAAAGGTCTTAAAATACAAAGGGAACTACCTAAACACAAAAATGACGTAAACAGCGGCGTAAATGTCGAAAAATACGGAAAGGCAACGGATAAAAGGATAAACGTACGGATAAAAGTATAAAACAGAGTAAAGGCAACAAATGGCGACAAATGACGAAAGGAACGAAAAGAGTGTAACCATCGTAAAATAGAGTAAAAATAAAAATATAACACATTTAATTAAAAAACATGCACCTCTAGGGCGTGGTTCACCCAGGGTTGTTTGGCGATTTTTTCTTATTTCGTACAAAACAAACATGTTTTTTTTTTATATAAAATGATGTTTTTAAACACGAAACAATGCTTTTAAACACTTAAACGCAAAAAAAACATGTTTTAAACATGAAAAAAAAAACATGTTTTAAATCACCTAAAAAAATGTTTTAAATAAGGAATAAAAATTGTTTTAAACATGTTTTAAATCACGCAATTGTTTTATTTGTAAACATTTTCATCGTCGTTTTTTTCATACGTCAGTTCTCAGTGGAGTTAAATCTGTTGTGTGAATGACTTTTTGTTGTCACGCTAGAGGGCGCCAGTAATGCAATGTCGGCTAAAATCGTTTTAGTTAGTGTTTATTTGACAATTTTCGACTATTTTCACCAATTCATAGCCACCGAGGTTGATACACAAAAAAGTTAATTTGGCGTTGCGTTCGTGATAAAAATTGACGATCGATATATTTTTGTGTTCAGAATGTCATCCTGATAGAATATATCACACAAAGAATATAGGGTGCCATTTAAAATTTCAATAACGACGTCATTTCCGGAAAAACTGGAAGTCATATTAACCTCAAGACTTCAAGAGTATCCCAAATAATTTTTTGTCTATTAACGCCAAATTTCCCAAAATTTCCCAAATTTCATTCGTCCAGTTTTATACAAAAAATAAAATAAACGGGAGTACCTATGGCGTGGGTCACCTGGTATGTTATTATAAAAGTTTTTGTTTATTGTAGTTACATGCTATCACTGAATGTATTATTATATTTTGTAAGAACTTTTTTTTTATTAATAAATACAATATTTAAATATTTTTTTGATTTTTTTAATTGATCCATGTATAGAAATTTTGAAGACCAGCATACAACTCTGATTAAATAATTAAATGTTGTCCAAATTTCGGTAGTTTTAAACACATGTTATATACATTTAAAACAAACTGTTTAAAACAAAATATTTGTTTTAAACATGTTTAAAACAAAATATTTGTTTAAAACAAAATATTTGTTTAAAACAATGATTTAAAAAAAGTGTTTTATACATTTAAAACAAACTGTTTTAAACATGTTTAAAAAAATATTTAAAACAAAATATTTGTTTTAAAACATGTTTAAAACAATGTTTTAAAACAAATGTTTTAAAACATAACAACCCTGGGTTCACCCATACATTATACCTACCACATTAAAGTGGGCTTTCTAGTTAAATATGTTATCAAAGATATTATATGTCTTATCAAATATATTATCCAAAATTCCGATGCGCCCAAAATGCATAAAGTAATCATTGCACAACCACCACATATTTGGCTGATTTGTTTTTATGTCATTTATCTATTAGGAAATCTCACTGTGTCAACAAGAAACCACACGTGCAAATTTTTTAATTGCGAAGCAAATATCTGCTTTATATTCTTTATAATTAGAATATCCCTGTGCAAACTTCGACACGTATTTAAGTGGGCCACCAGACATTATCCATAATATTGGTTTAAGGTTGTTGAAGTCGTAAACGATAAAGGCACTTTTCTAGCGGAATAATGTCAATCGGCTCGATAATATTCAAAGAAAACGCTGCCGACTACGAAGAAAAACTCATGGATTTATAGGAGAGTTCACCTTGGGATTTATTTGTTGAAACTAAAAGTAATAGCGCATTGCGTAAGCATGTAAAACATGTTTTCGTTACCTACTGCAATGTGCGAAAAAATTCATTTAAACGACACCGTGTGACCTTTTCATTTATATTGATTCTGTTTGAAAACATTAAACAATGTGCATAACAATCACACATAATATTTACAGCTCATAATTCATTTTTTAGTTCGTTGCTATTAACATTCTTTTGTTTTTATTCTTATTTATAAACTGTGCGACAACAAAATACCAGCTTATCCAGAAGTTATATGAAGAGTTATTAATAACCCATAATAATACCACTTTGGCGTGTTGACATTTTTGCAAGATCATAACCAACCTATCTACATAATATACCCATCCACATCATTAGAATCGGTATCGATTGGCTAAATTGATCCTATTTATAATCAGGACATAATTGGCAGTACAATTGTATATGATATCTGCTAAAAATAGACCAGTAAATTGAATCCAATAACGATGCCTATTAATATTCAATTGATGTTTTCATGGAACCTCTGCAGCCTTGTTCAATTCCAGTGGAAACGCTTGCAAATTGGATTGGTCATGATTCTAATCAATAGTAACACTTAATTCAAAGGATTGGTCATTGATTTTTTCATTAATTTTTTGTTAGTTTTCCTCACGAAAATTGAATGTGCTTTGCCGTAAATCCCAAATTTAAAAGTATGATGGAGATCAGAAATAGCTGCTGTGTTATGCTGTGCGCCCCAAAGTTAATAATTTCCGACGTTTTGCTAACCATGATGTTAGTTTCTTAAGAGGTAACTGACAGATCGCCCTCCTCGAATATTGGTCTAAAATCTAATAGAGAGTGTTGATATCAAAACGTTCAACTCGATATAACTGTTGATGTAATGACGTCTCGATGTTGAAACCAAAAAAAACGGATCCATTTAGTTTGAAGGGAAACGTCACATCCCTGCAACCTAAACCATCCCCCACTTCCATTATAAAATAGAACTTTATCTGCCAATAATAAAATTGACACTAATTGTTTATTTATTATATGATGAAATTTGTTTACCTATATTATTAATATTTGGATATAAATATGAATTTTGAATCGTTATTTAGGGGTTCTTCTCGACGCAAAACTTTTTGTTATAAATTTTAGAACTAATTTTGCGTAACTTCATATGTTCAAAATGGGTAATAAATTGAAAAGTTTGAAAAATAAGTGCTGAGAAAATTAACATAATAACCGTTCCAGAGAAATATCTAAAAAGAAGTATAAGAGTTATGTTGTATTAGAGTTTTGCACCAACAGACCACATAGATAGTATACATCGAATAATATAATAGATGGAATACAACGAATCATATATTTTATTTAAATTTACGTTATAACAGGGGTATGTTTAAATTAATCATCTTAGACATGTGAAAGCAACGCACATTTAAAACAATATATGTTTATTAGAAGAATTCAAATAATACCTTCGCATGATTATAAAGGAATTTCTCTCCGGTTGTCTGTTATCAATTTTTTAAAATAAAAAAATAAAAATGACGGATTCGATATGGAGCCTAAAAATATGTGTGCGTGGATGTGAAAAGGGACCAGTTGACCGTTTCTAGTTACGCAGATAATCGCAAATAAAGTTAAACTGGTTCAAAATACACATTTTTGTGTTATTAGCTAATTACTCTCCTTATTGTGTTTTTTATCAGATGTGTTCGTCTGAAACCCGGCTGCGGTTGGAAAAGCATGAAAAAATGCGTTTTTATTGCGAACGAAAAAGGGACCAGTTGTCGATGTCACGCTACGCTATAGCGCATTACGGTGTTGCCGCATACAGTGGCAGAAACAAATGTCCGTATGATAGCAGTTTATAAACTTGTTTGTATAAAATATAATTACAAAGTTATATGATATTCCGGAACAATTACTACGCTTATATTAAGTTCACTTTTTGTTTGTTTGTCTGTTTGTTACGTGCAAATCCTGTAATCGATATTATTTCTACTTCCCAGTGTCCAATCAAGTTAAAATTTTGCTTGTGGACAGATTTCCAGTGACAATATAAGAATCAATAAAAAAATATGGAAACTTGTCCAAAATTTGAAAAGAAACTTAAAATTTGCAAAATTTAACCAATTGAGTTGAAATTTTGCCTGTGGTCGGATTTCCGGTGACAATGACATGAAGCAATAAAAAAATTTGGAAAATTTCCTAACGTTTTGAAAAAAATTTTGAATTTGGAAAATATTTCTAATCGAGTTGAAATTTTGTATGTGGACAGATTTCCGGCGACAATGCTCGAAAAAAATAAAATGAGTAAAAAGATTTGTGAAAATTTGTGTAGTTTTTAGGAAATGCACTTTTTATATAAATTTATTATGATTGTATTTCCATGTTTTGTGTCCCTAGTTATGTTTATTTCTTATCATTAAACGTTTAAAATAATTTGATACTATCTGATTTATTTGAACTCGCAAATTTGGATTTTTAACTGACATAAGTGTTGAAATCAGACAGCTGCAAAATTATGTAACAGGAAATAGGATGAAAAAAAGTTGCAAATTCACGTCAATTTATTATGGTTGCCAGATTGCACTCGGTGCCATTTTGAATTATAAACATCTAACATCAGAAATTTGTTTTCTTCTGAATCCGACAGTTAATTACATGTTTAGTCGCCATATTGGATGCGCCATTTTGAATTTTATACATCTGACAACAGATTTGGAATCCGTAACTTTCATAATTTAATGTTTGTATAAATTCGACATTTAATTACATCTTTGGTCGCCATATTAGATCCGCCATATTGAATTCTAAAAATAATAATCTAAACAAATAAGCCTAAAATCAGGACTATATTACATTTTGACCTCAGTTTTGTTAAAAACCTGGCGCGATGGGCAACTTTTAGGCCAGATTCAACCTAGTGACAAAATTGATGTCCAAAGATACACATACACGATATTTGAATGCTTCCAACGCATATAAGGATAAAGAATGAAAGTACACAGATGATTGTACATTTGATGCGAACTCCATACAATATTCATGTCGACTTATGTCATATTCATATTTTTTGCATCATATTTTATGGTTTTTATAATTTTAATCGGATTTAACATGGGTTGTATTTAGTTGGATTTTATTACCAACAGCATGTGCCCAATGCCCATAGGGTTTGGTTAAAAGAAGCACTAATAGAACCATCTCTGCTGTGTTGAATTACACCAATCATGTCAAACAAATTGACGTTGAAAAATATTTTCTTAAAACATTTTTTTTTATATAAAAGTAGCATTATTGATTACGCTATTTTTATATTGTAATACAACTGCGAACAGTATAATTAAGTTTTATAACGCTTCGATGGATCTTCTTTTGTAAAAATAGGGTTTCCTTTTCCAATAATAATCCAGTAAGAGTTTTCAGGAAAACGCAATTGCAGTTGCAGCGCACATTATAGGAAAACACTTATACGTCCCGACAGGTCAAACAAATCAAATACGATGTCAGTAAAAACTATGTCGTATGTCGACGGTAGGGTGTCTAAGTTCACACAGGGTATAATTTAACTCAGCCCACAAACGCAACAAAGTATGATCGATATAAAATTCATTCCTATTTGATTACCACTTTCGCATGTAAACGATCACAAATTTCCGTAATCGCATGAAAATTGCATGTTCACTAAACAGTAGATATTAAGCACCAATTATTCAATAAAAACCGCAAGATAAGCTCGCAGCGATAAGAGCGTAAATTATGCGGAATTTATTGAAAAGAACAGGCTCGCCGCTTGTGTATTGATTGCATTATAAACTGCAACGGAAGACCATAATGAGCTTGATTGTTTGCGTATCGCATCTGGTGTTATCAACGTCTGTATATGTGTGCTGATAGGGTCGGTAGAAACGATATGTAGTTAGCAAATGCGGAGGAACACGACGCCAGGCAAGAGCAAAGACCTTTTTAACTGATAACAGCTGTTGGTGAACTGTAATGGTACCCAGAACTGTTCCTCCAGGCACCAAACGTGACTGGTTTCGATTAAACTGATAGATTAACGACAAACCTTTACAAAAATCTATATTTTAAGCGTACCTAGATAGGTTAGATAATGTTTAAACAACAATGAGTTTGCTTTTATTAATAGACTGCATCGTACCAGGCCGCTAACAAAACAAACGAATATAGAGCGATATTTACAAACGTTATCAAACGCTTTATAGCATGAGGACCGCCCGAGATTACGGTCTTAAGTTTTTAAATATCCCGTAATCTTTTATGTTAAGCGGTTTGCTCAAGGTTTATGGTTTCCTAGCCGGTTTATGAACCCTAGAGAAAACTGAAGTACATAGACTGTATTTTAAAGTCAACGACATGTGGTCGAATGCCTTTTGCTCTGCCGCATACGTATGTATGCATGATTCATGAACAATAGATGGGTAGGTTCTCAGCAAATGCACTTTACTTCTTTCTGAATCAGAATTTGCTCAAATGTTTAAAAATGTTCGTGAGTATATTTGTAAAAACAATAAAAACGAATATTTGTGTCTAGAAATAATTAGAGAGGTTAAGCTGCCTCCGAACTAATCATAGATCAGATCTTCATTTGTGGACTTTGTTTCTTTGTCTCCTTCTATCGTCTTCATTTCTTCTTCGTCTTCTCTTGTCGTCATATTACATCATACTCGTGTTCATTTCGTCTTCGTATTGTTTTATAGCCATTCTTTCATTATAATCGTCGTTTCTTTTTCCGATTATAGTTCTTCAACATGTTCAATAATGACATCTTCCATAACTTCCAAATGAACAATTGATTCTTGATTGTCCTTCCTCAATATCAACGATTTCAGCAAAATAATTAAATTTAAATGAATAAATGTGTTGAAAGCTTAATTTAGTAATATAAAACGTTAGTAACAAATTGAATACTAATTTAGAGATACATATCTCTCCGCAGATTAAAGCTGTTTCGACAAAGTACTGATTTCAGCAATACATTCCAATTTAAATGAATAAATTCCATTTATTTCTAAAAAGCCGTTCAAACATTAACTTAGCGACATAAAACGTTAGAAACAATTAGAATACTAATTTAGAGATACTTATATCTCCGTAGATTAATGGTGATGCAAAAAAGCAACGATTTCTCGCAAAATAACTTAATTTAAAATTAGAAATTCGATTTATTTCGTAATTAGGCGTTCAAAATTCATTTAAAGACAAAACATTAAAGACAATGGAATACTGATTTAGATCTTCATGAGCTTTTTCTTCTTCTTCTTCAACTTCAATCGTCGCGTCTTCAGTTTCTCCATGTTTGCTATGTACACTCGTGCTGCTAATTTAATGGCATAAAACCTTAGAAGCAATTCGAAAACTAATTTAGAGACACATATCACACTCTCCGAAGATTAAAGCTGTTTTGACAAAACAACAATTTCAGCAAAATAATCATATTTACACGAATACAGTCCATTTATTTCTACTAGCCGTTTAAAAATTAATTTGCTGACATAAAACGTTACCAACAATTCAAATACTAATGTGGAGATACATATCTCTCCGCAAATTTATACCTGTTAGAAAGCACCGATTTGGCAAAATAATAAAATTTAAATGAATAAATTGTAAAGTTATTACAACCGATTAAAACAGTTGCGAGAAAACAACGATTAAGCCAAAATAATAGAATTTAAATGAATAAAAATTATTTAATGACACGTTAAGAGAATGTATTAGTATGTATTTCTGGAGATTAGAAAGTATTAGAAAACATTGATTTGAGCAAAATACTCTGGTAATAATAATAATTTGAGTAAAATAAATGAAAATGATATTTTGTGCCATTCGAAAATTGTACTTGGCTTCTAGGATCTCCTCTTCACCAGTTTTTTCTCAATTTCTTCATTCTACAGCTCGAATCGTTCATATTGTACCAAACTTTAATTTTGATTTTAATTTAACCCACGATATAATTCGTGGCTCAAACTATAGATAACTTTCTGGGAATCTGTAAAGTCAACACTTCGACATTAGGTACCTACGTTAAAATCTCAACTGCACGAATGTAATGGATTTTCATCATTATTTTCTCCATGAAAACGGTACAATTATTAATCTTTGACATCTATAAATGTCATCACAAACTTCATTACCTTTTCTGTTCTATATGTTCTCTCTGTCTCTGCCCTCATCAACTGTACTGTTCTGCTCTCTGTCAGACTCCGCTTAATCATTTCTGTTTCTTCTTGGTTATAGTGTAATGTTTCTTCTAGAGGAGAAGAAAGGATATATATATCTCAGAAGAACAGCATGGTTTTAGTAAGAATGGATCGACAGTGGATGCAATATTTATAATAAGGCAAATTGTAGAGATCTGCTTAATAGATTTGATAAAAGTCTTTTATAGGGTCTCTAGATGATGAGAAACATTCTTGTGAAGGAAACCCAGTAACCAGAATGACTGGCAAACATCGTAAGTGGTGGAAATCTAGAAACCAGAAGATCTTTGGGCAGACGCTTAAAACGCTGAATGAATTTCTCGACATCAGGATCGTAGGCAACATGTTGTATAATTGGATGATGGATAATTGGAAACACAACCTGAGAGCCTAAGAAGATGTTCTGTCATACTTTAAGTCTTTAAATGCAATTCCGAACAAACCTGGTGGGAAATAGACGCTAAAAGTATTTTGTATGTATCATGTAGTGATGTAAACAGAAAAGAAAAACGTTGTTCTCTTTTAAAACTATTTTTTTTTTAGAAAAAACAATGCGTATTGTTTTTTTTTCAAAAATTTGTTTTTTCAGCAACATTGTTTTTCATTATTATCGATTCTCTATTTGACAAAGCTACATTTTCATAGATGTAGTGCCATTCGGGTTCCGTTTTTTGCCGTCTCTTTAGAACAAAGTACATTTTACTCGAGGAGTCTTTCCACTTATAGCAATATCTTCAAATAAACTAGCAAGTGGATGCATTTTTCTTCCTGACCCTTTGCGATTCGGCATTTTTACAAAAGAATCCTATAATTTTAAAAATTCACCGTACACACACCATACCTTTTAACACAAAAACCGAAATTCAAGGCCCTCAAAAAGACACCGTACGTTAATTCGTTATTTAAATAAAACTAGGTAGTTAGCGGTCAATATGAGGTCTTATTATTAATATTGTATTACTAATAAAAATTTTATTGCACGCACCGCATAACACATATCACGCAGTATGCATGCCTATTTGTAAGACAAGGGTATCCCTCGGAAATAGTTGTAAAGTTGCAGCAGAGGACGCTAGAAGGCGCTGTAGTTTGCTGTGTCGTGCGGTCTCAATTCATCTCGAAGACAATATTACTAAAATCTAAACACATGCAACAAAGCTGTCGAACGAAGATTTCTAATAGATATCACCCATTTTTGGGAAGTAGTTTGGTCCTACCTAGGAGTTCGTATGAAAAACACAAACGCTTTTTAATTTTATGAAGGTTGTTTGACAATTTGAAAAAAAAACAATGTTTGGTTTTCTTTTTCAGAAAAAAAACATGTTTTTGAAAACGTTTTTTTTCAGATTTGAAAAAAAATCTTTTTACATCACTAGTATCATGTATCCCAAATGAACAAAGAATCTCCCTAAAACGATTAAAATGTTGAGAGATAATGCAATGGAATAAGTAATACATGGACATACCAACAAGATTGGAACAGTATTATTGTCTGTTATCGCCCATTATATCTGCAACAACAGAACAGTTAATCCTTTAAATAATCTCTTAAAATGGAAAAACTGCTTTCAAATTCGATGCAAGAAAGATTACAAGATATTACAAACAACATCTTATATTGTGCGCATATTATTTTTAACTTCGGAAATGACCTTACTTACTAACCTTACTAACTGAAAGCTAGCATCCATAGGAACAATGCGGTAGTAAGCAGCATCTGAAAAACTTGCCGATATGGTTGAATAGTTTGTAAGTAATATGTCAGCAAATTCCCTTATGATTACAATGCTAAAAATGTTCTCTCCAAACAATGTGGTAATGATCATTGCAAAGTAATCTGTGGCGAAATATGTTGTTTATACTTTATCTGAGGTTCCTCTTCAATATTTCATAATTGCATTATCTTTAATTTGTAACCATTTTTAGATTGTATTTGTGCAAACAATTGTCACACAAAATAGTTGCAACATTGTTTTTAGAATCATCAATAAGGTACCAAACAGGATGTAGGTATTTGTAAAAATAGCCATACAAATTGTGAAACAGATGAATAGAAAACAATAGAACACTAAGTCGCATCTGAAGAGATAACCATAAATTATCTACCAATTCAAATTCTCTGCAAAGTTAACAAAATCAACAAAACCAATTACTTCAATATTACGGTAGTTATCGTGTACACAGATGGATAGACAGACGGACATAGCTAAAACGATTCAGTTTTCAATGCTGATCAAAAAGTCTACACTTCCTTAGGGGTGTTACAAATGTTGTGACAAACTCAGTATAGCAACCTATTAAAAAAAAAATGCTGTAGCAACAAAACTCATTAAGTTGTGCAAATGTTATTCTGAATTCTAAAACGTTTCCCCTACTAATAACTAATAATAATAATAACAACTACTGTTTAACCGTTACTTTAGTTACACCCGGGTGTATACTGTTTAGCTGCAAGTGAAAAGTTCAAGCAATAAAATCAAAATAATAAAAATATGTAATGTATAAGTTGTATATTTTGAATGAAGAAGAATTTATTCTAATAATAACACATTTTATATAATCAGGTTGAAATTATATTGGTACCTTTTCTTTTGGTACCCTTCTAGGCTTTTCTACGCAGCTCTGTTTCCTTTTTGTTCAGTCTCTGTTTATAGAACGTCTAGCTGAGGGAATGTCGTCTTTTCGGCTAATCTAATATATACCTCCCCATCATTTGGTAGCACTTTCTTTCACTTTTAGCTGCGATTAGCAAGTTTCGCTTCGCAGAAACAGGATTTCCATCAAATATATTAGAAAATGAAAATTTCCTAACATTGTCGTTCAAGGAAAATCGAAGCCAGTATTGCTAGAGTCCTTCTTCAAATGACCAGTTGTCCTAGATTGCTTTTACTTGAACTGAAGAATGTTCTTCAGATGCGATAAATTCCTTCTTAAACAATAGCTAACAACAATGATAATAAGTGAGCAATATTTAAGATATATTCTAATCGAAAATGATATTTAAAAACCGTTTTAATCTGTTTTGCAACTGATTTAGAAATGCACCTAACATCATATTCTCTTGACTGATTGAACGACCTACAAATATTTATTTTTCTACTTTGCGTTCATTATAAACTCATAACGAAACCGTTCTCGGTGTCGTTGTGAAAACACTAGAGAACTAGCTTTTAGTAACTTTTAGTTTTCCAAGATTGGTGATATTGATGCCAATCGCCAAATAATGCTAACATCTCAATCGCTATTCGCTTGCCTCAATCGTATTTGTTAGTTTTACCACAACTACCAACTATTACCCGTAAAACAGCTCTAGATTGTAAGATGACAACCGCAATTTTCGAAATTTATGAAAAATTAATGTCACAAAGTAGAAAAAAATAGTATATAACACTGGTTTTATAAGACAACCCGTGCGCAAATTTTCTCCTAATAAAACTTATATTATAAAATACTAAGTATATAATAACTTGTAAGCAAAGAAGAAATAATTTTCCACAACATAAAAAAAAGGATATAATATATCACTTCCTGTTAAATATGTGTGTTTCTTACTATGCTTACACGGCAGGTTAGGTGCCTGAGTTAAAAAGTAACAAAAGAAGAGCGATTGTGAAATCACACGAAATCAGGGGACCAATATAGCGTCGAATGACGGAAATGACTTGCCCATTACCGCCCGGTAACCCATTTTATCTTTGCGTAACCTAAAACCGCGCACAGCTGGCTCGCTCGGTCAGAGGATACCCGCGGACCCGTTGGCTACTTGATCTAGGATTTCAATGTCAGAGCGACTCCATCATATGTTTTCAAGGGCAACGCGATGCGCCCACCTCGCTATTCCAAACTGGTTAATCACGTAACTACTTAATGACCGACTCGCCGACCAGAGGTGACACCGAAATGATTAAAGATGGATTGCTTTATCCGTTTAATTGGCTCCAATTTGCAGAATTAAAGATCGTCAAAGTAGATAGTAAATAACTACTTCAAGGAAACTATGAGAGTTAGAGAAATGTTTCTATAATGAGTGTTATAATTTTTCTTGTATGTTTAGAGTTCAACTTGTCATCTGCATCTCAGTCGATAAATAATTAATTATTCAATTTTTGATTTTTCTGTCGTAGACAAAGGTCAGACCATGAGTAATTTTGATGAATTTTTCTTTCAGCGGTGACGCGCCGGGTATTATGGTCTAGTTTTGGAATAGTCGAAGATTTATCATCGTGTTGTAAGAAAACCGCGTGATACATAACCACTACAGTGAATTTTAAATTTTCGAGATTTATCTATATCTCAACAAACGAAATGTTAGCAAAGGAAAATTCGCAATTAGATTCTGCTTTGAAAATTATAGAAATAAGGAAAACAATGATTGATTACCGGGGGAACTTAACTCTAAAAGTTATCCATATTTTTTTTAACCGATCTTTTTTTTAACCGAATTGCTGAGTGTAGGTACAATAGCTATTGCAGAGGAATCAAATAATAATTAGATGTGAAATGTTCCATACTTGCAAATAATGTGATGTTAATGTAGTAAAAAAGAATCCTCTTTCATTTGCAAAGAAATAATATATTTATCTATATAGCCTATATAGGTTACATGTTTCGGCTTTTTAAGCCATCTTCAAACCTAAACCTACAAGTGGAAACAAACAATAAATATAAGAAGTTCATAATTAAAACTGATAACTTACTGTCAAATGGGATAATAAGGAGGTGAAATTCGAGACGGCGAGGTGTCATTGACGAAATATTCTTTTCTTGATGTAACCGTCATCAACAGGAACGGCGGACTTAGCTTTGAAATGTTCAGGAAACCCACCTCAAAAAACATCATCATACCTTTTGATTCCCACCATCAGATCAATCATAAAATCAGAAATGGCAGCCCTCCAACACTATGTACATAGAGCTCTAACATACCCTATTACTGAAGATTCTAAAATGAAAGAACTACAATTTCTTTACCAAATTGCTAAAGAAAATAATTTCCCCAGGCATTTAATTACATCAATGGTTGACATAATTAAAAATAAATTTGACCCTTTTTATACATCTCCCGAACCACTTAACAATTCTCAACTGTATAGAACGTTTGCTTATAATAACATTAATTTAAGATTTAAAAAAGTTCTGAATAAATACAATATTATCCCGGCATACAATAGTCACACTCAGGTAGTTAAACATCTATCTACATAAGATATCTAAAAATTCCAGAACATGAGCAAAGTGGAGTTTACTCAGTGGAGTTAAAGAACATACATACCTTAAACATATGTCAGCATTCTGTCACAACGGGTTATAAAATTAACTACGGTAATACTAAGGTGCTTCACAGATGTAGAAGGGGTTTAAAAATGGACGTATTGGAACAATACCAAATTTATAAAAACAATTTGGCCCACACTAGTCTCTGATGAACGAACAGATTAACTTCAACATAAAACCCCTTTACCCCTACTTAAACGTGAATTAAATATTTTGCAGAATATGATTGTTTTTCTAATATTGATTCCCCCTCCATTTGCCTGCGCTTGTTTTTGGATCTTCAGCTCCTTTTGTTTCATCTTGTTTACCATTTTAACTTATTGTCTCACTCACACAGTTTCTAATGTTTTAGTGCTTTAATTTTGATAGCTCGATATTGTGATGTAATGTATTTGTTGATATGTTTTAATAATTAGGTATATATTTTGTATTATATAAGAACTTGTCTTGGCATGTATGTTTATAATTAAGTTGCCAAACAAACGCATTTGTCTGTCATAAGAAAATTTTCTCCCTTTATAATCGCGCACGGTTATACTACCAAACATGCGCTCTCGCTTATTTCGTTTATCGTTCCTTTTTCCATGTACACCTATGCTATATTCTACTGACTCGCGTGTACACGTCCGTATTCGCCTGGCTACGATTTTAGCATTTTTACCACTGTTATCCGAAATATTTCGTCAATGACACCTTGCCGACTCGAATTTCACCTCCTTATTATCCCATTTGACAGTAAGTTATCAGTTTTATTTATGAACTTCCTATATTTATTGTTTCTTTCCACTCGTAGATTTAGGTTTGAAGATGGCTTAAAAGGCCGAAACATGTCACCTATATAGATGAATATATTATTTCTTTGCAAATGAAAGAGCTTTTATACTTTTTTACTACATTAAAATAATAATTACTACATAAAAAAGGTAAAAGAAAGTTTTTTGCTTAAATTGGCACGTGCTTAGAATCTCATATATATTATCTTCCCTAATCGTTTACGAACTACAACATTTCTTACAACTAGAGTTTATACAAAAACGGGCTTTTGAAAAATCAGGTGTTTTCATTTATACATTTTCTTCCTCTTTGTAACTCGACCCGAGGACATACTCTATACAGATCCAGGGTTCCTAAAACATCCCTAAAACACAGTGCATTGTACTGTAAAAACAGTATTTCAAAAGCAATATGCAAGAAATAAATCATTTTTGTCAATTCTTTTATGATTCAACATAATAACTAAACGCATCATTTCCCGACACAACTTTATTGACAAAAAATTCTTGTTAAAAGTCCATTCGCACTATACGGGCACGTCAGACATGTCAGAGAACGGCAACGTCACGTCAAAATATTATTAAAAACTCAATTCGCACTATACGAAACGTCACGTCACGTCAGAGAACTCCAACGTCAGGTACATTCTGCTATGAATCCCATGCTATAGAATTTTTTTTTCATGGCTAGCTTAGTATCAAAAATAACAATGATTGCATTACTTTTGGATAAAGAATACACAACTGCAATCGCTAAAAGGAAAATGAGCACTAAAGATATTCCTCCTACACATTATTAATCACTTTCTTACTACGTTTATTGCTTTTAGAGAGGTGCACATAATAAGTGCATAATAGTCGACATTGATTTATATGAGTCAATATTAATGGTGGATTTTTCATATTAAAAATTAGGAAAATATATGAAATAAGCCAAATGTGTCAAAAGAATTGGAAGTGGACAAACTAACAAACTACAACAAACAACAACAACTACTTGTATTTTTCGTATGAATTATGATACTTTTTGAAGTATTCTTTAATGAAATAACCATTTGTATTTATATACTTGGCACTTTTATTTTCATGCTATAGCATACTTTTTGTAGTATTCTTTAATGAAATAACCATTTGTATTTGTATAATTGGCGCTTACATTTTCATGCTATAGCTCATATTTCAAAATATTAATTGTATATTTTCCGTTTTCCATACTGTATATATAATGCACTGTATAGTGACTCTGATAGTGACTCTGATAGTGACTGGCTCATTGAATCATCTCATCATTCGAATTTAAATACCGTGTCCGGCACTAACTTGGACACATGGGAAAAATTTATATTATCAATTTTTCAGAAAATTTTATTTCAGTAAAAAGGTTAGGATTGTCTTAAACCTAAAATGCAAACCTCAAGATATAATTATCTGCATGCGTATACCGGGAGTTCCAAAATTAAGAAAATTACTAAATAGTAAAGTACCTTTATTTTTAAAGATACCCAAAAATTTGATTTTAAAAAGGTATTTCGAAACTTTAGAAGGTATCAAATACCTACGAAATTAGAAAACTTTCGTAAGATTTCTCTTAATCACTAGCTACATTTTTATCACGATTTTATAAACTAAAAAAAAAATGGTATTAGAAAACTAACTAAACAACACACCCAAACATTTAATTTTTATGTCTGACAACAGAAAGAAATAAAAACAAACGACAACAAGCAACAAAAACAGGAATTTATTTTTTAAAATATTAAAAAGATAACACATTCTAAGATTTTATTTTGATGAATAAAAAATTGGGAAAAACTAAAAGTAATAAAAAAATAAATTTTTTTATGAACAGCACATCACAATACAATATTTTACTCAATGTGGCCTCCTCCATTTTCAATGCATAATATTGTACTTTTGTTCATCTCTTTATGCACATTTCTGAGCACTTGAGGATTTATGTTTTGGATGCAATTTTCGATTACATTATTGAGATGTTGAACGTCTCTAAAGAGCCGTTGTGCGTACACATGTTGCTTTAAAGTGCCCCAAAGAAAAAAATCCATTGGGGTAAGGTCGGGTGACCTCGCAGGCCATGGGTTATTCGAATGTCTTAAAAATGTAAACGTATTGAGGTGGCTTATTTTGCAACTAGCGCAACTATTGTTGGTTATGTCAAACTAACAATTGTGGTCTCGTTGACGTTGCTGGGAAACACTAGTCAAGTAACATATTTGATACTTTTTACGTGTCAAAATTACTGTACTCAGGTCACAGTCTGTTTAACATACGTTTAAAAATACATCCAAAATATCAACCCTTGCAATGACTCGAAATGTGCACATGGAGATAAAAAGATTTTGATATTATGCATTGAAAATGAAAGGGGCAACATGGAGTAAAGTGATGGATTGTGTTGTAAATGTTATTTTTTTGTATAAATGCCCGTTTGTAATACTATTAGTATTTTTGTTTTTGCTTTTTCTCTTGGTCAGTTATGTTTAAATGAATGAAATGTTATACTGTATTGTAACTTTTGGTATTGTTTTTACTTTTTTAGTTTATAAAATTAATAAAAATGTAAGCTCGTGATTAAAAAAAAAGATCTTACGAAAGTGTGTCTAATTTCGTATTTAATACCTTATAATGTTTCTAAATACCCTATCTTTAAAAATAAATGTAGTTTACTCTTTAGTAATTTTCTTAATTTTGTAACACCCGGTATACGCAAGCAGATAATTATATCTTGATGTTTGCATTTTAGGTTTAAGACAATACAGAAACTTTTTACAGAAATACAATTTTCTGAAAAATTGATTATAAAAAATGTTCCCATTTGTGTTCAAGTTAGTGCCGTACACTGCATGTTTGTATTAACACGTTGACGTTGATACATTCACACTTTCAGAATAGATAGGAACAGTCACGGCAAGTCACGCACGTCACGGCACGTCACGCACGTCACGGCACGTCACGTTAAAATGCATTTAACAATATTTTGACGTGACGTTACAATCCCTATAAGTTTGTCGCAATCTTTATGGGACACATTGTATAGTACCGATTAGACCTAGAGCATATTTTTTTTTTAAAGGAAGGAACCCAGGTTTTGCGTATACAGCTACGACCGACCAGCAAAGGTTTCTCAGGTGATCATAATATAAACTTTCATGAAAATTCGTTAAATCCCCGTTTAATGCATCATCACATTTTCAATATCATGAAGCGTACATGGAATACCCACCAAAACCTACTTTTTTCCACACTAGGTCCCTATGGTCAGACATGGTCACAATCATGATTGTATAAAAATACCTAAAACATCTAAACAAATTATCTGTAACCACATATTACAAAGCAAATGCTAATTTAACCAGTTATTTATTACATAAGTCGTTGAGTATGGTTAATTATCATAGAGGCATATTTGCATAAATACAGAAATACATTTTGTGGGAGGCTGACCAGGAAGTAAACCGGTCTTAAAAAACATCCTTCGCACAGTTTAGAGAGCAATGAACATATTTTCATCATAATTTTGAGTTCAAATAAATTAAAAATAAATTATATTAAAATAAATTTTGATTTCGAAAACATTAGTAAATCGCTGTCTGTTTCGGCACTTCGCTACTGTATGCTTTATCTATATGTTTTAAATAATACATCAAAACTCCCCACCGATATCATTCCTGAAGAAAAATAATTATGGGAAAATTTCATTATACACATGTTGCCCTGGGAGTAAAATTGTGATCAATTTAAATTATTTTGTTGGCCAGTAATTACAAACACCTTTCACATTGTGTAAATGTATATTATATACTCACTTTGCAAAGTTTAATTTCTACTTTAAAAACCAACTAAAATGGAGCCACCCGGATATAAAATGGATGCACTTTACAAGTTGAAAAATAGGAATGCTGTATTGACATAAATATGCAATTAGGATGCTATTAAGTGTTATTTAAACGTGTTGACGGCCGAGTTAAAAACATCGAAGCAAAAATAGAATTAGCGATTGCTAAACTAATATATTATGTTAATTTTCTCAGCAACAAATTTTGTTATTAGTAGAGTAATGATGGTGAACGCTCATTTTTGTTTTATTACTTCATAATTTTTTATTAGTGAAAACAAATTGTTTATAACTGATTCGTTGTTAGATAAGAGTTAATTTTATCTTTAAAGATATCCAAGAGGAGTATTGATTTAGATAAAGACCAGTAAGATAGCTTTGGTAACTGATTACTTCCAAAACCACTATTTCTATTAAAATAATTGGTTGTCATCGTACAGCGTTATGTTTTTTGAGATCTTGTCATATAAAGCGAAGTACAGATCATCTATTATTATAATAGAGGATGTTGACGGCCGTTTTGTTTTGATTTTAATAGTGGTCATAGGATAGCTCTTTCTGGCCGAAGAAAGTTTCGTCTAAAACTGTTTTATCTGTTCATAAACAAACATCCTCCATAATTCCGTTGTCGTTGTTAAAAATTTATCGACGATTTATGGTGACCTACAAAAATAGGCTTTCGTGTTTGGTACATTTATTCTGAAAGCCCATGTCTGTCTGGTTATCTGATTATGTCAGACTTCACAAGATAATATTAATAATGATCAACTAATGAAGCAGCAATTGAATTTCAAGGTTTCCTACATACACATACATATGCGTTTGTATGTATAAAGCATTCTAGCAGATATGGATGTAAGTGATAAAAAAATATTTATACAGTTCCAGTCGATATCGTACGCCAGCTGTAGCTGTACGGCCATAAAACTGAATATCGAATGTTATGCACGAATCCACCGAGACGTGGTGTCTGTGTACAATATTCTGGTCCACTCATAGATAATTTTTCGCGGAAAATAAGCCGTGGTATGTCGAATTCGCTTATCGCAGTGCAAACATTGCCAAAATTTCGCGACTAAGCCGATCGTTCAAATATTTGTCCCGATTTTCGGGGTTCGGCATAAAAATACACACGTGTCGTCCAGTTGTCAACAAACAACCGAAAAATCATATCATTCGGAAATAGTAAACACATGACAAAGTTGCACTTATAGATATTTCCTTATTGCCCGTTTTTTCTATTGTTGATATTTCCCACCTTATATTTTCTGTATGCTTGGTGATTATGTAACTGCAAAATGTAGCAATTTGTGCCTTTATGCCCTATGCTTATGGATTGGTCCTGTGTGAATTTTGTACTTATGTACTATGTGTATTAGGGTGGTCCTTATTTTTCTTCTTTATTTCTATCCATACTTGACTTCTGTTAAATTTTGGATTCATGAATCAATATAAACACGTGCCCCAATGAGAGAAGAGGGGTAATTGGATAATGATATAAAAAATAATTAAAACAAACCTTTTTATTTGGCTTTACTACAATAAACTTTCATACCACAGTTATTAACTTAATAGATTAATTATTAACTAATCAATTAGTTCTTGCATTCCACATATTTTAAACTTGTATTTTAAAATCTTAATTTGGCAAAAATACAATTATCTAAGGTACGTGACTAAACTGATCAATAAGTCTAAGGAACAAAATCAAAGAAGTCACAAACTGTTTCTTGTATGCGTTTCCATAGAATTTGAGTCTGAGCCTATAGACCAGGCAATAGAGATTTTTGCGTGATAAAAATACTAGCAGGAAGCCGACGATCCCAGGTTACATGGAACAGTCCGTAGATGTATTGTGATGTTTCCTACCAGCAAATATCATTTCTTAATTTGTTATAAAGAAGAAAACTCAAAAAATCGTGTTTCTTTTTCGTTTTTCGCTTGTAAAAACTGAACCGATAGAGCAAGCTTGATGCTTTCAACAGACAAATTGTAGAGAATGAAAAGACGAAAGAAATGAACCCTGCACGGACTCGATCGCATTCATATTAACGGCGGAAATTCGGAAAAACCCGAAAAATCTGCATTTTTTCAAAAAATTTTAATTCCGCCATTTTCAAAGTTGTAACGGAAGCTTTCCGCGTGAAGGTAGCGATTGATGGGTACTTTGAGTATGGATAACCCATGCGGTGTCCGATGATTAGTTTTTGCACAATTGCTATTGGAATATTTGTATGCAATATGATTCGGCGAGTCTGGAAGCGTCGGACGTGATCCAATTTTATTTTTTTTTTCGTATTTCGAAAGCAGAAGTATTGTGCTACAAAACGTCTATTCTGATTTTGCGTTAAAATGTTGCGAAATAGGTGAAAAATGCTGACCGAATGACCGAAAACGGCCGCGCGCTCCAAACCGGTCGAGTAGTGGGGGTAGGCGGTCGACGCGGGGAAGCATATCTATAGTAATACAAGCACGCTGCGCGCACGTATTACTATATATACGTTTCCCCTCTAATCGCACACTTCCCCCATCAGTCAACCACTCTAGCGGGCGCGGGCGTTTTCGCTCATTTCTCAGTAGTTTATTACCCACTTAAACGGGTCTTATCGAAAAATCAGATTGCTGTTCACGTCTAGTATCGAAATCCGTTTTTTTTTTAATTGCAATCAGACGACCTCAAACGCATCCAGCTCCCCGCAAAAATATTGCCAAACCAAATTCAAATGAGGATTGTGCGAAAACTATTAATCCGCCCGAATCCATGGTTTATACACTTAAAGTACATGTGAATAGCTACCACTGCGCAAAGTTTCAGCTGTTAATATTAATAAAAATGGCGGAGTTATCAATTTAAAAAAAAAGCAAAATTTTCCGGTTTTTCCAGCTTTTCTCCGATTTTAATTATACGATCGGATCGTTTGACCTGTCATTCTCTTCGTAATTTAATTCTCTACAGTTCATCCCGTTGGACCATTAAGATTGCTTCGATAGTTTTCCTTTTGCAATAAAAATGTAAGAAAAAACGCGATTTTTTATTGATAATTGTTTATAAAAAATTTAAAAATTGCATTTTCGAGTAGGAAACATAGTGGGAATATACTACGGACTGCCCTGCACAGGATGGCACAGGCAGCTTCCTGCTAGTCTTTATGTCAAAAAACCCATCATTTGTAGCTCTATTGCTTGGCCTACTAGTTTTTGAGGAAATGGAATTTCGGATTTCGGGTTCAGATTGTACGACAAAACAGCATATTAGAAACAGTTGTCACTTGTCCGATTTTGTTCCTTCTTGGCCACGTTAGATACATACAAATTTATTTTAATTTGGCAGTTTGAACATTTAATTTATTTATATTTATTTGTTTTATTATTTTATCTTGATTTTTTTTCGTTTGTATAACATTTATTTTAATATATATTATATTAAATAAATGGAAATAAAAATTAAAGTTGTTGGCCTGTTTTTACCAATAAATGATTGGTTGTTTACCGGTTATGCCTGTAAACAGAATTTATTTCAAAAATATATTTTGTCGAATAAGGACACGTGTCGTTTGTCGAATAATGCTTTGCTGTTTTAAAATCACTCACAAGGCAAAAATATTACGCATCGCAAATGTTGCTGCAGGCCTTTATAATACGCCATATTACGCACTAGTGCCAGTCCTATTATCAACATAATATTATTAGATATTACTTGTACCATATATTAGTGTTGTATGCCGCTGCACTTCCTGATCAGCATTTTTTCTATAATATGTTGCTTTAGGTATCTTGTTTACCAAGCAATTATAGATTTTTATCCTCACAGCAGATGTGCGCATCTGCGAGACAAGCATGTGGTTCCAATGCACATAAACTGAGTAATTTTACTGTAATGTGTCTGTCTCTGTGTCCGAGCAACCGCTGAAACGACAGTTTAATTGAAACTTATGCCCCAGCAAGTGAAACAATTAAACGCAATACGGGAACCCTTTTTTATTCAACTCATTGCTCCTAACAAACAACGACCAAATTAAACAATAATTATGCTTAATTTAATTAAAATTGTATATCCGTTTGTACTCAATATTAGTACATTAAAATTTATGCGCATAAATCTTATCGTAATTCAGTTTAGGCGACTGAAAAAAAACTGATAGAGAATTAATCAGTAGCCACAACAAAAGGAAGGCCTATAATTGACTGACAGATTAGTTGACCTGTGCCTCATTATAAATGCAGAAGAGAGTTTTTTTACTGGTTGGAGCACCCCGAGTTTCTACTTGATAATTTCTATGCATTGAAAAGCAGGTAGGTTTAATTATATACCAGCTCGGTCGACTAACAGATATATTATGGGTGTCGTCCACTTCTTTTCTTTTTTTTAATGTAAAGCAGTTTTAATATAAGTCTATGGCGGACGTGATTTCTTTGTTCCAAATTTAATTTTCGATATGGTTTAGATCTTTTCTATAGTTCTAGCGATTAGAAATACGAGTTTTACTGGACTATCGTGTTAGCGATGTAAGCTTGGCTAATGACTTAAAATAATGACCACTTGTTTTATATCTATTTGCTACGATTATCAAATCGAATAGAAATAGATACATTAATAACTATTTGAAATTTATATTAATTAATATTTTTTAAATCCCAAACTTAACGACAAAAAAACGCATTTTGTTATATATCCAGATAAAGCAGTAAGTTTACTATAAATTAATAAAAAGAAATAAAACCGAGGAAAAAAATTACTAAATTTAAAAACGTTATTTTTTCTTAAACAGCACTAAGTGTGTAGCGTTTAAATAGTATGGGCTTACATAATAGCATTTTCAAGAAAAAAGACAATTGAAGATGGGAAAATATTGAGCTGTTAATTTTGTGTTTCCTGTCACATAAGGTTTCCGAAAAAGTTGAAGCAAAACGCTAAAAAAATTGTGATTTGGGAACTTATAACGGATGAAATCAATGCCATAGCAAACTTTTACGATATGAGATAAAATTACAAAATTTGAAATTTACTGTGAGGTGCTATAAATATACAAAAAAATACAAACACTTTCCATTACTTAAGTTTTCCCGAAAATTAGTTTCAAATTTTATATTATATATAAAATCTTATAAAAATTGTATTCATTATAAAATTTGGCGGCTTGTATGAAACTAAAACAGCAATAGTCAAATATGTAAATTTCTGTGCCATATACCAAGCGATTCAGAATATATGAATTTGTTATTTTGGAGTAAAGTACCTTTATTTTTATTATTATCGATCAACTTTATTTGGAAACGTACTTTAGAAGTAAAAATTATATTCAAATTTGAAGTCACAGCCACATACCTTGAAATTTTTCTGTTTTTTTTTTAATTTTTACTTTTATGTCCAATATTAGTCAATGGCAGTGATCCTAAAAGGTCCATTATAATCTATTTTTTAGAAATTTGAATACACTTTTTACTAATGTTTATTTAGAACTAGCATAATTTTCTTGATGCGAAGTTGATATTTCACCCTGTAGATAATAATAGATCATACAATAACTAATACAGAAGCGTGACTTACCTTTAATTCAATTAATATTAATGACGAAATGATATGTAGTTATCCATCTACAGCAAGCGATTATCTCGATGTTGGTGATATTTTCAAAGAAAAACACCCGGAAAACCAAATTTCCCATTCAACCATTTCTAGGATAATCAGAAAATTCAAGCAGACTGGGTCTGTTGAAAATCTCTGTAAGAAACACCACAAAAAATATGTTGCCGAAAATAAGGAAGCAAGTTTAGCAGTGTTGCAAACGGTAATCGAGCATAGAACGACTTCGGCTCGACAAATTGCTTCTCACACCCAACTCAGTAAGTCAACAGCACATAACATACAAAAACTGAACAAATATTACCTTATATTTTTACCAAAATAATAAAAATTGTAAAAAATGTATTCAAATTTCTAAAAAATAGATTAAAATGCACCTTTTAGGATCACTGGCATTGACAAATATATTTCATAAAAATACAAAAAAAAGAAAAACTTCAAGATAGGTGGCTGTGACTTCATAATTTAATATAATTTTTACTTCTAAACAACATTACCAAATAAAGTTTATCGATAATAATGAAAATAAAGGCACTTTACTCTCATCACAAATTTCACAGAAATGGATAATAAAAAAAAATTCCATATGATGCGGACTTTCCTGGACACACTGTATATAATTTATATCTACTATTATAATTTATATCTACTACTATATACTAAATATTTTGCCACATTTGAAAATCCTACCGACTTCCATTGGTTGATACTATAAAATAAGGCTTTTTGGTTCACCAAAACTTATGTAAGTACTTAATTAAAATAAAAAACTTCATCTCATTGACAATTCTGTAGTCAAATTTACAAAATTCAAAAATTACAAATACATATGGCGATCAAAATTATAAAATCCTCGGATTTGCATGACATTTTACTTACATATCTAAGTCTACGTCTGATTTTTAAATTTACAAAACTAAAAATTGCTTCAAATGAATCTTATTTTTCGATGATACTTGTGGGTTCCTGATTCCAAATCAGTTTTCAGATTTTCAATATGGTGTTAAAACACAAAAGACTCGGATTCGTTCACAGACAGAACATTTTGCTTAATTCAAATAAATATCCATTGACTCACTCATTTTGTGGAGTAATGATTTTTTGAATTAATGAAATCGTTTGTTGAGTTAAACTGCGATTCTTTAAGGTTACAATAAATGGTGCTTTGATTAAAACTATATTGCACTCTCCTGTTATGTTGGTTAAATGAGAAGGTATGTGTGCAACAAATAAATGAAGTAATTGAATTGAGACTAACACTAAATGAGCATTTATTTAAATAACATGCCAGGTTTGCCTGTTTTTTTTTTCTTTTTACATGTAACGGGTCTAAGTTAGCTAATATGGAAAAGTAAATCGTGATTCCAGCAACAATATTTTTTCTCCAAAGGTATAGCAGTATTTGATTCATTTTGGACTGTGATCAATAACAGTTCTAGTTAGAGTTGCGTATTATATGGTGAAGATTTTGATAAAATTCATAAAAATGACAATATCTCAAAATCTAACGCCTTTTTACAAAGGTCATATTTCGATATTCTGGTCAGTCACAAGCTGGCCTATCAGCCCTCCAAGGCATACGTTTAGTATTAAAATAACACTAATTAAGTAAAGTAAATCACATGGTATACAAAATTAAAACTGCTTAAAACATTAGAACATGATACAGAAAAGAAACAAAGTCAGACTTGTCCACTTCAGACGCTTAAAGTCTTCAAGCGACTGAAATCAATGTCAAAGTATTTTGCACATTATCATTTTAGCACACAAGCAACAGATTTAAACTTTACATGTATACAAAATTGCGCTGCTATTGCCTTAGTGTCAGTGGCGGCTCGTGATCTAGAAAAATGGGGGTTGCAACTTTCAGGCACCTACCAGTTTTATATGACATAGGTATCTGTTTTATAGAAAAATATCTTTATGTGTGCACTAAAAAATAACTCATTCTTATTCTTAAATACTCTAATTTTAATTATCTTTGGCTGCTACGTCCCATGGGTCTCAAATCTCTGATTGTTTAGTACTATACACGGTGTCCTATACTGAGTAAAAAGTTTCATATGGACTTATAAGATTGTTCAATTCATTACAAAGTTACAGCCGTTTGAAATATAAACAAATCGATATTTTAAACGGCTCTAACTTCGTAAGCAATTGAGAAGACCATTAAGTCCATATGGAACTTCTTACTCGGAATAACATATACTTTCTAGAAAAAATCAGTAAAAACTTTTATATATTTCAAAATTTTAATATATTTGTCATATGTTTTGCTGACAATGAGTGCTTTTTAATACGATCGGTTAAATGATTTAAATCTGTAATACCTGTTTTTGTTCACCGGTCATCGGCTTCAAACAATAGACAAGGAAACCAAAAAAAAAACATTTTTGACGTTACCACAAATCCACTCATTTTTACTGTAAACATCAGCATTAAATGTCTTTGTAAATAACCGAGATTTGGTCGACACGCAGTGTTTCATCACTAAATTAGGGGTAGGCCTCTCAAACTTTTTTATTTCGCTCTTATCGATGCAATGTAGACTGCTAAATGGTTAAACTAATAAACTCTGCACGACATTCATTGTTATTTTTTAATTTCGTGTAATTAGCACTTCACGGGCAACCAAACTCCACAGCGTACGAATGTCAACTATCTACAACCTGCAATGCAAAACACTTCGCTTCTAGACACAATTGGGGTCGTGGTCCAGTAGTTCTGGTGTACTGGATACTTGCAACCATTTCAGAGTAAACGAACCAATCGACGCGGCAAAATTCGCTCGCTCGCGGGCTGGAATGCAGGCGTCGATACGCAGTGTAGCGGTAGCAGACGGTTGCGGCCTTGCTGCGGCCCTAGGCCGTATAGCCGACTTGCGCTTGGAATTCTCGATAAAATGCTCGATAGTTTATTAATTTATATGCTATAGATCGTTGCATATTGACTTATTACACTATTATTTACATACAATGAAATTCTTTTTGTTTCCTTGTTATTTTTGGGAGTTACGCAAACCTGCAAACCAATGCACGAGCCGCCACTGCTTAGTGTAAAACATCCTTAAAAGCCGGACATGTCCGAGGAAATCCGGACATCATCCGAAACAAGTCGATAATATAATATAGTGGTTAGGTTCAAACAACGATGAGAGTCCCCTCCTATATCACACTCTCCTGTTATGTATGTACTTTACTCCTAAGATATGTATTTCGATATTGATGTTAGAATAATAACTTATAGTTGTTAAACTGTAACCTTAAAGCACAGCAGCTGAACATACAACATACAGTTTGCATTAGCATTCATATAGCGTTGTAACTCCGTCAAAAGGGGAACCTATTCACGTCTCCGTTCATGTGTCGATAAGTGGCCACAGATGTTTGTATTCGAACAAATTTGGGGCGATAATGTATATGGCCACCAGTCCACTAAAATTAACTTCTGCCAAACTGTACATTGATCGGTTTTCGTCTACGACACAAACATTCTAAGTTTAGATCGCCAGTTCGCAAATATAACGACGCGGTTTATTGATAGTAACAATTTAATGTTACATAAGAATTCACAAAGTGTACGTCCTGCTTACATAAAAATTAGTCACATTTCTCATGTACCAGACAAAATATTCCTGTATACGCTTTGTTGTGGACCTTTTATTTATATATAGCAATACGAATGATACAGTAGTGATTCTTACACTAATGAACGTGATACAGCAGTACGTAAGCGTACTCGTAATGTTTATAATACATTTAACAGGATTGTCGTTTGGCGTAGTGTAGTACGCTGTATCTAAAACTGAATATCAACAAGAGAAAAATAAACATCACACGTGTGGATAAACTTGTTACATTGTTGCATAAAATGGCTACCCACTTTTTTAATTCTATGTATTACACTGATAAAGCTTTTGACAACCAGTACGTCATAATTTTAGATTAAATCTCAACCTAATGTTGACACAAAACCTTAAATTAGTTTTTTTGGCACTACTGATAAAGCTTTAATACTTTCTCTTTTAAAGTTCGTTATTTTGTCGAAGCTGGTGGACTGGCGCGTTACCCTATCGGCAAAATGGGCATTTGCCCAGGGCCCCCAACCACAGGGGACCCCCAAACAAGTATTTTGGAAACTCGTTTCCTCAGTATCGTTGCAAGCACATCTCAGCGAGGCTTCAACTAAGTTTTAACAAATTCACTACCGGGGCACGAATATTGAATTTTATTTTTGCGCTCCTGCCGTGCCGGTTGGGGACCAAAACAAATCTTTTATGAACTATAAATTAATTAATTAATGAATTAACTTAGTAAGAATATCGAATTTGAACTTTAGCATAGTCCTAGAGGCAGTTTTAGCAGTTAAACTCATTTTTTGCCATAAAAGAAATATCTAATTTTGAGAAACCCTTGACAAAGTTGATGAAGAGAAAATACTGTATGAATACATTGATGATTTTCGGTCGACAAATTTTCTTTTGTTATGGAAATCTATTCTGCAAAAATGAATTCTCCAAAAAAGTCTGTAAATGATAAACTCGATCTTCAAAATGCTAACCTTTAAAAATCTTACACAGTGTGTATAAAAAGTAATATAACTAGTCAGTAGTTTTCTTTCTAAAAAGTTGACAAGGAAAAGATAAATGTATTAGGAAATTGCTACAAATTTGAAAAGCTTAGAAATGAATCATACTGTATATTCAAAAGTATTTTGTATTTATAGCTTAAATCATTTTCAAAAATATTTATTTAGTTTTTTTTCTTGTACACTTCTCAGAGGTCGACGTATTGACATGGTAGAAATCGTTTGAACATTTTGTAATTGCTTTCTTTTAACATTTAATGATCTTGTATAATGTAAACAACTGAACTCAGGGACTTTTGGACAGGCGACATATACAGGGTGCTATATTTAAAAAGTGAAGTTGGTCTGCTTCTTACAAATGCATAATCCTGTATATTCAAAAGTCATGCAAGTTTGTAGCTTAAGTCGTTTCCTAACATTTTTATTTGGTTTCTTCTTTCTTAATGTGAAAAAAATATTTATTTTTATTTGTTAAGAATACCCATTTATTAATTAAGTTAATATATTTTATTTGTTACGAATTTTGATTTTTAAATTGTTAAACTATTTTTTATTATTTCGTATTTCTTAAGAATATTCATTTGTTGCTTTAAATAACGATGTAGGTATTAAATGTTGTTGCAAAAACGTCAAATACCTTATTATTACTTAGTATTTATGATTTTATTTATTATTAGTTCATATTATTTTTGTATAAAAATAATTCCTAATTCAACACGGTATATAGGGGCCCCCAAATTCAAAATTGCCCAGGGTTCCAAGATGGCATAACGCGCCGCTGCTGAAGTGACTGAACATTTGTTTAAGTATGCTAAAATGAAAACTTAAACCTTGAGATTTAAAGCTAGAAAGCAAATAAACGCTGACAACTTTTTGATGTGGCATTTCTATATTGGAAAAAAGGACTAAAACGTTGAATCGAAGTTGAACAAAGGTGCACTGAGAAAAGTCTGTGCTACACGACTTCGCTTTAGACTTCAAGGTTCAAGCTTTCATTTTTACCTACAAATTCGGTTACGTCGCAATATTTTTAGATATATTGAAAAGTGTTAAAAGTAAACTTGTGTGAACAAGATACTTTGAGCCAAATTTTCAAAAAATGATGTTATCTGTCACATTTTAGGACAACACAAACGTTTACCAGTGCTATTGAAGGTAGAGATATAATATGAGCATATGTTTTTATTATTTTGAAGATTACCATTAAAACTAAAATTGACTCATTTAGAATTTATTTCAAAAGCCTTTCAAACAAGGCTTTATCCAGAATACACTAAAAACAGTAAAATGTCATATTCGAAATGATTTAAACTCACTCATTACTATACACCTACGGCAGTTTTGTAGTAGGTACATATATTGTTTAACGAGTCCATAATGTAGGTTATAAATGACGAGTATAAAGTTTATACAAGAGCCGCCTGGCGAGTATAAGTATAATGGTGGTACTGAATTATAGCATTTATGTGCGAGTTAAATCTGTCATTCGTAACTCAGAAGTATAAAATAAATTATTTGTTTCATAGTTTAGTCGCTGCCCGTTCTATTTATTAATTTAATTATCTATATATTTTTTTGTTAAAACCCTAAAATGTCTGACAATACGGACTTGTCCTGCTCTTCTCATGGTCGTCAGTTATTTCGGGAAATAGCAAAACCACAATTTTAACCATAAATGTAATCTGAGTTAATTGAGAGAGTGTTTTGTCCCAATTAACAGAAATTAACATATTGATGTGCAAAAATAAATACAAACATTATAAAGCTTCAACATTTTCCAACTGAATATCAGCAATTAGCATTATACCTCGAAAACGAGACCAAAAAAATAATTTGTAAAACTACATTACTTATTGTCCTAGCTTATTACAACCATATCATCTCTTTTACCAAACTTCGCTTTATAGAACTCAAACACAAAAACGAGCTGTATCTCGAGTCTCGACAAATTTATTGGTTGTATAAAGCGCTCTCCTCGACTGCGAGGGTTCTAACGCGACACAAAATACACAAAACTGCCCATTTTTATAGCTGTTACAAAAAAAAATATTGGTTGTAATTTATAAACTATTTAAACAGGTAGGTATCGTAACATACCAATTAGCAAAATGTTTGATAAAAGACGACGATAGATTTTGGGACAGTTGAGCTAGGTTGACTAGGTTTTCAAAAAGAAAACGCTTAATTGCCCAATAAAATTAGAATTTCACTTCGGAAAAATACGAACCCAGCAGGATTTTTGTCTACACCTTTAGTTGGGCATTAATAATATCGTACAAAAAGTTCCCATCGATATCGTGTCTGCGTCGAATTGGGCTTTTTAACATCTTAATTTCTATTGATCAAACGACAATGTGCGTTATAAGGAACCTAGTACATTTTTTTAATTCTCTCCGAAAAATGTCTGTTCATAGTTTACGTACGAAGTGGCATTTTCAAGTTATAGGTCTAGTAAAACGTCAAAAGCACGTAAAATACACAAAGTATTTGTGTGCTGGGTAAAACCTTTCCGGTAGCCAAGTAATTGAAAACATGATAGAGCATCATATTTTATAATAAAAGTAATAGCATCCAGTTAAAACTTGGCCGTTTCCGAGATATGCATCAGAAGGAAGGTTAAGAAGTGTGTTTTGCAACACAATTTCTATACCTTTGCATTTATATTTGAAGAGTTGAAGTGAATAACGAACTAAGTCCCAAAAACATTTTTCCGAGATATTTAGAAAATAGTGTGCAGCAAGATAAATGTTTTATAGAAAGCCATCCCTAATTTTTTGTGCATATTTAAATTTATTGTACATCACAGGTTGGTGTTGTTTTTTCCGACGTCTTGTATAGCAAGAACAAATCTAAAGCAAATTCAAAAATTCGTAGAAGGTGCTAAGTGCCATAATATTTATTTATACATATTTTAAGCTAAGTTGATATTTTTTATACTAGAAAGTAAAACTGAATAAAAATAAGTTGCTTGACCAAGTATACTTCATACAGAGTGTCCGTTGTTCGAAAAATACATGGAGACCTCGTTTAGTGAAAGCCTTGCAAAATTTGATAGTTCTGCTCAATTTTATAGTCATTAATTTTCTTTAAAAATGCGTTTATTTGTTATTTTGCAAATGTACTGAAAAACTGTTGTTTTTTGTGCAATCTTTCTAATCTAAAGATGTTTATATAAAGTTTACATTGAAAATGACTTATTTTAGTAACTTTCTTCAGAAATAGTAAGGACCAGAAATTAAAATCCACTCAACGTTTTCCTTTTATTTTGAATTATTATTATAAAAACAAAAACAAGTTAATATTTTTTTCACAAACTACAAGGTATCAAGGTATCACACAGTATTGATACTAACAATATCATACATTTTCTTTGTATTAAAAATCAAAATAAAATGTAATTCTAAAATAAAAAACAGAAATAACATGAGCTTTTCTGTAATAATAAAATTACCAGAACACGCAACTAAATCGCCAGCCGTTAAAAATGAAAGAAAAAATCAAACAATACTTTTATTGGCTTTAAACAAGCTATCGTTTAAATATATTATATTGTATTATGGAAATTTGGTAAGTTTTCCTTTTTTTTTTCAAATAGACCCTGTATATTTTTACATTTTTTAATTCTAAGATTAATTCTAAGAATAGTTTATAGGAATCATTTTTTTTATAAAATTCACCATTTTTGATTTAAAAGTATACAAAATTTATGGTATATCAAAATTTTTCAAAATTACCACCTAAATAATTCCCGAACCGTAAATAGTTTCAAAAAATGCTTCAAATAAACGTTTTTTGGGTTTAAACAAGCTCTTGTTTAATATATTATTCATTTTATTATGGAAGTTTGCAAACCTTTTCTTTTTCTAATAGAACATCCTGTATATTTGTTTTTTTTTTCAATTGTAAGAGTTTTTTGTAGGAAAATGCATAATATTTTAATTATAAGCAAGTACTGGCACGACTTAAAGCACTTAGAAATCGAAAACGGCTAACTTTTGACTACATGTTTATTGATTTTTAGTCATAAAATCTTATGTGTAGGTGATGCCTTTCAGCCGTATTCCGTAAGAATGATTACTTGTGCGAATACAAAAATAATGACATTTATGTGTAGGTACCTATGTTGAGTAATTTTTGATGCTGTTTACAATGCATTTTTAATATAATATTTGCTTATATTGTCGGTATTAATTAGTAAAAATTCGCATTAAATTATTATCCTATAAAATCTTATCCTGTGTATTGTCAGTTGAAAGTGGAAATAAGTTGAGTAGTTACAGTACTTAATCAAGGTTACTTTATTTTTCGTTGTACACTTTAATGACATAGTTTTTACATATGTAAATACAGCAAATCTTTTTTTTTTGCAATAATAGCGTCAGCAAAATATCGGTACGTAACCTCTTAAAAAAACGCATGCAAAATCAACTTTGACTCTGAGTGTATCATCGAACACACGTTTCTGTTATTTAAAAAGGAAAACAAATCTAAATTTAATTACATTATTACGATAGGTGATCATTTTCATTAGCTTTTATGCTTTTTCTATGTAGCTGCGAGTGTACAGAATAACTGAAATATTTTGCAGTGATTTCACTGCTGTGCTTGGATTTATCGCTGCACCATAAAACTTTAATATCATCACATCCGAACCAATCTCCTTACTGCCCTTGGCAACAGCGCTCCTATTCAAGTCACCCCAATAGGGTTGCGTCATATTTTACACAAGGGGTGTCAGGGATGGTTGTGATTCTTAAATAGGTGGGATTCCTGCCTGTCCCTCCCGCCCCAGCAAATTAAAATCTCTTGAAACGCGTCCAAACAAGTTTTGATTACGTTTACGAACCAGGTCTATGTATAGAACTGAATAAATCGACTATAGAGATTCAAGGTTATATCCATTACGTCCAATATTATGCCGAGCGTAATGATATATGCTTTTATTTTTCAAGTTATACTTACCGTGACCTATTTGTGATCTTTTTTGTTTGATTAAACGGACACTTTTGTTGTTCTTTTTGTAACGGGATATAATCACGTAGTGATTCGTAAGGGGAATATGATATGAGGACAGGGATATGGTGTGTACAAAGAAAATGCAGATGTTAAAAACATAAATGATATAATTCACAATCAATTATTTGTACAAAAAAGGCTTGAGAAAATGTGCAGCCCAACTGCACTATCACAAAGCGTCAATTACAAAATGTACTTAATATTAGAGAAACGAAACAAAATTCAAAGAAAACATCCTACCAGCTAGATACTTATTGAATTTATAAAACTCATCTTTCGAATATATATTCGGTATATAAAATATTCATATACCACTGGGGTATCTTTAAAAATATATATATATAGAATATATCAATTATTTTTTTTAAATATTTTCTCTGGTTTATATAGAAAAACGTAGAGCAACTACTTCACAATCTTACAACAAAGCATGCATACTCTATATATATTTTCAATTGATAATTTTTTTCGTTACAATCTCTTGGGCCAAATATTAAGAACGAGATAATAAACATCCTTAACTTAATTACACATTATATCACATTAAAAGAAATTAAAAGAATTAAACAAAAATTCAACTGATCTTGAATCTTTTAATTTTTAAACCGGAGTTCGGACAAATACGCCCAGAAGGTGTATCTTCCGCTCACTTTTGGACCAAAAGTAAGTACGACAGGTACAAGTTTACATAATAGATTTTTTGATATAAATGCATATTATTATAATATATTAATTATATCACTGTGTTAAATATCACGGACTTTATAAAAATCCTTCGAAATCAAAAATAATTATGAAAGCTATTCTAGCCTCTGTTACAACGGACACGATAATTAAAAAAATAAAAATAAAACGTGTTGAGATCTATACATATAAGAAAAATACTGTTAAAATATTTGTAATTAAAAAAACAAATCACTAAACTCTAAATCACGCTGCGCTTTTATCATGTTTCCAAAGCGGATCCCGCTTCATATATATAAAAATATTCAAAATAAAAAACAAACTTCTCTCATTTGTGCTTTCAGTCTTGGGATGATTTCCTCAAAGCGACACTTACTCTGAGAAGGATCTGTACAGCTTCTTCTTGGTCAAGTCATAAGAAGAACTAATCATGATGGTTCCACCACGAGTAATTTTCCTGCAAAGAAAAACGAGCATAAGCATCACAAAAATCACTAAACTTTTCACAAACTAACTTACTTTATAAATTGGGGAAGGAAAGAATTCCATCCAGCGGTAGACTGCTTCAATGTTAAGAAGATCTCAAATGTTGAAGTTGTTGTAGGATCGCAATTGATCGTGCACAGTTTCCTGCACTCTTGCTCTCCTTCAAAACTAAGATATATGGTGCATCCTCGAAGACCGTAAGGTTCAGAATCTGCTTTCTCGAAGATATCCTTCGCAATCCTGGGTAGAAGATCGCAAGGCAGAAGGACCTCTCCACAGGAGAGATGTGTTCCTTTGGCTGCCCTCAGCTCATCACCCAGTCTTTCAGAAAGTGCTGATATTGCCGCTGCTTCACAATCAGCTTCATCAGAAGAGAAGTACGCCTCGTAGTCAACGACTGTAAAAGAGATTTCTCTTTTAGTTATCTCCATAGAAAACAAGGTCACAAGAACGCAAAAAATATATCTAAAATAAAATTAAAACTTACCATTTTGGTTCTTAAACTCTACGTTGTTGTTGTTTATTGGTAAAACTTCCATGTTTCTATCTAGTTTCTTTTAAATCACTGTTTATATCACAATCGAGAGAAACGTTTACCGGTATATGCCGGCAGTTTGCTTCCTTTATAAAAGAAAGTGAACTGCTTATAACAAACTTAATGTAATGGGGAACTGCTCGGAGTAGGAAACGGTCCGAGCTTTTATAGGATCGTGTTCCCCCACCAGGTTCGAGTTCGACAAATGGACCGACGACGGCGCTCGACTACTCACGACTCCGTGGAGTACGTGATCGGAGTTGGGACGCAAACGCACTTCATTTTTCTTTGTTTCCTAAACACCGGCTCTTTTTGTCCGGGGGACTGAAAAAATCGGTAAAGTTCAGTCCCTTTTTCGGCCGAGATATTGACTACCGTTTTCATTAGTTTTTTTATGTGTGTTTTGCTGAATTTCTCCCCGATTTATGTTTATCTGTGTTCCGTTGTGAGTTTATTATTATTTTGGTAAAGTTGTGTTAAGTACTGTGAAATACAACTATTAAGCAAATCATGAGGTTATATTCGGAGAACTTATTTTTGTAAGATTTACTGGATTGTATGTATTTGATATAAATCTCAACGAGAGAACTGTTAATTGTTGGAAGATATTTTCCGGTATTTCTAAGCTAAAACATACATACAGTTGTTTTACTTTTACCCAATTACATAATTACTCACATCTCCGGAATTAAAAATATATAATATTCTTCCACAACTTGATGAACATTAATCAGAATTTCTCATTCTTTAAGTCGTCCATAATTTCGATAATTTCCGGCTTCTTAAAAAAATTATTTTTGGTATCTTTAATATCACCTTATATTATGTTTGCGATATTTGTAATTAGGATGACATTCGGTGACACAAAAACATGGCAATAGTCAATTACCATGACAGCGAAAATAATCACCTTATCTAGGTAGCAATAATGAAAACCCTGCGGAACATTTTCTGCAGCAGAAATCTAAAAAAACATTAGTAATTAGGATGACATTCTGTGACATAAAAACATGTCAATAGTCAATTACCAAAACAGCGAAAATAATCATCTTATCTAGGTAGCAATAATGAAAACCCTGAAGAACATTTTCTGCAGCAGAAATCTAAGAAAACATTAATCTAACAATATTTTTATTAGTATTGGCTATGACTGTGGCGATGACATACAGTGATCACTTAATTAATACATTTACATAACATTGTTTCTATTGTTTACTAAGGAAATAAGGAAAGAAGAAAAGAAGGAAAGAAGGAAAGAAGGAAAGAAGGAAAGAAGGAAAGAAGGAAAGAAGGACAGAAGGAAAGAAGGAAGAAGGAAAGAAGGAAAGAAGGAAAGAAAGAAAGAACGAAAGAACGAAAGAAGGAAAAAAGGAAAAAAGGAAAGAAGGAAAGAAGGAAAGAAGGAAAGAAGGAAAGAAGGAAAGAAGGAAAGAAGGAAAGAAGGAAAGAAGGAAAGGAGGAAAGAAGGAAAGAAGGAAAGAAGGAAAGAAGGAAAGAAGGAAAGAAGGAAAGAAGGAAAGAAGGAAAGAAGGAAAGAAGGAAAGAACGAAAGAACGAAAGAAGGAAAAAAGGAAAGAAGGAAAGAAGGAAAAAAGGAAAGAAGGAAAGAAGGAAAGAAGGAGAGAAGGAAAGGAGGAAAGAAGGAGAGAAGGAAAGGAGGAAAGAAGGAAAGAAGGAAAGAAGGAAAGAAGGAAAGAAGGAAAGAAGGAAAGAAGGAAAGAAGGAAAGAAGGAAGATCATTTTGTCGATATTCATTTTAACGTATTTTTAT
Organism: Aphodius sticticus; assembly: GCA_963966075.1. Lineage (NCBI taxonomy): Eukaryota > Metazoa > Arthropoda > Insecta > Coleoptera > Scarabaeidae > Aphodius > Aphodius sticticus. The sequence goes on from OZ014510.1 coordinate 23,096,801, forward strand.
ATTTATACTTTTGATCATCTCTATCAGTTCGATTTAACCCAGTTTATGGATCTGATTGATCTTTTTAGGTTTGAAATAAAAAGATGGGTGTGATCGAATATCGATCTAATCGATCAATCAATCTTTTTGCCCAGTAATCGTGAGTTTAATTTTAAAATAAATTTTAAGTTTATTTAATTTAGGAGTGTTATTACATTCGCACTAAATAAATTTACACAGTAGCGTGTATGCGAAAGTTATGAATTCACTTAGGAAATATTTACACAGTTGCCTTGCGTTAAAAGTTCACAATCAAATTAAATGACCGAGAAGTACACAATAACATAATCAGTTGTTATTATTGTAGCACGTAGTATTCTAGTAAGTCAAATCACTAATTTGCCAACAAAACAATTATATCTGAGACGAAACAGAGACTTGACGATACATTGACACAATAATACATATTACAGTAGCACACTCAGATTAATATTCAACTTCTATCTATCTTGTGATATGAGAATTAAATCCAAACAACCATGATAAACAGGAGTCACTTACTATTAGTTACTATTGTATTAATCACTAGCTGTTGCCAGGAACAATAGTTTTGCCGTTCAATACTAATATATGGTTGTACGTTTCTCAAAATAATCTACATATAAACTTCGTCAGTAACGTTCGCCATGTGAACATAATCATCATGATATTACTAAATCGCACTTACAACTGGTTTTAGAAGAATAGGTCTATTGTTTATGATTGGCAGATAGATACAAACTGAATTTGTTGATATAAATATTTATCCACCCTACACTGAGTTCAGTAATATGAAACTTACACCAGTGCTCTTAAATACTAATCTTGATTTGAAATTTATATTTATGTGGATATGCCACAAATTTGGCAGAGTTGCCAGCACAATGGGATTTCCGATAGATTTGGCGTAATACCTAAAAGTTTAGTGGATGACAGATTTTGTATTCTATTTTTATGGTAAAATAGTGTAATAGCCTAACTGAAACCCTACATAATATTTTAAATAGTATATACTACGTACTATGTAGTGCATAATGGACGTGGTTGAAGTATTCATGGTAGCTCCCCCTATGTATGTCGAGACATGTTGAGACCTGCAATAATTTGTCACACGGCTGGTGGCAATTTTACCTCTAAGGATTCTTTAGCACTTGTTGCCCCTTATAATGCATATAAAAAGCGTTGGTTTTGACAGCTACTATCACAAGCTAACTCATAAACGAAAATTATAAAATAGATTCGTGAAATGCAAACAATAATATTTCCAGTGTGATTAATAACAGTTTCTTAATTTATCAGATTTACAGCGTGTCCCCTGATAACTTCCAGTAATTGACCAACATCATAATTTCTCGAGATCAATAAGAAATTGTTAAATTTCCTCAAGAATAAAGCATGTTTTCACTATTTCATCATTTGTTTTTCTTCATACGTTCTCATTTTATTGTTTGATCTGGAGTCGATATGATAAAATACAGGAAGAAGATTAATTACAAGCAACTTAATATATTAATCTAGATAGATAAACTGCAAATTTAAAAGTACAGATAAAGGCACTTAAATGTGCATAATTAGTTATCTCATAAGATATAATCAATTGCCTTCACAACATGTTTTCTAGCCACAAACAAACATCCATAACGAAATTAGTGGACACAGTAAATCATAATGTTTTATTATTTTAATGCTCAATGAGTGAAAAATACGGACACATAGAAAAATGTTGCAAATATACAATTCATGTATGTGATAAACTACAGCAAATAAGAAGTAAAGGAAATTTAAGCAAATTGTATGTATTATGAAGCAGAAATAATGCAATAAAAGTAATTTTGGATTTATATCATTGTAAGAACACTGAAAACTTCAAGCAAAACATTTTGAGAAGTCAGAAGTGTTTCCTATTTGTTGCAAACTTTCTAGAACACGTTGTATATTGCGCTTCCATATAATTTTACCAAATATTAAGCTGCACAATGATTCCTGATATAGTTAGTATAAACGAAGGAAAAAGTTATTTTACTAACAAAAACCAATGCTAGATATCATAACTGTTTTCAATTTTCGCAGACGAGTGCCAAATTTATCGCTATCAGATAACCAACAAAAATTCAAAGTGTCCTCGCTAATATTTGCCACACACAAATATAAATAAGTACGAGACTTAGGAATTATTTGATGTTTTCCTTATTTTGCAGTATTTGCTAATAGAATGGACACAAAAAATGACACGTGTGGCCAAAGTAGTGCAAAAAAATATGCAACGCTATCTTCCTGGATTGCAAAATTAGTTTTATACAGATTTCATGTAGATAACTGATAATGTTGTGAATCATATGTAACGCGCCAGGATTAATTTGATCAAATGAACAAAGGACGGCAGAAACTTTGAAAACAATTCCGGTTAGTGTGTGTTAATTTATTTTTTAGATAAGTACCATTGATGAATATATTATTCAACAAACAATGATCGATGCAATGTGACAAACTTTTGCTAAATTTGTTGTTATCTAATTGGCTAATCAACTAATCATTGTAATTATTGCCGTAATAACACATACAAGGTAATGGACAATCAGTTCCTTAGGATGTCAATCTGTAATTGATCAGAAATTGATCATAAAATTAGTCTAAATTTCAGCTTAGGGCATAGCTTGCTTATTTGTCGCAAGTCCCTATAAACTTGACGATCATAAGAACGGTCGACGATATTTGATTGATATTTACCCTCACTTTAGTTCATTGCAGGGCCGAGAACATGCCTCGTTATAAAACAACATTCTTACGCAAAATGTAAGTGTTTTAGTTGATAATTAAGCACAATTAAGCACTTGAATGTGGTTGAAAGTATAGTTCACCTGTTTGAGATTGCAACGACTGCAAAATTAGCCGCGGAACGGTGCGGTTACGTAGTTTGTGATGTTATTTCAACCATGTATAGAAAAATATAAAAAATGACATATTGGCTTATTTGTAATTGAATACAATCATTCACAACCACGATAGCAGAGGTAATTTAGAACCTATTTAACCGTATTTATCTGTATACAAATTTCTACGGTTATCGAGATACTGTCAATTTTATTTTGTATGATATTCTACACGTGCATTTGACAACCCCAATGACCAAGACACTTCACATCGTTTACTTCATACTTTCACGTTAAATCCTTGGATAAATATGTTCACTTGTGTCCTTGAAGCAATGACAGCGTTTATCTATAGAAGTATGTTCCTCAGAGAGATACTTAAAAAAACGCAAAAACTGTTCTGAAAACATAAATATAACTTTGGTGATTTCGTAACTACTAGTGTTAAATTAGATTTTTTCCTCGGAATCAGTTGGAAGTACTGGAAAACAATAAAAAGCTGATGCAAACAGGCGCTATATGTTATCTGGCTGTATTATACTGTATTTTTTGTAAGTTTTATAGAAAATATACACCGTACCACCAAAAATGTAACAGCGGATTACATTGGATGTATGACATTCAAAAATGTACGTCAACAGTAATTATGATTTTATTTAGATGTTAAATCGAAGGCACGTCAAGTGCGACCTACTCCTATCAGAAATGCTTTGCCATAACACCCACAGTTAGCGAAAATGAGGATTGTTATTTTCCACATCTACAAACAATCATGTGGCACGGAGTGTTCAATGACGAATTCTCGTTCAGTTTGAAGATACATGACGGACGCGTGTTGATCTGAAGGAAACGTGAAGAATGTCACAATTCCTAATCTTTCGACTCTATAAAAGTCAGTATGAAAGATGTAACGGGTGATCTAAAATGACTGAGGACAGGTTGAATTTCCCGCCACAGTTTTGAACCTATTTAGTGTTACTAAGATGGTATGCGTGCATGATACAGGTTATGATCACTGTCAGATACCATAGTGAACTCGTCAGTAAGGGTTACGTTCCTCTGCAACGATATTTCATCTTTATTCTCAATTAATTTGTTATTGGGTTCTTCAAGAGTATTTCTAAAAATACATAATATTAAGGATTTTTCATCATTCTGGTAAGTTCATCCAGTTTTCTTAAATTAAATTAACTTAATTATAATCAGAGAATGCATCCCATTACAGGAGGAAACATCTACGCCACTGGACCAAACTAACAGCTGTCATTTGCAACCATTGACAACATCACAATTATTCAAATTGGCGGGAAATTTAACCTGTCCTCAGTCATTTTAGATCACTGTGTACATTATTTTTTGTTGACGTTAATGAGCAAAGTTGGTGCATAACACTTGCTACTTTACCATCATTTTGTACTAAAGTCTATGAAATAATCACACATTAATCTGATAGTTTAGCTCCTGACATAATATTGACACTTATAAGTTGTTTATATGAATCAAATTAATCGTATCAGATCAGGATAATTGTAATAAAAAAAATTAACAAAAAATCAAATCGACCAATTAAAAGTTAAAATTCTAGTTTATCGTTAATCTTTTAACCGATATTGTATATCATTAAATAAACAAGACCTCAGGTATACTCACGGAAAACGAACACCCTGTATAAAGTGAACCTTGCCAAATGATCTATTTTATGAAATTTTGTATTCTGTTAACAAAACTATCATCGTTATACTATATGCTGTAGATATAAATGTTATGGCACTTGTGGAATTAGTTTTTTGATTGCTTGTTCACTAGATGAACAAGAACTAGATGAAAAATAACATCTGAATATTATCTAATATTTGCTTAAGTATCCACAAAAAAAAGTTTTTAATAAGTTTTTCTATTCAACATCTATCTTGCTGACACTTTTTTCTGAATATCAATGAACAATGGTTTTGGCACTTAGCTCATTATTGACATCTCATCATCCCTTTATTTAGATGCTCTACTAACATGAGCAACCCCTAAATGGTTGTTTACCAAGGAGCCAATCCTTATCTTTTCTTTTTGCTTTTATTGCTTTGATTAATAAAATTACCTACAATTTGACACATAAAAGCAGTCATTTTAGCAAAAGTCACAAGCAGTCACAATAAATTCATATATTATAGGGGATGGAAACTAAGTTTCTCTGAAATTATCAGTTTTTTATATTTTGATGTTGGTATGCAGTATTATAAATCTTTTTTTCTACTTTGCATTCACAATGCACACGTTGTAATACTGTTATCGGTGTTACAATTAACAAATTGTAATATCGTTTTTAGTAACTTTGTTCTAAGATTGATATCGATTGATATCAAAAGCCATAGCCATATGTCAAACGTACAACACCAAACACTGCCTCTTTTGAATCGCTTGCAATAGCATAAACTGCGAAATATCAAGATTCTATACATATTTAAACATGCGTGTAGCCTGCTATAGTATGGCCAAAGGATTGGGGCTTTCTTAGTTTTACTGTGTTTATCAAAATACGCGAGCATGACGTTTTCGGTGATGTTTTGCGACTCTAGTAAGTGATCGTCATCATTCTTTTCAACTAAACATCAAATCCCCTTTTCAGATATAATTCAAGGACACATTTACTGTAATAAGGTATTAAGCGAAGATCAAACCTACATTACATCGTAGATATGAACGATTTTAATTCCTGCTGCGAGATTGTATATGCGCAATAAACGGTTTATTGAATATCAGCATACACGTAGGAAGCTATAGCACATTTAAAGTGTTGAGGATTTCTTAGTTTATGTAACGTATAAGTTTTCGGTAAAATTTTGGACCGAATTCTGCTCGGTTCAATACCGTATTAGTTTTTGTCCGTCGCTTTCGACTTCGTTTTAGTTCTGGTTGTGTGCAACGTATTTGTATTACCTCCATCACATGTAATTTTACTAAGTATAATTTATTCTAATAAATTGTTACACCGAAATTTGAATTTGGTTTCAATTATATGTGCGTAAAACTTGTATAAGCCAGTGGTACTAGGTAGAAACTGCTATTAAACGTTAACCGTTTTAACAATTCTTTAGTAAGTTCTTATTCTTTGAAGTAACTAATCAGTTACCGCCAAATACGTCTATGCTGATTATTAGAAGTATGAAAACACTGTTTTAGAATTAACTTTTTAGGTTATCTTTCATGTATTTATCACAGTAGGGTTAAAAGTGTTGCCCCAAGCTTCATTATGATCATAGTTGCGACCTCGCTGATTATTTAATAAAACTTGTAGGCTAAAGTAGAGTAAAATTATTCACAATTAGGATTTGTCATGATTTTATCCCATCCTTACGAGGTTGAGTTACTTCAGTACTGCCACGTGACACCCGCAAAATACCCTAGATTCTAATTTTGCGCAATAGTAACCACAATTTCTAAATTTATATAAAATTAATGACGCAAAGTAGAAAAAATAGTATATTACACTCGTGTTATAAGACGTTTTGGCGCACTCATTCGTGCGCCAATTTAACGTCTTATAAAACTTGTATAATAATATACTATTATGAGAACATACCAACTTCAGCTTTCACAATAACGTATGCCGTAAATGAAGCTGAATTTTGCTGTTGGGCTAGTAGTGTTTTTGAAGAAACGCTTTATCATATTACGTTCTAACTAACACAACAGTAATTGAATTACATATCTAAAAAAAACAGGAGTGATCAAAAACTAATGTGTTTACACGTTTAGCGAAATTGGATACTACACGTGTAAAGTTACATGTACTGCATAAAAAGCATAAATTTATAATGGTACCTGATGCAAAACTTATTATCTAAAATGTACTTGTAAGTAAGAACAAAACTGGAACACCCATTTTCCAGGTTTTTGTAGGACCTGATTGTTCTTTTCGGACATAGTATAAAATACCAGAATTCAGACATGTACGTTTACAAATAACTTTTGCCGGCAATAGCACTGGTTTGTGCAATCATATCATTTTGTAGTGCCTTTTCCTCAAATTTCCGGAATACCTTCCATACAAAACTGCTTATAAACCCGCCCTATAATGCAAACCGATTATTGTCCACACACAACAAAGTTAATATATCATCGTCTAACAACAACTAGTACAACATGATAATTTTCACGGAGTAATCTATTAGGCGAAAAAAGCACCCTTCGATTTCTTTTTGTGTCGACTCCGGATGTCAGTTTGACATTGAAGGGTGTGCGCCGAGCGTTCGATCCTTGAAATTCAATAACTCATATTCTAACTCGCCGAGCGCAGCGGGCACGCCATGGAAATGTCCCAGTGATACGAAAAAAGGTAGTAGGGGTTGCATCAGCACTCGACGCTGCTAGGGGTGATGTAACAGCGTCGCTTAGTTGCTAGGTCGGCATCGTTGTAGGGGAGATACGCGCTCCACGTATTTCACGGACAACCCTCCTGTGTGCATTTTGCACCACGCAGAGCAAATGTTGGGTCGGGCACATCTGCAATTTAAAAATACCGCTGCGTGAATGTGAGATAAACAAAGGAGTTTTGATTGAATAAAGAGTTTATCGCATATGTGTTCAATTTACAATGTAAAAAAACGTTCTTTTTTTAATTGATTGAGGGATTGTTCGTAATGTTATTTTCATAGAAATTTACTTTAATATTACATAGGGAGTTTTATTCTCGTAGCTCAGATCAATATAAATATTAATATATTTTTAGATTTATAAAAGGAACTGTCAAAAACAAATTTATATTTGGAATAAAGTACCCTATTTTTTAGGTTCCTGAAGTTATTGCTGCTGTGTTTACAAAGTGATAGGAAGCAAAACACCTGTCATTGGTCATTGGGTTCGTTGGTACATATTTGACAAGAAAATTTAAATTTAGAATATTGATTGATAACACTGATTTTGTGACATTGGCAAGCCAACCAAAAAGCTGGGACTATCCCGGGGGGGGATTGCAATACAAGATATTAATACCTTTTTCTAACTTTTCAACCGCTTTTAATAAACGATACATAACTAGAAAACTTATAATGTTCTGATTCTACACAAGTTTTTGCCAGATCTATTGAGTGACAATAATAATTATTACTCGAAAAACTAAAATGAAAGAGGGTTTTCTTTTAAATTTGTGTAAATGTTTAAACTTATCATACATATCAACTTATTATGTTCTTAATGTTAGCAGGGGTGATACAGCATCATATTTTCTAAAAAAAAAACCATTACACATGTAGCAAAAATTTGACTTGATTGTGTTGCTATACGAAAACGTTTTAGAAAATTACGTAAGTTGTTTTTTTTGCGTATCATTTTTCTTTTCAGTGTACTTCATGGGTACACCCTGATTATTCAATATAAAACATTTTTCTGATTACAATGCTAACAAATATTTGATATTTTGCTAACAATCGTAGCGTAGAAATGTCGTTTAAAGCAGGGAATAAATAATCAGAAAGGCATCTTGGATACAAAAACATATCTATCGTGAATTTTCATCACCAAGACAACGACAAAAAATCATTTTGTTTTTATTCTATTGGTTAAAATAGTCGCAACTTGTGATAATCGGTGGCGACCTCTAGCGTTATACAATTGGTTTTTGGACAAGAAGTCGACACATTCATTCGATATTATTTATTCCTAAATCTTGTGAGACATTTTACTTTCTAGAAAAAATCATTAAAAATTTTTTGTTTATTTGTTAATTCAAATCATTTTTTTTTACATAAAGTAAAGATAAAAGGTATGCAATTTTCCGTCTAGAAGTACATTTTTGATATTTTTTGTGCGTTTATGAAAAATATGTTACTAAATCTGAAATACAATTGACGCATTTTGCGATGTTGTTTTACGGAGAACGCAGGTTAAAAGTAAAAAAAAACACGTAATAGATTTAAGTTACATCTTCCTCTATAAGCTTACAAAATTTCACGTAAAAATAAGAATATCTTACATTATTTTTTCACTAAAAACTTTACTTCCTTGAGTACATGTATCAATATTTTATCACGTAGCGTGGATTGGATACAACAACATATACATTACCACAACAAGTAATACACCTTTATCTATCATTTGCTGTATAACATGTGAGAATTGATGCCAAATTAACCTCATCATGGATGATTGTGTTATGGGACATTAATCTCTAATGATTCCTCTTAAAAGTATCACATTATTGCCGTTTTTCGACTTCAGATTGACTTTGCTTTCTGTTGACGTGTATAGAAGTAAATAAACTTTTGTCGGTGATTAGATGATGAACATGCTAACTTTGGCATTCAAAAGTACCTATACATTTACATGAAATATTTTTCTGTTTTAACAGCCATTTGCAATATAAACTAAACAAAGAAAACTAAAAAAGAATATACGTTAAACAATGCGCCAACGAAGAAGGCAATGCGCCTTCTTCGTTCGCTTCTTCTTCGATCGACAAATTTTTCTCAATTATATAATATATACTGGGTGTTCCTAAATATCATGTAAATACGAAAAAGGTTAATTCTTTTGCAGATTTAATGACTAAAAATTTTTATAAACATAGGTCCGCAAACGCTTCGTTGCCGATCTACAGGGTGTTGAAATTTCAAGATTTTTTTAGTATTTTCTTTATAGCTCTTGAATCCTAGTTTTAATTTTGAACAGTTGCTGGCGAATAAAATGTTAAAATAAATACAAACAAAAGGTTATCTAAATCAAGCCAAGGCATACTAGACCAATTATTTAAAAACTTTTAATTTCATCTAGCGAAACACAGAAAAGCTTTTTTTTTCTCGATAACGGTGGTAAATACGAAAAACTGCAAAAGATTAAAATGCTTTAGAACAAAACAAAAAATTCATTTTGTATTTTAGAATCCACCAGCGGCGCACCGAAAAAAAGTTCATGGGAAGAAAAGGAGGCATGACCCCTGAAAAAATATCTCCCTGTAGATTCTTAAAACCATTTGGTATGCCCAATGATGTAAGTCCTACAGCGTAACCCATATTCCAAATTAGCGCTAAATATCTCAAAACCTACAAGAGCTATAAAGAAAACACTAAAAAAATCTTGAAATTTCAACATCCTGCAGATCGGAAACGAAGCGTTTGTGGACCTATGTTTATATGAATTTTTAGTCATTAAATAAGCCAAATAATTACCCCTGTTCGTATTAACATGATATTTAGGAACAGCCTGTATATATATATAATGTAGTAAAGTATAATAAAAAATATATTACATTATTAAATTTTAAAACAAAGTATTTTTTATTTATAAGAAATTGCAGTAGGATATTTTACTTTAAACAAACCACCATCGATTGGAGCAGACTTCACGCACCGAGAAATGTTGTCGACTTGAGGGACCCCAATAGGAGTTCTTTAACATACATGACAGCACATGGGGTCTCCGTATTTACTTGCTCATTCGACAGAATGCGATATGCAAGGAAAACAGGACGTTCAAGGCTACTGTTTGCCCTGTCCATTTGACACACAAGTTTTGAACAATCATCTCAAAAATCTTGTCGTTGCCGACTGCTGCAAGATACTTCGATGTTTACCGGCAGATTTAGAGTGCTGGTACTGTGGCAGTCTTTGATATATTATGAATTGTGTTATTTTGTGCACAAAGGGAGGTTCAAACGTAGAATATTTTTTATCAGGATTGCCTTGTCCCGAATTTAACAAAAAATGTTTGAACGGTAGCAAGATTTACAACCGCCTGCCAAAAGAAATAAAGTTAGCAAATGGGAGCGCTTTTAAAATACGTTTGATGTCCGCGTTGTTAGACAGCACGTATTATTGTTTGTCGGACTTTGCTTTTTATACGTTTTATAATGTGTTGAGTTTTTATATTTTTCCTGTAGTATTATTATTTATTATCGCAATTGCCTTTGATGTATGTATTACAATTAACACGTGCATAACGTATAACTGTTTCGATGTAAAGTGGCATCTCGACATGCGAGTGTAAAAACGTAATGTGCGAAAAAATCATGTTACTACCGAGAGGATATATTCTTAAAACATTATTTTGCAATAGATCATAACTAATTAAACAATCTACCCTCGCATGCATTAAGACTTAAAGCTACAATCCACACAATACTGATTAGTTGTTCACAATTAACCAACAAGGTCAACGAAGTGTAGACACATTTTAAATTAACACAATAAAAATGACAAGAGTGATATTTTTATGTTTATACCAACTATGCTAACTGTATATAACACTTAATAAGACAGTGCTAAAGCAAATATTAGTTGATTAATATAGCATGGTCAGTATTAGTTAATTATTTATTGTCTTGTTTTGATGTACTCCGCTATAATATTTATAGATTATATTTGGTGTGTAAATGTACAGCGTGGGTTGATAGAAAATTTAAAACGTATTTGTTATAACAAGAAATCGTGTTTAAAAAGTGAACTTAAAAACAATATAGCAACGAAATGATGATGTGTATTGGATGCTTTTCTGATACATAATTATATTAATATTTAGCAAGGTTATTGTTTATGTAAATATTGCATGTGGTGCGCACTATAAGCTGATTATTAATAAACCACTTACAGTGTTTTGTCTACTCACTATGAAACTAAACAAAGAAAATGTTAAAAAGACTTTTTTTTTAACAATTTCTTGTTTTGTTACTAGCCTGTATGTGAAAAACAATATTCTAACTACGGGTGTGGCGTTTTTAGTACAGCCTATAAAAAGAATGATTTTATCTCAAAAATTTAAGTTTAAGATCGTTCTAGGTACCTATAGTTACTTTAATTTGTAGACATACTATATGCCATTACGAATAGTAAAAACAAATTGACAATGAGCAAATAAAATACAAGAAAGGATCATACTGATTATCAATGCTAGGTGTATACAAATAATAGAACCGTTTTTTTTAAATGGTATTGCAATATTACAAAAAAAGTTTCAAAATTCAACCATTTATGTTATGCTATTGCTTAGGCATTTTAGGTTTTAACAAATTGGTTAATATCTTTATGCCTGCGTCATGTATTTTTGTTTGCTTTTCTTACTCCAAAATAACATAAAATTGCCTTAAATCGCTCATAACTTCTTAAAAAAAAAAACTGTTGAGGGGTTTTAAATGTCGCTTTATCCGAATATGCATTTAATTGCAAAATGGCGGAATCAAAGTGGCTGATAGAAAATAAAAATTAAGGATATTTTAGCCGTTTCGAAACTGTAATAATTAAAGGAAACTTAAACATCTTTTTTTTTAAGTTATTGTATGAGGTTTTAAGGGACGCCTAATCGGAAAAAATGTTGTGAAGTTGATTTACAACGGAAAACAAAGCGCATTTTTTCTCAAAAAAGTTATTTTGCGACTGGTTGGCATGATATTTCAAAAATGATGTACTTAATAAGTTAATTATTATTTATTTAATTGCAAAAGAAACATTGTCGATTTGATGAGCTAAATCGATAATTTGAGTTTAATCATTATTTCCTCAAATATAATCATATATTATTTGACGAGCACATAATTAAGGATATAAATCGCGAGCATGAAGTTAGTAAACAAGCGAGCGATTTATATCTGTTGTGTGCGGGTCGATTACGACGTTTTATCTACGACTCATAAATTCCATTTTATATCAAATATTTTAAATATATTTGTCAATGATGGCGAGGCGAACTGTCACATAACTGTCATCCACGTAGGTTTTGACAGACTTTGACACTAGCATTGGATAATGATGACAGTTCGGTCAAATAATGAAATCATAATTTGAACGAACTGTCATTATTATACAACGCTAGTGACATTATAAACATTGGCGTGTATCATGATGGGGATTATATAGTCATAGATACGTATGCAATGAAGTTATTATACAGGGTTAGCCAAAATTACCGGAATACCTAAATAATTCTCCGAACGTAAGAAATTCCCAAAAATTGTTCCAACATTTTTTTTTTGGCTTTAAACAAGCTATCTTTTAAATATATTTTTAATATACAGGGTGCTCATTGTATTATAGAAATTTGGTAACATTTACTTTTTTTAAATAGAACAACCTATATATTATTACATTTTTTAATTCTAAGATTAATTCTAAGAATTTTTTTTACGAAGCAGTTTTTAAAAAAATGCATTACTTTTTAATTAGAAGCTATTAATCAAAAACAAATTCGAAAAAAATTTCGAATAAAAGTTTTTTGGCCTTAAACAACCTCTCGTTTAAATATAGTTTTAATATACAGTGTGTTCGTTTTATTATGGAAGTTTGCAAACCATTCCATTTTCTAATAGAACATCCGGTAAATTTTTATTTTCTTTATATCTAGGATTAATTCTAAGAACATTTTATAGAAATAAGTTTTTTGAAAATGCATTATTTTTGAGTTATAAGCAATTAAGCAAAACTACTGAACTTCAAATTAAGAATATTTTCCCACATACATACACATTTATTTTAATGTGACAGTTTGAACATTTCATGTAATTCTATTTAATTGTGTTATTTGCTCTTGTTTTTTTTTATTTTTTACCTGCTTGGTTAAAATAAAAGTTCATGAGGAGTGATTAATTGCTTATAACTAAAAAATTAAAATTTTATGAAGAACTAATTCCAACATAACATTCTTAGAATGAATCAACTTAGCATTAAAAAAATCTTAAATATACAGGGTGTTCTGTTAGAAAAAGGAAAGGTTTGCAAATTTCCATAATAACATAAACACCGTGTATATTAAAAATATATTTGAACGGGAAGTAGTTTAAACCCAAAAAACTTTTATTTGAAACATTTTTTGAATTTTTTTTACAGTTGGAGGATTATTATGGCGTTCCGGTAACTCTGACTAGTTTTGGTTAATTGCATACATATAAATAAAAAATAATGCATTTTATATAAATAAGATTCCTATAAAAAATTCTTAGAATTAATCTTAGAATTAAAAAATTTAATAATATATAGGGTATACTATTTAAAAAAAGGATAGGTTACCGAATTTCTATAATAAAATGTATATTGAAAATATATTTAGACGATAGCTTGTTTAAGGCGAAAACATTTTTGTTTGAATCATATTTTGATATTTCTTTCTTTTATTTTTTTTTATTTTTTCTTTTATTTTTTGATATCTGGCTAACCCTGTATGTGAGTCGTAGATAAAAATTTTTATTAAGCGATAACTAGTTATGTATTGAATACAACGATAGTCGACATTTTCAATTCAAACCACCTTGGGTGGCGATAGATCTTAGTAAAATTAATAGTTTAGTTGCATGAGCTAAAATTCTATTTGATCGAGATCGGTCGTGTCTGCATTAAAACTAGTTAGCTAGGATGACAGATATTTTGATACTATTGACAGTATTGTCAAAGCAACAGCGTTTGACACAGTTTGACACTGCTAGTATGATAAAAGCATGTGCCTGGCCACATCATATTTTTTTTCATGGGTTTGCTCAAATTTTGTCTAAAATTACTGTGCTAGCCAAGATATATTTTTTCTGTTACATGAAAGTAGTTGATTGACCCAACCGCTAAGGAATATTTGATTAGTTTCAGTACTTGAAACATTACATAAACGTGAAGAATGGATTACTGTCAAGTACCGATGTCACCAATTCAAAATGTAAATTGGGGATAATTTGTATTTATAGATACGTCCGTTAGCCTTTAGATTGATGCTATTAGTAAGTGATTGCACAAGATTCTGGGAACATGTAACCAATCGATTACCATTTCTCCATTTTATGAATTGAAACAGGAGATGAAACATGCCACAGAACGGATCCATAAATTATTATCCTTCCGTGTGTTGCGACCGTATGGGAATCGCATAAAATTATTATTAGAGTGCGAGAGAGGATATCGAGGACATTAAAAATAATCGAACTCGCTAGAAAACGTCCAAACTCCCGAAACGTCCACCAGATATTTCAATTTAAAACAAACTTCCTGGGCGGTATTTTTATATTGCCGCTCTCATCTAATGATTTGTTTGATATTATTCTCGGCGACGTCTTTTTTTTTCGGTAGCGAGCGTCTTTCATCTCTCTGACGCAAGCGAAACGTCTCTCCTTGGGAGAGAAAATCCGGATCACAAACAAACGCGGCCATTAGAATAATACACGGAACGCTGGTGGTGGTGGTGCTTGTCGAGTTGGAACTTCGAAATTGGAAGGACGGATTTGCTCGCGTTCGCACAAAGTTGAGCATCACTCAGAACTTTATCCCCAGCAAACGATTTTATTCAATTAGCAGGATATAGCTATGCTAAATACGAGCTGGCAGTTTTGTGATTTTGTATTTCTGTAACTCATATTTATATTATACAGTGAGCGCGTAAAGTATGGAAACATGACAAAATCTCAAGAACGGTTTGCTATTTTAAAAAATCCTCGAACACGTCGATTTATAATTATCAAAATACACCTTTTGATATCAAATTAATTTTTTTACCTTCATTTGTTTTTAACAGATGACTTCATCGACATTTTTTTGAAATGATAACCCTTTATTTTTTTTAATGAATTTGACAAATCTTTTAATTGTCTTAGTGGTAGCATAATATTTTTATGGCCTTACATCAAAAAATTTTTGAGAAAAAGAGAATTGAAGGTTATGAAATAAAAGTGACAAAATCTCCGGAACGGCTGCACGGAATTTAACGAAATTTTGGAATTAAGTATTTTGCAGCCATCTGAAGTCACTGGCGCTATTATCGTTGATGCAACGTTTATAATTTCTGAGATGTAACCTCAAACTTTTGAATTTTAAATAGAACACCCTGTATATATTAACATTATCAGTCTTCCATAGCCTATTCAATGTTACTACGCTTGTTACGTATTATATCAAGAACATCTAGAAACTAACAAAAACCTTTATTACTTAGGTCTAAAAATTAACAAAGAAAAATGTATAACAAAAAATTACAACAACAAAAAAATAATCCGATCAAACTTAAAACAATGTGATCTTGTCAATATTTGCGGATCCTCATAAACCAACTAGAGTAGTTGCAGTAGAAAATGTAATAATGTTTTGTTATGAATTTTTTCTTTGTTAATTTTTAGACCTAAGTAATAAAGGCTTTTGTTACTTTCTAGATGTTTTTGAATAATGAAGACTAACAGCAAATGTCAAAATATACAGGGTCTTCCATTTCAAATTCAATAGTTTGAGGTTATATCTCAGAAACTGTAAACGTTGCATAAACGATAATAACGCCAGTGACTTCACATGGCTGCAAAATACTTAATTCCAAAATTTTGTTAAATTCGGTCAAGCCGTTCCAGAGATTTTGTCACTTTTATTTCATAACCTTCAATTGTCTTTTTCTCGAAAATTTTCGTATGTAAAGCCATAAAAATATTATGCTACCATTAAGACAATTGAAAGATCTGTCAAATTCATTAAAAAGAATATAGGGTTGTCAAATGTCGATAACGTCATCTGTTAAAAACTATTGCAGGTAAAGAAATTAATTTGATATCAGAAGGTGCATTTTGATAATTATAAATCGACGTGTTCAAGGACTGTTCAAAATACCAAACCGCTCTTGAAATTTTGTCGTGTTTCCACACTTTACGCGCTCACTGTATAATACAGTTATTTATAACATACAACTATTTGTTTAGAGTGGCGAAATGTTATTTATTTAAGAAATTATTGTGAAACAGTATTTCAGCTGTTTTAGTAGTTTTAGAAGGTAGGTTTTTCTTCTGGTTCCAATTAGTTTTGTCAGGTCGAAAGAAATCCGGACTTGACCGTCTATTTAACCGGACATTTGGGCATAAAAGCCGGACTAAAAATCTCAATTTTACTGACTTTAAAGCGACAAGTTAAAACAATCAATGTTTTGCAACTTTTTCTTTAATAGTCAGTAGTGCTCAACTGTTTCAAATTTTATGTTAAAAATAGAAAACCAAAATTGTCAGATTAAACGTAAGAGGTGACAATATGTGCGTATTGACATCAATATAATATACACAAAGTTAAACACAAAGTTAGACTCCTTTGGACAATAACTTTTGCATCTTAAATTTGCTCACAATTTTACATTTTCGTGAAATGTTGTAAAAATAGTCAGGGCCAAAGTAATTGTTTGATCGAGTACATATGTTTACTTTTCTAGATTAATGTCAAAATACTCACAA
This sequence comes from Aphodius sticticus, assembly GCA_963966075.1. NCBI lineage: Eukaryota > Metazoa > Arthropoda > Insecta > Coleoptera > Scarabaeidae > Aphodius > Aphodius sticticus. The sequence continues at coordinate 23,113,835 of OZ014510.1, forward strand.
AGTTGAATAAACTACAAGGAATATTATTTTTAAAAATGCTAATAGGTGCAAAACTGTTTAAAGTTTCAACCAATAATTATCTAAAATAAAGCAATATACCACATAATTAACATAGCCGGTCGTCACGAATTTTTGAAAAACCAAACGTCGGAAATGCACGAAAATAAAAAAAAATCAAACACGTAACCCTGATTTTGAGTTAATTGTTTGTTTCAAAATCCCTCCAGGCGTTCTTACTGTCTTCAGGCATCTCACTGTTGTCCAGGCATCCCTTTTTTCTTCAGACTATAGGTATTTCTAACCTGGAATAAAAAACATACTTATTACTTTAAGTTATCTTTCATTTCTATATAAAAAAAGCATAAAAGTACAATAGCAAAGAAGCATTTCGTGCAATAAAGCAAAAAAGGTATTTACCACTTTACTTTGTACTTTTTTCAAATTGATTGGCGATTAACACCAAATAGTAGCGTCGTCCCAAAAATAGTATTTAACACAAAAATTATTATTACTATAGTTTTTTGTTTGGTTGGGTACACAAGTCTTTTTCTTTTAAGAAACATCATCACATATTCTTTTAAATTGTGTGGTTTGAAAATATTTGTTTAAAGAAAACATAGCTTATTGAATAAATAAATATTGTTTTCTAAAAGAAATAGTTTTTTTTTGTTATCGTTTATTATAGGGGTTCAAGTTGTATATAATAACTCTTCCCTTTAACATAAGTTCTTCAAATATATGCCCGTTTTACAAAATAAATAATATAAATAAAATTTTATATTTTTAAAAACATTTTTATCAATTAATAAATATAGTAAGAAAGCTAATAAATATGAATTATATTATTGTGGTTAATGAAACAAATCTTAAGGTAAAAAAATAACAAACAATTGTTCTAATCTAACGATACAATACAACAAAACATGCCTAGTTTATTAGGTAAGGTATTAGGCCAAGTAGGTATATTAGGTTTTGAGCAAAAAGTACACTGTACTCCGTTGACATCGGGTACACCGTCAAAATGATACTTGCGTGTTATTGGGTGTAAAAAGTGTAACGGTGTGCAATATCCGAACGCAGCTTATATTGTGTCAAAACATTAGCGCTTGACACTAACTACTGTCATTAGAATCAAAATTTCTGACATATCCTGGCTACTCGTTTTAATGCAGTACGACCGATCTCGATGAAATAGAATTTGCTCATGTAGCTAAACTATTACTTGTACCAAAAAATTTCATAGTCATAAATTATTCAGAATTTCCTCCACTTTAATTTATTATTTAACTATTTCGACAAATTTCCAGAAATGGCGACTTATTTGCAAAATCTTTCAAAAATGCGAAGACTAAACCTCCAGTTCCTTTGGACCCTTTTGAACAGAAAGCTTTTCAGCTCTAAGTTTGGTCATGAAACTTCTAAATATGAAGTTTCGTCCCGATACCTTTAGTAGTTTCTCCGGGATCGTCGCCACAAAAAACGGGTACACACACACACACACACACACACACACACACCCACATCCACACACACACACACACACACACAGACATTTTTTTGTACCTTGGTCAAAAATGTTCAGGGGATCCAAAAAGACATATTTCCGTTAAAATCTCAAAAAAAATTTTTGGCACGATTACAATACTTTACATACTGCGTATGATAAAGTAAAAAGAACTGTTGAGATAATCTATTGTTATAACTTAATGCCAAATAAGTTTCTTCTGAATTTTATTTATTTAACTACTTATAATAACGACTTTATTTAACAGAAATGAGTAACTTAGTAAAACAGAGATGTAAAAAGCCTGACATCATTCGGACAAGCCTGACACCGTCTATTTTGGCCGGACAACACATCAAAAAGCCGGGCACCTGGCAACCCTAATTCTAATGATGTAATCAGTTATCTTTTTTTTTGGAAGCGATATCAAACTGGAATTGGTTTTTGTCTGCAGCAGAAAACCTATAAACGGATAAATGTCATTTTTTACCTGACCTGCAAACATGTTATTAAATTATTGAGATGCTGAAGACTCCTTTAAAGAAATTGAATGGTCCATGAGAGTTAAATTTGACATGAAAGTGAACATTAACCTTTCTGTTGCTGCTTCAATTTTCAATAGTGGTTTTTGTAATCAGTAAATAAAAAATTACCTAAATAATTATAAAATCTGGCATACTCGAACCAACGACGAGGCAAATATTAACGTAAGAAACGCGTTTACGTATTTATAGAAATCTCCCACAAATCTGAAAATTTCTCGTAGATTCATGAACTTTCGGATTCGCCGTCACTGGATCTGTTAGTGATGGCACATCTATTTCTTAATTACGCAACCAGTCATGCCACTTCAAGCATACCTGATTTATGCCTGTCATTTACACCATTTATATGTATAACTTTACAAGACGAAAGAAACGAATAACACAAATTTTGGTAATAGTCCTAAACCTAAACTAAAATTTCTAAAAACAATGAAATAATTCTAGTCAAAAAACATGTTTGGAAAAATTGATGCAGATATGCTGTAGTGTATTTACTTTTGTCATTTCTGCTAGGTTTTAATTTTTTAAATGTCAACTGCTTAATATATTTATTTAATCGTATAGTATAAATTTTTTTCATAGCCATGTCACTTTCTATTTTGGGTAATTACATTAAATTAATTAATTTAAAATACCCTAAACCTATTTCGGAATTCCAGGTGAGGCATTCCAAGCGGATTTCTGAATATCTGTCAAAATATCTGATCTAAGTAACATATTTATAAATACATTATATTTGCCTATAAAATTACAGAATACTAAATGTTATGTTAGGAAGGGTTGTTTGCTAGAGCCATGGTACACATTGCATACTGTCATGTGGATAACCACTTGTTAGTTTTGTTACAATCGACATTATTTAAAGTTATTTCCTGCATAATCAGAATTTTTATTGGACGGAATCTCCTACAAACATGGTGCCAATATGCGACCTCGAAGTAGCTATGCAAATGGCATACTCTTAATAGCTAATGCATATTAATAAATAAACTAAAAATAAATGTATGGTAAATAGGATGCCAGAAAATCAGAATTATTTTAGAATGCAATAACAGATATGTTATTATGATTTGTCTGATACCTACCAGCATTTGAAAAATTGACTGGTATTTGAAAAGGTGGGAGCTACTGGTAGTGTTCTCTCTTGATAACTAAATAGACGTGTTTATTTTTTCAACATCATTATACCATCATTAGGGTGGGAAGCTTTTTAATATTTATATATACAATATTGTAGAATATAGAATATGTAGAAGAGCGAAATAAAGTCAACAATAGTTCAAATCGAGATACGTGAGGAAGTAATTAAACAATAATTAATCATAGTTTGTCCGCAAATACTGATAAAGACAAGTCTATCGTTAATCAAATAGCGAGTTTGAAGGTTTTTACTGATGGTGAGATGGTCAGTAAACTATATTACAAGCGACTGTAGGCATGTCAGTAAATGGTATACTGGTCACAGTTTTCTTGTGGACTACGTACCACTGTCTGCTTGTGGAACTAACTCTTACAACCAGCACTTTCTTTGCTCTTGTGACTATCACATTTACGCTAACTCAAAACTTCCTTCTCTAGAGTCTTCTAAATTTTTTTAGTTTTAAATGGTGACTATGAATATTAAGGACTTTGCCATTGACGGTTTGGTAGCATTTTCGTCTTGTATTATTATGCATACACTCTGAAAAATCTCTATCGCTTTAAGGTAGTGAAATGTTTTTGTTCACATTTTTGTGTGTTAATAGCCATCCATGGTCGTGATCCCTGTATGCTCGACAACACTTACTTATTATGTATTGATATTCATTGAATTTCAAGTCATCCTATCGCTTATTAATGTGGAATTAATATTTTTAATTAATAATTGTTTGTAAATATATTTTGTTTCTGAATCATTGAACTCTTATTCTAGAATTTAAAATTTTGTATGATTTTCAACCAATATTGTAGCCTTTTTATTACTTTTAATACGCAAGGAGAAATTGTTGTTAATTTCCTATAATAATTTCTAGCTCGTGGACATCGAGTATCTGATACAATATCCTAATAATAAATTGATAAACAACAAAAAGGCAACAATTTATTTTCAAATTTACCCCGTTAACAAGAAATAATGACCAAATGTAGAGAAAAGTGGATTAATTTGAAAATTCTGTGTTAAGGATAATCGATGACAATATAATATTTTTTTTTATTTTACTATTATACTTGAGCACTTGTAAGGCGACAATGTTAGGTCAACTACTAAGTTTTGAACGAACTCATGTACGGAAATGTATTGTGTCAACGCTGGAGAGAGTCAAAAAATGGCACCAATATTACAAAACAGCACAGAGAATCTATTGTCATGTATCATAGGATGGCCCTTATACCAAATAACTTTTCTCTGAAATTTTTTATTATTTTAAAACTCCCCTTCCATTAACCGAACTTTTATAATTTTAGTACCAAATTAGGCCAATAATGGGTTATCTTTAAATCTTTTTAAATTGTTGGATTTTAAAATAGTTATTCAATCATACTTCATACAACCTACTTTACTAAAGCAACTTCTAAAGTTGGTGTAATATTCCGGCTCTCTGCAGTTCCCGAAACGGCGTCTATTTGGACATGAGTTCGTTTCCAAAAGTTGGTCTACTATCAAAAGTTGACTATTATACCTTATCTATATATTCTACGCTTATTAGTTTAACACCCTGTGTAATTAAGATAAACTGCTCAGCAGTACCAACAATTGCGAAGCAATGGAATCTAATAAGTACATACTATCAAATAAAAGTGCATACAACAATACTTATTTTGGGCTACAGCGCAAAATTTAGATACCGTATCTTGTCATCTTGTGGCTCTTTCGCGACTGTTACGAGAGGGCAATATCGCAATATCTAATAAAACTACTGACAATACTGACATTGGTGACAATATCCGACAATAATCGGAATAGTCATCATTTATCTAGTAAATCTTTTTCATCCTTCACTATACGAAAATGTCATTTTTGCATGTTTGTGGGGTCACGAAAGATGTTAGGCGTTTAGTTAATAATTTTCAAGCCTAGCCGCGAAAATATTTTATACACAGGCCGGGCGGCGACCGACCTCTCTGTCCAATAGCTACATAGCTTTCAATTCGGTTTGACATTTGCGAGATCGATCTGATCAAAAAGATCAACGTGATCTATGATCAAAAGATCCATCTGATATGATAATAACCCATTTGTCGATCAGATCTATATATCGGTCTTCAATTGTGATCAAAGATCGATCACAAATTTCTCGCCCACCCCTATCTTTTTAGTTTTTCCTGTAGCGGTAGTTGGGTTCGAAATCCACGGAGGGGCAAGCCCCCCCCCCCCTCCCCCTGCCTATATGTAACGGTGCCCCTATGATGAAGGGTTTCTTCGTGACTTCTTGCCGTTTTTGTATTTTGCTGCAAAAACTCAATTTTGATAGTGCAAATTAGTAGGTACTTAATTTAGGAAGGTTTGGGAAATTTTTATGTTTCATTTTTTTTTGGGACAACCACTAAGTTGAGAGCCGTACGTACAGACAGATTTTAGAATTTTCTGTTACAAGAGTAGCTTATTATATACAGACAGCGTCGGGTTTCTTTCAAGTGGCCAGAACACCTGTCTGCATCAAATTCCTAGTTCCTCTCTTTTTTTGGACATGGGCTTTTCAGCGAAGCCTGACGTTTAATGTTATACGTTTAAGATATTTAGTTGTATTTGCGTATATGCATACTATTTCAGTCCAGACCTGAAGAGCATCAAAAACTGTTTGGAGTTTCTTTGCCACACTAGTGCTTTTTTTATTCTGGGAGATAGCTGCTCTTGAGCAGTTTAAGGAGCATTAAAACACTACCTTGCGGCACTCCTGCTTACTTATTTAGAATAGAGCATTCATTACCTCGTTTAACTTTAACGTATCAGGTAAGTCAGGTCAGATATTAATATTTTGTGCGAATTGTACGGTGAGGATACTTCCTAATTTATGCTTTAGTCCTTCATGCCAAACTGTGTCAAAAGCCTGTGCCACATCTAAGAAGACTGCAGAACAAACAATTTTGTCCGCTAACGCTTTCTTAATAATGTTGGTGTTTCAGTGTTCCTGGTCAATAGTAGAGTGCTTGTTTATAAATCCGGATGGTCTGGAACAAGCCTTTTGCTCTCAAGTATTGGCTTCAATTTATTGCGTAATTTTTAAACATTTCTTGACATGATGGGTGAGGAAGTTTTGTATGGCGGGTTCCCAGGCATGTTCATATGATCATCCATACCACCTTTCATAGTTTGGGAACGTATCTTAGTCTGAAGGTAGAAGTAATAAGATTGCTAAGCTTTACTACAACCTTCCTTGGATGTTGCTTAAGTAAATCTAGAGTAAAAATTTGGGGCTGTTTGGATTAATGTCGTTCTTAATTAAGTTCTTAATTTCTTAATCTGTAATCTTCTCCGTGATGAGGCTGACATATGTTTCATAAATGCTCAAAAAATCTTTTTGTTTGTTATTCCTGGCCCATCTTCTGTCAGGTGCTCTGATCGGTTTTGTAGCTTAAGCCATTGGACGTAGTTGTATGCCACAAAATTTTTGCCAGGAAGTATCTTGTGACATCTTTCCTAACAATTTCATAAGACCAAGAGGTCACTAAGATCCCTCTATTTGTCAAGTTTGGACTAAGAGGCAAAATGAAAATTTAATTGAAAATTATTCATGTCATTTATTTTTGATAAATAAATAAATAAACAAATAAATAAATAAATAAATAAAGCATTTATTCTGTAAACTCAAACAAGTGTAGAACAAGTCATACATATAACATAATTAGATAACAAATAAAAATCTTACTAAAGGAAATTATATACAATTATAAAAAATCAACACAATCAAAAAAATCCTCCGTTTTTTAAATATACTCATTGGTAGCGTTCTATATTCGAGCGGGATGTGGTTGTAGATTTTAATCATTTGCGTTACTACTCCCTTGTGTATTTCCGCGGACACAGTTTGTGGAATTTTTAGGGTATTCCTTTTGAAATCTTTGGTGACGTATGGATGTTCCTTTTCGTATTGCGCAAAGAATTCTGCGTAGTGTTTTTTCACGAATAGTATACATTGGAAGATGTATATTCCAGGGACGGTTAGTATTTTCTTAACTCTATATAAGTCTTTACAGGAATCTCTTGACTGTAGGTGGTAAATGTTTGGACAAGCATGATTTTTGAAGTTTGAAGATTCTCGAAACTTCCACCGAATTTCCCCAGAACACAATTCCGTAGGTGATCCTGGAGTACACATAAGCATAATATGCTGATACACCCGCTTCTTCCGAAACAATCGTGGATATGGTCCGGAGTGCATAGCTAAAAGATGAGTCTGCTTGCCAGCTCAGAAACGTGCATTTTCCAGTTCATTTATTATTAATATTAAGATATTAATTTACTCTTAAGTTTTATCTTTACTTTTGTTGTTATCAATATAACTTTAGTTACAACGTTGCCAGATTTCGGATTTTAACATCGTATGACAACATAATCTGCATATAAATGTGAATATCCTCAATTAGGTAGATAATTTAGTTAGTTAATATAATCTAAAAAGTACTAATATTAAAGAATCGATAAAAAATCCATCTTAAAGTAGATTCAGCGCATACATTTTGTTCTAAATCTGGCCAGTGCTTAAAACCAAAGGAAAAGAATACCTATTTAATAACACAATCAAGTATTTCCAAGAATAAACAATCAAAATAAGACTATAACTATCTCGTGGACCGACAAAATTTACATAAACACTCCTGCTTAGTCACCAACTTTCATAACACTCTACTATAATTAGGTACATTAGACGATAAAAATAAAAGGAAGTCTCCATGTAACAATACCCGTAACAAACAACATTCAACAAAGGAACTATTTAACTTATCAGTTTGTGGCGAATTTGTTATCGTCTGCGCTAACCGCAGAGAAATATTGCTAAACGATACCAACTTCCTGAGATTGTCAGGTCAAAAGTTAAGCGTAACATTGGCACAAATTAATTTATTTGAATATTAAAACCGCAAAGCAGCTGCGCGTATCAGTTTCTAATAGCGCTATTAGCACCCGCGCGTTAAATTTACATACATATATACTATACAGAGGGTCCTGGAAAGTTTGCATCACATGGATGTTAATAAGTAAATTTTATTTATTGTCCATTTATGTGAAAATTATATTTTTCATTCAAGTTGTGCGTAGATAATTAAATAGCTAATTAAGTACCATGTACTGGTCAGCTTAGAATATATTAATTGCATATGTATACAGATACTATGTAAAGAGTTGTGGGTGCTTTACAAGAAATTGTAATATTTACTCAAGAGAAATTTAACAGGTCTTTTTATATTTAAGTTTACAATGTTCTTCGGCATAGTTTTAAATGTAATTTATGCTCAACTATCACATTTACATGTTGTATCTCAAATCTCAGACATTCGTATATTCGGGGCGAATTTGTAAACATGCATGTACGGCCATAATATATTTGCGATGCCATTTACACAATTAAATGGTCTGCCAAAGTCAGTAAGAAAATAATTGAGGTGCCATTTGAAAAAAGTGTCGATGACGTCATAACTTAGTAACAATTGATGGTAGGAAATTGAACTGTTTTACAGAACTGTGTATTTTATAAATAAGAATCGACCTGTTCGAGAATTTTTTTAAAATAAGAAACCGGCTCGGGGATTTTTCCATGTTTCCATACTTTACGCCGTTGAGAAGGATTAAAAAAAGAAACAGTTTGATTTTATAAAATTTGAGAGTGATAGTAAGGTTTAAAGTTTACGTTCACAAAATCACAGTTCTGAGAGAAACGACTTGAAGTTTATTCGACACATTTACTATCAAATGGCATAGTAAGTATACACATATCTTTTTTAAGGATAATTTTATTTATATCTAACAAAAATCTGTACAAAATAATCGCAAAAATTAATTTATTAAACTTATAGGGTGGGATTTGAAAATGGGGGCTGTTAGCGAGAATGTATAGATATTTTGTTTGTTTCATAAGATAAGAAAACGGTTAAAAGGTCAAGGGTGCGCATTTGTATTTTGTTATTTGTATTAAATATCTGAAACGAAGTTTCATCCGTCGTTGTTTGGTTTTGAAGATTTCAACAAAAAACTTAAATATTGAATTTTTAAGGTTTGGTCAGTTTGAGAGTTATCTCTGATTGCGCAACCAAACTCTTTGTAGAACTGTTTGGTTTACAAATTTACAAATTCTATTGCGTATTTAGTTAAGAATTAGAAACGAACATTATAATCGCCAGCTTTTCATTGATATCTTCAAAACTTTTTTAATATTATATATATACAGTGTGATGGACCTAACTATACCTATAATGGACGTAATTTTTAATTTCTCGAGAAAAACTCATTCTTTATAAAGAGTTTTGGATGTCCTAAAAAGTCGAAAGTCATTGTTAATATTATGATTTAACATACAGGATGGTTTGAAAAGACGAAAATGTTCAATCGGTTTTTCGGAATTAGAACAAAAATGTTATAGGTAAAAGTTGTTTTATATTTAAATTTATGCCCAGATATCAAATTTCAATGTTGTATTCTAAGTTTTATATTTTATTTATTTTTAACAAAGTAATTTAACAAAACATTACTCCACATGTTCCCCTCCTACAGCTACACATTTTTCCAATCTTCTTCGAAACTCCCGATATACCAAATCAATTGTTGCTTCATTTATTTCGTCTACTGCTTCCCTAATTTTTAATTTTATAATGTCTACATTATCATGAAAATTATTCGCATACACTTGCTGTGTTAAATAACCCCACAAAAAAAATCAAGCGGCGTTAGATCAGGTGAACGTGGTGGTCATCCTATAGGGCCGAATCGTCCAATCCACTTATTTGGAAAATGTATGTTCAACCAATCTCTGACGTGATATGCGCTATGAGGAGGACAACCGTCGTGTTGATAGTGTAGTGAACACTTGAGCTGTAAGTTGATTTCGTCCAAAGTAGGTAGCAAAAAAATTTCCATTTTATATTTTTGAGAATTGGTTGCAATACGGAAATTTGGATTTTCTTGAGATCAATATCTGCAATTCTGTGAACTAACAACTCCATTTGTGGTAAACGTCTCTGCGTCAGAGAAAATAATTTTTCTGTAGAAAAATCTATCGACCATAATTCGTTCTCCCATTAATAGGCAAAATTCTAATCGACGAGCATCATCTCCTTCTACTAAACTACTAAAGTGTGTATCAGTACTGGTTTATAAGGATAAAATTTTTGATTTGAAAAGATCCTTTGCAGGTGGCTTTTACTGATGTTCGAGTCTCAAGATCTTTGCCTCAACGATTTTTTTGGGCAAGTGTTCACGAAATCATTAGCTAACATAGCTCCTGCATCATCTTCGCCATTTCGTTTTTTTTCTTGATATTTTTCACTCCTATTGCATGAAATTTTTTAACTAATTCACGAACATAATTGACAGAAACGTATACCTCTCGGGAATTTTCTGTTAAAAACTTCAATAGCACGGCGCCGGCGGTACGATACCTCAGCTATGCCGTAACAAAGAACTAAATAAACCCTTTGCACTAAAGTCAACATACGTTCAATCTGCTTCTATCAACAATTTGCTTGGATACGCTGCTACTACTGTCAACTGATCAATCCTAATTGTGGTCTCTAAATTTTTTGTTCACCTTTATGTAATGTCTTTTCACTGGCCCGAGATGTAAAATTTTAAATAGAACATTCAAGTTTGATATTTGAGCATAAAATTAATTCAAACTAACTTTTACCTATAACATTTTTGATCTAATTCCGATAAGCCGATAGTTTACTCTTCGGCCAATTTAACATTTTCGTGTTTTCTAACCAGCCTGTATGTTAAATTATTAGCAAATTGATCATGATGAAAATGCGCAAGGCGCTTTTATATAATTTCAAAGAAACAAAACCACTAATCATTCTCCCAAAAAACGAACATTCTGTATGGTAAAAGGCATGAGTTAAATTAATAAATAACTAATTGATGATGTTTTTGTTTGGAAATAAAAATTGGAGATGGATGGGTGTTTGCGTTCAGAAACGTATAAGATTTTTAAGATACAATAAGATACAATTTTTACTTCCGAAAAAAACAAGTCATACCAATCTTAATTATTATTATCTAAAAACATTTATTTGTGTATCTAACAATCGAACAATTTACGTCGCTTATTAAATAAAGGAAAACAGCCTCATTTATATCATAGGTCCAGTATATTATTTTCAACATTACAATTAAAAAAAAATAGATGATATAAAAACAAAAAAGAAGTAGTAAACGGCATCCAGACACTATCAAGCCGAAAGGCAACAGTGCCCTTATATATATCTTAAAATGTGGCCAAAGCTTTATAGACACTTTTCTCGATAACATCTATAAATCGACAATTTTGACTTGATATAACTTTTCTTGATGTCGGGCAAAATTTTATTTTTCGACATATGGTAGATTTTCCCAGATCGCATCACATATTCTGAATAACGTGGTACAGAGAATAACACAAATTTTACAATCAGATGATTCAATTCTTGGTTTTAGACTAAGATTTATGAAAAATAACATTTTTATCCTACACGATGCGAAAATGTTAGTTTCGCGTCTCTATGGAGACACGAAAGATGCTATTTGCCCGCAAGGCCCAGCCAGGCCTGTAATGATCATTGATCACTTTTCAGCGCTAGCCGCGAAAATAATTGTTCCTATAGGTGGCGACCGAATGGTCTGTCCAGTCAAAACACAGCTTTCGATTCGGTTTGACGTTTGCGATTAAAACGTCAACGTTCTTTTATTTGTCAAAAGTCAATATGTCAGTGATTAGTCTTTAGAAACGGGTGATTTTATTACGATATTGTTGTGTATGATAAAAAATTATGTGTGCACCACGCTCAGAAAGTGGTTTTCCGGGCCTCAAGAAGTACCCAGGCTCGCTATGCTCGCCTGTGCAACTCTTCTCTCGGCCCGGAAAAGAACCACATTCTCGGCTGGGTACACAATATACTATTTGTGAAAAGTGGATAATAAAGAATTTTCCGAATGAAGCGAAGTTTCCTGGTAACATTGTATATTGCAGGCATAGAAATTTATACAAGACACGCAGAGAAGATTGGTAGAAAATTTTCCTAATCGTAGGTTACGCATGATTCTCCGGCAAAAGTGGTACGGGCTGTAATTATATATTTAATGTAATGCTACAATACCACGAAAGTATCATGTGTGGTAGACACAATGGCACCTCCGGGTGACCTTGACGCTCCATGAGCCACAGCAAACGTTACATGAGCTATGCAAACACATGTAATATAGATACTGCAGTTTATTGTGTCAAATAACCAGAAGATAAGATATCGCCCGTTGGCCAGACGTTTTTATTAATGCTTATGACATTTATTGGAATAATGAAAAAAATACATTCTCACTTTCTCACATAAGTTTTAATAACATGCAGTACTCCAAGGTCTAAGCACTTTGCCCATGTGAGTGTAAAATAATCCGTGTGTCATGTATATGAAAACTCCTCTTTCCTATTTTCATTGACATAAAAGGTATGGTAATAGGGTACTAGGTAAAGGTATGGCGTCAGATGAAAGAGAATAACATTCCGAGCTACTAAATCCTGGCTTGCGCTTCCACATTTTACGTTTTAAACATGCGAAAAGGCTCTCTGATACCACGATTGCAAAAAAATAGAGGTGGTAAAAGCAGCAAAATTCAGCGTGATTATATCTGAAAGTATAAGTTTTTCGGAAAAAAATGGTTACACACAACGAAACGTTGTCTCAATTCAAAGCAACCTTTGTTAATCCAACAACGGTTGTTTTATATATACGCAAGAATATACATACATCGTTCATTGAAGAAAACCGTTGTTTTGGCCGGTTGTCTTACTTCAAGATTGTACAATTTTAAATAGTTATGTGCTATACTTATTTGACTTAGGTAAGAATTTGTTCTTTTAAATCAAAAGGTTGGGTAGTTCGATAAATCAGCTCACATTCTGGTATTAAACATTCACATACTTGTTTTATATATGAAGATGTTATTATGAAAGCAATAATATTTTACATGGAATGGATATAACGCATCCAAAGAAGAATATTGTTATTTTCCAACTAGAGAGACACTGTAACTGTGGCCCTTCTTAGTCTCTTTCCATCAATATTAGAGCTGTTGGACAATTCTACGTCAGGTACATTGACGGTATAATGTCCCAATCACTGATGCTGCATAGACCTTTTATGCGGTTATATACCCTCTAGGACAGGGATGGCCAACAAGTCGATTGCGATCGATCGGTCGATCGCGAAGCCAATTTTGGTCGATCGCTTGCGATATCTAGACTTATTGTGTGATGGTGGGTTTAGTCAGCTTTTTGTAGTAGTAAAATAGCCTATTGTTATCGAATATGGAAGATGAAAAATCGTTTCGAATCATGTACTTTATTAATTTTATCCAGCAAAAGCAGTAGACAACACGGGAATCGCGTAATGATTGATCTCACAGACCTGTCCGTTTACCTATAGCGGCTTTCTTCTTATCGCATTGTAACAAAAAACGTTAACAGTAACAAGTGAGTCAAGTTACTCAGGTATATACCACTAAGCGTATTTATAATTTTCATCACTGGCCCAATATCTGAATTAATACAACAAATAAAATAATTCCTAACACGGCCAATCCTGACAATAGCTTTGCTCTTGAAGCTATTCTGTAGAACCACTATCCTCAACGATAAACTTGATGTCAGTAACTCATTCAAACTTCAATGCGACAATTGCTAATTTGCCGAAAAAAGGCAAATGGTTCAATTCAAAGGTGTTACACATTCAACAATAATCAAGTTACCATTATGCATTTCATCTCCTTTTGTGTTCAAAGAGCTTCCTTTTTAGCTCAAAACATAATCAAATAATTGCATAGAGCTAAATACCTTTCAGCTCAAAAACGTAATCAAATATTTCCGAAAGGCTTGCAGGTCAAACATAATCAAAGCCATGAGGACCAACCATTTAGCTCTACAAAATAAATTATCAAGTGAGCTAACTTATAACCTTTCAGCTCAACAAAATAAACAAATATTGGCAAGGGGTAATCCTGTCAGCTCAGGAAGATAAACAAATATTAGCAAAGGGATCACCTTTTGTGTCAACAATTTAAACAAATATTATCAACTAACTGTTTATCACAATAAGGTAAAAATAAAAAAATATCAGCAAAGGACTAACCTTTCAGCTCAAAACCATCGAAATATTAGCAAAGGGATAACCTTTCAACTCAAAAGATAAAGTATTAGCAAAGAGCTCAACAAAATAATTTACCACGGGAGTAAATGGCTGGCCTTCCGGCTCAGCAAGATAAACAAATATTGGCAAAGGGTTAACCTTTTAGCTCAACAAAATAAATCAATATTAGCAAAAGGCCAACCTTTCAGCTGAACAAGATCAAAAATGTTAGGAAAGGGCTACACTTTTAGTTAAACAAAATAAAATACTATGTGAGTAAAGAGCTGACCTTCAACTCAATAAGATAAAAAATATTAGAAAATGGCTATCCTTTCAGTTCAAATACAATCAAATATGTTAATTACTCATATTTTTCACGTAGGAAGATATCTCAGTATGAGATGCACTCCCGTGATGTATAGATAGATTAGCAAAAAATCGTCTAAAAATCTTATGATAAAACTTCCTGGCCCAAAAAGAACCGCAAAAGTAAAATCTTAAAATCGAATTATGACATACTGTGCATTTTTATAACAACTCTTTCATATTTATGAACAAATAGTACCACAGCTTATACATAGCAATTATTATTAAAAAAAAGAACTAAATTGTATTTTAAGTTACTACAAATTTATCCTGTCGAAAATAATTGTCGAAAAATCAAGTTTGTTAGGTACCGCCTGTACGGAATGAACTCGTATCTGCAAATATACAAAGTTGGGTCTGGAAATGTATTTTCTTTATGAGCGTAAATCTCGAAAACTGAATGAGTGATTAAAAATACAAAAATAGTTTTGAACCTATATTTTGATGGGTAGATACCACGGCTCGCGAGTGTGCTACGCTTATGACATGTCGATCGCGACACATTTTTTAAATAAACGATAGATTAAGTACACAAAAATTGGCCACCCCTGCTGTAGGAGACCTCTCTTACGACGAGAAACTAAAGCGCCATCTATCGGCATCCTTCACATTATTTTCAAAACAACGACTTACTTAAATCAAAACCATCGGTTACTTAAAGCAAATATTTAAGTTGTTTTATATTAAAGAAATATTCTTATTACAAGTATGTGTAGTCTTAAAACAAACAAATTATGTTAAGGATGTTATTTTCTTAACATTAGACAACCATTTCTCTGTGTGTATCATGAAAGTTATTACATACAATGTGTTAAAAGTCCCAATCAATATCATCCCCACGAAAACTACTACCCCTATGAGTGAAAGGCAGAAAAAATCAGCGTGATTGGCAAAATGGCTATAATGAAAATTATTACCCTACTACCCCTATAAGACAGCAAAATTCAGTGTAATAATATTATCTGACCTCAAACATTTTCTATAGCAAACGTATTGTGTGTATTTTCTGGTACTAATCATTTCAAACACACCGGGTGACACACGCCGAAGGTGCGCTTCTTAATTTTTGTTATTCATGAATCTGGACGAATGAAATTTGGCGAAATCTTAAGCCTCTTTTACATCTGAGCAACTCAAACGCGCAATTCAATCATTCGTCAAGTCGCATGGGATTTTTTGGACACACTGTATAGTGTGTCTCACGGGACGTTGGATTGTATGGGTACTTCTGTTATTATTAGAGATAGAAAGTCGGTTAAATGGAAAAAGTAGTGCATATGTGCTCTTTCATAATCGGTTCAGAAAACAGTTGAATTCCAAACGGTTCCCAAGCTATTTTTAAAAAAACAAAAAATTTCATTTTTGAATTATGGCCATAACTTCTTTATTTGTAATCAAATCAAAAAAGCGTTTTGACAGTATAAAGGAATTTTTTGTCTACAATTTACACAATTTACAATTGTCTACAAGATTATGGCAGTTTAAAATTTTTTTCGACAATCGTCAGAAACAAACCAAACTGTTGTTTTTCTTATGGACGCCATATTGGTTCTATACATGTTTGGATTCATCATTTCGTTGTGAGTAATTGGGTATGCCACATGTCATGTTTTTAATTCAATAAGATAAATAGAATTGACTGAACATCGTACACTTCGAGAATTGTTGAAAATCGCATGGTGCCATGGAAGACATTTTGTGAAACAATGTGATATCTACCCATCTGTACCCATCTGTTGAACAAAATTGGTGAAAACTCAGAATTTTATAAAAAGAAAATATTATGGTCCGATGAAAGATATTTTCTAACTGCGGCATTTTTAACTGAAAGGAGACGCACTACCGCGTACTGGGCCAGCGTAAATCAGCACCTTCTTGTACCTCGCCATAATCAGGTGCGGTTTGGTTTTAATGTATGGTGCGGTATAGTGGCCAACCGATTAATCGGATCAATTTTTTATAACAAAAATTTAACTTAGGAGATGTATCGGCAATATTGCTCTCTGAGGACGTGGAAGAAAAAATGGGCGATATACCGTTGGCCTTACGCTAAGGTATGTGGTTCCAACAAGACGGAGCACCTGCACATAATGCCCGAATTGTGAGGAACGATTTAGATATAAGACATAAACGGAGAGTAACCTATTCAGAAGTATCATGACCACCAAGATTTCCGGATCTTACCCCTTGTGATTTTTATCTATGGAGTGACTTAAAAAATAAGGTGTATGGTGCCTATAATTTTGGAAACTTTGGAGAGTTACGTGACACCGTCATCACCGCTTTCAATTCGATTGACAGAAGAACCATCGGTAAGGTCACCGTATGAATGCTGTGAAAATGCCTCCACGAAAATGGCGAGATTTTTGAAAACATTATTTAGTTTGTTAAAATGTTGTTACTTTTTTATGTTGTGTAGTTAGTACAAATATATACATTCCAAAATGTTACTATAACTTGACTATCGGCACATAAATGCTGTATCACTCAAATGTGCTTTTCATGGCATCATGCGATTTTCAGATATTGAAAAAAATCTTCAATTTTGTCGGCTTATTGTATTCTAAATATGGCATGTGGCATACCAAATTACTCAGAAAAAAATTCTGAATCCAAACATGTATAAAGCCATTATGGCGTCCATAAGAAAAACAAAAGTTTCGTTTGTTTCTGACGAATTCATTGGCGAAAAAAAATTTAAACTAAGATAATCAAATTGTAGACAAAAAAGAGCCTTTATAATGTGAAAACGCTTTTTCGGTGGGATCACAAATAAAGAAGTTATGACCATAATTAAAAAAATACATTTTTGGGTTTTTTTCAAAATAGCTTGGAAACCATTTGGAATGCAACTGTTTTCTGAACGGATTATGAAAGAGCTAAAAAGATAAAAAGATAAATATACTTTACTTTGCCCATTTAACCGACTTTCTATCTTTAATAATAACAAAAGTACCCATACAATCCAACGTCCCGTGAGACACACTGTATATACATAAAAAAGCTGTAAAGTTTAATTTTTGTTTTTTCTTCCCAGTAAAAACAAAGAAGGCCAAGTTGTACCTCAAATATTGTTAAGACATTCTTATAGAGGCATATTATTATTCTTGAAGAAATAGTGCAATATTGCATTTCAGACAATCGTTTGTTTGTCTGAAAGAAAGAGTTGACTTTCCCTGAACTGTATTATGACACCTTAAAATTGACAATTTTCTTTTCAGTGACTATTCAAAATGACTTATTTTGTTTAGTTTTACAGCCTGTTAACAACAGTATAAACCTAGGGCACACCCTCAATATAAGGCCTACCTAGCATTCTGTTAAAAATCTCGCCATCCTACTCTTACATCTACTCCAAAATGTTCTGGACATCCCGATAGATCATACCTTCAGCTTTTCCATTTGCTGGCTTCATATCAAGATCTCCACAAATGACAATAAATGTAAATTTCTTGATATTATAAAAGGAGCAATTTTGTTGTTATTATTAAAATAGCCAGATCAAAGTTGTCTGAACAACATAAGGTTCAAAATGAATGTTAATTTGTCCGTAAAATAAATGGACGAGGGAAAGTTTTTATCCTGGCTTGATCTTTCTTCCATATATGTTTGCAGAATATACACATGCATACTTTCTTTATCTATTTAGTATAACTTGTTGGTGACATTGTACTTATATAGATAGTTCTTATGCTTCCTCGGTAATAATGGATATTATTACTTATAACGATATTACCAATTATGTACTCTTGCATTCGCGAGCAATCTTGATCTCTAGCATTTACGTTGGCGTAACTAATATTATTAAACTCAGAACTCTTCCAGAAAAGGTGCTCCTTTAAAATAATTAATCAAGTTGTTTAATTTCTGCTATTTACAATTTAGTAAACAAGTTTCGACAATAAAATTACATTTCTGGTCACGCAATCGACAGTCCACCTAACGATTGGTGAACTGAGAACTTTTTGCAGACACTATCGCAATACAGGTAGGTTGGGTAAGAATGGGAAATGATTCATACACGAAACTTGGTCCGTAACGACCTGCAAAAAACTCGTAATTAAGTTAAAAAGCGTTGTGAAAGGTTGTAACGGTCGGTGCTTTTCTTGCTTACAGTGTTCGTACAGCAATATGTTAATTTTGCGAATTGCCTTGGATTCACGATCGCGTTGGAGAAATGCATAGCCATGGGTGGATAGCCGATATAAGTCAGTGGATGTCGTGAGTGTCGGTGGCACAGGAAATACACATGGGCGCAGTTACATATGGATAAGGGGACAGTGGTGCCAGTCGTGGGATTTATACAAATTGGTGGGAATTTTATAGATGGAGTAATGGGGTATTTTAACTATTTTAATGATTGTTAAATTGACTTTCGCGAGTTATTATAGGATCTTCCATTTGCTTACTACTTTTCTTGTCTATTCACGTATCGGAAAAGTTACTCTGATATGATACTAGGAGTGGATCTATCAATGCAAGGTTAAATCTTGTAGTTAACAAACTGGTAGTTTACGTTAACTCCTAGTTACGAAAATGTCGGGTCTTTCAATGCAGTCTAAACTTCTAGTTAGGCGACTACGGGTTAAGGAGAGGTTGGCAATGGAAAAGCAATGTTGCCAATCATACTTAGAATTATATTATGTTTATTATAATAATATACCTAACCTTGTGTTTATTTGATCTAACATTACTAACCGCAATAAGAATTGGTGAAAGATCTTTGAAAAATAAAATTTTACAAAATCGATCATTTATGTTTTCACATTATTTGATTAGTTAGTCTACAGATTAGTCCGGACTATCAAAAGTCTCCTGTATTTGCAATTAATACTCACTGTTACTTATCCGTGTTCAATACTGTTGGATATCTATTAAGTGGTAAATAAGAGGACCAAATACTTACCGAAGAAGGTTACTTTATAATTAGTCAGTACTTCTTTTCCACACAAAAAATACAACACCACAAGACTTATTGATAACAGAAAATTTGTTTATTGTAGTGTAGGAAAATATTTGGCCAAAATCTGTGCCGTAGCATTACAATAATTATTTCGTATAGGTAGTATGCCACTCCGCTTCATGTGGTATGACGGCAACATACAGATCTTGCGGAGAAACTTCTTCATTTTGTCGCAGGCAATGTTATGCCCAACCGATGTTGCAAGAGTTACTACCAAGTTTGTAGTATCAGGCGTAAGCCCAATGCAAAACAGGACATTTGTGTTTTAAGACTCCATAGGACAATACTACAACGCAGATTCATGTTTCGTAATCATTTGGTTTGGATTTAGGTTAGACGAAGGCACAGTCGGGACGTTTAGCGAGATGAATCTAGCCTTTCTGAAAATCTCAGCTTTGTCAGTTCCTATAATAAATGTAGTTCAATAAAAGTAAAAATTATTTACGTGTTTGTATCGCATACTTGGAGATTGTGTACCTCTGTTTGTATGGTCTATTGTTCCTACTACACGAGGAACAGCTACTCAAAACTCACTGTAGTGTCGGAGAGTTAGCAGAAGTTTTTAATAGGGAAAACAGCATGATTTCTAAAAAAGATACTCCATTTAACACACAAAAACATACAAATAAAAACTGAACTTACAGATATGATGGACCTTGTATAATCCGATCAATCGTGATAAAACCAAGCAAAGTTTCTTTTGATAGTCGAAATCGCTGATTTCTTCACCATCATCGAATCGACAAGAATCATCCAAAAGGTTCATGTCTATAGTAACTAAATAAAATCTCACAACATATGTAACGTTAGGTTAGAATAATCACAGCGCCATTCTACGCACGTCGCTGTATGCGCGCGCCGCCGTAAACTAGGAGTTAGCATTGTAACTATCAAAAATTCTGCCGGATAAAATTAACCACGATTTAAGTTGTAGTTAGGGCTAACTCGGCTATTGATAAACCGGTAAACCCATATTAAAATAATGAAGTTTTCCATTCTTGCAATTAATGATATGAATAAAATAAAGCACGTAGTCTTGTATTGCAAGGATTTAATTATAAGTGCAAGCTATCGATTTCGTTCCTTGCGGAACATCATCAGGCTCATCTAAAAAGGAATGATTACAATTATGTTATAATAATATGGTACGCCAGGTGCTCACAGTCTAGGGGAAACTCGAAAAGCGCAGCGAACAAAACTCGTGTACAACATATGCGGAGACTGTCACGGTGCATACTGAAGGTTATTAAATTTTGTATGAACGCCCAAGAATTACGCATGCGTGTGGAATTCTTTCATCTCGTGACATCAAATAAAATTTTCAAATAAATAAGTGTCGTCGAATTCAGTGATTTCGTTTATTATGTTGAAACCTTCGCTTATATGTTTTTTAATTTCATATATCTCATAAAGGTCCATTGTTGTTGATTTTTTGAGATTGTGTAATAGTTTCATGTTGTCTATATCTGTTTTATGATTGTTCTCTTGTAGATGTTTGTTAAATGTTGAAGATCTTTGTTGATTGTGTTCTCTGTATCTAATTTTCAAATTACGACCTGTTTGACCAATGTAATGAGCTGTACATGCAGAAGTACATGATAGTCGGTATATTCCACTTTTTTCTATTGTTGCTGTTTTGTCTTTGTTGTTTGTTAGGAATTTGGCGATTGTTGTCTTCGTCGTAGTCATAATGTTAGTGTTGTGTTTGTGTAATATACGTTTTAAATGCTTATGCAATGTTGGCTCATATGGTGTAGAAATATAGTGTGAACCAAAATATAGAGTGGACCAAAATTAAACCCGTAGTTATTGTTTTAACCTTGCATTGATAGATCCACCCTAGGTGGTGTTGTCAGCTGGATAGCACTGTCAACAAGAAAATTGCAAAATAAGTGTGGGAACTTTAATTAGGTACATATTTAGTTGCGTAGTAAATTTTAATTTTTTTTTCAATTAGTGATAAAAGCTTCGGCTGTCTTTTTGTCATATTTTTTTAATTTTTTGTTTTACCTTTTGTAAAAACTTTATTATACACTATCTCAAATTTGTAATAGATAATAATGATCTTGATCTGTTCAAGCTAAAAGGAGCAAAGTATCACAAAGAACTAAAAAATAATAAAGCACAAGACATTCTTAAACTCAACATTTTACAACATTTGAAAAGGACTGTTAAAAACTGCTTGAGATTACTGTTAGCTTTTATCACAAATATAAGCTTTATTTCTTTGGATCTAGATTTTACTGTAGGCTGATAATACCTTCTCCTTATAAACATGAAGTAACAAGGTACAGAATGCGAAGTTTACTATAAGTACCTACTTAATTTTTGTTCTGTATTCTAAAATGACTGTTTGAGCTTCTTGACACTTTACTCCGTCTCTTCCGACTTATTCAAAGCATTTAGTAAAAAAATAAATAAATTTAAAGGAAAATATATTTTTTCCCTGTGAAATCAGTTTACATTGTTCAAAATTCAGTAGGCCCTATTAAGGACGCGATACTTGCAGGCATACAAAATGAAGGCAAATGGTCCATGATAAATCGCATATAACACTTTTCGACAAAACTTACTATTTCTTGATAACCCTATGTTGTTTTCTTAAATTATTGCAACATTTTCGTTATTCCTGGAATCAATTTATAGTTTCACTTTCCGTAAAAGAAAAATTATAAATTGACTCTGCTCCCCATGTTTAAAATCGAAAACCGACCAGACATGCAAGACCGTGAAGCATTATTTTAGCTTTATTATTATTTACTTGCAAATTTATACTTACAATTTGAATACAGGAAAACATATATTATTTGCTACAAAGAATGTTTATTTGTAATGAATGTGAAACTGATGGTTGTGGTAACAGAAATATTTCACCATCTTTCAACATTTTGCGAAAAATTTAGTTCATTTTTCATTTAGTTTCCCGGGTTATCTTGTCCCCCCGGGAACATTTGCAAACTGCACCCATGGAAATGCACTGTATCTAATTATCACTCAGCAAATTTCTGGAATAGGTCTTTTAAGACGAAATTTACCGCGGGTTTTATTGCGCTAGATCAAAGGCGGACTCTGACGGGGTTTATTTGTGTTTGAGGTGCTTTTTATAGGCGGTAATCGCCGTGTGAATTCTCTGCACGGGTTCATCTGCAGCTATTATGGTGCGCGGATCGTCTCGATTTAAGTTAAGCTTGTCAATAACTTCATCGAAACGTTTACAAGAAATAATTATGAAATTGCAGGATGTTGCGAAGCATGCTGGTAAATACTTTAATCCTTTTCTTCATGGCAGGTACACGCAGACCAACAATAAATAAACTTACAACAATTTTCAATAATCTTTGGTTAGATGGGTATTAATGTTAGATTTCCTCTAATTAACGTTAGAGAAAATAAATATTTTCTGAGTAATGCCGTGCGTCAAAATTTATAATTGCTGACGTTTTGCAAACCATGTTTGTTCAAATTGCTTAGGCCACATTTTGCAAACCATGACTAGAATAACTGCAGCAGTTCTTCATAACATTCCCATGAAAAGGAATGAGGATTTTAATGACAGTGTTATTAAACAAATAATTGTTCCATAACCACAACATTAGAGCTGAGAGAAAATATTATAAAAGAATCATTTATCGCCAGACATATTAATAAAACACTTTGTTCAATTCGTTTACCATACAATCATACACGCGGATATCTTTTACAACAAAACAAATGATTTTGCGTAATCCAAATTTCCAGATAGTGTCTTCAAACGTGCAACTATTTGTGGAAACTTGTTTGTCAAATCGCCATGCAAAAACAATGATTGTGAGTGAAACTGAAAGTAGTTAAGCAACGGAATATTTCAGATAAGCATGAAGATTATTATTTTGCAAAAAGTAGCGACATAGAGGAGATAAGCATTTCTTTTCATTTGAGATCCCCCTAAATGATTTAATCACCTTTTCTTGGATAAATAACTGTGATTCTTTTAGAATAAGAAGCTGTCGAGGTATCACGCCAATTGAATAATGATGTACAGGGTCTCCCACGACGAGCTGCCATTAGAAATATATGGAGAACCAAATGGATTGAGAGATTGAAAATTTGTGGACTTATATTGTTGGACACGATCGTCTCAACTAAATATATTTTGAGTTTTCGGTTACACCGGAAATAATGTCAACTTTTATATTTCAAATGGATTTTCGCATTTTTAAAATATTCATTAACTTTTAGGTCAATTTTATGTTACATTCCCTATACCTAACATGTGTCCTTTTTGAGATATTTACTTTTTTCATTAAAAAATGACAGCTGCAGGGTTACTTTGAATTAGTTATAAATTGTCCCCTGTGACCCTCGACAAAAGTTGTCCGGCAAAATTGTTGTGAAGGTAACATATTATCGACACATCGGTAGAATTCTTCTAAAAGTTATACAGGGTGTTCAAAGTATAAAATCAAAGTTGAATTCGAGAAAAGTACTAAACGTCGATTTTTTTAAATGGTAACCCTAACATATGAATACATTTCTCAATTCTATGGAAAATTTTAGATCATCTTTGTGTAGAATGTCCTGTACCTAAAATGTATTTGTACCTACTTAAATCGATTTTTAAACATCACTGTAGAAATTGCGAACATTGCCAACGGAATACAATATCCGAACGCAGTTTTAATCGATATATCTGTTCTACTAGTTTTATTTTAATGCAGACATGGCCGATCTCGATCAAATAGAATCTCATGCAGCTAAACTATTAATTTTATATATAGTATGATAAAGTCATGTGCCTCCTGGCCACATCAGTTTTTTTTTTAATTGTCTCGCCTCCACCTTATATTCCTTCAACATTGCTCAGTACTGTCATTGTTCTTCCTATATTATAAATCAATATTATCTTTAGTATAATATACAAAAACAAAAGAGAACTGTATTGTTAAGATTTACGGTCTAGGTATGTTATTTTTAGACCACAGATTTTAAAACTCAATTTCATTAAGTTTTAGTTTAATCTGGTTCAGACATAATAACTTCGTGATCTGATTTGATCTTTCTGTCATGCTAAAGTCATTGCGATAAGGAGTTGAATAATAACAACAAGATTATCAGCTTTTGACTATATTTTGTTGATCTCACAACCTCAATATATGGATGATTCAACGATATGAGGTAGTAGCATTTCTTTTTACTTGGTAATTTTAGCTATATGCAAATTTTGCCATTTTAATAGTTAGTAGGTGCATGCTGTAAGAATTGACGAATTAATTACAATAGAAAATAGTCATTAAGTAAAACACCGTTACTAAACAAGCGCTCCTCATTGTTGCGTGACTCTCAATGACCAATCAGAGCGTTTGAAAGATTTTGGCGTCGTTAGTTACCATCATCACAATTCTCGTATGGTTATTGGTGGTGTAAAGCCAACGAGATCACAACACAAACAAAGACTACACGTGAAAAAAGAGGCAGTTATAGAAGCCCTTAGGATAAAACAGTCTTAGAAATCTCAATCAGGAGATATTAACGGTCAACTCTTGAAGATCGTCAGCACAATCTGTACGGGTGTCCTAGCATGCCCATGGACAGTATGCCAACTGCGTACGACTTCAACAACCCAACTGAAGTGATTATCTACGATTGTAAAGATGTTGACAAAAGTTCTCAGACAATTCATCAATGTAGTACACTGATGGACCAAAACAGATTATGGAGGGTATAAAGGGTGTGACCGGACCAAGGTACTTCCTATGTAAAGCCATGGGTAATAATACTCCAACCATCTTTCAGGCTGAGACGCACGCCATTGAACTATGCGTCCAAGAATGCATTCGAAGGACTCTCACTAAAGTCAAAGTGAGTATCTGCTCAGAGGGCAAGTAGTACCAAGAAATCCTTACGCCAACTGGCTAAAAACAACAGGGCCTACCTGCCGTGGGTGCCAGAGCATTCCAGAAAGGATTCGGAGTTAACAAGAAAGAATCAAAAACTTTAGCTGGGTACATTCGTGTTGCAAGCAAAAAAAATTATCGATTTGTCTGCCATACCGACAGACAGTACCTCGAGCTACGAAAGGAAGATCTAAGAATGATTCCAGGTCTCCTCATAGTACACTGTCTACTCAGCCACCAGCTACATAAAATAGCCCAGATAAATGATGATACCTGCAGATTCTGCGATAAACCACTCGAAACTTCTGGATGTAGTCACTAGACCCTACACAACAGGTACTGCCTCCTCGAAGCATCATAGATTTCATAAAAAGGGTCTCTCTCTCTAATTGCATAGGGGTAAACTACAAACAATCAAACCTGGTTGACGTAATTCGAAAGGCAGGACAGCCACCCAGCAACATAACATTAAAATAATGTTGAAAAACACGAAACTAGCTACAAGTTTAGTTAAACGCTTGCAGCACTCCGATAAAGATTCAGATAGATATATCAAATGCAAAAAATGATAGAAAACAGTTGAACAATATTTGGACGACTGTGGTTAGTAACCGTTTGAAAATCCAAACATTTCTGGCTTTTTCGATTATAATACCTGATTGTATTTCTTGCTACTGTATCACTTGATCTTGAAAAAGTCCTTTTGCCAGACATAATTGCATAAAGAAACATTAAATTTCTGTACAGCTTCTTACCCTTGAGATCTACAAGTAGCTAGTACCGTAAAGTGGGACGAGATTGATCATTTTAAACTTAATATGATGAATAACTATTCTATCTTTAGACTGAAATAAACCATATTTGGCAGGTCTTTGATACAGATGTAGTTGATGGGAAAAAAAATTAAACCAAACAATTAAGAAATAACCACAAAAATAAATATAAAGTGACTGATCAATCTCGCCCCAGATTATGGGATGTGACTGATCACCCCATTTTAACAATGGAGAATGGCTTTATATTGCTGTTGTAACAGTTTCAATTACCACAAAATCAACCAAGCCAATTTGCTGGAATTGCTGTAACTTAATATCGGGATGATATTTGTCATGCGGGATAACACACTAAAAAAAAGCGTATATACAATAACAACACTAACAAAATTTCAACTAGATGACCAAAGTATTAGAAATTTTGAAATGTTTTCTAAATTTTGGAAAATTTTCCAAATGTTGATTCATGTGTTGTCATCGGAAATCTGTGACAAAACTCGAGTAGACAAATTTAAAAATTTTGAAAGTTTGGAAAAGTTTTCCGAATTTGTAAAATTTTCCAATTTTTTTATTGATTCATGCGTTGTCACAGGAAATCTGTGCACATGCATAATTTCAAATCGATTGGACAAATTTTAAAAATGTTGAGATTTTTTTCCAAATTTTGGAAAATTTTCCAATTTTTTATTGATTCATACATTGTCATCGGAAATATGTGCACATGCAAAATTTTACCTCGATTGGACAAATTATCCAAATTTTGAAATTTTTCCTAATTTAGGAAAATGTTCCATTTTTTTTATTGATTTATGCATTGTCACCTGAAATCTGTCTACATGCAAAATTTCAACTCGATTGGACATTGACAAGTATGTAAAAAATCGATTACAAGATTTGAACGAAACACGGAAACAAACAAGTAAAATAAAATTCTTGCTTTATTTAAACCCCTGAAAATTTTTGAAATTATGTAATTACAAACATCCTTCTCATTTTATGTTGATAACCTGTAGCAATATAGCAATTCATCTATTTTATAAAATTAAATTGATCATCGACTATAAATCGGGGTGAGAACGAGTAGATCAATCTCACCCCGTTGTATTTCGAAGGTCAGTACGATCCAATAAAAACATATACGAATCTGCAGTTTGGAAAATAACCTCCCAAGGAATGAATGTACAGTTTCGTCTTAAGGAGCTCCTACACGCAGTGCCAACGTCTCGCCAACGTTGGTGATGTAACACGCTGCGCGTAGTGTGCGCATTCACTTCGCCAACATGTTGGTATTGGGCGCAAGGTATTTCTGTGTATCGTAGAAGGCTCGTAGCGTCCCGTAGAGAATTAAAAATGAACAGTGAAGACGATATCATTGCTGTTGCCGCAGCTCCCATTATTTTAAGGAGTGCATTGTTGCTTAGAATTAAAAAAAAGGACCCTCGAAAGAGTACTGTTTAATAAGGTTGTTAAATATTAAACATGTTTTTCAGTCATTAGTTATACAGTACGTTCAAAAATATTAAATACATTAAGGAATACAAATATACAGCAATACAGGAAACAAAATTATTTAGTTTTTTATATTTGCCACGTGGCATTAAAAAAATCTCATTTTTTATTTTCTTTATGTGTCAAGCAATAAATGCGGAGTAAGATGGGATAAGATCTGATACACTGAGTGGTCTATATTTTTATGCAGGGCCCTGTTAATTTGTGTCGTTTCTTTATATAAATATTTCATTTCAGTCAAATCGATGAATTCATAATTTTGATTTAAAATATAATTTATATAATAAAACTGAAATTATTTATAATAAGATACAAAGACAAAATTGAGAACCCTTACATACACAGAGTTTTAATTATATATATATATATTAAAACTCCTTGTATGTATATTATGTAGGTATTGGCATTTGCTGTCTATTAACACAACGTTCATTCCTTCAGCGTCATAAACACAAAAAATAAACAAACGTATCTATGCCGTGGGTCACCCGTTGTAACGCCTTCAATATTGTCTTCAGAATATTATTTTATTGCTTGTTAATTTATTGTAACTGTAAGGTTAATATAATGCTTATAAGAACCATAATTATTGTGAATAAATTTACAAAATATTAAAAAAAAGTTTTCATATTTTTACATTTGGGCAATCAGGCATTTGGGCAAATAATAAATCATCATTGTCCTTAAAGTACGTACAAACATAAATAATGCAGTATATATGATAAAACATAGATATATAACTAAACTTTTCATTGGTAATAGGTACAATGCTAAAACAGAATGAAATAAAGCGGACAAGGTCGACATAGTGGCGATGTGCATTGGCACAGTTGGGTCTCGCTACGCGAAGCATTCCGATGGTCAATGATGGCCCATGTTGGCACTGCGTGTGGGAGCACCTTTATACATAGTTTTGAATATAGCCCGTTAGTG
Source organism: Aphodius sticticus (assembly GCA_963966075.1). Classification (NCBI taxonomy): domain Eukaryota; kingdom Metazoa; phylum Arthropoda; class Insecta; order Coleoptera; family Scarabaeidae; genus Aphodius; species Aphodius sticticus. The sequence goes on from OZ014510.1 coordinate 23,142,589, forward strand.
GTCCAGTAACTAAAAGTTGTAAGTGGAACGAGTTGATCAATCTCATCCCGTTGTATTTTGAAGGTCAGTACGATCCATATATATTAACCTTCTCAAGGAATGAATGTACATAGTTTTGAATATAGCCCTTTAGTGGCTAAAACTAAAAGTTTGAGGCGTATATAAATTGGCTATTTTTTCATGGTTTATTTTCAGTCACAAAAAATGACACCTCCTATCTGCGTGCGGTTCAATGATGTACCGATTCAAAACAACATATATTAGCACAATCAAACGGCTGAAAATTGCGGTTTAAGGTGTTAAAATGGAGCGAAGATTTTAAATTTGTTTAGGAATACAACGAGTGATCAATCTCACCCCGTGATGTCAATCTCACCCCGTTTTATGGTATTCCCAGAGGCGGATTTCCCATAAGGAACGTGCCTAGGGGCGCGCAAAGGAAACGGGCGCAATCGGAAGTATTCCCGAGCATCAAAAAAAGCCGACTTAAGCAACGTGGGGCGGCGAAACTTAGAAGAATAATTGCGGCGAATAATAATTAATAACATTTTAATGATTTTTTTACTGAGATTAAACCTCGGCCCTTTTTTTATGCACACCAAATTTTATAAGAATTCATCTAAAACTTACAAAGTTAAAGAATTTTGTCCCCAAAAGGTCATTTTTGCCCCACTGTGCGTCGCGGGCGCTGACAATACGCGTATGCAAATGATAGTAAAGAAATAAGCGAAAAGAAAAAAGTGGTGCTGAACTTAAAAAATCTGATGTGGCCAGGCACATGACTTTATCATACTATATACAAAATTAATTTTTTAGCTGCATGAGATTCTATTTGATCGAGATCGGCCATGTCTGCATTAAAATAAAACTAGTAGAACTAGACACATATGTCTAATAAAGCTGCGTTCGGATATTGTACTCCGTTGACATCGGGTACACCGTCAAAATGATACGTGTGATTGGGTGTGAAAACTGTAACGGTGTGCAATATCCGAACGCAGCCTATATTGACAGTAGTATTTTCAAAACATTAGCGTTTGACACTAGCTACTGTCATTAGAATAAAAAAATCTGACATATCCTGGCTACTAGTTTTAAAGCAGTACGACCGATCTCGATGAAATAGAATTTGCTCATGCAGCTAAACTATAAATTCTACCAAAAAATTTCATATACATAAATTATAGAAAATTTCCTCTCCTTTAATTTATTATTTAACTATTTTGACGATATTACACAAATAGCGGCTCATTTACAAAATCTTCGAAAAATGCTAAGAGTAAACCACCAGTTCCTTTGGACCCTTTTCAACAGAAAGCTTTTCAGCTCTAAGTTTGGTTATGAAACTTCTAAATATGAAGTTTTGTCCCGATACCTTTAGTAGTTTCTCCGGAATCGTCGCCACAAAAAACGGGTACACACACACATACACACACACACACACACACACACACAGACATTTTTTTGAACCTTGGTCAAAAATGTTCAGGGGACTCAAAAAGACATATTTCCGCTAAAATCTCAAAAAATTTTTTTGGCATGATTACAATACTTTACATACTGCGTATGATAAAGTAAAAATTAGCGGAAGCAAAACAAGAGCGAGAATATAGATTTTTGAAACAATTCGATAAAGATTTTCTATTTGCATAATTTAAGGTCATGGGAGGGGCGCTCGGACAAATAGTGCCTAGAGGCGCATCGGCCGTTAAATCCGCCACTGGGTATTCCAAAAGGAGAAGATATGATCTGATCTTCCAAAAAACAAAAGATAGCCCACAAATTTTATTTGCTCACTATGTAGGTACTTCTTTCCAATTTCACCAGTTCGTTTAGTACAAAACGGTGCAAGTTAATTTCTGGATGATTTGTTAAATCGTTTGTATAACCAACATGCCCCAGAAACCTTTTGTATTTTGAATCCATTCCTGGTTTTCTGTGTAATAATCTAACAATGACGGCTATGTCAACCATTTCGTACCGTGTTTAGTAAAGCAGGCGTCAAAGAGGGCTGTGTTCGTGACTTGACATTTTGAACACAATGAAGCGTGTTCGAGGCAGGCAGCAACAGCCGCCCCACCTATACCGGCCGGGGCCATCGCTTGCGTGCAATTAGTGCTTAGTACGCATAATTAACTTGCGGCACGCTGGATTACTTTCGAAAGAGTTGCCTTTTTTTCAACAAGAGAGGACAGGATTTCCTGGACGCACGGTTCTCGGACGTCTCTATAGCCGAGCTCGAAACAATATGTCACGATTAATTGTCGAAACTGGAATCGTGACTAATTACACAGCGCGCGGCCACATCTTTTTTGAGTAATTTGAATTGCTTTGATGCCATGCGGTGAAATTGTATATGTAATTAATTGTGTAATAATTTGGTTGATAATATAATGTGCCCAAAATAAGTACTGTGACAAAACTGTTGTTAGAAGAAGGCGTAGCTGAAGGTTTTGCATTCATTCCTTAATGTGGATTTTTGTATGATGATTTGTGTAAATTAGTGCACAATGTAATTTTCAGTTTGCACAAGCTTGTTGTTAGCCCGCGTGATGCTTATCAAGATGTTAAAACTTTAGAACATACCATAGTTACACCCGTACGCAATTGTTTCTAACGTTTCGACGACTATTACCTGGTGTTTCATTGGAGATGTGTCACGTTCTAACCTACTTTTTACTTTATCATACGTAGTATGTAAAGTATTGTAAAAAAAATTGAAAAACGGAAGTAGGTCTTTTTGGGTCCCCTGAACATTTTTGACCAAGGTACAAAAAAATATCTGTGTACCCGTTTTTTGTAGCGACGATTCCGGAGAAACTATTAAAGGTATCCGGACAAAACTTCATATTTAGAAGTTTCATGACCAAACTTAGAGCTGAAAAGCTTTCTGTTGAAAAGGGTCCAAAGGAACTGGAGGTTTAGTCTTAGCATTTTTGAAAAATTTTGCAAATAAGCCGGCATTTCTGGAATTTCGTCGAAATAGTTAAATAATGAATTAAAGTAGAGGAAATTCCGAATAATTTATGACTATGAAATTTTTTGGTACAATCAATAGTTTAGCTGCATGAGCAAATTCTATTTCATCGAGATCGGTCGTACTGCATTAAAACTAGTAGCCAGGATATGTCAGATATTTTGATTTTAATGACAGTAGGTAGTGTCAAACGCTAATGTTTTGACAATACCTACTGTCAATATAAGCTGCGTTCGGATAATGTACACCGTTTCACTTTTGACACCCAATATTCAATAACACGTAAGTGTCATTTGGACGGTGTACCCGGTGTCAACTGAGTACAATATCCGAACGAAGCTTTAATCGACATATCTGTCTAGTTCTGCTAGTTTTATTTTAATGCAGACATAGCCGATCTCGATCAAATAGAATCTCCTGCAGCTAAACTATTAATTTTTTATATAGTATGTTAAGTCATGTGCCTGGCCACATCTGATTTTTATAATTTATTTTTGTCTTTTTATTGAGAGATCAATTGGCTGATTGCAAGAGTGTAAAGATGTCTTCAGTGTATGGCGAAATTGTTCACTATTAATATGATGCAATAAAGGCTTTATGGAAGGCTTTTCTTCACAAATAATCTCCTTTTGGGAATTCCATACCAGTTATCATCACAATGTTTCTAAAGTTTTCACGACCCTTTCCAGTTGTTTCGTTAGAGATGTTCCATCCACGTTTTAACCTTAATAAATAAGTCTGATTAATAAATAAGCAAACCAGCCTAGTGTGTCAAAAAATCCTGTCTCAGTCTTTGGCGTTTTTGAGCACCTGAACATGTATTCTATTCCTTGGCCCTTATATTTCCCATGTTTCTGTTTTAGAAGTAAATAAAACGTTAAAAAGAATAAATGAAATAACTTGTCTTCTTGCAGGCATACTTCTAGTAACTGTTAAAATGATAAAATGTAGAAATATGCTGAAAAAACTTATTTGCTTTGGACGAAATCATAAAAAATGACTTTATCATGGAATACTTATACATTTTTAAAGCATAGGCATTGTATTAAATGATGTAAGGTGTAAATAAAGAAGGCGATAATTTCTACAACTTTGGGTTATAACCGTATTAACTTTGTTTTTTAAACGTATTTGGCAAATTTTTTCTGTAAAATTTAGTTTCTCAGGATTCATGAACATTCTAAGAAAATTTTCGAGAGAAACACACTGTTGAAAATCGTAAATATCGATTTTGTGAAGAGACAGTGAACATTTCGTGCGTTTGCATATATTTCAGCGGTGGTTCCAATGGTAATTCCCATCACCAATAATATTTTCAAAACAGATGATAATCGTTTATTGAAGATGGAGACAGCCAAAAAACTGGCAATGTCAGTTGTTTCTAACCCTGAATAAATATGTTTAGGAGCAATAGTCAAAATCACTGAATTTAGTGATTCATTGTTATTCTGCGTATTCGCTCCTAAACAACTTTCCAATAAATCCTCTGATGTCAGTTCTTCGTAAATGGGGTTTATTAGTGCTAACACTAACACAGTTTTTCATCAGGTTCTGCTTTACGCCACTTACACCAACTGGTTTGTCCAGGAGGACAGAATTAATGTTGAGGATTTCAACTAAAATGCTTGAATGATGCCCACACGGCGTTCTGCATTGCCTGAACTGAATTAGAATGCCTACGAATTGCCAAACCGTAGTTAGTCGTCAAAACTCGGGTCACTTTATCAGTCAGTTTTCCAACACCTTTACCACCAATGCCCTCATTTTTCTTTTTTATATTCCGCAGTCTGGTACCCATTCTTTTCTCAACATGTCCAACGCAACATGTCTCTTTTACAATGATTTCCTCGCCATATGGTGGAACATCAAAAATGTCCTTAAAGGTCTTTCTGTCGCTGTCTTCAATATACGTGGTATATCGAACCTTGTGCTCCTCTTCCGACCTGGTAAACATATCTTTTACAGCATCGATCTCCATTTTACTAGAAGTACCTACCTAGTTTGCGGTGCACACGTCTTCATGTTCCTCGTACCACTCATTATATTGGATACATCCGATAGATTTCTTTAAGCTAAATACGAATCCGGGCTAAATAGATTTAGTTAGGTTTTAAACAAAATGTAAGAAAACGTAATTTTTTGATATTTGCTAATTTATGGCACCTTAACCCAACACTCTAAAGCAGGGGTCATCGACTTATTTTATCAAACCTTTTACTGACAACGTTAATACGTCAAAAATATTTATATACAGTGAGCGCGTAAAGTGGAAACATGAGAAAATTTGAAACGGATTCTTGTTATAGTCCTCGAACACGTTGATTTTCTGTGTAAACTTCAATGTTCAACCGATTAATTGTTAGTTTGTTACTGATTACTACATTACTAGTTACAGTATATTTTTTAGTTGACTTAAATCATAGCAGACATTTTGTATAGCCTCGCATAAGAAAATTTTCGAGAAAAGGACAATTGAAAATTGTAAAGTATTGATAGCTCTGGGGAACATGGATTATCTGAATAGAATACGAAAATGCGTTTTAGTTAGAATTATATGCCCTGAATACTCACACTCAAAAATTTCATTGGCCTAAGGTTATCGCAAAAACTGAGGTCAAAATGTCAAAACGCGCGTTTGGCAATTTTTGCAAAATTTATGCTAGCTGAACCGAATATCAATATCCTCGAAACTTCAAAAAAATCTTTCATAGCAAACGTTCAACATTGTACTTTGACCTGAAAAGCTGAACGTTTGGTCACAAATGTTTTTGAAATATTTACAGCAATTCTTTAAAAGGTGTGCGGGCGCTTATAATTTTTGGTGATTTCATTTGAACTTATTTGCTAGCAAAAGTCTGTCCTTATAGAAAACAGCCGCATTAGTAACAAATCAGTATTAACCTCAGGACTGCAGAAATTTTGTGAATTTTGTTCTTATATATTCTTTGTAGAAATAGATACTATTAAATAACTATGTCTAAATGTCTAGCTTTACGAAAGAAGAACGATCTTTTCGTCTGATTTTGACTGAATTCTTTATCGTAATAATTATTTCAACGCGACGAAAAACATCGAAAGACTCAGTTCTGAGATCAACACTATTAAATGTAAACCAGACTAAACTAGCAAGCGAGCGCGAATCAATTAATTAGTTGTAAATCTAATCGTACAAAAATACATTAATTACTTCACCAAAGATAAAGTCTAATGATAACAAGTATTACCCATGAAAAATAAAATGTCTAGAATATAGATTAAACTTTGTTGAGGAAGATTTGGTTGATGATATTTTCATACAAGTATTACTTATAAGTTATAAGAACGGCAACTTCGGTTTTTGACATAAAACTCTCGATGAATCGTATTAAATCATGTTTTATTTTTCTAACCTTACTAAACCTTTGAATAAATTGCTATGTTTACAATTTAATTTATTTAAAATAAATGATATATGTTAAACTAAATATTATTATCATAAACTACCCGTATAAATATTTCCTCCAAAAACTTCACGGTTTGCCCACCCTATAGTTTCCCATCTCATTGGAATACAAATGACCATAATTATCATGTCAACATGCCATGTCCAGAAGAAGAAATGTTCGAGTATCCGACCCATAGATTTCGATTGTGGTGGGTATCCGACATAATGAGATTGTATGCAGATGTAAATTTTTCCGTTGCGTGAATTCATGCCCCTACCTACCTGATTCGTATCTACTAATATATTACGAAATTGGATAACGCGGTACCTGGACAGTTCATATATCATAAAAATAAATAGGCCTGCACAGTGCACGGTATCTATCTATAAATACATTGTTTGCGATAACTTTTGTACTAAGCCTAGTTAACAAAACACGTAGGTATGTGTGTATTTTTTTTAATACGCTTGTATACAGCTGAGATATACATCAGTGTTATTTTATATGACAGTGGTAAATTAATTCCGTACAAAATTATATGCGAAATAGGATAAGAAAAAGGGGCGAACAACCAACAAGTTTTTTGAAGATAATCGATTCAATTTCAGTGAAATTATGACGATTTATACGCAAACGAGAGAAAAGTATTATCTTTTGACGTTAACAGCTACAAAATTCATCCCTTATACAACATCACTAAGGAAAATGTATACGTGATAATCAATATATTACGACCAATACATTAATACCTATATCTACAGAAATTAAGTTCTCACCTAGTTCACATAAAATCTTGCAACATCCATATTTATTTAGAAAACAACTGAAATGTCTTAGAAACTATACAGAAAATATTTTTTGTTTTTAGGAAACACATCCTTTTGAATTTATTCTTTTAGATGTCTTAAGGGTAGGTATATTCACCAACCCATCGAATAACAACTTGAATCTTTGAACTTTGGTAAGGATTTAGTACTCAATTGACACACTCAAAAAACACCAACCCCAAATTGGTTCCTCAAAGCAACACACTGTTCTATGGGGAGGAAGATTTCCTTTCCCAATTTAAATAATTTATGCTAACCCGGTGTCAAATTTTGGCCATATTTTCCTCAATTATACCTTTGAACATGATCCTCATAGCTAACCATGCCACTATACCTCATATGAACTCCCTTTTCCATGAGGGTAAAATTTCACCTACGATGTTTGATTATAAATAAAACAATGAAGGCCTCTTTGTTGCAAAATAAATTTATTGTATACTTCAGATTAGTTTCGCCATTACTGGCATCATCAGTGAAATAGTCGAATTATTCGAGAACAACCAAACGGCCATTGTATTGCCATGGTCAAATTATCAGCGAAAATCAAATAGTAGGAGGCTAGTGGCAAGAAAATATTTATAACCACTCAATCAACATGTGGTATAGGGTGAAGTTAGGCAATGATGATTATGGACAGGACAGGTGAATTTGGACGCTGGAGGATAACAAATTAAAATTACTTACACTAAAGTATAGACGGTACAGGACGAGCAAGCGACGGTCGGTGGAAGCAGGAGTTTAATTATAACACTAATGTCTATTAATTCAGCAGGAATATTATTTTTTAAACTTAAACATAATACCTATACAGGGTGCCTCACGGAACTGGTACATTAGAAGTTTCTCATGTTCTGCTATTACGGGAAACTTGAAATTTTGGAATTAGAATTTACTCGATCTGAGCTCTTCAGCTAAAATATTCTCAAGTTAACTGTCACGTCCGGTCACCGGGAGTCGGTATCAACTTTGCTATTTTAAACGGAATGATATAATTTTTATTCTATTTTTGGTTTCTACGTATCAAAATACATCATTTTTGATAATGTTTCCCTATACCTAAATATCACCATTTTTGAGTTTTTTTGATTTTACTAATTTTTTGGTGATTTTTGCGGTTACGTTTAAAATTGGTTATTATTGAAACTAGGCGTTTCATTATTGGTGGTCTAAAACTAGAAACATAACCAAATAAGACGATGTTCAGTTCATCATGATATCGTATCCCGGGTGTTCAAAATTTACAAACAGGCTAGTGAACAGCACAGCTATCAAACTCACAATTAAGTTATTGCTGCAATTCATATTATGCTGAACTGAGTTCTTTCTTGCCGACCTGCTACATAGTATTCTACCACACCGACTTTCCAAAATTGTTCTAGTTTTTACCATATATTTTTGCTGTTAACCTAAAATACCATGTGACAGGCCGCACGCGGTGTTTTGTCTCGTTAAATTTTAATTATTGTTCTTTTAATACAAATGACTGTGGCTAGAGTGTGCTTAAGAAACAACTGACCGTTGATGTTCTCCCTTAATAGTTTCCAAAAACACTGTACGTAATTTTTAGTCACTTATACATGGACAACTTTTTCTTTGTGTGTTTTACTATTTTTATTATATTGATTATTGTCTTCGATTTTGTAGAATTAACCCGTTCTGATGAAGCTTTGCCAATAAAAAGCGAAACGTTAACGGATGAACCAAGTGTTTCATTGATTTTACTCAGACCGTTCCCGAAATATTCTTTGTTTTGAGTGCCAACAAGCGTCGGTCGATACTTCTTGCTAAACAAAATTTACACAATAATTGAATTTTCAAACGTAAAAAAATAGTATATTATTTGACGAGCACATAACTAAGGATATAAACATGCGAGCGATTTATATCAGTTGTGTGCGAGGCGAATGCGACGTTTTATCTACGACTCATAAATTCCATTTTAAATCAAATCTTTTAAATGAATTTGTCAATGGTGGCGAGGCGACATGTCAAATAAGTGTTCTCCACGTAGGTTTAGACTGACATTGACAGTACGTTCGATTTGATGACAGTTCCTTCAAATAATGAAGTCATTATTTGAACGAACTGTCATTATTATACAACGCTAGTGTCATTATAATCATTGGCGCGTATCACGATGGGGATTATATAGTAGTGCAATGAACTTATTATATGTGAGTCGTAGATAAACATTTTTTTCAATTGGAACACCCAGTATACCCATACGCCATTAGATAGGACATTATTCCCTATCAATCAATATTAGGGTTCCCCATATCTATCTTTAATAGTTTTTGAGATATTGTCAGTATAAAAGAATGCAAACTAAATACAAAGGGATTTATTCCTCATTTAAAGGAATGTAACAACTTTTGAACAGCAGGAAAACAGAAAAATATTGAAAAGGATTGTTAAAACTAAAATAATATATTTGGGATATGTAACTTAAATTAAAACTTAGTTATGTTGTTCGAGAACGGGCTGGCTGCCCGTTCTGCTCCAAACATTTTAAAACTCTTCGCTGTACTTCTGTCATCGTCGTTCTTCGGATTTCTTGTCGCTGAAGTCCATTAATGGCAGCTACTACTCTGTTAGTCAATTATTCTCGAGTATTAACTAGTGTGGAATAGACCTGACTTTTCACATGGCCCCAGAAATAAAAGTCTAATGGTGTTAAATCTGGTGAGTTTGGTGGACACCGCCAGGGTCCCCTATTTTCGAACCACCTATCGTCAAACATCTGATTAAGTTAAATGGATACCACATGCGAAGAATGTGTTGGTGCACGTACATTTGATAAAAGCAGTCGCGTAAAATATTGAGGGGAAGAGTTTCGCAAAAATTGTTCACACATCCACGCTAAATTTCTAAATATCTATCACTATTTAAATTTTTGTTGTAATAATCGCATCTATCATCATTTCGTCCCCCATTATTAAATGGGAGGATTCAAAATGGATTTATAGAAAAAGTGACAATATCTCAAAAACTATTAAAGATAGATATAGGGAACCCTAATATTGATTGATAGGGAATAAGATTTCTTATCGAATGGCGTATCGGTATACACGGTGTTCCATTTGAAAGAATGAGTTTTTTACGTTACAAAATTCAATTATTGTGTTGTAAATTTTGAACAGCCTGTATATCATGATGAACTAAACATCGTCTATGTTCCTAGTTTTGGACCACCAGTCACGAAACTTCTAGTTTCAATAATAACCGAGATATTCAATTTTAAACGCAACCCCGTAAATCACCAAAATATTAGTAAAATCAAAAAAACTCAAAAATGGTGATATTTAGGTATAGTGAAACCTTATTAAAAATGAAGTATTTTGATACGTAGAAACCAAAAATAAAATTAAAATTATATCATTCTATTTAAAATAACAAAGTTGATATCGACTTCCGGTGACTTCCGGACGAGACAGTTAACTTCAGAATATTTTAAGCTGAAGAGATCAGATCGAGTAAATTCTAATTCCACAATTTCAAGTTTCCAGAAATAGTAGAACATGAGAAACTTCTAGTGTACCAGTTCCGTGACACACCCTGTATAATATTATGTATAGTCAAGGAAAAACTAAAAAATTATCCAACAAATTTTAATCTGATTTCTCTCATAATATTTTGTGTGTAAGAAAATGGCGCATCAAACTTTTTGTTAAAATATTCCGTTTATTTTATTATAGTACTTTTTTATTTAATATATACGTAATATATATGTAAATTGTATTGTATGTACATATAGTGATAAAAAGTTTACATTTTAATTCATCCGACTCAAAAAATACCCAACAAATTTTGGTCATACTTTCCTACATGCACTCTTTGGGTTCCAAGGGAATAGATACGAGAAAGTAAAACAGAAAAATCAAAATGTTGGATAGATTTTTAGTTCCTATATTTCCACAAATAATGTAGGAATTACACTTTCATTATCTTTGGCTGTACAATATGTACGGTCGCTGAACAATAATATAATCAGATTGTACCAAAATTTATTGATCTGGTTGTGTAAATATTTTGAATATTCCCTAAAATGCAAAGAATATCTGGGTGAAAGAATTAATGCACCTATCCATTCTACATTATTTTTTTCCGCGAGTGCACATTGGGCAACAAACCTCTTAAGGAACGTACGACGCATTTATATTATTACATAATAGCAATATTGACTGCTGTTAATGCAAAACAAGCTTACAAACGATTAATCAGATAAGCCATGATTAAACAATAACATTTTTCTTCTCCACCGCAAAAACAAGCTATAAATAGTAAGAAATAAGAAACAAAATCAATTTGGATGATAATTCGGTCGTTCTAGAATTACGTGTTTTGAACAGTCGACAATTCGTCTACCGATGTGTTTAAGATAAACAAGATAAGCTAAACTGAGTTCATGTCACTCACACAAGTATCTGATGTTAATTAAACATGTTATTTGCCAGATCTGGTGATACGATTGTTCATATTTTGCTCAAATTGGAAAACAACTTTAACATCTCGTTTTGGTATCATTTTAAAACTTCATAAATTTTAATGATAATATAATTTCTATTTACCGACCCTATATGTTTATTGTTTATTTGACATAACGTAAGGGTGTGTTATTCAATAAAACCGTTCATAATATTGTATTATTTTATTGTAATTGTGATTCTGTTATAGATTATTTGTTATAATGTCGTTATAATCTAACATAAGCAGCGGGATTAGTTCTGTATGCCTATTAACAATGTCTATCTCTAGCTTTCGTTACTTCGGAATAATTACAGCGTAAATAAATTCGAATAAAACCTTTGGAAATATATTTCTTAGTTTATGAAATGTGTACAATATTTGATCATTTAAAAATGCATAGATTAAAAGACAAAAAGGTTTCCCAAGAAGGTTTTCAGATTGGTGATGAAAATGTAGATATTACACAAAATGAGCACAAAAGTAATGGTAATTATGGTAATTCATCGTCGATATTGAGATTTTTTATATCGCTATTATTAGCGATATTACTTCTCTTTTTTTTTAGATTTCAAAAGTTCAACAGTTTTTCGAAATCTTATGCCATATGGTTTTTTTTTCATCAAGTTCGCGGTTTATGTAAACTTAAGATATTAGACTCCATAGGAATATCGAATTGCTTATGTCTTATTCATAAACAGAGATATTTAAAATGCATTTTTATATTTATTGAGTTGGCCATGTTATGCCTGTCATTTAATATTTAATTGTTTCTGTTCAAATTATTATTAATTTGAAACTTTAAAAACATTTCGAAGTATTTCCTATTGGTCTAACTTAAATTTATCTTGGATGTTGACGTTTTCAACTTCACGCACTGCACTTTGTCCTGATATGGTCACCTAACGCTCATATAACACTGTGCTGTGCTTTTGTAACATAGCTTCACCAATTCAAAAGTTTAGTTAGTTGTTTTCAGTCTTTACATTAACTCACTATTGCCAAGGAGCTGTTGCCTCGACATTCGTGTGCTGAAGACGTTTATTCTGGTGATACTCTGCAAATTTTCAAATTTCGTTGGTTACTAATTCCATCTCTAGATCCCTGTAGTGTTTTGCCGTGTTCGAGTTAGGTACAGTGGTGTTATCTATTTGCAATGAAACGTATTATTGTATTCGCTTGTTGTTAAAATGTATGTAAACGGATATGTTTTTGTCAATGCAATTAGCAATCGTTGCATCCAATCACTAAAGTTGTTGACACAATTCTGCAGTTTTAGTGTTGCCATGATAGCAGGTGCATTAGCAAACATGACAACGGTAACACCATCTGGTTGCGGAAGATCAAATGTGTGAGCCAAAAACACTAGCTTGTGGTAATCCAGCTTTAATGCTTTTGAGAATTAAGTACTGATTATCTTGTTGTATACGGTAGTATCTGTTAGAAAAATATGGTTTTAATAGATGGCTATACTCAAAAGGCAGTAGCTGTTCTAACTTATATGGTGAGCGCGTAAAGTATGGAAACATGAAAAAATCTCTGAAACGGTTTGTTGTTTGAAAGAATCCTCGGACTTTTAACTATCAAAATATACATATTTACATTAATGTTAATTTCCGACCTACAATTGTTTTCGACTTATGACGTCATCGACACTCTTTTTACGGAAACTTCATTAAAAAAAATTTTTACTGCTATTGATAGATCAGTTAATTGTCTTAATGGTGATGCAGAAAATTTATCGCCTTACAACAGAAAATTTTTGACAAAAGAAGTTGAAAATCATGGAAATAATGGTAATTTTTGTTTGTTTATGGATAGCAAATAGGTGTTTTTGATTGATTTATTTGCGCTGAATGCGAATCTGACTCAAAATTTCCATATCACGCCAGATTATTGCGTTGTTTTAGGTTTCTTTCATGGAGCCGTCTACACCCCACTTAAAGAATCGCTGTAAAATCATTTGGGAGCAAACTTTTGAAATTTCAGGTAAAAGTGCAAATATTAAGGTTTACTATGAGACATTTTGAGGTTTATAGGACAATGGGTTCAGCTGGTATAAATTTGTAAAAATTGCCAAAATAGGATTTTTTTAAACTTTGGTCCCACTTTCTTCGAAAAAACATGAAGAGCCCAGATTGGTTTTCAGGACGATTAATTCTACTTAAAACGCAATTTCATATTCAATTCACAAAATACGTAAAGTTATCATATCGCACGTTATATTTTACAATTTTCAACTGTCTTTTGCTAAAAAATTTTCTGATGGAAGGTCATAAAATATTTCTGATATTGACCATTTAGACAATTAAATGATCTAATGATCCGAAATCAGTAAGCCAAAAATGGGGTTGCTATCTCAAAAAAAGGTTGATGACGTCATAACTTAGCAGCAGTTGATCGTCGGAAATTGAACTTTTCACAGAAATGTGTGTTTTAATAATAAAAAATCGACGTGTTCGAGAATTTTTAAGAATAAACAAACCTTCTCATAGACTTTCTCATGTTTCCAAATTTTACGCGCTCACAGTATATTAGGCCGTCGTGCACACAGAAAAGTGGTTATTTGGAACGAGAAAACATAATTTCTTGAATTTATTTACTAGATTCAAATGCATATTTACTTGGATGTAGAAAGTTAGGTATATACAAGAAATGCCACATACCTACTCAATATAAGTAAAATAATTTTTCAGATAAATGCTGTCAACAAATAAATTCTTTCTTTATAAGCACCAATATTGTATTGAAAGAAGTAATTCAATTTTTCGTCCCAAAAATGTTAATTTTCAAACGAAGTAATAGTAAATCCATCCAAGGGCCTCGTTACTTGATCCAAGAAAATATAAGACATTTAATATAAGTAAGTATTGTTTACTGAATAAAAACCCACCAATTATTTAACTGACGTGATTCTCACTTCTTTCAAGTAATCCCTTTCTCTGGAATAAATATGCGCACCGTGATTTTGTCAAGACTTGCGCGTGGTTCTGGCGCCACGCTGGGGCCTAACCTAGTACGCAAAACAATAACGAACTACCCGTACGGGGATGTGGCTTGTTATTTATTGGAGATGTGTAGTGTGATTTATAGTGTACAATAAACGTTTCAACATATTTAGATTTGATAGAACTTTTAGAAAAAAAAGCCCATTTTTGTTAGGGTGCATCGAAAAAAATGTTTCTTTCGAAATAAAAAATTTCAAGTTGATAAAATGTCGTCCCTATGGACCCACATATACCACAAAAAATTTGGCACAATTGAAAAATATTAAGGTCTCACGTAGGAGGCCTAAAGTTTATAATTTTCGTTAACAATTCGGTTTTGTACTTTATCATACGTAGTATGTAAAGTATTGTAATCGTGCCAAAAAAATTTTTGGGTCCCCTGAACATTTTTGACCAAGGTACAAAAAAATTTCTGTGTGTGTGGATGGGTGTGTGCGTGTGTGCGTGTGTACCCGTTTTTTTGTGGCGATGATTCCGGAGCAACTACACACAGAAAAGTGATTATTTGGATCGAGAAAACATAATTTCTTGAATTTATTTATTAGATTCAAATGCATATTTACTTGGATTTAGAAGGTTAGGTATATACTAGAAATGCCTCATACTCAATCTAAGTGAAATAATTTATCAGATAAATGCTGTCGACAAATAAATTCTTTCTTTATAAGAACCAATTGTATTGAAAGAGTAATTGAATTTTTCGTCCCAAAAATGTCAATATCTCCAACGAAGTAATAGTATATCCATCCAAGTGCGTAGTTACTTGATCCAAGTAAATATAAGACATTTAATATAAGTAAGTATTGTTTACTGAATAAAAACCCACCAATTATTTAACCCTTTCTCCCTTTCTCTGGAATAAATATGCGCACCGTGATTTTGTCAAGACTTGCGCGTGGTTCTGGCGCCACGCTGGGGCCTAACCTAGTACGCAAAACAATAACGAACTACCCGTACGGGGACGTGGCTTGTTATTTATTGGAGATGTGTTGTGTGATTTATAGTGTACAATAAACGTTTCAACACGGAATAGTTTGATGTAACGCACGCAACAGTTTAGAACGAGTAAGTAAATATAACATACCTATCTTGTTAATTAGCAATAGAAAACGTATTTGTGCCAAATCTTTAAAATTCTTACATTAAGTAGCTAAAAATATTTACCGGGAATAAAAATATACACTTCATTGAAGACTGTTTACTTACTTCACCAGAGTAACCGCTTTCTTAAATCTAGTAATTATTCCAAGAAATAAAATTTCTTGGTTGAAGTCAATAATCTCTCGCGTATATACGAACCTACCAACTACTTCAGCCAAGTAATTCTCTCTTCGTTCGAGAGATCACTTTTCTGTGTGTGCCGAACTTTGCCACATACAGGACTATAGAGGAGGACGCCATTTTCCTTTTGTTCTTTTAAAGACTTCGTATCATCAAAACTTCTACGGGCCTGACCGAACGTCAAATATTTGTTTCTGAGTCCAAACTGATGAGCTGGTATAATGTTTCTAAGATTGGCCTCAGTCGTTTTACTAGTAATGTTTAAATATTATTGACAATGTGGGCAATTAATGTATTAGCCTGCAGGCCTGTAGGCATTTCCGATTTGGTAGTTTCCTGGCTTGTGGATCATCACTACCTACGCAGTTTTCCAAACGGTTGGCACATATTTAAGCCTAAATGCACAATTGCATAGGTTAGTAATCATAATTATGGCTTTTTGAGAATCACTCGAATGAAAATGGTTTCGACTGATGGAAAACTACTTCGGATTTTCACACGCTGAAATTCATTTATGATTCAGTTTTGCCTTGGCCACCTCAAGGGTGGCAAAAAGTAGCTTAGATAAAAATTATAAGCAAGTAGTACAAGTCATTTTAATTAAAATAAGTAGGTTATGTTGTGTTCATGACATTTTTCGGAGCCGCATTTAATAAAAGTTTTTCAGAAACATTTTATTTGGTTTTAAAAGATTCTAAATTTTTCTCTTCTATGATGCATGACGTGACCTTTGCTTGACCTTTGCTGTTTTAAACGTCTTCCAATTATCTCTATTGCTCTGCAGCTTCCAAATGGTACGCTTCCGGAAATTTTTCCCTCATCAAAAGTCCGTTTACTGTGACTACCTGTACACCCATCACCTTCACTTGTACACCCTTGTACACTTTTTTGTTTTGCTTGATGCTTTATCATTGAATTTATATTAGGAACTAGGACTTTTTCTTATCTACCTATTTACTTTTTATTAATATTAAGAAAGTTTTCCATATAGGTATAGCCATTTTTTGACACGTCGTATATCTTCTTTAATCACCACTTTATTTCAGATTTCTTATAGCCAATCAAAAGTAGCACATTCTTTATGGGTTTCAGTCAATTCAGTCAATTCGGTCAATTCATTTACGACAAAAAAATTGTTTGCAGAACAGTGTTGTCAGACTTGTCGAGCATACTCTCTGTACCTGGCCAAGGATTGCGGGTACTTACTATTGCTTAAGAAAAACAATTTTATAATCGATCAATACCCCACTATCCATATACAGATAAGATATGATAAAACAATAACAATTTTACTTTTCTCAACGAAAACAACCTATAAATAGCAGGAGGCAATAAACAAAATCGAAATGGACGGGATAGCGCCCATTCTAGAACTATATTTCTTGAAGAGACTATCTGTCTACCGATGTGCATACAAATTCAGATAAGGGGGCTCGCTCGAAGCCGCTCTCTTTCCTATTTGCCGTGGATAAAAGGTGTTCAAAAACGCTTATCCAAACATGTTATTCTATCATCGCGTATCGCCTTAGTATGCGAGAAATTACAGATAAAGCCCGGCCTTGAGTTTCGTATTGTATTCCCACAAATGTTGCATTGAGGCGACTTGAAGAAATGTAAATATGCTAAAACGTTTGATAAATGCGTGGCGTGACACTCACGGCAATTGTATTTGTTTAATGCAAATAGAGGCGCACAAATGTGTTTTCATGGATATTTTATTCCAGATGGCGCCCTAATACGTGCTCTATGGCATTTTTATCGCACTTGGTTTGTTTACCATGCATATCATGGATACATTCTATAAGAGAACGCCATAGCAACTAACACCTCATTTGTTACATTTTCAGATAAACTAATTATGTAATACCTTTTTAGTAGTTTTTACCATAACCTCAGGAGTCAGTAACAACATGGAATTATCTGGTGTATGTTCTAAAATGGTATTGTGAAAGGGCGTTTCTTTTTTTGTAAAAGAGAATATAATACCTACCAAATTTTCAGGTATACTCAAAACGTACTCATAACCATCAAATCAGTAGTTTTTATAATATTTAAGTGCCTTAAAGTCCCACAACAGCTTTCAATTAATTATCATTATTATGGCCAGCGTCTGCGGAACGTCTTTGTTCGCTGCCAGCATTGTACCGCGGACTGAGAGAAACCTTAATGTGGATGCAGGCCGTCGGATCAGTCTGACTCATACCCATCAGATATTTTTAAAAATGGTAAATCGTGTTCCTTTATTTGGAGAATACAACTTTTCATAAAAAAATCGTTAATGAAAAACTCTGATCCTTAGCTATTCTTCGGAAAATATGTAGTAAAGTAAAGCATGGGATTCGTTATTTTAATCATATTAAATTTTGACAAAATCAGAGTAAAGGTTGTCGAATAGGTGTCGAATAGCTGGTTTCCGAATAGGTGTCCGGATCGTATCGCCCACAGAATTGAATAAAACCTATGTGCTAGAAAGGGCTGCGCGGCTGGGTGAGTTATGGCCCTGCCGAGACCCGGTTTTTAAGACAAAAAAAACTTAATTCTTTTGTCAGACTCGGGTACAAACTTTTAAAAATCAACAAAAATGTCAAAAATTCCTCTTTTTACATATCACTGTAGTTTTGTTTGGATTTTAAGATTGACAATTTATGATAGGATTAAAGTAAAACTAAAGATATTCATACGATATTTTTTTTATAAAATATATACTACTGTAACGTTACACGTTCTTTTTTTTTAACATTGTATTTATATTACTACAGTTATTTTTGCTAATAAGACTTTATGGAAGTTCAATTAAAATTAAATTGTAGTGATGTAAATTTTAACAATGTTTGCCATGATGGAAAGGTGCAAACAATCTCTATTGCCAAATCATCTTAACATGCAAATGACAGATATGAACTGTTTTATAGTCATTCAACTGTGTCATGTTGTTAACATGCTAATCTAAGAATAATATTAATAAGTAATTTATATTTTTCTTTGTAAAAAAACGACAAATTTTTAAAGTTTTGTAAAAAAATTACAACTTTTACAAGTCAACAGACTCAATAAGTCAAAAGCGACACCAAAATGATGTTTTAAAATACTTAAATACAACAATAGAAATACTGTTCTGTTTTTATCATAACTTTTGAAAGAGAATGGCTGGGTCAAATAAGAATAAACCTATGATGTGATATGAAAATTTAAGATTTTCTCAAAAAGCGGGACATTACATCCGTGGGACGCGGGACAAAATGTGACCGCCAAAAGCTGGTCAGCTTAGGTATGGGCGCAGCCATTTTGATGCATTGTTGTGTTTACGGCTACAACTCAGTAGCGGCGCGTTTGTGCCATGGGCGTAGCACATATAGGGGCATAATACAATTAAAGAAATAAATAGGAAGTGAGGAAGTCAAACATTATATTATTATAATGAAAAAGGATACGCAGGTGAACAAGTTATCTATATATAAATAAAATCCGGTATTCTTCTTGTTCAGAATTAAATAAATCTTAAATCTAAACAAGAAGAATACCGGATTTTATTTATACATTATATTATTGTACTAACGCATTAAATGTAAGTTGATTGACTTGATTATTTTTCCAATAAATTCCAATAAATTGATTATTTTTGTTTTCATTCGTATTGGAGCAAGTAATGCAACGCATGATGTAAGTCACCACTCTTCTAAAACACCATTGAGAGCAAAACAACAACACTCTATCTCTCTTGCGGTCCCCACAATATGTAAACAAAGACAAGCGTCTTCCTCGCACCGGCTACTTTAGGTGGGGGTCCACTGTGAATCCACAAAATAGTATTCGCAATAGGTTCCTACGCGTTCTAGTATTTTTTTATTTTTTTATTACTGTGGTGCACGGAAAAAAATACCACTCAATGACTAGTTGAATTCAGTACGGAAGGAAGCATTTCAACCAATCATTGGCTCAATTTTATTCCGTTCCTATACGAGCCGATACGATCCGAATAGGTGTGCGGCAAGCTTTAACCAGCTGGTCTTTCCTATGTAGCTTCATTTAGACAATATATCATGTTGCCACCGATTCCACTGGTTGAAACATTATTATAGGAGGTCAAAATATTCATAAGTTGGCGGAGGGTTCCAAACCAAAAATTTAACCACCAGATTTTAAAATGTAGTATCATATACCGAGCATTTCAGAATATAGCAATTCTACATAATAGTAAAATACCTTTATTTTCAATAGTACCGATAAATCTTATTTGAAATGGTCAAAAGGTTGTTTAGAACTAAGAATTATATATAAGCTCAAAAGTAAAACCACCTATATTTTATTTTGCGTTTTGTTTTAATTACTACCCTTGTAATAAATATACGGATTTTTATAATTTTATTTTTTGAAAATTTGGTTAAAATTTACATAGTTTTTATGAATATCTGAAATCAGTATCTTGAAATAAGAAACTTATTTTGTGCCAATGCAAAATTGTAATAAACTTTGGTTAAACTTTTAACTTAACATAAAAATCATAGAGCCACATACAAAATGTATACAAATAAAAAAAAATAGATTAAAGGTAGAATCAATCAGCTAGTAATATGTATTACAAGAGTGAGTAGGTAATGGGATCCTTGGGACGACCTCATTTGACCCCGACTACCGTTTAAGAAACGGTAACGGTAACTGCGACAACCACTTAAGGACCGTAAACAACCACTTAGGAACCGGTAACAACCATTTAAGCGTTTGTTAACGGTTCTCAAGCGGTTGTTAACGGTCCTTAAGTGGTTGTCGCAGTTACCGTTACCGTTTCTTAAACGGTAGTCGGGGTCAAATGAGGTCGTCCCAAGGATCCCCTTACCTACTAGAGTGTTATCATTCATTGAATAAAGTTTTCATTCCCTGTTTAACAAAACAAAAAAAAATAAAATAAAAGTTACAGTTCACCATTTAAGCTTTATAACGATGTGGACGTTCAAACAATGTATTTTTTAAAATAGCGCACAATTCATTGATTTTCAACAGGGAGTGATCACGACATTCTACTTTGAAATTGAAGTAAAGCAAGTGAATAGCTTATAAATTAGTGTCATTAATGTACCTATTCATAATCACCCTTACTAAAGGAATAAAAGTTGAATCACTCCCTAGCATTACTTATTCCATGATTTTACTTATCTATACTTTTTATGGTACAATTTTTTTGACTAGGTACCACTTTAGAACAAATGTGGTATTGTTTCTTTTTTTGATTATTGTTTTCATGTGCAAATGACATAATTTTATTGTTAAAAAGTCACATAGCTTGACCATGCGCCAAGACATAAACAAGATAGCATCACATTAAAAACAACAAAACACCTTAAAAATTATTCCAGGAATTTCAATATGGGTTTCTCTGAAAATATTATAGGTGGAAGCTGAAAGACCTTCCTTTGTTCTCAAGTGAACTAAGAGCACACTGTTTCCTTCAGCGCGGTTCACTATTCACGTTAGACAGTATCAAGCATGTACTTTACCTTTCTCACCAACCCTGTTGTTATGACTTCAATATTCTCTAAATCTCAGCTATCAAAACACGATAAATAAATAGCGACAAAAGTGTCCTTCGTGTAAAAATACTACTTATAAACAATGAAAAATAATACAACTTCCTCCAATGGCTCTACAGCCAAATTCCGCACCCGTCAATCTTTAGTTTCCTTCTCCATTTCTGCCTATCTCTGATAATGAATTACAATCGTTTATAAAAACATTTACTTCTTCTGAACGGTGTTTTTCCAACTTATCAACATATCAACAAATACACTAAAATAGATTTAGCATTGCTGCACTAACTTTCGGTATCTAATATTTGCCTCTTTATACTATAAAGCCTTGTATTATAGCCTATAGTATAGACTATAATACAAACTAGATAATGTCTACGACCATAAGCCATAAGATATACTAAATTAACTGAGGAGGTAAAAAGGAGACTTGGCCGTGCAAAAGAAGGTTTTTAAAAGTAAAAATGTTTGAAGACTTTACAACGAGAAAGAGAACACGCCCGTGCTTACAAGATTTGGCTACTAGAAGGCATTTGAAATTCTCTATTCTGCATTCTGAAATCTATATAAAACTTTCCATAGGGGAAGAAAGACAAAAGGAATATCTATATAGAATTGAGTGACTCCATGAATGATGACTGATTAATACTCAGCTCAAGGCCTTAAACGTAGGAATGTAAATTTGGCAGAGTTCTTTGTATTTTCGGTAGTGATGGCAATTATGTAGGTACTTATTTTTGCGTATTTATTTAATCAACTACATACCTACTCGACGTGAGTAAATACTTCAAAACATGTAGTCGACCCAGTTTCTTATCAAATGCAAATCAATTTACGCGAAGATTATGATGTGCATCTCCCCCATTCTTTTTTAAACGGACACATGATCACAAAACAGGATATATGTAGGACAGCAATAGGTGTCCAACGCAGGAGTCATAAACTGCCACATCTGCCATACAAAAGAATAATTTTAACCGTTGAATGATATTGGACGTTAGAGAGAGCTATTTTCAAAAATCGATCTTGTTAGCGATGGTTACTGATGTTTTTGGAGAATAAAAAAGTTGATAAAAGGATTTATTCTAATTATAAATAGCGTTTTAAATGGTGCGCAAGTACGTAGTCCGTACAAGTGTTGAGAGGAAAAGCTGTTGCAACTACATGCAACTTATACAGGGTGAGTCGATAATAAATCGATAATCTTATCTCAATAATGATAAAAATACTAGATACAAGGGTGGTATCGTAAAAATTATTTCTTTTAGTATGGTGACAATTTCTAAATAGATTTAGAAATACTGTTTAGGTATAATAATTAGCCCATATTTTGATCCCAAAGTTGCTTTTCTCCGATTTCAGAAGTGGACACCTTCTGATGTTACATGTAAATAGCAAATATAGTTTTGCCACATAATTTATTAGTATTTTACTACTCCCTTACTACATACTAATTGCTGATTTCAAGAGTTTAGATCTCTGCCATTCTTAGTTCTTGAGATAATTGGGGGATGCCGAGTCACAAATTCACCCTATATCAAAATAACTAGAATTGGGGTCAGTGCTCAGGGCCGAAAGCTCAGGGTTCGATCAAATTAAGCTCTTTTAATTAGTATGATTATTCTATTTTTTAATAATAAGAAATATGTTGTTTTCTGTTAGACTTTTATTACATCTCTTATTAAGAAATCAAGTTTTTTTTTATTGAAGGGATCATATCTTATGTTACACCCAGTATATTCATAAAATTACAACATTTTTATCACCCACATTACTGTGGTCCTGATTTTTCAACCTTTATTTTTTTATTTGAGCCTATCAATTGGTTCCATTAAAT
Source organism: Aphodius sticticus (assembly GCA_963966075.1). Classification (NCBI taxonomy): domain Eukaryota; kingdom Metazoa; phylum Arthropoda; class Insecta; order Coleoptera; family Scarabaeidae; genus Aphodius; species Aphodius sticticus. The sequence goes on from OZ014510.1 coordinate 23,165,930, forward strand.
CCATACTTAATTACTTTTAAATTTAAAATCGTTGATATTAACACGTGTCCCAAGGGGCTCAAAATCGTGTAATTTAATAATAAAAAATGTACTGTTTTATTTGGTTTTCCTGCAAGAAATTTACATACCACAGTTATGTAAATCAATTTAATATAATAAAATTAACCAATTAACTTTTGAGTCTAGTTATCAGAGCATTTCATATATTTTCAAGCACTTTGATCAAAAATACAATAATCTAAGCTACGTGACTATCAAACAATGAATAAAAGAACAAAATCTAAATAGTTTTTCCGTAAAATCTGAATCTAAAAGCAGAAATTTTGACAGAGCCTAGTTTTTGAGAAATGCAGTGCGAAAGGACAGCAAAAAAAATAAAAATGCATTTTTTCCCAAAACAGAGACAAATTATAATTTATGCTTTCAGATTCATATTGTACGTTAAAGTGCATATCTACTTGTCCGATTTTATCCTTTGTTGGCCAGGTGTCACTTCGCTTAGATTATTGTATTATTAACACACATTTTTGACCCAACAGTTTACGGATTATATTTTTAGATTAAGTGTTTAGTGTTTAGATTAACTGTGGTATGTATTAGGGTACCGACTATTTAGTTCATTAAAAGAAAATGCTAATTTCCAGCTAAAAATTCAAAATTATCCACTATGTGTCATCTCGCTGAAGAATTCGTAGTACAACCCATCTAGAAGACAGCGAAAAAATACCTGACGATATTATAAATGACGATATTATTTGAACACATTCAACAGATACTTAATTTCATTACAAACATGGTCGGCTCAGTTTTTACGTGCCTTTCTTTATACATCGAGATTTATTACCTGTTGCATAACCTTAAACTAAAAAAAGATTGTTTACTACTGGAAGTACCAAAAGCAAAGCACTAAATAATGATTGATTCATAGCATAAAAAAGTCTAAAGAAATTTCCGTTCCTACGATGGAATATTTAAGCTAATAAATTGATGTAATTAGCATTCTCTGCCGAAGAAACAGAAGTCCTTGGTTGTTTCATAACGAATTAGATTCGGTAATTTCGGTTACGCTTAGGACTTTCGGGACAAATAACAGAAGCAGTACTTCTCAAAAAAAATTGTTGTGGTCAGATTAATACAATGGGTGTCCACCTGTTCGCTGAGAAGTGGGCAAATGATTCGTGAATAATATCGGCCGTACACAAAAGCGTGATTCCGTGGGTTTGGCGAGGTGAAGAAGTAGTGGAAAGTTCCACTGAGCTGTGTTGCTGCTTGCTGCACAACGTGAACCATTTGTAAGATTGTATCTTCGGGCCAACCTTGACCGAAGAGTGTTTTTAATACTCCCTCCTCTTGCTAGCTTACCTCTTCTATACTCTTGCCCTGGTGATGGTAATCATCATCTCCTCGAGAACTTGTTGCTGCAAATAATGAATGTTTTTTGTGCTAATGTGTCGTCTAATGGATTTTTACAATTGCCGGTTTAATTTGTTGTATGTACCTACATTCGCCCAAAAAAACTGGCGTAATTATTGCTTGATTACTGTAGGAATAACAATTAAAATGACTAATGGGAATTTAGCCAACCGATAAGTGTAAGTTCACTAATGTCTAATGCAGGTGTTTCTAAACATTTTAAGTTTTGTGCCCCATAATATTCAAGATTGATAGAAATACGTATTACGCACATTAGCGTACAGAAATCGTTTTGTTTTTCGCCTCTACGTCACACCAGAATGGCTCTCAAAGCCAAGTGTCAAACACATATATATTTTGTAAACGAAATTGTCAATACATTGATGTGATTCATAAATCTTTATTTTTATTAAAATTTGATTTAAAAACAGAATATTTACAAGATTAAAAACAACTACATGCCTGGGCCGTGTTGGCTTTTTTGTAGTGATAAGAAACATTGATAAAAAGTAAAAACATAATTTTTAAAAACAATATGTGTGTCTGTATGTGCATGTGGGTACGTGTGCGTATGAGTATATACATTGATGTGGAATATTAAAAGGAGCAATGCTTAGTTAGCTTAAATAAGAAAACAACGGTGAAAGCAATTTTGGAACTAAATTGCAATAATTTCATTGCCAATAAGTAACGTTACAGTGGCGATGATTTATATGTTAGGTGCGGAAAAAGATGGTTATTAAACTTTACAAACTATTTAATTTACCGTTTCTAATATCGCTATGTAATCAATGAAATCAATGAAAATATTAAGTCTTTAATGTACCAGGTTATACTTGTAATTGGAATAAATATAATAAATATACTTAGAACAAGAATTATGAAGAAGAAATCGATTGGTTGCAAAATACAATTTAAAAGAAATACTAGTTTATGGTCTCAATTTGAGTGTTTTTCCATTGAGTGTCCATCTTGCTCCTTGGCTATACCGTACTGATGAGGACTCATAGCCCGAAACACGTGTCTACGGTTGCTTTTTTCGTATGACGGAATTGCCCGACAAATTACCTTTCTCCATAAAAAATAATCAATAAGTTTTGTATGTGAGATTTAAAATAATGTGGAAAGTAAAAAATGCTGGAGTGTCTAAGCAAATCCGGCCGAAAGGTGTTAATTATGCTAATTATTAATTAACATTACGTGAGTCAGTACCCTCATACGATATCTGAATGATTGTGTTCTCAATTATACAGGAATAGATGCACTCCTATAATAATAAAGTCTGTCTATCCCAGGGTTGCCAGATTTCTAAAATCGCAGACGGGACGGGGCAGTCGCCAGTTTACGAAAAGAAAAAGTTCTTGATTGTTTTTCTTTGAAGTATTGAGTTTGTTATATATCTAATTGTTGCAGTGCGTAATATTTTTCAAAAAATAAGATATTTTCTAGATGCGGGACTTTCGACTGTGGTGATGTGTTTGGAAGGAGAGAATAAAAATCAGTATTTGATGGTTTAATTCTTGGGGCTTTCACATTTGCCTATGCTTCGCCGTTAATTTTCGGTTTCTTCAGGGCTGGTGTGTGAACGCCATTATTATTAGCGTTCGATATGTCCGTTGTCGTTTTTAATGTGTGCTAAAAATCATATCAGTAAGATTAAAATTACATCTGCATAGATATTGCCGTCTGTATGTTGCGACTATGTGGACCTCCGCAAAGGTCACCACCGACAATATTTTATCTTGACAAATCTTGGTCACACACCAGCCCTGAAGAAGCCGAAGATTAACGACGAAACGTAGGCAAATGTGAAACCCCCAAGAATTAAACCATCAAAGACTGATAAGATTTTTATTCTCTCCTTCCGAAGATATTTTCTATTTATGCCAAGTTTCCCATTATTTTTTGTTTTAAAATTGTTCTTAATAATACCAAGCAAATGTTTTAATTAAGTTATGAATATTGAAAAGTCTGGTCTGGAAGGAACTTTCAGTTTTAATTTGCAATTATAAGTAATACTTGTTAGATTTTGTTCATTGTTGGACAGAATAGGTTAACATTACACCCTGCATATGGAAATAATTGTTCTTTTCTGCATTTTCATTCAACAGCAATGTTTTGTGTTTGTATGTATGCCCACACTTTTTTTACAGCTGGGAATTTATTTGAAGGTACGGTATTATAGTTGTAATGATATCCGTTGCTAGTATTTTTATTAACAGTGCAATTATACATAATTAATAATAATTAATCGGCATTATAAATACATTAAACCTTGTTTTAATTACTAACATCTTGCAAAATAGTGAACTTGATACGTGTTACATATGTTTTAATCCATAATTTTGCATTATCTGCACTCCTGTGTGGCAGTGACCTGGTTATGAAACAATAAGTGAAACAATAAGTAACATCGAATCATATACATATTTCCGAAGTTACCTGTTTTGTTATTCGTGTTACTTGCCTACTATTTGTTTATTACTTTTATTTTTAAGATATCTTTTATTTATAATAAGCATAAAATGCTCAAAATTTTGTAATTAATCTAGGCTGCAGCATCTATACTTGACGTAATACAATTTAGATTCATGCTTGGAAGCAATTCTTTTTATCTCTTGAAGGACTTGTGGGACAGCAAGATTGCGGTACTTTGTTCCATATGTTCCAAGGAGCATTAACCATAGTCCTCAGTACTTCATTTTGGAATGTATGGAGCCCTTGAATATTCTTTATAACCTTGAAGGAGCATATTCACCAAGGCCAGAGACGCAATTTTTGTCAAATAACCTATAAAGGAAAGGAGTCAATCAAAACCTCTTAATTTTGCACAAATAACTAATTTACTTTGGTACTAGTTTCAATCCTTAGATCATCATTAGCCAAAAGAGTCAAAATCAATGATAGGAGGCGCAAGACATCAGAATAAATTAACAAGTTAACAACTAAAACTAAACACACGACAATAAACATGTCAAACAGTACACACTGCAGCGGAGACAAGGACTGTCGAAGGTAGATATCTAGCCTATATTATCCAATAAACCCACATTTGTTTAAACAAATGCAATTTCTTTCAACAATTTTTTTTTTGCAATTCGCCTATTATTTTTTTAGATCTGTCTGGCTACTGTTATTCTCAAGTGACATCATTTATATTTTGGGATGATTAGGTACCATTGTTTGAATAATAAAATAATATTCCTTTTCACTATTTCATCAAATTAGAGTACAGGGAACAGATTCCAGACAGCAACAAATCAACATTATCTTGAACACAGTGGTAGGAAATGAGAATAAGAAATGGCAAAAGAAATGTGATTAATAAAAATTGTTGACGTTAGCAAATTTAATATTTTAATAAGAAATATAACTCCCCAGTTTTCCGAAAAAAAGGATTACAAATCATTTCAATTGTTTCGCATAAATGATATTGAACACGAATAATATTTTAATATTTAAACAATGGAAATCATCCCAAAATATAATGTCCCTTGAGAATAACAGTTGGCCAGACCGATCTAAAAAAAGAATAATTTAAGATGAATTGCTAACAACAATTGTTTAAACAAATGTGGGTTTATTAGATAATATAGATAATAGGTTTATTAGATATCTAGAACATGAAATTTATATCTAAATTAATTTTTAAGGGCACTATGGGGGTGGGTTTGGGGAAGTCAAATCCATATGTATAATAGGTAAAATTTTTCATTGGAAAGTCCTCTACAAGTCCTTAAGTAATCTTAACTTTGCCCAAAAAATGTCTTCTTCCCATACATTTTCCCATGTAAATTTAAGGCCTCGACAGACACAGTTAAAAATCAAAATTTCAACAACAAAAAATACGTGTCCACTTTTTTTTTTGATTTGGAAACAATTTGGGGGATCGTTCCTTTCTATCATCACAAAAATTTTTGCAATGCATTTTTGAATCACCGTAAACGGCAGTCGTCCCCCACAAGAAACACCCACAAGAAAATGCGATGCTGTACAATTGATAATGACTACAGATATATTTCAATTAATTTTGGCATTATTTTAAACGCGTACAAATCCCATTTTTTTAAATTTTTTTGCCAGCATTTCTACAATGAACAAGCAAATTAAACATGCTGAAGTATTATGATAACCAGATGTGAAATGATTGAACTTCATGAATAATGGAGTTATTCTAAATGAACAAACAGCAGCTTATAATAGTTATTTATAAAGAAGTTCTTTTGCACGTTATTTTTAACAGTTATCTCATCAAAAATTATCGATTCAATTGATCTTGTGCTTATAAGAAAAAACAGGACAACCGAGAATAGGCTCGGTAAGGTTAGTAACAATGCAATTAATTTCCTCTTATAGGCGTATAACGGTCCATACCACCGAGGTGTACAGTGCGCAAGGTACAGGTACTCGCTTGCCATTATATTTTTGCAATTACTGCAAATTGATATGTCCTCGAATGTTCGCCTCTATGCAGTTACGCACGTCTGTGCCCAGCAGAAATTCAAAACGGTCAAAGCTGAAACCTATATTGAATCTGCAGCGGTATCAAGGTTACTCGTAAACGAGTTATGGTTTATTGTGATGACTCCTTTGAATATGATCTCTTACTTGTCATGTTTGTTCGCTTGTGAGGTGATATGTCAGCGGTTTTCTTGCAGAGCAATGAATATTCAGGGCAGCGCTGTAGGCATACATCCATTAAAAAGCTCTAACGCAGAAGAAAGGTTTTAATGAAGTTTTGTAGGAGAAAACCATACCATAGGTTTGGTTGGTAGTAAGTTTATTTGAGACAAGAAAAACTTTAAGTGCCGTTTCTGGTTGAACCGGAAGTACTATGAAATTTAAACATATCATATGTATTTTGTTTAGTCTGACGAGTGAGAATTGAAAAGCAGCTATTGCTACCTCTGTTATTATATCTTTAGTCTCATTAGTACAAATGCCTAGTTTATTTATTTCCGCATGCGCTTGTATCATTTAGTGATACTTTCATTGAAAATAATGAACACTATCATTATTTATTGCTGCGTACCATAATTGACATTTATTATCTTGTTGTCCCTAGTTCATTGCTCACATAATCTCTCTAGTCAAGAACAAAGATTAACGAGATAAAATGATATCTTATTTAAATATAATAATATTTTTTTTAATATATAATAAGGACGTTATATAGAAGAAGATATCGTTTTATAAACAATATGTTTAAATTTGCAAGTTATACTCTGGAGGAAAATATAAGGAAACACTGTGACATGTGAGAGGAATAAAATAAGAAGGCAAATAAACTGATTTTAGTATCTCGGATACCATTCGAAACGGGTTTCCTAGCTTTACTAACCCAAATAATCGCCTGGTTTATCTACAGGTTCTTTATGGTTTTGTCAAAATGTTGAGACAAAACCATAAATCGATGTAGTAAAAACTATATTTCGATTTGTTTTCCCCCTTTTCCCCTTTCGCTTTTCCCCACCCATTACTATTCGTATGTGTATGTGTTTTCTGTTTGTCTATTCTGAGGTGGGGAGACAACGAAATATTCGCCGCAAAGTAATGGTTACAAAATTCACTCCCAGAACTCATTTTCACTTTCGTTAGAGTAGGCTAGCCAGAAAATGCTTACGACTTTTGTTTGTCGCACTTTTTCTAAAAAAGAAATTTAAGGGATAATGTTTGTCAAAGAGCTATAAAAATACTGTCCATATGCATATTTCAGTTGTTGATTACAAATTCAAGTCAATGTTTCTTAGCTTTCCTGGAACTTTTCTCACTTAAGCCAACCAATTATAATAAAACATATACAGCGAGTTCCACTTTTTTCTCGCAAAACTTTGGTCTTATTTATTTTCTTGGGTCCCTAAAGAGTTACAGCCGTTTGAAATATTAACAAAACTGTATTTTAAACGGCTCTAACTTCTTTACGAAATGAAAGCCACAATAAGTCGGCATGAAGATTTTTACTCAGAATTACATTCACTAGTAGAAAACAATCTCTAAAAAGTTTCGTATGAGCTTTTTTATTCATCGTTTGTTTATTAAAATTTATTTTCATAATTTTGATTTGTTTACTTAAATGTGTTTATTTTATGGTTGTTATGAGTATTGATTGTATTCTTTCTTCGTTTTCGGGTTTGTTTGATAGATATTTATTTTTTAATTTTCTTTATTTTATTAATATTTCAGACGGCTGTAACTTAATTTTGTAATTTGCAAAAACAATTATGTCCATATGAAAAATTTTACTCAGAATGACATCAACTTTCAAATAATAATTTTTCAGGGGAAAAGAGACACCTGTATATATAATAATAATAAAACATAATAATAAAACAATTAAGATAATTTAAACAGTTTAAATTTTTCAAAATAAAAGAAAATGTTTACCAAAACGCGATAACTTTTGTGTAGATTGTCATAGACATAGTTTAGTAAAGAAAATGATAATGATAAAACAAAACTTTTCATACTGTGTGCACACAGTAGCTCCGCGTTTATGTGAACTTTTGTAAAGTAAAACAAAAAGGAATTATATTAAATCTATAGTGATCAAAAGTGTTCTTTTTTCGGCTATCCAATGAACTACGGATTTATGTGATTGTTAAAGGAAATTAAGGTACACCAAGCTGAAAACCGTAAGTACACTTTAACCTGACACTTTCTCAAATACAAACTGGCTTGTTCTGAATAAAAAATCCCAATAATAACATATAATGGTGATGGTTGATCTGTATATAACCGAAATCGATGATAGTAAGAAACTGTAAACATTTGTCGACAATAAAGTACTGCTTACAGCACATAACTTTGTTTTCCTTATATAAATTCACGTGATAAATACCCATTTATCCAAGGCCCTGTCGTTTGTAGTATTAGACAACCCCGATAGGCCCAGGCTGTGCGCAAAGTGACCCAGTGTAGATCGCTTTCTCTTTACTTTACCTCTCTAAAAAAATATAGAAAAATAAAAAATGTAAATAATTAACAAAAATGACAAGAAGCAGAACTAAATTTGTTTTAGAGAACTCTAAAGTACTATCGTGGCCATATATTATGTCCGCTCTTTTGCTGTCGATTTTCTAGCAAATCTAGGGGCGAAAAAATTTGAAAAAATTCTGATTATGTCCCTGATTAATATACTCCAACTCATAAAAATTAGAAAACTGTATATGTTGGCGTATACCCAATTTTTTCCAAATTAAGAAGAATTGCCGCTGTCTTGGCGCTGCCCCGTAAATTTTATTCGTTTAAATTTAGCAATTAATTACTCCGGGAATAATCCATATATTGCCACGAATTAAAAATTAAAATCACCTGCGGAATGCTAGCTTTCAATGTGCATTTTTGTAAAATGATCGGATTAGTGGTTGACCCACAAAAAGCTATATTATGCAATGCCAGCAATTCCGTTATTAGAAGAGTTAGATTTATGAAATATAGACAGTAGGCTACCCAATCATTCACATGTTTAAAGTTTATTACATAAACATTGTTTATGTTGCATTTTCCATACAAAAGATCGTGCTGAAGCACCGCGTGAATTCCAACGCTCGTCGGTCTTTGGAGTGGTGCTGGGAAGGGAGTCGCTAGCGGAGCTGCCGATAGTGAGAGAACCGCAAACAGAAGATTATATCAATACACAAAAAGAACGATAACTTGTCAAGGTAGTAATTTTAACTAACTGAATTACATTCTTAATTCATGCTGAATTTTGATTATAATATGTGGCCCGGTACGAAAGAAATGCCCTAACTGCCATCTCTCGTTTCGATAGTATTGACTCCTGTGTTTGACGGCTCATAACACTAAAATTACTGAACAGAAAAATTTGAAATAAAGTGTGTCATACGCCTTTATTTCTACATAAATTATATGACTATCAATATTTTTTGCCTCTCGGACTGCCTCGCGAGAGAAGTGAAAAAACCCAATTTTTGCATTTCTAAATTATCGTCTTTCCGATTTCTTTTCTCATAAACCGCTTACCACAAAATTTTTTTGTTCAGGTTGCATTTATAATCTTTTCTATCGATTGGAGTTTTGTTTTCATTAGTTTTTATATAATAAGCTTATAAACAAGATTTTGATAAAAGCGGATATATCAGTAACGAATGTTAAACAGGACAACGCACTTAGCATGCATATAATCCTTTTTTACTACGTTACATATCCCTTGAATATAAATAGCATTCCGCCTATTTGTTAATTTTTAAGACCGAAGTAAACAACAATATTTTGCGCAGATCGGTCAGAGCGGTCTGTGAATCAGTCTGAGTCCGGTTTTGTGAACTTGAAGACTATGGAGTTAGCAAATTTTCCGATTAGTGGTGAATACTGAATTAAGTTTGCTTGAAAAAATTAAAAAATATTTAAAACGTATGCCCGATTGTTTTATATAAATATTGAAACTATTAGGTTTGTTCGAGCAGCAGTCAAAAAAAGTACCCAACTAGTTGGGTATTCTTCTACGCATGCGCAAAGGAATTTTGGAGGGGCAAAATCTCAATTGCGTATGCGTAGAAGAATACCCAACTAGTCGGGTACCTTTCTTACTGCTGCTCGAACAAATCTATTATAACAATTTCGTTTGATTGTGTCCATAAACGCTGTTCTAGTCACTAATGCATCGTGCGATCCCCCACTACTGGCAGCGTCGCTGTCGATCCCTTCCCTCGCACGACACCAAAGACCGAAGAGCGCCGCGTGAATTGCGGCAATCATGAGATGCTTCAACACGATCTTTTGTAGGGAAAATGCAAGATAAACAATGATTCTGTAATAAATTTTAAACATATGATTTATGAGGTAGCCTATGGTCTATACTTCATCATCCTAGCTTTTCTAATAACGGAATTAGTGTCATTTCATAATATAGCTTTTTGTGGGTCAACCACTAATCCGACAGTGGTTAACATATACAGCTTTCTAATTGATGAGTAGTAGCATATTAATCAATTATAGCATCACATTTTTTTCAAAATTTTTCGCCCCTTGATTTGCGAGAAAATCGACGTCAAAAGAGCGGACATAATATATGCCCACGATAGTACAAGTTACAAGTACAAGTTAAAATTTGTGAAAAGTTCATATACCCGACTTTTACTAACGATCGGTTATACGATTCTTTATGAATACATACGACCATAATGATGTTAAAATTAAATTTTAGAAAAACGAAAGCTTGATATACAATACAATTTGCACCTGTTTTAATTTGCGTTAAGCTCACACTATAAAATTAAATTTGTTTAAATTATAATAAATCCTTTTTATATACCGACATATTATATTATCTTCCGCAAGGTATTCTATTCAGTAAATATTATGATTTCTCCGCTAATATTATTTGTCCGCTACTGCTGAATAACCTGCCAGAGGTGGCCAATGTGTCCATTGCTGGTTACATTTACTTGGCGAATGATCCTGTCTATTTGATCCCAGAACAACTCGATGGGATTGCGATCGGGTCTCTGAAGTTGCCATACCAGAAGGTTAATGCCAGAGAACGTAAATAAAACCCACAACTCATGATTTCGTAAATTGACAGATGGAAAAGCTAACGTGCAGCTGGACAGAAAATCCACATATTTTTAAATATAGGTAATGTTTCATCAAAACATATATCTTTGGTACATACAAACATTTACTTCATTCCAGATTGTTTAGTGGTGGAGATTAATAGTTTTGGAATAAGTATTTATTTGATATGTGAAATATATATTATTTATACAAGAAAAGGTGTTGTTGGTGTCAAATATCGTTGGTTATATTAAAATTATATTTTTAACGCAACGTTCTTTGTACCAAATAAATATTGACATTAAATACTTTTTTCATCCACAATAAATATATTTTTGCCTTTATTGAAACAAGATATTTGTTTGACTGTATGCATATTTATTTGAATTCAACAAAACTGTATGCATATCTCTGTAAGAAAGCAATCAATAAACACACATACAGCCTGATTTATAATTTCAACATTGAAATGGTTATTACGCAATTTCAATGCAATAAAATCCCAATTTAAACACAAATCAAAAATACTTTTTTTCCTAGATATTAATTTCAATCTTTTGTATCTGCTTTTACATAAACAAAATTTAAATAAACTAAAAACTAGGAAGGCATCTACGCTAAAATTATTTTAATAAATGGATCGTTTCTCTAAGCTAAACCGTGAGTCAACGCTAATAATTTCAAAATACTGAAAAACTGTTCTTAGCAATGAATACAAACAAATCATCATTTCTTGTCATAACTCATAGCCCAGAAATTAGTTATTTTGTAAATTACTATTTACATTACAGGAAATATTCATTAAAATACCTATACAGGCTGTGTATAAATTAGCGGAAAAGCTACACGTGGCATTTTTCGGAATATTCGTGCTAAGAAAACAGGTTCGATTGTCCCAAAAAATGTGAACGCTGATCGACAAAGGTAAAGGCGCACAGGACAACCGAAAGAACAAATTTTAGACGCAACGCAGCACCAAGACTGTTTATTTGGCTGTACAAAAGAACATTCTTCATCCATATCATATTTTCAAAGTTCAGCCCATCTATAAAATGTTAATATTCCAAGGCTAAATTTTTGCATCACAATTTTAAATAGAATTCGCGACGAGGCTGGCTGCTTGAGACGTATTCTTTGGAGTGACGAGAGCACGTTTTCAAAAGATGGCGGATTTAATACTCACAATATTACCATTGGGCTGATGAAAATTTGGTACTTTATGAATATGGTCAACAAATAAAGTTTTCGGTTAATGTTTGGCTGGGCATAATAAATCACAGGGTTGTTGAGCTAATCTACCAACCAGATCGTCTTAATGCCGATAAATACCTTAATATTTTGGAACATGTTATCGATGACATTCTATTGAACATGCGGCCCAATATGATGGAGCTCCTGGTTAAATTGCTCGGAATGTAAGGCATTGGTTAGATCAGCGGTTCCTAACCAGTGGTCCGCGGATCACAATTGGTCCGCCAAACATTTAACCCAGTCATGGGCACGTAGAAGCCCACCGCGCCACAGTGACCCTTCATATAAATATATAGAAAATACTGCCCATAAGGGTCGAATATGACCAAATATGGAGTTGTTTACTTAACCTCCAAATAGAATGTCAGATGGCAAACGATCGTCGTCAGGGAGTTGTATGCATTTCTCGGTTTGTTTGGCTGTGCTTGTGATTCTCTTTAGTTTTAGTGAGTTAACGGCTTCAGTAGTATTACCGACCGGGTGTCTTCAGTAGTGATGTAGAATTACAGTGACAATAAATTACCCGTAATTTAATAGCTTACAATATTACCGGTAATGTTACCGGTAATATTACCCACAGGTCATATCGATACAAACCTAATGGCGTGGCGTGTGATAGATAGCAGATAGATCATAATATAAAATCTTGTAACTATTTTATTAATATGAAAGTAAGAAAAATAAAATTTAATTTTAAAAATACATATTTGTATGGTTAACGGCAATAAATTAAAATATCGGTATTACTTATATTACCGGTTATGTTACCGCGGTAATATTACCAACACAAAAATCTGTCTTCGGTAACTTTACGTAATATTACCAAAATTACCGGTAATATTACCATTTTACATCACTAGTCTTCAGTCTTACCCTTAACACTCTCATTCTTGATTTTTGTCTGTAAGTACTAGTCTTTCAGTACACTGACTCAATATTTATGTTAAATTTAATGATTTATGTCCCGGTATTATAAACGTAAATAATCTATAGATTTTATTTAGTAGGCAAGTATTTTACTTTACTGTGTAGATTTCAGTATTATAAATGCAAGGAAACCCTGCTACTAAATCTTTCAATCCAATCATTATTGTTGATCGATTTTCGACAGCACAAATTTTAATCGTCGAATAAGGAAGTGATGCGCGACAGTGGTGCCGTATGGTTACCATACTGTCACTCTACACACTAACATGACCTCATCTTCCATATTCAAAAGGATATAGGTAGATTTGCATCATAAAATGAGTAAACAGGCGCGTGTATCGCCAATTCACAGCCACACTATGATTACTTTCAATTATTGTTAAAAAATAAGCAGGAATAATTTAAAAACTTCAGTTAAAGATAAGTAAAGTTGGCGAAACAAATTTTACCGCGTTTACGACATTAAAAGCGCTCGTCGAGAATGAAAAACGTGATACTTTTAGTGCAAATATACAAAAGAACATAAGAAGTTATCTGCAAATGCTGGTCGATGAATTCAATCGTTACTTCCCGGAATATAACCAAACCGAGTTGTAAGGTGCATCCAAAAACTGATTTGTAACTCTTTTGGTATTAATACTCCAGGAAGAACTCATTGAATTGCAAAATGATAGAAACTGCAAGGACTCATTTGAATCTGTTTCCCTTGAGGAGTTTTGGTGTAAAAAAGCAATTTCATATACGAAAATTCGAGGAATCGCCTTGCGCTATCTTAGGGCACGGACACACATCGAGCGGAGCGGAAAGCGCTTTCTATATGTTCGAACATATAATAGAGAAAACGCTTTCCGCTGCGCTATACGCTCGATGTGTGTCCGTGCCCTTATGCTCTTCTCTACTATTTACTTATGAGAACAAGGATTTTCTGCTCTGCTTGTAATTAAAAACAAGTTCCGGAATCGATTGCAAGCAAGTGATGAAATACGTGTAGCTTTGAGCAATAGTATTAGCCCCAGGATTGCACATTTTCTATAAATTTTTTATAATTATAGTAGGTACTACTTTTAGTACATGTACTACTATTAACAATGTTGAAAGTTTATTTTTTATAAAGTTTATTTTAAGATTATTTCAGTTTATTATTCTTGAACCTTGTGGTCCCTGCTAAGAACAAGTAAATCATAGTGGTCCCTAGTCACAAAAGGTTGGGAACCACTGTGTTAGATGAACACTTCCTAAACAGATCGATTGGTCGAGGCGCCAACATTTAGTGTCTCGTGAGATCACCCGATCTCAATCCCTTAGATTTTTTGTTTGGCGTTTTATCAATGAAAAACAGCATTAGAAATTAGGCCGGAAAGACTGGAACGAGTCATACAAACTATTACGCAAATATTGCAGCTTTGTGTAGAAAGAGACGGTTTTCAATTTGAACCATTAAGGTGCTGATTTGTTATGAAAAAAAATAATTAGAAATGCATAGTTTTAAAATGCTTAAAAGGTGTATACAAATATGTATTTTTTATAATAAAAATTTCTACTCGTTTGTCCGTTTTGGGTTGTTGGCTCCTGCCAACACAAGAATGACGCTGCAACATTTTAATATAAAGATTGTCTACTCAGAATTTTGCGAAGAACATCGCATTCTGTAGCTTTTCCGCCAATTTATACGCACCCTGTATATAAAAAAAAAACAAATATAATTGTACCCATGAGCGTAATACATGCTTGACAAGAAAAAGGAATACAAGTTTCATTAAATTGCATAATTTCAAGAATCTCGCCAGGGTAAAAAGTTGAGAAACGTACAAGCTACATGATGTCTTATCTGTAATAAAAGTATCCTAGAAACAGGAGTATAACCAGTCCTTTATAGCTCGTAGATCTAATTAAACTTTGTAAGTCTCTAAAAATAGTCATATAAATTACGTTCAGCAAACTTAATAACAAACAACAACACGAGCGAATGAGAAAAACAGTCGGTAGGGACATTAATTAGAAACTGTAGGGACAGTAAGCCAAGCAAGCACCTAAATATATCTCGGCGAGCTGAACGATTTCACTTTCAGTTGCCCTTTGTCGATGGGAGGAGCCCGGTTATAACATAGAAACCGAGGCCAGGACTAGTGGGGTTGGTTAGTAACACACAAGGACAAGGACGCGGCCACTGCGCAGTCTCCTGCCCGGCAACCGGCATCGATTTCCGGATCCTGGAATTTTCCATCTGACAACGAAGGGCTCATAATTGATGCGGACGTCCGGTATATATCGAATATTACATAGCTGACAGTTGAAAACAGGAAAATTGGACCGACAGATAAAAGGTATGCCAACGTAGAAACTTTATATCGTCTGTTAAACTAAATCCTTAGATGCTTCTACGGATTTTCTTTGTTTACTTTGTTCTGTGTCTGCAGTACGAAGTTAATCCATTCAACAAAGGCGCAATTCACTATCCTGCTCAGAGCTTACAATTTCATCATGTACATACTTCAATAAACTGTAAAGCGCATTTTCGGTTTTTGGATTGCTGATTGTCATTGTCAACTTTATAACTTAACATTAATTACGGATGAGGTGATGAAAAGTTTTGCGCACCTAGATGGCA
The DNA here is from genome assembly GCA_963966075.1 of Aphodius sticticus. Lineage (NCBI taxonomy): Eukaryota > Metazoa > Arthropoda > Insecta > Coleoptera > Scarabaeidae > Aphodius > Aphodius sticticus. The sequence goes on from OZ014510.1 coordinate 23,181,645, forward strand.
GGCTGAAAGATGAAATATGCACAGACGGTTTCCTTTGTGTTCCAACAGCAGTTTAAAGTTGTTAAGAATGTAAAGAATCTTTTCCTAGAGTTTTCTAAGTTGATGTGGTAAATATAATCTTAGCATCCAACAACGGTGGTGTAGGGTAAGGCATAAGGTGTATCATTTCTTGTAACTAGAATAATAGGAAATAGCGTCCTATTACTCTCAATTAAAACATTGTGTTAGTTATTATTTTAACCAAATAGAATATGATTATTTTCTGGATAGTAACGGAAACAATGTTTTAACAATGTTTTAACAATGTTTTCAATGAAAAGATAGAACACAAGTTGTTTATTTAACTACATATGTTCATTCTTCATGTAAGACTGGCATTTTTTAATGAAGAGCATTTCCAACCTGAAACTTCTGAATGTATTGTGTTACTACTAATTTGTATCGATATTTTTCATTAGACAATTTTCGTTAAAATGACCACTCCACTGATTTTAGAGTTAAAAGAATAAAAAGACAATGTTTCAAAATTTCAGCCTGTATACGATGCTATAAAATCTTTACTGTTCTTTTTGGCGAAATAAAAAACTATCAAACATCAATATAAAATCAATATAAATATAAACATATCAATATACATACAGTGTGTCCCACTTGAATATGGATTCAACTCGATACTGTTCTTATCTTTTACTACTATTTATTTGATTTCAAATATGTTGGAGTGGTAAAACTCTCCAAAGCACACCATTTTGTAAGCTCGTATCAATTTTTACTTTATCATACGTAGTATGTAAAGTATTGTAATCGTGCCAACAAAATTTTTTGGGATTTTAGCGGAAATATGTCTTTTTGGGTCCCCTGAACATTTTTGACCAAGATACAAACAAAATGTCTGTGTGTGTGTGTGTGTGTGTGGATGTGGGTGTGTGTGTATGTGTGGGTACCCGTTTTTTGTGGCGACGATTCCGGAGAAACTACTAAAGGTATCGGGACGAAACTTCATATTTAGAAGTTTCATGACCAAACTTAGAGCTGAAAAGGTTTCTGTTGAAAAGGGTCCAAAGCAACTGGAGGTTTAGTCTTAGCATTTTTGAAAGATTTTGCAAATAAGTCGCCATTTCTGGAAATATAATAAATTAAAGTGGAGCAAATTTTGAATAATTTAAGACGATGAATTTTTTTGGTACAATCAATAGTTTAGCTACATGAGCAAATTCTATTTCATCGAGATCGGTCGTACTGCATTAATACTAGTAGCCAGGATATGTCAGAAATTTTGATTCTAATGACAGTACATAGTTAGTGTCAAACGCTAATGTTTTGGCACAATATAAGCTGCGTTCGGATATTGCACACCGTTACACTTTTTACCTACGACCGTATGTGTAAATGTCCCTTACGTCACGGACTGCTTAGCTCGTATATCGCTTATAACAGACGTGTGCCTTTGGCTGTGCGTTAGTGTTTTTAACGCACGACATAATGTCATAATGACAGATGTCGCGCGAATATTTTGATTACTTATTTGTCATTTTTGATACAATTTATATTTATTGAAATTTTCGGTCGTAAGTAAGTGCAATTACTCTAGCTGTAACATATATTACTTGCACGTGATAATTTATGTTGAATTTGTACTGGAATTTTTGATCGCCACTTCAGATAAAGCTCTCCGTAGTTGCAATAGATGTCGCGCGAATACATTGATTGGTTAACCGTCAAATATTCTTACCTGTATTTGTTTGTTATTTTTGATACAATTTATTGAAGTTGTCGGTCGTAGGTAAAATTATGTACAATACTCGAGCTGTAACGCATATTACATACTCGTGTAAAATAACAAAACTCGCCGCTTCGCGGCTCGTATGTTAAATTTCCACTCGTACGTAATATGCTAGTTACAGCTCTTGTAATGTAATATACTATTACACCCAATAACATGTAAGTATCATTTTGACGGTGTACCCGATGTCAACGGAGTACAAGATCCGAACGCAGCTTTAATAGACATATCTCTCTAGTTCTACTAGTTTAATTTAATGCAGACATGGCCGATCTCGATCAAATAGAATCTCATGCAGCTAAACTATTAATTTTATATATAGTATGATAAAGTCATGTGCCTGGCAACATCAGATTTTTTGTTATTTCTTCGGAAAAAAAGTACCGTAAAAAGTTTTAAAATATTTAAGCTGGTTTGATGGACGTTTAAGCTAAAAGTTAAGGTTACGGTTTAATTTGTTAGGTATTGCTAGATTTTAAATAAGGAAAAGTCGTTCAAAATAAAAGTATCATTAAGTATTAAAATTTTTAATTGTATAATCGAAAACCTGGGGTTGTCGTTAATTGGCTTTGTTGTTGAGAAACGGTAAAAGTTCAATAGCTTTTCATTTCATCAAGCTATTGGTGTCAGAGAAGTCTTCACATACCAATGTCCAACCAATTTCGTTGAAATGTTAACAATTTTTAGTTTTCCTTTTATAAGATTTTGAACACCTTGTTTGAGTAACTTTTTATTGTATCTCCGTAACACAACAAATTACCAAAAATTTAAAAGTTTTTTATGATAAAAGTAAACATTTTAATATTTTTCAATTCTGAACATTTCTTAGTAACTTTTCTCAGCAAATTACTAAACAATCGCTTTTTTTCGTGACCCTTTTGTAGTGTTGTACTACATACAACAATTTGATATCAAAATCAGAAAAAATAACGACAGTATGAAGGACTATACAGGCTGTGATCAACCACCATTGGCTCGTTCATACTATGTCGTGGTTAATCAGACACAAAATAACAATTTTTTCTTCACGCGTGAAACAGTATTCTTACCTACACCTAATTCAATAGCAATTTTTCAAATGCTGATAATCATTCAGCATCATTCAGCATGATCACCATCACGCATTCGAGTTTCTGAAATTCATTCAATTGCGACATTTTTATTTCTTCCGTCATAATTCAAGATGATATTAATGTACCATGACAAACTTACTGACATGACATTACGTAACCCGGTGTAGAACATCCGAACGGAGCTATTATTGAAACTGAAGAAAAGACTAAAATGTCAAAATCAAACATAGCGTCCATAGAAAGGCTAAAGTTCGCAATAGTATCTCTACCATAAGACAACTGGAGTACGCAACTGGGTTGCTTGTGCATCTCCAATGTTTTCATTACAAACGTCCAACGCCACTGCTCCTTCAGTAAAATAATAAAAAAAGACATTTTAAAATTTTACCTTGTATACGAGGTTATAACATCAATTGTTATTTCTGACGATAACCTGATGTTATAACCTACCAATTAATTTCAATACACCGTTCATTTCACATTAAATTGACCCGATATTATCATTGTATGGAAACGTTCTGTTATTGCGAATATAATTTTTTAAAGATATATCGTTGATATATTATTAAAAACCACGAATGTTGATTTCAGATACTTTCCACAATCATAGAAAATTTGTTTGTTATCGCTTTTATGTATACTTATACATCCAAAAGATAGATTTGTTTTTCAATGTTATCAAACTATTGTAAAACAATAAATCTCTTTTATGCTATGGACCAACCCATTCATCATTGATCTCTTCCCGTATCCTTTTTTAAATTCTAGTCCTTGAGCCACGGTCTTAATTACCATCGCAGGATTTATTATCCTGCTTAAGGATGTACGGACCCAGCTGACTGACTTATTAATATTAACCTCGGCTGCGCGCGGACCCGCGTTCAATTACGCTTCGGAACATTAATCCCGAAACTGAAACTCTAAAATTAAACACTCAACGTTGTAACTGGTCCCACAGAGTTTTGTTATTTATTATCCTGGTGCTCCAGCAGCGTCGGTATTTTAGTGCATTCGGGTTAAAACCGACATCTATTACCGGCGGAGGCAAACGACACCGACTTCACAGCTCTGACACAATGAACATAAATTTCAAAATGGCCGACGACCAAATCAGCTGATTATATTAGAGGTTTAATCGGTAAATAGACAAATATGTAAATAGATATTTACCGATTTAACCTCTAATATAATCAGCTGGTTTGGACGTCGGCCATTTTGAAATTTATGTTCGTTGTGTCAGAACTGTTAAGTCGGTGTCGTTTTGCTCCGCCGGTAATAGATGTCGGTTTATTATGAACTAGTTTATGTAAGTACAGTCTAGTTGTGAAAATATTGAAATAAATAGCAGTGACATCAAAGACATCAACTTTAATATGAAAGAATAATAAAAAAAATGGTAAGAACTGAAGGAAAACAGGTGGTTTTAAGCAAGGAGTTAAGGAAACACTTGAAATATGGGAATGCAGCGTTTGATGAGAATTCATAGAGATGAATTCATGAATTGAGGGGAGGAAACATATGGTAAAGACGTACAAAACCAATCTAACGCATAATAAGTTTGGCGAGTGAACAGGAATGTGTGGCAAGAATTAAGGACTATTCAGGGCCGGCTTTAGACAGTAGGTAAGGTAGGCAATTGCCTACGGTGCGGCGGCAAAATTTAGGGGCGGCAAAACCATCTGAACTCCAACAAACAAAATTCAAAAAAATATATTCCGATTGCCTAAATCTAGAAAATAAACGAATAGTAAAAATATCTGATGTGGCCAGGCACATGACTTTATCATACTATATATAAAATTAATAGTTTAGCTGCATGAGATTCTATTTGATCAAGATCGGCTATGTCTGCATTAAAACAAAACTAGTAGAACTAGACAGATATGTCGATTAAAGCTGCGCACGGATATTGTACTCCGTTGACACCGAGTACACCGTCAAAATGACACTTACGTGTTATTGGGTGTCAAAAGTGTAACGGTATACAATATCCGAACGCAGCTTATATTGACAGTATATTTGACGGTATTGTCAAAATCTTAGCGTTTGACGTTACGGTCAAACATTACTACTGTCATTAGAATCATATCTGACATATAATCTGACATATCCTGGCTACTAGTTTTATTGCAGTACGAGCGATCTCGATGAAATAGAATTTGCTCATGCAGCTAAACTATTGATTTTACCAAAAAATGTCATAGTCATAAATTATTCAGAATTTCCTCCACTTTAATTTATTATTTAACTATTTCGACGAATTTCCAGAAATGGCGGCTTATTTGCAAAATATTTAAAAAATGCTAAGACTAAACCTCCAGTTCCTTTGGACTCTTTTCAACAGAAAGCTTTTCAGCTCTAAGTTTGGTTATGAAACTTCTAAATATCAAGTTTCGTCCTGATACCTTTAGTAGTTTCTCCGGAATCGTCGCCACAAAAAACGGGTACACACACATACACACACACACACAGACATTTTTTTGTACCTTGGTCAAAAATGTTCAGGGGACCCAAAAAGACATATTTCCGCTAAAATCTAAAAAAATTTTTTTGGCACGGTTACAATACTTTACATACTGCGTATGATAAAGTAAAAAATACAACAGGAATCGATTGGCTTCTAGCCATTCCTATATTTTACAATTCACAGCGGACAAGAACAGACAAGCATAAATAGCTCATTAACTATTTTATAGAATTAAGATGAATGAAAACAAAGTTTATCTTAGAAGCTCAAAAATTAGCGAAATAAATTAACGAAATAGAGCACATAAAAACTTTAAATTGATTACACCACGTCATCGTGATCGATCTAAAAAGCATATTTTTCATATGAAAGTGTAGCCGAACGTATGAAATATTCAAAAAGGAAATATAAAATAGAATTTTTGTGTGCTTTAGATCAGGCGCTCGGCGCACTGAATTAAATAGTCACTCATAACTACTGTTTTGAGTTTTTATACGCTGTCCACACACTGAAAGACGTGTAAAAATAAATTACTGATATGGAAAACGTCTTACACATGGGGACTCCTCATATCTTAACGCTATAGAATTTTCTGACAAAATAGACATTGTTTCTTCCCTTTTTAAAAAGGAAGAATGTCCAGTTGACTTTCTTAATTTTATTACCATCCTTAACATTGCGCCAAATTTAAGCATTACTTTATGAATTTTGCTAACTCTGCCTATAACTGTTGACAGCCTATAACTTATGAGAGATCATTTTCTAAGCTAAAAATAATTTATAAATCTGAGGTGGCCAGGCACATGACTTTATCATGCTACACAGCACAAAAAAAAGTCTTCGAAACCTGTAACTTTTTAAATATTAGTTCTATGCAAATCAAATTTTGTATACTTCAACGGCATATATTTAACTAAAGAAAATTACAAAAACAATGTTACAACTCTTATGGCCTTATTCTCTAAGCCTCTGTTACGCTTTACATTCTATTACGCCGCTGTTACGCTGTTAAATTATAGACTGTTAAGAAATTGGTATTCCGTAAGGCAATGTTAACAACAGCTGTTTGTAATGCCTCTATAAAAGCTCTGTACCGTAACAGCGGCAAAACTGTCGCCTTTATCTAACAGTACTTGGCGGTTTGGAGTTATGTGATGTATACATTTGTCAAAATGTGTACAAATGTAGTAATGTGATACAGAAAAAAAAAACGTATTGTTGTTAATGAAAGAATATTCGGAATAAAAAATACCAAAAATTCTGTGGATTACCACAGAATCCCTATTTTTATTTATTTATTTTTAAGAGAAGTACAAAATAGGTAAGTACCTGCGATATGCACTTGTGAGTATAATATTATGTACAAACTCAAAAAAATGTGTCCTTATTGAAGATCATTTTATATTTTTATTGAAGAAATAATATGAGAATTAAACGAAAAAAGCTATCGGACACCCAAAATCCTTTCGCCATACCAAATTATAATTTTATAAAATGTTAATCAAAACATCAGCGTTTGACACTACCTACTTCATTAGAATGGAAATGTGTCAAATCCTGGCTTACTAGTTTTATATTAACGCAGACACGACCGATCTCCATCAAATAGAATTTGCTCATGCAGCTAAACTATTAATTTTATCAAAAAATGGCATAGACATAAATTATACATAATGTCCTCTACTTTAATTTATTATTTAACTATTTTGACGAAATTTCGGAAATGGCGGCTCATTTGCAAAATCCTTGAAAAATGCTTAGAGGACGTTCCTTTGGATTCTTTTGAACAAAAACCTTTTCAGCTCTAAGTTTGGTCATGAAACTTCTAAACATGAAGTTTCGTTCCGATACCTTTCGTAGTTTCTCCGGAATCGTCGCCACAAAAACGAGTACACACACACCTACACACAGACATTATTTTGTACCTTGTCAAAAATGTTCAGGAGACCCAATAAGACATATTTCTGCTAAAATCTCAAAATTTTTTAATAGTTTCATACTATGTATAAGTAAAAATATGTAATAATACTAATAAGAAATGTTCTTTTAAATTTTAGATTTGTGATTTGTGACTGCGTTTAATTTTTCGGCCAATTCTTCCCACTTCTTATTCAAATATTTTGGGTCAATACTCAGGTTTATTGTGACCGTTCGAAAAACTGCATCCGTCTCCATTACTGTCAAATACTCCTCGTATTGACTCCATGAGTTTTTTGTCAGTCGCTTTGGCTTTGTATCTATCAGAAAACCGTATACAAAACGTAAGTATAAGTATTGTACACGAGGTTGTTGCCATATGTTTGGTTATTTTGACCGTTCGACAACAACAGTGACAGCCGCAGTTGCGGATACGTCCGAATAATTCAGTTAGCAGTGCACCATTGGCGGAAATTACAGAGGTCGATAGAGAATCGCTTTCACGTGTTGCTCTGTTAAATTCTCTGTTAGATTTCGATGTTATTTAAAATTCTGTTATATAACATTCTGTTGCGCGGTTTTTAGAGAATAAGGCCATTAGTTACTTCTAAGTTACACTTAGAAATGTAAATTAATAACGCAAAACAAAATGGAAATGACTGTCATAGTATCGATGACAGTCGGGTTTTCCGTGGATTTGTGAGGTTTAATACAGTGTATGCCCTCCACGAGCGCGAATCACTTCCTCACACCTCCATGCTTTGCACTAGTCTGCGAAGAGATTCTTGCGGTATGCTTTCCCATTCCTCAATCAGGGCTGTGTCATTTCCAGTATGGTTAGTGGTGGATTAGGGCGCTTGCGATCACGTCGGTCAAGCTGATCCCACACGTGTTCAATAGGATTCAGGTTATGACTTAACGCCGGCCATTCCATGACCTGAATTCCACGTTCTTGTAAAAAGTTTCTGGGGATGCCGACGGTATGTGGCTTTGCATTGTCCTGCATTAGAATGAAATTTTGACCGACGCCATATGCAGCAGGCACCACATGGTCCTCCAAGATGTTTTCGATGTAATTCATGGCATTTAGACTACCAGGAACCACAACAAGATCAGTTCTGTTGTCTATACAGATTCCAGCTCAAACCATCACAGATCCAAATCTATCCACTTCCTGTATAGTAGCGGCTGCGTAGCGTTCACCAGGACGTCTATATACACGTACTCGACCGTCGCAACGAGTTAAACGAAATCTGGATTCGTCCGTAAACAGTACAGGCGTCCAGTGACGAAGTTGCCAATTTCTGTGATCCAGAGCAAACTTCATTCGCCCTGCTTTGTGATGCTGTGCGTGGTGCGCGGATAGGTCTTCTTGGTTTCAAATTCGCTTCTTTTAATCTGTTTCTAACAGTTTGATCAGAAATTTCTATTCCATGTGTTTGTCTTAGGTAGTTTAGGACAAGAAATCGGTCTTGATTTTGAGTAGTTTTTCGATTTCGACCTTGTCCAGCTCTTCTAACATATTGGCCAGTCTGCCGAAACGGATTCCATAAACGCTGAATAACAGAAGCGGAAACTCGAAAGTCCCTGCTAACATGACGAATATAGTGGCCACGCTGAATAAAGGCGACAGCACGAGCAACTTGCACTTCACTAAGATGCCTCATTTTCATCAAACAGAATATCATGCAGCTAAAGTATTAATTTTATATATAATACGATAAAGTCATGTGCTTGGCAACATCAGATTTTTTGGAATGTAGGTACGTTTATAAATTTACGATTTATCATACTGTTGTGTGGAAGTAGATTTTCGGAGAATTTTCTATTTGTATTTATGAATTTCCTGTTTTCCGTTTACTGTTAATTTGAATCATTAAAACAAAACAAAAAATAGTTAAACTTTATTTTTGAAAAACACCCAATATGCGCAGCTTTTCTCCCAATTTGCCCATTATTTATTTGTGGGCAATTAAGTCACCTTTACAAGAATCTTTAACAGACATAACTGTTGTAATTTTACTGATTTCCTCCATCTATTCTAAAACCAGGAAAAGCAAAACTGTTATGGGCCGCCAAATATCCACGTGCTATGATATGTTTTAATAGATTTTACGATGGTTTTTATTGTGATCTAAACGTCATTTACATTTTTTTTTCACAGAGCACACGTTTTATCGTTTTTGAATTCCTGAAATATACCGTTTGATATTCAGAACTTCTGAAGTATGTAAACATTCTAAGAGAAACTGACTAGTATGTTGAACATACATTTGTCGTTACATTTATTTCCACTTAGTTGCCAACTTTACAGTTTTTGATCTGATTGTTTTGTAAAATTTATTACTTAAAAAAATTGTATTTGCATAACGCAACACAACACAATGATCAGCTGATATGGAGTACAGATAATTTATTAATAAAACTATAATTATGATTACAACCATTATTTCTGTTCTGATTGTATAATAGTACTGCGACCTTCTAAGATCACTTTCAAAAAGATAGCGTGATTAATTGGTCTCTAGAAATGAGTTATATAAAGCAATCATCTTTGTATTCTTTCAGCTTTCGGACTGTACTACAGCAGCACTCCAAGTCTTTCAAGGATTCTTCGACAAGTGGAGAGAATTGTACGACTAAAACGTGTCTTGTTCTATTCTATAGCAAATGGCATGCAAATGAGCTCAGTCCGATTAACAAAATTATACATGCTTATTGCCGATAACCGCCTACTTACAAACTGTAATTGTCTAAGGCATAATTTTAGCAATTAGTTGTTATTTACACAGGTGACGTTAACGTTACCATAGACAACAGAACTATCGCGTGAGTCTATATCATTTGAGGCTACGTGAGGCAGGTATTGTCTTCACCAATAATAATTTTGTTATGTAAATTATATTTTCTATGCCTACATAAAGATGTAACTGCCGCAATTTGCACAACATAAAAGTGTTTTATGTTTGTACTTTGCAAAATCGTTTCTTTGAAGAATAATATCTTTTAGATCTCGCTTCTTAATCCAGTTTTTACAATCCATAAATCATTAGTTACATTGGACTCTACATTGGACGCCTGTCCGTCTGTGTACACGAAATCCGCTGTAATTTTGAAGTTATAATTGATTTGAAATTTGGTATACAAGCTTATCTCTTAAAAAGTAAGGACACTCACTCTTTTTTTTTAATATCCTACTGTGGGGGTATTTTAACTTCAGCCCGGCTGAAGATAATTTTCTTACTAGTTTTGTTTGAATTGGTAAAAACCATGGTAAAAACAGTAATATGTCTGATCCGATATTATTGCCTGTAGTGTCCGACCGAACATTCGGCTTCGGCTTCGGCCACCTTCGGCCAAAAATTGAACCTTCGGCAAAACATCGGCTTCGGCCAAAATTAGGCCGAAGGTTTAGCCGAAGCCGAAGGTTCGCGCTTAGCGCCTGCGTAGCAAAAATTGTGATAAGAAAGTGATATATTTGATAGGTTATTTACTTTGGTGCTTTGCGAAAATGTGGATGAACTTTTTGTGTAATATAATTAGATAAAGAACTGCTAAAACAACAGTAGAAGCATTAGAATTAGTAGTAAATAAATTCCACAGGCCTGTCGTTAGCAACAAATTGTAATTTTCTTTTTCTACGTACAATTAAATAATTTTTCAAGTTCGGCCTGATTCCTAAACCTCGCAAAAGTTTGTAACAATTTTTTGTTTGGTGATATTTTGTCTACACATAATCATCAAGAACCAATAAAAATTAACATATTAATTGAATACAACTATAAAGAAAATCATCATTAGACGGAAAATTGGACAGTTTTTATATTAAATTTAAAGTAATAATAATTATCAATAGTGGAGAAAAAGAGTACTGTTTTGCGACGAAAAAGCAGCTGGAAGATCCTGATTCCTCTGAAGCATTTTAATATTGATTATTGATATCAGTCTTTTGTTTGTTTTTAAATCATTTACTGTGCGTCTCCAGATAGAGTTTATTATACATACATATAATGAACATACTTTTTTTTTCTCGAGACAACGTTATTCTTTAAAAATCCTTCTGGGTACTCTCAAAAATCCATTGCCATAGTCAGCAATTTGTCTATCAATTGCTTTACAGTTCAATTAAAAATGTCTGAAATCTCGTATATCGGTCCAGTATTACGTAAAAAGTAACCCTAAAGTAGTTTTCTTGCATGGTAGGTTTATGTTTGTCATGTTTTTTTTTATATCAGCAGGATAAGTCTCAAAGATAAATAGTAAAGAATAAGAATTTTCTGATATTATTTTTTTACTGAAGTCTAGGCTAAGTTATTATTGGGGAACGATAAAATGAAAACATAAGAACAAACGCGAAATTCATAGATTATAGATAATGGATAGAATGGTGAAATACAGGGGTATGTATTTATTTCCATTTACTATACATTGATTATTTCATCATTACGGTAAGTACGTATGATACGGTATATCCGTATATTCATATCTAGTTATAATTCATATAAAATATTCAAATTTGATATATGAGCACCAGACTAAATTTAAAACAATTTTTCTTTATGACGTTTCACATTTAATTGTGAAAAACTGATTGGTTACTCTAGCGCAAATTTAACAGTTTCTTGTTTTTCGTTAAATCAACATTGTAACAATAACGGCGATGCTTTTAAGATATCCATTACAGACATAGTACGGTCCATATGGGGGATACACTGTAGGTATAAATAAATTTGTACATTCTAATATAGTATGTACAGATTTATCTTTAAATTTCGACACTTCTTTAGCATTATGAACTTCCTTCGGCTTCGGCTTCGGCCGAAGGTATAGGAAAAGCCGAACATCGGCTTCGGCTTCGGCTTCGGCTTCGGCCCAAAAAATCGCCTTCGGTCGGACACTAGTTGCCTGTTGCTGTCGCCGTCTGTTGCCCCTGTCTGAACTTGACTTGACGCGTTTTGAGCAAAAATGTTATACAAAACGTCAGTTTCCTATTTAACCTTCAAAACCACAGAAAAAAATTTCAAATTCATTTTTGATAAAATTGTTTAGCGTAACTATTAAATTATGCAAGAAAGTACGAGGACCAATGTAATAATATTGTGTTGCAGTAGAAACTAATTTAATAAGAAAGGTAGCGCTTTCATACAGCATTATCTTCCACAGGGATAGCTAGAGAAGTTTCAAGTTTTATTGCATGTTTCAATTATTCTCAATCGCCCCTAAAAATATTCAAATATTATAACACCACACTCAAACATTTTCTTCATCTCTTAGACAACGCAAATATCAATTACTGCGACTATAACGAGACATCCTGTATATTTTTGCCACAATTCAAGGCAAGGTAACGTATTTCAAGTAACCAGATACAAGTCTGTAAAGAAACGCAGTTCAATGATGGAATATTACTTACCTACTACTGTGAAATTAACGTATTTTTCCTGTAAAATTTAAAAAATGCCCTGTAAAATTAAGGTGATAGTGTTCTAATTTCACAGGAATATGTTTGTGGAATATGTGAATTCTGTAAAAACAATACAGAAATTTAGCTTGAATCCAATAACGATGTTACGGTTAATTCTTCTTTTACAGCTTTTTTGGTAGTTTATTACATTCATTTTCTGTAATATAGCAGATGTTTCTCTCTATAGGTATAAACTTATTTGTTCTTTTTAGTTCCTTCTAGTATTACCAGGAAGGAACAAGAAAATACAAAACAAACAATGCGAAAACAAATAATACAAAAAGTACCTTTTACAAATAATTAAATTAATAAATTCATTAAAAAATTATAAAAATCATTGGTCAAAATACAAAAATTAAGAAACATTTATTCTGAGTACAAAGTTTCATTTGGACCTATTGATAACAAGTTAATATTCCTTAAGAAGTTAGAGCCATTTAAAATACTGCTTTATTAATATTTTGTTATATTAAAGGTATTGAAAAAATAAATAAGTCCTTATGAAACATTTTAGTCAGAACAATAATTACGTATTGAGAAAAAAAGTTTGGGAATAAACACCCAAGTAGAAGATATTTGTACACACTAATTTTATCTATAACAGATCATCTCTATATTTTCTCTTAAAGTTTGTTAAATAAGAAAAAGCTTGCTCATACTGCTCATACATACACAATGTGAAAACTGAACTGATACAAGGCAATTTATAACTTGAGGTGAAAATTAAATGCAAAAGCATACCAAAAATTTATTTCAGAAATTTCAAGAAATTTTTCCTGTAATATATTGTAATGTGTCGAGTAGGTACATTATAAAAATACGCTATATGAACACTTTTAAGAATTTATTTAGTCATTACGTAATAAACATATTTCAAAAAATATTCGTGCGTGCGGCCAGTACAAACCTGTACATTGTTGACATATATAGTCACTTACCGATAAAATGTTACCCCGGTCGAAATCTGGTTTATAGCTGATTTTCTGCTGTTGCAGCTGCGAACAGCGCAATTAGACGTTATTTTTTTATGTATATCTTCATACAATATCTTTAAACAAACTGAAATAAGCGAAATAAATAAAATAATAACATGTCAATGTTGCGAATGTCACTTTGACATTAAACAACTTTCGTAGTGGGGGAAGTGGCCCCATATCCGAGCGCTTATGCCGACTCCTCCTTCCTCCATGGTTGCAGCAAAGTCATGTTGTTAACATGACATACTTCTTTGTTCTTCTTTTTTCCTTATTTTTCCCTACCATGGTGAAATATATGAGTAGATATACCCGACAAAGGATATAATTCGCGAATGCTAGTGAGTGTTTAATATTTTCCTTCCGAGTCCTTAAATGTTGAGCCTTTTTGCAAAGTCTCATGGCCGCTCTCAGGTGTCTTTGAGATGGTATCTCAGTAGACAGCGGCGAGCGAGGAGACTTGTGATCAGTAGTACATCTGTTTTCTGTGGCTGGAGATACTGTTTTGCCTTGGAGAGGAGGTGATGGTTTCCTTTGCCAGTTGTTGTTTCCCAGAAAGCTCGTTATGGTCAAAAGTATTTATGACCCATAGAGAGGATAACTAACATAACTACCACTAACAGCTAGCTATCCATCCTGACCTTCAAATGATGTTTCTCATCAGGGATAATACTGTAGTGCTATGAACCCTGCGTACTTACAGAATGTTAGGGACAAATAGTACCTACTATAGTCTGTGGTACCTACTATAAAGTAATTCTCGTGTTCTTTAGAAACGTCAGATGAGTTAAACAACAAACCCTAACCTAACATTGGAAGTGAACGTGACTTTATATAATTCTATAGAAGATATACATATTCATGACTCTGAGCGTTGCAAAGCTGTTTTTTCTTTGGTGAAGATTTCATTCTTAAAGCGAAGGACCCTCGCTGATTTACAACCAGGAAATTCAACGCTGCCGCCAAATCTAATTAACATCTGAAGTGCTGCTAGCTCGAGCATCGGAAACGCAATTTCGTCGAAATTCGCGCTTGGTGATTGCTCAAGTCAAGGGTGTAACTCATACCCCCACCCCCCGAACAGCGATAATGAAATATATCGGTCTGACGCAAAATACCCCGAGGGGCAAAATTAGATAGGAAAGGTATGCCCGAAATGCAAATCCGCGGAGTATGCGAAATAACTGGAATAGATATTATCTAGCGCCGGAATACGAGGTGGATTATACGCATATTTTATAAAATAACTGGGCGGAAATGGCAATTTATCATTTCAATGGCGGTAATCCACAATACACCCCCCTTGCCTTGCCGGATTAAGGTTGATCTGAGATTGCGTATTTGAGCAACTGAGTTTTTTTTACAAATTGATCTTTTATGGTCGTCATAATGCAGAAATTGTATAAATTAAATACAGCTGATTAACAAAGCAACAGAAAAAATTCCCACTTCCAGAAAAAGCAAAAGAAATTTTTGTTGCGTATAATATCTTGGTAGACAGGAAATGCTCTATACAAGTGTGTCCACATCACAAATCATAATTTGCGTTTTGACGTTTCTACATTTTCTACCATATCTCACAAACGGTCCCATGTTGACTTGACTTTTTGACTTATTTTGGTCTCTAACATACGTAAACAAGAATACTATCTGGAAATAAACGCACTTCACGTCATCGTTCCTGGGTAACCGCAGTAGAAACATTTCAAGCTTAAATGATCAAATGTGGTCTTTCGAGATCTACCAATCGCAACCTGAATTATTGCGCTATGATTAGTCATGGATTAGTCTGTTTAAAATCCGCGCATTTTTACGTATCAAGTATGTGTTTTGACGTTTCAAACAAACTTAACCACAACCTTGATTATCGTGCTATGCTTGGTCTGTTTAAAATTCCCGCGCTTTTACGTGTCAAGTGTGACAGTTCAAAGAAATCTGGGTAGGCCACCCGCTGCGCCGATGCGGATATGCCCGAGCATTGTTTTGCGTGCTCCGACAATTTGACGAGCGTGATATCATAATGTTCGTAACATTATAAATATACGTGTCGAATTGATAACCTGCTCATTCTTTGAAGTCGGTAAAAAATAGTGGTTAAAAAGTTAACAACCACAGATCAGATTGATCCGCTATTTCTTTGAAAAGATTCACGATCTTTTCAAGTGAATAATCAAACAAGAATGACAGAGTAGTGGTAAAGCGTTTTGTCCACCACGTGGCTTCACAGAAAACAGTATTTTTTCATAGAGTCATCAATTTGATGACCCGGTATAATGGCTACGAATATGTATGGCTACCAATAACCTATGAAATAAGGGCTTCAGCATGGCCAAACACATGTATGATAAGCTGGATGAGGAGTAGAACCAATGAGAACTGGAAGGACTCTCCTTTATGTAGCACTGACCATGTACCACTGGTCGATTGATTGATTATTCAATTAATTAATTAATTAATCGAATGATTGCAATGTACAACATTTAACAGTTTTTTTGTGTCCCAAAAGGTGTGACTCATGATTTTGTTATTTTCATTTGTGGTAGATTACAAATCTGGCTACCAAATGTTGGCTCAATTCTTCTGCAGGTCAGCTCATATAATAGATTGAACCTTAAAGTTTAGGCTAGTGAGCGAATTTTTGGCTACGTATGAAATATCAGTTCACAGACATTTACTGTTTTGTACTTTCACCAGTTTAAGTACAAGATCTTCCAGTTCAGGTACTAAGAGAATTCTGTCGGGTCCCGTTTTTTTTGGAAGATATCAAAAATGCTATTTTCGTATTTGTGGTATCTATGAAGTGGTATTTTCAATGACGTCGTTTAGAAAACATGTGCTACAGCCATGGGCGCCCGCAGAGAGGGGCAAGGGGGTGCCCTTGCACCCCCCTGGCTTTTGATACAACAGGGGAAAGATTAACAAGAAAAAAATAAATAAAATAATAGAACTTAATAATAGAATAATTAATAAACTTCTAAATTTACACATAAAAATTCATAGCTGTTCAATTACAAAAAAAAAACAGAAACAAATAAGTGACAACTGATTGTGTTATCAATTTTTTCAAAAGTTGACTGTTGGTGAAATACATTTGCTATTCGAACGGAGATTATCGCCATTTAGCAAAACTCCGAGCGTTACTAGGTCTTTCAATTACCTACAATTTGGGGTATGATAGAAATGTATGCAATAATTTTTGCAAAAGTTGTAAACATTTTTCTAGAGCAAATTTTTGAAATACGTTTGCTATTCAAACGGACATTATATCGCCATTTAGGGGTTGTTGTCCATGGGGCAAAACTCCGAGCGTCGAAGATCTACTAGATCTTTTATTTACCTACAAATTGAGGAATGATAGAAATGTATGCAACAATTTTTGCAAAAGTTATAAACTACCTTCTGTAGCAACTGATTGAAATAGGTTTGCTAATCGAATGGACATTATCGCCATTTAGGGCTAACTGTCCATGGGGCAAAACTCAGCTCTACGTCTTTTAATTACCAGCAATGTCGAGTATGATAGGAATTTATGCAACAATTTCTGCAAAAGTTATAAACGATTGATTTTTTATACCAAAAGCGGAACGGTAGCTCCGGTTTCCGTTAAGCCTAGTTTTTCGAGTTGGCAACTCTTAACCCAACACATGACCGGCTTTCGTTTTGCCCCCCCCTGGAAATATTTCTGCGGGCGCCCAATGCTACAGCACCTTACAGACCTGTCTCTCCTAGTTTTAAAGGACATTTCTGTCTAAAGGCGTTATTTTTTGGACGCTCTCAGTTTTCCATCTTTTGTATGTAGTGTAAAATAAACATTGTTATTTGTAAGATAACAGTGTTGCCATCTGCCTGGGTTTGACTGTTTACTTCTTTCGCAGTGTCCGGGTGTCCGGCTCATCCGCAAAAATATCCTGGTACTAAAGATCTTTTCGAGGACTTTTTAGTCTCTACCCCTACCTTTGTCATCCAAAAAGGCATGATAAGTGACTTGGATAAGACACGTCACATTTTTTAGACAAATACGCACACATTTTGATAATAAAACCTGAGTTTACCAATTATATATTAAAAAAAAAAATAATGCGAAGTAACCAAATTAGCTAAGGAGGCTCAAATGAAAGCTTGAACATTGAAATCCAAAACTATGGGACGAGAAACCATGTGACAACTCAGTGAAGTGGCATAGGGCAGTCCTTCTCACAGGGCGCCTGGATTTTTGTTCACCGTAGTTTTCACTGCAGTTTCTCTTCAGACATTTGAAGTTCAATGTTCAATTTTTATGTCAGCCTACCAAGATAATTCGGTCAGGCAACTGTATTTTTAATTATAATTATATTTTCTAAGTAGTTTGAAACAAAGCATTTTTCTCAAAAATGTAACGTGATGTAGTCCTTTGGTTTTCAGCATCGTAATCTACCGAAAAACTATGAAAAAAAAAATGTTGGCTGGTCTAATAGACGTTTGGTTCGACGGAGGACTCGAATGGTAACGGCTTTCTGTGTATGTCGACATACCTTTACTGACGATGTTGTAATGAAGGACGCTAAAAGTGTCCATATTAGTCTGAGATTCGTTCTAAAATACCTCTGACCGTCATCTGTATTTGGATACAGTTGTACGGTTGAGCCTGACAAAAAAAAGTGGCAACTCAGTACCTACGCTAATTAGAATTATAGGAATTTTGAGGACATATTCAACAACATATTAAATCAGACAAAAGTTTTCTTATATTTTTGATGATCATTTTCTTATTTTTTTGTCAAGACAACGAAACCATTTGGCAATTTAGCACACCGTTATTTTTTTTTATATTCCTCATACTAAATCATTGAAAAAAGACAGAAGACCATCCCTTTATCCACGCAACATTTGTTATGTTAATTAGGTAGATTTAGCAGCATAGAATTTCCCGGTTGATAATGCTCACATCCATTCAAGAGCTATTTTTATGCGTGTACAAGTTCTGTAAGTGCTTTCTTGTGTCGTGTAGAACAAGTTCGATTACAATTCTATTCAAATTCTAACACGTTATCCTGTGCAGTATAGAGAAAACAGGAAGCGTTTAAGTAACACCGATGGCACTAATTTGCAAAAAACTAGAGAACCGCATTAGACATCTGAGGTGACATCCGTATGACGTTCCTGCGGAGCGTGATTTGAGTGCTGTGTGCAATTCGTTAGCTGTTTACGGTAGACTGTTGAACACGTTCGATTTTGCCATTGCTAATCGCGTATAAAGAACACTTTCATGTTCGAGCCATTGCATAAGAGCTGCAAGTCGAGGTAAACGACCTGTCGCTGCTACTCTGTGCCATGTTAATGAAACCAACACTATGCCATTATACCGACCGAATTGGCCGATTGCGTTTGATATACTGGTCACTTGTGCGGACCAGATCAGCTGTTGCTAACGGCAACCTCTTTTATAACAGTTTTACTCGATGACCATGCAATACCTGGTGGGATTCAAAATTAGAACATGGGACGGGTTGAATTAATAATAATTCTCGATTTCTTGCGTTGGTTTTACCTGGAAAATGAGTTTTGAGATAATTTTCGCATTGTTTGATATCCTAAATAACATACTCAATTGTCCACAATCTAAAATACAATAAATAAAAATTGTAGAAAATAAAATTCTTTGAATAAGAATTGATGTTTTGTCATGATGGCAAGAAGAAAGGTAGACCTTTGAGATGACTAGAGTGTGTCGAAAATATTTAGTATCTTCGCAAATATAATATTTGTCGAGTGTAATATATAATGAATAAAGGTATTAGGATATCGGAAACAACAATAAGAGATTAGTTGAGTTTTTTTTTAATTTTCGAAAGTTTGCCGAAATATTCGGCTTCGTGAGGAAATCTATAAATTATTGTTTGGTGCTTTAATGTATGTTGGTCAGGCTGAAAATTATTTAAAAACTAGGATTTTGTAAGTCATATATAAATAAATAAATGTATCTACGACTCACATCGTATAATCAATATAATCATGTACTGTCAAGTGTGTTAAAAACCTAAGTGGTTGACAGTTATTTGACAGTTTGCCTCGCCACCATTGACTGTCACATTTAAAATATTTTATATGCAATAATTTTTGAGTTATAAGCAATTAATCAAAAATCGTGACAAAATATAAAATTGTTATGTAAAAATGCCCGGTTGTAATCTTGTTGTTATTATAGATAAATCAAAATAAATTCCTAAATAAAAAGAAACAATTTGCACCTGGCAACTCAAATTGATTTTATTGTCCTCAGAGCATTTAATAATAGTATTGGTTGTCTCATTAGAGATAGAAATTTTCGCATGCAGTGTCTTTGGACTATTATTTCTTCAGGTTCTTCAAATAACTTTGAAAATTGATGTTACCATCTTTTTTTAGTTTTGTGACATGTATCACATATATTTATTGCAATCCATTTCCATACAAGATATTCGAGACTCAAAAGTGTACAACTCATTATATAAGTTTGTAGCTAACTTAACAACATCTACTTCGAGTCTTAAAAGGCCTGTTAAAAAAAGCGACAAACCCTCGTATTTATATAGAGGGGTCATAGTTAAGGTGACGAGACGTCCCGCTTTTGCCGGGACAGTCCCGACTTTTCACAATTTGTCCCGCGTCCCGATGACTTTTAAAAATGTCCCGCTTTTTAGCAAATGCAGTTATTTGGTACAAACACCAAATAAAGAATTATTAGCAATTATAGGTACAAAATATAAAGTATTCTATTCTGTCTAATCGTGGTCTAATGGTCCAATATTTGAAATGTGTATACATTTTTTGAAAAATCGTAATTGTAATCTGTAAAATGCATTTGTGTTTGCATGTTTGCATTTTGTACGAAAAACACATGACAACTGAATTGATCTAGAAACCAACCATTCTGGAACCTTCCACTACACGTGTACAAAATTTGATCAACAAATATCAACTTTTGATATATCGACTAACTAGCACAATTGAAGGAACGCTTAAGCCAATTTAGCTAAACTATGATATTCAATAACTTTTGTAATCGATAATCGATTTTCATTATTTTTTTGGAAGATGTAAAGAAATTTATCATACATTAGATACATTTGAAAACCAAAGAAAATAAGATGTTCCAGCTGATTATACTAGGAGATCCTGTGTTTGAAACATCCTGTGGAGTAACTAACGAACTTGTTCTCTCGCAGGTTCTCAAGGACTCTGTAACAAAACAATATCAATTCTCCACATTTTGTTTTCTAATCCCAATATTGAATTTTTTAAAAAGATACACAGTTTGAAGTAAAATTTTGCATTGTTTTCATTAGACACAACACTGCGACAGTATTTAAAATTGGCAATGTTTACTTAAAATAGTGTATCTTCTACAAAATTCAGATATTGCAATGAGCCCAAAACAAAGGATTGAGAATGTAGATATTTTTTTAACAGAGTAGGTACTTGAAAACTTGCCAAATCTTCTCAGTTACTCCACAACCTGTCGCAAAAGCAGATCAAAAACATCATTTATATTTACGATAGTATGTGCTAATTTCTTTAAAATGCATCAACAAATTCTAAAAGTCGATCAGATATCATAAAAGTTACTTACCATAAAACTTTAGCAAAATAGGCGAATCGTTAATTCTGCTGGTTTATTTGTAACATTTATTTATTATCTTCTTAGATCTTGAGATTTGTTTTATTAACCATAAGAATATAATTCATCTTTCGTAGTCTTTTTTGATATATTTATTAATTATTAAAAATGTATTTATTTACCATATTTATTTCGTACAAAAACATTAACAAAATTAACTTTTTCTTGTACCAAGCAGTATTTATTTATTTTGAATAAATAAAGCAAAAGAATTCATCACTGATCAATCACTGATAATACAAATAATATCGAGTCTTCAATGAAGTAAATATATTTTGTTAAGCAAATATGTTTTGATCACCAGCACAAAAAATTAAAGGAATATGTAATAGTGTTTCTATATGATAAGTAAAAAATCTTTGTACCCAACTAAAGTAAACATATTAATAATAATTTTTTTTCTTAAATATTTATCAAACTAGAATCTGTCGATTTTCGACTTTTGAAAGGTCGCTAGTATTTGGTTTTAATCACCTCCCCCCGCGACTCTCCCGCTTTCCTACAATCAAATTCTGGTCACCTTAGTTATAGTAAACCAACTTTTGACAGGAAACTCATGTCGAGGAGCGCACAGATTGCAGACTGCAGTTTTCATCATCACACAATCGTTTACAGTTGATGTCCCATTTAAAACTCGCAACTAACTGCACAATGTCCACTAACTATCCGTGTCCAGTAAATGGTGTTAAAGATATATGGAAGATAGCACCACTTTTAGATACAGCATAGGAAAAGTGGTAGTGTCAGGTATCATAGGATGGCTCTTTTAAAACCAAGTAACTATCGTCTGAATTGTTATTTAACGTCTTTGAAGGGAGAGAATGAGAACCGAAGTTTTGTAATTTTATTTTAACGTTTTGTAATTTTAATTTAATTATTTTCGTAAAAAGGGTCAATTTTATGTTTGGACCATGTTTTGATATTTTTGACACCACATTGATACGGAGTCAATACCTGTATTCGGTTTTAAAAAATTTTAATATCGTAATGTTACTGTTAGAACAGTTACTTACTGAATTTTTATTTAGTTATTGTGACATATTATGACAATAATATGAAAGAACAAATAAAAATTGTATAAAAGAACGGAACAAGCAATAAAATGATTGCAATGATTATAAATTAAGCAAATGTTCGAAAAAGGGACAATTGAAAATTGTAAAATATTGATAACTCTGGTTAACATGGAGTTTGTTTTTTTTTTCCTTTAGTAATGCTTGAAATAACTGTAAATTACGAGGGAATTGAAAAGAAAATTATCGTATTGAACTACAACAAAAACATCGCTGATTCTGACACAAGTTATATTGCTGTATTTTTACAGAACTCACATATTTGACATACTTCATATTACTGTGAAATTACAGTATTATCACTATAATTTTACAGGATATTTCTGAAATTTAGTACGAAAAGAACAAGTAATTTTCAAACCATTAAATTGCGTTCCTTTACGGACATGTTGCTGATTCCTTGATACAGCAAAATTACACATTTTTTATCTTTTTTAGGTTTTGCTGGGTTCTATCCCAGTTTCAATGATTCCGCAAGAAAAAAAATATTGAGCAACGCTGCTCTAACGGTTCAACTTTTTTTTCTCAATACACTTGAAATGTTGAATGACGTTTAACTTTGCACCAAAGGTGTATTTTTGTCAAGATTGATACAAGAATGCAACTGCAATACTATTAACAACTGGTTTTATAGCATGCAAGACATCTCATATGAACCATCTGAATAATTCACAGGATTGAATAACACGAACGTGGTGGTTCTCATGGCCACAGCGCAGTTATAGGGTAGTGTCCACTTCCCCTATTCGATTCACAATTGATTTGCAAGGTTTAAAGGGAGCTGTTTAGGTGACCCTACTAATCCGTGGGTAGATTAACCACTGCTTGGCGTAGTTACCATACCCTCTGAACCCGCGTGAACCCCTAGCAAAAACTTGTTACCTAGCAACAGAACCGAAATAATTCATATGTAATTATCGTTTTGGTAAAAAGTTGTTTTGTAGTGATGTTTGTCACCGTGACTCTATTCTATGAACTTTGATTAGTGGTTACTCTTACCGGAAACTACCTGGGTATGTGATTTTGAAAATATTTACTTTACTGTTCGCATCAAACTTGTAGAATTCCATTGTCTGCTTTGTGAGTTAGTGATCTTTCGCTAATTGCTAGCACTATGCACGACTCAATTATTATGAAAGTTCATGATTAACGGAGTGCACACTGCACAAACATTGCCCATAGATGGGCAATATGTGCCTACTTTCCTGTTATAATAAAAATTTGATTGATTGATTTATTATTCACATTACCTTCGAATTCGCTTATCTAGATGCCGTTTGCCTTAAAACTAACCGCAAGAATTATTTAATTATTCAAACAATAGAACAATAATGGGCTTAATCAGACAGACATACCCAAGTGGTTATTGTTAAATCTTATTGAATTTTTATGTTATTGTTATCGTCGCACCGTCTGGGTCTTTGAATAGTGAATATAAAAACCGACGAAATCAATAAAATTTGCGTTTTTATTACTTGTTTTGAATTGTTGTTGTACACCATACAGGTTATGCAACCCGCTTGAATTTAAAGTTCACAATTATTTTGTATATTTTTCTTAAAGGAACAGCAAATGTCCTTGAACTATTTTGTGTTTATACTTTATATGTTCATCATTAAACTATGCCTAGGGTACAAATTATTCAGCATAGAGAGTGTTTTATACTAAAGTTATTGCAGATTTTGCATTTAAGCGAAGCAAAACATATACTTTTTTATATTATACCGTATAAACGTATTTCCTCCTGTGTTAGGTTAAACCAATATTACAGAAACCAAAACCAGTAAGCAATAACTTTAATCGACACAGGCTCTAAAAATCCGTAAAACAACCTTCTTGCAGAACATCTCTCATCCAACTAAAATCAATAGGAAGATGCTAGAGTCCTAGAGCTAGATAAATTAGATACGTTGTACAGTAGGGTGGTCCAAATTTATAAGTACCTTGCATTATCTTTTTTTCTGTTGGAGGGCAACGACCCCCCCCCCCCCGTCCCGATCGGTTCCTCTTCGGGAAAAAAAACCCCAAAATTAGAAAAAAATCGGTTAACGTTAACACGTGCCACCGAGCACCTCAAATTTCCCATGTAAAATACATTGGAAAAATGCATCTTTTTTTCTTTTTTTTTCACGTTTCAGATTTAGAAAAAAAAGTTGCGGGAGATTATCAGAAATTGTTCAGAACTTCCCAAAGATCAAATCCACTACCAAAAATTTGTTTAAACAATTACCATTTGTTTAAACAAAAATATACAATATGTTACGAACTCATTTTTCCATTTGTTGCAAAAATTATAAAATTATTGTTTTTTGTCATTTATTAACTAATTAGCAATTGTTTTAATAATTACCATTTGTTTAAACAAAAATATATGTTGTAATGGACATAATTTCCTATATTTTTTGCATAAATTATTAGATTATTGCCAGTTTGACATTTATTAACTTATTTGCAATTGTTTAAACAAATACTATTTGTTTAAACAAATATATACATTGTTATGGACATACTTTTTATATTTATTGTAGAAACTACTATTAAATTATTGGCATTTTTGTCATTTATTAACGAATTTGCAATTCTTTAAACAAGTACCAATTTTTTAAACAAAAATTTATGTTTTTTTGTTTCTCCTTTTGTAGAAATTGTTATTGTTACATTGTTGGCATGGTTTTTGTAATTTGTTACTTAATGTGCAATTGTTTGAACAAATAAAGTTGTTTAAACAATAATATTCAATGTTAGTACGTATTTCTTGACATAAATTATTATAGGATTTCTGGTCTTCTTTGTAATTTTGGAGGTTTTACGATATTGGTGAAACAAGTAATGTGGTTGCAACACTAATTATTATTATAGGTTATAATTGAAAATTAGTTAACAAATTTACCAAGAAAAAAGACAACAAATACAATAATAATGTTTGCCAAAAAGATACGTCAGTACCATTGTATATTTTAGTTTAAACAAATGGTATTTATTTAAACTATTGCAAACTAGTTAATTAATGACAAACAATGCCAAAACCTCTAACTCTAATTTCTCAAAAAAAAGAGAAATATATCCGTAACATTGTATATTTTAGTAAACAAATGGTACTTGTTTAAACAATTGCAAATTAGTTAGTAAATGACTAAAAAATTCCAATATCCTAATAATAGTTTCGTTAAAAAATAGAAAATATGTCCGCAACATTGTATATATTAGCAATTGTTTAAAGAAATGGTATTTGTTTCAACAATTGCTAATTAGTTAAGAACTGACAAAAGAAAGCCAGTAGTTTAATTACTTTACGACTATTACTTTATTACTTAATTTAATAACTTCTGCAAAAACTGGAAAAATATGTTCGTAACATCGTATATTTTTGTTTAAACAAATGCTAATTGTTTAAACAATTTCAAATTAGTTAATAAATGACAAAAAGAATATGTCAATAATTAAATAATAACAGTTCTGCCAACAACAATAATAAAACACGTAACATTGTAAATTTGGGGAAACTTTAGTCTCCTATGTAGGGTACTATGGGTAGGGTGGGGGGTGGTGAACAAAAAAATAGTGGTTGTGGATTTGTCCCTTGGGAGTTCTGAAGAATTTCTGATAATCTCCCGCAACTTCTTTTCTAAATCCGAAACGTGAAAAGAAAAGGGAAATAAAGATGCATTTTTGCAATGTATTTTGAATGGGAAATTTGAGGTGCTCGCTGGCATGTGTTAACGTTAACCGATTTTTCTCAAACTTGGGGGATTTTTTTTCTGGAAAAGGAACTGTTTGGGGAGATCGTTGCCCTCTAGCGAATAGTCCGTTTTTTGGACCACTCTATTGTACAGGATGTTCCTAGAACGTAGTAATATTTTATAATTTCAAATTGATTTTCCAGGAATTTTTAAGTCGTAATGACCATGATGTGTTTAATTTATAGTAAGTATTTGGTATACCTGTTTGTACTATTTATTTTTGTTATATTTGAATTTTAAAGATAACATGAAATAAACTACAGAATACACAAACTTAGTATTTTAATATTCC
The DNA here is from genome assembly GCA_963966075.1 of Aphodius sticticus. Taxonomy (NCBI): domain Eukaryota; kingdom Metazoa; phylum Arthropoda; class Insecta; order Coleoptera; family Scarabaeidae; genus Aphodius; species Aphodius sticticus. The sequence goes on from OZ014510.1 coordinate 23,208,064, forward strand.
TCTATATACAGGTGTTTAGTAGATCGTTGTAAAGTTCTACAGGTATGACATAAGGTCAACCCTATTTAACAAAAAATAATATAAATCCACCCAACACCCACTATACAGAGCAATATTAAGGTAATATTTATAATGTGTAGGAATATGACTACGACTACTTACTAATATATAAATTAAGGATGCCTAGAGGCGAATGCAAAATACCTCGGTGCTAAACTTACAGTATTAAATAAAATTCACCACGTTGTGAATGGTTTCAGGCGTTATCAACTAATACTCATGTTGAGCTCTTTCTCTAAGATCATGTAAATTGTTAGGTCGATCTGTGTATACCTTGGTTTTTAAGTGCCCCCACAAAAAAATCTAATGGTGTCAGATCATTGGACCTAGCCGGCCATACCTTCTTCCTATCCATCTTCCTGGGAACACTTAGTCCAAATAACGTCGCACATTCATAGCGTAGTGTACTTAATTACCAACCTGTCTAACAAGAATAACTGGTCACAACTCTCAGGTAATTAAAACAAGATCATTACTTATAAGCTATTTTTATTTATAATTTTGTAATCGAAAATATGCTACTAAGTTATTATTGAGTTTATTATTATTCAGTGGAATCATCTTCATCCATAAATGTTGAATAATATGATACAGTTGATTCGGCTGGAGATGGTGTTTTCCTCGTCATTCCGCTAGCTGATTGATTTCGGACGTACATTTGTCTGTGGTGTATGGGTTGAAAGAAGTGTGGTTCTTGTTGCTGTTGTTGTTGGTATTGGTGATGACGTAGATATGATGTGGTTGGTAACTCCGACCCGCCGTATGCTTGCTGGTACTGCTGGCTCATATTTTCGTACTTGTGAATGCATTGCATAATTTCAATTCTACAACTTGTATTCAAATGTCGTGGCAACGATTTAAGATTATGCACCAAAGACAACAGAAAATGCCGATCATCATTGTCTTCAAAACTTTCTTTCGCTTTGTACATATCTTCTCTGTTCTCGTACCTGTCTAATAAATGTAAAATCTTGTCTTCAACATGTTGCAGTCCCTTTTTGCCCGCCCGTGTTACCTGTGTCTGCGGAACGTTTGGTACAGAAGAACGGACGGAAGACGCAGATGCAGCTTCCTGGAGTTCTTCTTCTTCGTCGTCTTCATATTGGTCTTCTTGAACTGTAGTGGCTTCGACTCTAGTACGTTCTGACGAACTGACTGTTCCTTTTAGTGCCACAGTGTCCCTTAGAAATTCTAGTTGATGGGCATACATATAGGGAGCTTTTTTGCGACCTCCTTTTCGACTTTTGCCTTTTCGCTCTTGAATGTCTCTCGCAAACCGATCTCTTATGTTTTTCCATTTTTTATGCAATAGGTCCCCTGTAAGTAACACAGTTAAATATAACAACTCAATAGGGTGTTTTTTTTATGAGCTAAAAATATCTAACAATAAAAAAATACTTGCCTAATTTTTTTTTATTGTCCAAACTCAGATCACTCCCAAAAATCTGCGTAATTTCTTCCCAGCATTGCTTTCGCTTTATTCTATCAGTATAGTCATTTTGCGTCATGTCCCACAATGCTGGGCGTTCTTGAACTTCACATATCAATTTTTCAATGTCAATATACGTCTCTAGCGGCAGTAGCTGTTCCTTTGAAGTCATCTTGAACACTAAATCCTAGCTGCGGTGCATGTACCGACTCGGCTGTCGAGTTGGCCGCCGAGTCGGCAAAAACCGCTGTGTGTGTCGAGTGGGTACGGGGAAGACTCGGCATCGTTCGGGTGACTTCGGCACCACTCGATCTCAGTTGGTAGCATTACAGGGACGTTAAAATTTTGTTGACAATAACGTTGGCGACAATGGCGATTTTACTAGAGGGAAAAGCAAAGTAAGTAACACTCTCAAAACGATGTTAGGTTACCAAGCGTTTTCGTTATTTTATTGTACCTACTTACCGAAGTACTTGCCAACATAATAAATTAAGCGATGCTATCGAAATTTAAACGATTCTGTTGTTTTATCAAAATGATTTGAACATCATTAGCTTTATATTGTGTTTGTCGACTTAGATTGTCTGAAGAAATTGCATTTTTATGTAAGTAGGTGTGTTATGTGAATTGATATTATTTATTAGAAGTATTATAAGATTTTGTCATGTGGTAAGACCTTGTCTCATCAAAACTTTGCCGACATTGAAACATATTTTTTTAGGTTATCCGTTAAAATTAGACAATGTTAGATCATTGAAGGTGCCCATGATTGGCAGCGTGAAATAATCTAACACAATCTAAGTATTGATAATATATCGAAGACCTCCGAGTGGAAATTATACTCACTGCTATAAAAAAAACCCAGATTGCTTCCATCAAAAGCTATCTGCATAATTGTTTTTTTTTTTTTAATCTTTATAAATGTTTAATTTTAAACTTATGTTTGTTCTAATAATAGTATATTATTATACAAGTTTTATAAGACGCCAATACGTCTTATAAAACGAATGTAATATACTATTTTTTCTACTTTGCGTCATTAATTTTATATAAATTTAGAAATTGTGGTTACTATATTGCGCTAAATTATAATCTAGGGTATTTCGCGGGTACCACGTGGCAGCACTGTAGTAACTGTCAACTTCGTTAAGGATGAGATCTATGAGATAACATCTTGACAAAATCTAATTGTGAATAAAATTACTCTACTTTAGCCTACAAGTTTGAATAAATATTCAGCGAGGTCTCAACGATGATCATAATGGAGCTTGGGGCAACACTTTTAACCCTACTGTGATAAATATATGAAACTTAACCTAAAAAGTCAACAACTTTAACAGTGGTTTCATAAGTATAATAATCAGAATCTTATTGTTTGGAAGTGTTAGAAGTGTTTGGCGGTGACTGATTAGTTACTTCGAAGAACAAGAACTTACTAAAGAATTGTTATAACGCTTAACGTTTAATAGCGGTGTCTACCTAATTCCGCTACGTAGCCGTTGCGGCTTATATATTTACAAGCACTTATAATTGAAACCCAATTTTAATTTCGGCAAAGTAGTTTATTAGAATAAATTATACTTAGTAAAATTATATGTGATGGAGGTAATACAAATATGTTGCACACAACCAGAACTAAGACGAAGTCAAAAGCGACGGACAAAAATGAATACGAATTGAGCCGAACAGAATTCGGTCCAAAATGTTACCGAAAACTTATACGTTACATAAACTAAGAAATCCTCCACACTTTAAATGTACTATAGCTTCATACTGATAAACCATTGATTGCGCATATACAATCTCGTAGCAGTAATTAAAATCATTCATATCTGCGATGTAGGTTTGATCTTCGCATAATACCTTATTAAAGTAAATGTGGTCCTTGAATTATATCTGAAAAAGGGATTTGATGTTTAGTTGAAAAGAATGATAACGATCACTTACCAGAGTCGTAAAACATCACCGAAAACGTTATGCTGGCGTATTTTGATGAACACAGCAAAACTAAGAAAGCCACAACCTTTGGCCATACTATAGCAGGCTACACGCATGTTTAAATATGTATAGAATATTGATATTTCGCAGTTTATGCGATTGCAAGCGATTAAAAAGGGGCAGTGTGTGGTTATGTATTGTACGTTTGACATTTGGCATTTGATATCATTGTGTACCAATCCTGGCAATCTTAGACAAAAATGTTACTGTTTTCGGTGTTACAATGTGTTAATTGTAACACCGAAAACAGTGTTACAATGTGTGCATTGTGAATGCAAAGTAGAAAAAATATATTTGAAAAGTGGTTCTGTTTGACTCAAGTTTGCTTTCATAGATATATCATGCCGAGTTGAGACTCGAAAGAAATAAATGGTAAGGTGATTGGAGATTTCATTAATTTTGGTACGTGTTTTTTTTTTGTAGTTTGTAAGTAGTTTGTAACATTAAATGGAGTTTTTATTAACTCTGAGAGTTAAGATAGGCAAAGTTAATAGTTTTATTCAAAATAATAGTAGGAACCAGAACAGATCTTGGGCCCCCTGGAGTGATACATAGCGAAAGACTATTAAATTCACGAAATTCAAAGTGAGTTCCAACACTTAGTCGTGAGTTCTTTACTGTATGCCAACTTAGTTGAAATATTATGAAACTTTTAATCCACATTTATTCCACATGTAATATGTATATAAGTGCGGACACGATTATTTTAATAGAACAGAAACAAAAGAATTGTTGTAAGGTGTGTTATAAACCGCATACTACGTTACTATTAAAAAATGCAATAGTTATTTATAGATGTATAAAAAAACTAGTAGAATTAGTGACTTTACAACGCACGCTGACATATAAAGATATTTTTGGCGTTAGTTTTGTTATTGATATGTACCTTTGTTTGTTATTGATGTGTACCTTTTTCATAGGGAAGATATTTCATACTAAAATTTTTCCGAGAAGTTGATAGTTTTATTTCCTGGTTCGACGGTTCCGCCAGGTTCCGCCCAGACACAAAAAGCGTAATTTGTAAGTTATGATCAGTACGACTATTTTAAAAATATTTCAATATTCCATATTAATAGACAATTGGAATCAGCAATTAATATACCAGTGTTCCATTTAAAACACTACGTGGTGGGAACATTCTGTATAATGTACAATTATGCATAAATCTTTGGACTGCGGATACCAACATCTACTGGGTTCGGTTATTATTTGTTTTTTTTAGTTTATTTAATGACTCAGAAACTATTTGATGGTCTGTTGAAAAGATAGTTTTGTTAGTGTTCACGATAGTACAATACCTATGATATACTATACAGGGCACTTTATTTAAAATAAACTATATGTTTTGTCACGAATAAATCCAAGCTATATAAACAAAAGTAATGTTGGGCTATGGAAAGTGCTGTGGTAAACCGCTTTTGTATAAAACATTTTCCGTTATCTTTCGCAAGATAATAGTGATATCGACCATTGCTACGCTAATGACTCATCCTGTATGTGACAATAAAAATACTTAGAGATTTATTAATATTAAGCGTTCTTCTTCATACCTGCACAAGAACAATGCTAGACAATATTTTCTATTATTTAATGTTAATATTCTGCTAAAATATTGATATTTCTCTATTATTATAAGGAACCGATAACAACAACTTGTTAGTAACAAGCGAATATGACCTATATTAAAACCACCCTCGTAAAATTGAAGGCATCAACACAAATATTATTCACAGAGTTTATGCACATATTTTGATGTTGTCTCCTATTATATTGACATGAGTATCAATTTTCATTGCGCTAACGAGCAGCAAAACAGGAACAACTGAAACATGATCATATATTGACATAATATTTATAAAAGTTATTATTGTTCGACTAATGGCGCAGTTATTCTTTCTTTTTGCTTTTATGATTCACGAGCTGTTGTCCGCGGATTTGATCAAACTGATGTGGGCGTTTTCAACAATTTGGAGATTGGTTATTAAACAAATTATTAGTTATAAAGTTAAGTAGTTTTAAGTAGTAATTGCTATAGAAATCTGCTATGGGTCATTATCTCAAAACTTACTTTTCAATTATTCTTTAAATCAAATATAACAAAATTTGTTTGAGCTACATAATAGTTATTTATTTCCCATTTTTAGGATCCCGTACTTAAAAAACTAAAAACGCAACCTTATGGAATCACTTGTTTATATATTTTCCGATTAAATATACAGCGTGTTTCAGAAATTACGGCTGATCTTGGAGAAGCATATCCGCCAGGAACAGATAAGGGATTTTGGTCAAATACTACGTATAGTGCATTTCAAAGTTTTAAGTACCAACAAAATTGCCTTAAAGTAATCGTCTAAGGCAGCGTTTTCCAAACTGCGCTGTCTTTCTCCCGCTCTCGGCTGTCCCAATAACTTCGGTCCGTTCCAAGGGAGGCGCGCCTCACAGTATGGAAACCACTGGTCTAAGGCTTGCCCTGGTGATTGCGCATGACCGAAAAACGATTGCGCACTTACGGAGCTACGAACAAGCATCATTTGAAACGTAAGAAAGAATGGTATGTACCTAACCCACAAATTCAATGCTGATTTAAAATTTTTTTTATGATTGCAATTTTGATGTGATCCCCAGTGTTGGTCAATATCACTATAAGCGAAAAACGCCGGAGTGAAGGTATTTTGCCTGCGGCGTTGTTTTGTCACCAGTTATAGCACAACCGCGGTAAGCTGTTGACGATTTTGTTGAGCTGAACAGGGTCGGACTTTCGATTCTTGATTAATTTTCTCAAAAATACATTAAGTTATATATTTTCATATATTTTCTGAATATATCACTCAAAGGTACGACAGAATAGCGACTACGTCCGAAGTTAGTTTGAATAAAATCTCAAAAAACATTCTTATTCAGATATCTTCAGTCTGATTAGTTTCTGTATGTTGTTTCTTTGTGAACCCTACAACAATTATTTTCAGCATTATTTTTCTTTCTGTCTGCAGATTGCTGAATATATTACTGAGGAGATAAGAATCCCATAAAAATAAGCGGGGTCAAAGGTATCTTGTAAATTGGAGATTTGTATATTTTATACTCAGTGTTAATAAACATTGTTCTTATGTAATATCCTTAATAAATTGATATCCAATTGATATTCAATTGTTTTATTTACTTGAGTTTATTAGTTTATTTATTTATCTGTTTGTGACTGACAACATTATTTTTTTAGAGGAATCTAATTGAAATAAAAATTTACACCAATATGTGGATAATAGTTTTCTGCCCCTAGGTCTGGACATGAGCTTGAGAGAAGAGTAAAAATGTACCAGACTTTAGCAGTTTCTTAATAAACGCTCGACTTTCTATTTTTTTCCTACTAAACCGCTAGCCCCAAAATAATCACATCGAGTATAACTAGGCAATAGAGATTTTCTCGTGACAAAAATAGTATCAGCAAGCCGACAGTCCCACGCCACGTGGAACAGTCCGTAGATGAATTGTGATGTGTTTTCGACTCGCAAATATCATTGCTTAATTTGTTATAAACAAAAAACTACAGAAAATCGTTCTCTTTTTCGTTTTTCGTAAAAGCTGAACCGATGGAGCAATCGTGATGCTTTCAACAGACGCAATGTAGAGAACGAAAAGACGAAAAAATAAACCCGATCAATTAACGGAGGAAATTGGGAAAAACCGGAAAATCTGTGTTTCTTCAAAAATACATAACTCCGCCCTTTTCAAAGTAGTCGCGCAGGCTTTTCGCGACAAAGTAGCGATTGGTAGGTACTTTGAGTGTGCACAACCCAGGCTTTGTCCGATGATTAGTTTTTGCACAATTGCGATTGGATTTTTTTTATGCAATTTGGTTCGGCGAGCCTGGATACGTCGGAGGTGGTGCGATTTTAATTTTTTTAACGTATTTCAAAAGTAGAAGTATTGTGTTACAAAACGTCTATTCTGATTTTGCGTTAAATTGTTGCGAAATAGGCGAACAATGCTTGCAAACATGACCGAAAACTGCCGTACGCTCAAAAACGATCGAGTAGTGGGGTAGGCGGCCGACTCTGGGAAGCGCGCAGCGCGCTGGGATTACTATAGTTAAGGCGGGTTTTCCTAGGAGCAGGTTTTTTTACGCAGCGTACAACTGAATAGAGGCATGTCAAGTATCAGCTATTTAAGTGGCCTACTTATAGTTTGGTTAAGGGATATTTGCGTGTTGTCAAAAGTGACAGTCGTCTGAGAAGACGTACGTCCAAACATTCAAGTCAATCTTTTCACATGTCGTAGAAAGAATGAATGCATGACAATCATATCTTAACTAGCTCATGTCACTTTTGACAATATGAAACAAACTTTTGACATTTGGTATTTTGACATTACGTTTTGCGGTCTGTACGCTTACGTTGTACGCTGCGTAAAAACCCTGCTCCTAGGAAAACCAGCCTTTACGCGCTTTGCCGCGTCGGCCGCCTACCCCATCTACTCGACGGCTTTGGAGCGCGCAGCAGCTTTCGGTCATGTTAGCAAGCATTTTTCGCCTATTTCGCAACATTTTAACGCAAAATCAGAATAGACGTTTTGCAGCACAATACTTCTACTTTCGAAATACGTAAAAAATTAAAATCGGACCACCTCTGACGTATCCAGGGTCGCCAAACCATATTGCATAAAAAAATTCAAATTTCAATTGTGCAAAAACAAATCATCGGACAACGCCTGGGTTGTGCACACTTGAAGTACTCATCAATCGCTACTTTCTCGCGAAAAACCTGGGCAACAACTTTGAAAATGGCGGAGATATGAATTCTTGAAAAAACGTAGATTTTTTCGATTTTTCCGAATTTCCTCCGTTAATTTTAATGGGATCAAGTCCGTGTAGGGTTTATTTTTTTGGTGAAAGTTGTTGAAAGCATCAAGATTGCTCCATCGGTTCTGCTTTTACAAGCGAAAAACGAAAAAAAAGCATTTTTGGTGGTTTTTTGTTTATAACAAATTAAGTAATGATATCTGCGAGTCGAAAACACATCACAATTCATCTACGGACTGTTCCACGTGACCTAGGACCGTCGGCTTGCAGATACTATTTTTGTCACGAAAAAATCTCTATTGCCCGGTCTAAACACAAAATCTCGTCTACAGATTGGCTTTAAAATTTGTTTGTGGCTTTTGTGTAAATTTTTTTCCAATAAAGGCTATTAACAAGATTTTACAGAAAACGAACATCTCGGTAACGTGTCTTAGCACTACAACGCGATAGCAATAAAAACAATCGTATTTTTTTATTAATGCGAACATTGGAATAGAAACACATTTGAATTGTTCAGTCAGTAATTTTATAAAGTGATACAAATATGCGATATAATTTTGGGACACCACGCAACACGTAACGTTTTCGGACGCGGTCGTGACTGTTGAGCGGCTCAGGATTGGAGCATCCGGCTCATGAACCATACTTAGGTTTAAAAGATCAAAACAAACATCATCTTGTTGATTTAAGCAGCGTTGAAGTTTTTTTTTGTGTACTAAAAGCATGCATTGTTGTTATTAGATTGAGAGAGCCATGCCTTTTTAAAGCACTTTTAATCAGATGCAAACAAATAAAATAAAAAAAAGTATTCTTCGAGCACAATAATATACATGACAGGTTGACTTTGTGGTAAAATCAAGCAATTACACGTCTACAGACAACATCAAACAGCAAAAAGACCAGGTAAAAGGGAAAATCAAGCACATGATGTTGACTAATATAACCGCGACAGGACAATGATAGGACAATGATGGTATACGAGACAGCACGCCCAATTACAAAGAACCCTCGCTACCGTTAGCCTGGGGATAGTCTCCACCATCCGAGATGAGGACAGAGGGAGGAAGCTGATCGTTATTATGTATATTGTCTTATATGATGTATATTGCTATGACATAAACTAGTTTATTGATCCATTCATTCATAACGACGACTGATTTTTAAAGATAAATGCCCTCCTTTTTTGTGTATAAGTTCGTCCAATTTTCCAGTTAAGTCCTCTCTCAAATTTGTATGTCTTGAGTACAAAATCCCTACTTTTTAGAGTCCAAAGCATCACCATACCCCTTGAATGCAAATGCACCGTATTCTATAGATGGGTAGATATAAAACTACACGCCAGGTGGATTCGGATTATTCACATCACTCGACAGGCATAAAAATTAAACATGGCGAAAACAAAGAAAGATTCTTCCCCTAAGTCTCCCGACGGGTTCAACAGCGCCGTTAAAGGGCCCTTGTATAAGCAAGCATGCGTAAAGGCAACCTGCTCTCAAAGGAATTTTCAATGAAACCCAGTTCTGAATGTACCCGGGCGAGCTTTCGATTCAAGCTCCCGCTTCTATGAAAGCTCCGGATCCCTAGGATCAGCGGACAGAGGCGGAAAGATGCTTGTGTCCCGGTATTAGACAAGGATAGCGCTCCTCGATTCATCATGGCTGTTTGACGAATCCACGTTCTCTTTCGCGGAGATATTGAAAATTAAGAAGGGGACAGAATATTTAATATGTGTTAGGGGTATGTAAGTACCTTTTTTATACTGTCTTTTATTTGCGTAGAGTATAATAACTGCAACGTAATCCGTTAAATATTTTGCCTCATTTTGAATAATCTGACATCGCCCTTCTAGCAAATTTATTCCGTTGGGAATTATGTTAAAAGTAATAAAATTGTCGACCCGTTTTCGTATCTCCATCCCGGAATTAATGAACTGTAATTTTTTGTAGGTTAATAAAGGTACAATCATTATGGGCTATTCAGCAAGCGTTTTTCTCTTCTGTTTTTTCAGAAGGCAAAACATATCTCAGACTAGAGATACTACAAGAAGAGAACCTGAAATCAAATCGACACATTTTAGAAAATTGTGGAATGATCTTTGTAGCTAAGGACATTTTCGGTACTTGTCTCAATTTTAGCCTTTGCTTGTGGTAACAAAAAGAACAAAAATTAGTAAATTTTTTGTCAGATTCCTTGTTGACAAATTAACAGTTATTAAGTGTATAATTTTTGTGGCATGTACGTAAGTTCCCTAAAAATACTAATTCATACTTTTGTTTGTAAAAAAAGTCACTATTTTGAAAGACAATTTTAAATCATCAAAATTTTTTTTGGACTAGATAAGAACAAACCCCCAATATGTGTATTTTACTATTGTTTTTAGTAGTTCTCTAAACTGTGAAAAAATTACAATATTCTAAGAAACGGGACATTTTTAAAAGTCCGCGGGACAAAATGTGATAGGTCTGCACTATTCTGCAAAAAGCGGGACATTTGGTCATGCTAAGTATACCACAATGAAACAATTAAAGTAGTTTTTCAGCTTGTGTTTAATGTACAAGATCAAAAACGTACAAACGATCCACTCTGAAAGCACAAGAAAAGGGCACTTTATTCTACCTGCTTCCTATTTTAATATTATGGCGGTGTATGCTATGTTGAATACAAATATTCAATTCAGACAAAATGTCGTTTACAACAGGGAAACATGCTAAAATACAAAACATTTATAATAAGTACTCAAACAACTGTTCGGAATAAAGTGTTGGCAGGATGTTTCATTGTTTTAAATTTTTTTTGGCACACCTCAGGGCCCCAGAGCTAATACACATTAGCTCACGTGTCCTAACATTAATATTTTTCGCCAAACTGTCATAATAAAATATCAAACTATTAAACAGTAGGTGATTTTTAAAATCGCTTATGTCGATTCATGAAGGCAAACAATTTGTACCTCTATATTCTATGTGAATTAGAGATGATTTTGTTTCAGAATCTATATACGCAAATTTTAAAGAGCATATTGATGATATTGAGTTATAAAATATGAAACGTATGAGTCCGACGTAAAACGTCGAATTTTTCAAGCACATAATTGCTGCAATTCACTGTGCATGACTATAAGGGTGTATCGAAAAAACTTTTTTTCGAAATTCAAAATTTCAAGTTGATAAAAGGTTGTGCCTGTGGACTCACATATACCACAAAAAAAACAATTGAAAATATTTGGGTCTCCCACAGGAGGCCTAAAGTTTAATATTTTCTTTAAAAATTAGAATTTTGTAATGAAACATTAAGTGATTTAAGTTTAACAATAAGGTGTGAAATTAACGTATACAGCCCGGCCACTCAGAAGTCGTTCGGAGAAATGTAAACATTAGGATGCGCAGTGGACACGGGATAGTTTTGGTGGAGTTTTTTATTACTCTAATGCAACATTTAGATCGCCTGCAGTTTGTTTAGATTTGATAGTACTTTTAGAAAAATGTCCATTTTAGTTAGGATGTATGTATCTTTCATTAAATAAAAATCTTATGTGGCCAGGCACATGACTTTATCATACTATATATAAAATTAATAGTTTAGCTGCATGCGATTCTATTTGATCGAGATTGGCTATGTCTGCATTAAAATAAAACTAGTAGAAGTAGACAGATATGTCGATTAAAGCTGCGTTCGGATATTGTACTCCGTTGACCTCCGAGTACACCGTCCAAATGACACTTACGTGTTATTGGCTGTAAAAAGTGTAAGAGCGCGTACGGTTTGTCAGGGTAGGGTAAGGGGAGAGCAATGCTCAGATAACCTTGGTCTGCTGTCTCTCGCTTATATGCAGATAAACGCCGTATGACGTTAGTCACTGTCACCGTACCCTATCCGATTATCCGAACGCGCTCTTACGGTGTACAATATCCGAACGCAGCTTATATTGACAGTAGGTATTCTAAAAAAAAAATAGCGTATGACTACCTTCTGTCATTAGAATCAAATATCTGACACATCCTGGCTACTAGTTTTAATGCAGTACGACCGATCTCGATGAAATAGAATTTGGTCATGCAGCTAAACTATGGATTGTACAAAAAAATGTCATAGTCATAAATTATTCAGAATTTCCTCATCTTTAATTTATTATTTAACTATTTCGACGAAATTCCAGAAATGGCGGCTTATTTGCAAAATATTTCAAAAATGCTCATCTTTAATTTATTATTTAACTATTTCGACGAAATTCCAGAAATGGCGGCTTATTTGCAAAATATTTCAAAAATGCTAAGAATAAACCTCCAGTTCCTTTGGACGCTTTTCAACAGAAAGCTTTTCAGCTCTAAGTTTGGTTATGAAACTTCTAAATATGAAGTTTCGGCCCGATACCTTTAGTAGTTTCTCCGGAATCGTCGCCACAAAAACGGGTACACACACACACACACACACACACACACACACACACACACACACACACACACACACACACACACACACACACACACACACACACACACACACACACACACACACACACACACACACACACACACACACACACACACACACACACACACACACACACACACACACACACACATACACACACACACACAGACATTTTTTTGTACCTTGGTCAAAAATGTTCAGGGGGCCCAAAAAGACATATTTCCGCTAAAATCTCAAAAAATTTTTTTGGCACGATTACAATACTTTACATACTGCGTATGATAAAGTAAAAAAAATTCTAATTTTTAAAGAAAATTTAGTTTAGGCCTCCCTTAAATTTGGGAGACCTAAATATTTTTCAATTCGGCCAATTTTTTGTGGTATATGTAAGTCCATAAACACAACCTTTTATCAACTTGAAATCTTGAATTTCGAAAAAAACGCTTTTTCGATACTCCATAGTATCCATGGTATACTCCATAGGATACAGTCACCTGGTACATAAACTTCATGGTCGTGAATTATAACCTAAATTATGTACACGTCCCATGATATACTATTTCTCCAACCACTCACAGATACCACGACCGAGATTGCAATTAAACTAAAATAAGTAATTTTGGTCAATTACAAGTACAGTAAAATAATGACATTTTCACATCAAACCATTTCATTTCTCAGTACCAAGATATAGACATTAATCAAAATACATATTTTTATTTTTACTTTATCATACGCAGTATGTAAAGTATTGTAATCGTGCCAAAAAAATTTTTCGAGATTTTAGCGGAAATATGTCTTTTTGGGTCCCCTGAACATTTTTGACCAAGGTACAAAAAAATGTCTGTGTGTGTGTATGTGTGTGTGTGTACCCGTTTTTTGTGGCGACGATTCCGGAGAAACTACTAAAGGTATCCGGACGAAACTTCATATTTAGAAGTTTCATAACCAAACTTAGAGCTGAAAAGCTTTCTGTTGAAGAGGGTCCAAAGGAACTGGAGGTTTAGTCTTAGCATTTTTGAAAGATTTTGCAAATAAGCCGCCATTTCTGGAATTTCGTCGAAATAGTTAAATAATAAATTAAAGATGAGGAAATTCTGAATAATTTATCACTATGACATTTTTTGGTACAATCAATAGTTTAGCTGCATGAGCAAATTCTATTTCTACGAGATCGGTCGTACTGCATGAAAACTAGTAGCCAGGATTTGTCAGAGTTTTTGATTTTAATGACAGTAATGCAAACTTGGTGTCAAACGCTAATATTTTGACAATAACTTTTGTCAATATAAGCTGCGTTTGCATATTGCATTACACTTTGTACACCCAATAACACGTAAGTGTCATTTGGACGGTGTACCCGGTGTCAACGGAGTACAATATCCGAACGCAGCTTTGATCGACATATCTGTCTAGTTCTAGTAGTTTTATTTTAATGCAGACATGGCCGATCTCGATCAACTAGAGTCTCATGCAGCTAAACTATTAATTTTATATATAGTATGATAAAGTCATGTGCCTGGCCACATCAGATTTTTTATCTACTATTGATCTTATTGATCTATATTGATCTGCTTAAAACACCATAACATTACATGAAAATGAAAAAGAAACTAATAAATAAATTAAATAAAATTGATTAAAGCTGATTAATATTTAAGAAAAATTGCTATTATAATAGCGATAGTTATCGCTATTACTTCTACGTTATCGGTATAATTGTTTGTCCTTATAAGGAAAAACCAGTCCCTATTTTCATTTATCAACGTCTGTGGAAACAACACAGACGTTGATAAATTCAACACCTATGTCTGAGGAACAGAGAATAATTACCTATGATAAAAGACAAAGGTGCAAAGGTAACAGGTAAACAGGTAACCAGAAATTGTAGACAACAGATATTTTTTCATGTTTCGGATTTAGAAAAAAAGTTGTGGGAGATTATCAGAAATCAGAACCTCCCAAAGATCATCCACAACCACTATTTTTTTCACAGCCTCTACTGCAGTATCCTAAAAATGAGGCAAAATTTTCTCCAAATTTACAATTTTACAAAGTTACATGATTTAGTATTTTTTTGACAGAAATTGCTATTATTGAATTGTTGACATGTTTTTTGTCATTTATTAACTAATTATTAAATAAAAATTAAGAAAATGTTTAAACAATTACGATTTGTTTAAGCAAAAATATGTTATGTTACGAACTCATTTTTCCATTTGTTCCAAACATTGTTAAATTATTGTTTTTGTCATTTCTTAACTAATTAGCAATTGTTTAAACAATTACCATTTGTTTAAACAAAGATATATGTTGTTAGGCACATATTTTTCTAATTTTGCAGAAGTTATTAAATTATTGGTAGTTTTTGTCATATATTAACTAATTTGCAATTGTTTAAACAAATATATACATTGTAATGGACATAATTTTCTATATATTTTTGCATAAATTACTATTAGATTAGATTATTAGATTTTTCAACGTCTGTGGAGCACCTATGTCTGTGGAACCCAGAATAATTTACTATGATAAAAGGCAAAGGTGCAAAGTCAATACAGGTAACCAGAAATTGTAGACAACAGATATTTTAGCACCGTGCTGTTAAAAATTTATGAGAGGCCGTCTATTCATTCCGCCGACCGCGACAAATGAAACGATCTAACAAATTTTTGTATTTCGTAACGCCATCAAACTAATTTTATTGTTTGCGCCGTCCAGGCGAGGTGGAATCACAATGCGAACTGTTCGTGCAGCATTTGCATCACAATGCTAAATGGCCGGGGAAAAAACGCGGCCCGCAACGGCGGAGCACGCGTGAATAGCAGCCGAAACGTAATTATCGAGTAGGTATTGTTCTCAGTTAATCGTTCCCCTTGTTTCGGAATTATACGAAATTATACAATAATTAATTTAACGCAGATGAGTCTCCCACAATTTTCTCATTGCGGCAATCATGCATTAATAACATACCAGCCTGTTTACGACAGTTAAGGTCGAGCGAATATCTTAACATATCTATTATATGAATATGTATTTGCATACATGCAGGTGCTATGCACTCAGCAAAATAGTTATCCTATTCTAGAAAAAGCGCACATGAAGCAATTATAATTTGAAAGTATTGAAAACTGGTGATTGTTTATGTGTGATTGAACTTTGTTTATCCGAATCAGAAGGTAGGATTTGTAGTTTAAATCTAAATTTCCGAACATTTATTTTTTTAAAATGGATCTGGAGAAACTCACCAGATGCTGTGTAAAAGCTTTCAAAAGGTTTACTCGAGGAACAATTCCAATAAATCTTATTAATATAATCTCTTATTTATACAGGGCATACAAAGTATATCGATTGTTTTGCTTTTGTTTAGATAATCATCCTGGTATGCAAATATATTGTAGTCAATAAACATTGTGTTTTGATTTTTTTTAATACAAATTTAGTTATTTTTTCTTAACTTTGACAGCCGGCTGTAATTGTAATTGTTTTCTGGTCAAAGGTGGCCTTTGAAAAATCATTTTTTGATAGAATAAGAGGCACCCTAAACTAACACATAGGTAGGTACAGTCATGGAAAGTTGAATGTACTTATAGCTATTTCAGAATTTTAAACGAGCTGGTCGGTTATATATTCGTATAGGTACTGGTTTTTGTTATATTCTCTCCTCGGCCGCGCTGAAAAAAAAAAGGCATTCTTAGTAGATCTTCACCGTGTTCCAATTTTTCCAGTTAGTTTATAATGAAGGTTTTATTTATAAGCTTAATATATAATTTTTCTACGTTGCGTTCATAACGAAAGCGCTTTCGGTGTCGTTATGAAAACACTAGATTACAAACTTTTAGTAAAGTAAGTACGTAGGCTTTCACGGCCAGAATCATTTATAAAATCAACAGCTTCCGGGTTATGCCGTGTGTCAAGATTTGTAAATGCTGACGTTTCGCGACCCATGTTGCGCGCTTCTTCAAAGCTAATTGGATACTGAATTAGCTTTGAAGAAGCGAGCAACATGGTTCGCGAAACGTCAGCATTTACAAATCTTGACACACGGCATAACCCGGAAACAGTTTATTTTCTAAACTTTTAGTAACTTTTAGATTTCCAAGATTGATGATATTGACTTCAAGTGTCAAATAAGGCTGACATCTCAATCGCTATTGGCTCGCGTCAATCGTATTTGTGAATTTTACCGCAAGTAGCAACTGTTGAATATAAAACTACACTAGATTGTAAGATGACAACCACAATTTTCGAAGTTTATGTAAAATAAATGTCGCAAAGTTGAAAAAATAGTATATAACACTCGTTTTATAAGACGTATTGGCGCACTCATTACATTTGGGCACTCCTCGCTACGCTCGTCGTGCCAAAACAACTCGTGCGCCAATTTTTGTCTTGTAATACACAAATAAACTTTATGAAGATTCTTAGATTTTAGTAAAAAAAATTGTAAATTAATTAATATTTAATTTTGTACTTTTAATTATTTTGGGTTGACATATTTATATTAGAGCTCGTGTGGGAAAAGATATGATTTGTTTCTAAGATTTGAAACATTTTCTCTTTCTTGAAATCAAACTACAAAATATTAGTACAATATTTTAGTAAATTTTCAGGACTTCTGAGCTACTGGAGTCTGACTACTGACTGCAGTACGGGTACCGTGACAGGGACCACCTCTCTGATAATAATAATTAGTAAATTTTCGATCCATTTTGCATCTCTAATAATGCAAAGGGCCGTGCATTTACGACGGCAATGACCTAAAAATAACATTTCTACTTTTTGTACTTTCATGGTTTTTAAGATTTATTCTACCATGAGCCGTTGCTGAGTAATGGACAGGTTAATTAAAATGCATTTACATAAAAAAATAAAGGTTTTTTTTTTTTAATTTTCATATAATATAAACTATTCCACAGGGAGAACACCGTTATATCCTTTTTAGCTTTTAACCGATTTATTTATTTTTTTCAAACAAATATTATATTTTTTAAACTAGAGATATACATAGTTGTCATTATTTTCAGTTGTCAGATATTGGAGACATAAATTGCTGTAAAGTAAATATATATATATATATATATATATATATATATATAATATTTCAACTTAAGTATCAACTAAAATATCTTTTAAATTAAATATCTCGAAAACACATGAGTAAAACAGAAGTATCATTTCATATAATCGCCGTAAATGAAAATTTTAAATAAATTTAATTTTAATTTATATCGATTTTTGGGAATAAGTTCTAAAATATTCAAACTTCAGTAAAAAAAAAACATTAACAACCTGAAATTGATTTTTGCAATTACTAATGCAATAAAAAATTCTCTTAGATGCAATAAATTTGGATAATTTGGACATTTTTTGCACAGAGCGGACCAAACCAAAAACAAAAAAAAAAGCAAAAGCTAGTCTTTCCATGACTGTACAATTGTACATACATACATAGGTACATATATTTGGTAGCGTGTAATTTTATGTATCTTTACTGTTCTGTACGTGAAAATTAGAAAACGGAACCCGTATGGGATCACTCATTTGTCGATCTGTTTGATGTCTTAAAATTTTGCAAATGCATTAAGAAAAATAAATGAGAACAAAATGCAAAAAAAATGTTAGGAGCTTTAAAATGGGCTCAAAGAAATCTCTTCTTCTTGAAGCACTGACAGCGTTTCTTTTTAGTGGCGCGCTGCGCTCACAGATTTTTAGAAGTCATTTGTAAAATTCAAAGAACTTTCGTTCACGCGCTTTTTCTACACCGGCATTTCAATTCACACACCACAAATATATAAACAGCAAAAGTTTCTTCACCTTCATAAGATTCAATTGGTATAATTCGGTAGCTGTAATAAAAATTGGTTAAAACAATCATTTTGTGTAGATTGTTACAATACACAAAATTGATGTCTACGAGGCTATGTGTATAAACCAATCATCGTAACAATCGATATTAGTCCATACCACGCGCATCGTTCGATTCCGGAAGCCTTTTCTCGAAATCCACAACAGTCTACAAGTAGTAGGTATATCTCCATATAAGGCACATCGATCAACCGAAATGAAAAAAACTCGCGTTTCTGTTTGCAAGCAAAGCTCAGGCTGGAGTTGTGAAGATAGTGATTAACGTTGATCGAACGGCACACAATAACCTCACTGAGAGCGTGTTCACCGCGGCGCAGCGCTGCCGTTTTGCGGCCCAGCTGGAGAAAGTTGATTTGCCGGCTCGCTTGACCTCGTCAAGATTTATTTATTTTCTGATGTAGCGCATAGCGCCAGGAGTGGCCTTTTCATCCGCAGGCCCGAGAAGAAACACATAACAGTAATTTAGAGAGAAGGATAACACACTCTAGTCCACATAAAGCGAACGCACGCAGATTACCCACATCTCCGCATTTCTATGTAATAGATAATTCAGGCGTTATTAACTGATTTAATCTAGACGGGCCTTTTTTTTATGAAATCTCCAGGAGCGGTGCCAAATAAATCAAATCAAAACCTAGAGAATTATTCTGTCAGCCATTCATTTTTCGATGCTAACCAATTAAGGAACTACTTTCTGTAGTTCAATAATGACAATAACAAAGTGTGCTACTACCATCTGTAACCATTAATGAAGGTATCAAGCAACAAATGTCTATGTTTTGCAGGTGATGAAAAAAGTAACATTGATGAAGAGCTGAACAAAAAATACAAGTATGTACCTGAAGGTACCCAAATATCGATAAATGGAAGAGAGAATTAGATCCGGACAGAACGACAAGAGATAATCTACTAAAGTCATGAGGATACTCCAGAAAGGAAATCATGACGTACATAAAGAATTGGGACTGAAATCAGCACCATCTAGTGAGAATGAGGAAATAAAAATAGGTGTAGAGGATTTGGAATACGAAAGATCAGCGATGGAGACAGAACTTGGAATGGCTCAGACATGTTAAAGCAGATAGGACCTGGAACTGGACAGGAATATCTCAACATCCGGGATAAAAGAGGGAGGAACGTCATATAGTTACAGCATTACATGTCTTGTATTCTTTTTATAATTTTATGAAGAACTAATGCTACAGTTTTGTGGAATAATTAGATTTTCAAGTTGTATTTTGTTCAAAATCTCTCTTATATGGTGAGACGTAGCATTTTGGGCACTGATTTTTTCAAAAACTAAACTTAATTTACAATTTCTTTTTCAGATCCAGATACGACGAAAATAAAAAAAAAGAGAAAGAGTTAACATTTAATTTCAATCGGTATTTTTGACAAATTAAATTTCCAATTAAATCAAATTAGAAAACTGATATATTCTAATATATACACTCAATGTATGAAGGTAAATCACATTTCTTAACAGCTGCCAGCAAACCTATTTTTGTATTTACGAAAAAAATACTGTAATTGTTTTTGTCATTTAACATTTTGGAGGGTCAGCCACTGAAGAAACGATTTTTTTACTAAATAATAAATAAGAATGACGGTAATTGCCAGATAATAACATCAGTAACCATCAATCTGGATTAACTTAAAAAAATAAAATTATTACATAGAATTATTTGAATTCTATATACAAGCATAATATTTTAAAAGTATCCCGTTGAATACAGAGGAAAGATAAATATGTCTACGGTGTGTTCCCACTACAAGTTTGAGAAATAAATCAGTAAACGTACCGTTTGGAAGCTACATTTTCAGAAATTGCATAAATTATGCAGTTTGTGCAAAAGTGGCGGCTCGCGTATAGGCACTGTGGAACTGCAGAACCCCCTATTATTTCGACTTAATATTATGAATAACTCAGTTATTTCCAATTTTCATATTAATGTATGCAGATTTCTGCAAAAATTAACGCCGATTATGAATAACATTTAATATAATCCTCCTTTTTTCTTTAATTCTTTCTTTATACTTGTACAATACAGTATAATCCTTAAACCTTAATGTCAGTAGCCATCCCCAGTTTAAGAAGCAGATTCAAAAATCGTTGTATTGAACTGTCTTCACAGCTCCAGTCGGCGAGGTGTTTGGCTGTTCTGCGCATGCGCACATAGGAAGCAGCACGCGAGACAGCGGCCTGTTATGGATAGAGAGAGAACTGTTGTTCCCGTAGTGCCGACCGTGCCGACCCTGTCGTGCTGGTGGAAGGTAGTTTTACAAACTGCATATGGCATATCCAAAGTCAATACGTATTTTACAACAATTACAGTGCTTTCAATGGAGAAAAAATTCCTCAGTTTTCATCCAGAAACCAAGCATAAATTTATTGATAATTTCGCGCAAATTAAAGAATGGATTTAGTTTTTACTGCGCTAATCTTAACTTCACTTGTTTGTTTGCTACATTTAAATCTTGTAATCGATATTTTGCCTACTTTCCATTGTCCAATCGAGTTCAATTTTTTCATGTGAACGATTTCTGGTGAAAATGCATGAAAAAATACAAAAAATATGGAAAATTATTAATTTTTAGTGAATTTTTTTAAAGCGTATTTTTTAGAAAATGTTTTTTGCACATAAATTTATTAATAGTAAATTAACAGTAACTGCAACAATTTAGGTTAAAGTAAATAAGAAATCCGTTTTCATTCCCTAAATTCTTTTACGATTTCAACAAGTTTCTGAATAAATTATCTTTTATACGTTTTGTTTTTCCTTTTATTGAATATTTTTTAAAACAATCACAAAAAAATTTCTGGACCAGCAACCGCACTAATATTAGCTACGAGCCGCCACTGTGCATAAGAGAAGTAGGTTTAAAGCCAAAAGTTTCCCTTAAAACTTTTTACTTTATCATACGCAGTATGTAAAGTATTGTAATCGTGCCAAAAAAAAATTTTGAGATTTTAGCGGAAATATGTCTTTTTGGGTCCCCTGAACATTTTTGACCAAGGTACAAAAAAATGTCTGTGTGTGTGTGTGTGTGTGTGTGTGTATGTGTGTGTGTGTGTACCCGTTTTTGTGGAGACGATTCCGGAGAAACTACTAAAGGTATCGGGACGAAACTTCATATTTAGGAGTTTCATAACCAAACTTAGAGCTGAAAAGCTTTCTGTTGAAAAGGGTCCAAAGGAACTGGTGGTTTACTCATAGCATTTTTCGAAGATTTTGCAAATGAGCCGCTATTTGTGTAATGTCGTCAAAATAGTTAAATAATAAATTAA
This sequence comes from Aphodius sticticus, assembly GCA_963966075.1. Classification (NCBI taxonomy): domain Eukaryota; kingdom Metazoa; phylum Arthropoda; class Insecta; order Coleoptera; family Scarabaeidae; genus Aphodius; species Aphodius sticticus. Next base: position 23,229,934 of record OZ014510.1, read on the forward strand.
AGGAGAAGAAATTTTCTATAATTTACGTATATGACATTTTTTGGTAGAATTTATAGTTTAGCTGCATGAGCAAATTCTATTTCATCGAGATCGGTCGTACTGCTTTAAAACTAGTAGCCAGGATATGTCAGATTTTTTGAATCTAATGACAGTAGCTAGTGTCAAACGCTAATGCTTTAAAAATACTACTGTCAATATAGGCTGCGTTCGGATATTGAACACCGTTACACTTTTTACACCCAATAATACGTAAGTGTCATTTGGACGGTGTACCCGGTATCAACGGAGTACGATATCCGAAGGCAGCTTTAATCGAGATATCTGTCTACTTCTACTAGTTTTATTTTAATGCAGACAGCCGATCTCGATCAAATAGAATCTCATGCAGCTAAACTATTAATTTTATATATAGTATGATAAAGTCATGTGCCTGGCCACATCAGATTTTTTTTTTCAGTTAACGTCACTGAACGGAAAACGAGAATTTGCTTTTTACCAAAATCATCAAATTGCGTTTCTCTTCAACTCTTTTCAAGGACGTCAAATAGAAAACAAAAGTGAGACCATCTATTTTCAAAATTTGGCCCACTATGACTCCTCTGTGTACCCTTAAAATAAAGCACTTGTATAAGACATACTGTACCCATTTCTTTTTATTTTTTCCTTATACCACTGGACATTTCCGAGATCTTATGCTTGAATATTGAATACAAATAGTCACAAGAAAATAATATCCATTTTGTTGTTGTTTTTGTTGCCAATAAGCAGTAATAAAAAAAGATTTTATACATTTCATTTTTGCACTTTATTAAGCCTATATCCCTGGAAGGTTCCTACTTTCTAGATCACACCTACTCGATGATAAAATATTCAACCAGTTCTAATATTCAGTCAATTCTGTTCTAACATATAATCAATCGTAATCACAATGGCGTACGGTTCATTTCCACTAGTAATTTCCTTTATTGTTCTGTCGCAGGCATACCCACTTTTCACGCTGTCTGAGTGAACACCTCTATAGACATTATTGATGGCCCAGAAACCGCCACAAATGTGTCACCTTATAAATTTTAAACCACCTCGTCACGTCATTTGCTTGTTAATCGATTGTACCTATAGATATGCAATACAATAGCAAATCGTACATGACGTTCAAAGAGATAATTACTTATTTCTTTTAGTTCTACTTATCAACATTGACTGTTTTTTGCTCAGCTGTTGTTTTCCTTAAATAGACCAGTAAAAATAAATTGTCTGTAAGTTAGGGTTAGGTTAAGGTAAGGTATACGTTTTATGTCATTATTTCGGTTATCTTGCGTTACGTTTTACACATTATGTAATAATAGTACAGAGCGGAGATCTTTACCTATTTTTATAGACGTAAAAATGACTTAAATCGCAATGATATCAACAGGAAACGTAAAATGTTTAAAAATCGCAATCATTTGTGGAACGGGAAGCGTTAATCTCTTGCGCCATAACATACTTATCACCACTGCTATTTACAGACTATCAAGTGCTTGAGTTGAGTGCTAGCAAACGCTTTTAAAGTATAAATGCCAAGATATTATGTTTCTATATACATAATAAAGCTATTTTATTTTGTTGTAGCTATTTTTACTGCCATAAACTGTAAGTTTGTCGTTAGTGCATGGTAGTGACAACTCGAAATAGCTTTTATTTTTATGGGATGCCATGCGAGTATAAGAATATAATAGATACGGAACATAAAAAACACTTCAACTTAATTACTATCTAATAAAAATGCGGACGAGCGGTGTAGTAAACAGTCCAGCAAATTTGAAATGAGAAAATGTTATTAATGCCAAAAGTAGCAGAACGAACATACCAAGACAGTACTCAATTCCGGAAGCACATAGATAGTACTGAAGTTGGAGCAACCAACGAGCAACAAATTTCTCTAATTATGGAGATTTTAAAATAAATGGAGTGACCCATGCCCAAATGAAAAACAGCAAAACCAGGACGAGCATGATAACAATTAACTTACCTTTTTCAATTTTATATTGTTCCAGGAGATTTACTTTTGCGTTCTTAGCTTTTAGACTTGGTAAACTTAAAGAGAAATATGTAAATTGACAGTTGATTGACTATTGTTATAAAACGTTTAGTGCAGTTAAAGGTTTATGAATTTTTTCTTAGTTACTAGGCGAACCAGGTGTTAAATGCACATCGCCTATAAATATAATATACTTTTCATTTCTTAATAAATGAGTTAATAACTGATAAGTTGTATCTTACCATGCTCAATGCATTAATAATAATAATGTGTTTAAGTTCGAACATGTAAGTTAGTTCTTTGTTGAAAAAATAAATACTACCCAAGCAAAATATTTTATATAGGGTGACAGGGACAATCATTATAACGTTTTTTTTATTAATACGCTATCTGAACGTCAGTTGTTGTTTGTCTGTCACGTTCAAAACTTGTAATGTCCAATCAAGTTAAAATTTTGCATGTAGCAAGATTTCCGGTGAAAAAATTTGAGGTGGCTGTGCAAATTGGTTTATAAAGCGCAGTTTGTGTAGTAGTGCATTTTTACATAAATTTATTTTGCATCGTGTAGGACAGGTGTGTAATACTTAGATTGAGTGCAAATTTGTATGTCATTATTCAGTAGCATATACAGGAAGTCCCACTCTTTTCCTCCGAAAACATGAAAACTTCTTTAGAAATTGTAAACCCCAATGAAACTTTCTACTCAGAATTACATTCACTTTGTAGAGAAATAAATATCTACAAAATTGTATATGTACTTTGTTTCTGTTTTCTTAGAAAAAGAAAGTAGGGATTGTTTTAAAATCAAATTGCAAATCAAATTGATTTGCTAATTTTATATGGCAAAAAATCCAATTTTGTCAATATATACTTTATTAACATATCTTAGGTCCAACTGGAACGCTGACACTTAAAATTTAAGCGTAGCTTTAGTTCCCCTTAACGGTTAAGTTTGCTGCACCGTCAACAAAGCGAACCTTAAAAATCGCTAATATTAGGCCAAACAAAAGGTTCGGTTTAACTGCCACAATACGAGGTTTTGTTCACACAAATTTTTCGGTTCTGCCAGCTTGTATATGATAACAAATCCGAAAATTCATATAAGTATGTCAATAATATTATGCTGAAAATGATATAATAGACAATGATGTAAATGGAACGAAAATAGTTGTGTTCGGTATTTCCTTGATAATTTTATAGCAGATCCAATAACTTAGTAAACCTGGGCGATAGTGCATTTATAATATATATATTACCTAAAAATAGTGTACAGTTTGTTATGAATTCAACTGAAATGTACTTGAATATACAATTGTAATTTACAAATCAATAAATAAATCCACCAATAAATCGATGAAAAGCGTAGGCAATGATTTTAGATAATGTGAAATTGTCGGGCTCCACAGTCATAGAAAAAGTCTTTCTTCTATGCCACAATCCTCACAGTACAACAACCCAATTATTTCAAAACTCAAATTGATAAATCATTAATTAATTAAATTTTTCGAATTTATAGTTCGAGATAATACTGAAAAATTAACAATTACCAGAATACATTTATTACCAAAATATCTATAAGTGCGTAAACGTCACAAATGTTTTAAACTTCCAAAAGCTATCAGATATGTGCGTGGGCATTTCAAAAATTATCAACCTGAAACTCGCAACATGTAAAATTACTAACGGTTCAAAACTTTGCTAGGGCAAAATCCGGCTAAACTACCATAACCATAAAAATGAACGGTGCGGCAGATACGAAATTATTACGTTGGTCTTTCTTAAGGTTAACAATTTTCCGGAACATCTAGCAGATATCTTCCTACCATCCATCGCATTATAGCCATTGGCGAAAGAAGCTATAATAAAATAATAACGCAGAAGTTATTAAGCTAATTACTCCAAAGAGATTCGCCAAAGTAATTAAATCAAACTTAAACCCAAGAAAGGCACCTGGATTTGATCTCATCATAGGGAAAGTTCTTAAACAGTTACCAAAGAAAGGTATTGTTATTCTAACGAATTTAGTAATTGCTGCGTTCAGATTAACATATACAGTGTGTCCAGGAAAGTCCGCATCATATGGAAATTTTTTTATTATCCATTTCTTACAGCCAGACTGTGGCCCAGCGGTAAAACGCTTGGCTATCAGTCTGGGGGGCGTGAGTTCGAATCTCATGCCCTGCTTTCAGAGTAAAGGTTTTTCTGTGATTTTCCTTTACTCCACGGCGAATGCTGAAAGCCAAACAACTTAAGACGTGCCACAGACGCGGGCCATAATTATGATAATTCGGGCCTGCCGATATGCCCCCGCAGTGGCGAAAGCTGTTGGGGGATGTTAAGGTGTGGATTATTATTCTAATAATAATTATTATTTGAATAGCGACAACACTGTTAAAACAACTTGGTCCATAATAAGGAACGAAACTGCAAAACCGGCAAAGAAGCAGGATAATGATGATACGACTATTACGGCGGAGCCATTCAACAAATACTTCTCGACCATTGGGAACAGCATTGCTGATGAGATTGGTGGACCATTCCGACACACAGACCATTTCTTGCACCGCGTTTGCCATGGTTCTGCGGGATCATTTTTTCTTACTCCTATGACAGAGGCGGAAGTGACGGATATCATACGCAACCTAAAGACAAAATCCACCACGGATATCTACGGTTTCTCAGTGAAATTGTTGAAGGAGATTTCGGTGTATCTAACGTGCACTATTATTTCAATAAATTAATGAAAGCTTTACTGAAGGCGTTTTTCCTGACGAACTAAAAATTGCGAAGATTATACCGGTATTCAAAAGTGGTGATAGAGGTCAACTTAACAACTATAGGCCCATCTCCACCCTACCAACGATATCCAAGATCTTTGAGACAGCTATCAAGACGAGAGTGGTGGATTATTTTGAAAAAAATAAACTTTTTAATTCTGCACAACACGGATATCGCAAGGGAAGATCAACTGCGACAGCAATGGTTGAGGTGCTTGAAGAAATAACGAATGCTTTCGACAACAGGAGACATGTCAACATGGCTCTATGCGACCTAAGTAAAGCTTTCGATTCGGTCGACCATAAAGCACTGCTTGAGAAGTGCGAATATTACGGCATAAGAGGAATAGCACATCGGCTGCTAGCATCCTACATGTCAAAGCGACTTCAAGTAGTGTATTGGGAGAACGAAACTTCTGAATCAAGATCAGTTTCCAGAGGCGTTCCACAAGGGTCCGTTTTAGGCCCAGTTTTGTTCCTAATATACATAAACGACCTGCCACACAACATCAGAGCTGACAAAATATGCCTCTTTGCTGACGATACATCCATAATAACAAGGTTTGAGCGAGATGAAAATCAGAGTGAGGGAAGAGAAGATGCCCTTAATGATGCTATGGAGTGGTTTAGCAGTAATCAGTTAAAATTAAATACTGTAAAGACTCAGCACATTACAATCCGGCCGAGACAGAATGCACAACAAGAAAGCTCGCACGTAAAATTCCTAGGGTTATATATTGACAATTCACTTCGATGGGATTTGGGAGGCGTGTTATCAACAGCTATATTTTTAATACGAAAAATAATGCTTATATCATCGCTCTAAGCCCCCAGAATGGTGTACTTCGCCAGTTTCCATTCCAGAGCAGTGTATGGTATTCTGTTGTGGGGAGCTTCCGATACAGCAAGAGATATTTTTGTACTTCAAAAAAGGGCTATAAGAGCACTGTGTTCGGTGGATAGTAGGACAAGTTGTAAAGATCTATTCAAAAAGCAAAAAATTCTTACTTTGCCATCAGTTTATGCATTGAATTGATTGGAGTATATACATTCTAACCGAGATAAATATACTACCCACAGAGAAGTACACAACCATAACACTCGAAACCAAGGTAACTACGTGCTTCCATGTCACCGACTAAAAGTTAGCCAAATGAGTGTGTCGTTCCAAGGTATAAAATAGTATAATAAATTACCAGAACTGGTAAAGACACTACCGGCTAAAAAGTTTAAAACGTGGGTGAGGAACCTTTTGTTATAACATTCGTTCTATGACACACAGCCTATTTTAGAACACAAGTTTTAAAGTATGATTTTAAATGTGATGTTCTTTTGTCAAGATTTTATATTGTTAAATTGAATATACTTAATTCATGTAATTTATCCATGTTACATTTTGTGTATGACGACTGTATGTTACATTTTTCTAACATCAGAATAAAGATTTATTATTATTATTATTATTATTTATTGAAATTCTCTGATACATCTCATTAAATACATTAAACCTAGATAATATAATTTAGATACAACATATAAATACAAAAATTACACTAATAAATTTTGAAAAGTAATGAAGATCATCAGGGCAAATTGGTAGTACCGAGCTTCGCTGAAGCCTAGGGTACTCCCTTTGCGGGTATCACTGCAGCTCAACCCAATTTTGAAAAGCAACGCCCTTTATGCTTTGCAACATTAGGTTGCAAAGCAAAGGAAAACTGCCGAAACCCCGTACAGCGTTGCGTACAGATCAGTAAAAACACATGCAGACATTTATTAATAGACAATATACAAAGGAAGGTAAAGATAAAATATTAATATAGCAGTACGATAGCAGTAAATTTAGGATACTTTATGATAAAACTCTCCTCAAAATATTCGCGCTTCCCAAAACCGCAATTTCCTGAATTTCCCAGGGCGAAATTTTGCACGGTAACTCCTTGACATGGTTACTATAATTTAGAGTAACTGCTCCCAATGAACCTACAATCACCGGAATAATGTTTACTTTCATTCCCCACATACGTCCAACTTCTATTGAGAGATCCTTATATTTAAGTTGTTTTTCAAGCTCCTTCCTTACAACATTCGCATCAGCAGGTACCGAGATTTCTATGAACGTGCATACCTTCCTCTGGAAATCCTTTACCACGATATCTGGCTTATTAGCATCAAGCATTCTATCAGTGACAATAGGCATGTTCCATAATATGGTAATATGATCATTACTCACAACAGGAGATGGAACGTGGTCATACCACCGAGACACATCCATTGCTAAACCTAATAGTTGGGAACACAAGTTGTAATGTATGTATGTTCCCACCCTATCATGCCTAGCAATGTAATGCGACTCAGCTAAGACTGGACAAGCCGCTAACAAATGATAGACATGTTCCGGAGCCTGATGACACAGTCTACAACTCCCACCATGAGCAACTTTCATAATCTTCTGTTCATGATATCTTGTACGTATTGCCTGATCTTGCGCCGCTATGATAGAAGATTCCGTTTCAGCCTTAATGTTTCCATGACAAAGCCAAGATCCAGACTTTGAAATACCATCACCCTCCACAATTCTTAAGAATTGGCCATGCATTGGCTTACTAACATAATCCTCTCTCATTTTCTTATTATTATTTTCTTTTTATTATTATTATTATTATTGATTGGAATTCTCTGATACATCTCATTAAATACATTAAACCTAGATAATATAATTTAGATACAACATATAAATACAAAAATTACACTAATAAATTTTGAAAAGTAATGAAGATCATCAGGGCAAATTGGTAGTACCGAGCTTCGCTGAAGCCTAGGGTACTCCCTTTGCGGGTATCACTGCAGCTCAACCCAATTTTGAAAAGCTACGCCCTTTATGCTTCGCAACATTAGGTTGCAAAGCAAAGGAAAACTGCAGAAACCCCGTACAGCGTTGCGCACAGGTCAGTAAAAACACATGCAGATATTTATTAATAGACATATACAAAGGAAGGTAAAGATGAAAAGTAGTACGATAGCAGTAAATTTATTATTATTTATTGGAATTCTCTGATACATCTCATTTAGGTAAGTCACGCTCCTGTATTAGTTATTGTATGATATATTATTATCTACAGGGTGAAATATCAACTTCCCATCAAGATAATGAGTAATTTTGTGCTAGTTCTAAATAAACATTCGTTATCATACCAAAATAATAAAAATTGTATTCAAATTTCTAAAAAATAGATTAATATGGATCTTTCAGGATCACTGGCATTGACTAATATTTGTCATAAAAGTAAACATTAAAAAAAACAAAAAATTAAAAATTTTAATAGTGACTTCATATTTGAATATAATTTTTAGTTCTAAACAGCACTTCCAAATTAAGTTTATCGATAATAAGGGAAATAAAGATGCTTTACTCTTATCACAAATTCATATATTCTAAATCGCTCGGTGTATGACAGCAAAATGTACATATTAGACTGTTGCCGTTTTGGCTTCATATAAGCGGCTAACTTTTAAAGAATAAAATTTTCTGAGAAATTGATAATAAAAAATTTTTTCATATGATGCGGACTTTCCTGGACACACTGTTATCTGTTATACCTCGAATAAGACCAAATAAATTATTTGAAATAATATAGCCCCATATCACCGTTACAAAATATGATATCAAAACTCTTGTAAAAGCCGCTTCTAAAGAGAATGAAACCTGGAAATGAGAGAAAAACAAAGAACCAATTTGGTTTTAGAGAAAGGTACTCAACCAAAGATCAAGGCTATGGAATACGAGAATAAAGAGAGAGAGAGAGAGAGAGAGAGAGAGAGAGAGAGAGAGAGAGAGAGAGAGAGAGAGAGAGAGAGAGAGAGAGAGAGAGAGAGAGAGAGAGAGAATAGAGAAAGCATTAGAAGAAAGAAGATAAAGATAAACCATTCAGGGTAAAAATGATAGGTGAATTCTCGGACCTAAAAGAAGTAAAAGCAAGCGTGTCCCAGGGTAGCGTTTTTGGGCCAATCCGCTATCTACTCAAAAAGATCAATGTGAATGAACTGCAATCTATCCCCATTATCTAATAGGTACATTGAGACCAAAGTAGGGATGTTCCGATACACCTTGCTGTACCGGTATCGCGTATCGTATTGTATCGTATCAAATGTACCGGTTCTGTACCATACCGGAGCACAAAGTACCGGTACATCGGTACCGGTACATTTGTTCAAGACGTAATTCCGGCTAAAAAAATATTTTGCGTAGCGGCAGATACATACACACATTGAAATAAATAATGTATGTACAGTAGAATAAATATGTATTTTTATTTTAAAATAGCTTATATCACATTTAGGTATACATAAAGTCCCAACTGAATGTAGTAGGCATGCACAGATAGAAATTTTTGTTTAACTCAAATAAATGCGTGTTTAAATAGAAGCAAAAATATATTTGTCAAATATCATCATTTCTTTGAGTAAAGTTATATTGTTCTGACCCAAATTAAAATTCTTTGTAGCAAATAAATATATTTTTGCCTCTAGTCTAACAAATATTCATTTTTTTTTTTTATTTGAGTTAAAGACAAATTTCTATCTGTGTGCGGTTTTTATTAATATTTGAAACTTTCTTTATCTGTGGTGCTTAAGTTAGATTATTATCTTTTGCTATCATATGTATTATATACTATTGCATTGGTCCCATTGGCTGCTTTTTTGCCTTTTACATAAAACTTAACAAAATAGTTTATATGGCCGCAATGCAAGTTCAGCACCGATTATCCGAGGTCTATCATCTAATTTTATTATTTTTTGTTATTGTAGAAAAGAATTACAAATATTTCACAATGGTGAAAAAGAAGATCATTCATTATACTGTATTTTCAGCCAGAGTTGGCATATGCATTTACATTCAACAGAATATTCATAATACATGCCAGCTGATAGATGTCATTTTGAATTACGTAAAAAAACGCAAAAATTTAAGAAAATTGTCAAAATAACATCGGACAACTCTCGCCTTAAAAGTATAGTATCGTACCACCCATGGTATAGGAACTACTTAATGCACCATGGTACCACCAGTGTCATGGTGTGTTAATGGGCTTTTTAATTATGATTTTGTACAAAATATATAAATGCATTATGAATGTATTTTTCCGAAAAAAATATCAAATACTGCTATATTATTACATACGGAACTACTTGTTTCACCATGGTACCAACCACAGAATCATCAGTGTGTTCTTTGTTTCTAATCTGTATGTTAGTTGCCACCGCTGAAGGTTTTCCTTTTTCAAGTTTGACGTAAATTCCGCAATTTTAACGTCAGTGTTACAAAGTTCGCATGTTCCACCCAACTTGTTTTAATAAACACTTTCCATACGCTACTCGACTAATGTATTTTGCTTGTAAAGAGCACTATTGCAAATGGATTTAATGACTTTCGCACTCAAAGATTTGCCCACCAAAGATAGGTTCAATTATAGTCGGAATTTCCCTGATCGTTTACTGACACTGTAAAAGAACACAAATACAAATTCCTTCGTTGTAATCAGTGTCACTTGTAAAATGAACTTATAATGATTTGCCGCTAGATACGTTAGTTGTTGGCGACAACAAATACCGCGATACAATATCGTCCAAAAACGTATCGTATCGTACCGTATTGGATGCTATAGTACCGGTACAAAATATCGGGTATCGGAATGTAAAGTACCGGTACTTAAAAATATCGTATCGTATCGAACATCCCTAGACCAAAGTATTTATATTAAAATATTCTTTATTTTATGTTAAATGTTATGCTAAACACTTCTATCTTGCATTGATGACGGAGTTGAGATATATTAGCAGTTCTTTTGTGTTTCCTAAACGTTCTCATTTCTTTGTCTCTTTTTGAAGAGAACTTTTGAGAACTCTTTTTGTAAAACTGTTGCGTAATTCTTATTTCACCTATATTTGATACCATCAAAAATCTTTTCTATCCTAATTCTCCTATACCAATCAGCTTATCGAGATTTACTGACCATTCTAAGTGTCTCTAAAAAGACATTAAACGCACGCCCAGACCAAACAACCGTCGTGGGTGTACGTCGTCTCCTAACATCCTTTTGTTTGCCGTGGTGCAGCTCAGTACGGGCCCCACAGGATACGTTTAACATCTACGCCAATGTTTACCTGTTTTAAGTGCGTCTGGTATCCTGCAGATAAAGACAATAGGGGGCCGTGGCGTCCTGAATCCTGGACTGGAGGAGGACTGGAGTCGAACTAGCCTCACAAGGTCAATTTCCGTCTGGAAGTAAGATTAAGATCGGCCTACATGACAGCATCTTTGCTACCCCCGTTGAGGGTTCCAGTTAAATTGGATCAGAATTTATGGGCTTGTCCCTGCTGGACACACTTACGTACTATTTACAATGTCGTGCGCGATTAATTAAACTTGTGCCGTAGATGGCGCAGTAGGTTAACCCTTTATGTGGATAATCGAATTAATTAATTATTAAAGAGTTGGTTTCAATGTGGGTTATTTTATTATAATACTTTAGGGGTACTGCTATTATTTATGATGGCGTTAATCGTAAATACTTCGAGTATACTTTGTATAGCAACTATAACTTCTTTTGATTTGGTATCTTTTTTGTTTCCTTTTAGGAGTTTTTTTGTGGAGGAAATGTAAAAACAAAATTGTGTTAAGATCTTTAAAAGAAATATCCCTTTTAAACATTGTTTATCTCCTCCCTCTTCGTCGTTTCCTTTTAATTGTAAATAAACGTTTGATTTATCAACATTTTGGCATAAACTAAAGATGTCTCTACGTCTATAGAATGAACAATAATTTCTGGTTATTAGAAACTTGTTTCGTCGAATTTTTCCCACATTGTTTGTTAACAACGCACTATATTGTTGTACAATGTTTGTTTATTAATTCCAAAAATAAAACAGGATGCCTAATTCTAGATATTTCTGGCAAGAAATAATTCAAACTGCAAATGACGTTTAATGGTGTTTAAGATGGGTTACATGAAGTTTTGGATTCTTTTAACAAAAAGTGTTGATTTATTAGCTCATTCACTAATTTGACTAATTTGAATTTGATCAAAACTGTAGAATTACTCTATGAAAAAAAGGTTAATTTAGTAAATTTTGTCAAAATGACCTGAAAAACCATTACAATATTTTTCATTTTTCATTGTTTAAAAAAACAAAAGATTATCTTATTTTTGTGTTAACGGTAATAAATTTGCTTACTACAATTATTAGCTTAATAAAAAAAATTAATCCATTACATGTTGACATCAGAACATTTTAGAGATTTCCAAATACTTCATTTATCAAAAATACAATAATTGAAACTAAATGACTCGCCAGGCTAGCGATTAAAAACAAAAATTAAAGTGACAACTGATGAATATTTTACCAAAATGTGCCAAAATGCAAAGTACGCGTTTTTACTTTATCATACGTAGTATGACAAAGTATTGTAATCGTGCCGAAAATAAAATTTCAGATTTTCGCGGAAATATGTTCTCTTGGGTCCCCTGAATATTTTTGACGAAGGTACAAAAAATGTCTGGGTGTGTGTGTGTGTGTACCCGTTTTTGTGTCGTCGATTCCGAAGAAACTACCTACTAAAGGCATCGGGACACACTTCATATTTAGAACTTTCATGACTAAACTTAGAGCTGAAAAGCTTTTGTTCAAAGGGGTGAATGTTTACGCTTAGCATTTTTCAACGATTTTGCAAATGAGCCGCCGGTTCTGTAATTTTGTCAAAATAGTTTAATAACAAATTATTCATATCGAGATCGGTCGTGTCTGCATTAAAACTGGTTAGCCAGGATTTGACAGACATTTTGATTCTATTTTGACAGTATTGTCAAATATCAGCGTTGACACAGTTTGACACCATTTAACACTGCTTTATAGTATGATAAAGTGATGTGCCTGGCCAGATCAGACTTTTCTTCTAAAAAATTTACACTATTATTTTTTTATACTAAATATGGTTGTAACCTGCTAAATTCTGCTGCTGGCCAGGGTGATCATTTAGTTGTTTATTATAGTTTTGACAAGTTAAGTAAATCGAAATTTGTAAAATGTTCTGATAGCTAGACACAAAACTTATAAGTTTTAATTATTATTTTTAATTTTTTTTTACTTATTTTTACAAGATATTGAGTTACAACAAAAATAAAATGTGTTTTTATTTTCTTTTATATAAATTTAGTTCGTGTTCATTAAAACATAAAAGTAAATTATACAAAAATTACTGTAATTGGGTTTCTGGGCATTTTGAAAGGATGGCCCTTTGAAAACACAAATTAAATATCAAATCAGCAATATCTGCAATAGCAATATTAATGAAAAGCAAAATAACTCATAAAATAGCGACGCAGTAATAGCTTCAATGTATTTGAATAAGTTAGTAACTATTATTAGTAGTTAGTAACAATGAATGTAACTACTTACCCAAAAATAACAGATACTTTAAATTATGAACAATTAAAAAAGAATTTTAATTATTTACATTGACCACTTTTAAAAACTTTTGACAAATGTTCAACAAAATACTTCATGACAACGTACACCACAGCAAAATCAAAATAATATATCAAATATTTACGTTCTTTTACTAGTAAAATAAGTTAGAACTAAGTTACTCATTGGCCAATTATGACTATATTGTCATGCATTTGTTGAATAAAAAAATACGTCAGACCTTACAAGATCTTATTATCAAAAATAATTTGTTATAAACAATACTTGAAATTTTCAACATCTTCCTTTTAATTTAATATAATTTAAAATTTAGATTTTCTTTAGAAAAACAATAGCTATGAGAGTATATGATATATTATTACACGAGTTTTACTAGACGTATGTACGATATGTAGGATACATAGCCGTACCACAATGTGGTCATTATGAAACCGAAGTAGTTCTATCATTTGTTGTGTTTTGTAGTATGCAGATTCATATAAACTTTAAAATGTGTTTTTAAATATCGGTTTAATCACGCAAACGGTCGACAAGCAAAGCAGCAAGAGATGACAATTCATACTTTGCTGAAAACACTGTTGTAACAAAAAATAATTAAGTTATTCAGTAGCTAAATGTTAACTATGTTCACAAAAAAATCCGAATACTAATATAATATATAACACCTTAAAAAGGTTTTGGACTACAGCCCAGTGTAAAGAAAATCATCACGATCGTCATATGCTATTACACCTTTGAAAACAAATGAAAGGAGGAACCAAATGGTGTTTGGTGCTCTACGTTTGAAACGACCTGTGAAGTAGTTAAGGAATTTAGTTAGGTTCTCAAGTACACTTTCACAAAGATGCGTTTAATAATTTTGTTTTTCAGCTTCTCCTAAAAATAGTAATGACTGGACAGCATCTGTAATGATGTACTCTTATTTTGTTTGTCTTTTTATTCAATGCACTGGAATGAAATCATGAATTCTGAACTTAATTCTGAACTGAATTCTAACCAGCAACGAATCACGTACCAAGTCGGAACTGTAATCGTGATTTTTGCATCAGAAACTTCATTGGAGTACGATCCTGCGCTGAAACCCTGTTGCTTATATTTACAAATCACGATTCACTTTTATCTCCGGGCCCGTTGATTTCTTTGCAGAAGAGCCATCACTCGCGCTGTTTCCTTTTACTTCACACCCCACCATCGGATTTTATCGCAGGCACACAAACATTTTTATTATGTGTTATAAACAGAATATTTCTTTGTTTTCTCAGTGGCGAGGGCGAAACGGATGTACGGAATTACATTCTCGTATATAATTCCCTACATTTTTATGTTACCGTGAACATACGCAGAGTCGTTTAAGGCGGATTCATCTGAACTGGCCTCTCCACACTTACTGTTTCACGCCCAATCGTAACAGATCGTAAAAGAAGTTTTCCGAAACTCCGAAACTTGTTATCCAAACTGACGCTTATGATTCAAATGAGCTGAACTTTGAATTTTAGTAGTTACACCGAATTGGCCACATTTTACTCTCCACTAGTTTTGTTCTGTGGGAGTGGTATCGATAGGGACTTTTGAGATATAGTAAAACATAAAAATAAAGCTGTATGCACGAATTCATCTTGCTTCTGTTCGAATTTAATGGTGATTAATTTCATATTCACATGCATTACTTACATTCGTTGTTTCGGATTAATACAACTAACGGCCATGTTTTATTGGACTCATTATTCCTCGATATTGATATTCATATCGATATTGAATATTACTCGAAATTTAACCCAACCCAAAGCCAAAGCTAAGAAAAATAAAATGTATTCAAATATCTTATTCTCAAGATTTCCGTCACATAAACTTTGTCTAAATCGCTCTCTTGAATTGGACAATTGTCTTAAAACCGAAACTAATATCTTATACATCTTTCGTTTCTCTATAAACTAGAAATAGAAATTATTAAATAATCACGCTGTGTGTCCAATTACTTAATGACCAATAGATCATTTTCTTGGACAATCTCTTCCAACGTTGGCAATGCCAATACTGCCATTTTCTGTCTTTATAATATCCCAATAATAATGCATTCCTGTCCAGCTGCATTTATTTTCTTATTTACGGTGAAGACACACACATTTTCAACAAAATATATTCCTAATTATACTGAACCTGATAGCAAGATATTATTATCATAAAATAATGCGAGAGTTAAAGGTTTAAATATTATCTATATTTTTAAATTGTGATTGTGCTTCACCTAATTGAGGAAGCAAAGTGGAACACGTGTCACTTTCAGGATTATCCATTGTGATTCCTGATATACAGGGTATCCCATAAAGAATGTGACAAACTGATAGGGGTTGTAGAGAACACCGAAACAATATTTTTACTTTATCATACGCAGTATGTAAAGTATTGTAATCATGCAAAAAAATTTTTTTAGATTTTAGCGGAAATATGTCTTTTTGGGTCCCCTGAACATTTTTGACCAAGGTACAAAAAAATGTCTGTGTGTGTGTGTGGATGTGGGTGTGTGTGTGTGTGTGTGTGTGTGTGTGTGTGTGTGTACCCGTTTTTTGTGGCGACGATTCCGGAAAAACTACTACAGGTATCGGGACGAAACTTCATATTTAGAAGTTTCATAACCAAACTTAGAGCTGAAAAGCTTTCTGTTGAAGAAGGTCCAAAGGAACTGGAGGTTTAGTCTTAGCATTTTTCAAAGATTTTGCAAATAAGCCGCCATTTCTGGAATTTCGTCGAAATAGTTAAATAATAAATTAAAGATGAGGAAATTCTGAATAATTTATCACTATGACATTTTTTGGTACAATCAATAGTTTAGCTGCATGCGCAAATTCTATTTCTATGAGATCGGTCGTACTGCATGAAAACTAGTAGCCAGGATTTGTCAGATTTTTTGATTCTAATGACAGTAGGTAGTCTTGGTGTCAAACGCTAATGTTTTGGCAATAACTTCTGTCAATATAAGCTGCGTTCGCATATTGCATTACACTTTTTACACCCAATAACACGTAAGTGTCATTATACCCGGTGTCAACGGAGTACAATATCCGAACGCAGCTTTAATCGACATATCTGTCTAGTTCTAGTAGTTTTATTTTAATGCAGACATTGCCGATCTCGATCAAATAGAGTCTCACGCAGCTAAACTATTAATTTTATATATAGTATGATAAAGTCATGTGCCTGGCCACATCAGATTTTTTTTTCAATAGAGTCATGTCCGGAAAAGAGCCGTTTAGGCACTAGGATGAATTAAAAAAATTACTATGTAATGTATGTGCGACAAATCTTATATGAACACTAAATGAACGGTACAGGGGATTGATGGGGCCAAGGAACAGGGCGCCCCGACCAATCGATCCGTTATTCAAATGTTCATTTAAAAAATGGCACACAGATATTTTTTTTAATTCACCCAAATGCCTAAACGCCTCTTTTCCGGACATGACTTTAATGACAAAAATGTGCTTGTTTAGGTGTCCCCAACAACCCCTTTCATTTTATCGCAATCTTTATGGGACCCCCTGTATAGAGCAAATAGGATTATGTTTCTGCTTTTCAGAATAAGATGGTTATAATCAAAGTTTTAACGAGACAAAATTGCGTTAAGAAGGGATCGGTTTTCCATCCTACAAGTAACCGTTTCAAATATATAGGCGTGTAAATGTTGCTGTAAAAATAATCATCATGAATTTAAAAAAAAAAGAAACAGCATATATTTGCATTAGCTTAATTTTCATTAGCAGTTGTGTATACGCTGTGAAAAGGTGCTTTGATGATGTTGAGTGACATAAAAGATAATACTTTACTATTCATAAAACTTTATTTTCGTAGTTACCGGTTTCGCCTGTTATGGCATCATCAGACTACTCGATAAACAAAACAATAATAAGAAACAACACATCGTTAAAAATTCTAATAATGACACTTGTTAGACAAGTTAATAAAAAGGTAGACTACTGTCAACTAAACGACAAAAATACTAAACACATCCAAGAGTAGCGTAGAAATAACTTCTAACTCAGTAATTAAAATAATATAACTTCAATATAAAAATGTAGGTAGTCGTATTCCGATTCACAACATACCTGTAAAAAACGCCAACATAAACTTGAAAGCCATATTTTTTTTATTAACGTTTCTAACAAGTTTATTATTAGAATTTTTAATGATCTGTTGTTCTATTATTATTGTTTTGTATATAGAGTGGTCTGATAATGCCATAAAAGGAGAAACCGGAAGAAAGGAAAATAGAGTTTTATGAAGCATGATGAACGCTATTTCATTTCACAAGATTATTTAATTTTCATTATCTATACTATACTATATCTCAAAGGTGCCAATCAATGAATATCCCCAGAATAAAAACTTGTATAAAAACATAAAACACAATCTTTTTATACAAATTTTCCGATTCAAAATTTGGATTGTTACAATTTATTTCAGAAAAACTAATGAACTGATAAAGTGTGAAATAGTTGCAAAAACTCAAGGTTTACTCAATTTTCTGCTCAACGTCTCCATCTTATCCTATTTCCATCCCACTTTCATACTGTGGTAATAAATTGTCCCACCTTTTTCCAAGAGTTAAAAATTCGTTTTGGGACATATGTAGGTATTAAACACAATCTTTTTATAAAAAATTTTCCAATCTAAAATTTGGATTGTTACTATTTTTTTCAGAAGAACTACTAAATTGACAAAAGACTTAATGTTTACTCTATTTTCTGCTCAACATTTCCATCCCATCCAAAATTGTTCCACCGTTTTCAAAAAGTTAAAAATTGGCTTTGGGACATGAAAAAAATGATTATTTTTTAATTACACAATTATTTATATCAAATTTAATTTCTACCTTCAAAATTTTTGTCGATCGCTAAACTGTCTTAATGCAAACATTAAAGAACAGAAAGAGATGAGAAAATTGGAATTGTAGAATTAAAACAAACGTTATTGATTTATTTGCCTTAACTTTGAATTCGGGCTTAAAAGTTGCATTTCAGATTATTTGATGTTTTTACTTTATCATACGCAGTATTATAAAGTATTGTAATCATGCCGAAAAAAAAATGAGTTTTTAGCGGAAATAGGTATTTCTGGGTCCCCTGAACATTTTTGACCAAGGTACAAAAAAATGTCTGTGTGTGTGTGTGTGTATGTGTGTGTATGTGTGTGTGTGTGTACCCGTTTTTTGTGGCGACGATTCCGGAGAAACTACTAAAGGTATCGGGACAAAACTTCATATTTAGAAGATTCATAACCAAACTTAGAGCTGAAAAGCTTTCTGTTGAAGAGGGTCCAAAGGAACTGGAGGTTTAGTCTTAGCATTTTTGAAAGATTTTGCAAATAAGCCGCCATTTCTGGAATTTCGTCGAAATAGTTAATTAATAAATTAAAGATGAGGAAATTCTGAATAATTTATCACTATGACATTTTTTGGTACAATCAATAGTTTAGCTGCATGAGCAAATTCTATTTCTACGAGATCGGTCGTACTGCATGAAAACTAGTAGCCAGGATTTGTGAGATTTTTTGATTCTAATGACAGTAGGTAGTCTTGGTGTCAAACGCTAATGTTTTGGCAATAGCTCCTGTCAATATAAGCTGCGTTCGCATATTGCATTACACTTTTTACACCCAATAACACGTAAGTGTCATTTGGACAGTGTACCCGGTGTCAACGGAGTACGATATCCGAACGCAGCTTTAATCGACATATCTGTCTAGTGCTAGTAGTTTTATTTTAATGCAGACAAGGCCGTAATGTAGTATGATAAAGTCATGTGCCTGGCCACATCAGATTTTTTTTTATGGTGACGCCCGCACACCACATAAAGAAACGCTATAGATGCTCCAAAAACATTTGTGCACAAACTTTCAGGATATCTGGTAAAAATACAAAGATTAAAGGTTACTATGAACCCCTTTTGAGGTTTCTAGTGCTGTAGATTCAGCTGGTATAACGTTGCAAAATTTACTACCATTGCATATTTTTACATTTTGGCCTCACTTTTATCGAAAACCTTATGCGATAGAAAATTTTACAGACATGTATTCAAGGCAAATAATTCTAATTAAAATGCAATATCATATTCTATTAACAAAATCCCTGGCGTCATCAATATTTTACAATTTTCAATAACATCTAAACATGAATTTTATATTATCTATTATTTTTCTATATAAAGACAAGATAATCAAACAAGAGAAAATATACAAAACTGTAATCATATTGGTACTTATAGACTCATTTAATTTGCCTCAAGGTAATTTACAGATTATAAACTATAGAAATATTTTATAAGGTTTTCTTTTTCTGTTTTCCTATAAAAAAATAACATCAAAATACCAATGTATTCATGTTACCAATGAAGAAAATAAAATCCAAAAAGAAATCGTGGAAGTTCCCACAAAAAAAATAAATAAATGTTTAACCAACCAACGGTTATTTTTTCTACCGTAATATATGCGAGGACTATAAAACGCTAAAAAAAACTAGCAGCCCAATGTAAGCGTAATATACAGCGTAAAATATGTTATTCCGTGTATGTTTTCTTAGTGGAATAAATCAAGATGGAGTAAAGTTGGGCAAGAGACAGATTTACGGGTACCGTAACAGCTATGCCGTGTAAATTAATGCTCCGAATGTTTCCCCGAATTCGCGGAGTACCGATCTTCTGCACTGGCTTAAATTAACTCAAAGCGTTGATAAATTCCTAGTTAATGAACGCCTATAAATATTTAAACGTGAATACTACACATCCACCAATTCACTTAAATAAATACCACATAATATTAGTATTTAAAGCAGTATTCTGGATGGCTATCAAGCAAACAAGAAAATCGTAAACCTACTAAATTTCTCAGCAACTTAAGTGGCTTTTTGGGAAACATGCTCCTTATCTATAGCAAGCGTTATCCAAAAGATATTATAGGTTAACTTATTCTCTTTTTGGTGTCCTAACATACCTCTGATGTGACTGGGACATCCTACATAATTATTTGTAATTTAAAGGCTTAAAATAAGAGGGATTGCATGAAATGCGTGAAAACGAGCGAGAGATGGTCGACCAGTTTAAGTTACACTATTTTCATCCTTTTCTGAACTTCTTCTTAGTAACTATAAAAAATTCTATATAATAGTATAGTTGGAAATGCCGTTCTATTTTATTTCTTAATTTTTTCTTAGCACACCTCATGCGCAGTGGAAGCATTTGTAAAGTCTGCCAACAGTGCCACCGTGAGACATTTTGTTTCGTTTATGACATACCGCAGTAACGTATACGTTTAACCTCACAGTGACGCGCTACGCTTTGTACAATTAGTCTAATTTATGTAACTTAATTTGCACTGACATGTATACAGTAAAATTTTGCAGAAATTCGGGCTTAATTCGAAGAGCGTGTCTAGTATACCCATCCGTTGTTACTTCAAAACTTTTTTCTAGTTACTAAAAAGAAGTTTGGAAAAAGACCAAAGTAGTGTAGTGTAAAATAGCCTTTAAATCGCTGAGCTCAGCTCAGCACAGCTTGGTTCTTGCTCGCTCTCACAGAATTTTAGTGAAACTGTCGTTTTTTAAACTTATAGCTTCGCTTTAGGCTTATTACAAGTCCCAATTTTTTTTTAAATTTGTTGTCGTTTAATCCTTGTATGACTATACCTTGAAAACACCGTATTTAAAACAAGAGAAGGATCGAGGCAAGGCAAACTGATGTACCGGATATGGTTCTTTGTGACCGAAAGAATAGACCAACGCAGGAAAATCTCATATTGCGAGGCGTGCATTAGCTGACGACGCTGTACGTACATTGTGCCTGTATGTTGAGAGGTACTTCAAAGAAACGTAAATGCATCGAACACAAACCTAGAGGGAAAATGTATGAAAATAAGCCACATGACAACAAAAGTAATTGTAACAGCACATGTATAGAAGAAAATTAACATTTACATTGCCGGAGATAAGTGTTTCAAGAATTTCTTGAAATAGGGCGGTCCTTCTGTTTAGCTCTTCCTTTTGTATGCAGGGGCCTCTCAATTTGTTCCTTAATATCCAGACTTAAGAGGGATCAGTAGGGCTAGTACGTCCTATAAAACAAGCATCCATAGTGAGCTTAAATTTGAATCAATTTTCACATATTATACATCAAATTATAGATAAAAGTATATTACTTGTTGTGGTAATGTAAATGTATTAATTGTTATGGTTGTATCCACGCTACGCGATAAAATATGTCTGATTCATGTACTCAAAGAAGTAATGTTTTGAGTGAAAAAAGCATGTAAGATATTGATGTTTTTACATGATATTTTGTACACTCATAGAGGAAGGTGTAACTTAAATCTATTATATGGTACTTTTTCAATTTTAACCTGTATTCTCCGTAAGAGAATCGTAAAATCCGTCAACTTTATGTCAGATTCAGTAACCGATTAGACAAAAACAAACAAAAACAAACAAAAATATAAAAAAATTACCACTAGACGGAAAATTATATACCTTTCATCTTTAATTTTGTGTATTGTTTTTTACTATTCTGTGAACCAATAGCTGAGAAAACCACTCAGAACTTTTACGTGTTTTGTGAGTAGAACGTAGGGGGTACGGATTCGCCTTAACATGTTACTACTTTATGGTAATATTTTACCTTTTGGGGTAAATTGCACTCCTATATTTAATTCAGGGTACAAGTGTATCACGAATTAATTATCGAATGTATACGATGAAATTTTATTTCACTCTGAAAGATGTGTTGTTAGGCGTATTCCTTTTAATTTGGGGGCCCTCGAAGTGGGGCCGCCCTTAGTCTTTAACTACTTTACGGTAAACTGCACTCCTATTATTTGATTGGCAATAGCACATACATAATACATATTGTGCAGTTTCCTACTTTATGTCACTTTATCCTACTTTATATCTGTAGCTGCGATCCATTTGTTGCGCTGTTCCATTTTTATTTCGATCTTAGAAATCTATATTTGTGTATTCCTTCCTGTATTGTTACAGTTCACCAGGCAACACTTATTGTGATACAATTCGATGACTTCGACGCGCTTGTAAAATAAACGATCGAACATATGCGCCTGACAAATCGCCAAAAAAATACTATGCGCCTTGCACTACTGCGCAACTTGATTGCGGGTATTTTTGCGTTTCTCCGCAGCGGGCGCCTAGAGCGCTTCCCATATCCCTTCCACAAGGTTAGTACGGGGCCAATACTGCCGTATTAAGCATAGACGGTCGTAACTGCACTTCTGACAAATGTTAAACCATTAAGTTTAAAAATGTTCTAGGACACAATATATGTTGCAGATTAGTTATTATCTAACAACGATTTCAATCAATATAGCAATGATTTTAATCAACTATTTCATTATTTTTACATATTATTCCAGTTTCTAAAACTGTTCTTTTTACTTTATCATACGCAGTATGTAAAGTATTGTAATCGTGCCAAAAAAATTTTTTGAGATTTTAGCGGAAATATGTCTTTTTGGGTCCCCTGAACATTTTTACCAAGGTAAAAAAAAATGTCTGTGTGTGTGTATGTGTGTGTGTATGTGTGTGTGTGTGTGTGTACCCGTTTTTGTGGCGACGATTCCGGAGAAACTACTAAAGGTATAGGAACAAAACTTCATATTTAGAAGTTTCATAACCAAACTTAGAGCTGAAAAGCTTTCTGTTGAAAAGGGTCCAAAGGAACTGGTGGTTTACTCTTAGCATTTTTAGAAGATTTTGCAAATGAGCCGCTATTTGTGTAATGTCGTCAAAATAGTTAAATAATAAATTAAAGGAGAGGAAATTTTCTATAATTTATGTATATGACATTTTTTGGTAGAATTTATAGTTTAGCTGCATGAGCAAATTCTATTTCATCGAGATCGATCGTACTGCATTTAAACTAGTAGCCAGGATATGTCAGATTTTTTGATTCTAATGACAGTAGCTAGTGTCAAACGCTAATGTTTTGAAAATACTACTGTCAATATAGGCTGCGTTCGGATATTGAACACCGTTACACTTTTTACACCCAATAACACGTAAGTGTCATTTGGACGGTGTACCCGGTGTCAACGGAGTACAATATCCGAACGCAGCTTTAATCGGGATATCTGTCTAGTTCTACAAGTTTTATTTTAATGCAAACATAGCCGATCTCGATCAAATAGAATCTCATGCAGCTACACTATTAATTTTATATATAGTATGATAAAGTCATGTGCCTGGCCACATCAGATCTTTTTAGTTTATAAACCAGTTTTCAAAAAAAAAACGAGAAACCCTAGTTTAAACGTTTGTAGGACTTCTCTCGTTTAGTTATCTTGGCGCCAATGATAACCTTGTTTCCGCAAGAATTTATTGACTTATGACCATTTTAAGCATTTACTATTTTATTCAGTGATTTTTAAACACCCCACGAAATTCGTACCTATATTAAAACTTTATCGTTATAAATTCAGTCCGAGAGTCGTTATAATGTTTTTTCCAGATTGCGAGGCATCGTCGAACGAAAAAATAAATTACGTTTTCTCCAAGTAAGAGCTCAGACTCGTCACAATGAGCTTGTTAATATTTGCAAACGACGCCGTAAAAAACGCAATCTTGTTTACAGGGGCGCGCTCCCCGGAGGGCATCAAAGAAAAACTCCTGCGGTAATAAATTGGGTTTATATTTCGAAATTACATTGGAAACGCTGGATCTAATTAAAAATACCGCTGCGAGAAAATCAGACGCTGTAGATAGACCGGGCATATTGCCATGAGCCTTTATGTAAGACTTCCTGCTTTTTATATTTTTCAGGCTTTTCTGTTTACACAAACAAGCGGAGAGAGGATGGGGGAGCTCATCTTCCATCTCGTGATTAGGTGAGGTTAGATCAACATTGGCTTGCTTACCGACGAACGACTCTAGTCTTGCTTGCTATGTACAGTGTACACTGTCCACAGCATGTAAGCAGGACGTCGCGTCGTCTACTTACTATCGGATAAAATATTATCTGAAGAACTAAAGATCAGACGTTTTTTAATTAGAATAACATTAAATAAAAGCTGGTTAATCGACGGTAAGATATAAAGGAGAAAGGTATTTGTCGGGCAATTCCGTCATACGAAGATCGAAGATCGAAGAAGCAACCGTATACACGTGTTTCGGACTATTAGTCCTCATCAGTACGGTAGAATAACATTGCTATAACATTGCTTTTTAATTCACAAGCGATGTCACAAGCGGCCAATATATTTTTTAAATCATACCCAAATTTGTGGACAAAAATCTATTCCACATTTGGTGGGACAAATGTGCACCCATCGCCTGAAGGAATGCTTTCCTGTAATGTGGTAGTACGGGAAGCATGATGACCTTGGCGGGTTATCTCCCAGAGATGAGCGCGTCCCAAACTGTTCCGCGGAACACTAGCATTCCAGAAAGTCAAAAGTTTCGTGAGAAATTATAAAAACATTGCGTCGATCTGACCCGAAAAAAAAGGTTCTACAATTTTTATTTTGATCTATTACACTGGACACCATACATTTTTACTTTATCATACGCAGTATGTAAAGTATTGTAATCGTGCCAAAAAAAAATTTTGAGATTTTAGCAGAAATGTCTTTTTGGGTCCCCTGAACATTTTTGACCAAGGTACAAAAAAATGTCTGTGTGTGTGTGCGTGTGTGTGTGTGTGTGGATGTGTGGATGTGTGTACCCGTTTTTGTGGTGACGATTCCGGAGAAGCTACTAAAGGTATCGGGACGAAACTTCATATTTAGAAGTTTCATAACCAAACTTAGAGCTGAAAAGCTTTCTGTTGAAAATGGTCCAAAGGAACTGCAGGTTTAGTCTTAGCATTTTTGAAACATTTTGTATAAGCCGCCATTTCTGGAATTTCGTCGAAATAGTTAAATAATAAATTAAAGAAGATGAAATTCTGAATAATTTATCACTATGACATTTTTTGCTACAATCAATAGTTTAGCTGCATGAGCAAATTCTATTTCATCGAGATCGGTCGTACTCCTTTAAAACTAGTAGCCAGGATATGTCAGATATGATTCTAATGACAGTACGTAGTGTCAAACGCAAATGTTTTGACAACCTACTGTCAATATAAGCTGCGTTCGGATATAGTATACCGTACAGTTTTTACACCCAATAACACGTAAGTGTCATTTGGACAGTGTACCCTGTGTCAGCGGAGTACAATATCCGACCGCAGCTTTATTCGACATATCTGTCTAGTTCTACTAGTTTTATTTTAATGCAGACATAGCCGATCTCGATCAAATAGAATCTCATGCAGCTAAACTATTAATTTTATATGTAGTATGATAAAGTCATGTGCCTGGCCACATCAGATTTTTTTATTTAATATAAAAAATTGTAATTTCATAATTATACATGATTTCTTTGTCTTTGCAGAGTACTTGGAACAATCCTTCACTCCAAATGAACCGGCAGAACTTCGGAAGAAATTACCAATTCTACAATATTCAAAGGAATAGAATAACCCACGTTACTCCTAAAGACCATTAGCATCATTCAACGCTTCCAAAATAAGATGCTAAGAAACATTGTGGGTACACCTTGGTATATTGGAAATAATAAAATCTCCACAGGAATCTTGAAATGGAATTAGTAACCAACAAAATTGCAAAGTTTGTAGAGAATCATCAGAATAGACTTCTTTAGTACACGAAGGTCGAAGCAACCCAGCCCCTTGACAATAGTGACATAGTGCGAAGACTCAAAAGATCTAAACATTTTTAGTAGGTAAAGAGATGTTACGAAGTGATGTTTTGAATCATTTGTTGACACGTGTTTCGATTTTTGAGGTTACATCGAATACTTACAGTGAATTTAAAATGTATAAACACCGACAATATTGTTCTGTGCCGGGCTATAACAGCAGTGGCTTTAACAGTAACTCCTGATAGGATAGCCAACTTAGGCCAATCTCCAATCTCCGCGTGCAGCCTGCCCTCCGCTGTCGAACTGAAGGTATTCCAACCCCCAGTTAGAGTTCTTTAACGTGCACGTCCCATCATGACAGCATACAAGATGAGATATGTGATATCATTAGGTGCTTACTTCCCATACGCAGGCGTTGATAGCAAAATTTTAGTTCACCCCCACGCGCCATCTCTGGCTAGCGCCCTGCTATACCGGCCGAATCACATGCTTGATACCTATTGGCTCGTTCAAACCGTCACTGTGGATATCGCGTGTTGCGTAGTCATGACGTTAGTTCTGTCAATTAACTGTCTAGTGACACTGCTAATTTTTATCACAGACTTTTAAACGGATATTTTTTACTGATATATGGGTGATGTATATAAGTTTAAATTTTCTGTGGTCATTTTTGTCCTGTACTAGTTCCATCACGCGGTGTTCCTGATCTTATGAATTAATTAAAATATAATATGAGAAAAGGCTAGAAGTGGGAAGTGCTATTAGCGCCCCCTAGCGGATCGGTCAGCTTGACCGATCAGCTATTCATAAGCTGTCCGCTGTTGCCAGCGTTACTAGGGAGCGGAAATCCATCTGTAATCATGTTTCCTA
Organism: Aphodius sticticus; assembly: GCA_963966075.1. Classification (NCBI taxonomy): domain Eukaryota; kingdom Metazoa; phylum Arthropoda; class Insecta; order Coleoptera; family Scarabaeidae; genus Aphodius; species Aphodius sticticus. The sequence goes on from OZ014510.1 coordinate 23,256,782, forward strand.
GGGTGGTTTGCCATATAAATACAGTAAATTGTCATAGGCAATTTGTCTAAGTTCAAACTTGTTTTTGTTTACATGTTTACAGTGTGACGTACTACTTTATGCGACGCTACATCCGAGAAAGCATGTGCGTGAATTGTTCTGTTTTTTGTTACTCCCGGCTTATTGTATGTACATATTTATTAATAAATATTTACCTTTTTTAATATTGTTATCTTGCAATAAATAACTATTGTTTCGAAATATAAACCTAAACTTAAAAAAAACTAAAAATGGTCCAGCCACCTTAGTTGATCTTTTCGAATCTTGCATCTCGCAATGTAGTTATTTTAGTTACCACAGTACTAACATTTTCATGCATTAGTTATGTGAATTTCTGCGTATTTTGTTATGACCGGAATACGCGCTATGTAAACAAATATTATTTTTGAACGTTGTAAGTTTCCTATTATTTTTTGTTCATAAAATCTAGGAAAGCATTTATTTGCGTTTAAAATTGAATCGGTGAGTGGTACAACAGAATAAGTCCAAAATTTAACATTTTAAACTAAGATAGCCATTTTGTATAAAATTTCTCGGTCTTTTCAAAAACATGAAAAAATAATTATATATATTACCAGTACTGTTGTAGAAGCACCGTACTTCACGCAATGACTGGAAGAACAAAACAAGTCCAGGACATACTCCGTTTTTCCACTCATTGCATGGAGCGCGGTTGTTTGTAACAGATGACGTCATAGACATTTTTTTTTCTAAATGACAACCTTATATTTTTTTAGTGAATTTGACAGATCTTTTAATTGTCTTAATAGTAGCATAATATTTTTATGGCCTTACATAAGAAAATTTTCGAGAAAAAGACAATTGAAGGTTATGCAATAAAACTGACAAAATCTCCGGAACGGATCGACCGAATTTAACGAAAATTTTAACGTATTTTGCAACCATGTGAAGTCACTGGCGTTATTACCGTTGATGCAACGTTTACAGTTCCTGAGATATAACCTCAAAGTTTCGAACTTGAAATAGAACACACTGTATATTTTGACATTTTCTGTTAGTCTGAAACTACTCTAGTTGGTTTATGAGGTTTCTCAACCATTGACAAGAACTCTTTCTCGAAAGAATTCTTATGTAAGGCCATACAAATATTATGTATTATGCTACCACTAAGACGGTCAGTCAAATGCATAAAAAATATAGGGTTGTCAATTGAAGAACAATGTCGATTACGTCATCTGTTAAAAACAATTGAAGGTAAAAAATTAATTTGATATAAAGTGTTCGAGGATTTTTTTTTAAATAGCAACCCGTTCTTGAGATTTTGTCATGTTTCCATACTTTTCGCGCTCACTGTATAGATGGCTACACCACCCAAACTTTCAAACTATCAAAAGAAACTAGAAATCGTCCCACACTTCCAACAAAATCAGCATACAAAAACCCAATACCTATTAACTACCTAAAAAGTGCTAACTTAAGAAAAGTGATGCACTATTTAGAAGGAGAAGATCTTGAATTTTATTACCATATTACTTCTTGGGAAACATTAAATCATGATGAAGACTAATGACAAGTTTAATAATGTTGTTTTTTGTTAGTTTTAATGTTGTTTATAATATTAAACTTGTTGTTCCTTTCCTCTCCATGCATTTTTATTTACCACTTGTGCTAATAGCATATTTTTTTTTTCAACTAATAACAGATTATAATTGATACCCAGGCGTCACTGACGTCATAAGGCCGTCAGTTATTAGTTATCGGGGACCAGCTGCGACGTCCAGAGATCACGTATATAATACGTCAATATGACCGGTTAATGTCACAGCCCAGAGACGTCAGCTCACGACCAACGTAGTACGTTCCTCGAGACGTCAAATTGACCAAACTAGTACATGTTCGAGACGTAAAATTGACGTACCACTAACGTATACCTTTTAATTAAAATGACGTATATATTAAAAAATATGTTTATTATAAAACAAAATTTATAAAAAAACTTAACATAGATTTCTAGACCTAATATTTGGTATATAAATAGTATACAGGGTTAGCCAAAATTACCGGAACACCCAAATAATTCTACAAAGGTAAAAAAATTCAAAAAAAAATCAAACAAAAGTTTTTAGACTTTAAACAATCCATCGTTCAAATATATTTTGAATATACAGGGTGTTCATTTTATTATAGAAATCGCGTAAATTTTCTTTTTTCAAATGGAACACCCTGTATCTTTTTACATTTTATAATTTTAGGACTAATTCTGGACATTGTTTATTAAAATAATTTTTTTATAAAATGCATCATTTTTGAGTTTTAAGCAATTAATTTAAATTTGTCAAAATTACCGGAACACCCAAATAATTCGCCATCGGTAAAAAAATTTCAAAAAACATTCAAATAAAAGTTTTTGACATTAAACAAGCTATCATTAAAATATATTTTTAATATACAGGCTGTTCATTTTTTATGCAAATTTGGTTAACTTTTTTTTTCAAATGGAATACCTTATATACTTTTACATTTTATAATTCTAAGACTAATTCTAATAATTTTTTATTGGAATAATTTGTTTATAAATTTCATAATTTTTTAGTTATACGCAATTAGTCAAAACTCCTGAACTTCAAATTAAGAATTGATTTGAAGGATGCAATGTGGGCTAGCTTACCACATTAAAACTATTGTCCTTTCAGTGATTTCTTCGGGTTTTATTGGAATATTGAGCATAAAATGAAGTAATACCTCATCTCCTAGTTATATTCAACGAAGATCTGAATAATATTTGGTTTCAACAAGATGGTGCACCGCCGCATTACGGTGTCCAAGTTCGGAATTATTTAAATTCAATTTTCCCGCAGAGGTGGATTGGAAGGAGAGGATCCATTGAATGGCCACCTAGGTCGCCGGATTTACAAATACTGGATTTTTCTATTTGGGGCCACCTAAAGTCCAAGTTTTATAGGCTGCAAAATATTGATGCGTTGAAGCAGAGGATAGTGGACGAAGTTCAGAGTATTACTGTCGATCATTTAGACAACTGTTTACGGGAATTTGTTGATAGGTTGGGGCATTGTCAAGCCGCTCAGGGATGGCAGTTTGAAACTTTAATTTAATTGTTTTGTTATTTTTTCTTCACATTGTTATTATTTATCCGTTCGGCTAAAACAAATGTTTCGGAGTTTTGATTAATTGCTGATAATTAAAAAATGAATCAATTTATAAAAACCTACTTGAAAATAAATTCTTAGAATTAAAAAATAAAAATGTACAGGACGTTTAATGAGAAAAAGGAAAAGTTTTCCATACTTCCATAATAAAATAAATACCCTGTATATTAAAAATATATTTAAACGATAGCTTGTTTAAAGTAAAAAACTTTTGTTTGAATGTTTTTTGAAATTTTTTTACCGATGAAGAATTATTTGGGTGTTGCGGTAATTTTGACTAATTTTAATTAATTGCTTAAAACGCAAAAATGATGCATTTTATAAAAAAATTATTTTAATAAACAATGTCCAGAATTAGTCCTAAAATTATAAAATGTAAAAAGATACAGGGCGTTCCATTTGAAAACAAAAGATTTACGCGATTTCTATAATAAAATGAACACCCTGTATATTCAAATTATATTTGAACGATGGATTGTTTAAAGTCGAAAAGCTTTTGTTTGAATTTTTTTTTGAAATTTTTTACCGTTGTAGAATTATTTGGGTGTTCCGGTAATTTTGGCTAACCCTGTATATAATACAATATACCTACCTATAAAAATAGAGAGTGGAAACTTAAGTGGCATAATATGAAACTACATACTTGACATCGGTAATTTTCGAAACTGCAGTCTTCGGGTTGATTTGCGCCAGATTTGAGGAGATTTGCAAACTTTTCTTGCTTTTGGGGCCAATGCTGCATGAACAAGTGAAAGAGCTCCATTATTCCGAAACTTAACACCAGCATAAGCCATTTTATTAGATTGTATTAACTAACATAAGAAAGCATACGTATTATACAATAGTCAAAGTAATAATTAACATTTTGACTTACGCTCATACCACCATATGATCTGTGCTCTGCTCATACACAACGTACACAACCACAACCAACCACAACTAACTTGTAAACACTTTAACAGCGGCGGCCATGTTCAACTCATGTGTTCAACTGTTCAATCACTGCGCATGATCATGCACTGTTGCCACTTTGGGTGACTTGTACAAAAATGTATTACTTATAAACTAAAATTAGAACATTATTATTCTGCGATTGGTGACACAAATAGAAAAATGACACCCATTTTTGTCGCCAATCGACAAATCATGTATTATGTCCGAATTTATAACTATTTCATTTCGCGAGAAGCGAGCGAGCGTCTGGCAACCGTGTTTAACGCATGTCAAACAGAACAATCGTTCGAAGTTCGAACGAGTTCGAACACCGTCAACACAGTCCCGAGTAACGAAAGCGAGATAATATAAATATACATATACCTACGTATTTTGTTATGTCTTGTATGCGCGATGCATTATATTTATTAAATAATATATTTAAAATTTTATAATTTTATTTATATCAAGCGAGATAAATATATAACAAAATATCTATGTATATTCGGCTATAGATATTGTAAACAATTTGTATTAAAAAAAAATAAAAACTGGGTTTTGCGATGATTTTTTTATGACTTAATAAAGACGTCACTGGGACGTTCTATAACTACGTCATAACGACGCCTTAATCAGGACGTCTTTATGACGGTAATTATTGGTCACATGGCGTCGCCGACGGTAAAAGACCAATAATTGACGGCATTATGACGTCAGTGTGTCGCGTGGGTAAGCATGTCGTTGACTGGAAGAACAGAACAAGTGCAGCCGATGTTATATCTAATTGCTTATTCATTATTGCCGTTTGAACCAAAATTTACTTCCAGAATAACTGCAAATGAAATTTAGTACAACTTTTCTGTGCTTACCAAATTCGTAAAACGCACAGCTGCCGAATTATACAGTTTTTTTTTGGTTTGCCACAAGCGCCTGATCTGGACTTATTCTGTTCTTTCACTCACAGATTCAATTGTGAAACCCGAAATACAGGGCAAATAAAATAATACAAATAAGAACTATAGTAGTGCGCCAAGAGTTTCGTTGCAGCAATTAATTCTGCAATATTAGAGTGTGATTGAAATTCCTAAACTCCATAATTCGACACATGATATAATTCATCAATAAGAATTGACAAATAACAATGGAAAATGGTTACTGTTCCAGACGAATATGTTCGGAATGAAGAGAATAAGAGGGTTCTAAAAGAAAGAAAGGAGAGAAAGGAGACATTATTGTTCACATAGTTCATATCAGCTCAACGATTCATGTATCCTTTTGAACGTGTTATAATAAACATTGTTGTGCTCGCCTGATATTTAATTATAATCTTCATTACAACCTGCACTACCAATCAAATGATTACCTCATTTGCGTTCATATGCTATGTTAATATATACTATACACAAGCAACAGCTCGACACATGTTGGAAATGAGGTAAATATTAAGTTTCAGTATTTCTAAATGTCGACGGAATTATATTCCAGATGTGTATAAATTGTCGTCAATAAGCCGACCGAATCCAGCTAGAAGATCACGTAACAGGGCAACTCCCATGTATGGGCATAATCACTTCAATCAAACCTGTATATATCGAGGATCGAGCTTTCAGAGAGCTCCATGGGCGTAGTAAACAAAACGGCAACCGGTTCGGAAACTGGTTCCCAAGTCTATAGGAGCTGAGAGAAGAGAGGGCCTGGTCCATCTCGCATAGGCCCGATGGTATCAACATTGTATGCTAAATTGACGCTATGGAAATCGTGAATTATTAATCCCATTAAAGAAGTTGTTTAAGGAAGTCGGATAAACGAACAGACCGTGCGTGGTTCGAATCGAAATTCATTCTTTTTTTTAAAGGGGCCATTTGAATTTGAAGTGGTCATTTGATATGATGTCGATGCGGATGATTATATTCAATTGACGATTTTTACTACGGTATCAGTTCGAACCTTCCCAAATACAACATTCTTATTGATAATACATCATTAAGGGATAGTATTTTCACGTACCTACATTTAAGTTCTGCATAGATATCTAATAGATGTGTTGTTGCAGTTTACTATTACTGAGAAAAGGAAAATTTAATAGGATAGGTCATATCCGTTTTATGACACATTGGACTACATCTATCAAATAGCTTTTTTTTACTATAAATTTGATTTGTGGAACAGCCATATATAGTTATGTATAAAAATAAAACATACTATCGCACATTCAGAATAGGTATGTTATAATGACGTAAGTGCAAATACTTATCGTCGTCAACGGCCTACTATTTATGCCTAGAGTCAAATGGTGTAAAAACAAGAGACAAATTTTATATCTAATATTTAAGAAACAAAATTAATTATATTATAGTAGAGTAATTACTTGTAATTATTAATGCATACCATATTAAACAAGGATCTTAAAATATAAACTTTGGACTGCCATTTAGTTATTTTTTCGATCAGATAATTGAATGTTTTGCTTTTGAACCTGATTAAAATTCGCCATCACGTTACAATTTTAAATAAATTTGACTCAAATAGTAATATTTTCTTATTTCAACAGCCCAACGAGAATTCTATCAGGTGCACTGAGAAAACGGTATTATTGAAAATATATTATAGCCAAAAGTATTTTAATAATTACACTGTTACAACAACACAAAAACGAAATTTACTTTTCACGATACATAGCGGAAGTTATTGAGCTAGCAGAGCTGAACATAATGGCATAGCAGAAATTCGAAACACCTCCAAAATCTAGAGTTTTTTCAAAAAACCCGTTTTTGATGACCTGTTAGAATCCGTAATATGTTTTGCTATTTTTTTATTGAAAGTCCATTTAATTTGCGTCTAATACGCGTTTGCTTATTAGAATGGGTTGAAATTTAACAGAATTATCAAATTTTATTGATCGGCTAGACACATCACACTACGGAGAAGAAATATACATGCCGACTGTAATAAATCCATAGTCTTTATACACATTAATTAGACATTACTAGCAATTATATTTACAATGTTATTCTAAAATTATGACACTGTTTCTTTTCTTTTCGTTTTTGTTCTTACCTGCCAGGCTATCACAATATGTTACTAAGTACATTAGAGTTTACGTTCATTACATTTCCAGGTATATTTGGGTTCAAAATAAATTGCACCAACAGTAAAATTTTCACTCGTTTATTGGAACAGTACTGAGTTACTAACGTGATTTATGAAAAATGAAAAAAAAAGAAAAACAACAAACCTTAAAACGGTTTACTCGATCTCCGTCGTTTATACAATACATCATCTGTTTCGCGTTTAAGTGACCAGCAGTAGTCTGCGATTATGTTGATGGTGTTTTTTCATTGAAAACGTTTTTCAATAGCTTCCATTTCCTGATGAAATCGTTCACCTTGTTCGTCACTGAGTTGGCCAAGACTGTCCGGAAAGAAATTCAACTGAGAATGCAAAAAGTAAATTTTGATAGACATGTTGCAGCCCATTTCACCGTAGGCACTCAGAAACTCTTGTACAACATTTGCGTAGTCGCCACATATTTCCAAGAAACTTATCGCACAATGAAATAAAACTATTCCAGGCTCATCTTTCCACATCATTCAGTTTAGTTGCAAAATCGTTGTCCCGCATAATTTTCCGAATTTGTAGATGTAATAGGTTACGATTGACGATTAATGATTTTGCGATATTTGGGTACAAGTCGAATAGTACTTAATAACATATTAGATAGTCTAAAATACAATAAAATAAGGTATTCCTGCCTAGTGCGAATGTCAAGACGGTAAACTTCGATAAGTCAAATTTCAACCGATTCTAATAAACAAACTCGCATTAAACGCAAATTTAAATGGGGTTTCAACAAAAAAAAAAGTATTATTGATTGAAACAGGTCATCAAATTGTTGTTAAACTTCAGAAAACCTGAAAATAATGGGAAACTTCTGATTTTGAAAGCCCATAATTTTTCGACTTTTTATTGGATCTGACCGTATATATCTATAACAGTACATCCGTATAATGATCTGTGTTCCCTCTTTTGATTGCATTTTTTATTTTGGAAATCGAATGGAAAATGATGGAGTTCTGCATTTTTATGCACACGCAAGTACCCAAAAACAGTTTTTTTTTAAATCGAGATTTTGAGGGTGTTTGGAAAATTTCGTACATGCCATTCAATTTCGTTCAGTTCTACAAGCTCAACAACTTACACTATGTCTCGTGAAAAGTATATATTTTCACTGTAACACAGTGTTATTAAAGTGTATGTTATAAACATATTCCTTTTAATAAATGTTAAAATACATGTATTTTAAACAAATTTATTTTAAAAGATATAATTCGGTATATTAGTTTTCATCATAAATTATATAATTAATAAATTATATAACTTATAAGAAATGCTAAATTGCTGAAACCAAAATACGTACCACAAGTGTCTGATTTAGGATCACTGTATGAAGTACGGTCACGGGGTGGCTGATTTTGAATCAAAATATACGCTTCGTGTCGAAATTCGGTGCAGTCGTTAGAATAATAAAAAATAATATAAATTAAATAATTATTATTAATTTTCTTTAGAATTCAATAGCCAGATATCGTCAGAAGGCAACATTAATTTTAAAAAATTGAACAAAGTCATTAGCACCACATAAATATAAATTATACAGTTAAAAATGTAACAAATGTCCTTAACCTGTCTGAATTTGGGGCGTTTACCTTATATTTAAATAAGTTAATATAGTGGAAATTTCCATTCCACTTGAAATTTAAAATTTATTGTTTTGGAAATTCTTGTTACGAAACGTTTCGATATGTCATTAAATTTAGGACGGTGAGGTTTAGGTGCCCTAATATGACTATTAACCAATAATAAATTATGATATTTTGCGTATGTCTACGCAAGTAACAGCAAAAAACAATATACTCAAAATATACTCGCACATAACCCTAAATTGCAGAATAAACGACCGAAATATGTATCTCAACTGAACGCTACAAGGGCACCCGCAATACACCAAACGTCAGCAACGCAAACAAACATTCCAGTATGATGTTATCGCATTTTTTTGCAATAACAGTTAATTATACACAAAAATTAACTCACCGATATACGATTGATGTCACACTGCATCTCAAATCGTTACTAGGCAGTCAAACAGAGGCACTGGTAACACTTTCGATTGAATTTACGCAATAATCATGCGAAATTTTGAAATTGTAAACACAGCGAACAATGACACGGCGATAAATGCGATGCACTGATAAGGCGGGGGGTGGGGTACGCGCACGCTTGTTTTTTCTTGAAAAGCCGTCTTGCAGGTGTTTTCTGCCGTCTTGGCCTGCGTATATCAACCAACAGGTAAACAGTACAAACAGGTAAACAAGTAAACATACTTGTTACATTTTGCGATGAAGGATGATTTTAATTTGAGTGCTTTTAAATAAGGAACAGCATTATTTCGTGCGGAAATGTTTATTTCTAGTGACATAATTATTTCGAGTATTTTACAAATTTTTACAGTGCTTACAAGAAGTGTAAATATTGTCACAATTTAAGCTGTCCAAATTTAATACTACAAACTAATGATAATGTCTAACAAATTCGCAACTTGGAATTACCGCATTATAAGATAAATAAGATATACAACAAGGCGTAAATAAAATAAGGAATAATTGTCATAACTTTTTTAGTTGTTGCTTTACAGCAAAATTATTTAAATAAAAGTACATCAACTTTGTTTATCCAAACGGCATAGTATATTTTTATACCCCCACATTTAATGTGGTGAGGGTATATTGAGTTTGATTCAACATTTGTAACACCCTTAAGAGGCTGGTTCACCCTAACTTCAGGTCTGTTCTGGTGGGCCCCTATTGGTCCAATTATTCAAACTGTTTAGTGCTCGTGTGGGTTTATTATTGAATAACGATAGCATCTTATGAGATTATAACAATCTAAATTAACTCTTCTTGGTCGGACTTGCTCGATATTTATTATACCCATGCCCAATTTTAAACAATTGCTGGTCAAAATAGACGTATAATTAGATGTCGTGATTTCAGGAATAACAATGTAATTATGTTTTTTGTGTCAAGTCCGTCGTAGTTTCACTTTACGTCAATGTAATATTTGTGAAAATTCCAATAAATAAATCGAAATAAAGCCACACTTTTAAAAAATCGGCGTCGTATTTTCCCAATTTTTCCATCCATGTTCGAGGCTGGACAGTGTGGCCATCTACGATGTTGTCGAGAACTAGACGTCATTAGACGAAGATAGTAATGGGTCTATCTCTATCTACCATATACCACAAAAAAAGGCTGTAACTCGCTAAAATTCACACATTTATATTTACTGGGACAGATTTCGAGAGTTCTAACCTACAAATCCGATATAATCTGAAAATGTAGAAATCTTGGGGACACTGCACAAAGAAGTATTCTAATCGAAATTAGGAGATTACATAAAAATTCTACTATTATATCAGACATCAATCAGGTTTGTGCCTAAAGAAGTATACTATTGTTTTTTAAAATTTCCTTTTCAATTGTTAGGTTAGTTAGCAGAATATACATATAAACAGTGCTGTTTTATCCATTCTACTACCAGGGAATTCAAGCTCCAAGTATGGTATGATGCAGATAGCTCATTACGGGGTTTGTAATTGGATTCAAATCACATTACGAGGAATCAAAATCCTTACGTACTATTTTGTTGATCGAAGAGGATTTCTAGACAAGATGTGGTTACTAATTTTCATAATTTCCACGAACTGACAATAAAATTATCGAGGTATGCTGAAGATTACCGATTTTTTATCAATTTTTTTGGTAATATTACTGGAAGACGTCTATAACATTATTATATGAGAAATGTATAATGGGACATAGTCGACTTGTCAACCACTGACTCCAGATGTTTTTCTTCTCAAGTGCAAAGTGTATGGAGAATTACGTTTAACACAACAAACCGCAGATAGTATTGCAATTAGCCCCGAAGAACCCGTATGCGAGGTCTCATGATAGCGAGGATCAACATTTTTGTGATTTTGATATTATAATATATTAATAAAGCTATATAATATTATAAAGCTTATGTTGTCTAATTGTCTTTTATAAATAATATATGAATTACAAATTGGTAAATAAAGAATAACTTATTAACTGTTTTGTTTTTCTTATACGTCATCAGATCCCTGCGCTGTGGATGTACTATGTATGTAATATCGACCCATGCAACAAAGACTATAGTAACTACATTTAGTTTGTTAGTTACAATACTCTTCGTTGCATGGGTCGATATGTATTTGCTTTTCAGTAGCTAGGCATAAGTGTATTATAGGCTGAGAAATGAGTGCATAATCTATCGTACCAAGAGTAAGTAATCCGTGACCAAAGTTATTGGTACGGAGTTTGTTTTCTAGGAGGTATAAATGTATATGGGCGCATAATCTCAATACACTTTCAAATATTCCACATATTCACAGTACGTGTGCGTGTATTCATAGTACGTGGTTTTTGCATATATCACTTCATAAACCGTAGACAAATGTTGAAGTTATTTATCATATAAATATATGATAAATATCTCACATTCTCCACATAGGTTATGTCACGGTTATGTCAACAATTTATCACAGTAATTTTTAGAGCTACCATGTTATGTTGGTCAGCGTTGTAAAATCACTAGACAGCCTGCTTACGTGTGCAAAAATAAATTGAAACAGCGTTAAATACGTTAGATCATATAATGTTGACCGCACGTCGGCAAAGTCGATCTTGTTCCAAAGTAGCTTTAGCGAAAACGTCGACATCCCCACGCAAAGACCAATTCTCGACTGATTTTTCTAAACTTATCAAAAACAGCCAAGCCTCTGTCGATCAGCTGTTGGACAGGACACTTAAGGAGGCGTGGCAGATATAGACTTATATATATGGATTTGATCAGAATTGAAAACTGAATCGATTTAGCTATGTCCGTCTGTCTGTACGTCTGTCCGTCTGTGTACACGATAACTGCCGTAATTTTGAAGCAATTGATCTGCAATTTGGTATACAAGCTTATCTCTTAAAAAGTAAGGACAAGTTCGTGAATGGGCAAAATCGATTCACTTGTTTTTTTTTGATATTTTACGGTGGGGGATATTTTAACTTCAGCACGGCTGAAGATAATTTTCTTACTAGTTTCTCTAAAACCTAATTCTATTTCAATTTAAAGTATACCTTTGCAATTTTTAAAGCTGTCAAACCTTGGCGCAAATGTTACTTGATTTGAGTCTAGACTCTAGACAGTCTAGACTATTGTTAACAGATAAACCGATGGGTAAAGAAGTTAATTTTACTAAGCCAAACTTAACGTGTACTTGAATACTACTTTAATCACGTGTCTCCACCACTGGAATCTAATGGATACGTTTTAAAATTCCATTCTGATGGATCGCAGCATACTAAGCCTGTCAGATTTACCACTGTTTCTGGTACACAAACAATGCAAAATTTTACTTCAAAACTTCTTCTACAAAAACAGATATTGGGATGAGTACGTTCTGTATAATAAATTTGATAAGTTTCTTTACATATTCCAAACAAATAATGAATATCGGTCAAAGTTATAGAATATCAAAGTTTAGCTAAATTGGAAACGTCCCTTTAATTGTTCCGGTCAGTCGATAGATCAAATGTTGATATTTGTTGGTGAAATTTTATACACGTATAGAGGACGGTTCCAGGAAGGTTGTGTTTTCTAGATGAATTCAATTTTGTGCTGTATTTTTGGCAGGGGGGACATTTCAAATAAATTTTTGAAATTAATTCATATAGTACATACGTATTAGCAATGCAATTTTGATTGATAATTATAGAAGGAACTGTTTTGTAGTAATTTAGTTGTGAGTCTTGTTGTTGACTAATTAGTGAATAATAAGTTTATATTCAGTGTGGTATGTGAGTTACCTAAAAAAATACTCATTTTGAAAAACGATAGCGACCCCAAAATGTAGTTTTAAAATTATAAATGTGTTACTGCCTTTCAACGAACAATTTGACAACGAGTAGTTTTAACAACATTTAACAACATATGGCGCATATTTCATAAATATAAAGTATTCTCTAAAAATTCAACTCAACCCCCTCTTAGACAATAACTCATCACGTTATTGTATTCAGGCTTGCTCAGTTGTTAATAGTGGACAGTATTAAATTTTACCACAACTTTCTAATTATGTACCACTGCGCCGTCCCTTATTTTAAATTTGAATCATGTACGTCCTTCAAAAGTACTAAGTCAAGGACTAGGTCAACTTTTTGGGCAAAAATAGATCGTAATATGTTGGACTGTCGAATTATTTGTCATATTTTATCTAACCGTTGAATAACACATCAGTTAGTGTGATTATATACACACCTTTGATAATATTAATCCTAAAAACTTTCCTTAGCTATCGAACTTACAATAATTTCAACAAACACCAAATTTAAATGACAAATTTTGTAGTGTGTTTTTCCTAGACCAGATTCCTGTATAATCTTAAGGCTAATCTCATGCAGATCTCAAGGCTGAGAGTGTTTTTACTTTACCCCGAGACAACATAAAATAACAACAACTATTTATACAGATAAATAGTATTATTGTATTTAGAGCACATATGGGTAAAGCTAATTTAAAGAAAATAATAAATAAATAATAAAATAAGTACGTGCAGTAAAATAAAAAAAAAATATACCTTGTAGCTATACTAGAATACTACGCCAAAGGTCCAGAAAGAAACTCAGGCAACTTCCTTTAGGTTTAGAATTTTTGACGAAATGATCTCCAAATGTAGGACTATAAAGCGCGGCTCAGGGACTCGCCTGGATTTTCATCACGATAAAAAATAATGCCCCTTTCATAAAAAAATATCCTTTTACGGCTCACTGTTCTGTGCGCGTCAACGCGAAGGGTAGGTAGCCCCTTCTGCAGAAGCAGAATTTTAGATGTCTCCAGCATTGTGTGCACGACCCTGGCAACTTCTGCCGCAAAGATAAAAATGTTAGTGCTTTTAAATCATTCACTTAGCCAGCAGGTTTCAATTTCCATAATTGGTAATTTAAGTGAGTGGGTTTGGCAGTGGTTTGAAAAAAATATGATAACTAAGAATAATATATAATTACAGAACGTTAAAGATAAAAATGCATATTATGGCATATGTTTTAAAAATGATGGTCTTTTATCTCGAAAAAAAAGGAAAATGCTGTCTCAACATTTAGTGAATGGTTAGTAAACAGTTAGTTGTACAAAAAAAAACCTTTTCATAAAACTTTTTATAAAAATTTTAAATGTGATGTCTATGTAACGTTTCATATGGGTCTAAATTGTACATTGAGGTCCCATTAATGTCAGAAAAGTGACGTTACAGTGTGACAACGTACGTTAAAAATAAAACAATTATGAGATGTTGGGAAGCGATGTTTACCAATTTGTGACGTATTTGTCGCGACTGGGTGACACCATATACAAAATTGTGGGTATGGTGGGGTGGTGGTAGTACACGCGTTGCGACTTGGCCACGGAATAAAAAGGTTTGGGAAGCGCTGGTCTAGTGGCCTTGTTGTCAGTGGACAAAACCAAATTAATTACACAAAAACTATACAGCAGATGATCCTGCCTCAAATTTGTCGAGAATTTGCTCGTCTACGGTATTTTCTTTTAATTGGTTGAGTCATATTGAAACAGCGCGCAATTTTGGCGATTGTGGGGAGACACTTCAGTTATTGATAGTTTTACGATCAAAGTACATGATTGTATTTCCTTGCTCGGGAGAAATTTCTGAATCGATAGGTATTTGTTTCATCAAAACTATAATTATTTTTGGTTCACCATATAAAGTTTTTCCAGATTGACTATATCAATCTAGAACAGCTTTATATAAAAGTGCTGTTCATGTTAATGTTATTCAGATCAATTAAATACGAATTAATTACTTTTAATAGGTAGTCTTTCTGTGGACATAACAGTGTTTACAACTAGGCAAGGTTGGTATACACTATACATACATATAGTTTTCTATTTACTAGGGTAAATCAACATGTTAGAAAATCACACACAATAGTTTTTCCAACAAATTATAATTGTGATACAAATAAATACTGTATATTATTTATTAATTTTGTTCTTTCAATGTTTTTTAGCTACAAACAATACCACCACATAAGTAGGTATAAACATCTCATTCACCTGCCAACCGAATGGTATGTAAGAAAAAACAACATTTACATAGACGTGCATTAGGAGACATCGTCATAAATCTCTGTAAAAGTCACTAACTGACATATGATCCTGACATATGATCAAATAAGAGTTAGGAGGTTTTTGTCACTGTTACACAAAACGTTCAGGTGAATGTCCCAAATTCAGACACTGTCCTAAATTCGGATGTATTGTTAGTTGGATAAAATAAGAACTCGACAACATTGAACTTTATTTTAGGACATCCGGTTTGTTGATTTGAGATTACACTTATCAATCCACAATCGTTTCCTATTCTACCAATGTTCTAACAGTCAGAATATAACCTAGAAGTTTGACTGATATTGATAATTGAGTGTTATGCTAAAAGCTGTTTTTTTCCTTATAAGGTAACTGCAATTGCACTTCTTTTTACATCGCTACAGGATAACAGTATTTAAGAAACTTCTAATAGTACATATCTATTTAGGCTGACTAAAAATGCTTTATATTTTCATAATAATACTACGGTGTACTACTCTTTTAACCACTATTATTTACAAATTTAGGGGTGTCGGAATTAGGTACATGTATATATAGCACGTCCGTAAATCAGACGTGTGTTGGAATTGTGTACATGGTTAGAAGTATGTAATACATACTGCTGTCTTTACACAAGAAAATAACTTATTTTACATCGTTTGCTATATTACAATTAATTGTACGCATTTTGTCCAAATTCAGACACGAGTGTCGTAATTACGGACATCAATAATCCGTTATTATTGCAGGCTGTCGGAATTACGATCATCAATAGTCCCTAATTCCGTCAAAAATATCGACAGGCAACATAGGAGATGATGAAATAAGATGAATGATGCAACACTAGCAGCAGAGAGTAGCGATTTTGGCATTAATACACCACCTTTGGAGATAACCATTTCTTAATAACAAATCTTATTTAACAACACTTAAAACACTTAATATTTACTTGAAAGTTTATATTTGTCGGAATAATGTACCACAAGTGTCTGATTTAGGATCACTGTCTGAATTAGTTTCACTGAGGTGTCTGATTTCGGATTTCGGATGACATTGTCATTAGCACCACAGACATATAAATTTTACAGTTACAATATAAAAAAAAATCTGTAGCCTGTCTTAATTTGGGGCGTTTACCTTACACTGTATACAGGGCGATATCTTCTAACGCACATCTATTTGCTGGTTTTTACTACTCGCATAACTGATAAAACTACGTAGTAGTTTATTACTTACATAAATGCGAGGTTATTAGCAGACATCGTATAAGCGTCTGAAGTTATGTCTCGGTGATGTCCTCTGAAAGATCCATGGGAGGTTACATGCCCTCTGAAACATGCGATTAGCTGTTTCTGGTTGACTGTAAGCGACATTTTCTTTTGTAAAAAATCTTCTCGAAGCTCTTGTTATATAAAGTATGTAGGCACTAGCAAATGATTATGTGTATGATATAGTTAACTCTCATTAATACACCTGAAAACGTAGCACTTATTTCGGTAGTCATTTTCCTATTTTAGTGTCATTATCCAGTCAAGAGCATACCAGCAAAGTGATGACAGGAAAATGACAAAAACTCCCATATTTCATTATTTATGAGTAATGGATTATCGTAAATTACTAGTGCTTGTGCAAGCTAAGCAGTTACTTCAAAGACTCCCTGAATATATAATAAAATCAATTTATGTATATTAACCATCTATGCCTGTAAATATCCCATTAACTAACTTAGTTCCGACAGCTATTGCTGACATATTGTCAAAACATCAATCTAGTTTCATCGACGACCACAATATCGTTACTATTTGAACAGCCTTTATATAACGGCCCATGTCCATTTACGTATCATAGTTTCTCTTTTCATTCCCTAACAATATAATTATGCACGCAGGGTGGCAAATATATTCACGATTTGGCGTGGAACGAGGCATTGATATTCAAATTAGATTGTCGCACACTTTTTTCTGTCATAATCGTGAAACGGAAACACCGCAATATCGGCTCCAGATCTGGTAGGTGCGTGTAGCAAATTATTGCAGAGACAATTAGGCTGCCTAATTATAAAAATTTACATGTCTAATTGTTTCCCGCCCCATTATTATTCAAAGTACTGGAAAGTTGCATTTGCGAGGACCGATTGTATCGAATTATTTTGATTTATTCTAGCGCGAGATATATTATTAATAATATATGGAGCGAAAAATACCAATAATACTATTTAGCCTTACCTTTTGATAATTGCTATTAATGTCCTCCGTTGTGGACCAGTTATTAGATAATTGCAATTAATTTACAATCCAGTTCAAGATAATATCGATCTGTCAACAATGCACAGTTGAAATCTCTTTTGTAATGGTAATATAATCAGTTCTCCACCATGGTATTGATTTTTTTTATTAATAAGCATGAGATGCTTAACATATGGAAACTAATCTAAAACACAAACCATCAATTTTAATCAGAATTCTTAAAACTAGGTACTTGTCTCTAATAAGCTATTCACTGATTCCTATATTTACTTCTTGTCCTAAACAAGAAGCACTACACTTCGCTCATTGTGCTCTGCTTTTCTCACACTTCACTAATTCACTAGTTCGAAGGGTTTAGTTTTTTTAGTCTTCTCACTAGATTCTGGTTGTCCAGTAGCTGCAGGGCCTCTATGTTGTCGTTGTGGTTTAGGCGACATTCGTGCTTAGCGGTACATCTTTTCATTCATCTTCTTTTTCTTGGATGACTTTTGGGACACCAAGATCACGGTACAGGTCCGTGTTCCGTATGTACCAAAGGGTGTTAACCATATTCCTTAGTACTTTACTGACAACTGAGAGTTTCTTGCCAAACGCCAGTACAGTTCTCTGGCTTTGAGGCAAAGCTGTACTCTTTTCTTTTTAACGTGTTCTTTCCTCCTCAGTTGCCTATCCAGACTATTACCCAAATCCTTTACAGTGCTCGCATATGGAACTATGTCGTCGTTAATCTTGACATGCGGTATGTCCTCGATTCTTTTGTTTGGAAAGTTAATGTGAACATATTTCAGTCCGTTTTTATCGTATTGTAATAAACAAGTAATAATATAAATTAAATTATGGTTATGACATAATTAATATGCTCTCTTTACAGATAATCCACAATCACATTGATAAACTTAAAGCGATTTGTTGTAGTTTGCACCAAAGTTGTTATAAATTTTATCAATCAACTCATTCCCTGACAGTCGTATGGTCATTATAATCAATTACAAACAAAAATAGATTTATGCATAAAATTTAAAAATATCGAGTTGCTAACGAGTTTGATATTTCAACATTTTTGTGATTCGTTATTAGAGAAAGTGTGTGACTCAAATGGAGGTTATTTTCATCCTTTCAAAGATACTTATTATGTATGGTTGGTACACCCTCCAAGATTATTGGAAATGTTGCCTATAAAAGGCCCTACAAAATTTGTATGAGCAAAGATCAATCTTAGCAGCGTAGGTATTACATAAAGATTTGTATTTATATTGATTGTAAAGTTAGACAAATAAAGAAGCACATATCTTACAACTTCTATTAACGACTTTACCATCTCCAAAAATCGAAATTATATTCTTCTTTGAAAATAAACACATACGTGTTTTGTTATTTTTGTCATCAGTTTTGATAGTTGGGAAACCAGTTTAGAGGGACAAAAAAGGAGTGTGAATTTGCTTATGAATATACGGTTGCGGAAAAAATATGTATTCATCCTGCATATCTTCCTTAAATATTTCCTAAAATACAAAGAATCTCGGCACTGAAAAAAGTGCTACTAAAATACATTGTAAAAATTTGCAATATAATGACCGGAAATCAGTGTTTACATACACTGAGAAAAATGGCTGTAAAATTACACATAAATGATTGTGAAAATTACAATAGAAATGTGGTAAGTATAAAATTTGCACGTAATTCCAAGTATTTTTACAAGTCTGTGTACTATTACAGCGATATTGCTGCTTTATTTCAATTACAATGATCTTTTAGTAAAAATACAATGGATATATACCTTAAATTCGTAAAATTACAATGTATGTTGTGATTTTATTATTATAATAGCGGGTTTGTTGATATTATAACGCCCAGACGCATGCGCTTACGTTTGATCTGCTGTTTTGCAAACGAGCGCCGGAACGCATACCATCGAGTGCTATATGTATTTGGGCGCGTTGCATTTCTGTCTCCGGTAAGTAACAATCATACAGTGAACTAAAACTTACCTAAATACCATGTAGGTGTAGGTTAAAATACCATGTCACACTGCAGAACAATTGTATTGCCTTTGATGACAACGATGACAATTAGCCATTAGAAATTGATGTCTTAACGTTAACGCCATACCTGCATGAAAGCTGCAAGTACAGTCTTCTTCGTTTCTTTGTGAAAATTTGCTTTCATATTGAAGGGTTTTATATCAACAGAAAGTTAATGTGCAATCATCTTTTTAGGTTAACTTTTTTGTGTCTGTCTAATATGTTTCCTTGTTCTTACAGACACAGATGCGGAACATCTTGCACCAAGTGTGTTTGTCAGAAAAAGAGTGAACGAGTATGTGTTCATGGTTGACCGAAGGGCTTTTATATATTTCTCCATGTGTTTTCTATGTTTAAGTATTTGCGTACGCTAAGTATTTATTAATTGCTTCTCTGTAGTTTTAATGTATTTTTATGTCCCTCAAACTATTTTATACTTGTATGTACGTCTACATATTTATTCTTTTACAAGTAATTTTATCTATACCATTTTGTTTGACCGTACTATTGCAACGTTTGACTGTGTGCATGATGTTACTGTTTTTTTTTGTATTATATGATAATGTTATATCTACTCAAGATCAGAATAAAATTATACAAATCAAAAATACTGCATATTTCATTTAATATTACACTGAAATACATATAAAATTATTACGCATTACCTTATATTTCATTTAAAGTTACATTTAAATTGATGTTCAAATATTACGCATTGCCCCATATATCACTTAAAATTACATTAAAATCGGTGTAATATTTCAGCCAAATTCTTGTAAAATCACAGTGTAAATATACAATGACAATGTAAAAATACAATTGAGATGTAAAATTACACTGATTGTCGCAGGGCATAAAAAACCTACCACTTCTACTGTAAATTCACATCAACATTTTTTTCAGTGTAGCTGAGCTGTAAGCATCAAAAATGTAAATGTATTATTACTATTATACGGTAGTTTTACAGAATAAACGTAAAAACACATAATTTTACAATGTATTTAATGCAGAGCAGTAACGGTAGAATTGCATTTGGAGAATTGTAATTGTACATCGGTCCTGGAAATTAACAAATTGAATGTATAATTACTGTCATCTCATGTGGCAACAAAATTGCCCATCGTATGATTCGTAATTTACAGCAATTGTTTTTTGCGTGGGTGAAAACCCGATCAAAATTTGTTTGCAAGTTTCACAGTTATATTGCAACAAAAAAAAATTAGATGGACACCTATTTTTTTTTTTCGTGCTTCGGGTTTTACAATTTTCCGAAAATGCTGAGTAAAGAGGAACGCAAAAATAGGGATAATGCTTTTGACCAAATTACCTGTAAATGTCACAAACGTAAAATCTGGTATTTATTATCTGCTGCTACGAACGTGTAGTTGCGGATTGTGACAAAGTAGGGTGTATTTTTATATGAACAGTTTAAAGAAACTATTGTTTCACAGTTTTTACAAATGGGGGTAAACATGCAAGGGTGACGATACGTATCTCTCAAAAAAAGGAAGATCTTATTGGAAGTAAGATCTCGTTTAAAATAAAGAAATACGACCTTTTCCTTAGTCCCTCCTGCCTTAGAAATTATACAGAAAATTAACGATAAATAACATCTACATCTAGGGATATTGTGTATTTGAAATATATACCACCTCATATAGGCATAGATGTTAAAAAGAAAGATAAAATGTGATAGGTTAATAATATGGTGACATACAGGCGGGATGCAAATTTTAAATAAATCAAAAATTACAGCCACAGCCTGGATTTGAACCAGAGACCTTTGCGTTTCTAGCACAATGCTCTCCCATCTGAGCTACTGAGGCCTATGACATTTGTTAGATATAATTGGTCATATAGTAATCACTACTTCCTTTCCTGGATTTATGACAAATTATATCTAACAAACGTCATAGGCCTCAGATGGGAGAGCATTGTGCTAGAAAAGCAAAGGTCCCTGGTTCAAATCCAGGTTGTGGCTGTAATTTTTGATTTATTTAAAATTTACATACCGCCTGTATGTCGCCATATTATTAACCTATAAATATTAATTTTACAAATTATGTCGTTAAACATTTTCATTTGTGATCAAATGTTAAACACATTTACAAAATATAATCATCTTAACTTTGTATTATTATTATTATTGTTTATTAAAAAGCACGCATTATGACCCTTACAATTATTTAAGGCTCTATAATTGTAGTTTAAGGTTAAATTCCACAATCTGCAAAAGGCTTCTCAAGATGCATCATAATCATCTTGAAGCTGATCTGGATAAAATCACAATTAGTTTGCATCAGCTGCGTATGAGTTGTTATATCATTATTCTTTATTTTCGTTCAACGATAATAAACAACGGGCACACATGACATACACAGTTCGTGCATCTCGCTTTGTTACACATCATTACATTTACCAGAAGAGTCTCATAACGGTGTACGGAGGGAGATAGATAAAGCCACTATAAATACACAAACACATGTTGGGTCACTTAAGCTGAGCCCGTAATGAAGCAGTAGTTTATCTCCTGCAAACATAAAACAGAGAAATATCTTAAAAACAGCCATTAAAGTGGAAAACGTCTGATACTTCTTCTGATCTTGTCGTGACGATTATAATTTAGTATTATGATTATTATTAGTTACGGCGCTTAGAATATATCCGACGATAGAGTTTCTAATACACGTTGAAATAGATTAACATAATTTCTAATGTCAGATTGAATACATTACTGCCTCATGAATATTAATGAACAATTTTAGTCCGACTGCGCCACTGAAATCGTTTATACGTATACAAAATATAACTTTTAATAATTACTAACCTGGACATTATTTACTGTTTTGGAAAAAGTGATAGTCGAGCGAAATGCTCGGTTCTGTTGTAAATATAACTATAAATAACGCTGGCATAAGTTAATTTTTATCTACTGAATTTCTAAAGCCTAATGTTTGCCTACTTGGTGAGATTTGCATAATAACCTCTGGCAATCGGATATATTACAATATCAGTAATGTGTTAATTTGTTGCAATGTTGATAATTGGAAAATTTTCCTTTTTGTATGACCAGTTCATTATATCCATCTAATGGCAGTGGTTAAATAAATTTGTTTAATTATTGAGACTAAGATGTTTAGGAATTACAATAAAAACAGTAATTTTATTTAATTGAAGTGAACATCATTATGTACAATTGATTTTATATATGTACAGTGTATAATGGGTGTGATCCATATGTGTACATCCAAATTAGTTGTCTTTCTATAATTGCCTTTCTTAAATATAATATGTTTAGTTTAATTGCATTTATAACACTTTTTGTATATTGCTTTACTTATAGGTTATAACCGTATATTTCTAATGGTTTATGGCCACTGATAACCCCAAAGCACACCGTTTCTTTCTATTGCGTCTGGTTTAGAATAAATAAAACAAATGCTTTTTACTAATAAACTCATCAAAGTTATAAACTATTTGTCGTTTTAATAAAATCTTAGGACACATCCGTTTATTTGTTAGAATTACACATTATTACATCAAATTTAATTTCTGACCCTCAATTTTTCTAGA
Organism: Aphodius sticticus; assembly: GCA_963966075.1. NCBI lineage: Eukaryota > Metazoa > Arthropoda > Insecta > Coleoptera > Scarabaeidae > Aphodius > Aphodius sticticus. The sequence continues at coordinate 23,279,957 of OZ014510.1, forward strand.
CGTAGGTTTTAATAGACCCTTTTAATGTCTTAATTAATAGTATAAGAAATGTGTGGCCTTACGTAAGAAATTTTTTTAACAAAGGCAATTCAAAATTAGGAAACAGTTAATTTTAACATCTATGATACCACGCACGGCTTACTTTCCCTTATGCTGTTAATGTTGGTACCAATATCACCTTCGGTTATCCTTGAAATGTTTCAAGTTCTGTGTAAAACATTTTCTCGTTGCACAGCTACATTTCCAATGATATTGGAATGGTGAGTTACATAAGTTGCAGTGGTCAATACTGCATTTCATCATTTCTACAACGGAAAATAATTTTTATTTATACATGATTTTACATTAAGGCGTGAAGGAAAGAATAATATGTGTGCCTGGATATGAAAAGGGACCAGTTGACCGAAAGTGAGTTATGAGTGCTTTTAGATAGAATAAGTTATGGCAAAGGTACTCCAACATTTTAAGTCGATTACCATAAACAGAAATTGAAAAAGAAAAAATTTAAGTTGCTGGTGCAAAAATTAAACTTTTGCGCTATGACGCTTCAAACTTTTGCAAAGTTTAAAAGTTAATAACTTCCCGCATATTTGGAAGTTACGCTGACTCCAACATTTTTGGAACAATTTCGATATTAGTTTCAAGATTTTTAGTAGAATTTATTATTTCATTAGTCCGTTTGGGTTTTATAGGTTTTTTAATCTATAGCGGCATTGGCCTGGGCCTACAATATGTATAGTGTAAGCTACGTATCTTCATCTCTCGAGTCTTAAGAAGACTTAAGCATTCTCGTAAGGGGTTTATGGGGTCCTCTGATTCCAAATCTTATTTATTTTTGGATTTTTAGAATTCAAAATGGCGGATCTAATATGGCGACCAAACATGTAATTAAGTGTCGGATTTATACAAAAATTAAATTATGTGATATATGAAGGTTACGTATTCCAAATCTGTTGTCAGATGTATAAAATTCAAAATGGCGGATCCAATATGGCGACTAAACATGTAAATAACTGTCGGATTCAGAAGAAAACAAATATCTGATGTTAGATGTTTATAATTCAAAATGGCACCGAGTGCAATCTGGCAACCATAATAAATTAACGTGAATTTGCAACTTTTTTCATCCTATTTCCTGTTACATAATTATGCAGCTGTCTGATTTCAACACTTATGTCAGTTAAAAATCCAAATTTGCGAGTTCAAATAAATCAGATAGTATCAAATTGATTTTAAACGTTTAATGATAAGAAATAAACATAACTAGGGACACAAAACATGAAAATACAATCATAATAAATTTATATAAAAAGTGCATTTTTTAAAAACTACGCTTTATAAACAAAATTACAATTTTTTAGAATTTTCTTCAAATTTTCCTCTTTTTTATTCATTTTATTTTTTTCGAGCATTGTCGCCGGAAATCTGTCCACATACAAAATTTCAACACGATTGAAATTTAAATTTTTTTTCAAAATTTTAAATAATTTTCCAATTTTTTTTATTGGTTCATGTCATTGTCATCGGAAATCCGTCCACAGGCAAAATTTCAACTCAATTGGTCAAATTTTCCAAATTTTTAATTTTTTTTCAAATTTTGGGAAAGTTTCCGTATTTTTTTTATTGCTTCTTGTATTGTCACCGGAAATCTGTCCACATGCAAAATTTTAACTTGATTGGACACTGGGAAGTAGAAATAATATCGATTACAAGATTTGTACATAACAAACAGACAAACAATCAAATAGACAAACAAACAAACATAAAGTGAAGTTAATATAAGCGTAGTAATTGTCCCGGAATATTATATAAGTTTGTAATTATATTTTATACAAACAAGTTTATAAACTGCTATCATACGGACATTTGTTTCTGCCACTGTATGCGGCAACACCGTAATGCGCTAGAGCGTAGCGTGAAATCGACAACTGGTCCCTTTTTCGTTCGCAATAAAGACGCATTTTTTCATGCTTTTCCAACCGCAGACGGGTTTCAGACGAACACATCTGATAAGAAACACAATAAAGAGAGTAATTAGCCAATAAAACGAAAATGTGTATTTTGAACCAGTTTAACTTTATTTGCGATTATCTGCGTAACTAGAAACGGACAACTGGTCCCTTTTCACATCCACGCACACATATTTTGTTTTAAATGGAATGTCCTGTATATTATACTTTATTACGAACACAAGATAAGTTGTCTTTCCAACTGTATCAGATTGTACCCAAATAGTTTCCGAATTGTTTCCAAAAAAAGGCAATTGCAGGGCTTTTTAAAAACAACGTAAATACTACATTGTTTGCAGATATCCTAAAAATGTGGTCAGATAATAATTAAAACAGGTGTCATAAAAAATTGGATACGCTATACAAGGTGAACGTAGCATGCAGTAATTTTTTAACATTTTGAAATGTTTTCCTTAAGTTCATTTTAATGTATATTCCGTATGTCCTATCTATTTCATAGTTAATTGATTAAACACTACACCAAACTACCAAATACCCTGTATTGTGTTAGGATCACCCTGTATAGGGTATTCTATATTTTTAAACATCATCATCATCTATCTGGTTTTGGTGATTGTTTGACAAAGTTGTTAGATAATAACTGCAAAAATGTAGCTTTTACGTAGTTTTTAAGATAGTCCTGTACTTGCCATTTTTTTCGACAAATTTGGTATATCTGTGAAACTATTTACATTACACAGGTACAACTTGCTACAGTTGGATAGACAACTTCCTTATTTTTTCAACCACCCTGTATATTTTATAATAATAATAATGTTAATACTGTGTATTATATGAAGTAGAAACAATAAAAATTACCAGTATGAAATAAAGAATGTATAATAATAATTCCAATTTGACAGTTATATATCATAATTTGGGACAGATGGAGTACTACTGTCAGTGTTTAGTTTCAGGTAGAGAATAGTGAACGAAGAAGAAACACATCGAAACAGATTAAATGTTGTCGTATATGATTAATATCGAATACAACCTACAAAGTTTCTCCTGCCAATGTACTGATTGATTTAGTTAACATACTAAAAAGAGGAAAATGTGTTAAATTATCGTTGCAATTAATTCCTAACCTGTTATTCCTGTATGTACTCAGATGATTTTACAAGTATTTACATAAATGAATAATAAAACAGCTACTACTGGTTTTGCAATTTATTTGTAATACCAACACCGCAAATTAACCCATAGAATAATAATCTACTGGCAATAACAGTGTAGATACACAAATTAATCAAATCAATGAATTGTTAACTAATGACAAAGTCAAGCAATTTACCAAATAATAACTTTGTTATTGACGTGGTAACAAATTATATTACCGGCGATACAAATTACGAAAAGGTAATTCTACAAACTGAATTAAATATCTGTGAGACTAATGAGTAATGACTCCCGTGATTTTCACTTTTTGTATCCAAGCAGCTAGAATGTTATCTATTATACGACATGACACAATTTCCAAAAATTAAGATAATAAACAGTAATTAAAAGAAACAAATTTGGTTAACTTAATCCAGTCAAACTTACCAAAACTTCTGCTTTCGACATTATATGTGCCCGAGTTTGATAAACGGGAAAACAAAGCAATAATTGAGAGTGGAATTACACCTATTATCATACTATATATAAAATTAATAGTTTAGCTGCATGAGATTCTATTTGATCGAGATCAGCTATGTCTGCATTAAAATAAAACTAGTAGAACTAGACAGATATGTCGATTAAGACTGCGTTCATATTGTACTCCGTTGACACCGGGTACACCGTCCAAATGACACTTACGTGTTATTGGGTGTAAAAAGTGTAACGGTGTACAATATCCGAACGCAGCTTATATTGACAGTAGGTATTGTGAAAACATTAGCGTTTGACACTACCTACTGTCATTAGAATCAATATATCTGACATATCCTGGCTACTAGTTTTAATGCAGTACGACCGATCTCGATGAAATAGAATTTGCTCATGCAGCTAAACTATTGATTGTACCAAAAAATGTCAGTCATAAATTATTCAGAATTTCCTCTACTTTAATTTATTATTTAACTATTTCGACTAAATTCCAGAAATGGCGGCTAATTTGCAAAATCTTTCAAAAATGCTAAGACTAAACATCCAGTTCCTTTGGACCCTTTTCAACAGAAAGCTTTTCAGCTCTAAGTTTGGTGATGAAACTTCTAAATATGAAGTTACGTCGCGATACCTTTAGTAGTTTCTCCGAAATCGTCGCCACAAAAAAAGCGGGTACACACACACACATCCACACACACACACACACACACACACACACACACACACACATACATACACACACACACAGACTTTTTTTGTACCTTGGTCAAAAATGTTCAGGGGACCCAAAAAGACATATTTCCCCTAAAATCTGAAAATTTGGCACGATTTCAATACTTTACATACTACGTATGATAAAGTAAAATCTCATTCTAAAAAACAACATAGAAATAAACTTGTATTTTAATTTCTTAAGATCATTAATGTTCCCATTTGAATAGCATTGAGTTCAGAAATAAATCATTTACTATATTTTGGAGAAAATAATAATCCATCTCGCTTGAAAAACAAAAATTATGTTTCCACTGCCATTACTTTGTAACCCTTTGTTGTTGGACAAGACGATTGGTAACCATGTTTTATTTACTTAGACAGATATCGTTTTTATTCAGATCAGCTGACGTTACACGTAAACCGTTTTAATGAATTAAAGCCGATATCCAAGGATAACGAGCTCTAATCTACGCAAACGAAACGTTCAATTCGCATTTTTATGTCATAACGACATTGCTCGCCGGGACAATTATCTATAAATCTGATTAGTTTTTTTCTATTCGCGGTGACATCATACGTAGATCGATCTAGTTAGTATAATGTGATGCAGTCGCATAAATTGCATATTCAATACCTACACGGACCATGTACAACGACCACTAGATTATTTATACTGATTACCGCAGTTTGCTCCACTGGTTTGTTATAAAAACATTACATACTTGCATTGTCAGTGACGAAGCGAATACGTACACAGTTTAGTTTTATTCATCTTATTTACGAGGATTAGTCATAGTTCATAGGTTCATAAAAAATACTACAAATTTATGCTTTTCTTAGTGATTTCTAGGTTTGTGTATTCATTGTTCATTTTCAAATTCGCTTCATTAATTTTTCATAAAATTTCATGAGCTTAACCTCTTTAATTTTTTTTCGCATCGGTTGATTTTCTTTAAAACTTGAAACCCTAGCATAACAACAAGCATCCTACGATAAGGATATTCCAACTTACCACTTTTTTTCTCCACACAGTGGTGTGTAAAATAGTTTCGAATGTGATAAAATAGTGGAGACGAAATCATCTGGTATTATTCTAGCTAAGTATTATCTCAAGGAGTATAGGGAGTTACATGCAATTTTGCAACACTTGCAACTTTTCAGAGCATACCTATGGACACAATGGACTCAATGGATAAAAATAAAAAATGACAAAGTAGGGACAAATAGGGATAAAAGTAAAAGTAAAAACAAACGTAAAAGACAAAATTGATAAAAAGTACGCAATGGTAAAATAGAGCTCAGAATGGCTGAAGAACAACAAAGATTCAAAGGACTATGACGAAAATTGCAAAAAGGACCATAAAGGAGGAAAGCACCAAAAACCAAAACAGACATAATAACAAAAAGTAATATAGTTACAAATAGGACGAAAATAACCAACAGGACTAAAATGGCAAAAAGAAAAGGACACAAGATCGTTAACATATTGAAACTAATCTAAAAGATTAACCATTAATTGGAATCTGAATTCTTAAAACTAGGTACTTGAATATAATAGGCTATCCAGTGATGTCCTTTATTTACTTTGGTCTAAACAAGAAGCACGAACACTTCACTCACTGTGCACTGCCTTTTACTAATTTCACTGAACTAGTTCGAAGGGTTTCGTTATTTTAGCCTTCTCACCAAATTCTGGTTGTCCAGTAGCTGCAGGGTCTCTACGTTTATGTGATGGCTTAGGCGAGATTCATGCGTAGCGGAAAATCTTTTTATCTCATGTATGACTTGAGGGACACTAAGATCACAGTGCAGATCACTGCTCCGTACGTACCAAGGGGCATTAACCATCTTCCTTAGTACTTTACTGACAACTAATAATAATAATAATAATAAAATGCTTTATTGTATATAAATAAATACAAAAGGTACCTATAACACCAAGGTGATTTAAAATGGCACCATTCGAAAGTAAATACAGAACAACAACTGAAATTAATATATATCATCTGCAAACCGCTAAGCCTCCCTCAAAAATCTCCTTCTTCAATATAGCTTTGGTTTTACTTTTTCCTATGAAGACCGAATTCAATGAGAATCCTATTTATGTGTGGACGCAAGGTACGAAAAAAACTCGAACAATCTCTGCGTAGTGGGTGAATCGGCCTTCAGTCAACCGAAGCTGTCGGTGCTCCCGAAAAACATGACCCATGTTCTGACGACGAAGACATCCAGTTGCATAGGGAATGCAACTATATTGTATTCTTTCAAGATGTCTCTTGTTTGTCTGGGAGAGAAAAGGGTCATAAACGATGTCACCATATCCTACAGCAGAGAGTACCAACGATTCTGAAACCATGAGCTTAGTATGAGTAGGTAAAACCGATTTAAATTGATGCAATACCTTCAATTTGGCATACGCAGCCTGATAGAGCCTATCTACGTGTCCATCACAGGTAAGGCCACGGTCGAAGATGATTCCAAGTTTTCTTGCTTCTGTCACAACCGGAAGACAAGCATCATCTAACTCCAGCTCAACTCCAGCTGATCTCACAGCCTTGATGTCCTCCTAGTTGCCAATAAACAGAACCTGGCACTTCGCAGGATTCAACACCAGGGAGTTGCTTGCTGCCCAGCCGTAGACACGCGCCAAGTCCTCGTTAATGGAGATCAGGCTGTCGTCGACTGCCTCGAGATGAATGGTGGCATACAGCTGGTAATCATCGGCATACATGTGGTAACTACAGTGCCCGAGGGTGGTCGGCATAAAGGTAGTTAAGATGTTGAAAAGCAGTGGACCTAGCATTTATCCCTGAGGAACGCGTGAGAGTGACACAGCTGGCTGGGAAATATTTTATTCGTAGATCTTAGTGTAGTTTGTGCGTCCAACTAGGTACTCTCGAAACCAGTTCAAAACCAGACCATCAACTCCATAATATTTAAGTTTGGCGAAAATAGAATCGAAGCTTACGCTGTCGAATGCCTTTGACATGTCAAGAAGAACCAGCGTGGTAACTCTGTCTATCTGTGGGAAAAACACGATTTCATCCAGAACAGCCATCAGGGCCGATCCGGTACTGTGCGACTTCCGGAAACCAGATTGCATGGCAGACATGACTTCCATAGTCTCCAAGTACTCGTACAGCTCAATGTGTAGTAGTGATTCAGCAATTTTTGAGGGGACTGATAGGATACTGATCGGGCAAGACGTTGAAGGAGGTGTGAGAGGCTCGTTTAGGAATTGGTTTAACGAAGACTGATTTCCACAAGGTAGGAAATTTACCGATTTCAAAGGAATAATTAATAAGGTGCGTCAATGCTTCAGAACAAAGACAAGACGAAAGTTGAAGCATTCTAACAGATATCCCGTCAACACCTCAATTTGCAGATTTCTGGGCACACATCATCTTGCGGACGCACTCCACAGCGACTGTTCTGTAGCTAAACTATTCTTCGTGAAAACTTCCAGAAGCAAATCCGCCATTGTATCGATGGTCCGCACGCGCTCTAGGAACGGAACTGGCAAAGAACTCACTGAAAGCATCCGCATCACGCAACTGTGAAGGGATCCCGTCACCAACACCAGTCCCAGTCGCGCCCCAAGTCCTCAAACGACCCCAAAGTCGCCGCTGATTGGTGACTCCTCTCAGCTGGCAAGGATAGAAGGCCTCTTTTTTCCTGAATGACCGCATTATTGTAGTAATTCTGCAATTCACAAAAATATTGTCGATGTGTTGCTGACCGAGTAACCTTGTATCTGAGAGTTTCTTCCCAAAATCCAGTACAGTTCTCTGTGTTTGTGGCCACGGTCTTCTCTTTTCTTCTCAACGTGTTCTTTCCATCTTAGCTTTGCTTCCAGAGTCAAACTGTAGTAGTCTTAATGTTCGGGGCTTTAAGGCGACGCTTCGACGGATTTTGACTCATAACTCCGTTTCCTCCACAGAAGAATATTTTGCATTTATTAATTTCACCAATTGTTAATTGCTTATTCTTGAATTTCTTTTGTGTCTTTCTATATGAGTGATTTTTCTTTCTGACATGTTTATTTATTTATTTATTTTACATGTTATTCTATGGACTTGGACCAAATTGGTTACTTGGAATTAGTTTCTTCCTCTCAATTATAGGTTTCATTCTCTTTAGGAGCAGCTTTTCAAAGCGCTTTGATGTCATTGGAAACACTGGTATGGAGCAATATAATTTGGCCTCATGCGGTGGTTTGCTAAGTTTTGGTATCATGATAACTTCTGCTACTTTGCAGGCAATGTTTGAACGATACTATTTGAACGATGCATTTAGTAGATATGTGGGTAGTACTTTAAGGACTTTCCTAGGTGCCCTTTTTGGATTCAGGTTTGTTTTTATTTATTTGGCGACTTCCTTTAGAGTAAGTACCTCGATGGCTTTTTCTTCATAGGTTTTTCCTCCTCTGCAATTGACTCTGTTTCGATGTGGTGAGGCTGAAAGATTTCTTTTAGATATTTATTTGTTCCCAGCAACTAAACTAATATAAAGTGAAACATGGTAAGGTTTTGAAACTTGGTAGGTATGATTCTTTGGCCTTACTACTGAACCTGTTAAAATTCATGGCCAGCTAACGCCGACACCTTGGATTAAGTCTGTACGTTTATGTTTTTCTTTTTCATGTCACTCGTTATTCATACGCTTTATAGAAAACATTTTGTTACAAAATTAAGAAGCATTCAAGGACTTTATTTCACTAGTTTTTTTTAATGAACATTTCATGCGTAAATGAATCATTTTCGCACTAACTTGATTTTTGTTTCACGACATCAGTGACAAAACTGCTATTGCCACCCCTTTCATCAATACTAAAGTTCAATACCCAATAATGTCATTAGTTTCAAGTGTTGCAAGTGTTTATTTTTATCACTTTTGGTTACTTCCAGCAAACGTGATAGATTATTGCCCCATACGCAGCTTTTGACCAATTTGCAAAAACAACTCTTAGGTAACTTTGGCAATTTCCTCCGGTTTTATTATTTTGTAACTCGCTCAACTTACTTTCGTTGGTCACGGTCAGGTGCTCAGAACACTCCGGAGCGCATCAGCGTCTTTACTTTTCCTATGACTAATCGCCTCTTTCTAAACCTAATGTCACGGTCAGCAGTGCATTCGCTTTTTTCGACGCTGGAACAACTCGACCGTAGACATCATGCGAAAGTGACCGTTTAGCTTAATAAATGGATAATTAGAATTTTAAGTCGGCACCAACAAAAACCTAATTGCAAATTTACAGTTTTTGTTTTTCATCGCAGATTCTGGGCCGGAAGTCAAACGTCGGCGGTGATCTTTAAAACTCATGTGAAACAGAAACGATTCTTTCCTTTATTATACAGACATACGTAGTTTTTATAGACCACCGATGATCTACATATCTTCCTATTACCTTCTTTAGATATAAGTTATTATAAAACCAATAAAGTCTAATAGTTTCTAGAATATTACCACCGTATCATCGATTTTATCGTTTCCATTGTCATGACTATAACTATAATGAAAATAATAAATACATAATATTCCTTACGTCAAAACTCACGCTTTGACGTAAGAAATCCTTTTACAGTTGATCTGTATAAACATCATCTATAACACTGATGTGTAAAAAGTTAACAATGATCTCGGACATAATGAAAATAACCTTCCTACTACTAAAATTTACATTTGCATTATACATATTTATCGTCATACAATTATACAATTCTTAGAAACTGTAGACATATGCAGTACTTGTCATATGAGAATACAATTTGATATATATATTTTAAATAGTATTATTTTCTTTAGTTTTCCACCCAAGATGTGGCTGAAGGGACGGGAACTTTTGTTTGATGGTATAAAATAATCTATGCCGTACACATAAAGTTTAGATTCAACACCAAGGTTATCCAAATGGAAAATCTTTTTACACTTTTATTTTTTACACTGATGTCATTTTTGGACGTTATTGATGCTGAACATTATCTATATGATCACTGCATCACTCGCTTACACTTAACTTCTAAATGCATTAGCAAAGGTATATTATATCTAACACTTCCCTTTCAAATGCCGCACTCGGATACATTTAGAGTTTGTTCCATAAACGACACAATATGTCCAAAAAAATTCTTTACAAATGAAAAACTTTATTATTTTAAAATTCTCATTAATTTTTATTTTTCTTATTCCAATAAAAATTTTTTTTGAAAAATAGTAAATTATGGAACCTTAAAAGTTTTCTGCTTTGGTTACATAATGAACATATTGTAGGTTTTCATTATGATCCCGTAACCATGATTACGGCTAACATCCTAACAGCAACTTCTAAATGTCGATAGCAATAGAATTTATTATTCAAACCAGAAAGATACCGTATTACACTCGCTTTATAAGTGCCCCAAAGCGGTGTGGATATGTGGCCGTAACCATGGCTCCCGACGGTTTCCATTGTGGGACCGAAAACATAGTCTATTGTATAAATAATATAATATAATAACACTCAGTTCCAAAAAAAAGTGACGCACTTGATTTTTGACCTTACTTTAATGTCTTATATTTTTTAAACCAGTGGGCCGCTTTTTTTTATACTCCCCACATTTAATGTGGTGAGGGTATATTGAGTTTGATTCAACATTCGTAACACCCTTAACGAGGCCTGGCAGATATAGGCAGATATAGAGGTATTTGGATTTGATCAGAATTGAAAACTGAATCGATTTAGCTATGTCCGTCTGTCCGTCTGTGTACACGATAACTGCCGTAGTTTTGAAGCAATCGATCTGAAATTTGGTATACATGCTTATCTCTTAAAAAGTAAGGACAAGTTCGTGAATGGGCAAAATCGGTTCACTTGTGTTCTTTTTTTTTAATATTTTACGGTGGGTGGTATTTTAACTTCAGCACGGCTGAAGATAATTTTCTTACTAGTTTTTATTTGCTGGTAGGCAAGTACGTGAATATTTTTTTAATGCACAGTAGGGGAAGAACTGGAACCATATTTTGCTTTTTTACGACCATTTTGTTGTTTTATTCATAGATGTAACTCTAAAATTGTCCGAGTTATAGCTTTTTTTAAACCTTGCATATTACAAACATTCTGAATTTATCGAGACAGTTTTCTAGTGAAATAAACTGACACAAATTTTTAAAAACGTTTTTATTAAACATAAAATTATAAACTGGGAAAACTGCTAAAAACGGTGTATTGCTTCCCCTAGCAACTAAGATTTCTAATCTACGCGGAATACTGGAAATCAGGTTTCTTATCGTTTCCGTTGGTGCCATTCTTCCACTAATGCGTATACCATTTCCAGTACCATCACCAGTCCTTCTCCACACTCTTTTTCTTCCATCTACCATGTTAAGGCAAAACCTTGACTCATCCAGAAACAAGACATTCGACAATTGATTGAGGAATATTCCATTTTCCACAATCCAACAAAATGTCTTCTAGCAGCACGATGTTATAGGCAATGATTTAGGACCTTTGCGGGTCTCCTAGCTTTTAAATTAACATCTTTTCGTCTACAAACGGTATGCTTAGTTTCTGCATTACCACAACAAGGTAACTGCTATTGCAATGGCAATAGTTTTTCAAAGGCAATGTGATCCTACAATGAAATAAATTTGTGGGATAAACGTAAGGCTTCAGCAAAAAAGCTGTAATTCCGACAATTTTAGAGATAAATCAATTATTAAAAAAACAAAATGCTCATAAAAGAAGCGTCTTTCATATACAATGTAAGCACTTGCTATACCATTACTTGATTAACACACATGGTGTCAAAAATGAGGAGAAGACAAGGTTCCAGTTTTCCATTACAATCGAGGATACATTGAATAAATTCCTACGTCTTTATTTTTATTTTGAAGATAAAGAAATTGCCTACCAACAAATAAAAACATACTAAAAATAGGCCTACTAGTTTAAAAAATTAAACACATTAAAGTTAGCTCAAACATCAAGTACGTCACTTTTTTTGGAACTGAGTGTATTAAAAATATTTAATTGAAGTATTTTGCAAATGCTGAATTGATTGATACAGAGTAAAAAACTAGTTTGAATCAAAGAAATCAAGTATTAGAAATATACAGGCTGTATATTAAATGAGTGCATTAATTCTTATGGGTTACAGATCTTGATAAATGGAGTAAAAAATCCAATTACTTTTTTTCGGCACCAGTTTGAGTAATTAGTTATTGAACATGCAGAATTTTACACCGCACGTTTTTAGGAAGACTACTTAGTAGTATCTTAACCTACTCCGTGAGATCAGCTGATTAAGCCGTGTGAAGTCCCGTGTGTGGTTTTGTTTGCGTTAGTGTACTTTTTTTAGGTTTTCAGTTGGAAAATGGACAATTTTACAGGTAAGTGAGTGCGCGGAAATTTTCTTTATTTACAGTGAATGTAGGAGCTTGTTTGAAAGCAAATAGTGCCAAATTTTTGGTACGTTGACTATTAAATCATTGAACATATCGTTATTTATATGTATTTCGTAAAATCCGCGTGCTAAGATAGGTGCGGGCTACTTTTCGCCGTAGTACTACACATTATGAAAACATGTAGGTGGAGACATATGAATTTTCGGTTGTCAATTGATTTGTTTAGCCAATTGAGTTACATTACCCCTCCAAATTATTGCACTCAATTAGCATACGCCAAATATATATTATTTGTAAAAAAAAATACGAAACAAATCTGTTTATTACAAATTTAGTACTACACATTCCACAAATACACCCACATAGAGATTCCACGAAATTGATTGTTTATTTATACCGTGTAAAAACCAACGAACAGCTTACTACCATGATATGAACAGACTAAAACACACTAGTTGCAGCACAATAGCAGTAGAATGTTGCCGAATGTTGTTGTTTCTTGCGCTAAACAGGGTCGGACTCCGTTTTTACTTATTAATTTGCGTTAAGTTAGACCTTACGTTACTTGACAAAACATGCGTATTACGTCCGCGGGCATATGTTCCTACCAGATTACCCGTTATTTCTGAAACACCTTTATGTGTTGTAAAAAGAAATATTTTTTGTTTTTCATATCAAAATACGATGTTTTCAATTCGACACAGCGGCAGTGTTGCCACTATATACAATATTAGTTTGAATCAAATCTCCAACAAGTTTAACTCAGATTCATGTTTTGTTAATAGACAGGTACTTGGAAGTAATTTTATTTACTTTTTTTTTAAATTAAAGACACGATCTAATAAACAAAGTTATCTAAAGTCGCGGAATGCAGAAACGGATCCGGGCGTTGACTTGAACACAAGATTGGTTTATTTTGTTTCCAGAGTGTTCTGTGATGTTTAATAGTGTATATGTAAATATTTTTCTTGTTGTTGGTAAACTGTAACAAAATATCTAGATTCTAGATTGCAGACTTCCGCAGTCTGAGTAAATGATTTCCGTGGAACCCACATCTTCGTAGCATTTCGGTCCAATACTTAGTGCTGAAGATGCCTCTCACAACACAGTGCGAAAAGTTGATAATTACAAAGTTATCAACGCTGGTTCCACCCGGACATCAACAACAGAATGGTTGTTTATTTTGTATTCAGGGTGTTTATGAATATTTATAATGATGTATAAGTGTATTTATTTAAACATTGTTCTTATTGTTGGTATAATGGGATCTTGTAAATTCTAACAGTAGTTCTTATGTGATGACTAGGAGTGTTCATTTAAATATTGTTCTTATAATCTTGTGTTGAACGAATCCTTTTATTTTGCCCAATCATCATCAAGTAAATCAAGAGTGTTGATTAGAAATACCTAGACATCCAAGCATCCTTCAGCTTCAACATAAGTTTATCACCAGGGCAAGAATACTCTAAACAATTTTAATTGTTCTCATTGCCGAACTCTTGTAAATTATATTGTAAATCGATTTTTTATTTTAAAAAAATATGTTGTCCTTCGCTACAAATAACAACAAAACACTGTAACCATAAGATCTCCTTTTTGAATAAATATTAGTCATAGTTTATAATTAATCATAATTCGTGCTTTCTTCGTTCTAACTACTTCCAATATTATGGAGCTTTTCATCGCTAATACTTAGTATTTTTAAAGACAATAGTTCTTACAGTTCGCGAAAATATCTAAAATATATCTACAATATTATCTTGTAGCTATTCAAATTGGGATTTGAAAGGGCAATGCGAGAGTTGGGACTCCGGACTTCTCTCTCTTGACCTCGGGACAGTCCCGAGTTAAAAAAGGTACGTCTGGGCCTACATCTGGGCGTTTGTGAACCAGGGCCAGTGTCAGAGGATTTTTTTATCCAATTTCTCCTTCAAGTAAATATTTTACATTGAACATAAGATTTCACAAAAATCGCCAGACACTTGTGGAAATAGTGGAACAGGAAAAACCAATAATTTGATTGATCAGTTGATACACCTTGTATAGTCATGTATCTAACACAACTAAAACAAGGACAGCGGATATGGATATGTTATATATAGAATTAATTGCAAGAATTGTCCCGTGTATATCGGCCAAATTGGACATAATTGGAGGCAAGGTTAAAAAGAGCACAACAAATTCAGCCGATATCACAATGGAATTGGACAGCAAAAGGCCAAATAGAAGAAAATTAATTATAATTATACAGGGTGAGTCACTAGAGTCGCGGTGGTAGATATAGCAATTATCTTTAGAGATCGAAAAAAATATTTAATACAAAAGTTGTTTGGCATATCATTTTCTACAACGTAAAATTATTTTCATTTATACTGGGTGTTGCATTTAGGCGTAGCAGAAAATAAATTAACTTTTTTAAATGGAATGCCCTGTATATTATAACATATTATGATTGCGAAGAAAATTGTCTTACTAATTGTATCAGGTGATATTGACGTAAAGCTAATAGTTTCTGCAATATTCAATTTTTTATTAAAAAAATGGCCGTTGCAGGCCTTTTCCGAAAACTACGTAATAGCGTCATTTTTGCAGATATTTTCTTACAACTTTGTCAGAAAATAACCAATACTAATAGGGAGGTGATAGTGCCCAAATAAATTTGATGCGCTATACAGGGTGTTCCTAGCACCTAATCAATTTTGATATTTTTCAAATGGCTTTTTCTTGAGTTTTTTAAATGGAACGCCCTGTATATTATTTGCTGGTTGCATTTCCCATTAAGTTGCCTTTAATTTATATTAAGTGTGGCATATACATATTTGTACCCGTTTTCGTGATATTTGGAATTTAAAGAAAATGTGTAATAAAGTATACCAATACAGTGCTTTAATATTACACCCTGTATAATTGAGTTAGTTTTTTTCATGTATTTTGTTATAATATAAATAAATTATAAATGTTGGTAAAGTGAAAAATGCTACTTTTTATAAAGATACATTTAAATAGCAGAGTTACGCTAATATTTTAAGTTAGCTTAGATTTACTTAACCTCGTTGTCATGGAAACAAAAGCAAATAACAGACGTGTAGTTATTGCTGTCAACAGACTTAATATAGCTAACCAACATTTGTAATCTCTGTTAACGATGAATTTTAATTATACTAAAGAGGAACTGATAAATATTATTTACATCTATGGAGAAGCCGGCAAAAACGCTCTACTGGCCTCAAGAATTTACGCTCAGCGATATCCAGAAAGACGGCATCCCGATGCAAGAATAATTAATAGAGTTCGGGAACGTTTTGAATCAACAGGTACTATTACTTACAAAAAAAGAACAAGAACAAAAGCGGCGACACATGAAGAGAATGAATTTCTGGTAGTTGCTAGTGTGGTAGAAAATCCATACTCAAGCACTAGACAAATAAGAAATCAAGGAATAACCCAATCATCTGTGTCCAGAATAATACGGCGACACAAGTATCATCCATATCATGTGCAACATGTACAGGAATTGAGCTAAAACGATTTAGAAAAGAGATTAAATTTTTGTAATTGGGCAGCTGCTAAAATTCAACAACAAGCAAATTTTTTTGACTTTGTTCTTTTTACTGATGAAGCTACGTTTCATAAAAATGCGTATGTTAACCAACATAACTTCCATTTTTATGCAACAGAAAATCCTCGCGTTATCAGGCCTTTGGACCATCAACATAGATGGTCACTCAATGTATGGGGTGGAATAGTAGGTACCAATTTGCTAGGGCCTTACTTTTTTGAGGGTTCCGTAAATGGTCAAAGGTACTTACATTTTCTTAACAACCATCTACATGAATATTTAGATGATTTGCCGCTTAATATTCGCCAAAACTTAATTTTCCATCACGACGGAGCCCCACCCCACTTTAGTCTGAACGTAAGACAATTTTTGAACAACCAATACCCCAACAAATGGATTGGAAGAGGAGGCCCTACGTTATGGCCGCCAAGATCTCCTGATCTAAATAAGTTGGATTTTTTTTGTGGGGTCATGTTAAGGAATTAGTATACCAGACACCACCTACCACACAAGACGATATGAAGATTAGAATAAGAAATGTTTTTGCTGACATCAGAGAAAATAAGAGAGAGATGTTAAGAAATACTTCGAGATCTTTTACCCATCGGATTAATGCTTGTAGAAGACAAAATGGAGGGCATTTTGAACACCTACCAAATCAATAACTACTTGTTGTTTTATCTTTAATTGTTATAGTTTTTTACTAGTTTTATGTTAATGCTTATCAAGTTTAAAAAATAGTTTAATAAATGTTATTCGTTGTGGTTTCTCTTAATTATTTGTTTTTATTTAATTTTTAGTTGTCTCAAATTATATTAATTTTTCATATTGAGTAACTAAATGGTAATTCCATGTACTTTTCAATTTATTTTGAGCAATTCTGTCAGTTTTTTAATTCAACAAAAGTATTTTTTTCCTTTCTATGTTCTCTTTACAAAAAAAATCATTAAAAAAGAACCATGTTATGCAGGGTGTAATATTAAAGCACTGTATTGGTATACTTTATTACACATTTTCTTTAAATTCCAAATATCACGAAAACGGGTACAAATATGTATGTATATGCCACACTTAATATAAATTAAAGGCAACTTAAGGTGAAATGCAACCAGCAAATAATATACAGGGCGTTCCATTTAAAAAACTCAAGAAAAAGCCATTTGAAAAATATCAAAATTGATTAGGTGCTAGGAACACCCTGTATAGCGCATCAAATTTATTTGGGCACTATCACCTCCCTATTAGTATTGGTTATTTTCTGACAAAGTTGTAAGAAAATATCTGCAAAAATGACTCTATTACGTAGTTTTCGGAAAAGGCCTGCAACGGCCATTTTTTTAATAAAAAATTGAATATTGCAGAAACTATTAGCTTTACGTCAATATCACCTGATACAATTAGTAAGACAATTTTCTTCGCAATCATAATATGTTATAATATACAGGGCATTCCATTTAAAGAAGTTAATTTATTTTCTGCTACGCCTAAATGCAACACCCAGTATAAATGAAAATAATTTTACGTTGTAGAAAATGATATGCCAAACAACTTTTGTATTAAATATTTTTTTCCATCTCTAAAGATAATTGCTATATCTACCACCGCGACTCTAGTGACTCACCCTGTATACACAGTGATCTTAAATCGCAAGTTTAATGACCTTTTTCTCAAAATATTACCTAATTTCCAAGATATTATGTTATAATGTATCCTATAGCATTAGGATTATGCTCCATGTTACCGACTGTTGCCCTGATGTAAACTCATGTAATTGTTTACCAGCGAAATAAATATAAAGAATAGTAATTGGCAGGTCGTAAATAAGATTAAAAAGTAAATCTATCGCCGAGATACCTTCATCAACAAATCGGTCTGTCAAAGCTAAGACCTGTCAAGTTGAGTAATCATCAAGCTAGATTGTGATGATATACTCCCGTAATCACCTATAAATTACAATTTATAGCACAGATGTTTATTTATATTGGTCGTTCATTGTTGATTTTCTTTTTAACGTAAAAGATTACATCTCGAAGTTGTTTTTTTTCCTGGAATATGTTTATACATACAACATTGTATATATTAAACAATAATTAAACCGTGGCAGTTATTTATGTTCCTATACTAATTGTATAAAATAGAGGTGTCTATTTTGGGCAATGTAAGTACATTTCTGGAAAATGAATAGGATTTAGATTTAGTACCACGAGTAGGTTGTTGTTTTAGCATTTAGCGGAATCAAAATTATTACAAAACTAATACAAAAATCATTTATTATTTTATCAAGAATTGAATCAATGTGTAGTGACCAATAATAATTATTGTAAACACAACCGAAAATCTGACTTTAAGAATGTATACCAACACATTTTCTAGACAATTAATAGATTTTCGAGAACTTAGAACTCTTATTGATCGCATCCTTGTACAAGATACGCATATTAAGCATTTGACTACAATTAATTTGTGTTTCAATAAAATG
Source organism: Aphodius sticticus (assembly GCA_963966075.1). Classification (NCBI taxonomy): domain Eukaryota; kingdom Metazoa; phylum Arthropoda; class Insecta; order Coleoptera; family Scarabaeidae; genus Aphodius; species Aphodius sticticus. The sequence goes on from OZ014510.1 coordinate 23,298,690, forward strand.
TAACTTGTTATTTAGTGACTTTTATCTTTAAGCCGACGATTTGTTCTGTGGTTTAGTCCGATAATAGTTCAAAGCTATTTTGAGAAAATTATAACTTTTTGGCTGATGGCAATTGAATTACCGAGGTAAGAATTTTCGGAAAAATAGCTTATCGATCTTGCAAAGCTTGTCAAGATGCGTTTTCATGTTATTTGACATATTCCATTTATTCCTGATAAACCATATTAGATTTGCAAATAAACTATAGGTATCAACAAGTGTGACATATTTAATCTCCAAAATAAATATCTTGTTTCTTTTTAAGAAGCAGTTGATACGAGACTAATGCGAATATAATATATACCTAGCTTTGCATTAAAACAAAACTTAAGTTATTGTTGGCACGTCATTGTTGAACCCTCTATATGCACAGAAATATTATCTGTTTATAGTAACTTTTGTGTACAGATAAATGTATATCTCAATTTCTGAATTCTTCATATGAATCTTAGAACTTTTAGGAATTGTTAACCAGAAACCCCCTTTTTTGTACACAAACAAGTCTTTTGCTGGTATATAACTATATACGATCACAATTTTGAAAACTAAAAAGTGTTAATTTGCCTTACGCAAATTGAAATCAATACAGTTAATATGGCTGGGCTGAATTTTGAATATTAGGTAACCTAACACCTGTCACAGCTATTTAAAAGGGCTTTTCATAAAACTTATGTAGTTTCAACATCTATCTTCTACAATTTTAAAAGATGTGTCCTTTTTGCATGTGTTTTTGTGACACGTTAAACTAGTGTGACGGGTGTGACACGTCGCCGCGGAATGACCCAAATTCATTATTATTTAATTTATACCTACTATTATACATACTAAGGTGAAAAGATTTATTTGTTATTCAATTTTGTGCCTTATTTATGTAACTCAATGGCTTTAGCTAATATTTTTTTATTTTATCGATTTGATTCGCATTTCAAATAGTAGTTATAAATTAATTAAATAATTAAATCAACTGATTCTGGAATCAATTTATTATAGTAGTTTCACATAAGGTTCACTGGTGCTCTCGTCTCTTCAAATTCATTGTTAATGTAAGTAGCTTAAGAACTTGCAAGACTCTGATAATGACATAATATACTTTTATCACACAAGTTTTTATATTTACTTAATTTAACTTAAGATATGTAATTGAAAAATAGCAACTTAAAAGCGACCAAAATTGCTTCTCTTTCCCTGGCGGATATGATCCTGCAAGGTTATCCCTGATTTCTGAAATACTCTGTATACTATTATTACCGAATTGTGATATTTTACCAGTTCTCGGAAAATTAAACTGAAAACTGGTATACTTTGTACTTACCTAAAACCCTGAAAATGTATTCATAACTGTTCTAATTCAATTTTTTAAAAGATACTCCTGAGATTGGTTTGATTTCATTACTACAGAATCTTCAATGTTTTAAATCCCATGTCCATAGTTATGTTGATATTTAACACAAAAACATGCCAATCGTTAATTTGTATTATCCACATAACATGAAAAATACCTTTTTGAATATTTTCCTAATTTTCAACATCTTCATCTTATAAAATCTTCGTCTTTCATAATCCATAAGTTTAGTTGATCAACCCTATTGGAGGTTGCTATTAAAAAAAGAAATTAAATGTTAAATGACCACTTCTTTATTACTAAAACTTTCCAGAGTATTTTTGAAACGTTTTTTCGTTTCCATACTTTACCTGCTCACTGCACAATAGAAACAAATATCATTTAAATATCTAGTGCGACATAGTTATTTTTCTACTTTGCATTCACAATGCGCAAATTGAAACACTGTTTTCGGTGTTACAATTAATAAATTGTAACATCGTTTTTAGTAACTTTTTTTTATAAAATTGGTACACATTGATATCGATTGATATCAAATGCCGTATGTCAAACGTACAACACATAACCACACACTGCCTCTTTTTAATCACTTGCAATCGCATAAACTGCGAAATATCAAGATTCTATACATATTTTTTTAAACATGCGTGTAGCCTGCTATAGTATGGCCAAAGGATTGGGGCTTTCTTAGTTTTGCTGTCTTCATCAAAATATGCCAGCATGACGTTTTTGGTGATGTTTTGCGACTCTGGTAATTCTTTTCCACTAAACATCAAATCTCCTTTTCAGATATAATTCTAGGACCACATTTACTTTAATAAGGGATTATGCGAAGATCAAACCTACATCGTAGATATGAACGATTTTAATTATTGCTGCTAGATTGTATATGCGCAATTAATGGTTTATTGAATATCATCATACACGTAGGAAGCTATAGTACATTTAAAGTGTTGAGGATTTCTTAGTTTATGTAACGTATAAGTTTTCGGTAACATTTTGGACCGAATGCTGCTCGGTTCAATACCGTATTCGTTTTGTCCGTCGCTTTCGACTTCGTCTAAGTTCTGGTTGTGTGCATATTTGTATTACCTCCATCACATATAATTTTACTAAGTATAATTTATTCTAATAAATTGTTACACCGAAATTAGAATTTGGTTTCAATTATATGTGCGTGTGAACTTGTATAGGCCAGTGGTACTAGGTAGAAACTGCTATTAAACGTTAACCGTTATAACAATTCTTTAGTAAGTTCTTATGCTTTGAAGTAACTAATCAATTACCGCCAAACACGTCTATTCTGATTATTATACTTATGAAACCACTATTTTAAAGTTAACTTTTTAGGTTATGTTTCATCTATTTATCACAGTAGGGTTAAAAGTGTTGCCGCAAACTCCATTATGATCATAGTTGCTACCTCACTGATTATTTAATAAAACTTGTAGGTTAAACTAGATTAAAATTATTCTCAATTAGATTTTGTCATTATTTTATCCCATCCTTACGAAGTTGACAGTTACTACAGTACTGCCACGTGGTAGCCACAAAATACCCTAGATTCTAATTTAGCGCAATATAGTAACCACAATTTCTAAATTTATATAAAATTAATGACGCAAAGTAGAAAAAATAGTATATTACACTCGTTTTATAAGACGTATTGGCGCACTCGTTCCATTTGGGCAACAACTCGTGCGCCAATTTGACGTCTTATAAAACTTGTATAATAATATACTATTATCGCCCTAGGACGCAAAAAGTAGCTGTTTTCGTGCCGGTAACTAAGATATAAAGTGTCACTTTATGATCATGTAGGACATAAAATAATTTTATTAATTAAGGTATTTCACATAGAGGACAAAGATGATTTCAAGCATCACAGCATTTGCTCACTCCATATACCAGTTAATGTACAATGTACATTGTACAATGAAAGCAAATTGCTTTGTTAGACGGTAGGTGGCGTGGAAACGCACAGAAACAACCGCTAACCTATTTTTGCCCGGGAAATTAAGATCGTGTTGCCAAGCAATTACCGCGGGTGGGGGAACAAAAAAACAGTTTCGCTCGCTTCAATCTATCGAATTACATTACACGTCAGTAATGATGGCCTGCCTGAGGCCAGCTGACTCACACATTATTATTATAATGCGTGCACTCTACTCAACAGCACGCTAGATAGAGATAGACGGCTAATTATCAGATTTCGTTGCTTTTTGCATGAAAAAATTCAACACAATAAATCTTATTGTGTTCAAATAGTCACCTTGAGGCGCTATCATTGTTACAATGGTAATTTATTAGTTGTTACTTGTTTCGTTAACTGTAATCAACAATAATATTAATTAATTAATTACGATGCGATCATTAATATTTGGTTTTAGTTTGCATGTTGATTGAATGGAAAATATGTGAAATATGCGCGCAACCCCTCATATAGGGGTTTCCGCTTGGGAACAGAGGGGTCGTAATGAGAAGTCAATTTAAAAAACGATTATGCAAATTTTGGCTTTCCACTTGGATTAATTTTGCAACAGTTGTCCGCACAAGAGTTTTTTCCGGTTGGTTAACATTTTAAGGATATTGTAGAATTTAAAATTAAACTAGAATAAAATTATTCCACACAATTTATTATTATTGGAATATCACAACAATTTTGTTTTAGGAAAGTCAATTTGGGCATAAATTTGGAATAATATTTATTTTGGCCCGTGAACAAGCTGTGTATTGGTTTATGATGCTACAGCACGCCATATTGCCTTGTTGCCAGTCGTTATAGAAGATCAAAAGTTATTTTTAGACGTCCTAGGGGAAAGTGAACGTGAAAATGTTGCTAGCATGGAAATTATTGCTACTCGAAAGCTATAATTTGCGACATCGACGATTGAAATAAATATAACCGTTATGAATTTTCAAACATTCGTGTGACGGATTGAATTTATTGAAGACTTGCCAATTTACTGCTTGTCACCAGAAACCCATAGTTATTATGGGTAACCAAAATAGCAACCAACCAACGTTGCAATAAAATGACAGCTAAAGGAAAAAGCAAAGACAGGTTAAGAGGAATCAGTAGTGCTAGTACGTCCTATAAAATAAGCATCCATAGTCAGCTTATTGTTGTACCAATTCTCTCATGTTATACATCAAATTATAGATAAAGGTATATTTGTTAAAGTAAAGCAAATAAATACGTTGGAATTTTTATTTGCTTTACTTTAACATATTTCCAATGACCATGGAGACATTCATCCCATTAATTAAATGTATATTACTTGCTGTAGTAATGTATATGTATTACTTGTTGTTGCTGTATCCACGCTACGTGATTATATATAACTTATTCATGTAGTAAGCATGTAAGATATTGATATTTTTACGTGAGATTTTGTACACTTACAGAGGAAGGTGTAACTTAGAGGTCGATTCTGTGCACATCTGTAACGTCTATAGGGTCAAACCTATAAGTTGTTATAGATCTATAAGGAATATTGCGATTCTGTGTGCCCTCATAGGCTATAGATACCCTTATAAATATTCTACACTAGTTTCAATAGTTTTTGTACATTTCCGCAAAAAAATAATAAGGTATAGCAGGGTATTACAGTTGTATCAAACTAAGAAGAGGATCTGACGTCATTTTCCGCCTGGCTGCGCAGTCGACCAAATTTTATTGAGTGGCGCACATATTTGTGTTATTAGGGCAATTTCGGATGAGTTCATAAAATGCTCTCCAAGACATACCGTTTTCACATACCGTAGAACGTCAAAAATCCGAACGGGGTATAAAAGAGTTTAAATTCTTAATTATGTTATAGTTTGTTTAATATATGTATATTTAATCGATTATAATGCATTTATAGGCATGTTTTAAACCTAAAGTGTCATTTTCTAGGTTATTTTCGAAAATCCGAACAATTTGATAATCCGAACCACCTTCGGTCCCAATTAGTTCGGATTTTCGGCGCTCTACTGTAGTTTAGTTCCCTCGCCAGTACACACAGAAAAGTAATCTCTCGAACGAAGAGAAAATTACTTGGCTGAAGTAGTTGGTAGGTTCGTATATACGCAAGAGATTATTGACTTCAACCAAGAAATTTTATTTCTTGGAATAATTACTAGATTTAAGAAAGTGGTTACTCTGGTGAAGTAAGTAAACAGTCTTCACCGAAGTGTATATTTTTATTCCCGGTAAATATTTTTAGCTACTTAATGTAAGAATTTTAAAGATTTGGCACAAATACGTTTTCTATTGCTAATTAACAAGATAGGTATGTTATATTTACTTACTCGTTCTAAACTGTTGCGTGCGTTTACATCAAACTATTCCGTGTTGAAACGTTTATTGTATAGTATAAATCACAATACACATCCCCAATAAATCACAAGCCACATCCCCTACGGGTACTTCGTTGGTATTTTGCGTACTAGGTTAGGCTGGCGCCAGTACCACGCGCGGGCGCGCGAGCCTTGACAAAACCACGGTGCGCATATTTATTCCAGAGAAAGGGATTACTTGAAAGAAGTGAGAATCACTTCAGTTAAATAATTGGTGGGTTTTTATTCAGTAAACAATACTTACTTATATTAAATGTCTTATATTTTCTTGGATCAAGTAACTACGTACTTGGATTCATTTACTATTACTTCGTTTGAGAAATTAACATTTTTGGGACGAAAAATTCAATTACTTCTTTCAATACAATATTGAATGAAAGAATTTATTTGTTGACAGCATTTATCTGAGATATTATTTTACTTATATTGAGTATGTGGCATTTCTTGTATATACCTAACTTTCTACATCCAAGTAAATATGCATTTGAATCTAGTAAATAAATTCAAGAAATTATGTTTTCTCGTTCCAAATAATCACTTTTCTGTGTGTAATGACTGAACATTTCTGTTGTTACTCATATTTATAATATCGGTAATCATGTGCAAACTAGTGTATTATAAATTCCAAAAGTGAGCTTTAATTTTATTTCTGTATTTTTGTGACACTGTTTATTACCATAAATATTTTTAAGTAATCTATTAGAATGTTTTTATTATTTAAACAATGTAATATGTACCTATAAGTTTGTCCTCTATTTTTACCTATTTATTTTTTATGTGACAGGATGACACCCATGCCTACATTTAATTTATTTTGTTTATAGAAACCATTGACTTTTTATAAATATTTTATTTTATCATTTAATTCTATTCAAAATATATTTATTTATAGTTAATAGAACAGAACGTATGACATGAATATAAATTATCGTCAAATAATGAGATGTATAGGACAAAGATATTGGTCGAGTAATACTAACCTTATTTACTATACAAACTTCAATTTATTGTTCGTCCAATGACTTCAACATAAGGTTTTGCACTTCCAATAGTTTAAACTTTAGAATATCTAACATAAATGCCACTTTTGTTCCTGTTGTATGTTTCAAAATCCCTCTGGAACGAGACGCCCATGCATCTCAAAGTCATAATTTTGTTCCTGCCGGGTAGGAGGGAAAGTGGGGGTACCCCTCGTTAGTTCGAAACATCTCTACAGTATTACACAAGACACTTCTTAACCTTCAGACGTACAATTCTTAGAAATGGTCAAGTTTTAACTACATGCTACTGTATCTCTTATTATAAAATATGATGTGCAACCATGTTTTCAAATACTTGGGAAGCAAAGGGAATCCCCCAGCACAAAAATATGTTCACTTACATGCTTTTAACGATTCTTCAGACGTAGAATTTGCGAACCCAACCAAAGGTGTAAAAAACCAGCTGGATTTTAATTTTTCCAAAATTAAAATCCTTATTTTCCTGGGCTATGACTTTATTATCAGCATTTGCATTTGATTGATTGCAAAATAATTAATGAAATAATCACAAATACCACATTTTTTTTTCAAGGTATGATTGCCGCTTTTTGAAAATTACCCATAGGCTCTACGGCAAAAGGTGGCCTGTCCAATTCGACGCTCAAAGATGCCACATGCCACATTTCGCTGTAGAGGCTATAAGTTCATATTAACAAATTTATTATAACATAATGAAGATGTTATTTTGCAATTTAGAAAAATAGAGCGTATTAACTTTGTCTCATAATAATCAGTATCTACATAATAATCTCACAGAAGCAGTCATTGCTGACGTCATCAACTTAATTAAGATTGTTGAAATTGAGAGAGAGGTGGGAGTAATTTCTATTCGCAATTATTCGCAGTTGTGGTTTGAGAGAATCAGAGCGTTGATAATTTGCCTCATTGATGAAAACGCACAGCCACGCTGATGAAAAGTGAATTTTTCATACTTACTTTTAAATAATTTATATTATCGCTTATCAATGTGTAACTGATTGCTAATCACCTGTTTTTTTGTTTGTCAACTCTAGACCTTTATTATTTAAGGTATTATTTACGGTAGGTTGCAGTTATTTTTTAGTCGACTATTGACATGATACTAATGTAAAATTTTATAAAGGTGTTGTCTAATATCTTGCTCTTCTTCTTCTTAATAAAATTCGGCTCGTACATGAAAGTTAATATGTTATAATCTAATTTTCTTTCTGTTTATATTGTTTTTGTTACTTTACGGTGGTGGCCGATATAATTATAAGAAATACAAGTTTCTATTATTGGAAGTTCATCTACAAACATCGATTCCTTTTACGTATAACACGAAGCGACGAACTTAACGAAGTAATGAGCTACGGGGAATCTATACAGTAGATAGATCCTCTAATATTTTTTTTAATTATTTCGCTAATTAATAGCGATGACCTAACGTCCAATCCAACCCATCCAATTGACACCAGTTAATGGGAGTGAAATGGCTGTGGTGAGCGTGCAGCCTGTCCTCTGGCTGTGTATCAGCATTGGCCATTGCAATAAACCTAAACTGTTACAAACAGTCCGGTTGTCGTTTTACATTATTGACGTGCGCTGGCCAAGCGTACAGCTGTCCGATCTCAGCGACAGAGGTGATTAATAATCCGCATGAACCGTTCGAGATAAAACAATGTTGCCCCGAGTACGGATCATTAAGTGTGTCGTACGTTGCTCTTAACTACGAACAGAAGGAAGCGGAGAAAAAAAGCGAATAAACGGCCGAGAAATAAACCAGTCTTCGCTTAGGAGCAGCCAACACTAATGACTTGAGACTTGTCCGTAGAGAGACTGCTTTATTAGAATAGGATGACTGCTGTTTAGGTCTATTCCTCAGGCTAAGAAAAGTTTACTAGGTTTAAGATTAGAACCGTAGGTATTTTTCTAGGTAAATAGGTGTTGAGGAGCGTTTTGTGGTTACATATTTTGATATATGTTTTACTGTGTACAGAAAGTCACCTAATATCTTCAAAAACGTGAACGAAAAAAGAAGAGATTTTGATATTTGTTGCGGATGTCTAGCACCCCTACAATCTTTAAAGGGGATCCCAGTGGCCTAAAAGGCTGGCCAAATTTATTATTTTATGAAAAAGGTTAATAGCTTGAAACAAACAATAAAACAGTACAATTCTTCTTTCCAGAAGTACACCTTCTGTAGATTAATTACTACTACACCGTTTTTTGTTAATAATTTGTTGATGATGGGGGTGAGGTGTAAGCAGGGATGTCGGTGGGGTGAGGGGTGTCGAGGGGGTTTGAGGGAGGTATAGCTCCGCTGACGATGGGGAGTCATATGGAATAGGGGTTGTCGCAAGACACGGCTTGTTAAACAATAAATGTCATTTCAACCAAAGCATATTAGAAATGTGTTGATTTCAACTTGACTACCTATATTACAAGGCTATATACGTACAAACAAAATATTGACGACCAATAGGTTAACAAGAACACAGATTTTGTTTTATGCTTCTTTTAAATGTGACACGTTATAATTTGGGCAAAATCTTAATTCCAAAAAGTGACATAAAACACTGAAACTAGATATTTATGTTAGAATTTTTCGAAAACTTGGACAAAAATTACAATTTAATACATTTCATCAGTGTTAAAGTAAATTTATTTTTTATTTATCCTTTACATTTTTCAAAATTATGCAATTGAAAATTTTATTGTCACTAACCACATGTTTTCATAATGTGTAGTGCGTCGCGACGCCTGCAACTATTTCTAGCAGGCGGATTGGTTCAATGATTTATCAGTCAACTTACCAAAAATTTTATAAAAATTGACCACGGTTTGCTTCCAAACAAGCTTCTACACGGCCCGCAATTTTATCGGAGGTAAAAATTCTCTCTCCGGGTTCATTTTTATTGTCTGGTCCGGACATACTAACCCTCTTAAACACTCTGGGCCACGGAAAGAAAAGTTTGATATTACAGCCTGCATAATAAATATTTTTGGAAATGCTATGTTCCAAAAAGTCCACGTTATGCTCTTTTAAACGACTAGTAGAGACAGAATTCGAATATTTACATCCGTCGATATGTATTCTGTCTTGGAACGACAAATACACTATGGGCAAGATGGGTTTTTTCCGTTCGACAGTATGTAAAGTATTGTAATCGTGCCAACAAAAAGATTTTAGCGGCAATATGTCTTTTTGGCTCCCCTGAACATTTTTGAGGTACAAAAAAATGCCTGTGTGTGTGTGTGTGTGTGTGTGTGTGTGTGTGTGTGTGTGTGTGTGTGTGTGTGTGTGTGTGTGTGTGTGTGCGTGCGTGTGCGTGTGCGTGTGCGTGTGCGTGTGCGTGTGCGTGTGCGTGTGCGTGTGCGTGTGCGTGTGCGTGTGCGTGTGCGTGTGCGTGTGCGTGTGCCTGTGCGTGTGCGTGTGCGTGTGCGTGTGCGTGCGCGTGCGCGTGCGCGTGTTCGTGTGCGTGTGCGTGTGCGTGTGTGTGTGTACCCGTTTTTTGTGACGACGATTCCGGAAAAACTCTTAAAGGCATTGGGACGAAACCTCATACTTAGAAGCTTCATGACTAAACTTAGAGCTGAAAAGGTTTCTGTTGAAAAGGGTCCAAAGGAACTGGAGGTATAGTCTTAGCATTTTTGAAAAATTTTGCAAATAAGCCGCCACGAAATAGTTAAATAATAAATTAAAGTAGAGGAAATTCTAAATAATTTATGACTATGCAATTGTTTGGTACAATCAATAGTTTAGCTGCATGAGTAACTTCTATTTCATCGAGATCGGTCGTACTGCATTAAAAGTAGTAGCCAGGATATGTCAGATATTTTTATTATAATGACAGTAGGTAGTGTCAAACGCTAATGTTTTGACAATACCTACTGTCAATATAAGCTGCGTTCGGATGTTGTACACCGTTACACTTTTTACACCCAATAACACGTGTCATTTGGACGGTGTACCCGGTGTCAACGGAGTACAATAATCGAACGCAGCTTTAATCGACATATCTGTCTAGTTCTACTAGTTTTATTTTAATGCAGACATAGACGATCTCGATCAAATAGAATCTCATGCAGCTAAACTATTAATTTTATATATAGTATGATAAAGTCATGTACCTGGCCACACCAGATATTTTTAATATGTTATATTAAAAAAATCTGATATCTGATATAGGGTGTTACCCTATATACACATATATACCACTTTTTACACCCAATAACACATGTGTCAAGTGACAAGTGTCATTTGAACGGTGTACCCGGTGTCAACGGTGTAGAATATCCGAACGCAGCTTAATCGACATTTTATTTTAATGCAGACATGGCCGATCTCGATCAAATAGAATCTCATGCAGCTAAACTATTAATTTTATATATAGTATGATAAAGTCATGTACCTGGCCACATCAGATTTTTATTGTTGAAATGGGTATTGATTGTGTTATTTTTTCGGTTTTCGCATTGTTTGATGCGTATTTTATCTTTTACTTTTCTTTGTTATTTAACATTTCAAACGGCTGTAACGGAATAGAAAAAAAATCTGATGTGGCCAGGCACATGACTTTATCATACTATAGAACTATGATGCGTGGGCAAACGAGTATAAGTCACTATTAAAAAGCTATCATTTTATACTCTTTTGCTTTTTAAATTAATTTTCTTTTATTTTTTTGTTTTTGTAAATAAATATTGTTTAGCTGCATGAGATTCTATTTGATCGTGATCGGCCATGTCTGTATTAAAATAAAACTAGTAGAACTAGACAGATATGTTGTTTATATTGACAGTAGGTATGTATTGTCAAAACATTAGCATTTGACACTACCTACTGTCATTAAAATCAAAATATCTGACAAATCCTGGCTAACTAGTTTTAATGCAGTACGACCAGGGATGTTAAATTACGTAAATTACCATTGAAATTAAAATTATTAATTTCAAATATTAAATTACCACGTAATTAAAAATTAAAAATGGTAAACTACGGTGGCATAAATTACCGGGTAATTAAAAATTCTAAATGGTAAATTACGCTGGTTTAAATTACCAGATAATTAAAAATTCAAAATGTTAAATTTAACAGATCACTGTAAATTATGATTACTACTAATGTTAATAAAAATAAGGAGAAAGGTATTTGTCGAGCAATTCCGTCATACGAAGATCGAAGAAGCAACCGTAGACACGTGTTTCGGACTATTAGTCCTCGTCAGTACGGTGTCTTACTCCTTGGCTATACCGTACTGACGAGGGCTAATAGTCCGAACCACGTGTCTACGGTTGCTTCTTCGATCTTCGTATGACGGAATTGCCCGACAAATACCTTTCTCGATTAACCAGTTATCCTGTTAATAAAAATGTTTGGTAAAACCTAAAATCGTTATTTTGTGGATAGCTAGCTATCTCTGATCTTTTGCCTGATTTTATAGTACTAAAACCAAAGCAAAGGCTACATAGAAATACTATTTATAGCACTACTACAAAAACAGGAAAATCAAAGAGAATAATAATAGTAGAAAATAGACAATTTAATTCTGTCCACATTCACAAAATAACTCTCCGGTTCACAGAGGGTTTTTTGTCATTTGTCATTTTTCTAACACGGGCATATTTATTAAAAATCTGATGTGGCCAGGCACATGACTTTATCATACTATATATAAAATTAATAGTTTAGCTGCATGCGATTCTATTTAAGCGAGATTGGCTATGTCTGCATTAAAATAAAACTAGTAGAAGTAGACAGATATGTCGATTAAAGCTGCGTTCGGATATTGTACTCCGTTGACCCCCGAGTACACCGTCCAAATGACACTTACGTGTTATTGGGTGTAAAAAGTGTAAGAGCGCGTACGGTTTGTCAGGGTAGGGTATGGGGAGAGCAATGCTCAGATAACCTGGGTCGGCTGTCTCTTTCTTAATGCAGATAAACGCCGTATGACGTTAGTCAGTCTCACCGTACCCTATCCGATTATCCGAACGCGCTCTTACGGTGTACAATATCCAACCGCAGCTTATATTGACAGTAGGTATTCTAAAAAAAAAATAGCGTACGTCTACCTACTGTCATTAGAATCAAATATCTGACACATCCTGGCTACTAGTTTTAATGCAGTACGACCGATCTCGATGAAATAGAATTTGCTCATGTAGCTTAGCTATGGATTGTACAAAAAAATGTCATAGTCATAAATTAACGATGTAGACGATTAGTATATTTATACTTTTTCCTAATTAATGTTATTTTTAACTGTTATGTAATAATAGTTTTAACTTTTAATACAAATTATGTCTAGTTTTGGTGCTCCGCGAATTTTTCTTATGATCAAAAGTGCTCCCTGACTTCAAAAAGGTTATGAACCACTGAGTTAGACCATACGTTATTTGGCAACACTTGTTTCTTACGTTGCGTCCCTGGGTATACGCTTCTGCACGGTTAGCCGTTATATTTGATACACCCTGTATACTATAATTTCAAAGAATATAAACCTCGTAGATGAACTCAATAAAGTTTGTCCAAGGATGCCCTATCCGTACGATGTTAATGTAATTTTCGCAAATTCTACACCCATAACAGGATAATGTAGAGCTCGTGAGTGCCCGGAGCTACACGGGGTTTATACCGGACCTAAATTACAGAAATAATTACCACGTAGACGAGGTCTATAAGCTGCGAAATTTAAATTAAAGCAACCCTTCTCTCGGACTGCCTACCCAGGCACTTTGTGATGAGCTTCTCCATCCAGAAATAATTTATTACTAATAGAATTTGACCTAGGCATGCCCAGAGCGCTCAAATTGGAATCAATTCTTAATCGCCTGAATCTGCACACAATAATACGTACTGTACGACTCGGCCAATTTCATTGCCAAGGTGACTCCGATTAGGCCTGACATCATCGTGCTAACAAGTTATTAAATTACGGATGACTAAATTGCTCGGAGGTAACTAAACTGAACAAGGATGTGAAACTACAATTAAGTTTTTTTGTTGAATATGAAAGCACGTGAGCATTTCTTACCGAGGTAACTTTCCTTTTAATGTATGTACAATTGCAATAGGAAATGTACATGCGGGATGATCACACGAGTAAAATCTCTTTTGTGGCCTTCAGCTAGAACAAACAACCAAACAACTGATGGTCACTATTTTAAATGTGCCATCAATGATGAATATTATTTCGCACAAAAAATAAAAATTATATAATATAAGATCAGAAAGGGAACTAAATTAATTATTACATTTCTAAAAGAATTGCAGTAATTAAAATAGAGAGATGGTTGATATTGAAAAAGAATAACCGAATAAGAATGAATTGGCCTTGAAATTATTTATCCGACACTAACAAATCAAAGACCGGTGCTATCTGTATGTTTATATATCGAACAAATAATGTGTTCGTATCTATAAAACTGTTTGTCTGGACGGATTTATCATCACAAACCGCTAGTCTTATAACTAGAGTTCGGAAAAACTGTGAAGATATAATCCCACCACTGTATATCACAGCTCGCGATGGCTATCCAGGCAGTAGTCTACAGCAAAAACAGATAAAATACTGGCTTTTAACTTTTTTGTCAAATATACCTACGAATAGACATATTCGTGATTTATCTAGTAGATTTACGTAGTACAGTTAATGATAATTGTATCTGGGTTTCTGCAGACCAAACAACTGACATATTAGGTCGTTGTATCGTAAACGTTAAAACGTAAAAAAATCATTCTGAGTAATCAAATAATGTTACATATACATCATTACATTTACATTTGTGCGATTGATGAATTTCGTCGTAGCCACTAGATATTTTATATTAATTTTTGAATTATTTTAAGTTATTTGGCATTGAGCAAACTTACATTTATTCCGGATAAATGATATTAGAATCGCAAATAAATAGTAGCTATCTAAAAGTGTGATATTTTTACACACCGTAAACATCTCTTGTTTCTAGTGTTGCCAAAATGATTAGGATAAAAATCTTAATCAAAAACTTCAATAATATGCCTAGTGTGCAATTTAAGAAAAAACAAGGTTGTGTTGGTACGTCGGGGTGGAAGAACCAGTATGTATGAAAATATTTTGTGACTGTCCACCAAATGATTATCTACAACTTTCCTGTATGGAAGAAACGTGTATTTTAAACTTTTATAGTATATTATAATACAAGTTTTATAAGACAAAAATTAGCAAACACAAATAAACCATTTTTCAAAAATCTTTCATAACTTTTGTCTTTATAAGACTAATTCGTCATCTTGAATTTTGGAAGCACAAGGGAGTACTTTTGTTTCTCTATTCCAGTGAGAATTTTGATTTTTGTGTATTTTGAAATTAAATGCAACGAGCTTTGTTTGAAGCAAAATTACCAGTCACTTAGCATTTAAAATGTCGTTATCAAATGAAGAACATCGATACATACATGATTATGCGTCACACACAAACAGACATTACATCTCGTACAAGTCGTAAAGTAGATACGCCAGATGAGCCTTAGAGAAACCTGATAAGAGGATAATCTATATTGAGTGAGGTGTTTTCAATAGCATTCGGTTAACCTAGACCAGCGTTTCTCAACCTGGGTTCCGCAGATCCCTGGGGTTCCGCAAGATGTCGTCCGGGGTTCCGCGGAAAAATAGTAATAAATAGTGGTGGCGGTCGCCGGTTCATGGGCACATTATTTAGTGTTTTATGTACCTATTATTTTAGCATGGGATTATTATTTTAAATATTGGATTAATAAACAAGGTTAATCCTTGAATAATTTTGATTTGGAGCCCTTCTAACCCAATAAACCACTGTTATTTCGATATGGCATCCAACGGGCACATTCTAGATTATTCATTAACTTCAATTGACAATATTACTCACAATTATCTGTTATATATAAACAAAATAACCTCTAGAAAACAACAATCTGGCAGAGTTATTGGTCAAACTCTAATATTATTTGTTTTCAATATTTTTGCCGTTCCAAATGTGTGACAAAATAAACCTATAAATTGAATCTGCTGCTCATAATGGTACTTTAGGAGAAGAACAGAGTTGTAGGTGGTGGATTTCAATATGATCTTACATTCCAGATAAGATAACTAACCTATTTACCAGACAAGTTCTGAGCTTCTATGACGAAAATTATGTCGGTCCCATTCATGATTTGCAATTCTAGACGAAAGTTTATGCGGGCAGGAAACTAAAGTGTAATTTCAAATTTCGTGACTGCATTTAATTAAACAAAAAATAATTAAATGGAATTGAAGTAAGTACTAATTTTGACAATGAAACATATTTAAGAGGTCTTCACATATGTTTATTTATAATTTGGTAAGTTTTTGCATTTTTTTGTCTTGTTTATTTAACTTTCACCTCGAGTTATAAATTACCTTGCATCAGTTCAATTTTCAACATTGTGTATGTATGAGCAAGCTTTTTCTTATTTAACAAACTTTAAGAGAAAATATAGAGATCATCTGTTATAGATGAAATTAGTGTGTACAAATATCTTCTAGTTGGGTGTTTATTCCCACATTTTTTTCTCAGAACGTGATTATTGTTCTGACTAAAATGTTTCATAAGGACTTATTATTTTTTCAATACCTTAAAAAATATTAATAAAACAGTATTTTAAGTGGCTCTAACTTCTTAAGGAATATTAACTTGTTATCAATACGTCCATGTGAAACTTTTTACTCAGAATAAATGTTTCTTAATTTTTGTATTTTGACCAATGATTTTTTTTTTTAATTTTTTAATTAATTTATTTATTTAATTATTTGTAAAAGGTACTTTATATATTCTTCGTTTTCGCATTGTTTGATTTGTATTTTCTTTTTCCTTCCTTTGGTAATACTTGAAGGAACTAAAAAGAACAAATAAGTTTATACCTAGAGAGAAATATCTGCAATGTTACAGAAAATGAATGTAATAAGTTACCAAAAAGTTGTAAAAGAAGAAATGTAACATCGGTGGTTATTTAATACCAGCGATATTTCTGTATTGTTTTTACAGAATTCACATATTCCACATACACTTTCCTGTGAAATTACAACAGTACCACCGTAATTTTACAGGGCATTGTTAAAATTTTACAGGAAAAGTACTTTAATTTCACAGTATTAAGTTATATTCAATAATTGAACTGCGTTTCTTTACAGACTTGTATCTGGTTACTTAAAAAACTGCGTTACACGTTGGGGTTCCTCCAGGTTCCAACCCAATTTAAATGGTTCCGCAAGAGTAAAAAGGTTAGGAAACGCTGACCTAGACCATAGCTGTAACTCATGAGTTAAGGGTGTCTCATTTAAAAAAGTAAAATAAATAAATATAATTAATTTATCTACGTAATCAACACTATCAACAATAATTCATCCAAACTGTACAGTCGTGTACAAAACGAATAACAATAAACAGGAGCGTAAACGCCGCATTTTAAGAGTTGATATTAGATGGAGAATTACGAGCCATACGTATTGCGATCACGTAGGCTTGCGAGCGTTGCTATCCGTTTGCAAGAAAGATAGAAACTGGCTTTTGTAAGGCAACATGGATGTTGAATTTTAATCGTCATACCTTGCGGACGTGCTGAATATTAATGGGTGAATTTTAATAACAGTAAGCATCGCGTATGATATTTTGTACTCCCGCTTCGTGCTCGGTGCCCGACCACAAAGGAAACATTGTAAATAAATAATAGTAGGTACGTATTGCTTTATTATTTAAAAGTGGTTTAACATGATGTTAATTTACAAGAGATATAAAATAGCACCGAAATGTCCTAAAAAAATATGTATTTTGTCAACTGTAAGTTGTATAACATAGCCGATGTTGATGGTTATTGGTTACTACCGATGTATGTTCTCAGAAGAGTTGGTGGAGGTCAGTTTTTAACGGTGTTTTCAGTGTTACACCATTTAACGGTGACGGCAATTGACGTAATACAGATGGACACGTAACATTCTCATATATAGCTCTAAATGTTGTTATCTAACATAGGTATATAGAAGGTTGTTCAAAAAGAAAGAGCAAACGTTAAATTTTAATTTCTATCAAACTGTAAATGTTAGGAAGATACATCATTGGATAGAGAAAGGTCCAAAGGATTTCCAGAGGAAGGTATGCACGTTCATAGAACTCTCGGTACCTGCTGATGCGAATGTTGTAAGGAAGGAGCTTGAAAAACTAAAACTTAAATATAAGGATCTCTCAATAGAAGTTGGACGTATGTGGGGAATGAAAGTAAACATTATTCCGGTGATTGTAGGTTCATTGGGAGCAGTTACTCTAAATTATAGCAAACATGTCAAGGAGTTACCGTGCAAAATTTCGCCCTGGGAAATTCAAGAAATTGCGGTTTTGGGAAGCGCGAATATTTTGAGGAGAGTTTTATCATAAAGCATCCTATTTACTGCTATCGTACTACTTTTCATCTTTACCTTCCTTTGTATATGTCTATTAATAAATATCTACATGTGTTTTTACTGACCTGTACGCAACGCTGTACGGGGTTTCCACAGTTTTCCTTTGCTTTGCAAACTTGTGTTGCAAAGCATAAATGGCGTTGTTTTTCAAAATTGGGTTGAGCTGTGGTGATACCCGCAAAGGGAGTACCCTAGGCTTCAGCGAAGCTCGGTACTACCAATTTGCCCTGATGATCCTCATTACTTGTCAAAATCTATTAGTGTAATTTTAATATTTATATGTTGTATCTAAATTATATTATCTAGGTTTAATATATTTAATGAGATGTATCAGAGAGTTCCAATAAATAATAATAATAATAATAATAATAATAATAATAATAATAATAATAATAATAATGCTTGATGCTAATAAGCCAGATATCGTGGTAAAGGATTTCCAGAGGAAGGTATGCACGTTCATAGAAATCTCGGTACCTGCTGATGCGAATATTGTAAGGAAGGAGCTTGAAAAACAACTTAAATATAAGGATCTCTCAATAGAAGTTGGACGTATGTGGGGAATGAAAGTAAACATTATTCCGGTGATTGTAGGTTCATTGGGAGCAGTTACTCTAAATTATAGTAAACATGTCAAGGAGTTACCGTGCAAAATTTCGCCCTGGGAAATTCAGGAAATTGCGGTTTTGGGAAGCGCAAATATTTTGAGGAGAGTTTTATCATAAAGCATCCTAAATTTACTGCTATCGTACTACTTTCCATCTTTACCTTCCTTTGTATATGTC
Organism: Aphodius sticticus; assembly: GCA_963966075.1. NCBI lineage: Eukaryota > Metazoa > Arthropoda > Insecta > Coleoptera > Scarabaeidae > Aphodius > Aphodius sticticus. The sequence goes on from OZ014510.1 coordinate 23,317,635, forward strand.
TATTAATAAATATCTGCATGTGTTTTTACTGACCTGTACACAACGCTGTACGGGGTTTCCACAGTTTTCCTTTGCTTTGCAAACTTGTGTTGCAAAGCATAAATGGCGTTGTTTTTCAAAATTGGGTTGAGCTGTGGTGATACCCGCAAAGGGAGTACCCTAGGCTTCAGCGAAGCTCGGTACTACCAATTTGCCCTGATGATCCTCATTACTTGTCAAAATCTATTAGTGTAATTTTAGTATTTATATGTTGTATCTAAATTATATTATCTAGGTTTAATGTATTTAATGAGATGTATCAGAGAATTCCAATAAATAATAATAATAATAATAATAATAATCATAGAAATCTCGGTACCTGCTGATGCGAATGTTGTAAGGAAGGAGCTTGAAAAACAACTTAAATATAAGGATCTCTCAATAGAAGTTGGACGTATGTGGGGAATGAAAGTGAACATTATTCCGGTGATTGTAGGTTCATTGGGAGCAGTTACTCTAAATTATAGTAAACATGTCAAGGAGTTACCGTGCAAAATTTCGCCCTGGGAAATTCAGGAAATTGCGGTTTTGGGAAGCGCGAATATTTTGAGGAGAGTTTTATCATAAAGCATCCTAAATTTACTGCTATCGTACTACTTTTCATCTTTACCTTCCTTTGTATATGTCTATTTATAAATATCTGCATGTGTTTTTACTGACCTGTACACAACGCTGTACGGGGTTTCCACAGTTTTCCTTTGCTTTGCAAACTTGTGTTGCAAAGCATAAATGGCGTTGTTTTTCAAAATTGGGTTGAGCTGTGGTGATACCCGCAAAGGGAGTACCCTAGGCTTCAGCGAAGCTCGGTACTACCAATTTGCCCTGATGATCCTCATTACTTGTCAAAATCTATTAGTGTAATTTTAGTATTTATATGTTGTATCTAAATTATATTATCTAGGTTTAATGTATTTAATGAGATGTATCAGAGAATTCCAATAAATAATAATAATAATATTGGCCTGGATTGACTATAAGAAGGCGTATGATAGTATCCCGCATGAATGGATTGTAAAAGCCTTGGAGATATATGGGGTAAACCAAAAAATTATTTTTCTGGTAAACTCATGTATGTCCTTATGGTCTAAACTATGCTTGCGGGGACGAGAGTCGTGTGTTTTCTCAGAGCCGATTAATATTAATTGTGGCATATTTCAAGGTGATAGTTTATCACCCTTGCTCTTTTGCATAGGCCTGTTTGCATTGTCCAGTGAATTGAATGAGGACAAAGTTGGTGTTCAGTTATTACCTGGCGAAAAGTTAATTGGTCATTCATTATATATGGATGATTTGAAACTTTATGCCAAAAATGATGAGCAGTTGAAGAGGAGCCTCAGTATAGTTAAACAATTCTCTGACGATATTGGGATGCAGTTTGGTCTAGAGAAGTGTGCCAAAATTAGTATTGTCAAAGGCAAAATTGAGAGAACCGCTGACATATGCCTGAATGATCATACTAGTATTAATGAATTAACAGATAATACTAGATATAAGTATCTGGGAATGGATGAAGCCTTTGGTATAGATGATGAAGGGATGAAGGCGAAGGTTATAGGCGAATACATTAAGCGAGCCAGAAAAATTTTAAAATCTGGTTTAAATGGAAAATATAAAATGCAAGCGATCAATGCATATGCTATTCCAATATTTCGATATAGTGTTGGAGTTTTAAACTGGACTAAGAAGGAAATACGCGATTTGGACATTAAAACTAGAAAACAGTTAACACTAAATTTTATGTTTCATCCAAAGTCTGATGTCTGCAGACTATACCCGCACCGCTTAGATGGAGGTCGTGGCTTGCAGCAATTGGAAAATATTTATGATTTGGAAATGTTAAATTTAGGAAATTTTATAAAGGCCAACAAGGAGGATAAAGTCATTAAACAATTAATTAGGGATACTTCTGGTAAGTCAATAATTAGTAAACATAAACTAATTTTAGAAAAATTTCAGGTGGAAGAACTCGGTAATTATGAAAATAAAATTTCAGTGGAGAGTTTAAAGCGACAGATAAAGTTAAAAATGAATCAGAAAATGAGAGAGGATTATGTTACTAAGCCAATGCATGGCCAATTTTTAAGAATTGTGGAGGGTGATGGTATTTCAAAGTCTGGATCGTTATCTTGGCTTTGTTATGGAAACATTAAGGCTGAAACGGAATCCTCTATCATAGCGGCGCAAGATCAGGCAATACGTACCAGATATCATGAACAGAAGATTATGAAAGTTGCTCATGATGGGAGTTGTAGACTGTGTCATCAGGCTCCGGAACATGTCTATCATTTGTTAGCGGCTTGTCCAGTCTTAGCTGAGTCGCATTACATTGCTAGGCATGATAGGGTGGGAATATATATACATTACAACTTGTGTTCCCAACTATTAGGTTTAGCAATGGATGTGTCTCGGTGGTATGACCACGTTCCATCTCCTGTTGTGAGTAATGATCATATTACCATATTATGGAACATGCCTATTGTCACTGATAGAATGCTTGATGCTAATAAGCCAGATATCGTGGTAAAGGATTTCCAGAGGAAGGTATGCACGTTCATAGAAATCTCGGTACCTGCTGATGCGAATGTTGTAAGGAAGGAGCTTGAAAAACAACTTAAATATAAGGATCTCTCAATAGAAGTTGGACGTATGTGGGGAATGGAAGTAAACATTATTCCGGTGATTGTAGGTTCATTGGGAGCAGTTACTCTAAATTATAGTAAACATGTCAAGGAGTTACCGTGCAAAATTTCGCCCTGGGAAATTCAGGAAATTGCGATTTTGGGAAGCGCGAATATTTTGAGGAGAGTTTTATCATAAAGCATCCTAAATTTACTGCTATCGTACTACTTTTCATCTTTACCTTCCTTTGTATATGTCTATTAATAAATATCTGCATGTGTTTTTACTGACCTGTACACAACGCTGTACGGGGTTTCCACAGTTTTCCTTTGCTTTGCAAACTTGTGTTGCAAAGCATAAATGGCGTTGTTTTTCAAAATTGGGTTGAGCTGTGGTGATACCCGCAAAGGGAGTACCCTAGGCTTCAGCGAAGCTCGGTACTACCAATTTGCCCTGATGATCCTCATTACTTGTCAAAATCTATTAGTGTAATTTTAGTAAGTATTTATATGTTGTATCTAAATTATATTATCTAGGTTTAATGTATTTAATGAGATGTATCAGAGAATTCCAATAAATAATAATAAATCGTCTTTATTTGCTCCAAAATAAACATCAATACTTACAATAAAAACAAATGTAACAAAATAAATTTTAAGGAAACGTAACATTAACCACGTAAAGATAGATAATAATAAAAAAGAACACTAGAGGAAAAATAAAATAAATTCAAAACCTAGAGTAGAGCAAATGATGGCGAAGGCTCAAGATAAAATTGCTTTTCAGCTTAACCATGAAGAAATAAATAAAAAAAGCTATTAAATTCTATTGCAATTCGATTAATTTGCGTTTTGCGCATTAATTAGGTGCTCCCTTAAAAGTTTCCTGAACATTTGCTCGTTTTTTCCTTTAATACACTGCGGTATGTTATTATAATTTTTGTGTGCCGTGAAAGTGAAAGATCTCTGAAACAAGGCTGACTTATGACTTGGGATAGTTACAAAGTTTATTCCTAATATTAACGTTGTGCATATCGCTTCGAAATTTGATTTTCCTGTAGAGATATAATTATAAAGGCGTTTTAGAAAGAATGATCTTGTGTATTAGACATCCCATTTGAAGCGTTCTTCTATTCTCCATGGATAGCTAGTTTGCATCTTTAAGTTTGTGAGAAATTCTGTCCAATTTTCTAATACCGTAAATAAAACGAAGACACGAGTTTTGGATGCGTTGTATTCGTCTCGCGGTACCGTGTTTTAAGCAAGGCCTGTATATTTCATTAGCATAATTAAAGAAATTTAATATTAAAGTATCACAAAGCATTTTCTTGATTTTGGTATTAAACAAAGTTCTATGTGGATAAAGCCTTTTTAGACCGACACAAGAATTTTTTACACATTTCTGAATATGTTTCTCGAATCTAAGGGAATTTTTTCATGACTAAACCCAGATTTTTTTCTTCACAGCAAATTGGAATGGCAGCACTATCGATGTTAAAAACGAAATCGTTTTGGTATTTAAAAACATTCTTTTCTGACCCAAATATGATTGCACACGACTTATTAGGGTTCAATTTCAGCGAGTGTTTCTTAGCAAACTGACTTATAAGTTTCAAGTCTGTATTTATGATATTGGATGTAGCACGGATATCCTCTATTTTGCATGACTGATACAGTTGAGTATCATCCGTGTAAGTATATAGATTTGAATTTATAGGTAAAACCACGAGAGCTGCAAATGAGTCATCGATTTTAGCTGTTATTTCGGTGCTACGTTACAGACCACTCCCGTGCGTTAGACAGAAACGGCGTGTTTTTTCATGCGTCTGTTCTTACGATTTTAAGCGATGACTCACTTGCAGCTCTCGTGGTTTTACCTATAGACCTAACTTGTCAGTTTGCTAGTATATATAGAAAAGAACAAAGGGCTTAAAATTGACCCTTGTGGGACCCCTTTATTTAATATTCCTACTCCAGAGTCCTCTTCATTATACCGGACAACCTATTTTTTCCTATTTAAAAGTAAATTTTGGATTAAAGTCGTAGCACTTTGAGAAAATCCTATCGAAGCTAGTATCGCTAGTAAAAGATAATGATTAATTGTATTGAAAGCTTTGCTGAAGTCTAATAAGATAAGGCAAGTGAGTTTCCCTTTATCTGTTTGGTCTATTATATCATCTGTTATGTTACAAAGGGTAGTTACGCAACTATACCCTTTCCTGAAGCCTGATCGTTACCGCCATTATTGCATGTAAATTTGGCCTGCTAACCAAATGATGAACTGATCGACCGGTTACCAGAGATGTTACAACCCAGGCTAATAATTCTATAGAAGACAATTGAAAAAATTGATCCAAACTGTTGTTATTTTTTAGAATATCCTTTAAAATCTTTAATATTGTTTACAATGATATCAAATAAGTAATAACTACTTATTCATTTCAATAGATGTTACTTGAATGTCCAATCGACTTGAAATTTTACATGTCGTCAGCTTTCCTCTGAACAATGGATCATCAATAAAAAAAATTTAAATAATTTCAAAATTTAGAAATATTTTTCAATCGAGTTAAAAGTTAGCATATGTGGGCAGATTTTCGATGGCAATGCATGAATCAATAAGAGAATTGGAAATTTTTTTAATAACGCAGTTTTAAAAAAAATATTTTTTATATAAATTTTTATGATCCATAATTATATATATATTAAGTACTTATATATATTATATATAATAATAATAATTACATAATTTTTATCCTTGTTTTGAACTGAAATTGTATGAACAACGCCAACGTTATGATAGTGCCGAAAATAAATTACATATTTAGATACATTTTTTAACTAAAAACCACATTCAATTAAAACAAAAAATCGTGAGTAGGACTGCACGCTACAAGTGAAGTGATTTTTATTATTATTATACTTCTCATATCTGATTCAAATTTACAGGTCTCTATACAGGGTGTTTCAGAAATAATGGCTAAACTTGAAGGAGCATATCCGCCAAGGACAGAGAGGCAATTTTGGTCAAATAACGTATAGTCTATTTCAAACATTTAAGTACCAACAAAATTGTATTGAAGAAATCGTCTAAGGCCTACCCTGGCGCATAGCAGATCGTGCATACCTGAAGTACGGTTGCAAACGTACGTACGAACATTTATCAATTGAAAATTAGAGAGATTAGTACGTACATAATCCGATATGTGACGCGGATTTACAAACATTGTGATTGCAAAGCGATATCCGTCGAACAAAACAAACCGACTTAACAGCAATTGCGCTTCGCGGCCGATCAAAGTTATGTCGCATTCTAGCTATACTATTGTCATCCATCCGTGTCTGGTAGTACACAAATCACTACACAAACACATCCCAATGTGGTACAGCCATCCAAAAGATTCTCCTTGTTAATAAACCAGCAAACAGCTGATCACTATCGTACGTAACATACGTACGAACCTGGCGAATGTCCAGGTTGACCCCTTGAAATAATATCAGTGTGTATAGACGTCTTGTAGACCTGGCTTACTTCGTGTGTGTCCCCAGAAGAAATAGTCGCTTGCCTTTAGAACAGGGGATCGATCGGACCAATAAACAGGGCCACCTCGACCAATCCAACGGATAGGAAAATGTTTATATGTTCAAAGAACTGGGCACATAAGCACATTTTATTCAAATTTAACCTAGTGCCTGAATGGCTCTTTTCCGGGCATGACTTTATTGACGAAAAAATGCTTGTTTATGCTTATGCTTGTTCCCTACCACCCCTTTCAGTTTGTCGCAATCTTTATGGGTACGCCTGTATAATGAAACCTCATTACTTCAATGTTATCAGCATTATTTGTGATTTACCGATTGCATCCCTGTAGTTGGTAGTATTTTTAAATATGGTTGGTCCTACAAGCGTTTGAAGCTCTCGAAAAGGTTCCCTACTAATAAATTCCTTCCGGGTTATGCCAATTACTGACGTTTCGAGCCAGGTTGCACGCTGCTTGAAAGCTAATGCTGAAAATTTATTTTATTGCCCGGACTGTCAGTTAGTCGGAGTGCAATAGCGGGTGGGAAGGGTGTTGCCTTGTACGCATAAGATTTCTGGTTCAAATCCCGGCGAGGACAGAAATGTTCAAACACAAATTGTCACAAAAACACAAATTGTCTGGTCAAACTCTACGCCTCCGAACTCCTGCTGCATGAAGTATACATACATGGCGACCCCGCAGCATGAAAAAGAGTACAATCAACAGTTGTTACATTTTAGTAGAAACACTAGAGTAGAAGAATTAATCTGCTAGCTGAATTATTGCCCAATCGTAAAAAGTGATAGTTGCAATAATTGCGAAATGTAACTATAAATAAATTTACGACAAAAGAATTCAGTGTCGATGTCGAGTTTTGTAACAATCATTTCATTGCAATTATAGGTATCTCTTAAATGTTCACCAAGTGGGCCTCGGTTTATGTTACCACTAAAACTCTTAATCTAACATTAATTGCTGTTATGTATTTCTTATGTATGTTAACTTTTAATACATAACAGCATAACACATAGGTTTCACAATCAAGCCATTTTTTTTATTTATGAAGCTGGACGAGTTAAACTTCAACCAGCATTAACAGACGAAAAATATATTTCTTAGGTATTTACATATTGCTACTACTTACGGTTATTTCAGAAATTGATCATCTTCACCAAACCTGATCTAACTTTTTATCATACTTATTACAACAAAATTACTTTTTAGACGAATCTTAATTGGTTTTAAGAGAGCCATTCTATGATACGGTATCATTGATACCTCAGCCGACCTATGACCTCCGTATGGTGTTTCTAAACTTGACACCATCTATAATAATCTGCGTATCTTAAGATATTCTACATTGTGAACACACATAATAAAAACACAAAACAATATAGAGATCCAAGATGACCATTCTATCAGTGGAAGGTCAAAACAATTTCAGTATATCTGCCTGAATAAATGATCCTTTAATCTAAGTCTAATATTATACAGCAACCCTTATTAGAATTGATGCGTGTACCAAGCAATAGCATACTGCTGTTTGAGAGCACTAGGCAGCAAATTGTGAACCGGGAACGATCATGACCCAGATGCAGTTTTTTGAACCTTTTCAGCTCGCAACGCGCCCCTCTTTTCTACAGTTTCTATTGCGAAACATGCGGCAACGCAGCCGAGCACTTTTTCGCATGTTCGATAGGCCCAGCCAGCATCGCGCGAACGACAAGTGATTAATTAATTACACTCCTTCGACTAGCGCGCTGTGAACTATTACATAACCGAAAAAATTCTGTTGTATATAATCTTTGCTTACAAATTGGAGGTTTAAGTACCTATTATGGAAAGCAAACGGTGCTGGACATTTTTACTTATTGTTATTTATTATAGAATATAAAGGTGGTATTTAAAAATCGTACATGGGTTATTATTTAATTAATTAATATATGGAGGAACATGACAAGCATTGATATCGACAAAGTTCAAAGATAAGAAAAGAAAGCGTTAAGAATAGCATCATTAATTTTGTGAGAGAAAAAACTAGCCTAGTAACAAAAATACGACGAAACGATGACATCTATACTAACTAGGGTCTGCAACTCCAAAAATTAGAGTAACCGGACATGATTCGCTTTTGGGAAATATCCAACGAACAGAATCGGACATTTTAACATTTTGGCAAAATAACTCACGAGGGAAGTGCAGGGTTGTTATAAGCAGCGTTGTTTTCTTTATTTTTAACAAAAGAAACATGTTTCTTTTAAACGCGATGTTTATGTTTAAGTTTTAAAAGCAATGTTATAAAACATTTCACAAAAAACTGTCTGAAATATGTCGTTTCATTGCTTAATCGGAATAAAATTTAAGACACGTTTTAATTGTTTAAAAACTTTGAGTTGTTTAAAACGTGATATAATTATTTGAAACAAAACCGATTAAAACACAACACCGATTAAAACACATACCTAATGTAAACGTTTTCAAAAGATTATTTTAAAACAATGTGTTTTAATAGTATATTATAATACAAGTTTTATAAGACAAAAATTGGCGCACGAGTTGTTTTGGGCACGACGAGCGTAGCGAGGAGTGCCCAAATGGAACGAGTGCGCCAATACGTCTTATAAAACGAGTGTTATATACTATTTTTTCTACTTTGCGACATTAAATTTACATACATTTCGAAAATTGCGGTTGACATCTGACAATCTAGAGTAATTTCATATTCAACAGTTGTAGTTGTGGTAAAATTCACAAATATGATTGACGCGAGCCAATAGCGATTGAGATGTCGGCCTTATTTGACACTTGACGTCAATATCATCAATCTTGGGAAACTAAAAGTTACTAATAGTTTGTGATCTAGTGTTTTCATAACGACACGGAAAGCGGTTTCGTTATGAGTTTATAACGAACGCAAAGTAGAAAAATTTACTTTTCCGTCGATCGTTTATTCATGAGTATGTTTAGTGAATAGAAAATCGTTTATTAAAAAGCTCTATAAATGCACGATTTCTATTAATGCATGATTTGTTATAGCCAATCGAACATACGTAAAATAAAACCATCCAATCAAAAGATTCCGTTATGCAGGCACACAGTCCAGAACTGTCAGTGTCAAATTACATAAATGGTCTTATAACAAATGACATCGACGAATAAAATCTATGTAGACGCCGCCAGAAGAATACAATCGGCGAAAAAAAAACTCCCATCACTCGTGCGTTAAACAGTCTCAAATATTAATCGCTCTTTTTAATATACTTGTTGGTTAAATAACTATTAATTAACACTTTATTACACACCTAGGCAGGTGTGTAATAAAAATTTTACATGATGCCAACAACATTCTAAATATTATTTAAAAAACACATTTATTTTTTAATATTATTTATTTTAAGTATTAGTTCTAACCTTTTGGATGTACTTAGATATTCTATTCATATTTAAGCTTTTGTTATATTAAAAAGCAGACTCAATACACAATTTGTGCCTCAAAAGTTGTCAATTTAGTCTAGTCTTGAAAAACCCAGTACAAAAACGGAAAATCCTTTTTTTTTTCTTTAAAACTAGACTTAATTTACAATTTATTAAAATTCTAGGAAAACAATATACGTAATAATCATTTGTCAATCACTTTTTTTGCTGGCTTTGGTAGAAATTTATTTTCATTCAATTAATATCTTTTTGAAGAATTAAATACCCACTCCTAATTGGAAGTCTGACATTTTTATTTGTAAATTCAAATGTTTATTAATATTTTTTTATTAAGTTAATAATTTGACATAATAATTTAAACATAAATAAAAATAAAATCTATTTTTATTACAGTTGCTTTTCGATTATATACATACACAAAATTGTAAAATTTAGGGTAACACAGCTACCCAATTTGCAACACAGTTCCTGGTGTGAAAACTGAATTCACACATACAAAATTCTATTTTAAATAAAAATGAAAAAATTTTCTTTTTGGTTAATTTCGGAGTTATAAGACTGTGACTACAGCAATTGTCACGCGAAAGTCGGTAGTAGTGCTGCCAAATCGACAATTATTAAATTCATAAAAACAAAATCATTAAACTTTTAAAATGACATTACTTTCTACACTACATACCAATTCCTCAATTGGTCAAAAACACAAATGTAAATGACGATTTGTCTATGTCAGCCAACAAAAAAAGTGACTATTGATGTATGCTTTCTTCCGTATAATCTGAATCAGAAAGCAAAATATTGTGGATTGCGTCTTAAGTTTTTAAGATCTTTTTGTAATTGAAACCATTAAACGCGTCATAGGTGTACCATAAATTATTTGTCTACTAGTCATAAATACATCCATTATGTATGTACGTATCAATGAAGAAATAATCGCTACAATAATACACACCAGCGATTATGATTCGGTTAGTTCAGTGTTTTGCTATGGGATTTCGGGATTTATAATCATAAAACACCCAACTGTCATTGTAAAACCTTGAACGGTCATCCACGTAGATGTAAGAATATAATTTATAAGAAATGTAATTTATACTCGTAGATGCATTTTATAGCATGGACCCATGCAGGGCCACCCTAACCACAGGGCTAAATGGGCTATAGCCCTTGGGCGCCAACCTTTTGGGGGCGGCAATTTTTATTGGTGTTATATTTTATGTTATTATTAGTTATTTTGATATTAGTTGATTTTATTATAAATCTTTTCATGACAAAATATCGTCGTAACCAAATAACCTCTTCTAAATGAAATAGAAAATTGTATGTCTGCTCTTAGAATTTCTCAAGTTACTTATACAGGGTTAGCCAAAATTACCGGAACACCCAAATAATTCTACAACGGTAAAAAATTTCAAAAAAAAAATCAAACAAAAGTTTTTAGACTTTAAACAATCCATCGTTCAAATATATTTTGAATATACAGGGTGTTCATTTTATTATAGAAATCGCGTAATTCTTTTTTTTCAAACGGAACACCCTGTATCTTTTTACATTTTATAATTTTAGGACTAATTCTGGACACTGTTTATTAAAATAATTTTTTTATAAAATGCATCATTTTTGAGTTTTAAGCAATTAATTAAAATTAGTCAAAATTACCGGAACACCCAAATAATTCTCCATCGGTAAAAAAATTTCAAAAAACATTCAAACAAAAGTTTTTGACATTAAACAAGCTATCATTAAAATATATTTTTAATATACAGGCTGTTCATTTTTTATGCAAATTTGGTTAACTTTTTTTTTCAAATGGAATACCCTGTATATTTTTACATTTTATAATTCTAAGACTAATTCTAATAATTTTTTATTGGAATAATTTGTTTATAAATTTTATAATTTTTTAGTTATAAGCAATTAGTCAAAACTCCTGAACTTCAAATTAAGAATTGATTTGAAGGATGCAATGTGGGATAGCTTACCACATTAAAACTATTGTCTCTTCAGTGATTTCTTCTGGTTTCACTGGAATATTGAGGATAAAATAGAAAAAAATGTTTTTACGATTGGAGAATTATGTAGGTGTTCCGGTAATTTTGACTATTTTAATTAATTGTTTATAACTCAAAAATGATGCATACTATAAGAAAATGATTTGAATAAAAAATGTTTTGAATTAGTCTTAGATTTACAAAATGTAAAAATATACAAGGTGTACCATTTGAAAAAAATGTTTAGGAAATTTCCACAATAAAATATATTTATTATTTATTTATTTATTTTTTTTAATATACATCCTGTATATTAAAAATATATTTGAACGATAGCTTGTTTAAAGTCCAAAAACTTTTGTTTGAATGCTTTTTAAATTTTTTTACGGTTGGAGAGTTATGTAGGTGTTCTGGTAATTTTGACTAAATTTAATTAATTGCTTAAAACTCAAAAATGATGCATTTTATAAAAAGATTATTTCAATAAATAATGTTTAGAATTAGTCCTAAAATTATAAAATGTAAAAAGATACAGGGTGTTCCATTTGAAAAAAAAAATGTACGCGATTTCTATAATAAAATGAACACCCTGTATATTCAAAATATATTTGAACGATGGATTGTTTAAAGTCTAAAAGCTTTTATTTGAATTTTTTTTTGAAATTTTTTACCGTTGTAGAGTTATTTGGGTGTTCCGGTAATTTTGGCTAATTTTAATTAATTGCTTAAAACTCAAAAATGAAAATTTTATAAAAAAATTATTTTAATAAACAATATCCAGAATTAGTCCTAAAATTATAAAATGTAAAAAGATACAGGGTGTTCCATTTGAAAAAAAAATTTACGCGATTTCTATAATAAAATGAACAGCCTGTATATTCAAAATATATTTGAACGATGGATTGTTTAAGGTCTAAAAACTTTTGTTTGAATTTTTTTTTGAAATTTTTTACCGTTGTAGAATTATTTGGGTGTTCCGGTAATTTTGGCTAACCCTGTATATGGAGTATCAATGAAAAACATTCGGTTTTGGTTCGGTTAGCGCAAGTTTTCTATGATGTGCCACGGTAGGTTTACCATATTTTACTTATCAAAATATATGAGACATCTAGTAAACATGTCTGAGATCATGAAAAAATATATGAGATACTGATCTACTTGATCATGGTTTCATTGTTAGTCATTGTTAATAATGATAACTGCATCTTTTACTTTGGTGTTCCAAATATACTGTGCTTTTACTTTATATGGGCTTGTTATGAGGTGTTTTTTTTTAGAAATGTTAATTACAGTTAATTAAAGTTATTACTCAATTATGAACTGTTCTTACTTTTGATTTTTTGATTTGATTTTTTCTTATTTTTTAAGAAATATTCAGTGAGCGCGCAAAGTAGGAAGCATGACCAAATCTCGGAAACTGTTTGTTAACTACAAAAATTCTTGAACACGTCGATTGTAAATTATACACATATTTGTAACAAATTTAATTTCCCGTTTTGTACTTATGACATCATCGACAAATGGGAAACGCCATATTTTTCTTGTTGATTATGATAGATCTGTTAATTGTCTTCATGGTAGCATACAAATTGTATGACTTTACATCAGAAAATTTACGAGAAAAAGTTTAAAAATTAAGGATTTTGTTTGTGAATGAAAAGCGAATAGCAGTTGTAGGTTAGGTAGATATGTTTGAAATAGGAGTTGAACCATCAGCACACTACTTAGAATCGTTGTAAATGATTGAAATATATTGTGAACAAACTTTCAGGATTTCAGGTAAACGTACAAAGTTTAAGATGCATTATGAGACCCTCTTGAGGTTTCTAGAACATTGGGTTCAGGTTTTTGACATTTTTATCTCACTTGTTTCAACAATCTTACGGGAGACTCCGTGTTCGTACACAGTGCAACTAATTTTACCCAAAACGCATTTTCATATTCTATTCGGAATATCCATGTTCCCAAGAGTTAAAAATCAACGTGTTCGAGAATTTTGTACAATAAATAACCCTCATTTAGATTGTCTCATATTTTCATACTTTACGCGCTCAATGTCTACATACCACAAATATGAAAATAACAACTTCCACTAAAATGTTGAACAGTGTCGTCCTAATTTTATTAGGGATGTAAAGACGTACTATATATACTATAAATTATTATGATACTTATTGCATCCTTTAATCGATGTGAAATTTGCTTATCGAATTATGTAACACAAAAGCTATGTTGGCAAAATTTGAGTATTTGGACTATTTTCGTACGAACTAGGCTGACAATATATTATATGGAAGAATGGTTTAAAAGCCAATTTATTCCCAATTTATTCCTTATAACGGGAATTTGTAGGAATTCCCGCAGTACAGCAACTCCTGATTAATGTTTTTCTAAGATTATTTTATATTTGATGGCAAATCTAATCAAATGTTTCAACATAAAGCTATTGGTAATTTTTCAAGGATAATAAATAATTGACTCAAAAATTGCGTCTACATTTCCTAACGTGGCCACAGCACTACGCACTGCGCATTTTTAGTAATGCTACTAGAAATTCTTTAGGGCAAAGCAAATTAAATTATTTGAGTAGTTTATTTATATAGAGTGACCTATTTAATAACTTAAATACGTGTGATATCAATTTGTAAAAGAAAAAGCACGAACAACAAATATATAAGTAACTTTTGTTTTGTTTTACTATAAACGTTGGTTTTATCATTTCGTCTTTTTTTCGAATTTTGTATAAATATTATGTTTTTGTTTAGTATAATGATAATGAATTGGGTTTTTCTAGTTCTGACACTTTTGAATAACTTTGTCGGTCACCCCGCATCCGTTAGCTATCTCGTGTATTTTCTTATGAAGAGGGGCGCATTAATTTTAGTAGCCCACGGGTGTAGAATATCTTAGGAAGGCCCTGGATCCATGGCGACAATGACGGTGGAGTCTAGCAGAAACCTCTTTAACCTTTTTATATTTGGTGAAAATACATACTTATTGGAAGCAAATGCGGTATAAATTTTTAATACTAAGCGGATCGCTTGAAATTGTTATCTTACACCATGACAAATATTTCTATTTACTTTAGGCTCTCTGGTTAATCCACTACTAATATAGATACGTATAACGTAGACCAAGAGGATATTTTAATACTAACCATAAAGGCGTCAAGATAAGTGCTTCAAGTGCTCGAACGGCGGAACAGAAACCATGACCTTCAGGTTTAGGTCTTTCAGACAAACCCACCCCAGCGAAACGTAAATAAACAGGCCCAGCGTTTTCCTAATCTTAATTAGACAATACCGAAAATAAACCGTTTTAAATATAACCTTGGTATATTTGCCTTAGACAACATAAATACGAGTAAGGTCGTACCACATCTGAACACCAAAAGTTACAGACGAGAAGACATAAATTAAGCCACCTTTTATGGTATCCGGTTGACGTTTGTACGGTGTGTTGTTCATCTTCTGCTTACAGATCCGACTTTAGTGCCAGGCAAATAAAGCACGTGTTTCACAGGCCTCAGGTGTACGGGGTTTGAAATTTAAATAAATCAAATATGTAATATTACCTATATGTATTTTTATTTACTTCAACTGATGTAAGAATTGAGTTTTAATTTTCGGAAGTTTTCAGACTGGTGAATGTTTCCGGTGTAGTAAACCTTCAGCAAGATTAGCAGCATTGTTGACAAGTTACTTGATATTGACAAAATATATTTAGAAACCATCTGACAAATTAAATAACATAAGAAACGTAAGTTTAGTTTTTCCTAGAGAGAAATCGGAAAGCGTTACCCTTATCAACTCGGCAAAGAAGGGTATAATTCTTGACACTTGAGCGAAAGTTATTAAATGTTGCCACACAACGTTAGTTCTCAGGATAAGTCCAGAGACAAAATGATAAAAGCTGAAAGTTTCTCAAATTGATGTCTGTATAAGAAAGAGGTAACAGAGCTAACTCTACTTGGTAAATACAATAATGCATTTGTAAATACATTGATTATATAATTACAGGGCGTTTCAGAAATAACCGCTAACCTTGAAGGAGCATATTCACCAAGAACAGAGAAGCAATTTTGGTCAAATAACCTATAGTCTATATCAAACTTTTAAGTACTACTTAACAAAATTGTATTGAAGAATTCGTCTAAGGCCGGCTCTGGTAAATAGCCTATCGCGCATGACCCGAATACGATTGCAAACGGCCGTATCAACATTTATCAATTGAAAATTAGAGAGATTTGTACGCACCTAATACAGAAACGTGATGCGGATTTTCAAACATTGTGATTACTAAGCGATATCTGTCGAACAAAACAAACCGACTCAATACAGCAACTACGCGTCTCGGCCGATCAAAGTTATGTCGCATTCTAGCCATAGAATTGCCATTCATCCGTCTCTGGTACAACACAAATCACTACACAAATACACCCACATTAAGATTCGACAATCCAAATGATTTTTATTGTTGATAAACCAACAAACAGCTGACCACGCTTATCTACGTACATATCAACCTGGCGAATGTACATAGGTCACTGTCACGCTCAGCGAGAAAGGCCGAATTGGAAGAAGACCGATATGTTCCCGGCGGCGTTGATTTGTGACCAGTTGCAACACAACTGTAGTGGAGTGTTGTCGATTTTCTTCCGCTGATCAGGGACAGACTCCGTCTTTCATTAATAATTTTCTCAAGAATGCGTTAAGTCAGACCATACGTTGTTTGACAAAACATGCTTATTACGTCCTTGGGTATATGGTCCTTCAAGCTTAGCCATTGTTTCTGAAACACCCTGTATAATTTGGCGTATTACGGAAAAATGAAACAGATTAAAAAAATTGGGCGAGGTCTCTAATATCTAGCTTAATAGTACGTAATCGCTTTTCTTTTTACTAATAATTCAAAAACTAGACAAAGGAAAATAGATTAAAATACAAAATATACCGTGAGCGCGTAAAGTGTGAAAACATGACAAAATCCCAAAAACGGTTTGCTATTTTAAAAAATCCTCGAACACGTTGATTTATGTATCAAAATACACCTTATGATATCAAATTAACTTTTTTACCTTCAATTGTTTTTAACAGATGACGTCATCGACATTTTTTAAAAATGACAACGCTATAGTTTTTAATGAATTAGACAGATCTTTTAATTGTCTTAATGGTAGCTTAATATTTGTATGGCCTTACATCAGAAAATTTTCGAGAAAAGGCAATTGAAGGTTATTACATAAAAGTGACAAAATCTCCGGAACGGCTCGACCGAATTTAAAAAAAATTTAGACTTGTCATTTAAAAAAACTTTCGATGACGTCATCTGTTAAAAACAATTGAAGGTAAAAAAATAATTTAATATCATAAGGTGTATTTTATAGCAAACCGTTCTTGAGATTTTGTCATGTATCCATACTTTACGCGTTCTCTGTATAATACCTACTTTTAGTAGGTCCTACTAAAAGCTACTGTCTTTATTATTTATTTATTATTGGCAATATAGCGTTAAAATGGCAAAGGTGAAACAAAATCCAGATAGGTAATACATTTTGATGACGTGTACAGTATACCAAGTTTTAAACGTCACCGGACACAGGCGTCCACCACCACACTGGTAAGAATCATTGTCACAATTTAGGTTTTTTTCTTAAAGCATCTTCTTCCATTCAAAATTCCATCCAATGCATTATTATGAACGGGACATAAAAAGGATCCATCAAAAAAGATTAACTCCATTTGTAGCAATTGTACGTATCAAACGCATCAGATTTATTGTTTAATATACAGTGATACAGGAAAAAACTCGATACGCGAAGGTGTATGCAGTTACAATGCGAACAACCCACGGCATTCAAATCCAAATTGTCCGATATTTACGATGCATATTAGTGGATGTCTACCATTATGCGGATGACAATTAAAGAAATAGTATCCACAAAAAAAAAGAAATTCAAATGTGTCTGGACTTGGAACGGAAATGTATAGGTACATGCCAATCCAAATTAGATAAATTACTTGAAGAAATTAAAGCAATCAAGTCCGATGAGAGAAGTAAAATTTAAACTTAAAAATGTTGATCATGCGTACGTAAAGATTGTGCAAAGATTTTACAAAGACCTGATTCGAAGGACATAATTTGAACGTGTATCTCGTCAATAAATCAGAAACATTTGAATGCGAATGAGAATTAATCAAGGTGAGGATAAATTTGTGGAAAATCACCTCGACCTGATTATCTTTCGTAATACTCTCCCCAACAAATATTATTATTATAAATCGTTCAAATAAAGGCCGAGCGAATAATTTTTCGGACTAAACCTAAACTAACACGATTTTTTGTTGAGAGTTAATTCAATTTCGGCGTATAAGATCGTATTTACCCCAGCCAATGCATATACATAACTCAACAGAACCTCAACATAATTCTAAAAATATTTTTTTACTTTATCATACGTAGTATGTAAAGTATTGTAATCGTGCCATAAAAAATTTTTGAGATTTTAGCGGAAATAAGTCTTTTTGGGCCCCCTGAACATTTTTGACCAAGGTACAAAAAAATTCTGTGTGTGTGGATGGATATGTGTGTGAACCCGTTTTTTGTGACGACGATTCCGGAGATACTTACCAAAGGTATCGGGACGAAACTTCATATGTATCATGACCAAACTTAGAGCTGAAAAGCTTTCTGTTGAAAAGGGTCCAAAGCAACTGGAGGTTTAGTCTTAGCATTTTTGGACGATTTTGCAAATAAGCCGCCATTTCTGGAATTTCGTCGAAATAGTTAAATAATAAATTAAAGTAGAGGAAATTCTGAATCTGACATTTTTTTGGTTCAATCAATAGTTTAGCTGCAAATTCTATTTCATGGCGATCGGTCATACTGCATTAAAACTAGTAGCCAGGATATGTCAGAAATATTGATTCTAATAACAGTGTCAAACGCTAATGTTTTGACAATACCTACTGTCCATATCAGCTGCGTTCGGATATTTACACTTTTTACACCCAACAACACGTAAGTGTCATTTGGACGGGGTACCCGGTGTCAACGGAGTCCAATATCCGAACGCAGCTTTAATCGACATATCTGTCTAGTTCTACTAGTTTTATTTTAATGCAGACATAGCCGATCTCGATCAAATAGAATCTCATGCAGCTAAACTATTAATTTTATATACAGGGTGAGTCACTAGAGTCGCGGTGGTAGATATAGCAATTATCTTTAGAGATGGAAAAAAATATTTAATACAAAAGTTGTTTGGCATATCATTTTCTACAACGTAAAATTATTTTCATTTATACTGGGTGTTGCATTTAGGCGTAGCAGAAAATAAATTAACTTTTTTAAATGGAATGCCCTATATATTATAACATATTATGATTGCGAAGAAAATTGTCTTACTAATTGTATCAGGTGATATTGACGTAAAGCTAAAAGTTTCTGCAATATTCAATTTTTTATTAAAAAAATGGCCGTTGCAGGCCTTTTCCGAAAACTACGTAATAGCGTCATTTTTGCAGATATTTTCTTACAACTTTGTCAGAAAATAACCAATACTAGTAGGGAGGTGATAGTGCCCAAAGAAATTTGATGCGCTATACAGGGTGTTCCTAGCACCTAATCAATTTTGATATTTTTCAAATGGCTTTTTCTTGAGTTTTTTAAATGGAACGCCCTGTATATTATTTGCTGGTTGCATTTCCCATTAAGTTACCTTTAATTTATATTAAGTGTGGAATATACATATTTGTACCCGTTTTCGTGATATTTGGAATTTAAAGAAAATGTGTAATAAAGTATACCAATACAGTGCTTTAATATTACACCCTGCATAACATGGTTCTTTTTTAATGATTTTTTTTTGTAAAGAGAACATTTGCATTTGCAAAGAGAATTAAAAAACTGACAGAATTGCTCAAAATAAATTGAAAAATACATGGAATTACCATTTAGTTACTCAATATGAAAAATTAATATAATTTGAGACAACTAAAAATTAAATAAAAACAAATAATTAAGAGAAACCACAACTAATAACATTTATTAAACTATTTTTTAAACTTGATAAGCATTAACATAAAACTAGTAAAAAACTATAACAATTAAAGATAAAACAACAAGTAGTTATTGATTTGGTAGGTGTTCAAAATGCCCTCCATTTTGTCTTCTACAAGCATTAATCCGATGGGTAAAAGATCTCGAAGTATTTCTTAACATCTCTCTCTTATTTTCTCTGATGTCAGCAAAAACATTTCTTATTCTAATCTTCATATCGTCTTGTGTGGTAGGTGGTGTCTGGTATACTAATTCCTTAACATTACCCCACAAAAAAAAAATCCAACTTATTTAGATCAGGAGATCTTGGCGGCCATAACGTAGGGCCTCCTCTTCCAATCCATTTGTTGGGGTATTGGTTGTTCAAAAATTGTCTTACGTTCAGACTAAAGTGGGGTGGGGCTCCGTCGTGATGGAAAATTAAGTTTTGGCGAATATTAAGCGGAAAATCATCTAAATATTCATGTAGATGGTTGTTAAGAAAATGTAAGTACCTTTGACCATTTACGGAACCCTCAAAAAAGTAAGGCCCTAGCAAATTGGTACCTACTATTCCACCCCATACATTGAGTGACCATCTATGTTGATGGTCCAAAGGCCTGATAACGCGAGGATTTTCTGTTGCATAAAAATGGAAGTTATGTTGGTTAACATACGCATTTTTATGAAACGTAGCTTCATCAGTAAAAAGAACAAATTCAAAAAAATTTGCTTGTTGAATTTTAGCAGCTGCCCAATTACAAAAATTTAATCTCTTTTCTATATCGTTTTCGCTCAATTCCTGTACATGTTGCACATGATATGGATGATACTTGTGTCGCCGTATTATTCTGGACACAGATGATTGGGTTATTCCTTGATTTCTTATTTGTCTAGTGCTTGAGTATGGATTTTCTACCACACTAGCAACTACCAGAAATTCATTCTCTTCATGTGTGGCCGCTTTTGTTCTTTTTCTTTTTTTGTAAGTAATAGTACCTGTTGATTCAAAACTTTCCCGAACTCTATTAATTGTTCTTGCATCGGGATGCCGTCTTTCGGGATATCGCTGAGCGTAAATTCTTGAGGCCAGTGGAGCGTTTTTGCCGGCTTCTCCATAGATGTAGATAATATTTATCAGTTCCTCTTTAGTATAATTAAAATTCATCGGTAACAGAGATTACAAATGTTGGTTAGCTATATTAAGTCTGTTGACAGCAATAACTACACGTCTGTTATTTGTTTTTGTTTCCATGACAACGAGGTTAAGTAAATCTAAGCTAACTTAAAATAGTAGTATCTTTATAAAAAATAGCATTTTTAACTTTACCAACATTTATAATTTATTTATATTATAACAAAATACATGAAAAAAACTAACTCAATTATACAGGGTGTAATATTAAAGCACTGTATTGATATACTTTATTACACTTTTTCTTTAAATTCCAAATATCACGAAAACGGGTACAAATATGTATATGCCACACTTAATACAAATTAAAGGCAACTTAATGGGAAATGCAACCAGCAAATAATATACAGGGCGTTCCATTTAAAAAACTCAAGAAAAAGCCATTTGAAAAATATCAAAATTGATTAGGTGCTAGGAACACCCTGTATAGCGCATCAAATTTCTTTGGGCACTATCACCTCCCTATTAGTATTGGTTATTTTCTGACAAAGTTGTAAGAAAATATCTGCAAAAATGACGCTATTACGTAGTTTTCGGAAAAGGCCTGCAACGGCCATTTTTTTAATAAAAAATTGAATATTGCAGAAACTATTAGCTTTACGTCAATATCACCTGATACAATTAGTAAGACAATTTTCTTCGCAATCATAATATGTTATAATATACAGGGCATTCCATTTAAAAAAGTTAATTTATTTTCTGCTACGCCTAAATGCAACACCCAGTATAAATGAAAATAATTTTACGTTGTAGAAAATGATATGCCAAACAACTTTTGTATTAAATATTCTTTTCCATCTCTAAAGATAATTGCTATATCTACCACCGCGACTCTAGTGACTCACCCTGTATAGTATGATAAAGTCATACTACATCAAATCTTTTTTGTTTTATTTGTCTAGTACAAAATTCGAGTCCGAGTCCGCATACTCGCACTAGTGGGTTGATACTAGAGTTGCCAATCACCCTCGTTTTGTGAGGTTTGTCCTCGTTAACATACGTGTCCTCGCGTCCTTTTCGTGGCGCTATTGCCCTGGTAGAATGTACTTTATTTTAATATTTGATATGCATTTATTCAAAACTGTTTCTCTCTACATACTGCGAAAATGGTTTAGTATTTCTTGCTCTTTGGCAGCAATTTAATGGGAGTACAAACTCAATATACCATTTTACATGATAATCATACCCTTCCTAAGTTTATTGAGAAGAGTGGAAGGCATGTTTTTTTTTTTTAATCAAGTGCACAGCAAAGAACAGAGTCTCATGGAAAATTCTTTACGATGCCCGATGTTCCTTGAAGGAAAACTAGGCTTTGCTTCCTACTGACTAGTTGAAACAACTACTATAGTCCTATTAGTAACAATATCACATAAGTCAATCCAATACAAAACCAGCCATAGCAATTTTCATTATAACAGCGTTTAGACACAACACACTTGACAAGCTTGCTTCTCGCCTCTTCAAGGCAACCCATCCGGGCCTTGGGGCGTGTCAGATAACAGCGCCACTTAAATACCAAATAAATGTCAAAATTCGTAGTGTTTACAATCAAAACACTCAAAAAAATCCACTCCTTTATGGCTGGCCAGCCCACGCCCTGTCAATATTCCATCGACGACGGTTTGTTAGGTCTATTAGCACCTGCGAGAGTAAGATAAACAACACGGGTCTCTGAATGCGTTTGGGGCCCACGCCAACTGGAATATTCATAAACGTTTTAACGGCGTGATGTTAATCATTAACCCGAACGGCCTTCTCTGCTTCCTATATGGTTTATTCAAATCTCACCATTTTTTACATCTTTCCACGTTATTTTCCCGGCCCCGGCCGGCCGCGGCAGGTCGGTCGGTCGCTAGGAGCGCTCGGTACGGAATAATAGAAACCGGTGTTGCGACACGCTTCCTTTTTCAGAAAAGGTTGCGATCTTTCTGTGGTCGCCGTTGTCTATCTAACTGGAAAAACACTGCGAGCAGATTATTACAAAATCCGACCGAGCCTAACTTCGACTAGGTAACCGTAAAACCGTTTCTTCGCGATGGGTACTATTTCCACTTATAGGAGGATTGCATTATTTACAATATTATACAATTCTCATTGGAATTTGCCGTAATTATCGCCGATAATTAGTTGCCACTTAATATCCAATATGGGTAGGTATACCGTAAAGGTGCTATGTGGCAATAATTGTTGCCTTTTAAGGGTTACATACAAGGTGTTTCAGAAATAACGGCTAACGTTGAAGGAGCATATTCACCAAGGACAGAGAAACAATTTTGGTCAAACTTTTAAGTACTAACAAAATTGTATTGAAAAACTCGTCTAACTCGTCTCTCTAATACGGTTGCAAACGTATAAACGTATAAACATTTATCAATTGAAAATTAGAGAGATTAGTACGTACCTAATCCTGAAATGTGATGCGGATTTACAAATATTGTGATTACTAAGCGATATCCGTAGAACAAAACAACCCGACTCAACACAGCAACTGCGCGTCGCGGCCGATCAAAGTTATGTCGCATTCTAGCCATAGAATTGCCATTCGTCCGTCTCTGGTACTACACAAATCACTACACAAATACACCCACATTAAGATTCGACAATCTAAATGATTTCTATTGTTGATAAACCAACAAACAGCCGACGACTCTACCGCTGATCAGGGACGGACTCCGTCTTTCTTTATTAATTTTCTCAAGAATGTGTTAAGTTAGACCATACGTTATTTGACAAAAATGATTATTACGTCCTTGGGCAAATGCTCCTTCAAGGTTAGCCGTTATTTCTGAAACACCCTGTATATTTGATACTGCGAGCCGCTATTTCTGTAATGTCGTCAAAATAGTTACATAATATATTAAAGTTGAGGAAATTTTGTATAATTTATGTCTATGACATTTATTGGTAGCATTTATAGTTTAGCTGCATGAGCAAATTCTATTTGATCGAGATCATGCCTACATTAAAACTAGCTAGCCAGGATTTGACAGATATTTTCATTATAATGACAATAGGTAGTGTCAAACGCTGATGTCTTAACATTACCAACTGTCAATAGTTTCAAAATATCTGCCTAATCCTGGCTAACTAGTTTTATTTTACTGCAGACACGACCGATCTCGATAAAATAGAATGTCAGGCAACTAAACTATTAATTTTATATATTGTATGGTAAAGTCATGTGTCATAACACACATCAAAATGGTGTGTTAAAAAAATGGATGAAACAAAAATAATATTCAATACATACCTAATAAATTGTTATTAAGTAAACAAAACATCAGGAATCTGAGTATGTATTACTAGAATTTAAGGGTGTAACACTTTACACCCTCATTTTTTAGATTTTATACGAAATGAATAATTTTTATTTTAAAATAAGAAACACATAATGATCTACTTATTGCAAAAAAAAACAAATTCAAAAGTATGAAAAATTAAGAAATCATAAAGAGCATTTTTTATTGCAAAATTTTACCAACAGTAGTTCAGTTACCCAAACCCCTTAAAATAAATTTCATAGAATTTAAAAAATATTGATTTCCTTATTAAAAAAATCGTAAATATTATTTGAATGGGTTTTTAAGATTAGAAGGGCGCGACGTTCTATTTGAATTACTTGACATAAAACGTAAACTGTATGTTCTAATCCTATGTACTTGTTTAAACATTTAAAAGTCGTAAGTTTTGATGTTTTTTTTTTTAATTTTCATAATACTTAAATACCGACATTTAAGGTTTTTATAAAATCTGATAGACTACAACAAAATTCAAAAAAATTTCCCTAGCAAGATTTTTGTATTTTGATATCTTGTATCTTTTAAAGGGTGAATTAGGTTTTAGTAATAAATACACTGTGTTCTGTGTCTGTTTGTAAGAAAAAACAAAAAAACAGAATGAAAGCTTAAAAAAACAAAGATATTACAGTGTTATGAGGGTCACAGTATGCTTTTTAAACTAAATGTTCAAAAACAAATTTTGCAGAACTCAAGGGCGCACCGATTTTATTTACTGCAAGGCGCTGAATACTGTTGAAATTGAATACTGAAGACCTACCAAGAAAATCTCCCTTATATACCTAAATTTACACCTCACTGCGCACATCTGGAGCTACAGCTCCCATGTGCTTTTTCACCTGACCGCGTTAGGATCGATTTCCAAACCCTACTAATGTCAGTACCGTCCTCGCGATTGATGTTGTCAGGATGTTTGTAAATTTCGATGGCTTCGACACATTTCGA
Source organism: Aphodius sticticus (assembly GCA_963966075.1). Lineage (NCBI taxonomy): Eukaryota > Metazoa > Arthropoda > Insecta > Coleoptera > Scarabaeidae > Aphodius > Aphodius sticticus. The sequence continues at coordinate 23,342,715 of OZ014510.1, forward strand.
CACACGGCATAACCCGGAAGCAGTTTATTTTCTAAATGATTCTGGCCGTGAAAGCCTACGTACTTATTTAACCGATTATGATTAATGCTTCACCACATAAACAAATTTATCAACAGTACACCTTTGCAATGTTGAAAAGAAAAGTATACCAGAAGAAGCAGGTGCTCGGGAAAATTCTCAAGTACTCTGTAGCAAACCCATATCAATTTCCAACATTTTGCTTTGTATTTGTCCCAATACCTGAACGTTTGTGAAGATTTCAGTTTACAGTTTTTGAGCATTTAAAATCCTTAATTTCTCTACAGGGTTTTTTGAAGTGGACCACCAGAACATCATTTCCGTTCTAAGAGTGCAAAAGACTGCAAAAGGCGTGTAATATTCTTGACAAATTTATTTCTGTGCTAAAAAATAATCAATTCAAATGTACAATAAACCTTAATGCGAAATTTGCAAAGTTTTATTGCGAGAATCAAAAACCAAAATATTAGAAATTGTACGTTTACGACTTTGTAACTTCTTGAGAACCCGACCAAGCTTTCTAATTACACTACAGGGTGTCTCAAACTTAGACCACCAAAACATCATGTTGATTCTCTCGGTACAATAAATTCTACAAACTTGTTTTTAAAAGATGCAAAGGCGGGTGATAATCTTGATACATGTTATGTATTACAATAATTTGAAAAAATCATCTAAATTCATTATTAATTACAAGACTTATTAAACATCAAACTTAACCAAAATATTAGATGTCCGATTTTTGAGGTGAATATTTTCGAAGAATTTTCGCTCTAAATAATATACACAGAAATATGTATATTATTATACAAGTTTTATAAGTGAAAATTGGCGCACGAGTTGTTTTGGAACGAACTGGAACGAGTGCGCCAATACGGCATATAAAACGAGTGTTTCTACTTTGCGACATTAATTTTACGTACATTTCAAAAATTCAGGTTAACTTACAATCTAGAGTATGTAGTTTTAACTTCAACAGTTGGTAGTATGTAGTAAAACTGTCAAATACGATTGAGGTGTGCCAGAGATAGATACAGATGACAGCATTCTTTGACGCTTGTCATCAGTATCACCAATCTTGGAAATCTAAATATTACTAAAAGCTAGTGCTACGTGGTGAGCTTAAGGAATGCTAAGTAGAAAAGAAAAATAATATACGGTCCAAATGCCACGTCCTAGGGTTGGAGTGGGTCGATAGCCAGTCAGTCAGAACACTTATTTCGGTTAAGTTATCTACTTCCATGGACAATTGCTAACATTAAAAAAAACTTTAAGAACAATATATAAAATTTAAATATTGAATGTATATTGATTAGCCCTATTATAATTTGCCAAGTTTTCAGTCTTGTAAATTACACTTATAGAAGTAAAATCAATTTTATGTGCTTTTGTAAACTTTTTGTACAGATTGAAAAGAATTATCCAGATTACCAAACGCGTTTGCTACTTTGAAAAAAAAATATTATTCTGTTTCTATTAGTAGGTATGATAAGAATTGTTTATTTTTCGTTAAATATAATTCTCTGATCATCACCAAAATTATAGGATTTATTAAGTTTTTTATATTTAATTAGTGATAATTTTTACAATTAACCAACAAGGTAACAATGTTACAAAAAATGTAATGCCTATAGATACAGAATTTAAAAGGAAAGTTCATACATAATAAGTCAATAAATAAATGTGCAAGCGAATTGCAAAAGTATTACAAGATATCAAGAATGAGAGAAAAAAAATCAAACTGTTCTCCTCTAAACATATTCTCTAACATAAATACCAACCTACATTAAAGGCTGTACAATCATTATTTTATTTATCCATAATGTAATACAGATGTATATATTCCATTATTCAAATTACTATTAATAGTAACAGGATGGCAACATGTTTCAATTTCCAGTCATTTTAACCACGGTTTGCACATTGTGCAAAACGAATCTATGATTGTCTTTATCCTTCGTTGAACGTTAATTGCACCTGTTGTAGCGCACATTTTTATTACACTTGCTCTAAACAACGGTTACAATTCTAAAGCAAAGTGGCAATTTGCTACTGCGTTAGTCAAATAAGCAGTCATTTCAAATTTCATGATGCATTAAGCTTAGAAATTATGGCTCCGACTTTCTTCAAGTGCGGTGTTGCAACATAACAGCATGTGATAATAATAGAAAATATTACCAATAATAGTTAACTTTAAACGATATGAAAGAGCAAAATGAATGCATTAAATATAAATGGTGATAGGCTGTAAATGACAAAATTAGTCACAATATCTTTCCCACTAATGGTGTAAAGGCAACTAACTTTTAGATATTTCAAAGGAAGCGACTAAAAGTCGTCCTGGTACCGCGTTCAAAGTCATAAACAACGAAACCGATAAAGAAAGCCGATTGATGCATTAGTAGAATTTTATTTTTTTACGATGCTCTATCCACCTCAAGCTGAAATAAAAACATTATTTAAAGGTTTTAGGTATGTATTTCTAATTTCCTTAGTTATACTAAACTCCAATCAAAGATGAAACCTTTGGAAATGCCACAAAATTACATCGATGGGAAAATTAGGGCGCCAAAGTTTTGTCTCGAAAATTAATTAAGTCCATTGCAATTTTAATTTTCAATTATTTATTGAGACGACGAAGTGCTGAGAAATAAATCAATACTGCAACAAAACCGTTGCTTGATTTTTTCAGACAAAACCATGGCGTGAATACACGAATTATTTGGTATGTGTCACCAAAAACTTCGCGTTTCGTTAAAATCTCGTTTATAATCAAATCAGGGTAAATTTTGAATATTTGTGTTGAGTCATTGGCCCAAAACGACTTTAAAATGCAAACAGACCATCAAAATCAACAGCAATTACAAAATATAAAACCATCCTACCTTATTTTGACAATGTTTCACTTCTCATTTAAAGAAAACAGATTGTAAAGTCAACGGGATGATCACTAACACCAAATGTCACACATTTATCAAGTTTATAAACCACCAAGTTTATAAGACACCAATAGTTTTGAAAGCAAACATCGAGAAACGCGTCAAAATTGGGCGCTAAAATTTTCCAAACGCAATGAGGTCTACAAACCGGTTTACACGTACGTGAAAAGAAACAAAAGAATGAGGGAATCGTCGGCACGCCCAAAAGATAGATGATGATGGTGGATATCAGAGATTGCGTTTTTGAATAATGTGAAACTATACCCCGATTTGTTATTAGTATGAATTGGTGTTATATTTTTATAAAATATATTTTAGCATTTTTATGAATAGACCATTTGTGATCTTACCTATGGTTTCAAATTAACGAAGCCAATTTGTCTTGTCTGCTGTAGGCTGCTATGATGGGTGTGGCAAATTTTCGAGACTGTAATATTTTAATAGTTATAACAAATCGTAGTTATTTGTCAATTTCACGTAGGAATCATGATAGTTTTGTAATTTTGTAATTTACCCGGATCTACAATATTAACACAATGCACCTAAAAACGTATTTTACTTTTTGCAGACGAAATCAGTCGTTGAGGATGATGACAAGCGTGGAAGCACTGTGGCGTGTTTATACAGTGGTATGACAATGGTTTAATTCCATAACTCAAAATATTCCAGTAAAGTGTCGGTAAAAAATAAATGGTTTTGCAGCTCCTAGATAATTCTACATCTCACCCGTCTTCTGAAAGTTTAGAGCGAGAAAATTGACAGTTTTTCAATGGTCTTTCTATCATCAAATGTAACAAGTCTCATACAGCCGATGGGGACCAGGGCTCGAATGTATGATGATGGCAAAGATCAAGCTATGGATTTCTATAGGTTATAGACCTGAAAGAATGTGCTTACATGGCTGCAGATGCTCGGAACCATCAATATCATTGAAGAGAGGGTTGGCGAAATATTATGACGGATATAGAAAAAGAAAGTGATGAAGAATTAGAAATCACAAGTAATGAACTAGCTAATATGGTCGGTCACCCAAATTCCTGGTTCATGACAATGTGAGGTGGCCGTCCCAAATCATGACTGACGACAAAATTGTGGATGATCTTGTAAATGTAGATACACCGGACGGTAAAAGTGAAAAAAGGAAGAAATAGAAAAGGGAAACGTGCCTTCTCACAAAGATGCATGTCAGTTTTGGAACTAGGATTGGTTTGGATGCAAAATCAAGAAGACTGCAACGCTATTCAATTGCTTCATTTTAAAAGAATTCGCGGGTTTCCACCTAAACAGCGATGCAGCTTATTGAAACAGAAATTAATAAGTAATAACACAGTCGTTTCAGATGTGAATACATTAATATCATATGGTAATACATAGATTTTTTCTTTTCATTTTTACTTTATAATACGTAGTATGTAAAGTATTGTAAACGTGCCAAAAAAATATTTGAGATTTTAGCGGAAATATGCCTTTTTGGGTCCCCTGAACATTTTTGACCAAGGTACCCTGTATGAAATATTGAAAACGAATATTATTTATTATTTAAACAATGGAAATCATCCCAAAATAGAAATGGTGTCACTTGAGAATAACAGTTGGCCAGACCGATCTAAAAAAATAATTTTAGGCGAATTGCAAAAAGAAATTGTTTAAAGAAATGGCAACTGTTTAACCAAATGTGGGTTTATTAGATAATGTAGGCTAGATATTTCAAACATGAAATTTATAGTTAATTTCACAAAAAAAAACTGACTTTTGCACCATAATTAGAAAAAAATTTGAAAATGAATTATAATTGAGAAAAACGAATTACTTAAACAAATAGAATTTTTTTAAACAAATGGAATTAACTGAAAAATGTTTATAAAAATTCCGCTAGACTTATAGTGATGATGTCCATGAGAAAAAAGAATGAAATGATTAGAACGGTCAATTTTCTGAAGAATGTATTTTTTTTATTTGGGTAGTTTTCAGGGCACTGTGGGGCTGGGTTGGGGGCGTCAAATCCATATGTATGTTAGGTCAAATTCTTCCTTGGAAAGTCCTCTACAAGTCCTATAACTTTAACATAAGTTTTCCCAAACCCCGAACAATTATTCGAAAAATACCAAGAAATGTGTTTTCCCATGTAACGTGTCCACTTTTTTTTGATTTGGAAACGATTTGGAGGGATCGTTGCTTTCTCAATAAAAGTAATCACCCTAGTATCCGTAAGGGAAAGAGTGCTATGTAATACTTAAACATAATACGTACCAAAAAACGCAAGGGGGGAGGGTGCCCCCCTCTGGATACGCCCATGATTGCAATGTAACTCTTGTAGAGATGATTTCATGTAAGAAGAACACCCCACGTGCTTCAACGCCAACTTGAGCGCTTGTATAAACGCTTGCATTTTGCCGAGCAGATTCATGTTAATTGGTCTTCGCTTAGTTGACATCTTACAATGTAAAATTCAGTTATCCGGATTTTTGATTATCCGGATCGTGTTCTGGGCCCAATTAATCCGCGCACTCAGATGAACACAAATAAATCGTTCATTGATTGGAAGTAAAAATGTTTGTTTGCTACAAAGAATGCTTATTTGAGTGTGTAAAATCATGGTTACTATTATAGACTTATTTGCAAGGATTCACACTTTCTCAAACCCTGCATTAAGATACCAACTCATTAATATTGTAGTTAAGAGTGGTGCCATCTGTAGCTTAAATCGATCGAATGACAAAGCGACACGTAGAAATTAAGAATTAAAGATTTATGCATCCATCCATCACCACCCGTTCAACTGACCATGCACCTGTCGTGCTTATAGCTTTGTGGGGTATGAATTTGTAGGACCCCTTTATATTTTTATATTTACCGTGTCAAAAAATTACCGGGGTGTTTCAGAAATAATGGCTAACCTTTGTCTAGACGAAATTGTCTAAGGCCTGCCCGGTGAATAGCCGATCGCGAATCACCGAAATTTGATTACGAACTTACGTACAAACATTTATCAATTGAAAAAATAAGTAGATGGGTACGTACTTAATAGCGACTTACCGCCGCAACTGCGCGCCTCTCTTGATCAAAGTTATTTCGCATACGACTCACTACACGAGTCATGGGCCATGGCTAGGGTGACCAGACGTCCCGCTTTTGGCGGGACAGTCCCGATTTTTTACATTTTGTCCCGCGTCCCGCGTCGGTTTAAAAATGTCCCGCTTTTTGAGAAAATCTTAACATTTTCATATCACATCATTGGTTTGATCTTATTTGATCCAAACATTCTTTTTCAAATTTTATGATAAAAAAACAGAACAGTATTTCTATTGTTGTATTTTAACACAACATTTTGGCTTAGTGATTTTGTTGATTTGTGAAAGGTGAAATTTGTGATTTTTACTTAATAATAGTATTCTTAGATTGGCGTGTTAACAACATGACACAGTTGACTGTGTCACACGCTATCATTCGCTATCACGATGACTGTGTCACACGCTATCATTCGTCATTTCTGCCATTTGCATGTTAAGATGATTTCTTTACATCATGGCAAACATTGTTAAAATTTACATCACTACAATTTGATTTTAATTGAACCTTCATAAAGTAAAATTAGCAAAACTAACTCAAAAACTGTAGTAATATAAATACCATTAAAGAAGCGAATGATAATTATTAATCCAGGTGAGGATAATTTTTGGAAAAAACACCTCCGCCTGGATTTGAACCAGGAACCCTCCAATTTCCGGTTGACAGTTTACGTAATACCCATTTTCCCTTGAATTTATAAATACAATGTTTCATAAAACCGTTTAACGTTACAGTAGTAGAGTTTTATTCTAATCCTATCATAAATTGTCAATCTTAAAATTCAATAAAAACTAAAATGATAATATGTAAAAAGATGAATTTTTGACATTTTTCTTGATTTTTAAAAGTCTGTACCGGAATCTGACAAAAGAATTAAGTTTTTGTCGTTTTCAAAACCTGGCCCCTGCATATTATGTTTTTGTATTTTGTAGCCATTGAAATAGAACATTTGTTTGCTATCTTCGTTGACTTTAAAATTTGTCCTACCAAGTAAACATTTTTTTCGTCATGCCTTCACCCCCTTTGCGCGTTTAGATGATCCCTCTTACACAGAGACAAACTGTTGTTTAATTTAAATAAACAAGTTGTTTCAATAGAGCAACAAAATACATATTTCTGGATAAAAATGTATTACATATTTACAATATCTATTTTGTACAAAGAACATATACTGTTTATTTTTGTTAAAGAAAAGATTAAAAATTTACAATTTACCTTCCAAAGGCAAAACGTTGTATCTACGTTCAAAATTGACGTTGACGTTGATAATTTTTCCGTTCCAATGCAAAAATCGCGCATTTTTAAATTTTTAATTATTTACTCTATAGTCTATAGTCTATCGTTCGAACTGCCAATTTTTACGTAAAACACTCTAGCTAGTTTTTACAAAAGTTATATGTAAGAGAAAAAGACAATTATTTCTATCAATGTAATGTTTATAGATACGGCATCTTTGGACAGCAATATAGGGAACCAATGAAACTATCTATTGTATCGAGTAATATTTATTCAAAAGATTGAATAAACTTTTGTAAACATGGAATCAACCCCTCTTAATATGGACACATTCGAACCACAGACACATATATTTAGTTATTGAAATAAATATAGCAAACCAATTAATCTCTTTAAGAAGACAACGTAGTGTTCAATATGTATATATTTTTTATATTAACAGTTTTAAACAGTTTTGATCACCATCACAAAAATATAAAAGAATATCTGTGTATCCAACCAAAATAAAAATCATATTCATAACTACCCCCCCCCCTCGCGAATGTCCCGCTTTGGCCAAAGAAAATTCTGGTCACCTTAGCCATGGCATACAGTTGCTATCCGCCCGTCTCTGTTACTACACAAACACACCAACATTAAGAATCCACAATCCAAAAGATTCTTATTGCAGATAAACCAAAGAACAGCTAACTAAGATATGATCGGACTAATGTTATGGACGTCAATGACACTCACAGCGAGAAACGCCAGAGTGGAGGGAGACCGATTTTTTTGCCGGCGATGTTGTTTCGTCACCATTTGCAGTAGAATTATGGTAGGGTGTTGAATGCGCTGAACAGGGATTGCGTTCTTCTTAATTAATTTACTCTTAAGAATGCGTTAAGTTAGACCATACGTTATCTACACAAAACATGTTTTATGGTCTTGGGCATATACTTTTTCAAGGTTAACCGTTATTTCTGAAACACCCGTATATATAGTTTGTGGTGTATTAGAGTGGTTTATGTGAGAATTTCATTAGCATAATTACCTTAAATACATTAAAACATCACTTACCTTTATAGACAAAATTCTTCTTCGCTCTAATAAAATTATTGCCGACGATACTTACTTAATACTTGCCGAACTCAATAAACTTCGCAAATAAAACAACATGTGTAAGTTTAATAAATTTTATTGACATATTTAACTTATATATTCCTATGTAATGTAATTATCAATTTGATAAAGTATAAAAGCTTAGAGGAGTACAAGATTAATGTACTATCACACAGTCGCCTTAAAAAAACAATAGAAAAACTCTACAACCATAAGGAAGTAAACACAAAGTATACATTATTAACTATAATATATCATGTTCCCAAAGATTCTAATACAGTTAAGGTGGTTGATATTTTGTTGGTGTGTATAATACAGAGGTTACAGATACAAATACCCGACTACAGATCGCCACAAAGCAACCGATGATCATTCATCCATTGATCTGAGGCAAGCTGTAAACCGTGAGGTTACAAATGCTACCGTATACAGATTTTTTTGTGAATTTTTTTCCATTAATTATTTTTCTTTCTGCAGAAATCGGACAGGCTCTATTTCAATCGTCAAAATTTAAATCACGCGGAAATGAAGGAATGATTTAAATTTAAACTTTACAGTCTGCAACTAGAAAAAACACTTAATACTTTTCGTAAGACGAATACTGATTAAAAACGTACATAAGACATAGCCAATGAACAAATCGTACATCTTTTACAACGTAATATCACAAAACTATAATCTACATTTCAGTAATATTGTCGATTAAAAATTCCGGCCACCGGAACACGCCTTCTATTTCACAAAACCTTTTCTAAACAATAAACAACAAGAGTTTAAAGAGAGAGAAATGCATTCTTGAATCTAAGTACTCATAAGACGAACGAATCAACACAGACAGACGAGTTTCTCTAATAGTAAACGCGAAAAAAATACGCAGGTACTTTTTCTTTTCAATAAATAGTTAATTAATATAATTATTAATTTCTTATCACTCGGATATCACGGATCTGGAAGGATCCTCACCGAAGGCTACCAAATCTTCAGTCGTGTTACCTTAAATTAAACAGCGATACTTTCTATCACTTATCACCCTATGCTTTGTTTCTGATTTCTGATATTCTCGAACGCGATCAGTGGTAGTAGGTTAACTGAAAATTTTATGATCCTCAATAAATTAATAAATATTTCTAGAAAATTTCAAAATAAATAGTTCCTCTCTGTTTTAAATTAATCAAAATAAATACGATTCGAGTCCAACCCAAAAAGAAAAATAAAAATATATTCGCCTATAACCTAACAAAGCGATCATAGAATTTTCAATCGACCCACTAACAACTACAAACAAATATCGTTTCCCGAAAAGAAAATAAGATCAAGATCAAGGGCTTTTGGTTATCATTTCTTGTTCCTAATGATGATGTGTTTCAGTCTTACGCAATAATTGTCGCTCGAACCTCTCAATCTATATAAGATCTGTAGAGTTTGTTCTTGCTCAGGGTATAGGCCGGACTAATCATCACCGTTCCACCCCGAGTTAAATTTCTATATCAACAAAAAGAGAAACAGAATTAACAAAATCGTCATTTATTAATGTAGCAAAGTAACGCTAGGCGCCCACATGCAAACATTTACCGCAGCGAACAGATATTCGCAGCGCGTGTATGGGCGTAGTTCCATAACGAATCGTGTGTTTCATAATCGCGGATAAAAATACGCGACGGAGGAAAACGCATGTGGGCGCCTGGGCTAACATTTCACTTCTGAAAGAACCAAAGCTACCAGGATTTTTGTATAAAGTTTTTTTTTTAAATTTTAAAGTTTTTAATTTTTGCATTAGAAATAAACGTCAAGACTCCATACAGGTAAACAACAACACGGCAATCTGACAGCTACATATCGCTACATCGGTGGAAAATTAACACATCTCAAATATATAACTGTAAGTAAGTTATTTTAGTACATTTGAAAAGTATTCAACCATCAAGAAACTATTGATCACGTAGAACCAGATATAAAAACTTTTTCAAAAAAAAATATCAGCTGATTTCGTTCGTGGAGAACCGCTATGGAACTTTGCCGCTCTAGTGCGTCAAATGGCGGATGGTATACGACTGACGGGAAAATGGTTAAAATTTAGTACAAAAAGAATCCCGTTTTTTTTTTTATTTTGTATATGTATATTATAAGTTTTGACAAAACAATATGACAGACTCAATAAATGAAAAATTTATTTTTTGTGCTGCCACACTCGAAAACAGCTGATTTCGTTCGTGGAGAACCGCTATGGAACTTTGCCGCTCTAGTGCGGCAAATTACAAAATGCATATTTCAAATAAACTAAGATCACCAATTTGATTGTTTGTTGATAAGGAATAGCACCCGTTGTTATATCTAATTCTAAAAACGATAAATTGAGAAAATTGTAAATAAAGTATAGCGACGAGTGTAGTTTTATTTTAGTATGTTGGTATGCATGTGACATCTACAGTGTAATGAACAAAAATAAATCTGTCAGAATTTGAATTAGTTTTTTATTCTTGACGTTTCGTCGAAGTGGTACCAACCTAACATTTCTTATACAGAAATATAACCAATTTTTAATTCTTTTTTAAATACAAATTTACTCAAAAAGCAGCACAAAAAAAAGTTGTATGTCACTCCTGCCGAAAACTACATAGCGCGACGCGCTCACATGCGACGCGCTCACATGCGACGCGCTCACATGCGACGCTCCGTCTCGGCGTCGCGCCGCATTACCGCTCGTCGCGCTATTCCGTACTTTCGGCACTTGTAACATAAATAACTATTAAAAATCGCTGATTATGAATCAGATAAAAAATGGCATAGGTAGGGTAGGGTGGGGCACATTTGGACATGGGACACTTTTGTACAATTGCAATTTATATCTATTTGCCAAAATATTTAAACACAAACGTAAATATAGGTACCTCATGAACGAACGGTTTCTATATTTACATTTGTGTTTAAACATTTTCGCAAATGCAGGTAGGAATTTCAATGGTCCAATTGTGCCCCATGTCCAAATGTGCCCCACCCTACCCTACGTAAGAACTGAAAGTTTTGTCGTCAATTTGAAATGAGTGACACCAGAAACTGCCACACTAAATTTCAGCTAAAATACGTTTAGAAATCTCTTCCACCATATTGGTTTTTGTTTTCTTTTTTTAGTCCTTTCGGATTTGATATAGCGACTCGAAAAACCGCGACATTTTCCATCTGTTTTTGTATTTGTTAAATTAGCAAATGTGAAAAATATTATCCTAAAAAATACATATGCGGTGGTTATTTGTGCGTCATGTTCGCGATATTTTTTGCAGTCTAACCCCTATTCTAATTTTTTGCAAAAAGAAAATGGTCAATTTAAAATAATAGTTCGTATACAAAGTTTTCACGTTTAAAGGCTGATATTTTGATAAATAATTAGAATTTAGAATTTTTCCGGAGTGAAAATCTTAATTTTCCTGGACTAAAAGTCCTGGATAGCTTATCTGACAGAGCAGTCAGACTAGTGATCCTATTACAGCCTACCCAATGAGCTCCTTATATTACAATTGCGCACAGGGCAGTCGGTACATCTTCTCATTTGACGGAGTATTGTAGAACAACAAATCTAACGGATCTGTTAGAGACTTGTTCAAGACTTATAGGTAGGTATTAATACAAAAGTAGCCGTAAAAACAATGACAAAATTTTAGACGCTCCAGTTATGTTTTAGGTTATGTTACTAGAACTATCATCGGAGTTGTCAAAATCGAGAACCTCTGAATGGTTGAACGAATAACCAACGATTAAACTTTAACCACCGATTAAAAAAAAGATTTGTATTGTTTAATTCGACTACCAACCGCTAGGTGACTCACGACTAAGCTTAGACCTTTTATCGGTAGATGGCAGTTCGCCAACTGTAGGTGTGACTATTCCCCGCTAGGTGGTTTTGGGATTAGCTACTCAGTTGAGTAAGTGATGGGTCCAGAGTCAACCATAACATACTACTATTAGGTACGATACATGAAAAATTATTTAGCAAAGAAACAACAAGATAGGTACTTTAATCTAAAGTTTGATAATTTCTACCTTCGATAAATAACTATTTTTTGCGAATAAGATCTCTATGGAACTTTTTCGGGCGTTATTTCTAATGCCAAAATAAAGGTGAGTATACAAAAATCCAGGTAGGTTAATATAATTCAGAAATAAACCTGTTTTTTAGTCAAATTTTACTGGGTTAGAAGCTTATCATCGACTTACTTGATAAATTGCGGTATGAAGGAATTCCAACTGGCGATGGACTGCTTAAGAGTTAGATACAACTCAAATGTCGTAGCAGTGAGAGGGTCACATTTGATGGTGCTCAGCATCATGTTGTTGTTCTCGCCTTCGAAATTCAGGAAAAGGACGCACCCTCTCAAGCCGCACGGTTCCGATTCGGCCATGGCTACGATGTCCCTCGCTATCCTCTGCAGCAGTCCGCAGGGAAGCAGCACCTCACCGCAAGAGAGGTGCGTACTTTTGGCAGTTCTCAATTCGGCCTCGAGCCGTTGTGACAAGGCTGCTATGGCAGTTGATTGGCAATCGTCATCCGTGCTAGTGTATTCGTCAAAACCCAAATCTGCAAGGACAAAATAGGAATATGTTAATAATAGTTGACAATTATAATACCAATTGAAATGTTTTTGGGGCAACAACAATTGTTTTTCGTGTTGTATAATTTGGCCACTGACAATCGGGAGCTAAAAAATACATCCAAAAACAGGTAAAGATAATCAAGACTGGAAATACGATTGATTGCCTTGAAGTATATCTACATAAATGACCATTATAGGAATTATGAATACAAGAACTCCTTAAAACTCTGTAAGCGTTAAGGATGTTGTGGAGGAACTACATAAAATTGTCGTGTGTAAATTTGAAGTAAACAATCAACATACCACTTTTTACTGGTTTGGCCTTACCGGTGGCCAAATATATAAAAGAGCTGATACTGTAACACAGTAAAATAATCTGATCAAAATGTCTATTTCACTAGCACATTTGTATTAGCAGTCCATAAAAGTTTTTGATAACAACCCTGGTGAAAAAACACCCTTATTTAAAAAAAAAATCTGATGTGACCAGGCACATGACTTTATCATACTATATATAAAATTAATAGTTTAGCTGCATGAGACTCTATTTGATCGAGATCGGCCATGTCTGCATTAGAATAAAACTTCTAGAACTAGACAGATATGTCGATTAAAGCTGCGTTCGGATATTGTACTCCGTTGACACCGGGTACACCGTCCAAATGACACTTACGTGTTATTGGGTGTAAAAAGTGTAATGCAATATGCGAACGCAGCTTATATTGACAGAAGTTATTGTCAAAACATTAGCGTTTGACACCAAGACTACCTACTGTCATTAGAATCAAAAAATCTGACAAATCCTGGCTACTAGTTTTCATGCAGTACGACCGATCTCGTAGAAATAGAATTTGCTCATGCAGCTAAACTATTGGTTGTACCAAAAAATGTCATAGTGAGAAATTATTCAGAATTTCCTCATGTTTAATTTATTATTTAACTACTTCGACGAAATTCCAGAAATAGCGGCTTATTTGCAAAATCTTTCAAAAATGCTAAGACTAAACCTCCAGTTCCTTTGGACCCTCTTCAACAGAAAGCTTTTCAGCTCTAAGTTTGGTTATGAAACTTCTAAATATGAAGTTTCGTCCCGATACCTTTAGTAGTTTCTCCGGAATCGTCGCCACAAAAAACGGGTACACACACACACACACACATACACACACACACACACACACAGACATTTTTTTGTACCTTGGTCAAAAATGTTCAGTGGACCCAAAAAGACATATTTCCGCTAAAATCTCAAAAATTTTTTTTGGCACGATTACAATACTTTACATACTGCGTATGATAAAGTAAAAACCGTACATTGGACCACGTCTATTTTTAACTATCAAATGTTTACCTATAATTCAATTTTCGACATTCAATTCTTACTGACTTACGACGACATTATTTTTTAAAATGGCAACCGCGTAATAGTTTTTGTGATTTTGGTAGAGCTTTTAATTGGCTTAATGGTAGCGAAAACATTTTATGGACTAACGTAAAAAAATTTTCGGGAAAACACCATTGAAAATCGCAAAATATTGCTAAACTCTCCCAGTTTGTAAATGTATAAAAAATAATAATTATGAAAACGCGTTTTGGATAGATTATTTGTCCTGAAAACAAATCCTACTACTAAAAAATTTCCAATGTCCTAGAAACCTCAAAAGACTCTCACAGTCAAACTTTACTTGGACTTGTACCTGAAATTCTCAAAGTTTGTTCGGGTGCTTTCTTAAATGAAACAATAAAAATCACAAAAACTGACACGTCATGCAAAAAACTGACACGTCATGCAAAAAACTGACACGATATGCAACTTTGAAGCCAGTATTCATATCCAGCTCAAAGAAGGTAAATGAGAACGTCTATTCGTTTTCCATTCTTGAACAAAGTTATCAATACTACCCTAAAATTTTTAAGCAGCCATTACGAGACCAAACTAAACTAAAAAATTAAGAGAACTATCGACAGCAGTATGAAAAATATGGGGTTGCCATTTAAAAATATGTCGTCCAAAAGTTCAACAATTCACGGTCGGGAATTTAGTTTAATTCAAATTAAATGATTTTGGAAACATAATTTATTTTATGTCCTAAATGATCATAAAGTGACATTTTACATCTTAGATACCGGGACGAAAACAGCTTCTTTTAGCGCTTATTTGACGAGCACATAATGAAGCATATAAATCGCGAGCATGAAGTTTATACGCGAGCCGTAGGCGAGCGTGTAATCATGCGTGCGATTTATATCCGTTGTGTGCGAGTCAAGTACGACGTTTTATCTACGACTCATAAATTCCATTTTATGTAAAATATTTCAAATGTATTTGTCAACGGTGACTAGGCGAACTGTCAAATCACTGTCATCCACGTAGGTTTTGACAGACTTTGACACTAGCGTTGTATAATGATGACAGTCGTTCAAATAATAAAGCCATTATTTGAACGAACTGTCATTATTATACAACGCTAGTGTCATTATAATCATTGGCGTGTATCATGATGGGGATTATATAGGCATAGATACGTATGCAATAAACTTATTATATGTGGGTGTAGAAAAATATTCTTATTGCGCCCAAGGGCATAAAGGATTGCCATGGTTATGTCAAATATATCAATTATTTGTCATTCAAATTGTAAATTTTAAATCGTCAATGTCAATTATTGGCGATTAAGGTTATAAGTTTGACAATTAATTGTCTGTATTGTAACTCATCAATGTCAATTATTGGCGATTAAGGTTATAAGTTTGACAATTAATTGTCTGTATTATTATTATTATTGTCACTCAACTCCGAATTGTGTGTGTTGTTATTCAACTCCGTAGATACGCATGTCACTTGACAACGTAAAAAATATTTATTAACATTCAAACGGAGGAACAAAACCATTGCAGGACATACAATTTTGTATGTACCCCGGGCATTACTTGATGTTTATACCCTCGGGCGACTTAAAAAGCTCTCGGGCTTAGCGGCCCTTGCGCTTTTTAAACTGTCACCCTCCGGGCATAAACATCCATCTAATGCCCTTGGTACACGTTTTTATTTTTAAAACAAAACAAGCAATGTTTTTATAAGATGATGCTTTTTAATGTTTTGTAACGAAACAATGTTTTTAAACACTTCGTAAAAAAAACATGTTTTAAACATAAAAAAAATGTTTTAAATCACCAAAAAAATGTTTTAAATAAGGAATCAAACTTGTTTTAAACATGTTTAAAACACAATAGTCTAAAACGAAATATTTGTTTTAAAACAATGTTTTAAAACAAAGTGTTTTAAACATTTAACTGTTTTGAACATTTTTAAAACAAAATATTTGTTTTAAAGCATGTTTAAAACAATGTTTTAAAACAGTAAGTGCTTTAAACATTTAAAACAAACTGTTTTAAACATGTTTAAAACAAAATAGTTTAAAACAAAATATTTGTTTTAAAACATGTTTAAAACAATGTTCTAAAACAAAATGTTTTAAACATAAGAACCCTGAATTTTTCACCCGTTTAACAATACAAACATCAATGACAAATGTTGATCGATCTGATAGATTTTTCAATCTGATCGATTAACCGATGTTTCAACACTGGTCAGTGACGCTCAGTATGAAAACTAAAATTATAATAACATTTTATTTAATTTTGGTGCATATTTTATGTTTTGTTAGGTGTTAAATAATCTAGAACTGGTCGATCTTTATCATTCAACACAAATATCTCGGCAAAAGAAAGATAGATTTTGTTAGTCGATGTCATCTGACATGTTATAGCACTGACATGTATTGGACACTGATCTGGATGACAGAATGTTTTAAATGTATTTTATATTTTACAATTTATGTTCGAATTCGAATTTTCTAAAATTAATTCGTTTGATTGCATGATAAATCATGCATTAATAGAAATCGTCAATTTATACAGCTGTTTACTAAAAAGCAAACTATTCACTTTATTCATAAATAAATCATCGACGGAAATAACTACATCGTAAATTTTAATTTGTGATTATTAATTAATCAAATGTCAGTTTTTTAAACCAAACACGTTGTTGATCATAGATCCATTCATAAAGTACCTACAGACTACTCAATACAATTGCGGTATAAGTCAGAATTCAATGATCAAAATGCCACAACATTAAATATAAATACAGGTAAACTCAAACAATTTTTATTTATTAACAATTACACATAAAAATTTTGATTTTTTATATTTTCCATATTTATATAACTTTTATTTTAGGAAGAGCTATGTCATTGTTGCTATCCGTACTAATGGACTAAGAGACCTCAGTGGTAGTTACAGGGTGAAAGACAATAACGAAAGATAATGTTCTAGAATTCCACAACGCATGTATATGCATAATTTCCATATCTCGCACGATTAAAAAACATCTGCGGTCACGATTAATTAGCCGGGCTTCCAAGTGGCGTTGAATAAAATACCGGAAGCGCACCCTCGCCCTTCACAGCGAGCAACCACCCCTGCAGCAAGTTTTGTTGGGGTAGGTTCGCCGTTACAGCTATTTATAGAAGAAAAACTATAGAAAAACAAGTACATAGCTATTACAGTACCTACTGTATACATCAGTTTTACTTTGAATAGTTTATATAAAACTCGATCTGTACTGATCTGTAACTATGTATCAGACATTCGTGTTTTGTAGAATTAATTACACAGTGATAAATTAGAAAGAACGTTTAAATAGTGATACAACCATTCCATTACAAAATACTACTTTTGTATAAACAGAAACATTACCGATTGATTTATAACGTCAATTTATAAAGATAAAAGTCGAAAATCTTACATAATTGTAAAATAACAGATCACGTCAAGTTTAACACCCCGAAAGATAAAAAGAGAAAGTATCAAAATGTCCGTTCACGCCCATCGTTATTTTGTTGCTTAAGCGTTAAATAATTGCCGGAGCATAATCAGAGTCACCTTTGACGGATGGATCTCATTCCATGGCACTCTTTGTTCTCCGTCCTTCTCTAATAACAGGCTCTGTGTAGCGTTATTTATAGTGGTGATTGGGGTGCATTTTAGATGATTAATTTGCTTTGATACGTTGTGGAGGATAAATACCAGGTGTCGCTGCCAACACCCATCCAATCTAGGAACTATAACCCTGTTCGAATTTCCAAATCTAGGGAAACGATTATTATAGTCAAGTCAAAAAATCATCAAAATTTGTAGTAATAGAACCGATGTTTATGATTTATATAACTAGTGTTAAAACTTCACATATACAATAACATTTTAAGAGAACATTAGAGTACATAAAACATTTTTAAAATTTTCCTTCCTTTCTGAGTTGTCTATTTGTATTTTAGACCTTTCAATTGATTAATTACAGCAAAAGCTGACTAACTACTGAACATGAAGTATGTATAAACCATACCATATAGCGAGTAACAAAAAGAATTGATAATACTGTTCTATGTGTAAAAATAGACAGCCAAAATAGAGTTGAGCAATTTTTGTGATAGTTAAGTAGCAATTGTAGCAGATTTCTTTGGTTTTGTTTACTTTGTTTTCTTTAGATTCTTCATTTTCCTTATACAATAATAGGCTTAATATTCTTGTCTTTCAACTTTCAGATAAAACACTCAACATCAAACCTAATTTGAAAAACTGTTGCATTTGATTGTTACATCATCTGAAATTGAGATATAGTTTATACCTATTTTAATCAATTGTATTGCCTTGCCTACATACACACTGAAGGGTAAATGAAATTGTTATCTCAATTCTAAAAAATACGAAATTTTAACTAAGCTATTTCTATCCGCATGATAGTCCAGTGTAGCAATGGAAGGTGAATATGCGAATTGATTTCTTTACGGTGAATATGAATACAATAGACACAAAATGTTTTGGAAGGTTTTGAACAAAACTGCAATTCACTGTTCATTCAGAAAGCAGAGTTATCAGTATTATTCATGGAGGAAGGGTATTATTCAAATATAATTTTTAAGTTGATAGATTACAGTTAACAACATATCAGTGGTTTCATAAGTCAAAAATAATTCAAGGAATTTATTACACATTTCACTGTGGATTGTCCTTTACCATGTTTTCATCTGGTAACTCTATGTATGAGGTGTTTCAGTTTTTAACACTACTTATAGATCAGCCGGTATGTATAGATACTGAATTCTTCAAAATCAAAAACTCAAGAAAATAGAAACAGGGTGTTTAATCTTAATTAAACATTGGATTATTTTGATTGCAGATGGCGTTATTGTCGGGAAAACGATTCAAATTAATTTTTGTAAATGGTAATAACTTAAAACAAAGTAAAAATGATCAAAAAATGATTGAAATTTCTGTTCGAAACTCCTCTATGAAGAAAAGTAACTAACAATAAGTTTTGCATATGAGGAAAAGCTTTAAAACCACTGCTAATTGACATGTTTCATTTCTTCATAGTTTTATTATATCGCAGCTTCTATTCTAGAGTCTCCAAAAATACTACCATAGCGCCACATTAAAAGGTTGGCACAAACTGTATAGGCCAGATTTGTAATTTACCCAAGAAAATCAATCGTTAGATATCATTGCTTGCAAGAAACAAAAAATACACGCATAAGGTGGTTCAAAAATACAGTACATTAAATGACACGCTTTATATAGGAAACGTATTCGCCGATTTCGTTTCTTTTTCGAAAATAATCATTTTGTCGAATATAATAATCAAAAATCAAAGTTGAGGCGAAGACCCAATCTGCGACGGATTTGAAGTTCTGCCGGAAAGCCAAAATCATTTTACCCAACGTCGTGACGTCATCACATAAGTTATTGATACCAAAATATCAAATAATCAACTTCACTTCATAGTCCGAATTCAGCGATAATTATAAATTACGTCACTGTACTAATTCATTACCAGAATTTTGACGTATGAAAGACAGTTTTGCCTTATTTTTATAAAATGATTCAAAGCGCTGGCTACAGGCACAGAAATTTGACACTATGTGTTTTTATTTTTGCAAAGCAAAAACTGCCCGTTCCAAAGAGAATTGCGGTTTGGAATTATTGAATAAAAGACAAGACGGAAGGAAGATGATCTGATTAAAATTTATTAAGTGACGCGCCAAGTAATCGTTCGAAAAGCGTCGAGTAGGTCGATTTTATCAACCCCAATCAATTTTCTCCCCGCTGACATTATCTAAATTGACCCCTGGTAAACGCATTGTTGCCAACCGAGGGTCCCCTCCAGCGGCTTCATACATAAATAGGACACCCTCCAATAATAGAAACGCGTACGCGAACGTACCGAATACTTGACAGCAAACTACCTAATAGCTTCTATTAGCATAAGTGGCAAATGCAGTTGATATTTTTTAATGGCAGTTGTTATTTCTAATGATTATATAAGAAAGATAGACTTCAATGTGAGCAATAGCGCTCTGTTATAAATTCAACTATTAAATTTGTGAATTATTCACGAATTCGATGGAAAACGTAATCAGTGATATTAACTATGATGAACGAAAATGATTGAGCTATAAAGTATGTGTAGCACAAAAAAATAACTGTTAAATTTGATATAAAAAATTACTCACGGCTATATCAAAAAAGTGTACCGTGTAACAAGGATGGAGTCATTTTTAGAACTGTGTAACTCGAATTGATTAAAAAACAATTGGTTACAGGTTAACCATAACTATTCTAGATACATTTTTAAGGCAAATGAGACTGGGCTTGAAAATTAACTATTCAAAATTTGTCACAATTTCAAAGATAATTTTCTCTCAAACCGCTCCACCGATTTTGATGATTCTTTTGGTCAATTTTAAACTTATTCCTCAGTAACGATGGTGTGGTAGAAATTTTGATTCACATTTTAGTTTTGAGCATACACAGGCTGCAAGAATGAGTTTCGAAACTTGTAGCACTCTGCGTGGTGGAAATTGTGACAATTTTTAAGTAGTGTATTAATTTTGATACCTGCACCTAAAAGCTAAGCTGTAAAAAAGTTACAAGAAAGATAATCCCTTCAAAAATTGAAATAGTAAACTAAACATATATGTACTAGTATAACCTACAGGTAAAAAAATAACAAAGAATATAGAAAATAAGCAAAGATAAAAAAAAATGAACGTGAGTCCTGATCAGTTTGATCAGACTTTTAATTCTTTATTACTAGTGCAAACAACAACCCAGCAAAATCACAAATCTGAATAGTTTTTTTAGTTGAAGCCCTGAAAAAACTTGAAAACAAAACATAAAAATCTCTTCATTTGTACTAATTAAATGAAGAAATAAATATTGCAGAATAATTTAGCAAAACTGACCCATATTTGTGGCTAGTGCTATAGCAATTTTTTAGTTAAAACTAACGTCACCTGTCAAATAAAAATAATATGACACGAAGTAACGTTCTGTAAACTTGTACACAACCTAATAATATACAGATTTGAATAATAAATAGGGCATTAGGATGGAGTTTTCTTGAAAAACTACTTACTTTGTGGTATCGGGATCGGGGTATCAGCGAGCACGGACTCGATGATATCGGAAGACATGGTCTTCTGTCCGACACCGTTGCCCAGGTCACCGGCTTTCGGGAAAACACCCGTCAACTTGCTGAAAACCGCCTGCAATTTGGAGTCCGGCTCTGCCCTCTCCTCCTGGAAGCTGCTTCTGAACATGTTTACGCGATCAGCTGATTGACCGTGTGTAAGCGCCTATACTACAATTCTGTTACTCAATGGGACATTATTTGAATTGATAGAATATTGTTTGAGGATGGGTCGGGAGTGGTGCTTTTCTTGCGGTGTTCGTCGAATTTCGAAGCGCTGTCCGACCCGGTATATTTCGGCGCCCCTTACGACCTGTCCACCGCGACGTCTGCAACCAACTGCGAACGGTGCGAACACAAAGAGATGGTAAAGAGATCAGCTGATCGCCTGCCAGTGCTCCGTACTGGTTTCACGTCGACCAATCAGGGCGCGACTAGCATTTTATGAACCCACAGCCTGGCAACAGCCGTCAAAATCAGCTGTAACGATCGATCCAACGTTATAACCGCCATACGCTCATCTATACCCATCCTTTGCTATCGCCGGCTTCCTCACTCGGGAAATTATCGAATATTTTGTTTAATGGGTTATTATTCGGTGAAAAAAATACAAGATATTCTTTATTATTCATCTAGGAACACAACGTTATAGTGCCGAAACGGAATTCTTCGTACTATCAGCGAAATTCGGTATAATTCTGAATGGAAACAAAGGAATTGGTATCGCGCAAGTAGAAAAGGACGGGACACACTCTAGCGTCGCTTAACAGTACAGAATTTCTACTTGAACTTCCACGTTTGGGACCTCCGCTAGTCGTTTGTTCGGCCGGCTTGCTAGATTTCTTTTCGTTATTATAATATAACATAATTATAACAATGAAATATATAATATAACATTACAAGATACAAATAATAATCTAAGTAGTGCAACTATGTCATACCTTATATTAACTTAAAAATTAACTAGGTACTACATCAAATTTTTCTATACGAAACTAAGTTAGTGTGTTTATATATTTTCAAATATGCAATTATACATTTTACATACCTGGAGAATAAGTGGAAAAATTATACAAAAATAAAATAGTTATGTTTATGTCAACACACCGGAATTTTACATATTATTTGATAATAGTGGTACTTTTTTTTATTTTTTACTCATCTTCAGTATTCATAATTACTATATGACTAATATAAAATACTGGAATTATATTTATTCTTATTTTATCCGCAGAGTATAATAGCTAAAAAATTCGAGCGCAATAATTTAAACAAATATATTTTTAGATTTGTTGCTATAATTTATGCCAAAAGAGTTAATAAAACTACAATTTCATTATAAATGTGTTTTAGTTGATAAATATCTAGGAACAAAGTTTTACAAAAGCCTATTTCACTGAAGATAGCGTTGGGTAGGTGTTTATTATATTTAAAATAATACCCTTAAATACTTAACAGCGCAATCTATAATAAAGTAACAGGGATACCTGTTCATAATATTGTTAGAGATTGTTTTTCGAAATCTACATATATTTTTGTTTAAACTTGGAACATGGAATCTAGGGCACCATCTATGAGACAACATATGGAATAAGTTGACTAGCGCGACTAGCGCCACCTATAACGCAATAGCCAAAGGATTCAATTGTATTCCCAAGCTATCATACGTGAAAATAGTCCATAGTTGCAGGCTTGCAACAGTGTAGCGCCACAGTTACTATAAAATCTAATCTGGTGTTATAATCGAGCATCTTTGTTTGTAAATTATGTAGGTATTCCTAATTCTGTAGGAAACCCATTCTGTATTCCCTAATTATATAATCAATAACTTTATCTGTTCGTTACTTTCGCAGTTTTTAATTTTCTTTTAAAACGTAGTAGTCGCCGATCAACAAAATGTTGCATTTGTAAACATTTTCCTTGTTGACTATACTTTTCAATTACTAAATTATAAAATAATATTATATTTAATTATTGAATTAGAAAAAAATATATAAATATATGTAAAAATAGGCAATACAAATTATTTTTCTACTTTGCGTTCGTTATAAACTACTAAATTAGAAACAATAAAGCTTTTACGGAATACTTTCTATTTGGATAATACTGTTTTTATACACAGGGTCAAAATAATTTACCGATTTTTTTTGGAAATGTAATTTCACGTAAAAAAATGTCTGTTTGGACTTATTGGCTTTTCCAATTCCAAAGCTACATACATTTAAAATAATTAAGGGTTTCCTAATATTTCAAACGTCTGCAACTTTTTAAGGATTTGAAAAAAAAACAAAGTTAGTGGAATCAAAAACTATTTTCTCAGAATAAAATGTTTTCCTGGAAAAAAGTGGGATGCACATATATTGACTATCTGTATACATATAACAGTATAAATTATACAGGTTGTGCCTGTCTTTCCTGCAAAACTTTTTTCCAGAAGGTAAATGTCATCATATTGAGACTTTCAAGATTTTTTGTATTTTTGGCTTCACTATTACAGAATTTCTAAGATTTCAAATATCTTGCTTCCTTACAAGGATTGCAAAAATTGAATTTCTTTCCCTACGTACATTAAATATCCTTCCAGAATAATAAAAAATTGTGCTTCCTTAATATATTTATTTACTATTTGAAATATTATTTAGTAAGATGTAGTTTTAAAAATATATAAAATAATCGTTTTAAAATTATAGCAAATAACTTATATAAATAACTAACACAATAATAACTAATTAACTAACTTATGAAGTCCATTTTAGGCACCTAGTATCGTAATGTGTCCCTAAACACTTATTCGAGCACAACTTTGTCCCACATGCAACACAAATATAATTACTATAGAAGCCGCACACTGCGCAAAACGCCAACGGAGGAAATGCGGAATCCTCAACGGCAATATCACCAAATGACAATCGGCCAACTTCCTCGGCCTCTTTCCTATCGTCTTCTATTAACTGCTGGAAAGTCTTCCGATATTTCATTTGGTAATATTCGGGGTTGCGTTCCTTCTTCTTGCTGCGAGTCCTGGACTCCAAGTTGTCGTCAAACTTAGGCACTTTCTTGCTCATAACCAGATCGGCGTGAGGGTCATCATGGTAATTATCCATCTCTAGACTTTCTAGCATCTTTTTGAGTCTCCGTTTTCTGGCAGTTTCATCGACAACTCTTCGTTTTTCACCTTCGGCGAAGCGTTGCGACACACGTAACATCGGTCTAGGGTTTGGCATCTTTAGTTTTATCTATGATACGTTTTTAAAGAATACTAAAAGGGTTTCCTGTTAACATGAGTAAGATCTAAATAAATACTGTTGGTTTATTTTCCTTCTTTTTCGTTTAATGGGTAACTAATCTGGTCCATCAAATCGTCAATTTTTGTCTGTAAACTGTCTAGGATGTCAGCAGAGATGAACAAATGGCCCTCGTCTAAGTCTTGAATGATAAATTTTCTGCCCAATTTCATAGTTTCGTCTAAATGCAATAGGAACTGTTTCATGGCAGGGTCACTAAAATATATTTAGGTTAGAATTGCTTGTTTGAAAATTTTGGCTTATGTAGTAATTACCATTTAACGAGGATACCCTTCATTACATTCACCATGTTTGAAAGGATTTTGCTACCATGCACTAGAAATAACAGTTCACAGAAGTGATGTATTGCAGCAAACCACCACCCGACACGATCCGAAAACTTAAATCCAACATAACCTTTATTGCGTAGAGCAAGAGCGACATCAGCGACATCTAACGGACATATAGCTTACAGGATTGGTAGGGAATTTTCTGGCCTTTTCCAGACACAATATGAAAAGTTAGCAAGAAAACCGAAAAATCCAAAATTGCCAAAAATACAGTTATGTGAACAATTCATACTGACCAACAATTA
This sequence comes from Aphodius sticticus, assembly GCA_963966075.1. Lineage (NCBI taxonomy): Eukaryota > Metazoa > Arthropoda > Insecta > Coleoptera > Scarabaeidae > Aphodius > Aphodius sticticus. The sequence continues at coordinate 23,368,070 of OZ014510.1, forward strand.
AAATAATAACTTCGATTATTTACATTTGAGTCGATAACCTGCAAAATTTAATTTTATTGCATTATACGATGCTTTACGTGCACCAAGTTTCCGAGTGGTGCTTGTAAGACCGATCAACTGACATCAGTACATTTGTCGTTTTGTAATAGATTAGGTGCTCGTTAACAATGTAAAAACATTGTAAAAATAGATTTACCCGGTCAATCTTGCACATTGTTAAAAGACCTTTAACAACTGAAATATATTCGATATATTTAAATAAACAGACCTATGATGAAGGTTTGAAGGTATGTACTATTTTAAAAAGTTATGTCACTTCACACTTGACGTTTCCGCGTTCCGACCGTTCTCAACGCGCTCGTATTACGATGCCAAACGGGCCACCGCTATTTGCCCCTGTGAATGCTAATGTTAAACGTATTGAGTGTGTAATAAATGTAATTGGAAAGCAACTATATAGTAAGACAGAAATAGTAGATCGGTTTAAGGTTTTTGACAAAAACAGTGTTAAAAATGACAACGGAAAACTCATTTTTATCTAATTTGCATGCAACAAAATAAAGCAACCAGTGGCTAAAGCCACTTCTCCTATTGTGGTGGACACCTTCCAGGGATAAAATAGATCCTGGCGAGAAAAGAAAAGGTTTCACAACACAAAACCACCATTGATAATCGCCTTCAGAGCTACAAAAAGATAACACCGGGAACTAGAAGTTTCCACAAATATACGCTCGCCAAGAAATGGAATAGAAAATAAGAAATAGTTGCCTGTGTTTAAAACCATCAGTGGTGGATTGGTGAGATATTAAATTTGAGAATTGAATATGATGATATAAAAATTCACTTTTACCGTCCATCTGATCCAAGAACTTCTTTCAAGAAGTCTGATAAAGATAAAGTATTCTCTTTAGAATTAACAAGTGTGATCACCAGTGACAAAATTTCTCAGCTCTTGGTTTTGCTTAACTATATGGAATAAACCTCTTCAAGTACAAATTACTCGTTAATTGTACTAAAAACTATTCAAGTTGAAATATGTTTGTTTCGTGTGATTATTGACTCTCATGTGTATATCAAGGGCACTGCAAGATTGAAATACTTTAAGCAACATACGTACAAAAAGTTAAGGAAATTAAGCGTCGTTTACATTCACTTAACGTGAAGTTTTCGTACGTTAAGTTAAGTGTATCAACGATACTTTATGGTAGATATTTAATAATTGTATACTTGAACATATACTTTTAAATCACAGAGACCTTCTAATAATGCATTATAAATTATAGTGTGCCCTTTTTGTGTTTACTGAGAATTTTCAAATAAATGTTTCATTGTCATGTGATTTTTCTCTCATTTTGAAGGGGCGTTATACCAAATACAGCTCAAAACAAGTATATTTTATTTATATTCTTAAACTTTATAATAAGATTAATTAATTATGACAATTTCAAATTTTTACGTCTGCTCCCACCAGAAATTTAAGGCATTAAATATATCATATTGGAAAAATATCTTTAAAACGGGTTCTAACAGATTATCGTCACTAAATTTCAAGTTATTTAAAAAAAAAAAGAAAGTGGTGTAAACCTTGATGACCTCTGCTTACTAATAAATAATTGAAACAAAACTGCTTTCTATAAAACAATATATTTCAAAAGGTAAAAAGTAAACATCCAGACGAATAAATACTAACGAACTAAAATATTATAAATATGGCTACCGGTAATTGGCCGTAGTGCTGGAGCTTTTCAAGCTGTCCAGTTGTCAAATAAAAACTTAATTCTGGGCTCCAGGAATGTTGCACAAAAGTTGCAAGTGGTGACACTAGAACCTTTACGAATATGATAAATGATCTCCACGCGATCAGTTGGAAGCATTTTCTTTATTATTTTCCATTTTCTCTTCCATTTCTTTGTATAATTCAGATCTATCAAGTAGCTTCTCGAGTTCCTTGTCGGAATAAATTTTCCCATTGGCAGGAATCTTATCCGTAGAAGTGTCAGAGTTCAACATGTCTCGTAATTCATTCAGATCAATATTCTTATTTCCACCGATTTTGAATTTGCCATTTTTTATAACAACCTTTTCTAGACGTCGCTTGATGGACGCTCGTTCAACAATTGTCTCGTCTATTGTATTTTTTGTGACTAGAGAGAAAACCATTACTGGTTTAGTTTGTCCTATTCGATGACAACGGTCTTGCGCCTGCAGATCTACTTGTGGATTCTAAAGAAAAATTAAAAATTAACAAAAAATAAAAATAAATTAGCAGTTAATAGAATATTATTTACCCAATCACGATCGTAGAGAATTACGGTGTCGGCGGCCGTTAAATTCACCCCAAGTCCACCAGCCCTTGTCGAGATTAAGAACAAAAATATATCCGGATCTTTGTTAAATTGTTCTATTACTTCTTGTCTATCATCTAGAGATGTGGATCCATCTAAACGACAAAATTTGTATTGTTTCATCTCGACGTATTCTTCAATTAAATCTAACATCATTACTAATGTGCTAAATATTAAAACCTGAAAACAAGAAATAGAATTGTTAAAACAAATGTGCACACAAAAATTTCAAAGTAAATAAAAATGATATTATCTAGTAATTATTATTTTTTTTCGCCATATGGAGAAGATTTTAAAGTTTACAGAGAACTGGTAAATTTATATTAATCCAAGCCATATGAATTTTTTGGCTATAAATTCGTATCATACATCATTGAGGGCCTGATATGTATTTATTCTCATTCTGGTAGTATTGCATGTTCAAAACTTCCAAAAATCCAAGACAAACAAAGATAAATAGTCAAATTAGGATAATATAAAATGGCCAAACTTATTTAGAAACTGATTGTTTAGTGCCAGTTTTATTTTGATGTTTTAAACAGCACCATGCTTTCAGAGGGCAAAATGAAGAATAACTCTGCTTTTTCAATATCTCTAAAACCATTGATTTATGTAAATAAAATATGGTTATTATCAAAACTATAAAATTATCTCGTGTTTTTTATAGAGTGATTGGTAAAAGTATGGAACAATTTCATTAAAATTGGAACTAAAACATCTAGACTTCCTAGACTACCAAACTCAATACGTAATCAACAATTGTTTTTAATGTTAATGCCCCTACTCTCCTTACAGATTTTGATAAAATTGTTGATAGAAAAATTTTGAGAAAGAGACAAACTGGCACTATGAATTAATATTAATTACTCTGGGAAACACAGATTGTAGAGAAATTATATTATCATTATCATATTGATGTTTTAAATATGGTAGCGGAAATATATATTGTTATAAGTGACGCAGATGAAGATAATATAATGCAGTCAGGAATGCTAATCAATAGCTATCAATAAAATATTTATAAGATTATGTAAAACGCACTTTTTCTATGTATAATCAGAGAGCGGACATTTCAGTCACTTATCGTTTCCATGAGCGTACGCTTCGTTTTAAAGAGAGGGGTCGCGGTGAATCCAGCTTGCAGGCGCCCAGGGTACGGTACGCCTCTCCAGGAGCTACAGTCGCGCATTGGGGTTTTGTACCTGCTGTCGTACTATATATATGCACTCCCCACTTGGCCGATAAGCAGCGCGTCATAGAGTGACTGGAACCTCCGCTCCCTACTTATAATAAATAGTTTTGTTTTTGCAGATGATGATTCATGCAGAATTACGGTAATATGTCTCTGAAACCGGAGACTGGAAAATGATTTCCTGTAAAGAGTGTTACATTGTTACCTATAATTTTATAAGATAGATTTTTAAACAAAATCTAACAAAAAAAAATGCAAATATCAATAGACCATGATGCATAACGTTCATTTAAAATTTTGTTACCAACTTCAAACGAGTGTCGATTTACCATAGGTACTGTAAATCTTATCATAAAACACAGATAGCTTTTTGTCAGCAACATGCTTCTTTATTTTCTCCTTATCATGTTGTATATCAATTTTAACTGTATTCCAGTTGTCACTCTGTACTATTCATTATATATATATGTTACGAGCAAACCCCGAAATTGTACAATGTTCACATTGTACAGTTTGTTTTGTGCAAAGCTGACACTGCACCCCCTAACCGTACAAAGCTCAAACGTTGCTAGTTCTGATGGACATTGTACGGCGATACAGCTACAATGTCGACATTGTATACTCATAATTGTACAATGTCAATTGTATACTGATAATTGCACAATGTCAACATTGGATGCAGTCGCACATAAGCAAAGTAAGTAGTACTTATGCCATATTTAGCATAGTTGTTTTATAATAGCATTAAGCAAGATCATGGAGGAAGCAAGATAAAATAACTAAATATTTGTGGGCATAAAAAAGTAGATTGTTAATAAAAAAAATTGATTTTATAAATTGTTCTCTTACTCGCTTTCTCCAATCAAGGTTACATTTCTGAGTTAATACACTAGTGTGTTTATTTAATAACTTGTACTAGTACGTATTATAAACAAAACAAAAACAAAAAATTAAAATGTATCCTATGTAACAACTTAAAAGAAAATTCATACCAGACATACATAAACAGTATAATAGTTAAATTAAATAGTATTCTATTAGTAGTTATTCAAATTAATAAGTTATTTCTAGATATTTATGTTGTTGGTACAATCCAATACTAAAATGCAAACCTCACTCCAGTTTTTACTTTTATTGTCTTTAGAAATTCTCTCGCATTATCGGAATGTAACACTGAGGGTGCCCCAAAATGCAGAATAAGTCCACAAGGTGATATGCTAGTTCTGCTGCCTTTTTAGTTTTCAGTGCTCAAAGTCTCACATATTTGCTTAGATGGTCTTTGTAGTTCATAATAAAAATATACTTCCCATCTGCGCAAGTCTGAAAATCTATTAAATTATCCTGTGCTCGCATGAGACGACCATTTCTTTCTTCGGATGTCCCCGCTTCTTTAGGCATGATTGACAATTTTCCAAAAACAATTTTAGCCCTTCTCTTATTATATTAACATAATTTTCCGTCAAATTATGATCTTAGTTTTGGATACCCCCATGTCCAGTTTCAATATAGGTAAGCATTATGTATTATTTCAAATAATTCGGTATTATGAATATAATATTTTACGTTATTGTCACCCGTTTTAGTCGTCTATAATCTGTCAGTGTTTTTATTTTTCTATTTTAAGGCCAATCACTTCAATAATAATAGTTCTATAATGTTCGGTTTTATACAGGAAACTTTTAACACTTGACTTCAATTCACTCACTTTTACGTTAAGTAAGTCCTCAGCACTTATTGGTGCGTCCACTACAAAACGTTTTAAAAACTGTAACATGACCTCACTGCTTCTGGAAGTCAAACACGCACAGGCGCAACAGTACTATGTTGACAATGTACAAGACTCACTGTATAATATTAACATTGCACATGTAGCGCCGTACAAAGTCCGTCAAATAACTAAATATCGAACTTTGTATGAGTCGGGCTTGCATTGTCAGCTTTGTACAAAAAAAATTGTACAATGTCGACATTGTACGATTTCGGGCTTTGTTCGTAACATATATACATACATACATACATACCGGTAATATTACCGGTAATATTACCGGTTATATTACCGTGACGATAAATTACCCGTAATTTAATAGCTTGCAATATGACCGGTAATATTCCCCATAGGTCATATCCATACAAACTTAATGGCGTGGCGAGTGATAGATAATAAATATGTAAATAATAATATAAAATCTTGTAACTATTTCATTAATATGAAAGTAAGAAAAATAAAATTTAATTTTTGTATGGTTAACGGCAATAAATTAAAATATCGGTAATATTACTTAAGGTACCGGTTATATTACCACGGTAATATTACCAACACAAAAATCTGTCTTCGGTAACTTTACGTAATATTACCAAAATTACCGGTAATATTACCAGTTTACATCACTATATCGATGGCTTATATTTTTACAGCTGCAATACCACGTATCATCATGGTTAAAGCATAGGTGATATGTGGTATGTATGTCTGTATGTAGGGTGTTGGAGGTCAAGGATAATCCTCGTGGCACCCAGGCCCCATTGGGCCCCTTGTGCCTCCCCCTGCGCTCTCTCCAGCTATGTCAACCAGCCTAGGTTGTTAACGAAGGCTAGGACGCAGCTCAGAGGTGCGTTCCTGATTCCGTCCATTTTCGGCCATGGATCCCCCAGCAAGCGTTCCCTGTATTCGACCAGGTCTGGACATTCACATAAAATGTGTATTACCGTCTCATCCTCCAGCTCACAAGCTCGGCATATAGACGTTTCAGCGAGATGCATCACATGAAGATGCTTCCGTAAACCACAGTGACCTATGAGAATACCCGTAACTAAACGTAGCTTGTTTCTGGGCAGCTGTGTAAATTTTCTAGCCGAGGTGCTGGAGGGAAGGGGGAGCCCTTCCCTAGCTTGCTGACAGCCACGAAGATTCTCCCACTGTCGAATGAATTTCTTGTGGGTGAGGTCCTTCAGTGATTGTAGCAGAAGGTTATTAGTGGGTGATACGTGGTATGGCAACTAGGCCATTGACATTGAAAAAATAGAAAGTTTATCTCACTTTTATATTGTTTTAAACTATTTTTGTTTTAAATTATTTTCAGTTCCATTAGTATCATTATTTTTTTATAAATTTAATATTATTAAATAAATAATTATATAATATAAATAATATACTGTGAAAGCCTCCATAACCGGACACTTTTCCAATATTTTTGTTTTTTCCGGTTAAAGAATTAAAGGAAACTTAATACTTACATTAAGATATTTTAGAGGAAAATAAAATTAGGATACATAATAGGGGTCTTGTCCTAAGTCTCAAAATAAAAATTAATAAGCTCTATTAGAGCCAAGCGTATACCAGAACCCCCCGCAAACGTATTTTTAAGAAAAAATTCGGTTCGTACGCAATTAATAATATTAACGGTTTAAACTTTGATATTCAATAACAATTGAGTGCAACAATATTAAGCAGAAAAATTTTACACACGGTTTTCCTACCACCTAAGGATTTTATTTGTTAAGTTAGGTAAAATCATGCAAGACCCCCATTATATTCTTCAAAAAATAGTATAAAAATAGTAAAGAATTCTGTTCTATTTTTTTTTAATTTTATTTAGATAGCTAAACAAAGCAGAGGAATACAAAACTAAAGTATATATTCTTGTAAAAATAAAACAAAATAAACATAATAGAACTCACTCTGTGATTTTGTTGCTTTAGCCTGGTAAGCATGGCGTCCAGGACCAGCATCTTTCCGCTCTCGGAAACGACTCGCTCATCCATAACAACGTCGTTGCCGTCCGGTGTCACAGGAATATGCACCAGGAACGGGTGATTTACAATCTTCTTGAATAACATCACCGGATTAGCCATAGAGGATATTTTTGCAACATAATCGTGGTTGGTCTCTGCAACTGTGAAATGCGTCGATTTTCTGGTTTGACGTTTTACTGGAGACTCGCGTGGTGTGCTATCAGCGAGTTCGTAGTCATCCGATGTCCATTTCTTATAGGACACATCAATGGTACATCGCCTTCGTTTCTTAGGTTGTTCCGGGTCAATCTTAAAGTTATACGAATAACGAATAAATTAATTAGCTTATAAAACAAAGGAGTTAATTAATAAAACCTCTTTATTTTGCATGAATAACTTAATTTACTTTGGTACTAGTTTCGATCTCTAGATCACCATCTGCCAAATGCTAGAAAACCACAAAATAATCAAAAGAAATCACGCAACAAATGCAACACAAAAAACGAACAAATATGATATAAGAAGTAAAATGTTAAATGGTAAACTAACAATACTCACAGTCAAAAATCAATTGTAGAGGTACAAGACATCAGAATAAATTAACAAGTAAAACTAAATAGATGACAATAAAGATGTCAAACAGTACATACTGCAGCGGAGACAAGGACAGTACTGAGAACTTCTCTTTTGGATGATGATGATCTAGAGTTCGAAACTAGTACCAAAGTAAATTAAGTTATTCGCGCAAAATTAAGAGGTTTTAATTAACTCGTTTCCTTTATCAATATTTTTTTGCAATATGGATCGTTACCAACGTAATTAGCTTATGTCTAGATCAGTGACAAGCATGTATTTTCACAGAGTGAATTAGGGTTTTGCGCTTACAATGCCCTTTCAGAGTCACTAAAATACGTCTGAAAATATAAGTTTACGTTGGTTGTTAAATCAAGTAGTTCTTTACACTTCGGACAATTTTATACACAATATTAAGAGCTGATTTATGCAAATTATGTTAAGTTACTTACTTTGTGAATTCTGTTACTTACTGTGTAATATGTATTACTATTTTTCCTTTTTTTCTATTTCAACATGTAAAAATGTATTTTTAATTTACGTTTATCGGGATTTTTTCTTTTTTTATTCATTTGAACTGGACATGTCTCATATTTTGTTTAGGTGACCTAACAAGAAGTTTTAAAAAGGCCAACTTTTAAGGAATATTTTTTTTTTGTTTTTAGTATTTATAAAAATAAATCAATAAAAGTAATAGACTGTATTTATGTATAAAGGTTGCTTTTCTTTTGTTCAAACATTCCTTTTCATTAATCGTATGACGAAAGGCAGTAACAGCTAGTATCTTTTTATAATTTTAAAACAACATTTCGCAGTCGCTTCTTTCAAAATTAGCTTTGTTTTTATTAGTTTGTCTTACAAAGAAAGATCTGAATTACTCATTATTGGTAATTGACACCACAATAATTATAAACTTAAAATTGATGACTACAAAGCAGTTCCTTCTAAAGCTGTCGAGTCGGTAAAAAAAGCTTTGGACTCAAACTCCGTGCTATTTTTGTGAAATGATTCTAATTTTTGAGAAAACCGTTTATAAATTCCGAGGAAAAGACACCAAAATCGGTAAAAAAATATTAATATTTTTGCTGTTGGCTAGGATGATATTTTAGTTTTAATTATTGTTTTTGACATATTATGTAATTGGAAATGTTTATACATTTCCAATTACAAAAATCTATTTTTGTATTGTGAGTTAAGCTAGATGAATTATATTTGAAAAAAACAAATGATTTACAAGTAAAATTATTAGCGCATTTTTATCTTACCAAAAAATTACTTTTTACCTAGCCCAACTCCTTATTTGTATGTCTGGAAATGAAAAGGGGCCAGTCAACTAAAATTGAGTTACAAGTGTTTTTAGATAGAATAAGTTATGGCAAAGGTACTCCATCATATTAAACCGATTACCATAAAGAAAAATTGAAAAACAATAATTTAAGTTACTGACTCAAAAAGTAAAATTTTCCGCTATGACGCTTCAAACTTTTTCAAAGTATGAAAGTTAATCTGGGTGTGGTCCATGTTGCAAAGAATTATAATTAATCTGGGTGTGGTCCATGTTGCAAAGAATTATAATTAATCTGGGTGTGGTCCATGTTGCAAAGAATTATAATTAATCTGGGTGTGGTCCATGTTGCAAAGAATTATAATTAGTGGAAAGAAGAAAAAAGCCTCTTTATCTTTGCAAGATTTATTTAAAGGTACACAGATAAAAGTTAATAACTTTGTGCATATTTGTAAGTTAAGCTGACTCCAACATTTTTGGAACAATTTTTGTATTAGTTTCAAGATTTTTAGTATAATTTATTGTTTTATTATTCCGTTTAGGTTTTATAGGTTTCTTAATCTATAGTGCCATGGGCCTGGGGCTACAATGTAGTCTAAACTAGGTATCTTTATCTCTCAAGACTTAAGAAGAGCTAAGGATTCTTGTAAGGGGTTTTTGGGGTCTCTGATTCCTAATCTGATTTCAGATTTTTAGAATTCAAAATGGCAGGTCTAATATTTCGACCAAACATGTAATTAAGTGTCGAATTAGGGAAAAAATAAAAACATGTGATATATGAAGGTTTCGGATTCAAAATCTGTTGTCAGATATATAAAATTCAAAATGGCGGACCCAATATGGCGACCAAACATGTAATTAATTGTTGAATTCGGAAGAAATCTGAAATATCTGCGTTAGATGTTTAAAATTAACGAGTGCATGGCACCGAGTGCAATCTGGCAACCATAATGAATTAACGTGGGTTTCCGACTTATCTATTCCTATTTCCTGTAACATAATTATGCAGCTCTTTGACTTGAACACTTATGTCAGTTAAAAATCTAAATTTGCGAATCCAATCTGACAACGTATAAAATACAAATAAATCAGATAGTATCAAATTATATAACTTTTCATGATAAGAAATAAACATAACTAGGTAAATAAAACATTGAAATACAATCATAATAAATTTATATAAAAGGTAAATTTTTTAAAAACTATGCTTGTAAACAAAATTTCAATTTTCAAATATTTTTTATTTATTTTGTTTTTTTACTAATTGTCACCGGAAATCTGATGATTCATACATTGTCACCGGAAAGCTGTCTACATGTAAAATTTCAACTCGATCGGACAAATTTTGAAAATTTTAATGCGTTTCCAACCGCAGATAATATCTGATAAAGAAACACAATAAAGAGCCTAATTAGCAAATAAAACAAACATGTGTATTTTGCACCAATTTAACTTTGTTTGCTATATCTGCGTAACTAGAAACTGGTCTCTTTTCACATCCACACACATTTATCTAAGAAGTTATACTGAAAATTTTATCAACTCTGAACAATAAATAACGCTCTCGTTCAACAGGTAGCAACCACAAATATTTTTTCAAATTATAAAAAAAATAGGAACAGTAATTGTTTTTCTAGTCATAGCATTTTGCAGGGGTGAGCCATGGAGAAATTTTTTTTGAAAAATAAGAAGCACCTTAATACAGGTGCTATAACGCAATCTAACAAATTTATAACCCAAAACGTTATATACTCAAATAATAAAAAGGATATGGTTCTTCCTGTTCAAGTTAAATTTATGCTTCATGCTTGTATTTTGAATCTTTTTGTTTGTTTTGTTGAAACAATGCCTTTTGTTTTGCTAGGTTAATAACTGTTCTAGAGCACGTTTTCTCTATGAAATCTAACAAGAAGTTTTTACCTATGTCTTTGATGAGTTTTTGAAGTTTTGATTTGACTGTAAGTAGTTTTTATTGTGTTTCATCTCTATTGTTTTAATTAAATTTCCAATTTCTGAAGATGCCCAAAGGGGTGAAACATGTAACTACGTAAATAAATTTAACTTGAACAGGACGAACCATAGCGTTTTTATTATTCCAAAATGTTATGTCGGGTATGAGCAACAATATTTAATTGCATATTATCAACTTACTTCTTCCAGTACTTCTGGCTCTCCATGTAAACCGCTAAGATTTTTCTCTAGGACAAATGCGTATAGATGCCTTTGTAGTTTAGTCAAAGGGCAATAGACCAGTACTTCCTTTTTAGGCACAATGTCACCCAGCACTTCGATTTTTAGCCGTCGCAACATGAACGGTTCCAGCACTTTATGGATCGAGGATATGACGTGGTTAGATCTTTCCTCTTGAACTATTTTATCGTCATCCTGCAACAAAATCACGCTCATAAAACATAAAAAAAGTATCGCAATCTATTACTACTTAGAACTACCAAAAATAAGATATTAAGCGTACATTCTGGTGTGATTGATTAATTAAAAAATAATTCAAAAAATGTATGATTTGTTTTATTGCATATTTTGATTGCACAACGTTTAAAGAATACACAGTAAAAATTTCAGAAACAAATTTGTAAAATTAACGATTCCACAGCCAAAAGTCGAGCGGCTCACCCAAGCCGATTATATCTTAAATATCAAAACTTTTTTAACCACTTCCAATACGTACATCTTCAAAAATTTTTTAGAAATTCTTTTCTATACTATACCCACATTCCTTCTCTTTAAAATGACATATAATTTGTTGTAATAGAGTTAATAGTTTTGGAGATATCGATGAAAATATGAGTGGAAAAGATTAAAAGTTTCGGAATATCATTACAAGTCTACAATTAAAACGTGGTTTCTCGAAATGTTGTTTTGTTGGGCGGTTGACACAATTTCGCAAAAACTAAACGGACGATTTAAAAAATTCTAGGCATTGTATCTGCAGATATACTCACTATCGCGCAAACTAGAATAAACTGGTTTTGCAAAAAATGATCCAACTTCTTTTTAGCTATATGTAAATTTGTTGCATCAGCATTTTCTTAAAAATCATGTGAATTCGCGAATTTTAAATATATTTTAATAATTCTAGTTTGTGCGATAGCCAAAGAAATAAACTTTAAGAAAAAAACTTGCTTTCTGACTTCAGACTACTGCACAGTGGTTGAAAGTTGGAAGCTAGCGCGCAACAATTCAGTACCTGTTTAAATGTATTCCATAGTAAAGTAAAGTAAAGTTTATTCTTATAACATATCTACATGTCAAGAAAAGTCAAAATGTATTAATGTATTAATTAGTATTGGTTCCATTCACTGGTTAAATATTCATCTTGGGTATAGAAGGCCATTTTAGCAAGGTAGTCCTTGATCTTAGTTTTGAAGACTGGTGCTGGTAGGTTTCTGATGTGAATCGGTAGTCTATTGAAGTATCGGTAACCCCAATATCTGGTGCCTGTTTGGCCTTTCTGCAATCTTATTTGTGGAGTATGTAGATCCTCTCTTGTTCGGGTATTGTGGGTGTGGAAGTCGCTCCGTGTATTCAATTCCTTCTCAATGCTTTTCAGATACACCAAATTTTGTAAGATGTACGCGCAGGCCATTGTCAATATTCTCTGTTGCTTGAATATTGGTCTGCAATGTTCTCTTGGGTGTACACCCACAACAGCTCTGACTGCCTTCTTCTGTAGGGTGAACAGTCTTGAGGCGTGGGGAGAATTGCCGAAAATCATGAGGCCATAGGTCAAGTTACTGTGGAAGAGGGCAAAATACACCGTTCTTGCCGTGATTTCATCTGATAGTCGTCTGATTCGTTTAATGGCATAGATTGCTGTGGACAACCGCAATCTGAGGACATCTATGTGTGGCAGCCAGGTCAACGTAGCATCCAGGTGGATGCCCAGAAGTTTCACAGATACAGTTGCATCCCCAGCTGTTTCTCGCCGTGATCTGAATGAGATGGTCTGGTTTTTGTCTGTGTTGAGTTGGAGCAGAATGGACGTAAACCATTCCATCGCAATATTCTCAACCTCAGAGTTACAAATAGAATTTCCGTAGAGAAAGGTGGTATCGTCAGCAAATTGTATGGTCTGTGCAGCAGAAGGTACATGTCTTGGTAGGTCGTTCACATATAGAATAAATAGAACGGGGCCAAGCATACTTCCCTGTGGGACGCCACAGGAAACTTTCCCCAGGGTAGATTCACCTGTTGAGGTAATTGTTTTCTGGAATCTATTGCTTAAATATGATTGGAACAGAGAGAGAGGAACTCCCCGTATGCCGCACCATTCTAGCTTGCTAAGTAGGATATCATGATCCACCGAATCAAAGGCCTTGCTAAGATCGCAGAGCATAGCATGGCACTCAGCTTTATCATCGAAGTTGCCAAGTATTGATTCGGTGATTCGGACCATTGCGGAGATTGTTGATCTGTTCCGTCGAAATCCAAACTGGTTATCCAGCAATACATTTGCTTCAAGATACCCGACAACTCTCGTCTTTATCGCAGCCTCATATATCTTTGACAGCACTGGGAGTATAGATATGGGGCGGTAGTTGGTCTCTTGGGTTGGGTCTCCTTTTTTGTATATGGGGTGTATCACTGCATGTTTGAGTGGATCCGGGAAATTACCCGTACAGAAGGCTTGGTTAATCAAGACAGTAAGCACAGGGACAAGTTCCTGTGAGAGCCTTTTGGCCAAAGTGGTGGTAAATCCATATATATCTTTACAGTTACTCTTTTTCATTGTTTGTATTAGGTGTTCTATTTCATGTTCATCCACTGGGTACAAAAAGAAGGATGATTGCTCTCTGTTCATGTGCCTTTCAAGCAGGTCTTCTGATGTCAGAGTTCGTTTATTTAGCAGGTTGGTATTGATTGTGGGTCCGATTGCTATCGAATAGTCATTGAACGCTTGAGCAGAGACCTTGACAATTTCCTTCGGCTTGTTTACACGCCATGTGGTCTCATTAATAAGCTGCCAGGTTGCCTTTATGATGTTGTCCGAGTCTAGTATCTTCTGCCTATTATAGATTGCATGAGTTGTCGCTAGTTTTTGTTTGTAGAAGCGTTTGTAAGTATCTTCTAGTTCTAGGTGTGGGTGGGATATACATGCACTCCTCATTAGGAGCATTGTTTGCAAGATATAGTGAAACAAGTTGATCAACAGCTGTAAATATGTATATAAAGGTAAAAGAATCATCAAACACCATGTAATTAACACATTAAACAGGGTGTTAAAAAAATAAATATTTTTTTCGGGGAGCATATAGAAGAGACGAAAAAAAGTCGAAAATTTTAATAAACATGGGCCCGCAAATGAAGCGTTTGTACAGGGTGGCCTTTTTTCGCGCAAATGTATGCTCGTTTGATTCATGAGATACAAAAACGGATAAATGTTTTTGCTGGTCAAGTATTTAAAAATAAATTTAGCCTTTTTTTTCTTTTGTAGGCAGCAGTAAAAAATCATTTTTGTTTTTCTTACTCAGAAACCACGGAAATGGAGGACATTTGAAACTATTCTAGTTTCTGCGAAAAATCCGATAGCCAATAAATTGGGGTTAGGAACTACAATCAAACTGAGAAATAAAAATATCAGTTTCATTGTTGTTGACAAACAGGTTAAATGTACTTTGAGATAATTGATCAGCTTAAAATTCGCTTTTATGTAAACTGTAAAATCTCTTTAAATCAACGGAATCTCCATACGGTCAAAGAAGGAAAGGGCACCTGTAATAAAGTTTAAGATTAATTGTAACAAACACCTCAGTGTTACCTGTATGCATAACTAATGTGTTCACTACTATTAATCAAGAAATAACTATAAGTGAAAACACTACAACACAAGTGAAACGGTTTTAGTCAAAATCATTATAATGGGCGTGTAAATATATCACAGAAATCTGATGTTGCCAGGCACGTGACTTTATCATACAATATATAAAATTAATAGTTAGCTGCATGAGATTCTATTTGATCGAGATCGGCCATGTCTGCATTAAAATAAAACAAGTAGAACTAGACAGATATGTTGATTATATTGACAGTAGGTATTGTCACAACATTAGCGTTTGACACTACCTACTGTCATTAGAATCAGAATATCTGGCAAATCCTGGCTAACTAGTTTTAATGCAGTATGACCGATGAAGTAGAATTTGCTCATGCAGCTAAACTATTAATTTTACCAAGAAATGTCATAGTCATAAATTATTCAGAATTTCCTCTACTTTAATTTATTATTTAACTATTTCGACGAAATTCCAGAACTGGCAGCTTATTTGCAAAATCTTTCAAAAATGCTCCTTTGGACTCTTTTCAACAGAAAGCTTTTCAGCTCTAAGCTCGGTCATGAAACTTCTAAATATGAAGTTTGGTCCTGATACCCTTATTAGTTTCTCCGGAATCGTCGCCATAAAAAACAGATACACACTAGGGATGAGTCGTTCGCGAACGAACCGTTCAAAATGAACGGGTCAACTGTGTGAACCGTTCGATCCGGTTCAACCCTGGCAAACTGACCCGTTCAGTAGGAGATCCGGTTCAGTAGCTCGTTCGTTTCCGGTGTTTACGCTCTCGGCTCATTTCTACTCACAGAAAGGCGGCTCAAAGCATACCGGCGCGGCGCGGCGGCGTCTTTGATGCGTGTTCGTTTGTTTCCAGTGCCGCGTAAAATACATAATATTATACATATATAACATATAACATAATATTATACATATATAATATATACATTATACATATATAAAATACTTTCGTTCGTTTATTTCTGGTTTGATTGATGCATAAAGATTCGTCAACATATTATGAACTGCCCGAACATTTTCTTTGCGTTTTAAAATTGTTGAGATCCGTATATCTGCACTGTATTTGTTTTAAATATTTTTGGGATATTATATTGAGTCGGGAGTTGATAATGAAGACCATTAATTTTAATAAATATAATTTATTAAACAATTTGAAAGTTTGAGAATATATAAGGAAAAATATAAAAAGCACAAAAGGCAGAATGAAAGATATGAGATTTTTGCGATAAAATTGAACGATTTGTTTAGTTAAGTAGAACTTATTGAAAAGTTTTGTATAAATTCCGTAAAATCAGCTTTTGAAAATCGCTAAAAGATCAAAATTAGATTTAATTAATTTAAATTATATATATAGATGCAAATACCATTGACTTATTAGCCTTAGTAGCATTTTTATAGGATCTATTTTGTGATTGTTACTGAATGGAGGTAATTTCTATCAGCATAAATTACAAGAATAACTAAGTTAAATCAGAAAATTCAAGTTCTGACAAAGAAAAACAATACTCGCAGTAGTTAGGCCGTCGCACGTCGGTATATTCGTAAACTACATAGGGCCGCTGCGATGGCTGAACGAAGATGCCAGCAATGCGCGCGTCGTGTTCTCGTTCTTTTGAACGGTTCGTTCACTAGATCCGTCTATATAGACGGATCTATTGAACGAACCGTTCAAAATGAACGGGTCAAATGTCTGAACCGTTTGGAGGTTTGATCCGACTCACCAGTGGCAAAGTGAACGGGTCGCTCGAACGGGTCGGGTCAGATTCGTTCGTTTACGGCGTTTATGCACTCGGCTCTTTTCTGCATAAGATCGATAGACGGCTCATCAAGGCGATCACTGGCGTGGCGGCGGCGGCGTCTTTGATGCACGTGTGTTCGTTTGTTTCCAGTGCCGCGTAAAGTATTATAAAAAAAATATTTTCGTTCGTTTACTTCTGGTTTGATTGAAGAATGAGGATTTGTCAACATATTATGGCTCTCCCCAAAAATTTTCGTTGCCTTTTAAAATTCTTGAGATTCGTATATCTACACTGTAATTACTTTTAAATATTTTTGGAATAATATAGTCGGCAGTAGATAATGTAAACCATTAGTTGCAATAAATATAATTTATTAAACAAAATAAAAGTTTTAAACTATATAAAGTAAAATAAATAGAAACAATAAAAAATAACTAAATATTCATTCATTGACTCAGAACTGGAACGTTATAATTTACTAAATAAAAATAATATCTGTAATATATAATACACATAATACAACATAATATATATGTTGCCAAATTCCTCTAATCTCAAAAAATATAAAATGCATTTAGAACTATAACTCATCACATTACCTATTGTAAATTGCTATTTAAAAATAGTAATTGTGACACTTTTGTAGAACTTATTCTGTTTCGGCTTTCCGTTAGCGTGAGCCCTGCTTTTGAAAAAATTGGTCCTTATGAAAGTCGTTCATTTTGAACGGGTCTGATTGAACGGGTCATTTTAGTGAGCCGGTTCGACTGAACGGGCTCACTGAAATGACCGAGAATGCCCATCCCTAGTACACACACACACACACACACAGAGACATTTTTCTGTACCTTGGTCAAAAATGTTCAGGGGACCCAAAAACACATATTTCCGCTAAAATCTCAATTTTTTTTTGGCACGATTACAATACTTTACATTCTACGTATGATAAAGCAAAAAATTAAAAAAAAAAATTCGTCACTGTTGTTTAATATGCCGTCTATTAGTCGACAATCCGAAAACAATACCATTTAGCTTTGAAAAGACGCGTTCGTTGAGACAAATTTTAAAAAGTTCGCGTCTGAAACAGACATCTACAAAAATGACAAATAAAATTCGTTAGCTCTTATTTGCACTTTATTTTGTTGATTTCGATAGAAAAAGATGTGCGCTAAAGTCTGATAAAGTCTAAACTTTACGTTTAGTTAAAATTTACAAATACTAAAAATTCCAACATTGATATTTGCGAATTAATTTCATACCGAACAAATCAAGATCTAAAGTAAAAATGAATCTTAAAAAAAGAACATACCTTGAAGTTTAAGATTCACTCAAAACAATGGTGAAATGCAAATCGGCACAATCTGCTAGCTTTTTTAGGTGGACGTATGCACTTGCATATAATTTTACGACCCGAAGAAACATCATGTTGGTGCACTCAGTACTAAGAAATGGCTGGTCGCTGACCAGTTTTTAAGTGGTTATCGACACATGTGTTATCTAGCTTTTGTTTGTACATAATTTGCGTTAAAATCTGAGATGGTCATTTTTTGAATTGTTGCGTGCTAGATTGCTGTTTTCAACCACAGTGTACTGGTTCTTTACATATTGGGTCAACGGTTTGGTTATCTCATGTCTTTTAATTAATTTCTTAGTGTCTTAGAATAAATATTTGCTCTACAACTTATTTTCATACTTTAATAATATGTGTACCAATAAATGTGTGAAAAAAAACAGAAGTGTATGTCTTAAAGTTTACCTGTAAAAAATATTTAAAAATGTCTTATTTTTAGTGCAGTTACACCAGAATGTACAGTCATGGAAATAAGTAAGTTCGTATCGCTATCTCAGGATTTGAAAATAGTATGTCGGTTATATATTCGTGTACTGTTCTACCTCGACCCGGCCGATTCACAAAAAGTTGTCCGAAAGGAGGTGGTTTTTCGATGGATGTAATGTAACGGGATTAAGTTTATTTTTAGCGTGTCCGACCTTTTCCTTAATGTGATATCTGCATTGCAATGTAATAAATGAAATATGATCACTACAGTTAAGTTTACGAGTAGGTAATGCATTTAATTAAATATAGAATTACTTTTATAATAATATTAATAAACATGAAATTTGATAATATGCTACGAAAAGCTCATTTTAAGATATTGCGTAATATCATGACACTTTATATAAATTTATGTTAACTAATACACATATTAATTACGCAAGTAAATGCCTTTGCCCAGCAGTAGGATGACGGGCTTAAGTAAGTAAGTCAATGCGTAAATCAACTTGATGCCGATTATCACTAAATATAGACTATTTCAGAATTGTAATATTAAAATATATTCACTAAATGTAAATAAATTCTCTAAATTTAATTTAAATATACATTTAGGACGAGCATGTATTTTGTATGAAGGACAATGGAAATTTTATATCTGTATTTACTTTACAGCAGTTAATGTTCAATTATCTTTCATGACATCTAATACATGCTTGACAACCAAAATAATTTAAATTATAGCAATATATACAGGCTGTCCCACGTTTCTTCCGCAAAACAATTTTTTTCAGAAAGTAAATTACTTTTTCAATTCATTAAAAAGTTACAGCCGTTTGAATTATTAACAATATCTTATTTTAAACGGCTCCAACTTCAGAAGGAACAGAGAAAACCAATAAGACCATATGAAACATTACTTTCTATTTTCTAGAACAAAAAAAACAAAACATTTTGGTATTTTCTTTTGTTCATTTGTTAAGACAAATTATTAAAATTTTACTTATAATTAATAATTTTTTATTGTTGTAATACGTATTTATTGTGTTTCATTTTTGGTTTTGCATTGTTTGATAACTAATTAACTTTTTATTTTTCTTTTTTTGTTAATATTTCAAAGAGCTCTACAGAAGTTTTATTGTAATATAGTTCCACACATTTTTCATTTACTATATATTAGCTGGAACATTATTGGAAATTTTATTTCTAAATTTGCTTTCTAAATAAATTAAGAGGCGTGCATTAACAACGATAATAAGTTAAAAATAACATTTTGACTTATGAATTAATAGGTTAGCTAAAATGCATATACATTAAAAATGAAGGTCTTTTTAATTTCCAAACAATATAAACTATAACTGAAAATGTTTAACGACATACTTTGTCAAAGTAATATTATAAGTTAATAATATGGTAACATACAGGCGGGATGTAAATTTTAAATGTATCAAAAATTACAGCCACAACCTGGATTTGAACCAAGGCCCTTTGCGTCGCTAGCTCAGATGGGAGAGCATTGTGCTAGCGACGCAAAGGTCCCTGGTTCAAATCGTCAAGTTGTTGGTTTCTCTTACGTATAGCTTTTATTGCATATGATTGTGAGTAATTAATATGCAATAAAAGCTATACGTAAGAGAAACCAACAACTTTTCTTTCTGAAGAGTCTCCTTTTGGGAAATAATATACCTGTTACCAACACAATTTATACTCATCCCAGGTCAAATTTGATGAAATAATTTTTATTTTGTATAAATGTTCTTTTAGATGGTCGTATATTTTGGTTTATTTTATTTTTTTAATAATAATTATAACATATTTACATTCCATCAAAATTCGTCGAAAATTTAGAGCTTGCTTCCAAAAATTTTTGTAAATTAGAGATATACATAATTGTCATTATTTTCAGTTGTCAGATATTTGAAACATATTGCTGTAAAGTAAATACAAAATAATAATCACATAATAATTAAAAAAAATAGTAATGATACATTCATGCTATACAAAATATATACTCCTTTCTGTTTATTAAGTTAAACACTGCAAAATATCGTTGAAGCTAAATATCTCGAAAACACCAGTAAATCACAATTAACAAATCACCATAAAGACAAATTTAAAGCAATTTAATTTTAATTTTAAATGTCAGTTCTGAAATAACCTGAAAAGTAAAAATATTGACAACAACAAATTGATTTTTGTATTTATTAACACAAAAAAGCTATTAGATGCAATAAGGTTGTAAGTATAATTTGTTGTGTTGTATGCAATATCTTGAAATGAGATTTTTATTTCATGTAATCGAAAACTTTTATGTTTATTAATAGAAAATCAACGTCATATTTAATAAAAACACAATTACATTGCAATGTAAGAATTACATTAATTAATTAAACATTAAGCTAATAAATAGAAACATATAAATCATTATAAACCAATTCAAAGCATTCGAACAAGGTTTCGCAAATAATAAATTTCCGATATACGAGTTGAAGCGTAAACGGACAATTTTTTGCACTTAGCGGCCGAGCGGTCGACCAGAATAACAAAAAACTTGTACTTGGATGTATCATCGACACACTGCTAAAATATTTATAGAACTTACTTAATTCCAAGAGTGTACCCTTAAACAAAACATACCTTCAAATCCTCTAAAACAAGCAATGACGAAAACGTATCTATATTTTTAAAAATAGCTGGCATTATAAAATTTAGCAGGGACCATAATTCTTCCAAATTGTTTTGTAGAGGTGTACCAGTTAGCAATACTTTATTAAGACACTGCAGACTACGCATTTCCCTGCAAAAAAATATTTATATAGATTATCTTGCAATATACAATACAAAAAAATCTATTACATTGAGACTTTGGTTAAGTGATTTTTCAAACTGTGCGCTTCATCCATAATCATATATTTCCAGACAACCTTCCGAAACATGGTGAGTTCTTTGGACAACATGTGGATTGTGGTTAGCACAACGGGACGGACCTTTTCGCCGTTAATCTCGTAAGTTTTGAAGATGTCGTACATCAGTTTCTGTCGTGCATCTCTGTCACCATGAAACCTAACGACAGGAATGGATGGTGCAAATCTTTTAAACTCCGCGGTCCAATTCGGAAGTGTTGAAAGGGGCACGACGATCAAAAAGGGACCCTTAATATTGAGCTCCAATATATGGCACAGCAACGCTATCACTTGTACGGTTTTTCCCAAACCCATCTCGTCAGCCAGAATACCATTCATTCCAAGCTCAAATAAGGCCTTAAACAAAAGTTATTGTTAATATTTTTTTTATTTTAATCCAAAACTGACATCAATAAATTGAGATGAGTCCTACAAAATACAAGTTATTGAAAATTATAAAACAGTTGTTGTTTATCGGATGTTGTTAGTTTGATGACTGGGGTAGTAGGCTCTGGTATCTGGTAGACAGTATTAACATAATCATCGCACAAAACAACCGAAATTATAAGCATCAAGGTCATCATTTTGAATAACAAAAATTTGCTATGGATTATACAGTGAGCGCGTAAAGTATGGAAACATGATAAAATCTTAAAAACAGTTTGCTATTATAAAAAATCCTCGATCACGTCGATTTATAATTATCAAAATACACCTTATGATATCAAATTAATTTTTTTACCTTCAATTGTTTTCTACAGATGACGTCGTCGACATTTTTTTTAAATGACAACCCTATATTTTTTTAGTGACTTTGACAGATCTTTTAATGGCCTTAATGGTTAGCATAACATTTTTATGGCGTTACATAAGAAATTTTCGAGAAAAAGACAATTGAAGGTTATGAATAGAGACTGGACATGCACAAAAAAGTAGTCTAAAATTCAGGCTTTTGGAGAGGTAAGCGGCGGACAACGACTCCGGTAAAACAGTACGCATACAACGTTAGTAGTCTGACCGCTCTGTTGATGATACGCGTACGATATTATATTACAACACACCAACCGATACCTCAACGTCTCAGTCGTTGATTCAAGTCAAGTGTGAAAACTGGTCCATGTAGTGATTTACACTTGGAGACGGTTCATTGGCGTTGCCTGCGAAATTGCTGGGGGCATGGGCGCCGTTTGAAAATGTTCCAGGGGGGGGGGGCTAAATTTTTTTTAGTATTAAATGGTGACGTAATATTAAGTACTATGCCATTAACTGTTTTGCAGCATTTTCGTCTTGTGGTATTTTGCATACACTCTGAAAAATCTCTATCGCTTTAAGATAGTGAAATGTTCTTGTTCACATTTTTGTGTGTTAATAGCCATCCATGGTCGTGATCCCTGTATGTTCTACAACACTTACTTATTATATATTGATATTCATTGAATTTCAAGTCATTTTGCCGTATTTCTATATCGTTTATTACTGTGGGATTAATATTTTTAATTAATAATTGTCTGTAAATATATATTGTTTCTGAATCATTGAACTCTTATTCTAGAATTTAAGATTTTGTATAATTTTCAACCAATATTGTAGCGCTTTTATTACTTTTTAATACGTTAGGAGACCTATAATAATTTCTAGATCGTGGTCATCGAGAATCTGATACAATATCTCAATAATAAATGATAAACAATAAAAAAAACAATAATATTATTTTCAAATTTACCCCGTTAACGAGAAATAATGACTAAATGTAGACAAAAGTGGATTAATTTGAAAATTCTGTGTTTAGGATAATCGACGACGAAATAATATTTTTTAAGGCGACAATGTTAGGTCAACTACTAAGTTTTGAACAAACTCATATACGGAAATGTATTTTGTCAACGCTGTCATAAACTGATACCAATATTACAAACAGCATAGAGAATCAATTGTCATGTATCATAGGATGGCCCTTTTAATACCAAATAACTTTTGTCTGAAAGTCTGAAGTTTTGTAATTTTAGTACCAATTTTGGCCAATAATGGGTTATCTATAAATCTTTTTAAATTATTTGATTTTAAAATAGTTATTCTATGATACTTTATACAACCTATTTTACTGAAGCAATTTCTAAAGTTGGTACGATATTCCGGCTCTCTGCAGTTCCTAAACGGCATCTATCTGGACATGAGTTCGTTATCAAAATTTGGTCTACTACCAAAAGTTGACTATTATACCTTATCTATATATTCTACGCTTATTAGTTTAACACCCAGTGTAATTAAGATAAACTACTCAGCAGTGCCAAAAATTGCGTCTGTCTGTTAAATAAATACATAGCTTTCAATTCGGTTTGATATGCGAGGTCCATCTGATCAAAAAGATCAACCTGATCTATGATCAAAAGATCATTCTGATGTGATAATAACAGATTTATCGATCAGATCTATTTATCGGTCTTCAATTGTGATCAAAGATCGATCACAAATTTCTCGACCGCTCCTATCTTTTTCGTTTTTCGCGTAGCGGTAGTTGGGTTCAAAATCCAGGGGGGTAAGCGCCCCCCCCTGCCCATATGTAACGGCGCCCATGGCTGGGGGTTTCAAATTTTCAATAGTATTATAAACACATTTATTAATATATAGTATTTCCTATAAAATAAATGAAATACCATTGTAACACACTTCTCGTGAGTTTTAAAAAAGCGTTACGCAATAAATAACTCAATATTTAACCCTGTGTTAATTAGCTCATAGGTCCTGAGTTCGTCGTGAAAAAAATACGATAGTGGATAGTAAAATAATAGGTAAGTGTATTCTTTCCTATTTATTATAAATAAATATTAACTGGGAAATATCGGATTACGAGAATACTACTACAGAGTGTCGGATCTTCAACAATTCAATATCACAGTACAATTTGTATTTTCAGTTGCCTGTACGGGCAGTATTTTGTTCTACTATTATTTTAAAATGAAACATTTACGGTCGGTATTATAAACGTTTGTTAAAATATATTCGACGTTTCCAATATCCTGTACTATCGTGAGAGCATAAAAAACGGGAACACTCACTCTTAATACACAATTTGTACTAATTAAACTGGGCTTTGTAATGTCCATGTCAGTATGTTTGTCATGTCACATTAATGTCATCTTGAATTTTGAATAAAAATGCCGTAATTGAATGAATTTGAGAAGGCAATAATTCAAATTCGACTGCATGATGGAATCAGCATTCGAGAAATTTCTACTGAATTAACTGTAAAATACCGCGAAGAATAAAATTGTTGAAACCGGATCAAGTTTGTAGGTTGACAGATACTGTCGAGGTTTAGACTTCGTAGGTAAACAAATACGGACAAAGTAAGTTACACAACTAAAATTGTTCAGAATATAAGTGCCTAATTTTACTTTGCTGTCCCCGTTTTTCTTTGCTCACGATAGTACCTACATAATTTGTCTATTTAAAAACATTTTGCGCCTCCATTGTACAGGCAAAAATCGTGTGTGTTTCTAAATCTACATAGGTATGTGATTTTCTACCGCCGACAAAGAATTTAAAAAAAATTATTTTAATTTTCCTATCTGAAAAGATACGACACCAATCCTACATATACGTCTTTGCTAATACGGCAGTATAGTTGATAAAAAATACCCCACTGAAAATATGTCCGGCACGCCAATGGTGTCCTAAATTGTGTCCTAAAGCCCAAAATATCCGGAACAGCTCGTCTGAATTTAACGAAATTTTGGAATTAAGTTATTTGCAACCATGTGAAGTCACTGGCGTTATTATCGTTGATGCAACGTTTCCAGTTTCTGAGATATAACTTCAAACTTTTGAATTTGAAAAAGAACAGCCCTGTAAATTTTGACATTTTCTGTTACAGTCTTTATTATTATATTAAAAACAACTACAAATTAACAAAAACCTTTATTACTTAGGTCTAAAAAATAGCAAAGAAAAAATTGATAATAAAACATTATAACATTTTCTACTGCAACTACCTAGTAGGATTCTCAACCATTGACAAGAACACATTGTTTTAAATTTGATCGGTTTATTTTTTTGTTATTTTTTGTTATCAATTTTTTTCTTTGTTAATTTTTAGACCTTTTTTCTTAATTTCTAGATGTTTTTGATATAATACTGCACCAAGCGTAGTAACATTGAATAGGCAATGGAAAACTGTAACAGAAAATGTCAAAATATACAGGATCTTCTATTTCAAATTGAAAAGTTTGAGATTATATCTCAGAACCTGTAAACATGGCATCAACCATAGTAACGCCAGTGGCTTCACATGGTTCCAAAATACTTAATTCCAAAGTTGCGTTAAATTCGGTCGAGCCGTTCCGGAGATTTTGTCGCTTTTTATTCATAACCTTCAATTGTCTTTTTCTCGAAAATTTTCTGATGTAAGGCCATAAAAATATTATGCTACCATTCAGACAATTAAAAGATCTGTCAACTTCATAAAAAAATATAGGGTTGTCATTTAAAAAAAATGTCGATGACATCATCTGTTACAAACAATTGAAGGTAAAAACATTAATTTGATATCATAAGGTGTATTTTGATAATTATAAATCGACGTGCTCCAGGATTTTTTAAAATAGCAAGCCGTTCTTCAGATTTTGTCATGTTTCCATACTTTATGCGCTCACTGTATACTCATAGACAGGGATGTTAAATTTCTGTAATTAACTTTTTTCGTAAATTAGCGTTGAAATCAAAATTATTAAATTAAAATACCATGTAATTAAAAATGGTAAATTACGTTGGCCTAAATTACCGGGTAATTAAAAATTCAAAATGCTAAATTTAAGCGGCGTTAATCCGATCACTGAAATTCATGATTGTTACGTATGTTAATAAAAATGTTTCGTAAATAAAAATCATTATTTGGTAGATAGTAAAATACCATGTAATTAAAAATGGTAAATTACGTTGGCCTAAATTACCGGGTAATTAAAAATTCAAAATGCTAAATTTAAGCGGCGTTAATCCGATCACTGAAATTCATGATTGTTACGTATGTTAATAAAAATGTTTCGTAAATAAAAATCATTATTTGGTAGATAGCTAGCTACTTCTAGGGGTTTTAAATTAGGTAATTAATTTTTTCGTAAATTACCGTTGAACTCAAAATTATTAAATTAAAATACCATGTAATTAAAAATGGTAAATTACGTTGGCCTAAATTACCGGGTAATTAAAAATTCAAAATGCTAAATTTAAGCGGCGTTAATCCGATCACTGAAATTCATGATTGTTACGTATGTTAATAAAAATGTTTCGTAAATAAAAATCATTATTTGGTAGATAGCCAGCTACTTCTAGGGGTTTTAAATTAGGTAATTAATTTTTTCGTAAATTACCGTTGAAATCAAAATTATTAAATTAAAATACCATGGAATTAAAAATGGTAAATTACGTTGGCCTAAATTACCGGGTAATTAAAAATTCAAAATGCTAAATTTAAGCGGCGTTAATCCGATCACTGAAATTCATGATTGTTCGTATGTTAATAAAAATGTTTCGTAAATAAAAATCATTATTTGGTAGATAGCTAGCTACTTCTAGGGGTTTTAAATTAGGTAATTAATTTTTTCGTAAATTACCGTTGAACTCAAAATTATTAAATTAAAATACCATGTAATTAAAAATGGTAAATTACGTTGGCCTAAATTACCGGGTAATTAAAAATTCAAAATGCTAAATTTAAGCGGCGTTAATCCGATCACTGAAATTCATGATTGTTACGTATGTTAATAAAAATGTTTCGTAAATAAAAATCATTATTTGGTAGATAGCTAGCTACTTCTAGGGGTTTTAAATTAGGTAATTAATTTTTTCGTAAATTACCGTTGAACTCAAAATTATTAAATTAAAATACCATGTAATTAAAAATGGTAAATTACGTTGGCCTAAATTACCGGGTAATTAAAAATTCAAAATGCTAAATTTAAGCGGCGTTAATCCGATCACTGAAATTCATGATTGTTACGTATGTTAATAAAAATGTTTCGTAAATAAAAATCATTATTTGGTAGATAGCTAGCTACTTCTAGGGGTTTTAAATTAGGTAATTATTTTTTTCGTAAATTACCGTTGAACTCAAAATTATTAAATTAAAATACCATGTAATTAAAAATGGTAAATTACGTTGGCCTAAATTACCGGGTAATTAAAAATTCAAAATGCTAAATTTAAGCGGCGTTAATCCGATCACTGAAATTCATGATTGTTACGTATGTTAATAAAAATGTTTCGTAAATAAAAATCATTATTTGGTAGATAGCTAGCTACTTGTAGGGGTTTTAAATTAGGCAATTAATTTTTTCGTTATTAAATTAAAATACCATGTAATTAAAAATGGTAAATTACGTTGGCCTAAATTACCGGGTAATTAAAAATTCAAAATGCTAAATTTAAGCGGCGTTAATCCGATCACTGAAATTCATGATTGTTACGTATGTTAATAAAAATGTTTCGTAAATAAAAATCATTATTTGGTAGATAGCTAGCTACTTCTAGGGGTTTTAAATTAGGTAATTAATTTTTTCGTAAATTACCGTTCAAAATTAAAATTATTACTTTCCAATATTAAATTACGACGTTAACATTAAAAATAGTAAATTTTATTTTCTTAAATTACCGATGACAGAAAGTTATGTGAATAAAAATGTACGAAACTACCTTAAGTCATTATTTTGTAGATTATCACCAATATCTGATGCTTTTCCTGTTTTAAAGGTGACGATTCCACGGATAGCGGCACCCTAATATGACAGCCGTAGTATTACCAACGTAACGTCTGCTCAAAATAATACGGTGCCGCTTTTTGATATAACTGTACTGTATTATTTTGAAAGGTTATGTGTTTAACAAACCGCACCGTTTTGTTTTGAACGGTTGCTACATTGGTAACATTACGTCCGTCATATTACATCCATCATATTTACAGTGCTGCTATCCGAGGAAACCCCGCCTTAATAGAAGTAATTCATTATTAAAATGAAACAAACGACTACAATAAAAAGTCCAAAATACTTATATTCATTACCAAATCACAAAACAACAACGCTCGAGTCTCACAACCAATAATCATTTTTTTATTCGGTTCACAAGAACATGTCTTTAAATTGTGAATTTGATAGTACATAAATGGCTTCTGATTTATAATTTGTGTTACCCTCTACTCATTGAATACAAAATAATTAGCTATATTTTCTCAAATAATATTATTCGGCGGTGAATTAAGGAGTGGAAAAGAGTTTTGATAACGAAAAGGGGTATAAAAATACACCGGTGTTACAAAATACGCCTATTAAAAAAATCATCATTGTTTGTGAAACTAGGCATAAAAGTAATAAAATACAAATAAATAATAAAGAAACAAAAATTAAGTATTTTTAAGTTATTCATTTTTCAGGCATTTGAAATTATAAATATAAGGAAATTACTGACGGTAATATATGCTGACGGTAAATTACCTTCGGTAAATTAAATTACCATTAATTACGGTAATTTATTTGCTTATTTATCTGGTAAATTATGCTATTACATCCCTGCTCATAGATAAGTATACACAAAATATAACTTAAACAAATAAGTCATAGTGCAGCATCCAGAAAAAATTAAGTACAAAACGGGTGTACAAAAAAAAAACTTTAGAAAATGTACGCATAAATAATATTTTAAATAATATTCTTGGATTTCAATTCTTTGTTATTATAAAATTAATAATAACAGTTAGGACAATTAATTATAAAAAATATCAGACACTCACCTTTAACCAAGCTACCCCTTCTACTTGATAATCGTGCAATTTGCCTTTGAACAAACTTAGTTCACTTAAGATACTTTTCTTGGGACCTGAATAAAGATAGAAAAAAATTTAATTTCTACACCAAATTTAGGGTTGGTAAATTTCAAATGTAGATAATCAGAAATCAATTGAATTAATGAATTTTGCCAAATTGATTTGTTAAGCAGACTACAAAACCATATCCATACAAGAATACTGATATTCAAATATAAATACAGTGCGTACAAAAAGTAATCTACTTGATAATCGTGCAATATGCCTTTGAACAAATTTAGTTCACTTAATATACTTTTCTGGGTACCTGAATAAAGATAGAAAAACATTTAGTTTTTATAGCAAATTTACGGTTGGTAAATTTAAAATGTAGATAATCATAAATCAATTGAATTAATGAATTTTGCCAAATTGATTCTTTAAGCAGGTTACAAAACCATATCCATACAAGAATACTGATAATCAAATCTAAATACAGTGCATACAAAAAGTAACGTAATGCTACAAATTTTATTTGATTTTCAGAAAATGAAACACTTTTTATACACACTGTATATCTAAAACATAAATTATTAAAATGAACCAAATCTATGTGGTTTTTAAAAGTTTTGGTATTTTATAATGTTTATTTTTTAAAACAATGCAAGCAATCTTTTATATATAAGATTCAGATTTTAGTCCAATCAACAGGTAGCTTGCAAAAACATCGGAAAGAGTATATACTGGGCTATTACGTTTATTATAGGGGTTGAATGAAAACACTAAACTGTCAAATTCCAGAAAAGTGCTGCTACAAATTTGGTACCAAAACAAGAGCAAAAATTTAAAGTTGTAGCACATAATTAACATGGAGCACATAATTATAGTTATTTAACCAACAAGTATATTAAAAGGAGCGATTAATGATCGAGACTGTTTAACGCTCGAGCGTAGCGAGAGCGTTAATTGTCGAGATCATTAATCACCGTTTAATATTCGAGTTGGATACAAATTTTTTTCGTCGATCGTATTCTTCTAGCGTCGTCTACATAGATTTTTCTTCGCCAATGTCTTTTTAGGTTATATGACAATTTATGTAATTTGACACTGACAGTTCTAGAGGGCGATATGTTTTGATTGGAAGGTTTCATTTCACATATGTTTGATTGGCCAATCAAACGCCGTCTTTACGTCGTGTGATTGGCTATAACAAATCATGCATTAATAGAAATCGTGCATTAATGGAGTTGTTTAATAAACGATTTGCTATTTACTAAATTGACTCATAAATAAACGATCGACGGAAAAGGATATAAATTTTTATATCCATGTCGGTGTTGACTGTAGCTTTGTCTAATAAAGACAGTTCCTTTGAATGAAGAAGTCATTATTCAATAGAACTGTCATTATTATATATAGCTTTTGTCATCATAATCATCGTATTATGCTACTTTTTCATGCCATTTTTACCGGGATAGAGGCACTATCCGGAACTTGTTAGGGGTGCAAATTTAGGATTAGTGCCTACAAATAAAAATATTTACCAAGTACTTATTAGGTTTGTTCGAGCAGTTGCAAAACCAGTGTAAAAACAGTGATTTTGTGATGGACCAGATATGTTGCTATGATAACTAATACATTATAAACAACAATGACACGTTATCAGGTTTTTGACTTTTTAAATTTGAACCTGAACTTTTGCGAAGTGTGTTGTGTTGTTTCCGTTACGGCAGTATGACATGTTCGATACGATACGTCAGCTTCCTCCTCGATCGAGTGCCTCTTGTGGTGTCGACAGATAAGCACGTGTGTCCCTCTACGTGTAAAAATATTTGTCCTGTGGTTGTTCTACGTTGGAATTGTGTATAATGTTTCGCGTGGATTTGTGAGAATGTTTGTCATTGATGTTAGCTTAAGTAAACTTAATCGTAAGTAGGAACATTCTGCTTTTGAGTGCACATTTTAATTGTTTTTGTAATCATTGTAGTCTAAACGCCTGATGAAGGAATAAACTAATTCCGAAATATTGCGATTGGAAGAAAATAGTTTTATTTTATCGTAGTGAACGTCAGCCCAATTAATCCTCATACAAATTATAGCATTTTACGTTCAAATAGACTCCTCTCAACTGTTTTTAATAAAAGCACATGATTGTAAACTGGTTTTGCCACTGCTAGAACAAGCATATTAACTTTCCCTGACTTTTGCAAGCTCA
Source organism: Aphodius sticticus (assembly GCA_963966075.1). Taxonomy (NCBI): domain Eukaryota; kingdom Metazoa; phylum Arthropoda; class Insecta; order Coleoptera; family Scarabaeidae; genus Aphodius; species Aphodius sticticus. The sequence continues at coordinate 23,399,427 of OZ014510.1, forward strand.
AACCTTTTTTGTCTCTACTTATCGGGCTAGATATAAAAATTTTAACGTTTCTAACATAATTTGAACATATTTGACTTGCAAACAGTGCTTTTGTGACAAACCAGATAACATGTGACTGTTTTTTTTAATAGAGTTGGTATAGCAACATTTCTGGTCAATGACAAAAGCACTGTTTGTAAACTGGTGTTATGAGTGCTTGATAAATCAGTGATAAATTATCAGTTGTATTTGGTTCGCAAGTCATTTTTGATAAAGCAAGAAGGATGGCAAACTGCTGAAACATGATGGGTAGTAAAAAAATACTTACCATTGTTGTTTGAATTATTATCCACCATTGCTTTTAATCTATCTTGTTCCCTATAATAACAATAAATAAGGTAGCAAAATAAGAAATGAAATAATCAGTAAACTTACGATTTATGTAAAACATTATTCAATTTTGTATCACAGTACGATGAAAACTTCTCGCTCATAGACAGCAGTTGGCTGATACCTTTCAAAGCTCTCTTTTTCCTTACAAGCTGCTCAGCATCAACTTTTGGTTTTTCGCCTTTTTTCTCAGTTGCCTTGACGATGGTCAAATCGCCTAACGCATCTAAGTTCGGTGAATCAAAAACTTTGGGTTCAGCTTTTAGGTTGGCCATCTACATTAAAACAATATGGTATACCAACAATATTAATTGACCTTCTGAGTAAATTTATAACTGCAGAAATAAGATGACTAAAACCTAACTTCTAATACCGTGTAATCGTTATTTTAACAATTATTTCGAATTGACACTATATGGGAAATATTGGAAACGTTTTAGTATACACACCTTTGGTATGATCTGGTATTGTTATTCTTACAGCGATGATTGATACTTAATCTTAATAGTTAAACCGAAATTTTGTGACTGGTTGTAACATAACCGTACACAACGAACACGAAGCGGTTTCGAAGTTCTAAAACGCGCGAATTTGTAGTTTCATCTTTGTTTTTCTGCTCCCATCTCTCTTGAACTATTGGGAGGGAAATTCAAAATACATTCCACATTCCATGATGTTCAGGTTCTTAAATAGTTTTTACACGATTATTTGTTTCTGCGTACTTTGCTCAAAACGTTCCATTAAATTATAAGCATAATTATAAGTAATTAAAATGAATCTAGATTCGGATTTTGTGTTCTCATAAAAGTGGGAAATTCAAAATTGGTAACAAATAATTCATAATACATAACATAATAGTATAATAGTTAAATATATATTTAAACGATAGGTTGATTAAAAATAAAGCATTTGTTCCACAATTTTTTTAAATTTATTTACCGTTGGAGAATTATTTAGGTGTTCCAGTAATTTTGACTAACCCTGTGTATATACAAATAGGTATAGATCAAAGATAGTACCTATTAATGATGACTTTAGAACAACCGAAAAACAAAAGATAAATTTTATAATTGATTTAAAATTTTATATCTGCGCGTTGAATTAAAAACAATTTTTTTCTTATATTAAAATGTCAAAACACAACTTTACTCTACGGCATATTCAACAATTTCTTGTTTCACAACCAACCTGTATATTAAATCAACATTCTGACTATGATTGTGTCTCATTCAAAAATGTTTATAAAGATTGACTTTTTCTAGAGATATTAAAATGTTTGTATACCTATAATTATAACCAATAATTCATAGGTACCTATAGTTATAGGTGTAACTGCAAACACAATGGCTTTTTCTTCTGAGCAATTTTAAAAGATAATTTTGATCCAAAATTTTTGAGAACCAATGATTATTGCTATAACAGGCTGCATTCTTTACTTTATATTTCCTAAAAAATTGATAATAAATAATCAATATATGAGTAATCAACAGTACTTTTATAAGAGGCCGTATGTATTTAATTTGCTTAGTTTATAACAATGAGGAAACAAAAAACTACAAAAATCTAACAAATATATTTTATTAATAACTCTCAAAAATCAACATAAAAAGAAACAAAATAGTAAATATAAGTATCGAGAACCCAAACCACCCTTCCAGAAACAAAATATTTACGCCTGGCAATAGAGCTCCAATTGTGCTAGTCTATCACTGTCCACTTTGTCAACAAATTTTTTGGCATCTTCACTATACTGTAACTTCGGTTTCTGCAGAAAAGTAATATCCTTACATCGTCGTTGATATTGGAAAACAGCCGCAAGTAAATGCCAAATGCTAAACTCGGGCCAGAGGATATTAGCAAAATGAATATGCGTATTCCAAATCTGCCACAATAAAAAATCGCTAAATCTAACTTCACCGGAGGTCCTTATAAGCATATCTGGTTGTGCGGAATGACTACTGTACATACAGTCTGAGATTAATTGCTCAGATACATCGTTTGTACTAATTTGTTCCGATTGAACACCATTCATAATAGTTTGTACAGAGTTAGTTATTTCATCTTTTGCTGTATAAGCAAAGCCAACATTCAAGAAAAGATTTGTATTGTCTTTTGTCATGAGCATAGCTTCCGAAATGCTTTTTCTTATATCAGCCGGTAATAAACTCAGATTTCCGATAACCCTTATACAGACTCCTTCCGACATTAATTTCTCACGTTCCTCAAGTAATCGTTTATATTTTTCACGGGCTAATTCCATTAATGCTTCAACTTCTTCGTTGCTTCGTTTAAAATTCTCAATACTGAACGCATAGACTGTCACCTCCTCAATCCCCAATTCAAAACACCATCGTAAAGTTTCGGCTAACTTATCAAATCCTCTTGTATGACCAGCTACCTTCTGCATATTATTTTTAGAAGCGTATCTCCTGTTTCCATCCATAATAAACGCAATATGACGAGGGACTGGGCCTGCTTTTACTATATTCACAAAGAATTTTTGGAAATAACTCAATGGACTATCTATTATCCACGACATTTTTAATTAATCGTTTCTGATGCAATCCTAACCTTAGTTCACCCAACCCCTAACCTAAAACATATAATTTGACGTACGATGTCAACAACAAAAATATTCGATTTTGTACGTGGTCGTCGGGAGTCGATAAGTGCCATCCGTGCCATCTATTGAGAATATATATTTTCACCATTGTACACCACGAGGCACCATTAGAAAACACGTGTTTTCGTAAATTGTAAATAATAGCGATAATAGTGATTTAAAATTCTAGAATAATATTTATTTCAAAAGATATAACTTAACAAAGGCTTTCGTGAAAATTGTTAGGGGCTGTTCTTTCATATTTATCATAACATGGCTGAAGCTAGTTGCAGTACGAATAATAACAGGAAAACCCAAAATAGGCGATTTGTGGGGCCCGAGCACAATTTTAAGAAGAGGCAAGTTCATAAACCTGAAATTAGGGAAAACGTGATCTACGTTAGCACAAAATCCGATCTTAGGGTGAGTTTTTAATTTTCTGAGGTTAGGTTGTTTTATCTAAAAATTTCGCAGGGTTTACGGGCAAAATGTGAGAAACTAATGAAGGAGAAAGAAAAAGAAGTAATTATTTATTGCCTTGGTGCAGCCATACAGAGAGGAATAGTTTTAGCTTTGCAATTATGTGAACATAACGTTTCATATAATATATCGACAAATACTCTAACAACGGAACTAATAGGTTTGTTTTACAGTAGTAAACATTAATGTTGACAATGTTATAAATGCTCTTTTGTGTTTTAGATGATCTAGAGCCCGCCGCAGACGACGCGGACTACGAAATTCAAAGGCGTAACAATTCCGCGCTTCGTATCAGATTATTGCGTATACCTGAGCTGGAAATAGAAAATAAGTAAGATATGTACTTCACATTGCATGAGATTGTCCGTTGGCTAGGACTGACAGTGTTTGAGATTTGGGTTAATCTCGTCTCTATACTTATATTTACGATTATTTTTGCCTTAAAGTACGATCCTAACGCTGAAATCTATAATAACAACTGGTGGATAATATTCTCTCCGTTATTTGCCGGTGATGCTCTTAATGCATACTTTTGTACCGTCGTATTTATACGGTTGCAACTGGAGGCTCCGATCAAGTTGGCGCTGCTTCGCATGTGTTGGTCAGCTACGTTCCTGTCCATGACGTTCACTTTCAAATTGCTGCTGTACAAAAGATTGATGGGGCAGGTTAATTTGGAACATTCTGAGGTGTTTGCCCCCATTTTTATACTGCTTCAGTTGATTGCGGTCAGGGCGTGCCAGCAGAATTGACAGTGTTTCCATTTTAGTTTTACTTTTGTTTGTATATAAGCTGTCTTTAAATGATTAATTAATATTGGTTTTGTACAATTTTTACTATTTTTACTATTTTCCGTAGTATTTGTTGCTTGCTGTGTGCACATATTATTGTAACTCTCTATGGTGGTAAATATATTTTTTACTGTACATTTTGTTTCTTATATTTCAACTGAACGATTATGAGCTGGGTTAAGAGTTTGGCACACTTGTTGGGTCCTTTTTGTACCCCCCACATTTACTGTGGTAGGGTATATTGACTTTGTCACAACATTTGTAACACCCATAAGGAAGCCTGGCTGGTATAGACTTGTATATATATATTTTTGATCAGCATTGAAAACAATCGATTTAGGTATGTCCGTCTGCGTCCACGATAACTGTCGTAATTTTGAAGTAATTGATCTGAACTTTGGTATATAAGCTCATCTCTTAAAAAGTAAGGACAAGTGAATGGGTAAAATCGGTTTACTACATTTTTTTAAATATTTTACGGTGGGGGTATTTTAACTTTGGCCCGGCTGAAGACAATTTTCTTACAAGTTTTCTATTGCTCACGATTTTGTTACAAAGAAGAGAAATTGATTGTCTAATAATTCATTAAATAACAATACTTTTGAAAAATTATTTAAAATTTAAACATTAACCACATTAAATTTAACTATTTGCTTTTGTTAAAATACCAAGTATCTACTATAAAAAGATATAAATCAATTATATTCTAAAATTTGCTTTTGCCACCCACTTTTTCTTTATCTGTATTCAGTAATATCTGGTTAGCATGTCAGAAAATATCAACATACAAATTGCGTAACAGGGTACTTTTAATCAGTTTTCTTCTCTCAAGAAATCTTAAAAACCACAACCTGCAAACTGACATGGAAGCAGCCGTTCACAAAAGCTTTTTACCCGAATAACTTTTGAAGATGTTTTTTATCACCACTTTTTGATCATAGAATATAAAAGAAGCATAAAGAACCAATGTACACAGTGTATGCTACAAAACATGAATTATTTAAATAGAAACTAGAAATAACAAGGTCACATTTTTATTATAACAATTTTTATTGGTGGCTCCATGCACACCATTCTAGAATTTTGATTTTGTTTTAAACATGTTCTCACGATAATTCAACAAATGCACAGTTTTATCAACAGATTTTGATGCAATTTTGTACAATTCTTGACTTCATGTAACTAAACATTTCTAAAATTGCTCAAACATTAAACATAATTTTAGTTCACCTACTGATTACACAGTACAAAATTTATGAGAAAATGGGATACAATTTGAATTTTTTTATGTGATAATCGCAGAAACTTTCAAAACTTGAGCTGATAAAATTTGCTGTAATATAAAGATTTTCAGAGATAATCGCATATTTTGACCATTTGACTATTTGTTTTTAACTTAATATTGATCTTTGTGTCATAACTACATTTAGTGGCCAATATATTAGGCTGCAGTTGTAGGATAAAAAAGTCTGATGTGGCCAGGCACATGACTTTATCATACTATATATAAAATTAACAGTTTAGCTGCCTAGACTCATCTTTCATTCTTTCATCTTTAATTTATTATTTAACTATTTCGACGAAATTCCAGAAATGGCGCCTTATTTGCAAAATCTTTCAAAAATGCTAAGACTAAACCTCCAGTTCCTTTGGACCCTCTTCAACAGAAAGCTTTTCAGCTCTAAGTTTGGTTTTGAAACTTCTAAATATGAAGTTTCGTCCCGATACCTTTAGTAGTTTCTCCGGAATCGTCGCCACAAAAACCGGGTACACACACATACACACAGATATTTTTTTGCACCTTGGTCAATATATTGGCATAATATATAGCCTAATATATTGGCCACTAAATGTAGTTATGACACAAACATCAATATTAAGTTAAAAACAAATAGTCATATCACACCACAAAAAAAAGAAACTTATAGAGGGAATATTTGGTCAAAATATGCGATTATCTCTGAAAATCTTTATATTACAGCAAATTTTATCAGCTCAAGTTTTGAAAGTTTCTGCGATTATCACATAAAAAAATTCAAATTGTATCCCATTTTCTCATAAATTTTGTACTGTGTAATCAGTAGGTGAACTAAAATTATGTTTAATGTTTGAGCAATTTTAGAAATGTTTAGTTACATGAAGTCAAGAATTGTACAAAATTGCATCAAAATCTGTTGATAAAACTGTGCATTTGTTGAATTATCGTGAGAACATGTTTAAAACAAAATCAAAATTCTAGAATGGTGTTCATGGAGCCACCAATAAAAATTGTTATAATAAAAATGTGACCTTGTTATTTCTAGTTTCTATTTAAATAATTCATGTTTTGTAGCATACACTGTGTACATTGGTTCTTTATGCTTCTTTTATATTCTATGATCAAAAAGTGGTGATAAAAAACATCTTCAAAAGTTATTCGGGTAAAAAGTTTTTGTGAACGGCTGCTTCCATGTCAGTTTGCAGGTTGTGGTTTTTAAGATTTCTTGAGAGAAGAAAACTGATTAAAAGTACCCTGTTACGCAATTTGTATGTTGATATTTTCTGACATGCTAACCAGATATTACTGAATACAGATAAAGAAAAAGTGGGTGGCAAAAGCAAATTTTAGAATATAATTGATTTATATCTTTTTATAGTAGATACTTGGTATTTTAACAAAAGCAAATAGTTAAATTTAATGTGGTTAATGTTCAAATTTTAAATAATTTTTCAAAAGTATTGTTATTTAACGAATTATTAGACAATCAATTTCTCTTCTTTGTAACAAAATCGTGAGCAATAGAAAACTTGTAAGAAAATGGTCTTCAGCCGGGCCAAAGTTAAAATACCCCCACCGTAAAATATTTAAAAAAATGTAGTAAACCGATTTTACCCATTCACTTGTCCTTACTTTTTAAGAGATGAGCTTATATACCAAAGTTCAGATCAATTACTTCAAAATTACGAGTTATCGTGGATGCAGACGGACATACCTAAATCGATTGTTTTCAATGCTGATCAAAAATATATATATACAAGTCTATACCAGCCAGGCTTCCTTATGGGTGTTACAAATGTTGTGACAAAGTCAATATACAGTTACTACTAGTTACTACTAGTTTTCATGCAGTACGACCGATCTCGTAGAAATAGAATCTGCTCATGCAGCTAAACTATTGATTGTACCAAAAAATGTCATAGTTATAAATTATTCAGAATTTCCTCATCTTTAATTTATTATTTAACTATTTCGACGAAATTCCAGAAATGGCGCCTTATTTGCAAAATCTTTCAAAAATGCTAAGACTAAACCTCCAGTTCCTTTGGACCCTCTTCAACAGAAAGCTTTTCAGCTCTAAGTTTGGTTATGAAACTTCTAAATATGAAGTTTCGTCCCGATACCTTTAGTAGTTTCTCCGGAATCGTCGCCACAAAAACCGGGTACACACACATACACACAGATATTTTTTTGTACCTTGGTCAAAAATGTTCAGGGGTACCCAAAAAGACATATTTCCGCTAAAACCTCAAAAATTTTTTTTGGCGCGTTTACGATACTTTACATACTGCATATGATAAAGTAAAAATCAATATTTGTATACCAAATTTTTCAACACAATATTTAAGCTATATTTTCCATAAACCTGATAGTTTCATTTTATAGATTTGTACCCCATGTACTGCATGGCACCCTTTTATTTTCTTATTTCTATTTCATGGCCTTACATAAGACAATTTTTGAGAAAAGGAATATTGAAAATTGTAAAATATTGTGAATTGAATATGAAATTGCATTTTGGGTAGAATTATTTGCCTTCTATAAAAGTGGGGTGAAAATGTAAAAAAATGCGATTTTGGTAATTTTTGCAAAACCTTAGTAAATAATGTACTTTATCTGAAATCCTGAAAGTTTGTTGACAAATGTTTTTGAAGCGTTTACAGCGGTTTAATAAAAAATAGCAAATCTTGTAAATTACTAAATCAACAGGTCTATCAATCACTACAAAAAAACATGTGGTTGCCATTTAAAAAAATGACATCAACAGCTGGTCGGAAATTAAATTTGATATATGTGTATTTTGATAGTTAAAAATGGACTTGTCTGAGGATTTGTTCAAATAACAAACCGTTTCAAAGATTTTGTCATGGTTTCATACTTTGCACGATCACTGTATGTTTACAAACTTTAATTTGCATTAAGAAAATATTCTTACAAGCGCATTACGCGATATACCAGGCGAAACCCATGGAGAATGTTTGAAAGTGACAACTATTCCTCTTCCTTAGCTTCACTTGGTTTAAGAAAACCTTATAACAAGATTACAACAGCTAATAAAATAGTTTATATTTAAATTAAAATAATCAAAAATATACAATTAACTGTTTGTTCTTAGGTATAAACTAATATAATATAATACTTTCTTTCGTATCCTAACAACGTCGGATCTATTACTCTGGCTCCCCATGCACTCTAAACCTGTATACACATGTAAAATTCTTGTTCCCATAGTTGTTCAAAATACGCAACTCTACAGTATCGAATATCGAAAACTTTGCCTCCAATTTGAAATTTTGCAACGCCGTATCATTTATTTTATACGTATATTTCCCCAGGTCGTGATACTCAATCCAACCCCGCAAAGGGTCAATACTTCTCACACCCTGAAAATTAACGAATTAATATATTACAAACGTGCAACTTATTTAAACGAACCAAAACATTGAAGTCTTTGGGACAGCACGTCCTATCTGATTCTAAAAATCTGTGCGAGTGCTCTAACGTTACTGAAGTTATGTGAATTGTTCGCGCTAGTTTGATGATAATTCTTCCAAAGTCTCCGTGAAAGGAGAAGCACTGTCCGGGAAGTGTTCCAGGTTGAATCATTGTTCTTGGAGTGCTGGGGGTAAATATTTTGACGACTCCCATTATAATGTAAGCTGGTTTCGGGGGATACGGGTACGGGTTGGTATCTGGAGTTCCTTCTATATGACCTCCAGCAGATTCCAACGCATAATCTGTTTAAGAAAATATTTTTATTAGTATGTATAACTATAATTTGAAGCAAAGTTAAGTAAATAGTTTTTTTCTAAAATTGTAAAGGACACTTTCAACTTCAATTCTTACTTAGTAAAAATTATCACAAGAAAAACTGTATTTAACACTATACTATACAAAGAATTTTTTTGTCTTTGAATATTTTCTGTCGATAAAATCGCCCCCATGAATCTGGGATTTGAATTCTTCTTGTAGTGATATAAAAGAGTAATAAACATGTGATTTTGTTTTTTCTCATTACATCCGTTAGCTTTAGAAAAAGATTGGTTTTCAACAAAAGTTATTTGTACATACATTTAGTTATTATGAGAAAAAATATGTACTTTATTTTAAATCTAATGCAGGGTTTTACTAAAAAATAGAAAAAAACATTAGTTACAGATATTGGCTTACAACTGTAATAATAACTAAAACCAAAAGCCAACATGGCCTTGCTAAGCAAAAAGGTCTCTTCAAATTTGTTCGCATTTTAGTTCTTCTGATAAAATCATAGGATGGAATGATTTGTTCTTGAACTGTTTAAGCCAAAACATATATAACATGACAGAGACTTTGAAAAAAAATTTTAGAATACTTTTATCTGCAAAGTAAAAGCACAACACATTATTAAGCTTAACATTCTACAACTTTTACAAGCGTAGATATGACCTTTCTTCTTAAATTAAATAAGAAAAAAATCTAAAAATAAGAATAAAGCTAAAAATATTAGATACACTGTACAGGATGTTCCTAGCACGTAGTAATCTTTTATCATATTTAAATGGGTTTTCCTGGAGTTTTTGAAATGAAACATCCTATATGTTATTTGCTTGTTCAATGTTAGGGTAGAATAGAATAGTAAAATTGTCTAAATACCCAAATCACAGTTTATCACTTTATTAGGTGTACTTACGCTATTTCTTTACTTTAGAAATATCACAAAATTTACTCAAATAAGTAAGGGAAAGGGAGGATACATGATCACCTGGGAACACTTTATAAGAGATATATTTTGTGTTGCATGTTATTACAAAACATTTTTTCTTTCTTTCAAGATAATAAATCAACTCAAGATTTCAAAAAATAAATTAAAAATCAATTATTTAATTTTTTTTAGGATATACGCTATAATTTAATTTTTGTTCACTATATACAGGTTTTTCCCACTTTGTTTCCCGCAAAACTTTTTGTTAGATAGTAATATGCGATACCGTGTAAAACAAAATCATATACTTATTTGTTTATCCAACTCCTTTAAACTTTGTTAGGAATCACTAAAACCTAAAAGTCCATCTGTAACTTTTTTCTCAGAATGACATTTACTTTCGAGAAAAAAAATCAGTCTATTCATTTAATTATTTCTTGGTTTATTTAATTTTTTTACTTAAAATTATTTACTTTTTCATTATTGTATTGGGTATTGATGATCTTTTTTCTCGTTTGTATTTTGTTTTCAATGTTTCCTTGTTTTGTCAGTTTTTGAACCAGCTGTAACTTTTTAAGGAGTTTTAAAAACAAATAGGTGCATATGAAAACTTTTACTCAGTATGATATTTAGGTACTTATGGCCTTAAAAGTAGAAGATACTGTATAAGCTATTTTTTAATGTTGCCCTGTGGTTTCAAAACTTTATGTGATCGAATAATTTTAATGTTAATGTAGTGATTTAGGATTGTGAAATCCACTCTTGTACCGAAAGATTAATGTCACGATAGTACGTACCCATCATCCCTACTTTATCAGCATCGTAAACTTTCAACGTAGTCACAATTTTATTTTCCAAATGTGCGATATAGCGCATAGTTTCCCGTTTGGATATATTCTGGGCCTTCCTAAATTCATATTCTAATTTATTCCTACAAGACACAGTTCAGAAGATTATAGAAAAGTATAACGAAAACAAAACCTCCAACGGGTCATATTCGAGAAGTTATCGATGAGGGCTGCGATCTCATTTTCTAATTTCTTCAATTTGTTACTAATTGACTTTAATTCCGTCGATTGTAGATCAATTTTGCAGGAAATATCACAATCTTCACCTTGGTGTAGTTCATACACGTATTCTGCAGCTCTATATACCGGAGTTGGGTCCATAACCAACGCTATAAAGAACAAAACATCAATATTCTAACACCATGACTTATTAGAACTTACACGCGATATTAATTAGGATTATCGTTATGAAACAGCCTTTAAAAAGAGCCCAGAAGACATCTTTGGCCACTTGTATGAGGTTTAGATGCGTTCCCAAAGCGTGTGGATCGTTTGGCAATAAATCTGCACGATTAAAATGTGGCCATCGAAAATCGCCGCTTTCATGTTCCCCTCCTATCCGAAGATGATGCTGGCCATTTTCCATTGTGTGTATCAAATTCGGTAAAGATCGGCCTGAACAGAAACACACATTTCACATTTTAAAATAATGTCTTTCTGTCGAGGTCGCACTCACTCACCACCGAGGTGATTCGGAATTAGACGCTGGGGACCTCTTCGCATAGTGCTGCCTCATTTGGGTTGCTAAAAAATTGGGTTAGGAATCTGTCAAAACTGACGCGCGTTGAACGTAGTGCGTGTATCTACCGCAATGCGGGAATTTTAAACAATATACAGCTATAAATTTGGAACAACAAAATTTATGGGTGAAATTTTTAAATCTGGTAAAGATGTTTGATTATACTATTGAACATGTAACAATTCCTGGAAAATTCAAGTCGGACAGCAATTTTCACAATTTTGCATGTTATATTGTAGTCAGTCTCAAAAGTCTTCGTACACCTCACAAAAATGAGAAATGCACGAAGACGAAACTACAAAATAAAATTACAGCAAAATATTTTTATTCATCTGTCTCATATGTTTTTACGAAAGAAATACGCTTTTTTTGTCACGAATTTCAACGAAAATTTTATCTAATTAGTAAAGCTCCCAAGAATAATCTCACAAAAGTATTCGTACAGTAAAGAAAATGTGTCGCTACAAAAATAATCTTCTTTATAAAGGTTTATTTCGACCTCCCTTCAAGAACTACTCGTAAGCAGCTTTACATGAAATTAGCTAGTTTTTGCATAAATTCTTTGCGAATACTTTTATCCACTTCCTTATACGGCCCGGTCAGCGTTTCTTTGCTGCTAATAGACGTTTCTCGTTCTGGTTTTTGATCTGACGATGTGCGCGCGCATTTCTCCCAGGACTAAATTAAGTTGGCAACTGTGCTTTGTAAAAAGCCTAGTTAGTTGCTAGTTAGTATCAAATGAAATGTAATTAATAAAAGATAAGTGTGAGAATGACATGCATTCATTGAAAACTGAATAATGATATGGAAGTGAACATGATAACCAAAATACCTACTGTGCTTTTAGGTTAGGACAGTTCAGCAAATTTTCCAAAGTACATAAAAACAGGTACACCCGCGGCAAACTTCCTTGAGTTGGGATACGTAGATACATAATACTTCATGATTAAAGCCGAAATTGGTAATTTTACATGGAATGCGTGGTTTCTGGGGATTTTAAGCAATATTATGTTACCAGATCTGACAGCGGCGCCAAGTCTTCTGCGCATGTTGTCTAGCGTTTTGGGTCAAGTAGAACAAGCAGTCTAAACAAGGCTATTTGCCTAATCCTATAGTGAAACATGCTGCCGGGCCGGTGGTGGTTTGGGGGTCAATATCTGCTGCTGGAGACATCTGGGTCGGCATTTTAATTTTTATAGATACAATTATTATTATTATGATTATACCCGCTAAACATGTTATATTGCGACAACATTGTAATAAAAGTAACTTTTGTAATATATTTTTGTTACGTTATTACAACATTGTTGAAACATTTGCAACACAATGTTTTATTGACAACATTTTATATACATGTATACAACATACTTTTACAACATCAATAACACATTTCATTGAGAGCAGTTTATCCATATAAGTGCATAAGTTAAGTACTACGCCTAGCGACTGTTAGATGGCGCTGCTAAGTGCTAATCTCAATCATATCACCTTTCGGTATAAATACTCAAGCTGAAATCAGTGTTGCCAGTGTTGTTCTAGGTGTAATGATAGCTTCAGTTCTATCTTCGATAAGCGCAATAGGTAAATTTGTCGTTGTCGAAATGCGCAATCGACCTCTGCGCACGTAATTACTGTCATTTTTGACAGTAATTAATTGCGAACTAGTGTCTCCTGTGAATTCCTACAACGAGAAACGCGTATCCTCCCTCCATTACGACTGTAGAACGGATTTAAATGACTTACGCCCTGCGTAATCCGGGCGTACGCAAAAGTAAAAATGTTGCCAACTTGTAATTTAAACGTTGTTAAAATATTACAACAAATGTTGCTAATCTGTCATTTAAATGTTGTTGAAATATTACAAAAATTGTTACAAACATGTAACAAATTGGAATGTTATATATCCGCGGTAGGACATAAGAAGTTATATAAATATAACAGTTATATTACTTGTTATATAACATTACATGTAACAAAGTTACAAAAAGATGTTGTATAAATATTACAGTTGTATTTCACAAAATAAATTTCAGAATTCAGACTTCAACAAACTCAACATCCTATGTATCCTGGTGGCATTGTTTATGAGTGGTTACTTTATTACGTACCAAAACAGCTGCATTCGCCAGATTTCAACACAACTGAGAACTGTTTGTAATATTTGAAAAGGAACATGGCGACACAGGCAATTAGCAGCAAAGAAACGCTGACCGGGCCGTATAGGAAAAGGATAAAGGTATTCGCAAGGGATTTACACAAAAATTGGCAAATTTTTATGTAACGCCGCTTACAAGTACCTGAATCCAAGGGTAGTCGAAATAAGCTTTTATAAAAAGAAGTATTGTTTTAGCGACACATTTTCTTTACTAGTCGAACACTTTTATGAGATTATTCTTGGGAGCTATTACGAATTTGATAATATTTTTGTTGAAATTCGCGAAAAAACGTATTTCTTTCGTAAGTACATATCATTTGTAAACAGATGGATAAAATAAATATATTTTGCTGTAATTTTATTTTGTAGTTTCTTGAATTTGTCATTTTAGTGTGGTGTATTAAGACTTCTGAGACTGTGTGTATGTACTCACACTGCCAAATCATAACCTACAATTTTCTAGGGGTTTTCAATTCATAAAACCCATGTTGGGACACATTGGGACATTTCCACTGGGGCAGTTTGGGACAGGAAATAATGGGAAATGTTCCATTGAAAGCCTTGTGTTCCACTAATTTTATATATTCCAAAGTTTGGAATCAGGATCACTCGATCCGAACTTTGTATTATTCTCAACTTTGTTATTTTAAGGGTGTTTCAGAAATAACGGCTAACCTTCAAGGATATGTCCAAGGACGTAAAAAACATTTTTTTGCAAATAACGGATAGTCTAACTTAACGCATTTCAGAGAAAATTAATAATGAAGAACTCAGTCCGGCCCTGTAATGGCTATTATCACACGACCGCAGCCTACCATAGCTAAGCGGCGACTGACTGACGAACTCACTGCTCTGACTGGTCTCTCATCTCCAAGATATTCCACGTTTCCACCCCACCACATTCAGTTCACGCGTAAATGGCATGGTAAATGGCATTAACCCAACTTAGATCATAGTTGTTGTCAGCTGTTTCTTGTTCTTTGGAAATTCTGATCAAAATTCAGTAATAGTGTTCTTAATGTGTATACCAAATGTGTGTTGTAATGTGAATGCGCACAATGCCAGGTTTTTCCGGCCGTGCGTTAAATAACTGATCGGTTCTACGATTCTAACCAACGTGATCGCCGCAGCCACTGCGAATTTCCATGAGATTCCGCAAAATCACGTTGTAATCACAGTTTAATAGAAACGCTTTCCATGGTTTAGGTGAGTAATTACAACTTACAATTAGTGAAAATTATTTGCGCCAATCTATGATCACTGATCATTGATCAACTACATGCATCCTGCGCGATCGGCTATTGACCAGGGCAGGACTAAGACGATATCTTTAATACAATTTTGTTAGTAAGTACCTAAAACTTTGAATTAGACCGCACGTTAGTTGAGCAAAATTGCTTGGTTGGCCCTGGCGCATATGCTCCTTCAAGGTTAGCCATTATTTATGACACACCTGTATATACAGATTAGAAAGAACGTATCATACCAAACATATTTTATAGTTTATATTATATTTTATATTTTATTAACTTAAAATTTCCAGTGTATATACCTGGACAAATGTACAGCCGATTTTTTTTTTATAAATGGAAGATATACATAGAACGGTTGGCCGCTAACAGTTGTTAACAAAAAACGACTGCGTCTTTCCACAACCCAAACAACGTAAAATGGAAAAATATTGAGAATTATAAACAATCAGCATCAATATCTCAAAATCGACCAACCCAATTCCTTGGAATTAGTATAAATTAATACCGGGATGAGAATCATCATGCG
The DNA here is from genome assembly GCA_963966075.1 of Aphodius sticticus. Lineage (NCBI taxonomy): Eukaryota > Metazoa > Arthropoda > Insecta > Coleoptera > Scarabaeidae > Aphodius > Aphodius sticticus. The sequence continues at coordinate 23,415,129 of OZ014510.1, forward strand.
GGTGGGAAAGAATAAGTCAACAACGTATTGACATTGATATTCAATTACTAACACTAGCATGTGGTACATATTGCAAAAGTGTGGTACCAAAATTTTAGGTACCAAAATTTTAGTTTAGGAATTTTAGGAAATTTCCGGTTAATGAATCAAACTATAAAAAATAAATCTAACATTCTTTAGAAAATGGCATTTAATATTCTGTTACTTTTTTGCAGTTTAGATCTGAAGAAAACAGTCTACACATTCTTCCAGCATATTTTTAAGACAGCAGACTAGACAGCTAATTTAAATTAATCAAAGTAAACTTAACAAATAAATAATAAAATTAACGTAAAGGTAAGAATTGACCACCATTCACTTCTTCACATAATAAACTGTGTCCATAAAACTCTGTAGTTAATTAGATAATGCCTGTGCTGGAGTGCGTATTAACTCACGTCGGATTTGTTCTTTCGAGGTTTGGAAACTCAAGTTTTACAAGTTTTATAAACCAATTTTTTAAATCACCCGATAAATAAAAATCCAATGGGCGTAAGTCCGGTGAACGTGGAGCCAATCGATTGTCCGTCTTCTACCAATCCAACGATTTTGGAAATGATTATCCGAAAATTCACGGACTGTTGCGGAATAATGAGGAGGTGGTCCATCCATCTTGTTGAAACCAAACCGTGTTGATGTCCTCAATTCTTTGGATATCAGTACAAATGTTTCGTTGCAGAAAGTACCTACAAATATTTCTACCCAGTCATCGTGACGTCTATAAAATATGGACCAATAATGCGGGTATTTAAAATATCAAACCAGACATTACTTTTTGGGGATGCTGTGTATGCGCTTCCTGTATAAAATCTGGGTTTTCTGCCGCCCAGTAACGACAGTTGTGACGATTAACAGTGCCGTTTCACCAAAATGTGACGTCATCGGAAGATAGAATTTTCCTAACAAATTCATTATTGTTACACAGCTCGGTCATCTGTTCACAAAACTGTAACCTATCGTGGTCATCTCCGGGTATATAGCTCCTGCACTAAATGAATTTTATATGGACGGTATGTCGGTTGTTTTAGACTTCTTCCAACAGATCGGCGACTTATTCGAACATTTAAAACTAGTTGATTGGTAGATGTCTGAGGGGAATCTTGGACAGACAACAAAACATCCAACCTATTTTCTTCATTTGCTGATGATTTGGTTCGAATTATTCTAGAATCGGGACGTACCACTATCATCAAAACATTTTGCTGACGGTAGGCTGAGTAATGGGATTTTTGTCGGGATGGATATCATTGAATCAATCACAAACCTCATGTTGCTTTCGTTTACAGTCTCCATAGCCTACCAATTCCTCACTGTCACCTACAGATGAGGAACAGCCAAGCAAAATTCTCTTTGGTTTATTCATTGGAATAGATTTAAAGATTGTTTTATATAAATAATAAATATGTAATATTAATACATACATGAAAATACAAATGAGAATTCAAAAGATGTGTTTACAAGGAGAGATGCTACTAATTTAAATTGTAATACTTCTTCACTGAGGTACCTAATACGGAAAATTGCTATTGCTTCACGCGTATTTGTTGTCATCAATTTACATTTCTGATGAAACTTCCATTGCTCCATCCATTCATAATTGACTTGGATACAAACGCCTTTCATGGACCACAGTAGCCATTGCAAAAGAAGGTGCAATTGTAAGTATACAAATATATTCCAATTTATTCTTTACTCATCGATTGCCATAAAGGTACAGGTACCCATTAAATTTGATTAAATTTATTTACGTTAATGTGACTGTCTTATCATTATTAAAGAGCTGGATCAATTAGCAATCATATAGAATCAACAGGTATAATCTCAATGTAGCTGACAAGATATACATGTTAAATATTTGTAAACAAGTTATAAATAAAAATTGCTTATGAGCCTAGGCCCAACAGTATGTTAAAAATGGTAGTGATTTTGAAGCTTGAAAATATATTAGACTGGATTAACATAATCACTACATGAAACCAGGGCTGCGGAGTCGGTAAAAAAATTCTCGACTCCGACTCCGACTCCAGATGTTTTTCGTGGACCGACCCGACTCCAGAAAAAAATGCATACAAAAATATGTTCAAATAATTATTGTAATAAAAATCTTACATACAGTGTGTCCCACTTAAGAGTGTAACAGCTTCATATCTTTTATATTTTTAGTCCAATTTTAGTAATTTTTTCTTTCAAAAATAGAACTCAAATTGCTTTATTTACTCCCAAAAAACCAATTGCCTTCTTTAAATGCAAAGCACCTTGTGATGGCAAAACAAATGGCAAATATCAAGAAATCACTTTAGGGATTTTTTTTTCGAAAAATTTTACTAGTAATAATTGTTCAGAATTTCCCGAAAACCCTAAATCCAAAATTTCATGAAAGTTAAAAAAACATTGAAATTTTCTTCAAAAATAATTTTAAGTCCGTAAATATTATTTGCATAGGCAGCTGTGCTGTGGAAGTTTTGTTCGATTATTAAACTCTTCAGCTGTTTCCCTTGCTGATCGGGCATTATCGCATTATTATTCAGACAATAATTACATACGTCATAGCACTTTGACAGTTCACGTTTTATTTCACTAAGTTTAAATTTCCACAGCACACTTTGTTAAGCGCAGCTGACTATGCAAATAATATTTACGGACTTTAATTTTCATGAAATTTTGGATTTAGGGTTTTTGGGCAATTCTGAACAATTATTACTAGTAAAATTTTCCGATAAAATAATCCCTAAAGTGATTTCTTGATTTTTGCCATTTATTTTGCCTTCACAAGGTGCTTTGCAATTAAAGAAGGCAATTGGTTTTTTTGGCAGTAAATAGAACAATATGTGTTCTATTTTAGAAAGAAAGAATTACTAAAATTGGACTAAAAATAAAAAAGATATGAAGGTGTTACACTCTTAGGTGGGACACACTGTATGTAAGTAATCATAATTTTGACTCAGAGTAATACAACCGAGCAACATTAAATTTGCTATGAAAACAAAAGCACTACCAGGAAAAAAGAAACAAATTTAATAAATTAAATTTAAAGTCTAGTATTGTATCTGATTGTATTAAACATATGGCTTGAGCATATCCAATTACTCACAAACAAATGCTGAAACCATAAGCAAAACAGAAGTTATATTTGTGACCACTGTCCAGCGAATTTGTTGGCAAACATATTTAAACTGACAATCTAATTGTAAATAAAATACGGCCTATAAGATGCAAAAAGAAACTCAAAATATCTCTGACATCATTATTAAGTATTTAACTGTTTTCTCCAGAAATCATACAAATCGGCGCTACTTTGTCCATTTAAATGACTTTATATCTCTAATACATAATAACAAAATCACCCATAAGACATAGTGTATAATACAAAATAAAATTCATTTTAATAAAAATAGAATTCAATGCAAAATACGTTTATAAAATTGTTGTGAGGAACTGAATAGCTCCAACCATCCTGCAAGGATGCCCTGACATAATTTTTAATTATTTTGCTGAAGTCAAGGGAGCATAATTATGGCTGGATAAATAATTATTACTACATTGAACTACAGCCCTATACTTTCTCAATCTCATTTAAAATCTTTTGTTCGTATTACCTTTTTCAAATTTCGGCCGGATTACTTTTGTTAATCGTCTTCACTTTCGTTTGAACAGTGTGTTTTGTAATTTTGTTATTTACATATGTATGTAGGTAGGTACTTTGTCAAAGACCTAATAGAATATTAAGTTTTACTTGTTTACTGTCTACTGAGGCAACGTCCATCTCGCATGTTTTCTTTTTCTACAAAAATTAAACCTGGACTCGGAGTCGGAGTCGGTACATTTCTGCCGACTCCGACTCCTCTTGAAATTTGTCTGAACTCCGACTCCGACTCCACGACTCCAACTCCGACTCCACAGCCCTGCATGAAACAACTTTAAAACAAGATTCACAGTTTGCTAAGTAATTCACAATCGTACACCATGTGGCAGAATTTAAAATCTCCAGTAAGTTCAGTAATATGAATTTGCTTGAGTTTGTCGCTCTATGCATCATCGAACTCTTTTAATTGCAATGATTATATTCCCAAAACGTGATAAAAAAATAGACAATTATACACTGTTTTCGACATGTTCTAAAATCGACATTTTATGACCTGCAGTAAAAAGTACCTATGCATTGAAAATGTTCTGTTCATGAGTATAGCTCCAGTAGTTAAGTTAAGTGTTTGTTAAATTTAACAAGACGCCGAATATTCGAACTCATGTGTATTCATAAGACTGGGGAATCATGATCCTTAATTCAAATATAAAAAAAAACAGATTCAGAATTAAAGATCTTTGATTAGATCTTTGTACTTCTACATGAACATATGACAAGTGTCCATACAAGATTGACAGCGTTTCTGACGCACCTATTAAATTTTCATTCACAAAACCTACTGTTCACAGAGTTTACAAATTTTCCTAATTTTTAATTGTTTTTATTCGACAATGTTCTTATGTAATGCCATAAAAATTTTATTCAACCATTAAGACAATTAAAACAATTATTAAAAATAATTAAAAAATAGGCTGTAGGACATAATTCTTCTTATATCCTTTTCTTCTAGAGATTAATTGATCTTAAGTAAAAGGTAACTTTAAGTAATTTTGTCACTGAAACGTTAACCACCACTGCTATTTTATGGTATCTTCCGCAGAACCTCATGACATCTCGCGAAACCCCAGGGTTCCGGGGAACCTAGGATATAAAACACTCATATAGACCAATTGTTTGAGGAGGGTGGTTTTCCTTTCAGTCCAGTCAAATTAGGATTTCACTTCGAAGAAATTCAAACCCAGCTGGTTTTTGTATACTACCTTTGGTTGGGCATTACAAATAAAGTGCAAAAAGTCCCCATCGATACCGTATCGTATAATTTTAAATATAACAGTCATTTTATTGTTCTTTCTCGAAATATTCTAAGAGGGATTGAAATTGTCTTTAATATAATATAATGATAATGACAATTTATCTTCTAAATTAAAGCCACAATAGAGTTTCTAAAATTAAACTTAGTTAATGTAAACAATAACATCAAAATTGGAATAATAGTTGAACAAAAAAATGATAATAATAAAGTATACAGTTTTTCCGTAGAATCTCCATCTGAAATTCTGAATTATGTCTAGGTTTTGAGAAAAACAGCCAACAATGTACGCAACCCGTTCTTTAACATCATATAGACTCTATTCACAATGTCTGTCTTTACATTCTGATTCATACATATTCTACGAAAAAAAATTACCAAAATCGGTTGCCATTTATTCGATATTTTTTCGATTCTTGTCTTTCTGGCAAATTAAGCAAGTGGAAATCTTTCGTTGTTTCTACATACACTCAAAAGTTTAACATATTTTTGTTAAGTTAACATATTAAGTTAACAACTGTCGCATTCAAATTATATATTAAAATGCATAAACGTTTTACAGCCGGTAAATAAACCAACCCCTAAATATTATTTTGACGTTATGAGATAATGTAATTGTAAGTATTATTCAGGTCATAAAACATCATAATGTTATTCTAAAATCAAAGTTTTAAGCAAATAGCCTAATCTACAATATGTCCCACATACTGTGCTACGGGACATAGTGTAGATTAAATATGTTTCCGAAGTTTGTCGATTTTTTTGTCTAATTTGGCTGGGCTATATAGCTTGTCACAAATCCTGCCTTTGTCATTGACATTATCAAAAAACAGTACTTGAAAATGAATAACAAAAATTGAGCTACTTTGCTACTTTACCACTTCTCTATTAATAGATTTATTATTAGTAATATTCTTGCGTTCTTGTGTCGAGCACTTGTATCGCTCGTTTCCATGATGAATGGCTCGAGCACCGAAAAGTAACACTTGCAGGAATCAACATTCAGCCAAGGTGTTTCTGCCGGAGAATGGTAAATGTTAATACACCTTATTCCCGCTCGTCGTTGGGAGCTTTCTAAATGCCGCTAAAGTCTTGTAAGAGGCACAGGTGAGTCGCACCGGTCTGGGACAGTTACTTAGTCCGCGGTAAGCAGTCATCCACTTCGCGCTGAAGAAGTCCGATCCGCGAGTAGTGTGCATTTCCCGCTGAAAGTATTCCGGTTCCGCTCCGTACCGAAAAGACGATCGATTTTCGTTTTTAAGTTTTCAAGATGGGGTCGTAATCTCAGGGCGCCAGTGAACTCAAAAAACTGTGTACATATTATTATATAAATTTGGTGGTATCAGTGTTGGGATTTCTTAATATTTTTGCATACACATCAATATGCTGCAGCCGAGGAGTACCATTAGCGTTTTAATCGCAGTGTTCTTAATTTTCGGCACGGATTTTATTCAAGGTATGTGTATTCTACTTTATTATAACATGTAGTACAACTTGTCTCGCTTTATTGTTACGATAAATGTCCTTCGAACGTGTTTAAATTTGGCCGATAATGTAGAAAGTATTCTAGATAGATCGATTTGCGAAGTAGCCTACAGGAAATTTGGGAATGTCACTTTATCAAGGATATCTAGATTTCGTACATACCTGTGTAATTATTTCTGGAAAGAGCTAATTTCTCCTTGTTATTAGATATATTTTTATAATGTTAATTTTAAATGTCAAAGATTGCTATAAGGACTTAATAATATCGCTATAATGTCTATTGAAATTAACATACATGATTAGATGTCTGTTGTTTTAAATAATAATTAGTATTTAAACCTTTTACCTAACCTTTATGTTATAGATTTTGTACAGAATGTCTGCATTTTTTTCGCTACTTTGTTTGTGTTCAATATTATATTTTAGTATTTGTGTTATGTTGTGCACTACAGGAAAAAGGAAAGTATCGCTTGTGGCGATATCATTAACAAAGTATTTAACTAATTTTAGTGCAGTATATATTGTCAAGCATGACAAAAGGTATTCTCAACGACATTTTTTCACTATAAAACATGAAGGTATACCTATTCGTTTTTAATTAATTAAATATATGTATTATGGAATTATTTTAATATTCCTTTTGGGCTGGGGAAATACGTAAACACAATGAATAACACGCAATAATTAAATAACAAAATGATTACGCAATTTTTAATTAAATTAAAACCGAAAAATATGGAAACAAAATATTTTAGCTGCAATTCTTACCATTTCATTAAAACATTATCCATACTGTTTTAAGAAATGCTCCACTGGCAACCGATCTCTTAGTGTACATATTATGTAAATTCAACTATTTTTACTCTAATTTGTCTTGCTGAAAAAATGACACATAATTTTAATTGGAGTTTCGTAGATTTGACTAACATCAACTATCATTTTGTCACTGTCAGTTGTAATACATTTCCTCGAGTGTGCATGTGTACGTAGCCAGCATATAAGGAATATCTATTGCGAAAATCAGATTAGGAATATATTGAACAGAATGTTCCAAGAGACTGTTGATTCATAGTCATAATATGTACCTACAAGTTATGAGGAAACTGCCAATTCTTAAGAAATCGTCTTTATTATTGGTACTATCCGCGCAAAAAAAAAGTCGTACAGCTAAGTTTGACATCATGTAAGTCTGGCTTGTCAACTTGACAGCTGGTGCATGCTTCATCCCTATGACTAATGTCAGAATGACAGCGTATAGGTTATAAAAGAACCATTTACAAAGCTACAAGGTGTACGACTTTTTTTTTGGCGTGCATAGTACCTACCTATTGGTAAGAAGAAAATACAACAATTTTGAATAGGTAAATATTAAATTATTTACTTTTATTTTTAAGACAGAGATCAATTTTATCGGTAGACACACACCCATTTTTATCGTGCACAATCAATTTGTATTATGGACACCTTGCAGTAGAAGGTAATTTTTATCATGTACAGGGTGTATTGAAATGATTACTATAACTGAATTGTACATAATTGTTTAAATATAAGTGTTTTCACTAGTCTTCTGCAAGTTTTTTTTTTCATTTTTGTTTTGCTTCTAAGTTATTCAGTTTATTGTTATCGCTAAAGCAACTTTATGCTTTCAAATTGGCTGGTATGTTTTTTCTCTGCAATTCACTAGATTCGGTGACCATATACAAGAAATTTTAAGTAAATTGGTGTTTTCTAAAAATTTTGCGTGCACCACTTTAAAGAACATACTTCTAGGAATCATACAAAGGTAACATACAAACTACAACTTGCGATCCTTTTGATGTTTTTATAGCAGTGGTTTCATCCGTTATAGATTCCCAAAAATTTCTAAAATTACGTTTGTTTAACTTATACTTGTTCGAAAACCCTGAAATGGAATTTTGAGAACGTATTCGTATTTAGCGAATGGATAGTTCAAGTACAAGTTTGTCTATTTCTATTGAAAATAATTAGAACTATTAGAATAATTATTAGAACCGTTACCACATTTTTTTTATTTAGTTTTTTATTCAGGTTTTGTTGAACTGAGCAACAAATGGGCTGACATTGAAACAAATAAAAAACGATTTATATGGCCTTCTTGCGAAACTCACCAAAATCCTGAACTTTTTCAGAAAAAGTTGGACCACCTGAACATAATTTTCGTTCTCTTATAGTATAATAAACTACAAGTTTCTTTTTACTTTATCATACGCAGTATGTAAAGTATTGTAATCGTGCCAAAAAAGAATTTTGAGATTTTAGCGGAAATATGTCTTTTTGGGTCCCCTGAACATTTTTGACCAAGGTACAAAAAAATGTCTGTGTGTGTGTGTGGATGTGTGTGTGACGATTCCGGAGAAACTACTAAAGGTATCGGGACGAAACTTCATATTTAGAAGTTTCATAACCAAACTTAGAGCTGAAAAGCTTTCTGTTGAAAAGGGTCCAAAGGAACTGGAGGTTTAGTCTTAGCATTTTTGAAAGATTTTGCAAATAAGCCGCCATTTCTGGAATTTCGTCGAAATAGTTAAATAATAAATTAAATATGAGGAAATTCTGAATAATTTATGACTATGACATTTTTTGGTACAATCAATAGTTTAGCTGCATGAGCTAATTCTATTTCATCGAGATCGGTCGTACTGCATTAAAACTAGTAGGCAGGATTTGTCAGATTTTTTTATTCTAATAACTGTAGGTAGTGTCAAACGCTAATGTTTTAATAACTTCTGTCAATATAAGCTGCGTTCGGATAATGTATTAAACTTTTTACACCCAATAACACGTAAGTGTCATTTGGACGGTGTACCCGGTGTCAACGGTGTACAATATATGAACGCAGGTTTAATCGACATATGTATCTGTCTAGTTCTACTAGTTTTATTTTAATGTAGACATAGCCAATCTCGATCAAATAGAATCTCATGCAGCTAAACTATTAATTTTATATACAGTATGATAAAGTCATGTGCCTGGCCACATCAGATTTTTTAATTCCGGTTTTGCATTGATGATACTCTTGATAAATTTGTTTTAGTGCTGAAAATACCAGACAGCTTTGTAACACACTACTTAAGAATCTGATGAAGTTGCCATAATGCCGAAATCGTTGGTTTCCATAGTTATCTGTACTTCGATTGATAAATAAAATTACAATTTCAGCTTTCTGTTGATATCATCAAATTTTTATTTATTGGTAAATAAATAAATAAAATCCTTATACTAACCGTATAGTTTTTGGTTCTCTCATTGCCTTGCTACCTTCTTTGGCCTCGGGCGTAGGTTTTCAATGTTAGCTCAATTTTCTTCTGTAAAAAAAACTATAAAAATTATGGTTGAACGTATTGTTGACTATAGGTGGAATCTTCATGCATAAAGATTTTCACGAGGTGTGACCAAGGACTATCTGGTGATAAATTACAAAAGACGAACCACACGCAATTTTGCATACTGGCAGGACCTTCAAATCTAATTATGCTATTTCTTAGGCTGAAAGATTTGCATTTCCCTTTCTATTCTTAATAAAAAAAAAATTACAATCTTTTTTTTCTGTTCAGACCTCCATAAATATTTTTGGATATAAATAATCAAGGAGTGTCCAATTTAAGAACCTTGAAAG